>OZ010738.1:8209874-9620707 GCA_963932295.1 Tipula lateralis | reverse complement strand
TACCAAATTATAAAAATTCAAGATTTCGAGGCCAACATCACAAACCATCAAATGCTGGTAATCAATTGATTAACAAATTTGTCATATATGACCCATATAATGCACAAAATACACAATACCGCTCATGACTTCAATAATCTGAAAAAAACTAAATTTAGAAAACGAAAAGTAAAAAACAAACTTTTATATATAGAAATTGTACTAAACTAAAAAAAATATTAGAACAAATCGAATTACAAAAACTACAAAAGCTCGTCGCGTATAAAAATAAATCGCCTAAATGTTAGCTATTTTTTCTCATAATTACACAGCAAATTTATGTTTTCTAATTAAAGAAAATCACTCAATAAACAAACCACTCATCGTAACATAATACATCAACACATATTTACATTTCGTTTAATGTACTATATTGTGTTGACTAATAATGGACAGTTCGGTACACCCTCATCAACCGGAAGAGATAATTTCACCTATATACTCACCACGAGGCAATCAACGATAGTGTGCTGTGGCATAAGTACATAATGCACATATACATCATTATTGTACAAATACTAAATAGTAATCGACCTAATCTTTATACACAATATACTGAAGTAGTAAAAAAAACTAATGTTGCAAATATAAAGTTCGTATATATTGTAATTGCCAGTCATAAATTTCAATTTGGTATACAAAAAAAACTGCCATAGATTTATTCATCGTATGCATGAATTTATATAGCAGCGATCCACAAAAAACTCGGATATATATGCAAATCTACGTATGCATTTATTTTAAACGTCACTGTGACAGCTACATGTACCAAAGATAAATATTATCCCAATTCGCTCGAATGACGTGTGCGTTGAATTTGTTTAATTGTTATGTGCGGTAGCCACAATTGGAATTATTACATGTAATGGACAGCAATGCACATTAATAATAATATTTTTTGTGTACCAACTGTACACATGATTATGTACTCACATTAAATAATGTTTTATTAGACGTCAGTCGAAGCGTACAAAGTAATCAAAATATATGTATATAGGTATGCAAAGCAGCATATTGATTTCGTGATTTGAATTTTAATTAGTGTTTTTATTAATTATAATTAAACATTTGTCATAATAATTAGTATATTAGGAGTATTAGGCTAATTATGTAAATTGCGTTTACGTATACGATCCGGATAATTTGAAAGTTTTAAGAATTCACTATTACCGTGTACCCACTGCGCTGGAATTAAATGGACATGGAAAATTATTTAAAATTTATTGAGTATACATGTGCGAGTATACGACATGCTCGCTACTATATAATAAATAAAACAAATATGTTATTTTTCTAATGACTTATACCTATAACGTGGAATCGGATACAGTTCAAATACAGAAATTCAGATGTGTATCCAAAATTTGTTGGGAAGCTTTTCCCTAAAATTGTTGTCAGGAAGAATAAGTCAACTTTCACATAACGTGTATACAGTTATTTACGTCACTTACGTCTTACGCTCATTGAATACGTTTTTTCAATGATTCATCTTAAGCCGTGTTTCTTGACGTTTGATCTGAACCAGATCAGATCTTGTCCCAAGAAACGACATAAAAATTCATAAAATATTGATGAGAGTTTGGTACTACTGTGACAAAAGGTACTACTCAAAATTGTATTATTTTCTGTTGTAAAATATCATCCATGTTATTTTGTCATAAGCTGTCATTCTGTCAGTAGTAAATAAACCAAATATTAACGCTAGTGTTTTGGGCAACAAAATGCAAATTAAAGATTTCATAGATTTTACAAAAACAATTACATTGTATGAATTTCAAAACTATTAGGTTAATCCTCTATGCAACACGATTATTGTGTTATATTCTCTTTTAAATCTTTTTCAAGCAAACCAACTGACAGCTCTACGTTGTAAGTTCATTACAGTCAACCTCTAAAAAAAGATTAGTTCCCCTATATTTTTAAATAAGAACTAATTTTCTGATCAAAATTTGTGATCTGAAGACATTTTTGGATCACATTTTGTTGTTGCTTTGTATGTAAAATTTGATCTGATCCGGATGACTGTGCGTCAAAAAAAACGGCTTTTGTTGCCATAGAGTTTAGTTAAACGTTCACATGTAATACTAAATGACAAAAAACATAGAATACTTCACGTGAAAAAACAACAAGGTGATAAACTCCAGATGCAATAAAAAGGTGATAAAACTCTTAGAACAAACTATATGCACTATGTAGTAGTAGTTTTATGCACAGATAAAATTTGACCCATCGTATCATTATATTCAAACCGATTATTTCCCAATATTAGATTATGGCTTATGAGGCTCACTAAAGTCAAAGATCCTCACATTGTTTCAGTTCATGCTGCATGCAACGCAGCATGCAAAAGTTGTTCTATACATGGACTGTTAAGGATGTAAAACTCCTCGTAAATCTTAGCCAATCTCTAAAATTTAGCCTTGAACCAGGAGTTCATTTATAATCTCTTAAATATAATGTTGCATCTAGGCATTAAATAACCTTAAGAGTCCAAGAATAAAAAATAAAATAAATGAAACAGGTAACAGAGATGCAATAATGCCTATTGCATGATGCCCATATACCGATGACCTGAAATTACGGGAAAAAGTGATTGGGATGTCACCAGTTAGAATCTCTAAAATTCAGTGAACAACTAAGGTCAATATATAACAGATACACAGTAATACTGTAGTCGTGAAACTGACCATTTCGTCTTAGAAGATTAAAAATTTCCAGAATGAGTTTTGGTTTAAAAATATTATGCAGGCCAATTCTTGCATTTATTTCTACTGTTTTTGAGGAAACCAAAACGTATGTCATAATAAAAACTTCTTGGACAGATTTTTCAAACAAACTTAATATTTTTCAAAATCGAAAACAGTTAGAAGAGTATCACGAATTTAACGTACAAATCTTACAATAATCTACTTAGAATCTGTATCAACAATTTACGGATGTACTACCAATCCCAATTCCTATCAAAAATTGATTTTATTAATGTAAAGGAATCTGTCTTATCGTTCAAAACTGCATGACGATACTCTTACATTAACATGGCTTGTCATTTGATATTTCATGTTGAAATTCTCTAATTAGATCTGTAATTGATCGTTAGAGATCTGTTTGTTGTTAAGATTTAATCCAACTTAGTTCCGTTTCGCTTCAACAAACCGCTACGCAACCTCCCAGTTGTCTTGATTTTGTTGTCATCAACATTGACTGATTATCGGAATACAAGAATATTAAACAATTTTAAAAGACAAAATGCGGAAGCTTTAATTAAGCATAAACATAATATTCAATGAGGGGTGCAAAAGCCTTATCCTTTTTGATCGAGAGGAATAGGTGAAAAAAGGAGTCGTCTTATACAACAAAATATGTTCAAATAATTTTACAACCTGATGGTACTGTCGGAAATGGATGATCTATCCGATATTGCTTTCTTTAACCACACTTGAATTTACTTCGCTCTGGTGGAAAGTGATGAAGGTAACCATTTTGGTTAAGTTGATCACTTAAGTGAGATTTGCAACTCTCCGAAGCTCAACTGATAACTTATACATATACGTTTATGTTGGGTTGCTATACAATCACACACATATCAAGTATACAAGACTTTGTACATTTTATAAATACATTAAGTACGAACAAGTCAAACCTGAAATATTATCCTAATTCTAAATACAATTTAAATTTAAGTCATACAAGATTTCAAGTATTCATTCTCCGTAGGCATAAGTGGAGTAGTTTGGCAGAAAGAAACACCCCATTGGGCGAACTATATACTTCAGTCATTAAAAGTTAATGTAGAACGATATTCAATGCTTAGATATAGTGACGCAAGTTGCTTGAAGATTAAGTATATTATTGCAAGATATAAGCAAACTGATCTGGGGTCGAAAAACTCCTCAATTCATTTGCAGTTCAATTTTAACGTTTTATCAAACACACTTCAATAATTTACTGGTTTGCACATTGCACCTTAGAAAATGGGTCAGCCCATGAGTTTTGTACTGTTTAAAATAGAGGGTTGTTTCCTATCGAAGTCGAAATCTTTTCCTTAAGCCGCCCAGATATAATCACTGTGTCACTGGTGATGGAAAAGCTCACTCTGATATGGAATACTAAGACACTATACCAAATATCACCACAAAAGTATACCGACAAAGATTTCAGCGTCAATGTGTTCCACTAGCCTCAATAAGAGTCAAAATTGACATGCAATATCAGTTATAACATCCAACTGGCGACGTTCCACTGTAAATTTCTTCCCCTTAAATGAGTATACGATATATTTGTACTACCTACAGCACATTTTTATCGAATAATTTCACAACAACAGTTTTTAGTGGACCATGGTACTCTACACACACTCACCGCACATTTATATACATAAATATAATGTTTTTCGGTGACTAACCTACAACCACAATACGCGACTTCCGACATACAGTTGATTAGTTTGTATGTTGTTTGATTTTTAATTCTCACTTTTTTTTAAGTTTATTTAACGCGATAATTACAGTGCCAAACATATTACATTTCTGCGCCATCATCAAGAGTGATAATTACATTTGTATTTATTTTTGTAAATTACGCGATCGTTGAGTACAATCGAAGAAATTGCGATGTCCAAAGTTTTTACTCACGTGGTGGCAAAACGCAATGCCGAATGACTGGCACTGGAATTAATTAGTAACCGCAGCACGTATTCAAATGTACAGAGCAACTCATATAGTGCATCGATTCAATTAAATATTTATATTTTGATTGATTTGGGCAAATGCTGTAACGAAGCCTAAAAAGGCAATTCCAAAAACTATTAAATAACTAACTACTGTACTATATATCGAAACGTATGTGATATACATATATAATGAGAGTGGGATAAGTAGAATTGAAATTCGAACTGAATTTTGGGTGGAATATATAGTTTTGTTGGTCACGTGAATTTCAACGATTTTAATGGTCATTTATATGGTTTTGATTGTTTTACTGTTGAGGTGATGGGTGTGGGGTATCTTGACCCATGTAGCAATCACTATAGTGTACATTCTTAAATTATGTAAAATCTATACTAGTTGTCTAAAATATTGGCATCGGTTAACGTGTCTCTCGGCACCATGACAATATTACAGTTGAACCTAAGAAATATGGTGACACATAAGCGAAATTGTGTGAAAATATAATTTGAACATAACCTTGAATTTCCCATGACATCGCTTGACAAGACCAAGCATATGGCGTTCGCTTTTGCAATACTTCTGTTAATATTAACGTTTTCAAATCAGTAATCTCATATACCCTGACTCGTTGATGTTATTTGCATGCCAGTTGAAATTTTGTTAAAATTTATGCTAGATAAAGTCGAGCACTTGCTAAAACATCGAGGCAGTCAAAGTTTAGAGTTTAAAGACTTTTTGGTAATTCTACGATGATATCACTCGATTGCCAATGAGTGAATTTATTAGCACAAAGCCTTTTTGTTTCTTTTGTGTCAAAGGCTGGTTTATGTCGTCAAAGGACAACGTGAGCTAAATTTTGTGATGTAGGTAGTCAAGTTTGAATTGATCGTTATTATGTCCTCAAATGACATAACTCGTTATCCATATGGCATTATCGCAAACACTAAGTGTTGACTATATATGTACCGATGTTGGTCCGAATCTCTCAAAAGAGTAGGGTTCTATGCGATTTATTGACACTAACTAATATAAACACATTAGTTAGGTCAATGGATCAGATTATGAAAATCTTTGTCACTATCCTAAGAGACATTTGATTGTTTTCGAATTGCAACGATGCGTAACGTCGTCAGTAGTCTTGAAGACTTTTGAGATTGGCCCATTGTGACATCTCTTTCCAGATGGTCTGCAAATAGGAATTGTGTTCCAAAGTAGTACAGTCCATGGGAAGAGTGTGAAAAACAGGAGCACAAAAAGGGCTCAACGGTTTCTTCTTCCACTTTTCTGGATGTTCCGAATTTTCATTCGAAACATATGATTATTTAGAGAGTAATGCCATGTGAGAATGCCAAGCAATATCCTTAAAGTGCGTCTATCATAGTTTAAAAAGGACTGGTATCTTTGTGTGTTTATTGATTCAAGGATAGTCGTCAAGAGATGAGGCTATACCATCACTTTTAGTGCAGATCACCAAAGTGATATCAATTTCTCGTTTAAGAGATGATGACGTCACTTTTAGAGCGGGATCAGGTCTACAAAAGTGGAAGCCGAACGGGCTAATTTATCAGCCAATATATTTCTTTTGATACCCATGTGACTAAAAATCCATTGAAGTCTAACTGTATACAGTCTTCGAACTAATCGCCTTTAGAACAGCTCTGTCAGACTGGCAGAAAGGATGCAGATAAGACAATAGTTATAACTGTTGCAGTATCATCAGTCAGGCTCTATTAGAAACAAATGAACTTGTGGAAATTCCTGGACAACAACTTTCGAGCCTTCATAACTTTCAATCGTTTAACCTTTTTGCACTTTAATCTTTAATTCTTTCCACCAAACGAATTCTTATACAGGACAAGTAGCAGAATTGGTTTTTCGAGGCCTTAGTAGAATTTTCGTCGGAAACGAATACGTATATTGCTTTTAAAGTAGTCATTGTATCCATGCTATATCACAGTGAACATAAATCTGCCTTAACTGCTTATCATTAAAATTAACTGTTTCAGCTGTCGATCTAATATACACAGCGCATTCTTTGACCCAAACATCAATACCGCCTTTGGCAAACCAACAATTTTAATTTGAATGATAAGAGTGCGTGACGCAACCATTGGACCTCTCAAAAACAAAAATTTTGGTTAATTGATGTGTTAAATGCAGAAAATAAAGTTTGAACTCGATAGTCTCCGCTATAGACCTCCATTCTCCGTAGCCACCAAATGGAATGAATTAGTCGACAACTATATGGCAGGGTGTTCAGTTCCATTACGCTTGCATGGATTCAAAAATCTTCTTTAAAGCAATATAAGTGTTTTCGGAGGAGTATCTCGTGGTTTGGCAATGACCTCGAGTTTCTATGCCTTAAAGCGTAAAGAAAAGATATAATTTCAAAGCAATTATTCAAAGCAATGTTTATACGAGGCATAGTGGCTGATGAAGCACACTTAGACTATAGTATTGGTCATTTTGATACCACAGATCTATCTCGCACCAATCATGTAACTTTCCATAGGTACATATGCTTTCTAAAAGTGACTTACAGTTTCAAGTATAGTCTAGAAAATCTATTTCCAATGTCGGATATAATATAAAAGAGAATGAGGTGAGTGATTTATGTAACCATGAAGCTCTTAAAAGCTCACTGGATCCTGTCTTTACAAATCCTTCTCCCAAACTTCTAGCTAATTGCGCCATAAGATTTCATCAAATTATATAAATAAAAGTGAAACTACCACCATCACGGTTCTACTGTATCAATCACGTATCACACACCGATGAATATCGATGATCAGCGAATTTAAGCGCGCGTATGTATATAATTAATTTAATTAACCTGACTGATTAAAAATAATTTTTATTGTTTTTTATGCTCGTATATAACTTTTGCACACACAACAAAATCACTGTTATCACTCGGTCGGCCATAATCATTTGAAAAAAATGTGCGTCAAAATAAAATTTCTCGCGCATCGATCGCGAGTTTTGCGGTTTAATTTTTTTTTTAAGTGTGTCGCACTGTATACACTCGGTATATCTATACATATACATACAGTAGAATTTTTTGTCCGTTTTGTGTTAAGTGGATGCGATTTTTTTTTTGTAATCAAATCGAATAAAAAAAATAAAAAATCCGACTTCAGTATATTTTTGTGTGCCGCCTCAGTAAGAAGAAAAATGTCTCATTCTTAAAATCGACGAATTATTTATTTTTTTTTTTTCAATTGGAAAATTCTTCAAGAAAACTGTTGGATATATTGTATATACGTGTATTAGTGAGAGAACTTATTTATATTTATAAATTAATCAAGTGTGTGTTGGTTAAATAAGACGAATAGAGAGCGAGCGGCGAACACATATTACAGAGACAAATTGCAAAGTGGAAATTCTACGCGATCGTGAAAATTTTTTTTTTATTTTAGTTATTTGAGAAATTTTCTAATGGAGTGAAAAATTAATTAAAATTAAAATAAAAATTATAACAAAAAAATTTGACTAATTAAAATTTTGATAAATAATAAGCAGCAATGCCACGAAATAATAAACGAAAAAATAAAAATAATCGCCGAAACAATAATAACAATAATAGTAATAATAATAAAAGTAATAGCGAATTAAATAATAGTAAGAGGAATAGTAATGATAATAATAGTAATATTATTTTAGAGAAAAATGATGGTGATGATGGCACAGATCCAAATAGTACAAATCTCAGTTTTGACGCAACCGCGGAATCAACAACAACTACTGTATTCAGCGATGAAGACGACGATCAAGAATTAAACAATAATGATGATGAACGTGACGATTCTAGTCTTATGTCATGTTTTCCAATGACCAAGCATAAATCAAATAGTAATCATAAAATAGTGGAATCAACTACCTCCACAACAACAATCACAACGACGACGTCTGTAATTAATGAAGTAACACAACAGCAGCCAAATGAAAATCAAAAAGTGACATTAGTCGTGAAAACAGTGAAATTAGAAAATCAAGGTGAACAAATTGATAACAACAATAATACAAGCTTTAGCAACGTTGTCGACGATACAAGAGGTGATAAGAGAAATATTATCATAAAAAATATACTTATATCGGATGTCCAACAACACGAGAATTATCGTGTTGATTCGCCGGAATTGATAGTATCCCGCAGTGAAAATCATACAAAATCAGGTGTACAAATTAAAAAAAGTCGCAGTCTCGACGATAACGAAATAACAATACACGAATTGAGTACTAATTCGAGTGCTGCTTCAATAGCGAATGACGCAAATCAACCGATTATAAGTGAAGCCTCGGATTCGGAAACATCGCGCAGCGATGGTGTATTTTCGCCACCGATCAGCGAAGAGGAGGAACAAAATTTACGTGGATTTTTGCGTACCCTAAACATCGACGAGAATGGTATTGAAATATCGACATCGACACCACCACAATCGCCGACCGAAAATAAACCGCCCGATTTGGAAATACCGACAATACATGTCCCATCCCAATCGAATCAAGGTAACGACATAAAAGCACGTCGAGCACGTAAACGAGCCGAAATTGAATCGCATTTTTTGCCTTTAATCGCTAATCCGCGTTACTTGGATATTATAAAAGAAGAGAGCAGCGATACGAGCGACATCGAACGGAAATCAGACAAGGCCGACAATGACTACGATTATGATTTTGATTTGGATCCGGACGACGATGTATTTATCGATAAGGCTAAAATTGTACAAAAAACAAGTGCTGTGTTTCCTAAGCCGGCCCAAATACCACGCCATATTGTACGCAAGCCGACCACACCGACCGATGTGATTCGGGAGGAGCCACAGCTTATGATTGTCGATACGAAATTATTGGAACCGATCAATTTGATTGAGGAATCGTGTACGACAAAGTGGAGAAACGAAATAGTTGAAACACCTGAGGAGGCAAAAGTTGAAATGATTTATCTTGATTCGGCGAGTGATACCAATTCGAATAGTGACGTGATGGATCTGGATTATACGGGCGACGTTGATGATGAATTAAGTGAAAGTGATGTGCGTATTGAAACGCCGGTGATCGGCGAGGCGGACACACTAAACAAATTTAAAAGCGATAACAGTGATATTGATAGTTTTTCACGTGAAACAACACCCGATGCAACTCATTCTAACCAAAATCATAATGCTAACAATACTAATTCATCATCATCATCCGCATCGCTAGTGCTAAATCGGCAAGATAGTGTCGATAGTGTTTGCTCATCGAATAATAGTCAATCGACGACACGCTATATTGAAACATCGCATACAAGTGAATTGGATTCTATTTCAGATTTTGATCAAATGAAAACACTACGTGAATTGTGTGTCGAGCATTTAGCTGAAAAACCGTATGGTGGTGCTGTACTAGAGGAATTGGCAACCGTTAGCGAGTCGCTTAGCACATTGACAAGTGATAAAGAGAAACTATTGCGCGGTGAAATGATGACACCACCTCCACCCGCGCCACCGGTACGAAATTTAAGAGAAAAATCACCAACACCTCCACCCGTTCCATCGCCGCCACCGCCACCAATACCACAACGACCAACGGAATTTTTCTCACCACCAATCGACATTCAAACCACTACTAGTACGATTGCCACAATAACTCTCCCACAAATACATACAACGACGGCGCAAGTTAATTTAAGAACAACCGAAAACGACGATCACCATGCAAATATCGTCGAGCAAATCGAGAAAAAAGAAAATCTTAGTCTTATTTCGCCATCAAGTGAATTAAATACAAAACCTAATAGCAGCATAGCAACAACAACACAAACAACAACAACAACATCTGCGACATCGGCTAAGATGTATGATTTAATTTCGGAATCACCACCATTACCGCAAATACCAACACCAATCCCAACGATGAAAACAATGCTCACAGACGAAGATGATGATGATATCATCAATGCAGCCGATCGAAAAAATAGACTTTTGGCAATATTACGGCAATCGAGTAGTGATAACAATAGTAAAAGTGATAACATGTGTGAATCGTCGATGAAAAGTGTTCAATCAACAAGTTTTGAGACGAAAAAGGTAATCGAAAATGGAAACGTTGTGTATGAGTCATCGGACAAAAATCGTAAAGTGTTAAAAAATGTCGATGGACAAATTATCGAGAATGTGAATGAAACGGAGTCGAGTGAGAATAAAAATAAAATAAGTGAGACTGTTCAACCGTCGTCTGCGTTTAGTAGTATTCCGCAAAATAGTGACAAATTGCCTAAAAATAAATTATTCAATGAGAACGACAGTAGTTTCGTGTTTAAAGAATTTGATTTTGTTCCAAATACTAAAAAACCATTCGGTGTCAATGGCAGTGACAGTGCTCAAAATGGTGATAAATTTAAAAGTAAATCGCATCACGATTTCTTCTTCAACAAACATTTTGACGAATTGAATGCTGAATTTAAGCGAAAATTTGAATCGAATCTAATGCGATCGACGGTGGCACCCTCACGGCCCGTATCGATGCAAGACCAAATGAGATTGAATAGTGAAAGTTTTGATGATTGGTTAAAACATGCACGGCAAAAAACTACCTCAACGTCGACGATGACAAATCAATCGACTGAAAATGTTATGAAACCGATATTGCGTGAAGATAATTTTGTTAAAAATGGCCGATCGGCTTCGAACACCGATATTCGGGCGCCGCGTATTTCAACACAAACCCAAAGTAGTCGGGAGCAACAGGAGCGCGAAGAAATTGTCCAACGGCAGTATAACATTTCGCAAAATCGTAATTTCCAAGCCCGCCAATCGATGATCGATGAAACGCCAATAACTCAAACACTTGCCTCGAGCACTTTACCTAAACGTCGCATGTCATTGCCGAAGGAATTGCACGAACGCCAATTGAACTTGATCCGCCAAAAAGAGAACGAACTAAAAGCCGAATTTGAACGGCTCGAAGCCGAACGGCGTAAACTCGAAATGGAAATGTTCGAGTGGAATGAAAATATTGACGACAATCTTAATTTTGAAAATAGAGCCGACGAATTTCGCCAAAAAATGCGCAACGAATGGCTCGATAAAGTAGCCGAGCGGGAAGAACGTCGTATGCAAAAAATTGTGAAAATATCGAAACCATATGAAGAAGTTGCGGTTACAGATACTTCCGGCCGGAACGACCTTGGCAATGAATTTCTAACCAAAGTGAAAGAACGTCGATCGAAATTAAACATGCCGTCCGATAGCGATTGGGAAAGTGGTGCCGAATCTCAACCCACCGAAAGTGCTGTTTACGGTTCCGAAAAGTCCACTAAAAAAGAACACATAATCAAAGTGAAACTAGTCGAAGGTGAACAAATTGTGGACGATCATAAAAAAATACCAAAGCATTTACAAGAATTTCTAGATTTAACATCGGAATCAATACAAAAACAACAAACGACGGAGGCGCAAGCGCCACCGCCCCCGACGAAAATTGCGCCGAATGAAAAAATCATTAAAATCGAAATAGAGGGCAACAAACAACAAACATCATCGTCAACTACATCGACATCGACGAAGAAAACAACTTCCGGCGAACACGACGATGATGGTGAGTGGAAAATAAATAAAAGTCAAAATTTAAGTTTTTTTGGATTCATGTGTGCTGTTACAATAATTGGTTGGTCCGTATGTCGTGCTTTCTTTACTAACAGATGATATACTCTCCTGCCTCCTAGATATTTTTGGCCCCATCAAAACTGTGTACCAAAAAAAAACAAAAAACATATTTCCAAAAAAATAAATTTGTAGTTTTGTATGTTTGTGATTTAGACTAGTAAATATTTAATAATTTATTACAAATAAAATTTAAAATTAAACATAAATTCATTTTATTTATAATTATGAAATAAGAAATAAGACGAAAAAAAAATTATTTTTGTGTTTTTTAATTGCTAAAAATAAATGAAAAAAAAGCTGTTCAAATGGCATCATAAGTTGCTCAAAATAAACAAAACAAATGTTGCATGATTATTGTAAAGATTATTGTATACAGTAGATACTCAATCATTATTTGGACAACTAACCGAATACCTTCAAAATTATATAAAATCCTCCTGTTTTTTTTATATAAAGGCTTTTGATTTTGTGTTTCCCGTGCGGAGCTTTTTATGTGTTGCAGGTCAAGTATTTATCAGTCATCATTATCAGTGTTATGTAAAGGTTGGCGCTACTGTAATAATTCGTCTCAGGTAACTATATTCAACGACAATATATGAAATTAAAGTTTACGTCAAAGATAAACAAGGTCAATTGAATCAAGAGTATGATAGTGGTGAAAGCTGCGGTAGTTGAAGGGTAGGTACTGGATTCGAATCCTGATAGGGGGGGCAGCAAAGGGGATTTTTCATCATCTGATTATAGTTAGTGGTAAGAATAAACACATCTGGGACCACCTGTTGAGTTTAGAACCCATGGGCTGACCCAACTTCCATGTCAGTACTATAGGCTGGCATGGAGTTATGCAATGTGCAAATGGATCCACGTAAATCGGGCAATAGCCGCGTATCGTATAGATGTCACAATAGGAAAATTGAGCAATATAGGAATCAGCATAGTCAAAACATATAGAACTAAGAGAGATGTGGTTTGATTGGATAGGACCTGTGAATTCGGACAATATTGAGCGTGCTGGAGCCGCGACAAGATCGTGAATTATTTGATTCGGACTAATATGGTCAACTTTTTGATGCTGAAAAAAATTGTTGATTATCCTTGTTACTCGTGTCATATAAAATAATTTTTTAAAATCCTCACTTTAAACCGGCTTTTCGGAATGGCTTCAAAATGCTTAAAAATGGGAAGAATTCATACACGAATCACCATTTGATGAATAATTAATTGATCCGAATTGAAGTTCTGAATACTATTCTCCAATTAAAGGTTTAACATTTATCCATTCTGTTCATAGTGAATCATAACTAATAATAATAATCGATCTCATAATTCTTAAAGTGTTCCAACATTGTTCAGAAATTTCCATTCGAATTTCTTTCTGAATACTTGATAGTAACTACAGAATCCATTTTTCACACAAATTTCTATAAACACAATAATACAGTGATCCAATTGGGCTCCAATGCAAATCTAATGCAGTTTAAGAAGCTGGTTCACCAAATAAGAGATTGTCTTTACCATTCCGTTTATTCAAAGCATAATTGTCCATTTAAAATTCACAAATGATTTAACTGCTCCATCCCACGAGTGGTCACCCAACACACGCGTTTACCTTTAAAGTGTTGTTTTTGTACAAATAAAATGTCTTGACGTTAGAAATAGATTAACTGAAAACTTTTAATTCTTCTATTGCTCCATAGATGTCACTAATCAAAGTTTATAAACAGATTCCAATTAAAGCAGGCAATGCAATATTTTGATTGAAAAAATCTCGAATAAATTTGCAAGGAACTACTTACGATGGAGTGCTATGTCCGAATAGACTTGAACTGATAATAATGATAAATCTGAATTATAGAATCTCCAATGTTTTAAAATATCCAACCATTATTTGGTAATTGTATGGCAAAATTTCAAACCGAATACTACAAATAGAACGTAACTTCGATTTCTAGCTATATAGATCTCCTGTATCTCAATACACTTTAACAAAATTAATACTTGTATATCTTGAAATCAGCAGTTGTTCGTCACTATAAGCAGTTACTTGACTATAGCAGTTAGAATCTGGATTCGGCTTTCTTGATAATATGAAAACCACGATTGCTTTAAATATAGAGGTCAGCTTGAGCTCCTGAAGGTTGTGTGTCATCTCTTCTGCATTACATAGCAAGGACGGGTTGTCCTGATGGTACTTGCAATGTTGTCAGGACTGCAGTATATTTAAACAGTTATTTGCAAGCAAGCTTGAGTTGTTATAACTTGCTTGCAATATGCTGCTGGACATACATTAATTTTTCGCTATGATTGCTAATTGGATGAAAAGTTGTACTGTTTCGATCTATATAATTTTGTAGGTTTGTGATTTTCTCCATCACTCTCTCTATCTCTAATTGCCTCATCTTTAAACCAACATACTCTTTTTTCGAGTAGTTGTTTGCATCTATGGCGTCGTTACTAGATAACAAGTAACGAGTTACTAGTAATTCAATAATATTTAGGGTGTTTTTGGATTTCCACTATGCATTTCTTCAATGATGCATTTCTTGAGATGAAGTAATGATGGGACTTCTCTAATTGTGGTACTGCCTTTACAATTTTTGGCATATATGGGGTCGCTTCCGAAATGCATAAACCCACCAACTGTATTTCTGACTAAACTTAAGGTCCAACAATCACACCCAAAAATGATAATGATTCTAAATCAGCACTTCCTAAAATTATACCTCATATATGCGCACTTATAAGACTAGTCGATAGTAGAGAGTACAAAACACGAATTCGAGAAAGAAGTGGCTTGAACTTATACATTCAACATGCTGAAACAAATCACGTCTATATGTGTACGTCAAGATTTAAAATTTGATCGTGTGTTGGACCAAGAACCTCTGTAACTCGTTTGTCACACAGTATAATCGCCAGATTTCCGATACGAAATTTTAGATCAAGTTAACTTGTGTGAGTACACTTATACCTTCCCCCTTTCTATCACTAGAAAAACCAACTAGAGCTGCTAGTGAAGCATAGAATATAGAATAATATCACAAGAGATTATTCGATTCCAGACTCAGTATTATTACATCTGTGACAAAAAGGCATTTACATACTTGAAATAAATCACATCTCTATGTACGCCAGGATTTAAAATTTTATTTTGTGTTAGTTTTTTCAACAAGAGATCGCAGATACATTGTTTAGCAATCACAGATGCTGAATATTGCACAAAAGGACCAAAAACCTCTATACCTCGTTTGTCACACAGTAAAGTTTTCGATACGCAATTTGAGATCAAGTAAGCTTGTATGAGCAGCCATCACGTACACTTATACCCTAATTCAATACCAATTCCGATATCAATTCTATATGATACAAGTACACCGGCCAACGCCCTCTACCACTAGAAAAGCCTAACTAAAGCTATTAATGAAGTTTCGAATATAGAATCATCTCTGTAGTAGTTATTCGATTCCGCAGATAACCTAATTTCAGCTTCGACAAAAAGACGTTACTCTGTAAGTATTCCTACGATCAGAGAAGGTTAAGTACAGTTACCTCTTCCAAATTCTGACTGCTTCTACAAACTTCATTAGATTCGAGATGTACAATAATTATTAAATCTAATATTGGTGCTAATTTGATTCTGACGATAAATAATGAAGCACTCCTGTGTATTCTTGCCATAGCGTTGTTTTGATTTATTTTGGATTCTGCTAACTATTCTTGTACCTCATAAAGTTTTAGTCTTTTGAGTCTTCTTGTAATATCCTCTTGATAAAGAAGTTTTACAGCTTCAATGTTAGGGTGATGATGAAGCCTCTCCTGATGTTTTTGAGCATACATCTTTATTTCCTCTGCAACTTTGTTGATTCCGAGATATATATGAAGATCACTATTACGAGTGTGCCAAGGGGCGTTAACTATCGCTCTGAGAAGTTTATTTTGAATTCGTTGAACTATTTGTATAGATTGCTGGTTTTGGTGCATTCCCATAGGTGAATACCATATATGCCCAGACTGTCTTGAGCACTTGTTTATAAAGCATAAGTTTATTATAAAGGGAAAACTGAGAGTTTCTTCCAATTAGCCATCCAGTACATTTTTCTATATTTTAATTGAAGCTCTTCTGCTTTCTTTTTCGCGTGAATTTTAGCAGTTCTATTGGTCTGTTAGTGAAAAAGCGTTGAGTAGACTTCGATTCATTCACTTTAATTATCGACTTAGCTAGTCAATCTTGTATATTATTTATGGCTATTTGTAGTTTGAATGAGGCTTCACCAATTTTGTCACCAACAGGTATAATTGTAGTATCATCTGCAACAGTGGCGATAGTTGTATTATTGCGGTAAGTCGTTTATTAACAGTACAAAAAGGAATAGCAATAAGAAACTTCCCTGTGGGACTCCTGCTTTAGCTTCTTTTATGCTGGAGTAAAGTACTTACTGTTTAACTTTAAAGTATCTCCCTTTCAATACGAGTTTCGCAATACTTAACTGGCGCAATGCTAAACCGTGTAGCCAGGCTTTGTCAAATGCCTGCGCTATGTCCAGAAATATGATTTTTTATTAAATCTGTTATTCTATAGACTTGATTTGTGGAGTGTTTCTCTCTAAATCCAAATTGATGGGACGGAACGGCTCCTAACTTTTCAATTTCAGGTTCCGATATGCGTCTAAAAGCGTTATTGGGTGGTTGTTTAAGTATCTCTCCAATTATCAAGTCATATCCTGGTGATTTTTAAGTACTATATATCTTTATTACTGGAGTTTGTTGTTTCAAGATAGTTGTATGGGTTTTAATCAATAAATCTTGTTGGTTAAGTCTCGTTGAATAAGGCTGAAACGTGCACTCGAAATGATCCACAAACCTTTCTGCTTTTTCTTCTTTGATTTAGCCAGGTGGCCATTTTTTCTTCTTATTGGAGGTATGTGCGTAAGTGGTCTTTTCAAATATTTGGTTGTTTTCTACAATGAGTAATCTCCTGATCTTTATTGAAGGTGAGAGATTGTGGGTATGAGTTAATTGAATTATTTTTAAATTCCCGAATTCCTTTATGTATTCGTTGTGTTAAATTATTTAATTGGTTTTTGACGGTTGGGTCTCGTGTACGTTACATTCCCTTCGAATAGCTCTCTTCTCTATAACAAGTGATTTAATTTTAATTGGGTATCTGCTTGCTGTATATCTGTTTACTATCTTTTCACGTGGTGCTAGTGAAATAAACCTTTGAAAGCCACTCAAGTCGAATTTTGGTCATACTTGTCTCGCAAAACTGTGCTAGACTGTTTATATAACAGATAGCGAACTATCCAATGACTAACTAGATCATCAACTACAGTTTCGAAAGAACGCGGTGTGACCATCGACTCAGATTATTTATATGTTAGACTGCTAATCCATTTCAGAATGGTCTCTCTGGATACAGTTATACTCAACCTTAATAATAATAATCTATGGCCCTTACCCCAACCGAGAAATTACGATCCATTTTAACGATTGGTACACATTGTAGGTGGTCAGCCCAACGAATGTTTTTACTCACAATTTTTTATGTCATCGGCATTTCAATTTTTGGCCACTGTTACTGTTAATACTGTTTTATAACTGTCTAACTGTCATTTTACAAAAATTATTGTGGTAAAAGGTAAGTTAAAGTTAAGTTTTTAACATTCGTTTCTGCAGGTGTATATATATTCATCACTCTTTGGATCATATGCGAATCTAGCTTACACTTAAACATTAGATTATCGATTGAATAGGCCAAGTTTATCTGTCCAGTTTAAAAAGACTTAAACCTCGTAGATATTACAGCTAAACTCGTTTCCAGCATACCGCATACCACTAATTAGCTTCCAACTTCACTTGGGCTGATTTCTATTAGTCCTTTCTTGTGTAACCAATGACACCATTTCATATGGGTCGAAGCAACTGGATACAACCAATTCAATTACGTTTGATGCATAATATTTGAAACGTCAAATTTTGCCGGTTTCGCATACCAATCTTACACAATTATAAATTTGTTTTTATTATAATTTTATAATTAATTAAAAAAATATCCAACGTTCCCGTTGCAAAATAATAAAATAAAAATAAATTTAATCAAACAACAAAACTGTTTATCTAACGAAAAATCATTAAAAAATATTCGGTTTTTTGTACCGGTGCCAAAAATTTTCTTCTACTATATACATTAACACGATCACATAATGAAAGAGAAAATTGCATCAATTAGTCATCGTTCACACAAAAAAGTCGTAAATCTTTTTTTAATTTAGAAAATCAAAAGTTTTCGTAATATAGATTTTCACCGATATGGGGCGCCAACAGGTAAGATCGTTTGCATAACACTGACAATGGTTTACAATGTACATAAATAGTTGTGTCGATGAGACACAAACCTCAACACAAAATTATTCACCACGAGAATAGGGATACGTGTATGTATGTATCCCAAAACATGTCAAAGTGCTATGCTAATTCAATTAATTTGTTTTGGGACCAAAACCACTGTACATACATAGATTTTCCAAGACATTAATCAGCATGAAGCTCCTCGTACATAAAATTAACAACAATAATACAAAAATCGTAACATCAGAAAGGAAAACCACTTTAATTAAATGAAAATTTAAACAATAACAACAAGTGTTGGGCGAAAGTACAACGTATATACAAATACCCCCACTAAACTGTGGTTTTCCTTGCAAAAATTACATGAGCTTTAAGCTTTTTTACAATATTTTTGTATTTTTTATATTTTTATTTTACGGTATTGCCGATGATGTTGTTCTGCTTTGCTATATGACTGTATATGGTGCATATAATGCTTTTGGTTTTTTTGAAAAATATGCGGGGTATTGATTTCATAAAACGTACATCGCACAGACGTTCACGCCAATAGTGAAAAAATCGAGAAACAGAATCAACGACCACCACATCAACAACGAAAACCACAACAACAACAAATAATAACAAAGCCGCTGGTCCGGCAATATGCACAGGTCACGAGGCGGAAATATCAAAAGAATGAAAAATTCGTTCGGACGAGGAAGAGTTTGAAGACGGACAGTTTCTACGAGAAACAATATCGGCGGCGTAGCCTTTCCGAAAACGATCTGCTTTATGAAATTGATAAAAGCTTGAGCGAGCTAGCAAGAGGATTTCTTTTTGGTCATGGTATGCATTTTTGTCGTGTCGCTGCGCTGTGTGTTGTGAGAAACCAAATATGTTTCGATTTTGGAAAATTTGCATGAAAATTGTGTTGATTTATTTTCGTTGGATTGTATCGCATGTTGCGTATTTATACATCGTTGTTGGTGTTATTTATATAAATTATTTGTGTACAAGAATGTATGTGTGTGTGTGTGAAAATTTTCTGCTAAATTTTCAACTATGTATATACTATTACAAAACCAAGTATATTTTATTTTTCATGAAAATTATATAAAATGGAAAATTTGCGATTTTATTTTAAATGGTGACAAAATAATTATTGATGTGAATCTTAAATTTTTAATTATTCGGTACATGCAAAAGTTTTAAAATAGCTGCAGAGTGTGTTGTGTTCATACGCGTATAACGATCGAGATTTAATTTCACTTTTTCGTTAGATGTATACTCGTAATAGTTTGTACGCGTGTTTTAGGTACAACAACTCACCATACATTTAATCATCGCAGCAAGGTAAGATTAGATTGATAAGACATTGAACATATATTAGTAAAATTTAATCGTGACAATTTATTTGCTATTTGGGTTGTTAATGCGTAATAAACAACATATGGCTGAACCACCGTCTGGGACTATTTCACTTTGCCATCTGGTAAATTTTATATATGTGGGTCAATATTTAGTTTGTTTTTATAACAAAACTGAAAACCGCCATTTATTGCTTCCGTTGATAATGATCATTGAGATTTTGTATTAAGACTAGACAAAAAAATTATATTTTGAAATCTGTGTTGAAATAATTTATTTTACATAAACACGGTAATTAAAACAGCATCAGTTGGTTGAATCCTGAATTGGGGTGGCAGAATTCACAAGAAATGTTTCAACATCGATTATAATCGATAATGTGAATAAAAACATCTATGTCTATAGTCCGATCTTTCATTTACTACGAGACATCATTCCGAGTAGTTATAAACGTATCATTGTAAGAATACGATTAGTACAAGACATCTTATATGATACATTAACCATTTTAATAAAGAGCTTTTGACCTTTATTGAGGAACGCATATACATACTTTCATTGTCGCAGATTCAGTGACTGTCAAATCAAAGCAGATGAACAGAACTATTCCATTGAAATTGTAAATGCTCTACTTGACCTGCCTTTGGTATTTTTAAGATTAATAGCTGAGACTGTGGGTATCCTAATTAAGATCTGATTAAGAATTAAAGTACGAGTACATCGTTTAAATATTTGTATGAAACAATCAACTTTTTAATAATACCAAACGTGGAATTAACCTTGTCTAATGGCAATTCAATATGCTTTGTGAATCGTATCTTTGTTAAAAATTTTCTGAAATAAGCAGTTATACTCACACAATTAAAGCAAAGTAGCTGAAAGCTTATACAGTTTCTGATGCAAAAGAATGCGCTTGACCTTTATGTTAATCAATAAATTGCGCCAAGTTTAATTCTTATTGTGCCAATAATCTTTCAGAAATTTTACCGTCATTAGGCCTATTTTCACGGTCCATTATGCAACTTATTTACTCTCAAAATCTAAACATAACGTTCCGCTTATTATTACACTTCAGTTGGTGAACTTGAATTTGTGGTTACAATTTCCGGCCATTTTCTTTGCATTAACCAATGTTTGAGAAAAAATGTCTTGTCCTGCATATCCAAGATAACTTCCCAGTGGTATGTTACGTCTCTTTTAGGCTATTCTCCTTTATTACGAAATGTCCTTTATTTACCGCGATTGTATCGTGATTGTTGTTGGCGTAACGCAGCCAAAAAAGGTTTTGATTCCTTCTTATAACAAAAACTGCTTTTGAGGTTTTGATAAAACATAATTCATCTGTTGTACAGGTAGAAAGACGATTGTTATCTCGATTTCACCTCTCTCATAGTTTGACTGTCATCTTTGCACAAGACACCTTCGAATCTGGTATTACGATATACAAATGACTCTAGTATGGTTCTCACGATACAGTTCATTACTGTAGAAAGATGACCAGGTGCCGAATGATACGCCTAATAGGCTGTTTAAATTCACGTGTCCAAAATTAAATCACTAGAAAAAAAGTAACTTGTTAATGTGGAAAATGTTTATGTTGGGACTGAGGGACTAACTATATAGCATAAGGCAAGTGCAAAAATAGGTTATAAGTATATTGAGTCCAAATTCGGTTCACCTTAATACCAACTGTTAAGATTTTGATAACCGATTATATATATGAATTGTTTCAAATTAAGGTTTTCCCTGTACACAATTAAAAGGTAAAAACTCTGCAATCGAGCTTATAGGTACTCAAACTTTTGTATCAAAATACAAAAAAAGGTTGGTCTTCACAGGTGGTAGAATTATCGTTATCGGGGATAGCTGTAGATGTAATATCTCTAGAAGCGCTGGATGCAAGAAGCATCTCAGGTAATATTAACGTACATACCATATTATTGCAATTTCGGAATCAGACTTCAAGTCATCACATATAGATAAAAGTGTTACGAATATAAATTATTCCCAACGTTACTACCAACGTGATAGAACATGTTGTAGTGGGGCATTCTATGTGAGTAGTGACTTTGCTTAACTTTACCTGATAATTTAGAATACTTGGCTACAAACTTCTGAGTAAACTCTCTGCAAATTGTGGTTTGTGCTGGTTATATATATATATATATATATATATATATATATATATATATATATATATATATATATATATATATATATATATATATGTATATATTTAAATATATATATATATATATATATATATATATATATATATATATATATATATATATATATACATCTTAATGGTCAGATGAGAGATAGATATTCTAATCCCTTAGTTTGTCTACTACTCAGATGCAACCAACTAATATTTGCGATACAGCCGAAAAGCTTATTGATTACATCAGATTCTGCTTTCATCACAGGACATAATTTATTGCTTACTAGTAGTTTGATTCGAAACTTCTATGATGAAAGTGTCGAATCTATACAGTTTTCTAAAATTTCAATTTTTCTGCTTATATCCTTCTTATAAAATGCGACTGATTGATTGATTGAATACGGTCAATAGATTCCGCATCATCTGTCGCAAGGCCAGGCCTCGCACCAAATGTATATCTGTATATAACACAAAAGGTGCTTCAGTTTAATTTGGGTGGATATGTAGCTGCTAGACCATTCTGTCTGTAACATAAGACGTGAAAGAAAGGTTTGTTTTTTTAAGAAGGCTACAATTGATTAGGATTATCTTCCCTCTTGTCAGCTTTTTCAATCCTTTGGAAAAAACACTCCAATTTTAAAACTTTGTGACGTACATAAATTCAATACCTATTCATAATGTTCGAAAGTTCCTTTTCAATCAATCAAGCCGTTTGTGACATGAACTCCAGAAATGTCTGATGTGCCAAAAGAGTTTTATAGAATGATGACGAGTCCTAATCTAAATTGTTTAACTAATAAATCAACATCATGTAATACCTTTTACCAGTGCAATAGCTTGATTGTCTTAATAACTCGGTTCCAAACTGCTGTTGAAAATTGTTCACCTTTCTAACCATTAGTTATTATAGTAAATTACCGTACCAATAAATTAATAATGAACATTTCTGATTGGATCACAAAAGTTCTTATACCTTAAATATGTTATCACAAACATATACATGTGATCACTTAACATGTACCTAGCAATCAATAATGCACTCACTCTTATAAATTTCTTTACTATTGTTTTTTTTATACTCGTATATCAATACAGATATTCCCAATCTTTGTAACCACCATAATCAACAACCTTGCACCTACACAATGACGTTGTCCAAAGTGCTATCTATATCAAATAGCACTTCGTGTTCACTTCTTGTTGTATTTATTTTTCGTACATAAGTAAAATATCACTTCGACGAAGCCGCGATAAGATTATCTTATTAATTATAATATTATATTTGTTTATTCACCAAAAATCACCAACACAATAAATTTCATAAACATTATACTGTTCATCATTAATTTCACGTCTTTTGTAGAAAGATAACAAATTTAACACGTTTTTACAGTCTTAAAATTAATTTGTTTATCGAAGAGATAGTATGTCGATATATTGTCTGTCGATCAAACAGCTTTACACAATAAATACCCCTATTCGTATGCAATTTATATACACATACGATATATAGCATAGTTTCAGGCGATTTTATACGTTTATGATTTACACTCTTTCGTTTTGCAACACAAAATGAAAATTTTATTTTTTCCCTTTATTCAATTTTAATTATTTAATATTAGATGAAGTTGAGTTAATAATTAATTCTCTCAATGTTGATTGGCATACAGGTTATGATATACGTTCAGTTCATTTTCACCTTAAATTACACACACGTTCCCGCCTGACACATTTCCCAATTATGTAATAATTTTGGACTCCAATCATTATCTAATTTTAGAGTTAAATAAACAATTTATAGTACAAACTAGTATAGTGTTGTTGATGATAGTTTTGTGCTCTCGTATGTTTAACAACAGTTTAAATAATATATATGTTCAATTCAATTCCAGTCAACTGTAGTTGTATGTAGTATTGATCGGCATAATATATACAAAGCATATAGCATAAACACTGTATAGGAAAAATTTAAAATATTTACATGGAAATTTTCATTGATTACATCACAAAATTTAACAACTGCAGGCTAATATTTTGATAATACTGTAGCTAGTTCATATTTTTGTTGGTGATATCGTTTATTGAATACTAAACACGATAAGGTTATGAGAATGAATTATTGACAAACTTTGTTTTCAAATCGATTTTAATTTTGGTTTTAGATAGGAACATCGTTTATTATTATTGGAGAGTGCAATAGTACAGTACGGTACTTAAAAACAAACATAAATTAATTTTTATTACCAATCATTTATAAATTTTACTATTTTCTAATGGCAATGTCAGCTTGACTACAAACTGTAAAAATAGTTCACATATTGACATATTGATGCCCAACCTATGTAGACCTCCAAAAAAATCCTGAAAACAATGGATAGTTCCAGTTTTAACGTATAGATTTTGCTTGTAGCATCCAAATACTAAAATAAACACAAAGTTGGTCGAAAACGATTCGCATGCGTTCACATTCATTTAATTATCACTTGTGTAAAAGAGACTGAAACTCACTCTTTTTGAATTATAATTGAAACTTTGAGATCTTAAAGTGGAGACCATAGATTGCTACATAGGGATGAGCGTAGTTATCAAGTGAGGATGAGCGTATTAGGATTTTTGTTTTAGCCACAAGTAAAAAGCTGTGATAAAAGCTTTCGAGTGATAAACGGATTTTTAGACTATTAATTTTGCCAAGTTTAGCGAACTATCAACAGGGAACCTGACCATTTATTAATACTAAGGTCACTGCTAATCAAGTCATAGATGACATTCAGAACTGATCCGGAAAAGGTTAAAACGCTCTATGATAATACTTATTTAATCCTACAGCAACTATAAACTAAATTGATAGACTGTTATATAATAGACTCTTTAAAGCCCATTAATAAAAGAAACGGACAGCACCAACAACAACAAGAAATTATTATAATCTGTCCTATGTACATTTTTATTCCAAAGCATGCGCGATATGATATTTCTATATTACCTTTTAAAGTTTTAAAATGTTCCCTAAATCTTTGGTGGTAAACTTATTAGCACTTATTACTTCTACTTTTTCTTCTTCACTTTTACTATTGTCATTGTTATTGAACTGACTTAAAATATCATCAACAGTCATGTTTGTCTCAATGACTTCTCTAATATATTCTGATACAATCTCTTCAAGACCGTCTCTATAAATAGTTTTCCCAATAATTTCGCAAAGTTTTCGAAATATCTGGCATCTCAACAGTAGCGTCTTCAATGCAACTTTCTGGTCATATTTTCTTCCATTCAGCATTCATCGTTGAGTTTTTCGCTTCGTCCCAAGAAATTTGTATATTTCCTACAGTAGATAATATAAGTGACGAATTGATTCCTTATATGGTCCACCAATAGCCTCAAACAATTGATTAACAGTTTTTCTCAAATAGTAAAGTTTGAATGCGGCGATGATGTCTTTGGTCCATCAAAGAAATATCACCTTAATATTAGGGTTTAATCCAGCTAAATAGTCTGGGTGACTTAGAGCATTATTAACAATTAGTAGAATGTTGAGACTTGTTAAAATGTTCAACGGTTGAACATCATGTAATAATACCGTGTTATTGGTTTGCATAGAAAATGTGGTCTAATCCTGACCAGTAAGTATTATGTAATGCAGCTATTGCAAGCCAATATAGGTTATGAATTTTGATCTGTGAAATACATAATGGCTATTGGGTTTGGATTACGTGTCAGCTATCTTGTAATTCGTAAAAGCTTTCTTAGGCGTATCTTGCCACATGCAAGTTTTTGAGTTTTCAGTTTAGTAGCCATAAAGTTTACAAAACATTATATGTTGTAAGTTATGAAAGATTCACAACCTGATCATTCTCTCGAATGTGCATTTTTGTCTCTTCTTGGTCAAAACCATTTTGATAATTTATACATAATTTATTACACTGAAAGAAAAGATTTGCGTTCTTTAACCAAAAACCATAGTAAATACTGATAAAAACTTAGTAGTTTTTCAGCCAACTAAGCGCTTCTCAAATAACTTTAAGTTGATTGATTGAATATAACTAACGCTTGGTGATTAGGTTTTTTGTATAATTTTTTTTTGAACTGCGGTATTCAATTTAACAAAGTAATTTTTACTATGCGATTTGCTAGATTTTGAAATAACAGTAAACCACTTTTAAAAATAGCAAAATAAATATTAAGAATCAATTACTAAGTATCACAGTTCATTTCGCAGATTTTACTAATCAATAATTGACTCAAAATTGATTTTAGTAAAATTGATTAGTAATATTTACACCGCTATGGTAAACTTTACAATTGTTGTTTATCGCAATTAACAATAAATTACTAAATGTTGTAATTATTAGCAAAGCAAAAGTAGAACAATTGAAGTGTAAGCTTTACTTAGCAAAGTAATATTTACCAGACATTATGTAATATTACTCAGCTTTAAATCGTTTCAGCAAAGCATATGCAGTATTTGCAGAGCGTGATATATAAAAAATATATATATATATATATATATATATATATATATATATATATATATATATATATATATATAAATTAAATGTTTTGACATATACTATATTACAACGAGGAAGTTCTTGAAAAAAATTATTTATTAAAATTCCGAAAAATTAAATTTTATTAATATAACTAGATCTTAGGTACACAAAATTCAATGGAAAGATTCCAAATCAACCAAATAAACGTATAAAACTAGATAAATTTGATTCTTATAAAATGATTGATTCAGGTAGATTTAAATTCCTGGTAGTTTCATTCACTACCCAGACTGGCCATCTTTGTTTGAGAATCGTTAAAGATGAAGCATGGTAACATGGTACGGATCTGGAAAAAGGAATTTGTTTTATATATAATAAATTCATCCACATGCCTTAATTAATGGTATATAACATTAATTAAATAATATTTACCTGGATTTGTGGTAGCATTTTTGACAGTAATATTAAACAATTTTATGCAGCAAGCGGTGTTAATATGAAAGTATGGACAGACCTGGATACCTTGTCTTTAAAGTGTCTTTTCACCTATAGATCAATTATTATATATTTAAAAAAAATAGTTGTATTTTTCAAAAAGATTTCATGTATTACCTGTTCATGAAATTTCATGTATCATTCTTTCTGTTGGACGTGGTTTCCATTTGCTGAAACTAGCTTCTTTGGGACTTAATATGCTTTATAGAATAACTTTTTTTTGACCATTCAGTATTTTTAACTATAGAAATTTTTTTCGAAAAATATATTTTAAATAACGCAAATTAAGGATAACAATATAATTATATATAAGTACATTTCAATTATAAATGTGATCAGATTACCTTTGCAATACATAAAACCATTTCACTATTGCTTAGTAATATATACGAATTTACTTACTAATATTAAAATTGGTTAACTTTGTTGTTCGAATGGCCGCCACGGCGTCTTCTATAAATTGAAAATTATTTCTGTTATTTATTGGTAATAAGGCAAATGGAAAACTCAAATATAAGTAGTTTTCTTGAAAGTCGTTTAGCGATACAATTTTCTGTGTTATTGTAGACAATTATTCACTTTTACACAGTTCCAGAATCCAGAATCGACAAAAACACCATATAAAAATATGTACGGAATTATATAAAATTAGCGCGTCACTCGATCTTTTTCCTTTTGCCTTATTATTTAAGATTTATATATTAAACGCATGCACATCACTCATTAAAAATAACGCTATTTGAATTGATAGCCAACATCAACTTACCTGGAATAGTTATAAAACTTCAACATTTTAATTAATCACTTTACAATGTTAACATTACATCTCGATGCATCTACAATATATTGTGACTTTATAAAGTCACGAGTATAATGGGATTATGAAACATGAATTACGAATTTGTTTGGTTTGGAAATTTTGTTTCAAAAGGTGGGAGAAAAACTACAAATGGTTAGTTATTAACACAAAGCTTTTTGTATTTTACCAATCCTTTAAATATATTTAGTAAGCAAATAGTAAACTTTACATTATTGTGGAGTAAACCAAATAATGCTTTAACCGAAATGGTACGATATTTATTATTCAACATGCCATATGATGATTGGTTAAGATAATATTGTATTTGCGCAGAGTATGTGACGACTTGAGAGTAAGAATAAAACTATTCTAGACGAAAATTGGTTGTGATTTGTTATTAAAATACAGAAATCAGGAAACGAGTACCCATGTCAATAATTAAAAATAATAATGGAATGGTTGCAATAAGTATATATAGTGATCGCTATAACCTCTTTCAAATACCAAATGAATACAATTGTATTTTATAATAGCTTTACTTTTTTTTGTAACAATCTATGGCTTAGAGGATGTAATCGGCCCCTACCGCATCTCAACTGAGACCTTACGCACCAGTTTTTTAACGATTGGTGCACATTGTAAGTGGTCAGCACAACGAATGTTTTTAGACACAAATGCGGTTTTATGTCATCTGGTTAGTTATTTGGTCAACGGAGGGAATTAAATTTGAGAAAGCTTAATGGCTAAGAGATGAGATATTCTCTTAGCCATTAACGTAAAATAGGCGACTTTTTCTAGTATGGCTGTTATTTAAATTGTTTACATTTTAGAAAAAATATATTTAAGATGCACATTGTCTTGGATAATTCCATAAAATTTTCTAAAAACTAAAAATGATTAGTTATACACTTTGGCCTTATAGCAGTGTTATAAATAATCAGCTGTTGTGAAATTTGATTTGCGAATAGCACAAATCATTTTTAAAATTTGCACGCGCAGTTTACAACTTTTCTGTCTGATAATTACAATTGATTATTAAAATCTACGATGAATAATTTTCCAACAAACCATTGTAATTTTTACCACCTGATTACTAATAATTACAAAACAAAGTTAAATTTGATAGAATATAAACTTCATAAAATATTGTATATTCTCTCAAAATTTTCATTATTTTGTTAAAATTACTAATTGCATTGTAAATATTACAATAAAGATTTATTTGAATTTTACTAATCTTTGATGTTAATAATCAGAAATCAATTGTAATTATCGAAAAGCAAATTTTTAAACTGCACATACAAACTTTAAAAATGATTGGTAATATTCGCAAATAAAATTTTACTAAGCAAAGTTAGTAAATATTACAAATCAATTTTTTTCAGTGTACTCCAACGTGAAATTTAAAAATTTTCGAAGACTTGAAAATATTCTCAAAAATTTAGCATCCCTCAATAGTTCGGACATTTGTAGGGTATTAAATTATAGCCATATAGAGTTGAGCCCATCACCATTCACGCTATTTACAATTTTAAAATAATTAAGGTGAACTCCTAGCAAAAAGAGATTTGGCTATTGTATTACCAACATCTAGTTTCGTAACCATGATTATGAAATTATGATTTTCGAAATGAGAATACATGACCCACTTAAATGAGAATACATTCACACCGTGAATACATCACGGTTGGAGACTTTTTTCGTGAAATAGACAAAAATAAAATAAGTCTACAAACACAACCCTGTGCAATAAATTTAAAAGGGGAAATAATAAATTTTAAGGAGAAATGAATATTTTTGAGTGATAAATTGACGTTTCGCATAACCACAAATAACTACTACAGGGTATTCATTTTGTGGTGCTTTATCACATTTATTGATAAAAACTATGATATAATGAACTCTTGTCGTAGCTTACTGCAGATTAATCATGAATCAACAACTTCAAGTCGTATATTAAAACGAGTAAAAAAGATGGCAATATATTCTATCTTGCTTTTACTAGTCAACATTTTATACTGTAAGTCATATGTCATGTTTAAATGGTTTCCAAAATCATTATTTAGGTTGACTTCAATTACTTTTACTATTTAAAAAAAATTCTCACTACCTATTCAACTACTTAATATAAAAAATGATATAATTAATTTCGGAGTTATGCGAAACGTCAATTTATCACTCTAAAATATTCATTTCTCCTTATAATTCATTATTTCCCCTTTATAATTTATTGCATAGGGTTGTGTTTGTAGACTTATTTTTTTTTTATATAACACGAAAAAAGTCTACAACCGTGATATAAAAGTATGACAATGCACCACAAAATGACCACCCAGATAGTCAAACTATATGGAGAAATCATGTATACTAGACTGAAATAAGGGGAAATAATTGTATTTTGGATGAAAAGGCTATATTTGAGTTTTATTTTCTCTTTCATTCCCTTACCATTGATATTACGAATTACGATAAATGAAATTCAATCAAATCCTTAAAACTAAGTTTAAATACATACATGAAATCAAATAAATGTTTCATGCCACTGCAATTAGTTTCATTCAGGGGTGGGATGCTGTACTATCACTTTCATTCGAATCGACTTTTGAATTGAAGTCGAATCGAAAAAGTGATAGATGTTATGTTATAAAATTTTCGATTTCAAAGTGATACGTTGATGTGGCAACTTTTTTCGAACATAGAATCACAACAACAATTTAAATTTGACATTTAAATTTTATGACAACAAAGCATCACTTAAAATTACAAATTATGTATAAGTGTTGTTAAAAAACGAAAAAATGAATATTGCTGTAGCCATAACTTAAGTGCAGTTGATAATGAGTATCCAGAAGAAAGAGATAATCTTAACTATACCATAGAAAGACGATTTTTAAGAGATCGGTATAATTTTATGGATCTGTCAAATAAAAAGTAATTACGGAAATAAAACCTCGATTTGCTTTAGGTGTCTAGGTTAGAGGCTGTACTAAATTAGTACATCCTCTAACCTAGACACATGTATGGGTCAGGCTCATACTAGCGAACTGTTGATGATATTTTGTTCCATAATATGAACTAATCATATTTATCCAGTGCCTTAGATGATATTACGCAAGCTTTAGAGGCAATTATCTGTCGAAAATTCATAAAATTTCCGGATACCCGGTGTGATCGGTTGTATTGACTGCACACATATAAATACTATCGCACCCCGCGAAAACGAACACATTTTCGTGGACCGATGGAGAAACCATTCGATGAATGTGCAAATTGTGTATTAAAAATTATTGTTTATTAAAATATTGTTAATGAATATATTACCTGAATATATATATATATTTAATAAAATATTTGAGATGTATTTTAACGGTCAACAAATCTTTATAATATATGAATATATGACTCGGGCAACAATTTTACTTGAACTAAACTTAGTGATAGAAAAGTATCATTATCGCGAGTCAAATATATTACAACATACCAATTTTCGACTTCCTAGTCGAATTTCGAAAATTCGAAATAACAACATCCCACCCCAGGACAGTTAATGAGTTCATCATATTTTATACAAACATTTATTTGTCGTAATATCAATGCTAAAGGAATGAAAGAGACAATAAAATTCAATTATAGCTTTTTCATCCAGGGTACAATTATTTCCCCTTATTTCAGTCTAGTATACATGGTTTCTCCATATAGTTTGGCCTGTGGCATAAGTTATTTGTGGCATAACCACGAAATTAATTATATTATCTTGATTAACCTTCAGTGAGCTACGACAATTTGACAGTTTACCATAATTCATTAAAATTGTTACGTTAACTGTGTGGCTTAAAAATATTTTTGTTTCGCCCTCCACCCAAATTTTCCTATTTTTAGTTTAAGTTTTCGTTAATTTATCGAATTTATTTATATTTTTGAAAACTTAAATTTTTATAAAAAAAATAAACAAATACATGAAAAACCCAATATGTATGTATATTATAGTTTTCACTATTCACTTACTGTATAACTTAGCCAAAATTAAACCAAGCTGCAAACCATGGTTAGCAGTGACACATTACACAGAAATCATGGTTACCTCGGAACTGTAGCTACGAAACCAGATATTTGTCTATAGTATAAACCAAATAGGTACTTAAATAAAAATATCTATTCTGTTGGACAGCTTCAAAACACTTATTGTCATTGTAGTTGTGTTATTATCTTGTTGATTCTTACATCTTGATATAAATCCCAACAGAATAGCTAAGTTATTATAAAATCAATCGTTATTTTGGAGTTGGCTCATAGAGTAAGCTCATACACACATACAATTGGCTAATCGCAATCGCACATTCATTTTCTCAAATCGGGCTCCGAATATATTTAAACGAGTCATGCCAAACAGTGAGCTACGAACGATGTAAACTATTCAGAGAAACTTACTACCTATACGTATCAGTATAGAACTTGATATGTCTATCCAGGATAATCGTATGCTGCAATTGTCAATGCAACATTATATAATGAAAACAGCATTAGAAATCGTACATAATATACCGAATGTCCGGATTATTCCCGCATGTAAGAGGGAGGAATAAGATTTGATTTATTGTTTTGTACAACTAAACGAAAGCTGTTCAATATAAGGGTTTATTTTCGACTCCCACAGCATATTCACTCCCACGGCAGTTCATAGCTTCATAGATATTACTAAGCCGACAGTGGGAGCTGTATCGGCTCAGAACTAAACGAAACAAAAATTATTTTTAAACTATTACAAATATATACATTTTTAAGAATCGGTAGATATTTTCACTGGAAAATAGACATTTAAGCTGTGTAACAAAAATTAGTACATATTTTCTCAGAATACTCAGATGATGCAATTTAAATAGCAATGATGCATTCCAATAACATATTTATATAAGTTTTGCTTCATTGAAGTTGCAAATCAGCAACGTATCAATAAATTCACCAGACCTTCACGTAACCTTCTATACATTAATCTAAATGACAGGTAAAACAATAAACTTAACAAAAATTCGATGATCAAAGCCAAGTATATTGTATTAACACACCTATCGTATACTACCCATATTCCGTCTATTACACAAATCATTAATTTTTCGCAAACGGATCACAAGAAATACTCAAAATTGTTATATTTAATTTAATTATACAAATAAATCATAAAAATAATAAAACAAACTAAAAATAATTATTTGATTAAAAATGTATTGTTTTGTGTGACGTAATTCTAATCGAAAATATTTCCCGCTAAACGAATATAAAAAAAAATTGAATTTTACTAATTTATCGATCTCGGTGATTCATATTTTCCGATATAATTTATTCAACCAAAACATTTAAAAATATACAAAATTATTAATGGATATAATTAGAATGATTATTTATTTAAAATAAATTTGTTTAAGTATATTTAGAAGAGTAGCTCTGATAAAGAAATAAATAGTTTCGAGTGACGATGAAGGCACCAAAAATATTAATTTATGCTCATCACTGTCTGTAACGATATAAATGGTTCGCGTACTGTACATAATATACATGATTATAAGAAAAATGGCAAATTTATGATTTCTCGGACATTCATTAGCATAAATGTATATTTGTACAACGATAAATATGTCGAAAAATGTATGTAGAGACACGGATACAGTGGTGGATTTGAAAAAGAAAATCGGTCGGTCTGGTTTTTCACATTTCAAATATCCAAAATACGTGATATGTTGTTGTTCTCTTTTCTAATCTATAATTAGGTTTTCTAATTCTAATGTTGTTTAGAAATGTATACACATTGTAGATATATAGGTTGGTATGGTAGTAGGAATATATGAATGTATAATTAAACTTGAATAATCATTTTCCTCTCTAGTTTTTCTTATATTATATATTTTCTTCGTTCATCCCACAAATGTAAAAAATATGTATATCTGTACATGTATACAAAGTATATAAATGAAAATCGGAAAAAGTGTTACATCGGAAAATTGTTGAACACAGTGTGGTAGATTACGGTGGTTTATGAATTTGTTTTGAAAGCTGTGGTTGCCTAATTGTAGCAGCACAACCGATAATTATTCGACCTTATGTTGTCAGATGAGATTGTGTATAAGAGTTTTACGCCAGAAAATAATTTGTTTACTTCAGGTACATGTGTCCCCGATTCAGAGATATTTAAATCTGATCTGATTCTGAGATACTTATTTAAATTTTCGCAGTCCCAATGGGCGTATTATAATTTGAAAATTAATTGAAAAATGTTTAACATCGTAATTAAAATAAACAAATCTATATCAAAAAGTGTAAGTCAGAAACATAATGTTTTGTTTTTAATTATTTTAATTAATTACCGCTTGGAGACAAGTGGGAATTGAATTAATACCAGTTTTCTTAGCGAATCTGATTTTCAGCCATTTCTTATGAATCAACATCTAATTCTTATTGTTTACCATAATAGCTGTTGGTTCCCGCGTATTAGTTCTTATCAAAAATCTTTTCAACACGTATATGAACCAACCTCCAATGCACATTATTATAGAACCTTTGTATCAAATCCAGTATGTCTCACGACAATCTTACTGTTGCGACATAATATATCAAACCACTTATCAGTCATGAAAACACATAACAGATTTGAACCAACCCCAAAAACCAAATAATTATTCTTCTAGCGCTTAGACGGTCTTGTAAAAGTAAGCCCTCATTATTATCACAATATATGGTTGCCTAAGTTGTCGTTGGATTTTTCCTTCAAAGAAGGGTTCTAAGCCTCCTCATGGTTACAACGAATCTAGATTCTCATGGCTTTCAATGAATTTCTCCGACTATATATATTCAATGAACGCGAAATCAGCCCTTAAATACTGTAAGAAAGATGGATCGACCCGCCACTGTTACAAAAGCGTATACAAATAATAACACTTACAGTGTTGAACTAATAGAGTGTTGATGCTCGATTTTACTTATAATATAAGTCCTGATCTAAATTCGTTCCCGAAAAGTGTAATTATTTATGAATCTGACCAAACTATATTCGTAGCTTAGAATATTATAGAAGAAACAACACTTCGAATATTTTTAGTCTGCTTTGCGTAATGTTTCTACCTCCCTATGCTCTATGCACCTGCGAATAATGTAAGACCATAAGACTCTTTGATTGCTTGTACATCATAACTCTCACAACCGAACTGATTTAATACATTTTAAGTGATATCCAGTTTTGGCCAGAACTGAATGATATTATTCTTACGCACTTGTTATTATTAGACCGGCTAAAGAATAATTTTACAAGAAGCAAGTAGTGTTTTAGCAACCATCATGCTTAATAAAAAATTGACCAAATGCACTAGCACCCAGATCAGCTATATATTGAACTGATCAAAAGAAAGACGTGCTAATGAACAAGTTCGTCTAAAAAATGATTTCGCTTCCATCGATTGGTTGTTACGATAAATCTAGAAATAAGCAATCTCCACAAGAAACTCGCTTGTCACTTTGTTTTGAATTTGTCTCGTATTTTATGCTATCGTATTAAGATGAAACGTAGAAATTTCAAAGTAATATACTATATGAATCTTATTTTGAGTGATTTGCGATTTACCAAAGGTCATCACCCAACAGAAGTGTTCTGCCTCTAAATATTTTTCTCTATGTTCATTCATACTCAACGCATTTATTGCAGAAACTACAAAGCCAATCAAAAACGTAAATAGGTTCACCGATGAATATAATCTTCAGAGCACTCACGCAATTCGTTATCATCAACTACACTGAAAAAAATCCTACATTTTTGTAATGAAAAACGGCATAAATGTAATGAAATATACATTAAAACTGCGCCGATGTAAAAGTACATTAATTATATAATTTTAGTTCATCAATATAAAAACAAAAACTATAAATTTATTTTACATAACATTTATAATTCACGTTGTTGTATTTATGCTGTGTTACACGTATGATATAAAACTAATTGTAGTAATAATGCAAGTTAAAATATTTTTGAAGAATAAATTCATATTATTTAGGTAACAAATTCTTATGTTTATGAAAAAAATCGAAATATTTAAGAACAAGTTTCATTCTTTTAATTATTTGCATTCATAATATAAAAGAAATATTACATCACATTTATGAATAAATTTTTATATTAGTTTTAGTATTTATGAAATTATTCATATATTAAATGATGTAAATCATAAATAGTATGATTTTTATCAGAACTATTACTCTGAAATATTCATGTAATTTAGGACTTAAGGTTCATCACTAATAAAGTAAATACGTAGTATTTATGTAAAGAATCATATATATATTATATATATATATATATATATATATATATATATATATATATATATATATATATATATATATATATATATATATATATATCCCTACATATATATATATATATATATATATATATATATATATATATATATATATATATATATATATATATATATATATATCGCATAACTGTAATTTCCTGTCTGTTTATTTGTAAAATGAAACACATCATATTAAATTTTTTAATTTTCTATTTATTAAATAAAATATTGAAAATAAATCAACCAATTATGAGAAATTAATTGTAAAATAATAAAATATAATTATTTCAAATAAAATTATAAATTAGCTTTTATTGATTAACAAAATTTTCAATTTAATACTAACATTAAACTTACTTTTAAAGATTTATTTTTCATTACACAACTATATTTCAAAAAGATTCCATACAAATTCTTCGGCGCTAATGTCTAGAACTCTCAGAAATTTGGCCAGTCGAAAGTTTCACTCTAAACGTATTAAAAGCTTTCAACAGCGATTGTACTAACATTTTTCCAAAATAATTTATATCGTCTTCCATTTCATGTAGACTGCTGATGGAAACCATACATTTGTATACATCTTGAACAGTTCTTTTGGTGGCACATGTATTGTCCGTATTATCTTCTATAACTTTTTTACTAGCTACTATGGATTCAGGGAAGCATCAGCAGGTTTATGTTATGTAGTTTCGTCTATAAATAATATGATAAATTATTATTATTATATGGGCAAAACTAAATGATTGATTGATAGGATTGTAGGAATAAAAGCTAGATAAGATTCCAGAACACGCTGGGACCATTTCTACAGCCATTTATACAAAAGGATGTTAGCTAGGAAAGTAAGGTATATGAGTTAGGAAAGAACGACCCGGTTACACATGGTAAATAGTTACTAAAAAAAATTGCTAATACAAACAGTAAAATCTCTAATCTTTTAATCTGCAATCGCCAATCTGCACTTTCTAGTAACACCTATCTGCAGTGATTTTTTCTTATTAAAGTAACAAATATATAATTATGAAATTAATTTATTAATCTGTAGCAATATTATCAATTAGTTTTATTACATATTTAAGTTAACTGTAATACAGTATATTATATTTATAGTCCCAGCACAGTACATTACTACTTTACAAAATTGGAAACTCCAATTTTCATCTCCAATCTGCAATTATTATTAATCATTATTTTATATAGTTTCGTCTATAAATAATAAGATAGAATATTATCATTATAAAGGCAAAACTGTAAATAAAATAAAATAAATTAGCGCTTGGACCATGATATGAATATATAGTAAAAAATCGAGGCAACATTTTACTAAAATTACAATCTTTATTAATTTAGTTGTTAAGCTAATTATTGGAAAATTTGGAAATGATATAAATTATGTATTAGTTGTATTTAACAGATAATTTAAAAATAACATGTAGAAAAATAAATTAATCCTCACCCTTGATGACCATTTTATAGACTCACCATTTATAACCTTTTATATTCAAGTCATTTCTTAAGTTGTCGGGTAGAAATGCATGTGCATCTCATTTTCAATTGATTGGATTCTGCTACAACCTTGCCATAGAGTAGTAAACTTATTAGGGATATTTGATATTGAACCTAAGACTCTTAATGTATGGTGCAGTGTCCAATTCTACATTTAAAGACAAACTAAAAAAGTTAAATTTTAAATAACAAATATATATGCATACTCTTGAAATGTTACAATTATGAAACATTCTATTTTTTATTCATAAATTTAAACAAAATACGTGTGTACAAACTAAAAATTTAACACATAAAACACTTATTATATTATATTTACCTGAATTATAGGTCCAAGAATTAGTTATATTTGTATTATCAAATACAACACACTAAATTTCTTTACAATTTAATTAATTTTTTTTAACACCGTAACAACTGAAGGAAAATAAAAATGAAAAAAAATGAATAATGACACAATCGAATTTTCATTTACTGACGAAGGAATCATAAGATTTTAATGAAAACTGCATAAATAATATGAATAAATCACACAAGGCATGCAGTTTGTTCATACATAATATGAAGAAATTCAATTATTCGATTGAATTTGAACTTCTTTATACATATTATGAACAGTTTCATAAAATACTTTTTATAGTGTCCAGTTTGTACATTTTATGAATTTATTCACACATATTACGAACATGTTTCTTGGTACAATTCCTAACAGCACCAATTTTAATAAAGCAAAATATAACGCCGACTTTAATGAAATTGACATCCGATCATATCCACTGAATAGAATGACTACATAGTTTTTATTATTAATAATTTAATCTTACATATTAGATTTTTGTTCATTAATATAATGATCGCTCATGTATTTGTTCAATAAATAGTATGAATCAATCATAAATATAATGTTTTCGTGAATTGCATCAAACTGCACTAATAACTTTATAAAATTTTAATGTATTTTCTGTAAAGTGGAATAAAATAAATAAAATTGAAATTGATGAAAAAAGTTTTTAATATTAATGTACAAATAAACAATGATTCTTACTATTAATGTACGAATTTTGAGCTAAAATTCGTTTTTATAATTTCGTTCATTAATATTATGACGATTACATCAATAATATGAATTTAAGTCGATGAACGCGATTCATATATATAATGTTCAAAATTTTTTTCAGTGTATAAGTGCTTGGTCTATAGTAACTTGCACTTGGTACAAAAAACAAAGAAAAATGATCACATATCCAGAACTTTTGGACTCAAGAATGCAGCCCAATCGTTTCAGCAGCGATTATACATAAGGTGTATATATATACATAAGGTATAGTTCGAATTTCTTTCGGATTAATTTGAAAGGGAGTTTAACTTTACCTTGATTGGAGTTAAAACGATTAGTAGGAATGATCCAATTTTATACGTAAGGTTTAGTAATTATTTAAATTCACCTTTGATTCATTCCATTGCGTGAGAACGCCTTAAGTAAAGCTACCATATTCATCGATCGAATAATATCACCGCAATTGACAATCATGGCTGATACAACCATTGTCACTGTAGTCTAGTGCAACAGTACAATTATGAGACATGACAAATTTTGAATTACATAACATACAGTGGATATGATCGGGATTCATAACTGCATTAAACATTTTCACTTGCGTTCTTATATCCTCTCGCGAACGTGTAGACATTTAGACTTCATAATCAGATTTACAAAAATGTCATTGTCAAATCGGTTGATGTATATAATATAGTGGCACTGGCAGATGCATTGTCACTTCTTAGAGACATACTAGAAAATCAATGAATTATTTTTAAATAGGAGATTCGCAAAACACCAAGGTTTAAGATTTTTTAATTCCATAACACATCTTGGTTTTAAATGTGAAAGCAACAGTACAGTGTATATCCAATTCAGTGGTATAGTTTTTGTCAACAAAATTCTTCGTAAAATAGTAAAGCAATTTGTTAAGAGATGATGCTTTAGTTACAACTAGATGTGATTAGAGGTGACGCGTTGTTACTTAAACACTACATCATGTTATTTACACGGATTAGGAGGAAACATTTGACATTTTTAGTTTATGCAAAGTTTTAAATGATGTTTTAGCTTTGTATATATAGATGGCAATAGTAAAAAATTTATCATTTATATATTGGGTTCCACAATTATACGAAATATGACCATACTCCTTCCTTATGGTACATCTGGGTATATTACATTTGTGGTACAAGTTTCCTTTTGTTTATTATTTCGCATGTTTAGTGCGTTCATGCTGCTTTTCAATTGCAAACATTTAGTTATTCTATTGACTCTGAGATGTCACCCGCATCTGTAACAATATGGATTACATTTCCGATTTTGTATAAATTGCTCAAGATGTTTTTTAACACCATAAGGTTGTGCTGAGGTCGCAAAAACAACAAAAGTACAACAGAAACATAGTTGCACAGCTTAGCTAATGCGTTTTTTGAGAGGTTCACAATTTTAAATTAAAATAAAAGAAAGAAAAACATTTTGAATATCAGTTAAATTATTGGTTATATAAGTGTATATGCCATTAATACTTGAATATATTTTTTTGGACATGCGGCCGCAGTTGACGCGCAGATGACCCAATCTGGATGTCTAATTTCTACACATTTTTCGCAATTGCGAACGCATCTCGCTAATAACTTACGGAATGTTGTGTTCAATCGTCACTGCGGTTCGGCGGCGTAGACAAGTGTAGACATATCCTCAAAAAAAATAATCTAATGGAGTTAGATCACACGATATCAGTGGTCGATTAAAATCAAATGTTTCTTCGCGAGTAAATTAATTATGCTGCGCTCTGAGGCATGTATCACCGTCCTGTTGAAACCACATATCAGCAAGTTTTATGTCAGCCAATTGGGGTAGAAAAAACATGTATCTATACCTTTTACCGTTGACTGTAACATTCCGCCCATTATCATTTTTGAAGACATGGACCAGTGATTCCGCCGGCCCGCAAACTCCACTAAACAGTGACTTACTTTGGATGTAAAAGTTTTTCGGCAAAGGCTTGTAGATTATCTTTACTCAAAATCCGACGATTCTGTTTATTAACGTTGAATGGGTACCAAAAGTGATCTACATCGCCGAATAAAATTTAGTTTGGAAAAACAACATCAATTTCAATTTATGCTTCAGTCCATTGGCAAAATTTACGGCTTGTGCGATGGTAGGATGGATTTTATTCTTGCACAAGTTTCATTTTCTAAGTACGTAAACCAATATCGTTAGATGGATACATCTTCAGTTACTTAGAACAACGTCGAATTGAATGATTTTGGTCTTCCTTAAAACAACACTGTACAGCGTCTATCGTTTATTCGGAACGTACTGTTCGACGTCTTACTAACATGCGTATTATCATTTTGAGATGCTAATGACAAAAATAATGTCATAGTCAAATCGGTTGCCAAACAAAACCAAAACATGTAAACCTCTAAAAATACACCCTTTACAAAACCATACTTTATTAATCTTGTAATTTTAATAAAGTTTGATTGGAGTCATCGTAAACCGATGGCAAAAGAAATTATTTGATTATGAGACCGTACTGGCTTTATTCATTAATTTTAATAAAACATTAAAGTCTCACACATCCACTGCCTCAAATCTTAACCTACGATAATTTTGCATACTACTTAAAAAAATATTCAACTCCCAAAAAACACTATACCGTATCCCCACCACTGTACCGATGATGTAATAAATTAAGAAAAACTATATTACACAAAAAAAAACAACCGAAGACGAACATTGAGGACGTTTTCTTATTATTATTTTTTTTTTGTTTTCGTTTATTTTTCTTAAGACGCGCGATTTTAATTTATTTTTCTACTCGATATTTTCTTTTCAGTTTTTCTAAGACGCGCAAAAATATCGGCCACTCGATATTTTTTGTCTGAACCTCGTTTTGAGTTTTTTTTTTTTGGTGTAATTTTTCTTCTCATTTTCTTCCGATTCCGATACATCAACAAAAAAAAAGAAAAACTACTGTGCGTGTAACGATTTTAGATTTTAATTTCACTTAATACTCAATACACTCATTTAAATTTAGTTCGAGTGAATGTGTTTTTACTTTTGATTACAGTAAAAAATTAAAAAAATTAACCAAAATCTAAATAGTTAATTAAATCTTATATAGTATCCAAAGTGAAAAATAAATCTCAAAGAGATTTTGTTGGAATATGTTTTGATATCAAAACAAAAAAAAAATTTTAAATTATTTAATTTTCCTACAGCCAGTGTTTTTTTTCTCAGTTCTAGTGGAAATCTGTTACATAATATAGTTTTGTGGGTGAAATCATATATCTGGAAAATAAAAAGTTACAAAAATATATATTGTAATATGACCTCAGGGCAGGGTTAGTGTTTGTGTGTGTGTGTGTTTGTGTTATGGTTTAAACGAAACCAGATTAATTTTTTTTTTAAATTTTATCTCACCAATCTAGAAAATAATATGAACAGTAATAATCATAATGTACAAAATAGTAATACACGCCAATTGCCGCCCATCAAATTTGGCCCAACGTTTAAGGCGCAAGCACCCAAAGGTATATATACTGTCCATATATAAAATATTATGTATTTAAACCTGTTGCTTTCTTATACTAAATATAAATTTACTCATCTGATGATTTCCGAGTTTTCTGTTCGAGTGCTTTTTTGAGGTCACGTGAATTTTCGCTGTGCCAAGTAATATTTTTTTCTTGTTGTTTGCGTATCGTTGACATTTTGTCGCAGATTATTTTATGCGGAATGGTTGCGAATTGATTGCGATCAAAATAAAAAGTGGGACATCTATTAGTCATTTGTATATATGATCGAGTGTCTATGGGTGGTCGCCAAAAAGTATTGTTTTTCTGCATATAAACTTTTAATTGTTGTTGTGAGTCAACATTGCACATTTCAATCATGGTCAAAGTATTCAAAATATGATTAAGCGCCAATTGATCAAATTAATGAATCAAATCACAATATAATATATGATTCACTTTGTAATGAAAATAATTGGATGCCACCAGCACGCAAATGATGGTGTCTACTACGGTGCTTTTCATCCGAAACTTGATTACTATTTGCATGAGCTTTAACTCTAGTTTATATTGATAAGCTATCGACAGAATGATAGTTACATTTCACATATTTCCCGATTTTCCATTATTTCCGATCGTTTACCATTTTATCTTAAGATTTTTCTGCTTCTTCAAATTTTTCAAAATTGTCATGTAGACATGTAAGATATGTAAGATCAAAACCACGTTGGTTTGATATATTAATCGCTCACGTTTGGGCGTGTAAATTACAGGATGTAACAAATGTAAACACTTATTTTATGTAAAAACGTATTTTTAACTGACGCGCCATCTCTTATCAAATGTAATTGTAACTAAAGCACCATCTATTAACAAATCCTCTTACTATTTGACAAATGGAATTTGTGGAAATAATTAACTGTGTATACATTTTTTCGACTGTATACTGAATGTCAAATTATTTTTTTTAAATTACAATTATTAACAAGTTGATTCCGTTAAAAATCTCCTTCACTGGCTCGGATAAAGGTAAACAAATCTCTTTCCTACTAATAACGTCGACAAGAAATCAACAGATTTTGCAAATACCCATATATATATATATATATATATATATATATATATATATATATATATATATATATATATATATATATATATATATTTATATATATATATATATATATATATATATATATATATATATATATATATATATATATATATATATATATATGTTAATTGTTAATGGCTAAACCGAATTCCAACCACTTTTTAAAAATTGTTTCAAGGTTTGCTGCGTTTAAATGCCGATGGCGGTTTTCGGACTAAAACCACTAAAATCTGATGATATGCTCGTACTAAATGTAATATAGTAAAAATGCAGTTACCAGAAAGCTGGTATGTAAAGTCCTGGGCATTTGACAATCCACTCTAGATATCCATTCTCCCTTATTTTCCTCCCGTACTAAGTTCAACGGAGGCTCATATTTGGTCTACATATTCAGATATATTCTAAAAATCATTAAGAAAAATAAAAACTTGGTCTTTTTTGACAAAGTTTATAGTTTCATCTATCGAATTTTTTTGTAACGAAAATTTTAACTATTTTCAAATAGATGGCACTGCAAATGTAATTTACGCGACCAAATGCGGCAGTGGTTAAAGCTGCGGCATTTGGAGCGGGAGGTACCGGGTTTGAAACCCGATAAGGGCAGGATGCAAAAATGATCTATGACCTCCTTTTGTAGTATAGAATTCATGGGCCAACCCATCTTCCATGTCAGGACTATAGACTGGCATGGAGCTATGTGCCGTAGGACGTAAATAAGCGAACCGCGAAAGAGTTGGAAGAGCCTCGAGCCCCAAAACAGATTGCAAAGATACAGACAGACAGACAGACAACTGAAAAACAAGGTTTCTTAAATCTAAAATCCCTACTGTATATCCACCCTTATGGCCATATCTCGTACATACCTTCACTCGACAAAACAGCACAGATTAAGTTAGCTATTTATTCAGTTGTTACTTCATTCAGACGCCTCTATGTTATTTTGGATATAGATTTTATCATTTTGATCGAACTATTCTGTTTCCTTTAAAATTCGCCAATCCACCCTCTCGCAAAACACTTCACTATATATTCATTATTTAAGTGCAGATCAATCAACTAATTGAAAATACGATTCAGACGAACAACATCCATAGCACCATACACACCAGACATAAATTCCAACATAACCGCAAATCATATAATATATTTAATACACTCGCACACAGTAATCATAGATTACATAAACCACTTTGCCAACGACTTTTCAAAATTAGATAAAATTTGATTGATTGCCATCAACAATGTTTTTACTCAATTTACTATATGTGTTTCGAATCGTACACTATTCACATATGTACACTGCGGGGTATACGATTCGGGGTCTGTTATTCTCTTCATTCGATGAAAAAATTTTAAAATCTGTAACACAAACAACAAACGGATGTATGGAAATAATCACAACAAATTTTTCTCGCACCCGAGTGTCCGCCACTATGTGTATGTATACGCAATTTACACGTATTAAGTGAAACGTAACGAATTGTCTCAAGACGACGATTCCGTTACAGGTTTATTATTAGCAAACGTTATTATTGTTTCTATTTATTTATTTATTTATTTATGTGGGCACATGTCCAAAATACACGAAATTAGTCATTCAAATAAACTATAAATATGTTAATTTGCTAAAATAAAAATAATTCACAAATGATGGTGGACTAAATTAGTTTGGTTGTTCTATTTTAGAAATCCATAACGATATTGGCCAAATAGATCAAAGGACCGATACGATTATTGAAAATAAATCACGCGGGTGGTATACTCGTATGTATACAAATGGTCACTACTGTATTGTTATTTCCTACTACTGTATTGTTATAGATTCGTCTATACAAACCTTATTGAATTCACCAGCAGCACAACCAAAGTAATAGAAAGTCACCAGCTAGTTGACCTGGTGAATAACGACTTTACCAAGGCATTTACTCCATATTAGCTATTATAAAGCACTAGAACGGTTATACTCAGTTGGATCCAAGTCAATTCAAGCTTTATCGGCTTTCCACAGGGTTCTCATGTTGTCCCATAAACTAAAAATATACAGAACTTAAGCGATGGCGAGTAACTCCAAGAGGACAAGGGTGAAAATTTAGCGTAATGGTGTGAGTACTATCTTCTTAACCTAAGAATCAATAAGTGTAAGACTTTATCATTCCACCGGAAACTGAATCCAATTTAAGACACGAGAATAGCCGTGATCCACTTCTTGTGTTTAAGACACGAGAGTAGCCTAGGTATTATTTTCTCGAAAAATATAAGCAATAACAATCACTTAGAGCAATGTGTTGCTAGATCAAATTCCATATAGATAAGTATGCGTTTTGACGACAGTGATAATTATCCATATTTGGATAACTGTAACCCCTAAAATATACGCTGGGAAATAGATGCGAGCTTTTAAAGTGTTTGTTTGTCGGAAACATTTTATGGAGTCTAGTAATAATCTAGGGCTTAAAGGCCATGAACGGCCCTCACCTAACCACGTTTCAACTGAGATCTTATTAACGGTGCATTAATACGAATTAGTACATAAGGTAGGTCGTCAGCCTAATGAATTACACACAATCGCCTTTTATGTCAGTCGGTGCATGATAAATTTTGGTAAACGGTGAGAGTAGAATTCGAGACCGTGGCGAGATGTGAAACTCTAATAACCATTAAGCTACAACCAGCAATTGGCGCTATTCTCTTTAGTTCCTCCCATGTTTTCCAAGAGGTTTTGCTTCAATTGGAACCGTCTTGTCCAAGTCACTGCTGGCCTTCCAAATTTTCTTTTTCCGTGCGGATTCCATTTTAATGACATTCTGGTTCTGTCATTTGGTGTCTTTCTCAGCATATGTATTCTATTCATTACCATTTCTGCTTTCTGATCTCCTGTTCAATGTCCAGTTGGTTTGTTTGACGCAGTAATTCTTCATTTGTGATCTAATTCAGCCAGAAGTATTTAAGCAATCGCCTAAAGCATTTATTCACAAACACTTGGACTTTTCTTGTGATTTTCTGATGATTTTACACAGGCATTGAACATTCGTATCTTGGTGTTTCTTTACAGGACGGATGCATTCCACATCTTATGGAGAATGTTGCAAGTGTTTCTCGCTTTGTTGATGCGTTGGTTAAAGTCTTCTTCCGTTCGACATTTTCTATTCTGTCTTGGTTGATGCGAAGTAATACCTAACTTTTGTATCTTTTGCTGCATATCTGTGTATTTTTGTGTTAGCAGGCATATACCATCTGCGTAGTCGAGATAATTGAGTTTTCTAATTGAATCCCACTGAAGACAAACTGTCGTTTGGTGATGTGATGTCTAGCTTGCGCATGACATTATCCAGTACTTTATGAAGAACAGTATAGTGGAGATAGTACACATCATTCTCTAACTACTCGTGTATTGTAGTATGTGCCACTCTGCTTTCTTTTGTGTTGAAATTTGTTTCCAGCATCCCGGTACATTTCTCGGATGATTTCGGTTATTTTCCTTGGGATGCCTATATTTCAAAGAGTGCTTTCCAGATTGCGCTTCTATTAATGGAATTGAATGCACGCTCGAAGTCAACGAAGAGCAGGTATAGAGTTCCATTCGTTGGACTGTTCGATGATAATTCGGACTGTGTTGATGTGGTCGGTACAGCTTTTTCCTGGTCTAGTTTTAGACCAAGACGCAAAGTTAATCTTGAAAATGTAGTCAAATTAGTTATTGCAAGTTGAACGCAAGGAATTAACATGATGTGTAAAAGCTTCAACCAAATTAATCGATTTGACTTTAAACAAATATAAGTTAAGACACAGGTTGTGGCCACACTTTACTTCTTCCTGACCATTACGTCAATCTTCCATTCATATTGGTAGACTTATTTATAAATAAATCGTTTCGAGGGATTTTATGCTCGCAGCATCCGCTTTTCGAATAGTTTTACGATGATCTGCCAGATTTCACCATATGATCTCGTGTGTCTGTGTCACAAAACATTATCAATCGCGAATTTTATTATACGATTATATGGACTGCCATAATTTTTAAATTTAATTATATAAAACAAAATCAATTAAATAAATAAATAAAAATGAATTTATTTTATTTATTTCTTCTGCTAAATATTTTATATTTTTTTTTTGTACATTAAACATCCGTCAAAATGTTGTGATTTCATACGTCTTCAGTCTCAGATGTGCGATGTTATATATATACTCTAGCTTCTGTTGTGTGTTTATAAAAAAAATTGAAGATGCTCAATATTTCGTGGAACGCGGGTGTGTATTGTCTTATATCAAATGTTTATATATTTTATTTATTGTATATAAAACGAATCAAGTGAAGTTTATATATTTATATAAGACATAAGCGAGTTTAATTCGATCGATTCGAATAAATTTTATTAGGATAATAAAAATGTTTGTGTTTTGTATAAATTACAAAAGAGTTTTCGATATCGAACCGTATGTCATCCCGCGTACACAGATGTACATATAGTTTATAAGTTCGTTAATCAAAGCGGTGGTATTTTTAAACTCAAAAACTGTATATTTTTAGCTCCTAATCTTATGTACCATATACACTAATCTTATACCGTATAAATAATTGGCAAGTATTTGTGTTGACAGCGGTAATTATCCAACGTGGGCGAGTTGATAAACTGTAAAGGCGCCTTAAGTGTGTGCTAATGATGACCAGCACAAATTTCACTATAAAGTCTAAAATTTGAATGTCAGCTTTACTCAAGTTCATACATATATAAAATATGTGGGTCCAGTTTCTTCTAAATATATGGCGAACAGATTTATCAACTGTTAGCACACAGTACGTATATTATATATATATTTTTTTTAATTCACATAAATTGTGGCTTTTCGCCGCACAAAAAATATAATGATGTGAATGAGTCACTCACTATAACTTTATACTGCGTATAGCGAACGGATTAAATATGTTTTTGTGACATTTGGCAATGTTAACACAAAATTTATAACACATTTTGTTAAAATTAAACACTTTGGATCAAATTTATGTTTTGTAATACATCAAAATTTTATGTCTTACATTTTATAGTGATCTCGGTAACAACACATTGAAAAGTATAACTACTAAATTATTACAACTTTGCAATAAGTTTTTTTCTATTTCTGATGATTCCAAATCCGAACCGGTGGTCAAAATATAAAAACTCGGTAAATTCTTAAATAAAGTTCGAACTATTGTAAAATATTTCAAATATTCATCAATCATATCTGGTATTTAAGACTTTGGTTATATAAATTGTCTCTGTAGCTTATTGGTATATAATGATGGCCTAGCAGAAGAAACTGTTTGAATCTTTCATGCCTTAATAAGCTTTTTGAAAGTTTCATGACTTAATAAGAATGAATGTCTAAAGCGATTTTCTTCCTTCTTCATCACCAGAAACTCAAAAGTTTCTGCATACACTGAACCAAATATACCAATCAATATGACAAATTTTAGTGACAAAAATATTGATAAATATTTGTCAGTGTTTTTATTGTTATTTTGAAAAAATTATTTCATTCTGATAATTTATTTTCATTTCGAATTAGAATATTACAGTTATGCTTTCATTTATATTTTTCAACAAAAATATAATTTTTTATTACTCTTATTGAACATTATTCTTAACAATATTTTATCACTATGATAAAAATGTATTCTATATGATCAATTTATCAGTTTTTTTTAAATAATCTAACTGATCAGTTTGCTATCAAAGTGAACATCAATCTTGATCGATAAGAAAATAGAAATTTGCAAAAATGGTCGATATTTCGCGTACATTCTTGTAATTCGCTAGCACTGAACGTACTCGACTGAAAGTATATATATAATAATTGCACGTCAAATCAGGTAACATACGCCTGAAGAGATGGATTTGATCTATTCGATAGCACAGCTATTTAATATGACGTCATCCAACACATCGCAACCGGCCAAAGCAGAATTATAACATTAAACAAAAAAGCAACAACGAATTATATATTCCAACTCCGGTAAGAAAACCTACAATAAAAATTAAAATTACATCCATAAGGAGATGATAGATCTCATTATAATAACTGGGGGATGATTATAGAGGGGGAAGTTCAAAATGAATTGTTCCCTTCCCCCTTCCCGGAAGAATGTTCCAAATTAAGAAAGCTTTTTCTTTTATAATAAATTTTTAAGCATATATTTTTATATATTTAAATTAAATTAACAAATTGTATAACATACTTATGTGCATATACTGAAACATATGAAGTTAATTAAACAGAATTATTAAATAAGAAATCTATTAAAATCAAAATATAAAATATTCCAATCGATAAATTCACTTTTCTCATTGATAATATATTATTTGAACTTTTTAGCTATTGATAAGTTCGTAAATCTCATTGATCGGAATCTTTGTCGGTTGTATATTGATAAGGCATTTTTCAATGTGAATGTAATTTTGGTTAGTTTGAACAATTATTTTTTTCAGTGTAGATTTAATTTTGACATGTGACACTATATTGGTCTTCGTTGTGATCTTTACATTTTCTATAAACCTCGTAATCCTAATACAGTGGGTGACTTATTATCATCTAAACTCTTTGAAATTGCAATAAGTGTGTGTCTGCGATATAATTCCGAGAAATTGGTATTATACCAATGGCCAAGGACTAAATATCGGATATCGCATTTAAAAAATGTTTTATTGATCGTCACTTAGGCTTACCATACTTACGAACCAATATACCACTATTGTCCAATAATGAGCTTTCGCTATGGGTTTCATTGACCCTTTCTTATTCTTCTTTAGCTATAGTTCAGTGCAATTTGCAATTTCATGTAAAAACCGAGGTTTAATATGTGTTACTCCAACCAAGCTGCTAGAATTAAAATGTCTCCTTTCCATCCCGTCTCTTTATAATGATGTTTGAATTTTTGACTTTTGAACTGATACAAAACGACATGATTCACTTGCAGATCTGAGGATGTTTTAATAGTTGATTAATTTTATGACTTTTGCAATCATATTTGTTGCGTTATTGGATAGGAAGCGCTTAAATTTGCCTTAATGTACCTCAAACTCGCCTACGCTTCACTATATGACAAGTGCATGCGTTCACTTTTAAATAAAGTAATTCCACGAATAGTTCTAATTGAAGAGAATTTTCTCTGCAGATCGACTGCTCGTTTACATCGAAATTGTTAATTACATCTCACTCCAATATTCTAAAAAGCTGATCAATTTTAAAAATGTTTCTGCTCTTTTCCATAAATGTGATAATATTTTACGACCCACTAGTATTGTAAGTTCCATCTTGATTTGGAATAAATCATAAATCAAACTAATCGATTTCAAGTCTTGAATGAAGAAATTTGGAAGGTTTTTAGAAAATATGTTGGCTGAATCGAGTATAGGTCAAAACGGCTGGACTCTAAATAAATCGCAAACTTGGATTTCATCGTATATACAAAATCCTATATTCATAGATGAAAGTTACTCTAGTAAATTTTAAGTGATTCTTATTAGATCACGTTCCATCTCAATAAGATTAACCTTCTGTTTGATGATATCTGAATTTTTCGACTTCAATAAATTCACATCTTATGTTTCTCGACAGAACAGAAACTAGGGAAATTCATAAATGGTTAACAGCAATATACAATACGTCATTTGATGCTTTGCCAGCTACATTTACGATTACATTAATAGATTACATTTTCGTACAAGGGTCCAATTAACGTAAACACATACATGAAACTCCATTTCAGCTTACAATATATTGAAATGGAGGTGAGTTGTATTATTTACTTTGCACTCTAACAGAGGATTATAGACACATTTTTTTACATTCCTCTACTTGGATCAAAAAAATTTCTGGCAGTTTACTAATCATTTTTAATATGCCGTTAAGAAATGTGAACAGGTATAAATTTCATTTAAAGTAATAGTCTACATATTTCCAATCCCATTGCATTCCAATATTTCCCATCATCTGTTTTTTTGTGCGTACTGCATAAGCACAAACGATGTTCCCTTTAAAAACCGCCAAGTAATGTGATTCATAACGGGAAATTGACTCTGTAGCTGCTAGGAATATCTTTTATAGAAAAAGCTTATTGAAGGTGATGAAAAACGCGTTTAACGTATGGAAGATGAGGAAATCCCGATCTATAATTCCAGCCACTTGATCTAGATCATCCGTAAACCTACACTGTCCCCAGTTAAATTAAGGTTAAAAATATTATATATAAATTTGAAACAGGACTTATAGGGATAACTCCTATACTAACTGTTCTAAAATATACATCAAACATTGGCCCACATTCTAGATTTACTATTATCAAGGTATAGGAACTAAACCATTTAGAAATACCTCTAACCCCGAATTATTTAGACAAAATAGACAGTAACTATTTTTGGCCTATTATTGATGTTTCCATATTCATTCCTTGGAGAAACCAATGCTGATATAAGCACAAACGCCTGGTACGCATTTGGCCTACTGTTTTCCATATTACGAGTACTACCATCACCGCTTTATAATTAGGAATTGCAATTGCTGATTTATCCCTCGTGGGTATATCACCTCCTTCTCAAAGAGAGGTTACCGGTGCAGAGGTAAAAGTGGAAATCGCCTTTATCCCCTCAAGATCTAACAGCTTTTTTTGGGTTCCAGTGATTTAATTTTTGATGATCTCAGCAATGGTGACTGGACTTTCAACGTACACTTTGCTTTTCAAAACCCCATACAAAGAAAACTAATGGCTTTAAATCGCATGATCTTGCAAGTCAATTCAAATTTCCAACATCAAACGATTTTCGAAACACCTTTCCAATTTTTTATTAATGGGATATTGTATGCCTCTAAGTTCAAGTACTTGTATGCATAATTCGCAACATACTAGTCTTTGAAATGCCCAATCCAAATCGATGCGTTGTTGACTGTTTTGGACTATCTCTCACACTTTGGCTCACAACAGTGATATTATCTACTACCTGCCCCAATCACCATATTTGTAGCGCTCTGGAATAACCTTAACACTGTCTTTAATCGTACCTTAGTAAACGAATATATGTAACCAATATATGTAATATGTTGCAATACAAGTAATCAGTCAAATTTATTTTCACAGACATAATAAAAATTATGGCTCCACCTGATATTTATAAATAAAACTGGCTAACCTTTTTGCCAGATAGGAAATTCATAAAACCTTAACCTTAATTATATATATGTACACAAACGGCGCAGCATCACAAATCATATCTAATTTGTTTTCGCTATCCAATATCATCTTATAATAATTTGGATTCCAAACAAACATATTTAACTTAACAACATGTTCAACTACACAGGTTAGATCTCGAACAAATTATCAACTTTGGTTTGTTTATTTATAAAAGATGAAGTAAAACAAAAAAAAGATTTTCCATCTTTATGTTATGATCATTATCCGTAAGAAAAACAACATAAGTAAACATAAAGAGACACACACGCACACCAAATGTTCGGGTACATCATAAAATTTAGAAGAGAAAATTTTCATTTTTGAAATTTTCTTTTATAAAAATTAATTTATGATTTCTTCGTCGTCATCTTAACGATGTAGCATATATACACATATATATATGTATAAGATAAAATTTGGAAAGGTTAGTTTTTTGTTAGATTTTCTAAAAAATATATTTTATTTTTAATTTATTATTATTAAAAATAAATATGCTATATAGTAGAAGAAGAAGAAGTGAGAAGAAGACATAAAAAACTGGGGGAAGAATATATATAAATAATAAGACATGGACCTTAACGAATAAGAAGAAGATACGACGTTGTCTTTTAAAATTAGATATTTTGATCTTGATGGATTAGAAATTTATTTTTATCTTATTTTTATTATTAATACGACTCATGTTGTTGTTGTTGTTGGTGGTGTCGGTGTTATGAAAAATTATGGGATATAAAACAAAATTAATATTCTTTCGAGTTTCCTTTCGATATTTGTGTCACTATATAGAAACTAGCATATATTGTATATTACATAGTATGTCCAATGTACTAATTTTAATTGCAAAATAGGTGACGAAATTGTTTTTTTTTTTTTGTTCAAACAAAATGGACCAAATGTTTTAAAATCACATAACGATATTTTACAAATCAGCCCACATAAGCTGAAAAATTATTATATATACATACACCGACCACATCAAGTCGATCAACCGTCACACAAAATCACCGAAAACACATTTCAAATCTAAATCAATTTTCAAAATTAAAATATGACATAGATACATATATACAACGAGTGTATTGTAGATACGCGAGAGTATTGATTAGTTATTTAGTAAATTCTAAAAATAATTTTTACAACACAAATATTTTAAAAACCGATTTGGTTGCAAAATTAACAATCGTATATGGTAAAGTTTAATATTGGACTATCCATTGAGACCAGGACAGATGAACGCATTTGTAGACAGAAAAAGCGCGAGTGGTGGAAGGCTAAGGTCTTAAGAGTACAACAACTCAGCAAAGAGCGAATTCGCGTGATTTCTTTAAAGGAATCACCGAATTGCACCATACCTTAAGATCTCGGTCAACGTCGAATCGGTACTCGATACATGGCGTGAACATTTTTCTGACCTACTTAATGTTCCACATTTATCACAAGCTGTATCAATGAGGATCCATCCTATGATGAATTCACCAATCATTAATTCAGAGCTCTGTATATTAGGAGGACTAACTTTGTGAACCTGTCTTTTCGACCTTGTTTGGTTCGGTAGGGCGAAATGAAGTTACGCCTGATGAATGGAAAGTGGCCACACTATGCCCAATATTGTATAACTCTCATTTGCACAGCATACAAATTATTGTCATACATAAAAACTACTCCCCTGGCGAAGAAAATTATCGGTGACTACCAAGAAGGATTTCGTCCAAATCGGTCAGTCACTGATCAAGTGTTCTCGCTGTGGATGATTATTTCCAAGTACTACAAAACCTCTCGCGATGTTCCTCAAGTTCCTAGATTTCAAGCACGCCTATAACTCGATAAATCGACAGAGACTATGGTATGCGCTTGAATATTTCGGAATACCAAACCAATACGTACATCTGTGTAAAATGACTATAACGCAGTCATAATACTGTGTTCAAGTTGAGAACAGGCTATCAAGAACTTTTGCACTAGTCCCCGATACTTTTTATTTCATGTTAGAATACATCCTTCGTAAAAGTGAAACACCCCAATATAATATCTCATTTTGATAATTCAATCATCTTTTTGCATAAGCAGATGATATCTGTGTGATTGGATTAAATGGCAACGGAGTGAAAAATATACTTGATCCACTGGAACAAGGTTCAGCTTCTGTTGGCCTCAAAATCACCGAGTTCAAAACCAAATAACTGATATCTGGTTTTAGAAACCAAGACGCAATCGATTTTAGTAATGGTAACCACACGTTTGAAGGAGTAATGAAATTCAAGTATCTTGGATCTCTCAAAAAAATCCATTGAGGCCAAAAGTATCACGCCAAAAATATTGCAATATTTTTTGGGAATCAAAACAGTCCCGATACTTTTATGGTTCACTTATTTACCGTCCTAGTCAAATCGAGGATGTACGGCTAACATCTGCACAACTCCAAGCTAGCATATAGTACTGACATGGAGCAAAGTCTGCCTATGAATACCTCACACATAGAAAAATCTCTTTGGCTCCACAGCTTTATCCACTTCGCCATTGCCACATAGTTATCGATCAGTTTTACCAATGTCATGGTGTCAACAGATACAAATTTTCAACTAACTAATATATTCTTTACGTCAGTATAACCGACAATCTAATCGGTAACTTAACCCTATCATATTATATAAGATTGATTTAAATTTCATTTTTTATATTTTTAAATTAATTTCTGCGGTTTCTGGTGTTGTATAAAAAATTAATTAAAACCAACTTTTATACAAGAAAAACAAATAATTTGAAGGTTCGAGTGTTAATCCGATACCACAAATTTCATTTGAAACACTTTATTAAGTAGAAAACTTAAATTAATTTAATAGGGTACATATGGGGTGTAGATTTGAGATTTGAGATGTTATTTATCTTCCTTAACATAACTATATACATGAGTCCAGAGTTCGAACTGAAACTAGATCCAAACATTGTTCTTTTATACGCCGTTTATAGGGTATCCTTGATTCCTAGATGGATCCTTATGTAGCTACTACATCATTCGGCATATAACCAACAAATATTTAACAACATTTCGCCTCTATGATGGCCAGTCAATTTGAACCTTTCAGTTAGAAGTTTGAGGTATGATTCAATATAATACTTCTTACGATTGACTTTTCGCTGTTTAATATTTCTTGGACAATATTTGTCACAAATTCATTCTTTTACATATTCCCGAATTGAATATTAGCAATTCGTATGACTTAAATAGTCTTATTTCCACCAGTACCCAGCTTTACCATAAATTCTGGCATTGGTTGAAACTAGTTTAATCGTTCTAATTGTTCTTGAACCATGATCTAGTTGTATAAACCATCTGTTAAAAAATTTTCTGAATAGAATTTGTGAAACAATTAACTATGTTCAATTTTTTCGACTTTATCCTGAATGTCACAATAATTTTTGATTTAGATTAAAATTATTAACAGGTTAATTAAGTTAAGTCTCATTATAACTGGCTCAGGTGAAGGTGAAAAAAATCACTTTCCAACTTATAACGTGGAGTTGAAAACTAACTGATTTTGCAGTAGGTATGTATGTAGATAAAAGTATGTAGATATATCACATCTCAAAAAAATGTGGAAATCAGTGAGATACGAAATTTATATCTACATTTTGTAGATATTTTATGGTTTGAGTCTTTGGAATTTTTTGACAGTTAAATTAGTGAAGTACAGAAGAAACAATTCATCAATTTAAATATAAAGAATGAAAATCAATCGTAAATTCGCAATGGACACAAAAAAATGCGAAAATAATATGAGATTAGTGTTTTATATGACAGCACTGAGTGACAGCTTAGCTAAGACCCAAACCCAAAATAAAATATAGGTTGTACATCCAGCACACTAGATGATAGTCTACAGACTATTCTACATTGTAGAATATCTAATAAGGAGATCTCAACATACTGGATACGCCCTATGTTAATTAATAATGAGCAAAGCAACTGTTGGTAAATTTATGAAATTTTAAAACAGATCACTCTGCGAATCGTGTTGTCTTCCTTTTTTACATGTAATTTACGTTTTATGGAATTTACGCTGTTTTTTACATAATTTACATAAAAAAATGTAAAAAACGATTTTTACATGTAAAACCCCAACAGTGATCAAAACTCGATCTTCAGTGTCTCTTTTTATTATTTGTTCTTGTTTGGAAAATTCGTCATTTACTTTGATCGGTTTTATCATTTGTTCCCATGATTAGTATGCATAATCGTCATATCTTATTTGTCAATTGTCACTTTACATCGAGAAATTGTCATTGCTTTCATTCATTTCTACGGATTTCTGTTCAATTGTTGTGGTCATGTCGAAGTGTATCCGTGGTGTAAATACCCAGTCTATAAAGTAGAGTCGTGTTGGCGTGACATTATGCTTCAAGTATAATTTGGTATATTTAATCTACAGTTGCAATACCTTGTAATGAGTGACATCACATCTTTTGGTTGATTTGAAGCCTTAATCGAGATATAATTTTCAATTTGTATCTGTGAAGTGAAAGCAATAAATCAATAACTTTCAAGCATGTAAACTGATTGAAAGAACATCGATTAAGATTCACATGAATCACTTCTATAGATATTTGAGGTGAGATTAGGCTTAACATTTATAAACCATTCGCTAGATTACTCATTCCCAACTCTTTATGTGCTGTGTAATTATGTTTTATAGTGGGTTGAATTATAAGACCAACGGAATACGCATTTCTTACGCTATTGTAAGAAGACCAGAACATGGAACTCTGACGGCCAATGAAAGGCAGGCGAACGCTTAATTTCATTGTATGAAACAACAATGTGAGAAAAGTATATAAATCGATAGATTGATTGGTTGTATTGATGGATTTAATTCGTTCAAGCCACTGCAAGTGCCTCTATTACTTCTACACGTTTTATATCAGTAATATTTTTATTTAACATCAAAACGAGTTATTTTAAAATTCATACTATAGACCATTTTTAAAAGATACAAAGGATCGAATCTCATAGGAAACTGGGTTTGTGTTCTATTGACTGTGACTATATTGATCATTCATGGTCTTGCCGTTGTATTTCCAGTCATTCCTAAAAAATTTATTATAGTCACTGAAAAAAGCCGTTCAATCAAATAAAATACAAGCAGAACCGTCTCTTTATAATAAGGAGGCGAGTTATTTTATTTAACCGTTCTTTGTAAGCTGAAGAAATATTGTAAGCAACTAATATTTAGGAAAACGAGCAGAAGTACAATATTGAAATAAAGCCAAGAGCTCTTTTTATACTTTGAGCATTTTATTCGTACAACTTGTGGATCAGGTAGAATAGCAAACCATCGATATCGGATGTCATAAATCAAAACTTGACTGATGACTGATTACGAGGCGCTTTATCCATTAAGGTAATAATCGGGATGTCCATACAAATTGTACCATCCAAAATATTTTGTGATTGTCATTGGATTATTGGAAAAGGGGATAATCTTAAAATAGAATGTCAAACCTATGATATATCACAGTAACCCATTCGGAAAAAGTCAAACAAATTTCTTTTTTGACGAGGAATTACATAAGAGAATATCGATTGCATTATATACAACAAGAATTTGGAATACAAAATATAATAACTACCTCGACACTGATTGTGGTACGTGGGTAGGTTTCAAGATTCATACCAGAATCTACATAAAAAATTGTGAACTATATCTGAATATATAATTGACTATTTGCCTAGTCAATCCTATTGAGATCATTATAAATTACCCAAGATAATGGATACCGATATAGATTCAGGCAACTAAGGCAAGATTTATGGGCATCTCTTCTCTAAAGCTTAGCAATCTGTACATTCGTGGCACTATCCCACTAACTTAATTTAACACGGCCAATATAACTACTTAATCACTGATAGTTTTTTCAAATATGTACAATTCACTCAGAAGTATGATATATACTCGTACTTGTACCTTTTCTAGAAGATGTAGTTTCTGGCAAACGTAGATTCCCAAATGATATAAAAGTTGCACAGCTCTGTAGGCAGGCTAAGCATGTTGAACTATGTATGTAAAGTATGACGAAATATAAACATTCCGGTTGCAGTTTCTAATAAAAACCACAAGTTTAATGAACTATGGCAACACCTCCATAGACGTCAAAGAAATACATGTACTCGTACACATTTTAGAAAGCCAAAAGGTTGGTTCAACTTTGGATTGAAGACCTACAACTTATATATAGTTTACACGAAGAAGCTTTCAAACCCATATATGTCAATTTGCTTAAACTTTCAAGCTAGATCCTTATCAAGGAATATAAAAATGTCTAATTTATCGCAAAGTTAATTTTCCAAATTTTACAGTTTTATCTACCCCATAAACAAATAACCGCCAGTCAATCAATCATCAATTTTCACGACAACAGTCCATAAATATCAGTTCGAGATAAAATTTCGAAAAATAGGAATTTCGATTGATTGCATTTATAACGTTCATAAAATTGATAATTTTTTGTCGAAATTCGTTTTTTATGGTACATGTGTGTATGTGTGTGTGTGTGTATTTGGATTCTGTAGAAATGTGCATTGATTGTGTATGCGCGATGTTTGATGTGGCGGGAAATTGAAATAAATTAATTTCCGTTTAAAATATTTTAATTTTAATGTTTTTTATGCTTTTGTTATGCTATTCGTGCTCGTATACATTACCCAAAATATATGTAATATGTATAAATGGTTTTTGTTTGCTTTATTAAAACGTTTCGAGGGCTCTATTGTGCTGTGTACGTATATTCCACGTATGGGTACTTTATTAGAGGGAATTATGGTATGATGTATTGTGTTCTGTTTCATTGAGTTTCTCGTCGACTTGATTACATAATTTTTGGTCTTTATGTTGTTTTATGTTTTTGTTATGCTTTTTTATATACTCTGCTTTACGTTTTTATGTAAAAGCTTTTCATAAAAAAAACCAAATTTTGATTAAATTTTTGTTTGTTTACTTCTCTTTACCAACAGGAATATGGTCACCAAATAGTAAATCAACCGATAATCTAAAATTTCAAGATACAACGCGTAGTGGCAAAGAAAATAGTGTACCAGAACCGCCACCACCACCAGTTTGGACACCAGGTCCCTCACCAACATTTGGCCGTAAAGAATTTCGTCCCGTCAATTTTGAATCGCCAACATTTCAACGTAAACTATATACACGGCAAGATACCGATCCACCAATACAACCACCTTGGGATAGTAAATTTAATCCACAAACCCAAAATATACAAACATCATCATCAACTAGTCGAATACAAACCAGTCAATCGACTAGTAATATAAATAATTTTGGTTTGCCATCATCATCACCGTCTATTTCGTCGTCGACATGGAGTACACGAAATGTAAATTTGCCTAAATTTCAAAGTCCGACTGTGACCCTATTGCAAAGAGCACGCGAAGAGCAGCAACAACAGCAACAACAAAGAAAATATCAACAACAGCAGCAGCAGCAACAACAACAACAGCAGCAGCAACAACAACAACAGCAACAGTATCAACAACAGCAACCCCATAATACTCAACAGCAATATTATCAGGATTACAATAGAAATTATCAGACTCAACAGAGCGTGCCTGCTTTCATGCAGCGAGATAAGCCAAATGAAATCAGTAAGTATCTCAGTATATATAGATTGTAAATTGCCACTATACGTATACCCGTATAGCATTGCCTATATTCAAGAATGATGTAAAAATCAACTATTTACGAATATTTTGTAACAAGGTGATCCGGCTGAGCTAGTATTTTCATTCAACTTTGCCTCGAACTACTCGCATTTATTACTATCCTAAGTGCTAAATCCATTTATAAGTTTTGCAGCTTAGCCATTTGCATAGGATAGATCCGATTAATGTGATCCCCTTTCTTTTCGGTAATTTCCAAGCTCCGTTCTTCTCATTGGATCGGCTAGACTTGACTTCACTGCTACAATAATGACACTATCGTCTAGAAACCCCACTAGTTTACAATCAGTTTCAACATGCAGCCAAAGAATCATTACTTTAGATGTTGCACTGGGTGAACGTAAAATTCTGCTGTGTTTGTTATTTCCTATATGTCTACTGTTTCAGTCTAGTGTGATGACAGTCAATTTTCCTCTGTATCACATTCCTCTCAATATCCCTTTGCAACTTGCGTTACGACACTAATGACATCTATTGTTTAGTGCCCTTTCGTAATTTCATATTGATATGTAAAAAGTCCGTCTGAAGTATTTAGAGGCCCATATGCAGATAAGTCACAAGGAGACTGGTTCCTCTAAGGAAAGAGCAGCAGTCTATGTACTATCCCCTGATCTGGAAGAACTACCCCCAGCAGACGTTCGTTTATATATTACTTTAAGGACTGCATTGGACATTACCAATCTGGATTATGGTCGAACAACTATCTATCCTAACACCCCTAAGAGGATACATAGCATGACTAATTAATTATATTTTTGTCTTTCTATTCAACAGTTCATACTGTAAGGCGAAATTACGTGAGCGAATCCGAATTAATTGATAACAACGATCGATCGACCAATAAAATGACAACCCAAACATCAACAATAGAGAATAATAATAATAATATCAATAATGTCAGCCCGATCGATCGACATTTAGCGAAGGAAACCAAATTCATCGAAGGTATTGGGCCAACAACCAAAGATGGTATGCCAATTGTTTTAAGATCGGTAAGTGGTCTTCGTGCATTATATAAATTATCATCTTATCAAGCTACTTTATTATTTTTAGGAGGTGAACGAGCACAACCAATCAAAATGGTACAAAAAAATGTACAATACACTACACAAAGCCAACGACGACGGTAAGATGAAATATTATACATGAACCGTGTGTAAACCTTTAGTTATAATTTGTCCTAAATATTTGTAATGTTTTTATTAATTAATAATATTTTTATTAAAAAACAATTCCAGATGATTATGTTACAGTACGGTATAAGACTAGAAGAGGTGAATTTTATAAAAATTTTAAGATCTTACACATTACATATAGTAGAATGGGCTCTTTCTATATCTTCTATAAACTTCTAACACACTGTTTTCAGATTTCATTTCTAATCTATATGCACTATTTAGATAATATGGGCTTGTAGTATACTGGAATGATTAATTTTTTTTAGTTAGAATTAAGTTTAAATTAAAATCACAGGTGTGGTGACATTTGCATATTACTAATGTTACAACTCCCAACTATGCTTTATGCTTAACCAAAACGTCACGGATGATCAAATACAAGAGCAAATCGACCAACAATATATGTTTTTTGTATCAATCAGTTTGACGTCTCTACTATATACAGCGTTTCGTTTGATCTCAGTTATACGAGGACACAGCACTAAACATTTATATTTAATAATTGTTTCGCGTACTGTATATAATGGTAAATTGTTATGTTTAGCCCTTTATTAATGCGGTCACGCGTGATTTCTTTATTGATTTACTGAACCGGTGATTTAACTTGATTTGTTAGTTCAACAGGTTAGTTAACCCTTTGTTTGATATAGGCAAACCGGACGGAAGTTTCATGATTGGTTAATATGTGACCAAATATCGACAACATCATAGTTTTTACAGATTATGAAATTCTCGTCTGTCCCCGAAGTTTTTTGAACTCATGTTGCAGAAGAAGTGAAAGATATCATACACAACATAAGTATTCAATTTGGGGCAGGCAATCAAGATTCGACTTCATATTTGTAGTCGTGTTTTATATCCTCTAAAAATTTCACAAGAGTTGTATGAATACCAAAGCAACTAAATTCACTGAAGTCGGTCAGATCGTGCAGGACTATACGAGTCTGAGAAGACACTAAGTCTACTTCTTGTATGCCCACCAGATATTCTTCTCGTTTATAAAACCCCGCTGCATAAATATTAAAAAATAAGGCCTTATGAAGTCAAGTCTTGACAAGAAGTTCCTGGTCGTGGTAGTTGTCATGGGCTTTTTTTATTATTATTAAAGTAATAGTAAGATTCCGTGGATCAATGCCACAAAAGGCCCATGGTGCAAACCTTGGATTTCATCAAAGTGCACAAACTCGCTCTGTAACCTTAGCAAACTGGGCAGTTTGAACCAGGGCAGAGTAGACAGTAGATTTACAGGAATTTTTCTGGAGTTGAACACAAGAGATATCGTGCAAGCGAAAGTTGGACAACTGCTGATGGAGTGTAACCTATCATCAACATCATCGCATGGCATCACTCGTAAGTCTCATGCAATGAAGATGACTTTTGAAACGGTCATGGCGATTAAGTATAGAAACTAATATTCTCAATTTGGCCTTTTTCAATTAAATAACGTAATTAGTCAGCTTCGGGTTAATCCCTCAGGCATCCCAATGACCAAGTCAGCTTTAGATTCGATAGGAAAATGGTTTTAATTGTTTTTTTTTTTCACTATATAAATAGGTAGAGGCACAGCTGGTTCAGGACCTAATACGAAATATAGGTGAGAATCAGTTATAGTTACCAAGGAGGTTCAGAAATTTCTTACAATCCCCTACCAGTTTCGAGCTGGTTATAGAGAGTTGTTCAAGGAGATAAGGCCAGCTTTACTATCCGTTTAAAATATAATCTCTTTGTCGTCGGCAACGATATTAAAAGCTGAGATCACGCAGTTAGTAATCGCAATTAATTCCGCTTTATGGATAGTACAGTAGATCCCCAGACTTCTGAGAAAGTCATTACCCTGTTCAGAGATAGAGCCATCTAAAACGAATACAAGCGATTCGGATATCTGTTTGAGCATATCTGATGAGAATCTCATATCCCTGGATGGATAAAACACCTCAAATGATCCGTAGAAATTAAAAACCGACAGAAGTCTATCAAGTACCATGTCGAGTTCTGACAGTAAGTTTATATTCGTTAAGAATTTATCTATATTCCCTGAAGTAATGCCGAAAGTATTCCACGCCTCAACACTCATAAAGCGAAAGGCAACCAAACACGATGTATCTAAAATGAAGGATTGGTACTGAAGTAGGCAGAGAATTACCTCGATAACTAGGAGCGAAGTTGAAACTATGCCCCAGTTACAGCCCAACAAGTGATGTTTTGCAAATATTTCAGTTTACCATTGTAGATAAAATATACCATTTTGGAGGATAGCCCCCAAATTTAACCAAAAGCTCTATGGCATTGCAAAAAAAATAGCAGTGGCTTTATGTAGTTTAAAATCCAGATGATACAGAAAAAATGTTTGACTTATAGCCTGAGCTTTTAACCTAACAATCGAATGTTGTGGTACTGAAAAAGCTGCAGTGTTTCAACGATTTGTAAATAAAACCAGTATCATGAGCTTTAATGTTAATTGTAAAATTGGAATAATTTGGCATCCATGGGTGAGCTTTCACTTCAAATGAGATTTCGGAATTACCACAACAGATTTAAATTAGTAACAAATATTTTTATAAATGTGATGTAGTATAAATCAGTTTAACATCAAGATTGGTTGAGGAGGCAAAAACCGGTGAACCTCTCCAACTTTTTTGACCCTCAAAAAACCTGTCCTAATATAATGAACTAGTCATAGGCAAAGTTTACATCTGAATAGAGGTACACTTCACAGAGCATCACTGAGGAGCTTTTTCCTGAACTTTCAGCAATACTTTTTTGTTAGTGATTATTCTGTAACTAGGCCACCAAATGAAGATTTCACAACTGGTGATTGTACAATGTAAGGCTCTTGTCTTAACTCTTTGTGAAATATTAGATATCCAGCTGACTTCGGTCCAAGGTGAGACAACTCCACAGAGAGTGAAAAGTTAGTTCGGGTTTCAGTTTTGGCTGATAACTATATACGCCGAGGTTGGTCAATTAGCGAATACATTTAATGGCCCTTTCTCAACTCACTAATCAGAAATATATTATGTTGACATTAAACCAAAACGAAATAGATGATATTCGAAATATAAATTGCGGCCAAAGTCATAACATATCGTTAATTTAACGAAAACTACTTGTTATGAAATTAATTTAAATGCCGCCAATTAATCACCCGGCACGCACATAACAATTAAGCCATTACAATAATAACCATAAATCAATGCCAGGTTTTGCCATCAAATTAAGTCACCGAGGCACTTTACATAACGTTCGTCAAACATAAATACCAAACTCATAAATCTTTTCGCTCAAAAATTAATCAAATTTTTTTTTTGGCAACTTCACCTTAAATTCACCACATCACCAATCACATCGCGCTCACACCAAAAAAAAAATTTTTTTTTTTTTTAGTTTTCCAATCGCATTTCGAACAGAAGGAAATTAAAATCAAATCATATCCGTGTAGTGTAAATAGGTGTAGTGTGTGTGTGTCTGTAGTTGGTTGTAACCGCCATAATATGAGCGGAGTACAGTAGTTTTGTGTGTATAGTAAAATTACTAGTGGATACGAACATTATTGGTTCGGTTGGTATGAATACGAAAAACAAAAAAGTTTTTTTGAGGCACAACATAACGATATAACAAATAAATTATTGGAGCATTAAATTGTTGTGATGAGATCAAAAACTATATAACATTTCTGGGTGCGTTGAAATTGGAATATGTGATATAGTTTTTTTTTGTATTTTTAGTTTTTAATTTTGAATATATCGATAATAATTGAAAAAAATTCTTTAATCATGATTCCATATGAATAGAAATACTATTTGGTGTGGTGGGACCTAATCTACCTCATCGGAGTTGTTTCTGTTCGGTTGTCGTAAACAAGTTGAAAATACATAAAAATTATTTATTAGCTAACTATCTCATATATATTGATAGATTTGTGTTGTGTTTTTACTAAAAATTATTCAACTCGGTTTAGTAATCAATTGTACATAGTTTTGGTGTTATGTGTGTTGTGTGTTGTCATAAAAATATATATATATATTCTTAAAAACTGAAATAAACTTAATATTTATAAAAAGTGATTAAGTGAATATTAATAATTTTATTATTTTCTTATTTATATTATTATCATAAAAGGACGTTACCCTTACAAGACAAGTGGATATATGTCAGAGCCTGAACCAAATTATGATTCTGATTATTCTATAAAGTATAGTACATTAGATCGTCGAAGAACACCAATCAACGGTAGCCATTCGTATTATGAAAAGTAAGTTAAATTGTTTTTAAACAAATAAAGTGTTTTATGAACGTTGGAAACAAGTGATCTTAAAAATACAAATACTGTAATACGTGCAGAACTGGCAAGCAAAATAATTTATTTAATGGACCATTAATATACTAAGACAAATGTCTACGTACCTAAACACAATTGAACATTCAACAAATTATCTTGATGTACGACATTCAAAAGTTTATGATCCGTGAAGATCGTTATTTGCATATACATAAAATTATAAATTTTTAACGGAAAATTGTTGTTCTAAATTGTCTATCCACGTGCTGTCGTTATTATTTTTTAAGTGCTGGTACATTGTGTTTAAGGCAATAACTTCTTTTTGATGAACTGGATCCTTTTACATATCTTACCTCCGAAAGACTTTCAAAAATTGTATAGTGTGGCGATGGCAAAAGTTGTCGCCATATATGTCTGTCCACGTTTCTACTTAAATGTGTAGAGCAGTCAATACATAGATATTAAAAGGATAATGCACTGAAACCATACATCATTCATTCATTAGATTGAATCTTGGTCCATTGGTGTCAATGCAGAATCTGCTCTTACATAATATTGTAAACAACTATAATATGTCACCTACAGAGAAGTGGCTGACCGTTATAAATGCCACAATCATTTGCATTGAAAGGACCTGACCAAACTAGGAACTTAGTTCCTGGAATTTATTCAGAAAAATTAAAATCTTAATCTATATTGTCCCCTTCAAAGTAATCCCCATCAACTCACTTATGTCAGCGCTTGATCCAATCCTCGAAACGTTTTTTATAATCTTTTCCATTATTTCCTTTCGGCCGCCGAAACGCGTTTCCCGTAATGGTTTTTTAACTCGATTGAACAGAAAGGGAGCCAAATCAGCGGCTCGGTGGCTCTTGGATGGTATTTGTCGCATTTTGCGCCAAAAAATTACGAATAATGATGGCACTGTGCGATGGTGCGTTATCATGACGCAAAATCCTCGAGTTTTCTGCCCACAATTCTGGTCTCTTTCGACGAATTGTATCACGCAAACGTCTCATAACGGCCAAATAATACTATTTGTTCATGGTCTGGCCTTCTGGCAAAAATTCATGATGCACTACACCGTTGTAATCCATGAAAACCGTGGGCAATGCCTTCTTTTTTGACTGAAAACGACGTAGTTTTTCTGTTCATTTGATCGGTTCATTTGATGAACGCCATTCACTTGCCTGATTTCTGGATTGCGTGTCGTACCCATAAATGCATGTCTCGTCTCCAGATTTGATCCGTTTGATGAATGTGGGATCGGTTTAAGCCTCGCAAATTATGTGTTTTGCGACGTCAACATGGTATCTTTTTGCTGAGATTTCTCGCGAGACAACTATTCTCCACTTTTGTTTCGGTTAGTATTGTTCGGATAAAGTCTTTAATTCTATTTAATACCGTAATGAGGGCGATACCCATGAACATATCTTTAACCTCTTGTGTTATCGAAAGAGTACAGAGCTCAAGAGCCTACTCATCTTCCATGTAGGTATTACAGTATGACATGCAGCTATATGAAAAGTTCAGATGATTGGATAAATCGAAATGTATATCATTTGACTGACAAGAGAGTAAGGTACGTACAAATTTGCAATGCTCAAGAAGGTTAATATATTAGTGTTGATATAAAAAAAATTGATGAGAAATGAAACACTCCACAGTGGGAAAATCTTCGGAATTCCGAATGATGCAACTGCTGATCCAAAAATTCTCAGCACTCTCTTCGTTAACTTTTCTAAAAATGTTGGCCATAATTTAGATTTGATATATATTCATGAGTAGTCTTTCTTAGGTGATGATATTGACATCACCTCAAATGATTGACATCAATCACCTCACCATCAATCGATCAAGCACTATCAGCTAACTCTGAGCTGGTTTTTTACTAGACCATCGCTATTGGTAACTTTAGTCTTACAAATTTTGGGGATCATGCCATTCCGGCCCTTCACAAGTCAAAAATCTAGGGATATGATTAGTTTGGAATATTACTTCGAGAAATACAATAATGATCGCCTACAAGATAGAATCAATTACTCTAGAACGAGGACCATCAAATATATGATTGAAATGATGACCATATATAGTTTTATAGTATCACGTATCAGTATGTTGTAATCTGGCTGAAGCCAAATAATTTTATGAGGTGAAATATTTTAAATCTCCTTGATAGGTGTATGATCGCGTCTTTCAGGATCTTGCGGAGTCTTATCACTGAGCATTGCTCGTTGTCTAATTGCATGTTCCGAATGAAAATTCAAAAAAAATACAAACTTAGAGTAGGGTAGAGCAGAAGCAGAAACTGTTGGGCACTTTCTGTGCTCCTGTGCACCATATTGTCCTTACAGAATGGATTGTTTTGGAATGCGGCTCTTATTTGAGGACTTACTATAACAATGAAGATACTGGTTATATTTTCCTCCATTTGGAGGACAGACACATTTCAATAATTTGATTAATCCTATATTTCCTTACCTATTTCTGGGTAGTAGTATAAAGGAAGCAATAACTAAGTCTATCCAATCAGCTTTCTCGTGTGCAACCTCTGTTTAAACTAATGATAACACTTAGGTGTTATCATTACTTTGAACACTAATGACCGTGACACTAATATATCGTTCATTAGTTTAAACAGAGAGTTCGGTTTCAAAATCGAACACTTTACCATACTTTGTATATGACCCAAAAAATGCTGGACCCGAGACAAGAATAAAGTAGCGATTCGGTGCCATAGAAAGCATAGGAGAACCTATCGGCTAACGTATTTTGGTCGGTCAGGCATCAGGTGACAAAAAAATTTTATTATGCACGCTGTACAATCCACATTGAATCCCTTGACAGAGGAAACTGATAAATGGAAAATAAAAATCGGTTAGGTGATTTACTTCCAATTGCTCGACCTATAGTTATATGTAATTTGAGGACCAACTGAGTTGTATAATTGCTTCCTCCTATTCGTTTTTTTCACAGAATCCGCAAGTGCTCTTCGATTCTGCCAGTTTACTATGGAATATCTTCAGCTAGAAACTTTTGTTCGAATAATAGTGAAGCAATAAAGAGGTCGTCGGTAACCGATTATATTTTTAACTATATTGAACGAAATGTTTGGTAATTGGTTTATGTTAGATACAAGTCCAACCCTCTTATGATAATGAAGAGTATTAAAATGTATTTATGCATTAGTCATCTATGCTTGACAAACATAATTTGGATATAACAAAAGAAAATTGCTGCAGATTATTAAGACATTTTAAACAATCGAATGCATTTTTAATAAAAAGGTGGGGGAAATCAATTTCACGATGATGATTGTATTTAAAGAGATTTATACGGTATTGAATCTATTATTGATTCAAAATAATGAAAGCATGGTAAACAGTATAACGATTAAATCACTTGTTTAACCGCCATAATCACTATATGCGTATAGAGTTTAATCTAATAAGGAATAAATGTTCAATTGTTTTTTCACCAACAGAAGTTATGGCACATTGCCAAATCCAATAAAAACCGGGGCTGGACCATATAAAAATCAACCGGGTCGTATAGAAAATTATGTACCTGGCCATTCATCAATATCGGAAAAAGAAACAAAACAAGTAAGTGTCCAAACATTAATTAATTTATTAATTAACAATCTACAAACATATACAGGCAACCATTTATATATGTACATATATGTCGTAAATTTATTTAATTTTAATTAAATCGATGTTGTTATTAAAAATATTAAACAAAACGAAAAACACAAATAAAAATCGATGTTGTTTGTTAAATTTATTGTTAATATTTATTTATTTTTATTAAAAATATTTATATAAATTACGTATACATGCAAAATAATTGTTATATACACATATAACAGTTTTTATTATTAATTAAAATAAAAAAACATTAATTTTTGTAAAAAAAAGGCGAAATAAATTTTCCAATTTTTCATCTCGTACAGTCGACAAGTTAAAATTAATAATAAATAAAAATATATTACAAGAAAAAAACAATTGTTAATTGGAAATATTTAGTGTTTAAATAATTAAATATAATATATTGGTGTAGTGCATCATTCGGCTGTGCCTTGAACCAGGACGTTTGAAACCAAACCGTATAATCAAATTTTAGTTTTCAGCTAGCCATATACTTAAGCTTTGCTGTAGTTTAAAAATTATTTTTTAATAAAAGTAATAATCTTCACAACACACATTAGACACAATTAGTGAGTGCTCACAAATCACATATGTTCCTATAAACCACATTATATTTTATAATTACTTCTTGGATCACTGCACAGGTAGATCGCTTCCTTCGATATACAATATCCTTTACCATCGGTAAATTTTTAACCCGTAAATTATTATTGGTAAACTTATCTCTGGTTATTTTATCTTTGAATTTAGAGACAAAGATGCAATTGATTTCAGTAGTGGTAACCACACGTTTCAAGAAGTTATGAGATTTAAGTAACTTGTCTCTCATTACTCACGATAATAGTGTGTAAGAGGATATCAACGTTATATCCTCTACGTCCACTTCTTCAACCAATATATCTTGCAAATACGGATTAGCTGAAATGTTACAGAGTGTTGATCAGACCCGTTGTCAAGTATGGATGTAAAAGTTGGACCTTGACGGATGAGTGCGAAAGATGGGTAGTAACATTCGAGAAACGCGACGTTGATAGCACATACCGAGTTCTTTTCAATCACGAGATCAGAAATTCAATACGGATATCATGCATGAAATTAAAGAACAGTTGGCTCGGTCACATTTTACTGATCCAAACCGAATGTAACAGCGATCTTTAAAGGGAAAGCCATTTTTCGAGAGGCCTAGAGAGCGATCTGGCATCTTCTATAATTGTTTACAACAGTATATGAAGAGCTGACTCGTGATCAAAACCGATGGAGTCAGTTTGTTGACACGGTATGGGTCAATCATGACCTGTGAAAACCGATAGAAAAATATTGGTAAACTGGTATCATAATATTATATCGTGGACCTATTTGACCATTCGTATACAGGCTAAGTTAGCTTGAAGCTTATAGAATTAAACTTAACTTAATTCTACTCATATAGAAATTTTTGGTCGGCTCTGTATGTTAAACACAAACGTGTTGACAAAATAGAATTATATTTTGTAGGTTCTCTAACTCTTTATAAATCTTTCGCATGGATTAGAAATTTTAGGTAATTTCGGTATCTACTGATTTCTCTTTTAAGCTAACACAAATATATTGTAGTCGAAAAAACAGATAATGTATGATAGAATTCATTGAAATCTTCAAATGGTTTTCCATTATGTACATAAGTTATATGTACTTATCTCGGTATAGTTTCATCAACTATTCCAAACAATATTTCGCTTTGTTGATTCTTTCCATGATTTCATCTCTAGTTTTGGCTTCAATATCAATCACCTCATTTTGGATACAGCCGTACTGATAAATATGGAGTTTTACTTCGAATTTATCTTATGTCACATAAACAATGTCTTCAAGTAAACAGTGATACAGTTCTAAACATAGACATTAACAATTCATACGTGTAGTATATCTTTAAAAAGTCCATCTCTTCACAGAAAGTTTAATTTACCAGTGAGAAGCTCTTTACAATTGATTAATTGAATAATACCCAAAATGACCGTATTTGGCCAAAAACACGTCCGGAGTAGGTATTATTACTGCCAAAAACCTAACATTCAAATTTGTTATGGTTTGGGCTGGATTTCTGAAAGTTTTCCATAATTTTGCAGCAGACTCAAAACTAATATACCAATGCAACTCCGAATCGTTAAATTGTATCACCATATATAATGGTTCAATAATGGATATGATATCGGTTATGGGTTCCAAAACCATTACCTCCCACTGTATCGCCCTATATAACTTTAAATGGTTCATTAATGGATATGATATCGGTTATGGGTTCCAAAACCATTACCTCCCACTGCATATAGAAGACATTGAAGTATATTTGCTCATCGATAAGTAATAAACTTATTACTTATAAATAATTTATAAGTTTAAATAACTTAAACCGCAGAACAATATTGCCTCAATTTTTCCATGGTTTGATAAACAAATTAACGGTGACATAAAGAATTTTATTGTAAAATGTATCGACAGGTTCCTATTTCGAAACCTTTTGACAATGTTAACCGCAAAAAAAATGGATTAAGATCATCGAACTCTGCGCGTGCTTCCAAATTATCTCCATTTGTTTTAATTTTTTTTAAAAACATTAAGAGCTAAAATGACAGATATGTTAGGAGATGATCAGAAATCTGACATTACAAATTATGCAGTTCAATTATTTATCTACATCATCACTGAGTGTGATTTCTCGAATGATAACCTCAATGTTTTTTCAGCATTAATATTTTTACTCTGCAACATGTCCACTTAGACCAAATAACTTTTGGAAGGGTTAAAAATTTACTAGTTAACGATGAATTTTGCTACATATATTTTGACACTCGGTTTAACGACAGAAATCTAACGAGCCTATATGAAATTCGTTATAGATTCGCTGATGAGTAAAATTATTTAACAGACATAAAGTAACACAGATGTCGCCTTGTTACTTAAATTTACTGCTTCCGTAGCCCATAACATAACGCATCCTTTCAAATCAACAAACCAAAACATTTAAATGTTCATGCATCTTTGTTTCGAATTTAATCTCATAACTGTCTAAAAATACAATAACAAAACCATATTTTTCTTCTTATTGCTAATAAATTTTATTTAAGTATGTATGTGAAGATGGCCCAAATACTATTCCAAAAATTCCATGGCAACACTTAAAACACAATTTCTTTCATATTAAAGTGTCAGTCCAAAACTGACTATCACATAATCAATGTTTATAGAGTCATCCCATTTAAAATTGTGTATCATGACATCTATAACAATGTCAACGCAAAAATATATTTTGTTATGACAGAAAAAACTATCATGGAAGTAATTGTCAACCCCAAAAAAATAAATATGAGGTAATTTTATTGTTTCTAGTCAACACAATATTTGAAAAAATGTGATGGGGATTTCATAGTCTGTAAGCCATTAAGATGGTATCTTCAAGAAATACATATTTCTTATATATCAAAATTCACTCTTCTGCATATATCTCATGTTCTTCATATATCAAGATAGAGGAAGGTTCGAACTTATCAAAATCATAACGTGATCAACAGCCTAACCTTCGAAATATATATTGCAATAGAGCGAATATATAAGAAATTAGAAATCTCGAAAACACAATCGTAATTCAATGCAGGTTACGAGATCCCCATCATATTTTCGTAATATTTTGCTCTGATATAGAGGAGGACTAGAGTTTAAGAGTTTACATATTTCATAATTTTTGTATTGGTAATTTTTCTGTATTAAATTTTCTTTGCATTTATTTTTCTATCGCGGTAGTGTCCTGTATGTCACACTTTCAATCGTGATAGTTTCCAGTATTTTATAACTAATATAACAGTATCACCAGCATTAAAAATCACATTGTTCGAGATGAACATTTTGGCCAACTTCACAAGTCCTTCAACTATTTTAACAACAACCATTCATTAAGCTCCACATTTATCCCATCATCAAGTCTATATCAATTTCGCAAGTAGCCTCACTACACAAAAATCGAATTTTTAGATGCGTTTTTTTAGCTTACTACACACACACACTCATACACACTCAGCTTTTCAAAAAGCTTTTAAAAAATATTAAAATTTAAGTTTTTAACAAAATTCAAGTGTTGTTGTTGTTTATATAAAACCTGTATCCTTTTCAATTTATTCAATTTGTGTATACGGAGCAGCACCTCATTGTGAAGCATCCAAACAACCGCCCAATTCAAATTATACAATAAATTTACAATAATAAAAAAAATTACGAATTAATAAAAACAAAATTGTTGTGAAGCAATCAAAATGATTAATTTAATTTATTATTATTTTAGTGGTGGGACGAAGTCATGGAAATCTTTGATGGGGTACGAGTACACCAAAAATAATAAATAAATTTAAAATATAGATTTTCGTTTTTTATTTTTTGTATTTTAAATTTATTTTTATTTTATTGATTTTTATATTTTATTATTTTTATGTTTTATTTATTTTTAAAACATTTGTTACAATATAAATAAATAATGGGAAAGAAGTTTTCATTTTCGTGGAAAATATATATTAACTCGATGGAGGGTGAATAAATAGATTTTCATTCAGGGTGGTGTATGTAATATGGATCTCATCAGTTTTATTTTTAAACTCGGGGAAAGTAAATCCTCATTAAAGTCTAAGTTCCCAGATAATCTTTTCAGTTTCATTTTTATCGTTTGTCGACCATCAACACGACTGTATAGTTAAACAGGAAAATTGAGTGTAACTCGGACTACAAGGTGGTTAGCCATCACTTAACCTTAAAACAACTCGACAACTGAGTTCACTAGTTGAAAGTGCAGCGGTTTTAAGATCACTCGAACAAAGCTCATTCTACAGAAAACCCGTTCTATAGCACATTTTGTAATAATTGTTAGCATGAATTTCCCAATCAGCTGAAAAGTGGTAAATTATCTTCTGTGACATAAGCTCAACTCAATATGTTAAATTTTAATGAAACCACACCCGTTCCATAAACTAAAATAGTTTGCTGTGGACTTGAGAATTTTTAATACCCTTTGATCATTTGTTTGGAGAGTTGAAGTTGTATGGGGTGTTCAAAATTATTCTCGTCATGCAGGTTCTATTTTATATATGTCTAAGACTGTTTCACTGAACTATTGGTCCATTTCACGTCATTTTGTGTCTTTGTTGTAACTTACAGCACTTTAATATAAGGTGACGCATCAGAAACGTTATGATTTATTTAATGACTTTTATGTTGCTGATTGTGTTTGCTGCGACCCGACGTGTTCTTTCCAGCCACTTTTCCATAGCCTTTCTTAGAAATTCAGGTCCCAGTACCCTCTTTTTTGTCGTATATTGGCGTTTAGCTATTTGATGGTTCTTGACTTATTAGCATACATCTTATCTTTTAGTTAGCCCCAAAGAAAAAATCGGATGGGCTTAATTGGGTGAACTCAATGGCTAGTTAAAATCTGAAAAACCGTGATATTAGCGATCACCAAAAATTTCGAGCAAGAGTTTCATAGTAGGACGAACTGCGTGAACTGTGGCCTCATATTATTGGAACTAAAATTCTGGGTTGTTCTCTAAATCTGGACTTAAAAATGTTTTGACCATTGTCCGGTATTGAATGCCATTAACATTAACCACAACTTGTTCGTCGTTTTGGGAAAAATTTGGTCCAATTATCCGTTCTGAGGTTATTCCACACTATACTGTGCATCTAAGTGGATGCATTTCATCTTCACAATTCTTCTTACATTTTTGGCGCCTTATATTCTGCAATTTGGTTTATTCACGTAACTTAATAAGTGAAAAAGGGTCTCATTACTCATTACAAATTTGTGAATAAACTCGTTGCTTTCTAGGCACAATTCGTAAACCAATTGGATATTAAATTTGAAAAGGTGTAAATTTTAAAAAAATCTTTGTAAACCCCGCCTAATCATCACCAAATACTGAGAACGTCGCCTCTTGCACCCGAGCAATGTTCATATTATTTCGAACTATGAACGAAGTGTTCCAGAACAATTATAGACAGTCCTTCTTATAGACAGTAGCCGAAAACACTGAACCACTTGGTATCTGAACCGATTTCGATATGATCTTTGTATCTCAATAATCGAATGCTGATTTTCAAAATTAAATTGAACAACTTTGGCTCGTTTATAGATAAAGTGAACTATGTGAAATTTTATTCACATACATAGTCATTATAAATATATTTAAGTTTGAGTGTGACAGATCAACAACTCCAACGTCTCAACTGATTCGATACAATTACTGAGTGAAATATCAAACCCACTCAATTTTCATCAACAATCAACCCTATATCGTTGTATACGGGTATATCTAGTTTACCGCACTCCAGAATACATTACCATCGCAAGAGTTAATATATGTATCACAATAAATTTTAATTTTCCCGTATAGTCGTGAAAATAATTAAATTAAATTTTCAAATGAAAACTTCTTTTGACACCAAAAATTTTATATAGTTTACCAAACTGCACCATATTTTTTCGAATTGAACAAAATGCAAAATATAACACAAAAACAACAACTAAGGGAAAAGTTTAATCAGACAAAAACAATATTTTTTCACTTAAACATTTATTAACTTTGTTCAGCTGAAGACGACGACGTTGAAAAATAAAGGCGGGAAAATTTATACACCGAAAATAAATTCGTTAAATTTACAGTGCATTTGTTGCAAAGTTGTTTTTTCCAAACGACGAAATTATTTTCTTCAAATTTTTCCATTTTATTTTTTTCCATCGTACGGCTGATTGCTGATGAACACACCATTTGAACAAATACAAATCTTATGGAAGAGGATGATTTTTATAATTTTTTTTTGTATCCCAACTGCATTTCGGGAGAGTGTGTGTATATGCTTGCGAGTTAAATTTATGATGCAGTCTGATTTATTTGTATTTACTAATAGCACTTTTTATAAATAACTAACATCTTACACTTACAGCATGAATCACATTTTGAAATCTATCTATTATACAGGGCCGTGCCGTAAAATTTGTTCGAATTAAGCAGATAAACCGACTATATTTGAAATATTAAGAATTGTTTTACACGACCACATATGCTTATATGATTGGTTAACACGTTTACTTGTAATACGTATTAGTTCACATATTACATCTTACAGCACAACTTCCGCTCTTACACACAATCGTTTTTATGTCATCTTGTGTATGTTGAGTTTTGACCACCGAAGGCAATCAAACTCGTCAAAAACCATTGATCATTGGTCTGTAGTTTGCGCCATCACGTTTGCCTTCCGCTTTTTTAAATAACGAATAATGCCACCTGCCAATAAACCGCATCAGACAGTGCATTTTTCAGGATGCACTGAAAGCCCTTTTGGCTTTTCATCAATTGGCAATTTTGTTTGTTGACGTATCCATTCAGCAAAAAATAAACTTCATCACTGAACACAATTTTTTGATAAAAAAAACGTATTAATTCGGAGCTTACTCACCTTCCATAATCCTGATCAATGACGCAAGTGAAGGTCAATCAGCTTCAATTCTTGAACAAGCTGTATTTTACATATACCTTCAAACCAATATCTCTCTTCAAAATACGCCACAATGTGTCAACTACAGCAGCAATATTCACATTAGATCGACTTGCACGCACTCTAGTCGGGTGATGAGTATCCAATAATGAAAAAGTGATTCGAAGATTATTGATGACAGTTGTCACGCAAGAATCCCAATTGGATCCTAATTGTAAAAGGTACATACTATTGGATCACTCTTAATGATTTGTCCTTCCTGTTCCTCAAAAGGTTTAGTTTTTCATCGTACCATGATGGATATTCATGGTGAAATGTCAATTTATACTGAACACATATGTCGTATGAACACGACAGTCCTGTGATGGAAGGACATCTTACTGGATCACTATTTAATGAAAAACTCTCTTAACAGCTGTTACAAACGGCGACACTGTCAATATTTAGAGTTTTCTGCTCGAAAAATCGAAGTAAGATATCCCAGCTAAGTAAATCGTGCGTTGTCGTAATGGAACGCAACATCCCAAAATCTATTGTCCTGTTAGATAGTAGATGCTCAAAGTATGTAATACCTTTGAAATCTTATCATATTCACAACAATCTATTTTGGTTTCGTTTCACGATAAGTTGTGTCAGCCATGGACAGTAGTTTTCTCAGTATTACAGCTTGTAATATATCTCTAGAAAAGAGCTCCCGCTAAATGCTATTGCTAGTGTGGTGATGGAGAATAGGTGGAGGGAATTCAGAGGTGGAGGGAATCTATTTGCTTTGTACAGCAAGGTCTAATAGTTAATTTTCTACGAATTTAGGAAAAATATTTTTCAATCAACTGCATGCGCTATATACCAAAACCAACAAGTTCAATAGACTTGTTGCCTAAGTATTACGCTTTTCAATGACCATCAAGGACATCTGAAATATAGGAGTATAAGGTCTCTAGTAAACAAAAAATATAAAACTGTACTCTTTTAGCCTCAATTCCATTCAATTCGAGACCGAAAGCGAAACCATGGCTCAATAGTTGTCTCCATTGACTATAATTTTTTTACCAGCATCATTTAGAAGAAATATTAACCAACGATTCCACCAGCACATAAGGGACACAACAACAATAAAGTGTAATGTATCGGCTAATCAATAAAGATGTGGAGATTCACATATTTTTCAACGCTATGCTCAACAGCAGCAATTGTTTCTTCAATGTTACGATTATAAAGTTGCGTCTGATCAACTATAGAGTGTGCTGTAAAAACAATTTGTTCGCATGAGCGATTATATTGACCGTAGAATAAAAACCCCCTATGCTAATCAGGTGTCTAGTATTAAATATACCCAACTATAGTAATTGTTGTAATAATTCCGAAACCTATGAACATTTCGATATATATATATATATCGATGTAATTGTAGTATTTCAACTCGAACGACTAATGGCAGAAACTGTGCGTTAGAAATAATCGGTTTAAATAAAGGTAAACATGCACCTTTGATAGTTTAGTGGCACGGCTCTCAACACAAATACACTTCACGAAGCACACCCTTATATATATATTGTACACACACGCACGAACATGTCTACACCACTGCACAAAAATTAATTACTTAAATGCATAAAAATTAAAAATACCTTTCTTCTTTTATACTTGAACAACAAACATTCCATCTAAAATGTATCGGCTTCTATGGGCTCTTCAAAACTATATATGTATTATCAAACATAAACGCTTTCATAATCATCTGACATCCAATGTACAAAACTAACCAAACACTTAACAAAACTCCAGTGGCTCGACGAAAATTCAAGTTTGCCATATTTCAGCATCGTCTTTGCTCGTGAAGTACAAAAATTTGTAAGTCGTTACTAATTTTTAAAGAACCCCCAAAATGATTAATATTGCATGCAAAATTATATTTTTTTAAAAATTAATTCGTGAGAGAGAAAGAGAGAATATTTGAGAGAACGAAAGAGACAAAAATTGGAATTGGCTGATGGATTTTTTTACAACCGAATGCAATTTTAAAATAAAAATTCATACTAATGTCCTCCTCTGTTTTACACTCCGATCTTTTCAGCATTTAGAGCAACAGAAACACGTACCAAATCAACTTACTCAAGGCAATCTATCAAGGTGAGTCAGCTGTGCTACTGTCTTACACGATTAAATATTTGTATAACAATAAATAAATTTTTACAGAGCTTTAAAGCACGAAGGTTACGAAAGTGACTCATCATTGATATTTAAACGTGAACAGAGCAATAATTTTGCGCCTTTAAGTCCAGTCGAGCAGAAGCAAATGTACCGCAGTATGCAAGTGGGTGGTGATCCTCCATTACAAGGTTTTCGCAAACCAGCACCGGAGAAACCAAAAGGTATGTTTAAAACTACCCGATATCCCATATTCTTTCAAGTTCAATATAACGCGGAGACTATATCTCCCTGTAATTTCTATACTAAACAATGGGCTTCTCTAAATTAATCTGGTCTTTCTCTAATTTACCTAAAAACAAAAAATAAACAAAATTAAATAATTAGTGATGGTGTTGGAATTTAACAGGTTGGTTTAATTATTTTAAATTAATTCTAGTATCTAAGTTAGTTTTAAGACTCTAAGAGAGGGCTATGGGTCATTGAGTTGATTTAGTTTGTTTTATATATGGGAATAACAAAAGAGTGTGTGTGTGTGTGTGCGTCACAAAACCAAAAGTGTGCCAGCAAACAATTTTTTTGTTTTCAGAAAAACAGTGTTGTCAACCAAATTTTATTCTGACAACCTCGCAACTTCAGCTTTTTATGTATTTTGATCACCATCGACACAATATCGCACAGTAAAGGTTCTAAAAACGGGTGTCTGATTAAAAAAGAAAATTTAGAATTTTTATTTTATTGCAACAATCCTTGTAATATAATTTCAGATGAGTTCGATGAAATCGAGTATTATCCGATAACATCAACGTTGACTAAAATTCGGGTCAATAAAAAATCGAATATGTATTTAAACAATCAAAACGAGATCATTTGCTATCCGATCACGAGCGTTACAAAACCGATCGACTTGTTTGGTTCGTATTCGACAACGGCCCATTCCTTTGTGCCAGTAACACCGCCGCCACCGCCAAATCGGCGTTCGTCAAAACGAAATACCATTTTGAAAATGTTTTCCGAGACGAAAATAAAATCGTCGACATTGCCGACGAATACTGCCAAACGTCATCACGAAACGTGTTATCAATCGACCGAGACACCATTGTCAACGTCGATTATGAAACGATCGAATACAGCGGAAAGTATTCGTTCGAAATCGAGTGGCCCGATATTGTCAACAACTACACGTCGTACCGCATCGCTTAAAGAAGAGAAAAATATCGAGAATAATACGACACGTCATATTGCGAGACGGCAATATCTTCGTGTTAGTTCGGCTAGTCCCGTTAATCGCAGCCGACTGGCACTCGATCGAAAATCAAGCCCTAGTCCGGTTGCATTTGGTCGTGGCATATCGAAAGAGCGAACATTCGCCGAAGAAAAGAAACGACTCGAACAAGCACGACAAGATTTAGTAGCTCCGTGTCGCATTCTTCGTAATCCAGCGCTAAAATCACCCGATGAGGTTAAACGTGCCCTCCAATCAACGTTTAAATTACCCGCACGAAGTGATCGTAATGTTTGTATTCGTGCCAGTCGCCAATCATTAATGTCCGCATCGACCAATCGTAAATCTGGCGAAACCACAATTCGTGTTCAAATGAGCCATTCGGTTCCGGCTGCGCCATCTAGATCGTCGCGTTTATCAAAAAATGCCAAAAATTCTACGTCAACATTAAGTTTGGCACGAACCAATTCGACGTACTCGATCGATTCCACTCAATCGAAGAATGTAAAAAAATCAAAACCTTCTCAATCTCAATCCCCACTCACAATTTCGGGAAAATCTAAACCGCGCAAAAAGATTACGTCATCCAAGGAGAAGCTGGATGTTAAAAAGCGCGGCGGATTGAAAAAAGGAAGAGTCGAGAATGATATGTTAATGACAGAAAATACCACATCAAGTGTTCAAAAACGAGATCAATACGATAACAGAGAGGTTGTGCAGAGTATCAATGAAGCCATTATCCAGCATAAGGATAGAGGTGACAGCTTCTTTCAAAATTTGTTCTTGCGTAATTTGCCATCACCAACGCCATCTACGGCTAGCAGCTACTATCGAAATACGAGTGTTATGGAGAAAGCTCGTATGTGGAATAGTTTAACTCATGAGCTGAAACCACCGCAACAACCACAACAAACTATTTATCTCTCAAATAAAAAACCAGTGTCTCGCTCTAAATTCAAAATGATGGAGGAGGAGAGATTAATAGTTCCGAGAATGTCGCGCAGTTTGAGTCCGACAAAACATCTCAGCAAATATGATTCAATCTACCATTTTTCGAGTGAAAATGAAGATGAATTTGAATTAGAGGACGAGTTTGGAAACAACGTGACCAAGAGCCTAACGTACAGCTATCATGAACGGAGCCGTAGCGAACCGCAAAGCAAATCGACAACAATTATGACCGAAATTCGTCGTCCGAATTCACCAGTTTTCATTCATGGTAGGTCAAATAGTAGTAGTATTGAATATCGTAGCATATCACCAGTTCGTTCCCATGTTCGTTCACCATCATGTCGTCGTATTCATAGTTTTCGCTCGAATAATCATAATCACCAATCCACATCATCCGCGGAAATGGTACAACAACGGAAAGTAAGTCGTGCACGTAGTGTAGGTTCGGCGGATAGTAGCTATCACATGTCATCCACATCTAATTTAATGCGTAGCTCATGCTCATTGTCAAATCTCAATTACGAGAAACATAATCCATTGTCATGCTATCACCATAATCATCTTCATTCTCATCGTAAATCAGATCGTTTTCGCGAGTTAAATGAATTTTACTCAAATTTAGAGCGGGTCGGTCAATTAGAACGAGCTACCTCAACGTCAGATATTCGACCAATACGTAGCGAAGAAGAAGTGATCGATTTTGATTTGTGGAAAAAAATTCGAGAACATCAAAAGGCCGAAAAGGAGCTTACCTATTTGGTACAGAAACTCAAAGAGAAACAAAAAGACAAAGATTTTTTGTTCAAGCCACACGATGTCGATGAAATTAAATGGGATCGTGATCGGGATTCGGGCCTTCGTATTAAAGAGAAATCGGTTGAAGATTTACGCGAGGTATTCCATCGCAAGGCGGACGACTCACTGGAAATTGATGAGGATGTCAAACATAAATTGGATAACGAGAAAGGAACTTACAAACTTCTTTATCGCGGAAGTTCTGTGCTAGATTTAGCCTCGAATATGGTTGAAAAATATAACGGACCGCGAAAATTGGAAAAAATCAAGCCACCAAAACCTTATAAATTTCCATTGAGTAACAAGCTTATCAGTACACTATCGAAAGATCAGATCAGTAAAATAAAACATCAACTCAGCGAAATTTATAGTAACGGTCCACATAGTGCCAATTCTAATAAATCCGAAAAATACGAAGAAATTTCTGAAAAATATATTATTACAGTTCCACCGCCCGTTCCACCGTCTCTCGACCCATCGAAATTTGAGAAGCCGAGTGGTTTGACTGTACGCAGTAATTCGCTTATGTCGCGCGAAGAATTACTTTCGCCAAAATTACAAAGACGTCGTGAAATGATGGAGAAATCTGAATCAATCAGTTCCATTAATCACAAACCACAGTCAAAACCGATGGCTACATCTTCCACCAGCAGTGCTGTTCAATTATCAGAATCAGAGAAACGTAAGCTATCACTGAATTTGTGTCGTGAGATTAAAGATAAGATTTCTCAGCGTCGGCAAGAGAAAATTGAACTATTACCGAAGGAGACACGTGGTGCATATGCTGCAGAAATGTCTGCCATCATACCAAAACCACCACCTCCAGCTCGAGTTCGATCTCATTCGGAGGAAAATTACACAAGCTCTTTGATTAAAGTAGAGCCTGCTACGTACACGTCGACCGTAAATCGTCGCACTAAGGCCAAAAGTACACAGCAAAGACCAATTTCGTTCTGTGGCACCGATACATTGAATTCACACGAATTTGGGCAAATCTCTAGAGATGATGTTCGAAGTAAAATAAAATATTTTGAAGAGAAAAAACAGGACGAAGATAAGAAAGGTACAACAATATATCACGCTCGTCAGGATTCATCGCCAGATGAAGAGGAAATCATTAAGCTTATTGAGCAAAAATTTAAATTGAAGAAAGATGTCGCGGATAGTAAACCCGAAGAGGTGATCGAAAAAATCGAGAAACAACAGGTACAAAGCACATCACTAGGTATACAGTCGAGCTCGTCGGTTACCGATCTACAAGAAATGTTTGGTGAAAAAAAGTCGCAACCATCGCGTCCCATCTCAAACTCCTCAAGTTGTGAGAGTTTAGTATACCATCATCGTTCTCGGAGTGCATCGCCAAAATTAAACTCGCTAACGCACGAACGCTCCTTTATAAATGTAATCCGTGCTGGAGATGTCCGCAAAATGAAAGACAAGTTCGAAAGTTTGGACAGCAACATTGTCAATTCTGAATATTGGAGTGCCGAAAATCAAATCGAGTGCAACCAACAACAAGTCGAGCCGTCACCCCAACTGACACGCCGCTTTTGTAGCGATCCCGAACTAGATCAGTTTGATTTTTTTGATAAGCGGGACACAAGCGCCAAACAACAAAAGAATGCGACCACAATAAAAGATCATGAGGCAGGCGATGTGTCCCGTATCACACATAAATTCGAAATTCGCAATTCAATCAATCAAAATCGTTCGTTAAATCGTAGCCGGAAACGTACCCGTGAAATACGAGTTACCTCACCCATACCAAAAATTCCGTTAAAAAAAGACGATCGTTTTATGCCCCACATCGATATAATAAGTAAAACGGCAGCACTGAAACAAGAAATCAAAAAACCCGGTGTTTCGGCATCATGGCCGACTCGAGCATCGGGCCCCAACGAAATCGAAAAAATCAAAACCAAATTCGAAAATCAAGAAAAACTTTCGATACTCGGCCAAATGTATACGTCGACGCCCGATTTTCGTGAACTCAAAGACATTTCATCGTATCTATCGGGTTCGTGGGTGGCGCATAAATTTCCCAAGCCCCAAGATAATGCCATCACGGTTGAATCAAACAAAGAAAACGAATTGGTGGTACACAAGAGACCGAGTTCAGCATCGCCACCACGACGAGCGGCACCGAGTAACAAAGCGTTGATTACATCAATTTTAAAGCCGTACTACGATATATTTGCTAACCAGAAATACGATCCGTTGATACATCGGCCAAAATATCGCTACGTACCGGGGAAAGAGGCCGAAGCTGAACATCTATGGAGAAAGCTACAGAATAATATTAACAAGCTATCGGTTAAATTTGAAGGTGGTAATATTTTTCTTTTGATTTCTCTAAATCTTCACAATCATATACGCACTGTGAGAGTTATTTATATATGATAGCACTATGATTATATCGATAAGTCGAGTGCTTAATTTTGAGCGCACCTTTTACGTAGACTGATTTTTCTGTGTTTTGTAAAAAATATTGAATTTTTTTTGTGTCTTAGCGTCCAGGTAAGTGCCTTATATTTGGTTTTGATGTATGAACACTCTAATTAACCGCGTATGCATAGTTTTTATGAATTTACTAATATGCACTTACAAAATTTAGCTTTAAGCGAATAATAGCAGTTTGTAATTTTATAGATACATATGTCATAAATGTAGCAAATATACTGACAAAAGTTTCATCCCATCGTCTCACTACCCAAGTAAATATGCTTGTGCTTGTATCAAAGCAAAGCGGAGAAATTGAATTTTCTTGCTCTCCCTGAAGCTCACAAATTCGACACAAGTCATAAGATTCCAAGTCTTGATGTTTCATCTAATGAGTAAAATTAATATTTAAGAGCCTCTCAGGTTAAGTTTTGGTTGCTTTGATTCACCTGCTATCGTATAGAAGTTTCCTCTTGCTAATGATTTGCCATGAATACTGCTTTCATATTTCTTTCCAATTAAACATATTTGATTATGCTACTGGCCCAGCTACTATCTCATAACACCGCCGTCAGCCAAAATCTGATCATACCGAATCTGATCGTCCCGATTCAGGATGCCGAAACATCGTTGATTCTCCTTATATGATCCTTTCCTGCCAGGTTGAAGCTTGAATCATAAACCTCTCTTCCGTTGTAAGCTGTGAAGCCAGACCTATACCCTTATCCGCTTTCAGACGAGTTTGTGTAGCTCGTTGATATCTTCTTTCATTTTATGGACATAAGCTTGTCCACACAAAGCTTTTGTAGGAATTGCCTTGTAAGTCTCCGAGAAAACTAAAATTATGACCAAAAATTATGGTAGCTGGTGTTGCTCACGAATTGTCGATATGTCATATAGAACTTGGGAATATTTTGATCCCAATTACATTGGTTTCTATATCGACGGTTTTCTTTAATAATTCTTCCAACACTGCGATAAACCGTTCAACCTGACTGATAATGAAAATGTGTTGTTCCTGGTTTGTTGATCCCCAATAATTGGCACATCTCTTCGAATACCACTTCAAGGCATTGCCACTTGAATGCATTTGTATGAGTACACCAATTCCGACTTATTCAATTATGTGCCACAGCATTAACGATTGTTATTATTATTTGATTTGGTACTGGATAGACTTCACGCCATATTTGTTACCATTTTCTCTGGTTGGAAAAGGGCGTGTAATATCCATAGCGATCCGCTCAATTGGTTACATTGCTGCATTTTTACATGGCTTCGTTTTACAGTACCATTTACCTGTCACTATTCTACAACTTTCTCAAATTTTTGCCAAAGTCTTATTTATGCCTAGATAACCACCACATGATATTCCTCCATGATATTCCATTAAAATTTCAGAAATTCAAACCATTGGTACCACAATAATGAAAGTTTATTTCTACCATCGAAACTTTCCCAAACCCGTTTTAAACTGCCATCTTCAATTAATTAACAGCTAAATTGCTGATAGTCCAAAAGTTAAGGCATATTGTACTCAGCAAGGTATACCAAGAAGAAGTACTAGTGTTTGGAAGGTCGAATGAAGATACACATTATTAAGTTTATTATAGAAGACCACAGAATTCACATTACCATCCAGCTCGGATCCATCATTGAATTAATGATCCAGAATTCCTCCTGTTACAGTAGTTGTCAAAATTGGATAGTATTTCCTTGAACGAATCGATTATTGTCGTTTGTCCATTTATGTGCATATAAAGCACATTACTATCAATCTCTAGCAAATTATTGTAGGTAACAACCTCTTTATTCTTCCTATTTCCAGTGTTAATAGTTTCGCATTGATTGCTAGTTCCAAAAGAAACAGTAATATCACCCCTCCTTGCGATGCCCCTTTCAGCATAAAGGGGACCTAATTCCGATTTTAATAATATGAATGATTGACCTGCTTACTAGGGAATTCATCTCCACAAAAGGCAGTCTTAAGTGATTTTTCAACCCTGTGCACCATGATATGTTATGCTGTTTACAGACATCATCTTATAGTACGAATATTAAAGACCACATTATACGACAGTTCCTTCTTGAACAATTATATCTGTCTCAGTTTGTCCGTCTATATTTCCGAACGAATACTGAAAATAATGGGCGTCTGTTACTCTTTACTCATTAACCACCTGAAAATTAAAATCGGATGCAAAATTACATCTCGACTTCTCTCTAATATTCAGTAATTAATTTGGGTCTTTGTGCAACATTACCAGCCCGATGGTGCAGCCAGATGGTGTGATGCACATTCTAGTCAATCTGAGATTATGAGGATCACTTTGATAGACTAACGCAAGTATAGTTAATAAATTCTTGAGGATTCTCCGACATTCGGTTAACTTCTCACAGACTCTATTGTCCTGAACTAGACCCCGCCTCAGTTGCATATGAGATATTCTTTTCCAAAATTGGACTACATAAAAATCAAATGAGTTTTCCGATTTCGTCCGAATTTTTCCGATCTAATAGATTGTTTGGTCTTTGGTTAGACCGGTATTTCCGCTGGCAATAAGGTGTCATTTCAGAAATTTCCTTATGATCATGCCTTATCTAAAAACTCTTATCGCTGCCCAATCGGTGATATTTAATCATAGGTTTGTAGAATTCTATTTTGGTCAGCATACAGTCGAAAAGAACGATAGTTGGTAACTTTTGTTGACCTACTAAAGTTTGTCTTCAGTTTTCCCTTCGATTGTATTTCCTAGATAGCGAGGCCAAGATAGCGTCATTTTGAATATATAACTGCAGTGTGGCAACCCTAACAGGACATACATATACCTGCAGTCGATCATGTTTGCATTGGTACAGTTATACCAATGCAAACAATGTATTATACTTTTTTTAAGTTGGCGCATTTATGATCTCAGTTGCTGGCCACAATACCACATATAACCAGATCATCTTTGGTTTGTACCTCCTATCGTATCGAGAGTCTCGATGTTGTCGAAATAATAGCGTTTTCTCGAACACGCTTCGAATCCCAAATATAATATTTACATTAGAATTGGGTCTAAATGATTATAAATTTGAATAATAAGATCAACCATTTTTAATTATTAAAAAGCTTTATACTAACCCACTCCAGTTATTATGCTTCGATATAATAACCGGAACTACCAACTAATCCACAGCTTTATAAATTAATTTAAGCCACGCATTCGGTAATAACCATAATAATAAAGCTAGAAAGGTAATCGACTACTGAAAATAACACTGCTGCATTGCACGCTGCTTGCCGCTTTATAAATTATTAGAACTTCCAAATTTAAAACACTTTAGCCATAGATCAATCCAAATTTATTTAGAAATCAAAATTATTTTCAATATTCTTGTGATGCTTACTGAGTTTTTTATTTTCTTATTTTATTCAAAAAAAAAAATGAAATCAAATCATCTTGTGTAAATATCTAGAATCTGAAGTAGTTGTACCTCCACCACCACCACTAAAAGGTATACCATTGCATTCATATCAAAACAGCCAACATGAACCAGGTAAGAACAATTTTTTTAACGATATTCATTTATTTTATACTTTAATGCTGCGTAGGAGTATACATAATTAGCATAATACAAATGATTGCACCAAAAATATTATCCACATGATCGAATACATGACATTGTTGTCTCCTGCCGTATCGACATATCGTCGTCGATTCGGAAGAAAAGCCAAAATATAAAAATATTTTTATCGTTTTCAGATCATTAAGTTAAGAATTTCGATTTAAAAAAATATGTTTATGCATCAATGCAAATTAAATCATGATTTAACCAGTCGATTGGAACCGTTGATATTATTCTGGTTTTGTACATACTCGTATCATAATAATAATAATGTCGTCTCCCGAGATGCGATTCAAAGTCATGAACAACTGCTGACGATTACTTTTTTTTGTTTTTGGTTATGATTGATTGAAGATAGATTTGTTACCATTTAACACAATTTATACAGGCTTTGTCTTCTTATATACAAAATATATAAGAACTGGATCTCAAATTTAATTTAATTATGACATGAGAAAATTGTGATGACAATTGAGAAGTCATTTTATTTAGTTTTATAATTTTGTAAAATAACTGTTTTTAGACCGTATAAAATTATTTAGTTTCGGTTATACCTTTACTTTTAACACATGTGTCATAAATCGAAACACTTACCATAAAATCGATAAGATTTTTATTTTGTTTGACCACTTAACGCCCACTCACATTCACTGGTAATTTTTATTTATTTTGCAATTTCGAATCGTTAATTACTGGACCTTTCTCTTTCCACTACCGTCTGATAACAGATGTACTCGTTGTTTCATCTTCATAAATAGTACATTTTGTTATTCTACAGAGCCGGGAACTTTTATAAGAACAGTTCCATTCATAATATTTAAAAATTCGACCCTAATTCGACTGTTTATTACAGCTTAGCTCAAAACGATAAACCGGCTTAAGTTTAAAAAAAATCTTACGCCATACAGTATATATGTCCAGCGTCATATACGTTAAAGAATACTATTTCCAGCATAAAAAATTTGATTAATTATAGAGCCTCTCATCACACTCTATTGGTAACCTGATCGTTAGAACCAAATCATTTTCTTCCGAGCCGTCTCAAGCTTAAAAACAGTTGAACTGGTTTAATCTGGAGAGCATAATGAGTGTGGGAGCTATTTCAATCCTAACTCACAACAAACTCTGAGATGTCACTTTATCAGATATGTCAAGTGATTTAAGCTTCCTTTCTTGCGTATTATATATTCGAGGACTTTATGTATTTGTTGTTTGTTTCGCTTGGTTGTTCGTCTCTTTGTTTACTATTTTACTCGTTCGTTGAGGAGGGTTAGATTTCTGATGTAAGGAAAACAGATTGTCAGGAGAGAATAAGAATGTTGACGATCTGAATAGTGACAATACATAGTGTTGGTTCTATTGGTTTGATAAAACACGGATAGACATGTAACACGACCATAACTATGCCTGGATGGCTAAGTGTATTGAGAAGAAAAGGTTGATGTAATTAAGATATAGGTTATATTTAATTATCTTGTCATGATTGGTTTAAATGGAGGGCGCCGACGTAAAGGCTGATGAACTCCGACTGGATGAAAAAAGAAACAACGTTCATCTTTTCGCTGTCCCATACGGAAGGACTGCAAGAAAAGTGCGAATGAATAAAGTTAAGTTCTTTAAAAATAATTATCTGGGCTGATCTTAGTCAAACAGATAACCGTCGGTAATTCCAGAATCATAAATCATATCAACTTCTCTTCTTTAAACTAGTTCCCCAGCCTTTGCAGTCGTCTCTAAAGCACTTCAAGGTACAGTTATGTTCTGAATATCTAAAATAAGTATCGTCTTGGTACTTCTCAAAACATATTCCCAATAATATATTCACTCTTCCTTTTTCTTTGACTCCATTTCCTTAAACCGTATATGTTAAGATGCAAGCGGGTCTTGGGTCCGTTTAATTTTAGAATAAAATAAGTTCTCACATATTAATTTGAATTATATTGAGCATACTCCAGGATTATGGAAACAAACCAAGGATCACAAGAAACAAATCTCTATAGAATAAAATGGTAAACGTCAGAAATAAAATCACAATCCCTGCTCTTGTAAAAATATCAGATTTCTCAAAATAGTCCTCGCATAATAAAACCCCATTTTAAGACTTGATCTAATCCCGATCAGCTCTCATTCTTAGATTATATAGTTTGTGATCGAAATACATATCATGATCAAAATGTATCTGTGGTCTGCATATAACATGTGATCTGAACTGAATCATGTGGTGTTATTAAATGCGGTTAATATGATCAAAATTTAAACTTAACATGTTTAATGGTTGATACACGTGATATGATCATATCTTATACCTCTAAACAATTTATTAGTCAAATGTATTATAAAATATATAATTTAGAAGTACTCTACAGTTTCCGGTTATTTTCTTCGTAGCTTCTTTTCAATATTGCTTTAAAACATTTTTACTTTTGAGTGTTAATTTATCAAAAGCCTTGAGGATTATCCCAACTAATTTTATAATCAACAGTACAATCAGCCAATACATTTTTAAGAAATACGATCTCTAATATAGATCGTAAAGCTTACGATTCTTATCACACAATCATTGGAGCCGACTCAAACGCCTGATTGGTGGTCCGACTTTGCTACCAGAGAACGTGTGAATCCAATTATGTCAACTTTATCAAGATCATTTCTGATCTCATGATTCTGGTAAATGGCTTCCTCTTTGATGGGAGCGATAATTATGTTAATGTCCAGGACTCACAACCAAAGATCATCACTGGTCTTATCAGCAGTTTATAGATGTGCATTTTTACTTTGCGCGATATATGACTTCAAGATTCAAGATTTCTCCGAGATAGCCCTCAGACAATCGTCGCCCAGTCAAAAGATTTTTGGGTTTCACAAACTACGTCCTGTAGTGAACATATCGATGAATCGGTTACCGTTATTCTAATTATGTCCCATTGTTAATAAACTGAGTTAGGAACTCTTTTTTTCTCCAAGATATCTGTTAAAGTAGTTTCAATGATGGTTCGAGTAACTTCGTTGTTTAATACTGCGGTTTTCCAACGAACGCTAAAAACGTTGATTGTAAGTTATTTTAAGCAAAATTTTAAATCAGCAACTACCAGGAAGTGGTCTGAATCAATGTTGACTCCATATTTGATTTCGATGTGGCTGTCAGATGATACAGTCGAGCATGTCAGATAAATTTTTGTTTTAAAACGAACCAAATTACCAGCTAAAGAGCATATTCAATTACTTCTAGTTGATATCATTACGTTGTAAGTTTTTGCTTCGGTTACTTGATCTAAGGAGCTAATATCTTGGAGGCGCATTTGAACTTCCAATTTAATTGGCTTACGGATATTTACAAACTGTTCGATGGATATCAAATCGAAACCACCATTTGATGGATATTAAATAGTTGGAACACCGCAAGTTCGTTAAGATCAAAACTCGAGCTAACTCCTAAGAAAAACGTTTGTGCCATCTTGCGTATTTTATGTTTTTTAAATTATGTCTTAAATAATTTGTACGTCATTCGTTTATATGATAAATTGTCAAAATCAATACATTTTATTGTGTCAAGTCAAGAAGAAAATATAATTTTTGAATGTGTAACCATTATTGAAATGGCATATTCACTCTAATAGGATTCGAAATAAACTTTTCGTATCCCAGAGTTCAAAAATATAAAAATTAATCACACAAAATGTTTGCTTAGTCATCAAAGTTACCGAATTTCACGAGTCAGAATCCTAAAGTTGATAAACCAACCTAAAACTCAATTTTTGTATCGTCTAAAGTCACGTCCACATTTCACGTTTTTATTTCACTATCCGCAAAATGAGAATTTACTTCCAAGACTAAAATAATTTTGAGTTCCAAATTCTGATTGTTGACAAGGTCTTTTGTTTAGTCAATGGTTTTCCTTATAGTCTTACTTATTCTAGGGTAATCAAAACTCGTCTGTAAAGGTGGATTCCGTGTTGCGTTCCTTCCTTCCTTCGTTCCTTTTTTCGTTCTGAATATATTGGTTTACGATATCATGGTTGATGAAAAATGCAGTACAATTTTTCTGCCATCTTTAGGTAAATAATTTAAGTGATTAACATTAATTGTTTCATGATTGAAGAGAGCTTTATTTTCGTCTCTTTCATTTAAATATCGTGCTATCTCTTTCTCACCATCCTCGTTCTTTCTAAAAGATTAAGTTAAACCTTGCAACCCTAAAATTGCTTAAAAAAAATTTTGGACTAAAGGAACGAAGAAAGGAACGCAACACTGAACCCTCCTTAAAATCCATACTTTACACAAAAGGAGAACAAATGAGTTGTTTGAACGGATAGAATAGTTCTCTGGTTATAGTTAAAGATCTGGCTATTGAACACGTTCATTTCCTCTTTCAATTTATACAGAACTAAGGTTTTACGAGATTTTGGTCAGTTTATTGCGATTTTTGTTTTACTGATTAACTCCAAAGCAGGAAACCATCTGGTAAAAACGGTAATTATTATTTTCTATCAAAACGACGATTAATAAAAATTATCATTTGTAAATCAACTCTATCGGCTATAGTAACCATTGACGTCATAAATACGAACTCAAGTTTATTCACCTAGATACTATCCCTATAGCTAGAGACTCATACAGTTCGCGCATTCAAATGTTTAAATCAATATAAAATCACTTTGGAAATAATCAAATTTCACACCTTTTATACACAAACTTCCCTTTCATTGTCGTTCGTTCGGTATCACAATTTATTTGACTGACAAATTAAGTTGGTTTTTTTTTGTCTAGTTCGCCTCGTTACTATATTTATACTCGACTATATATACCTAAGGCGTCTCTAACGATCCTAATTAGTGCCGCATTTTATTTTATAGTTTTTCACTGTTCGTACATTATTACTCGTATATAAACCGCAAATAATTGATTGAAAATGCCTAATATTTTGACATTTTATATTTTTGATAATTAATGGTGTGTATGTATGTGTGTGTGTTTAATATGTAGGTTGACAGTTTTATTTTGATTACGTTCCATTCGCGTAAAAACTACGGTGCTTAGACTTTGTGCTTTAGTAAAAAGTTCTCATGACGATATAAATCTTTTATCAATACCTGTGATTGTATATACTTTGCATGTATTTCTGTGTCTCAATGTACATACATACATACATAAGACTTAATATATTATACATCTTACTGTATAATACAATATATTCATTATTTTATTTCGTTATTTTTTTAATTTACTTCAAGTTTTGTATTTTTGTTGTTTAGTACATTAGTAAAATTGTTATAGTTAACGTGTTTCGTCTTATTGATCGCGGATTTATTTTTAATTTGTTTTTATTTTGTACGATACGCGATACGTTGATGCAGCAAAGCTTTTTTGAATTTTGTACTGTGCATATACAAAAAACAAAAAAAAATAGTTTGAATATTTAAATAAAAAAAGCTTTTTGCTATATTATACGTAAATATAGATAATAAATATTATACCGTGCAATAATAATAATAGTAATGTATAGTTGGTAGTGAAATCCATTTTTTTTTTGTTGCTGTTTGGAATTTTATAGTTTTTAGTTTATGTAATACAACAAAGTGCAATTACAAGCAAAACGATGTGTCTAGCTTTGTTATAGTGGTTTTGTTTGTACGTTATCATAGAAATGTGTCGCCGACAGCGGACTTTTTAAATATGTTTTTAAACGAATTTATGTGTAGTCTGTTTTAAAGTCTTCGTTTTTCTAAATGTGTTTTATTTGCTGAAGTTATATTATGTAAATAAAGCCTAGCCTTCACCTATAAATTTATGACGAGTTGTCTTATCTCACAATACACATATAGACACATAGTTGATTTGAAGATAGTTAAAAAAATTCAAATTCATAAATTCTCGAATAAGTGTATATATATACAGTGTGTGGTATAATTATTTGCTTATGTTTATGATGCATTTGGCATTCAGTTTAAGTGTACCAGCAGTTTTCACTCTCTGTCCCAATTGATATAATATTGTTGTTTATACTAACTTTTTTGTTGCTGTTACTTATTCCTTTAAATCAGCGCTGTTCAGCTGATGGTCTACGGGCCTCATGTGATTCACTAAACCATTATTTTGTATCCCAAAACCTTTGTTTTATGCTTCATAAACTAAAGAAATTTAAGAGTTTTAAACTCATCAAATTGTACACACAGGGTGGGGCATCTTTAAGTCCGTTTTCTATTTGTAAATGAACCGCACATTTTGGGATGAAAAGTCAAGTTGTTGACATACTTTTCATACATTCTTTTTATTGATAACAAGAGGTGGTTCTATGCCATTAATGTATGAAAAACTATATTTTTAACCTGCCCACCAAGGCTCGGTCTACAGACCTGCAATTTCAGCTGAGATGTTCTCTTTAAGTTTATGTTGAATTGATTTGGATGCTTAGCATACACCTATCGATTCATAAAACCCCACAAAAAATAATCAAGTGGTGTGAAATCCGGGCTTCGTGGTGGCCAAGAAACCTCACAATTTTGGTCACAAACACTAGTTAACATGTTACGATAACGTTCCCCATTCACTATAAGCGCTTTTTCAAGTTCGTTTTCAAAGAAAACCGGCCGAATAAGGCCACCAACCCCAACACCAAACAGAGACTATTAAAGGATGAAGTTCTGTTCGTGAATAAAATGAGGATTCTCCGTTCCCCAACTTCGATAATTTTGCTTATACGTGCCCATTAAGATGTGAATAAGCTTCATCGCTAAAGGTGATTTTTGATTAAAACCCTTCATTTCGTTCAAGCATATTGTGAATGAAGGCTACCAGACCATTTAAAACGACATCGTTTTAAATGGTCAGGTAGCCTCAATTTTTGAGAAACTGAAATTTTGTATGGATGCATTGTGGTTCTTGCAATTTTTAGTTCTTATGAACGATAAAAGCTGCCACTGCATCAGGAGTACGATCTTCCAATGAACCAGTTTCATCAAAATGACCAATAATTCTTCCGATTGCACGCTCAGTAGGACGTGCATGTTGATCAAAACAAATAACAAATAATTAAGTAATAAAATTTATTGATTGCAAAAAGGACATTGGCCCACCTAGTATTTAATATATTTAATGGGTTTTTTTCACACAAGGCTGGTATTCAAAATTAGTCCAAAATATTTATTGTTTTGATCTTGTGGAAGAATGAAATCATTTAGTCTCATAGCCGGATAAGCTAAAGTTCGGACAACCAAGAAATGTCTACCGATTTATGCTTCTTGACCTTAATCTTCCATTATTTCAGCCTTTATTTTCTTATTAATGTTCTTGAAAATTTGTAAAGGAATGATGTAGTGTCTTCCATAATCCTTTGATCAAATTTAATATTAAATCCAATACCCAGTAGCTTGAGTATTCCCTATGTGAATTTTGCGTAATCGGTATAGACCGACCATCCGATTGTGTGATTTGCAATAGTTTTACCAAATTTTCAGTATTTGTGCTTTAATTTTATACCTTGTCGGAAGCTTGAGCTATTCCTTCTTTACGCACTTTTTGTTCAAGTGAATTTCATTTTTCAGATATGAACCTGTGAACTTATATCATAGTTTCATGTCCTTTAATTCTATTTATTATACTGTTAGTCTGAGAGAGTACAGATCTAGAAAGTGTAACGATGGCCGGCTGGTTTTAGAACAGAATAGCTAGCTCATAATTGCTAAATAAACTTCAAGGAATCAGTATACTAAAGACGGTCATTGTATTGCAAAAACATGCATATTTTGTGCTGGGTCGCACTATTCCATTGTCGGAAGATGCAAGGAATTTGTTTATATTCATTTTTGGAAGTTTTTTTTTAGAACATGAGACTTCTATAACAGAGCTCCATTAATTGCTTGAATTTATTCTTTGTACCAAGGTGACACGCCTCATGAAAGCAATCATTTTTGGGCGTAGTTTTCACTATACCGAGAATGTGCTGGGCAGCATGACAACGGAGGCTTTCAATACATCCTAGACACTGTTCACTTCTTCAGTTTGGTAATTAGATCGCAAAATGATCTTGATATTTCCGTTCCGTTTCTTCATTTATCAGAACTTCATAGCAGAATCGCGTTGTATATTCTCCTATTCTCCTTGACTTGTACGAAAATTTTCATCGTAGCTTTGCAGTGACCAGATAATGTTTTTTGTTGACCTACGAGCCCTGTTTGGAAATCAACATATGGTCAATTTGGCTTCGGGATGTGTCCATGTCTCCAAATAGATGTTTTTATGAGAAAAGAATGTACTTGCCACTTTGAGATCATGAGCAATCGGGAGTACGGACCTACATTATTACATAAATCGGTCTGATTTCTGCCAGCTCTAGCATTAAAGTCAAGTCACCAATCACCAATCTGACATCGTGATCAGGAATAGAGCCCATCAGATTATCCAAATTATTGTAAAATGAGTCTTTATCTTGAGGTTGGCTTGTATACACTGACAATCGACACGTTGGCTAATCTCATGTGCAAGCGAACCTTACACATTCGATTATCGACTGCCTGAAAGTCCAGTACAGCCTTTTTTACCTGTGGCTCAATGAGAAATCCAACTCAAAGAATACCGAGGTCATCTCCATTGTGTAGCTATGTGTAACCTTGGGACACATAGGCTTCGCTTTTAAGGACTGCTGCGAGTTCCAGCCGATACTATTATATCTGTGATAAGGCCGTCAAACGAGCTTGATTTTCGAAGTGAATGCACGTTTTACATGCCGATTCTTAATCTCGGGGACTTAAGTGTCCTTTTTTGTTTTGGTGGTTTCCGATGTTTTTTCGTTTGTTGACATTTTGAACGTTTGTTGTTTTTACGGATGCGGGTCGTCAGACCAGCAAAATTTAGTTGTCAGATTTAGATGTCTCCTACCACAAGCTCTGATTACATAGATGCCCCCACCCACAGGACTTATAGTTATAACCTCATACTGTGTAGGTGTCCACATATAACGCAAACCACTACTATTGGACTTTAACTAACGAAATATTGTTTAAATATAGAATTGGCTCGTAAATGAACACATGTTAGACAGCGCTGCTTTAAGTATGTCGAATTGTGATTAAAACTTCAAATAGACAAACATGATAACACCATGAGCTAAACCATATACTATTATTTTGCTTTTCAAACCAAACATGTGTGCATAAATCGACCATATCAGACCATATAATCTTTCAAAATAATAACTTGTGTTCCACGCTGTAACTATATAGTTTTCACTTTCTCAGGTCACGTTACAATATTTAGTTTTATTTTATTATTGATTGGTTCTTTATTGTTAGTATAGGTTATAATATAAAAATAAACTTATTCGAAAAAGTTCGTGAGTCAAATTATCGACTTGGTCTAATTTTCTTCTAAACCATTTCCACCAACATAAGAAATTTTTTGTATTTAATGAAGACATTAATAGCACAAAACGGGCAACTACTGTGCGAGTATACAGTAAATAATTAATTAAATTGATTTATTATTTTTATCATGCCAAATTATATAATATATAAACTCCTCGAGGGTATAAACTATTTACACACACACACACACACCCATAGACAACACTTATTCATTTTTCTTATCTACCATCGGATATACGTCCAAAAATATTATTTTCTCATAAATATATTTTCTTGCCCATACTTTTCTTATCAGGAACAAATAAAAACATTTAGCTTAATGGACATATCAATTATCTATCAACAACAAAATACAAAATATTTTTGCCATTATCTCCTAAATTTTAACCAATCTCGTATCTTATTCTTTATATGGATCATACTTGTATATAAATATTATGAGCTGCCATAAAACTGACAACAAAAGGATAGAACCACTTTGAAGCTCATAAAGCAATTTGTGTCTCCAATCTTTCAAAAATCGACAAATAGAAATTATGTTGGTAAAATTCCAACTACCACAGTTAGAAGACTTTATCCGAAATAACTACACATAACTATATTAGATATCTGATAACGATTTGTTTGGTATTTCTTCGAAAAAGGTTTATTACCTACACATTTCGTGTGATAACGTCAACATTGGAAACAAATTCGAATATTTGTTAAAAAAGTTAATTAATTCTTGTTTCAAATCCAGAAAATGAGTTTGCGTTATAGAACTGAAAGTGTTGCCAGTAGTAATAATAGTAATAGTATTAGTAATCAAAAATTATATAGTGATGTAAATAATAATAATAATAGTGTATATGATTATAATAAAAATACAAATTATTATGATAGTAAGGCCAATGTTAAGGCTAGTGATAAAGTGATGGTGCGGACTCATAAGAGTGGATTAATAAATCCACCGGCTGAAAAAATAATCGAATATGATCGGAGTAGTGGAAGTGACAAAATGTCTATCAGTCCAGTGGATCGCCGGGAAATGGACAGTATAAGTATGATGGCGTATGCTCCATTACCGTATAGTTAGTATACTTTTTGTGTATATCGTTATTGCTGATTATAACTATAAGATTTATTTTATGTATTTGGGTAGATTCTATAATATCGTGGTCCTTAAAACATTAAGGTTGAAGGTTATTTAACTTAATCGTTAATTAAAACGACCCGTTTAGCGACATTTTTCATAAATGATTACCCAAATACAAAATATTATTCTGTCGAAAATCAGTTAAGTTTGTTACTCAAAATTCCCTTCAAGCTATAGTTTAATAACTCAAACATAGCTGTTGAAAATTTGCCGATACGATATTGTCACAACACCAAATTCTTAGTTGGAATACGTTCCAACAGTATGGAGAAAAGTCAGGGTTAAATTTTCTCTATAATCTTGGAACTATATTGATAGGTACTTAAGGGATAATGCACTATATTAGAAATTCCAAACATTGCAACCACCAAGTGAATTTGATAACCCTTCTTTTAGTGCTATACTTAGGTCAAGGAGAATTACTGCAGACTAAAACAGTGGTACGACTTAAGTGACCACCAGAAAGAGATGTCCTCAGGGTGGAGTTGTGTCTTCCACTCTTATGTGGTGTCTCTATTCAACTCACTGCCATTTAAACGACAGTTCAATTAAACGACAACGGATTTTACTGTAAGGGTTATGCCAATGTCATCGTCATAATACTGGTTTGTAAAAGTACGAATGTACTGTGTGACCACATGCGAATAGCGATTGATATAGTTGTAGTGTGGTGTAGTAATCAGGATCTATTAGTATTGCCAGGAAACTTTAGTTTTTCAAAAATTGGGAATCATGCCATCCCGATTTATTCAGATTTTAAGTATCTGGCAATAACCAAATTCATCAGAAGATTTTCTTACAAAAACATATATGTAGAAGAGAAATATATTAAAGCATGTAACATTTACTCGAAATGAAAACAGTCATTTGGTAAATGATTAGGTTTGAAACCCAAACCCATGTACTGGCCATAAGTTTCGGGTATTGAACCTATAATATCGTTTACCGCACCTATGTGGTGGCCCGAACATAGAACGGGGTTTGATGAAAATTTTTACTTGACTTGTTTGTTTGGGTGTTGTATAGCTATGTACACACCACACCCATTGCAACTCTTGTGATCGTCTGCTACCTCTTGATCTTTGGATCAGGTGGTGTTCATCGCAACCAGCCGCTTGATCCAAGGCAGAGAAAATTAATTAAGACCTTCTAGACACTACTTAATATGGAGGGAAATGAGTCGGCACGTACCCACAAGACCTCGATTTCGGGAAATTATTTCGTGTATTTACTACCGAAAAGCACAAATAGCACTACAACAAATCATCCATCAATAAAGATTATCATATCCTCCGTTGTTGTCGGATTATACATGCTAAATCCTCAGGTGAAATTAACTATTGGTAGGTACGCTACTGTCTTTCAGAGAGAAATTGCTGCAATTTTGAGAACATCACTCTATGCAAAATGAATTGTCGAGATAAAACCAGATTGTTGTAAAGTCGATTAACTCCAATAAGTCTTATTGAAATTTGTTTTGGATATGGTAATTGCCTTGAACTACGGATTTTGAACTTCACTGGATAACCAGTCACATGGATATCAAATGAAACATATATAAGCTGATAAATTGGCCCGTTTGGATGCAATTTCTACTTTTTTAAGGCCGGACCTCACTCTAGGGGTAACGTTTATCTCTTAAGAGAGATAATAACTATCACTTTGGTGCGGTCAGAAGAGGTGGGACAACCTTATCACTTGTCGCCTATCTTATTTTCTTTGGAAAGTTCCCAAGTCCTTCTTACATTATGATACACGCATTTTAAGGATCTTGCTCGTTATTCTTACGGTGTATTAGTATTATTCCCTGAATAATTACATGTTATGTAAATTTGGAACAAAGTAAACTGCGAACAGTATGAGGAAGGAGAAGAAGAAACTGTTGATCACTTCTTGTAAGCCTGTCATTCTCATCACGATTCCTATTTGAGGATCAACTGACGACCTTGAGGATACCAGATATGTTGCGTGCTTCAAATAAAGAACAAACAAATTTGAGAACTTCGAGAGTGTACTTGTGAAGAGGTGTGTCACAATGGGCCTATCGAGCTTAAGTGGCGAAAAAAAAAATCTAAATCAAACTTTACTTGGAAGTATCAACATATGAACAACTAAGAGATTCATACATTGCATTAATGCAAATTACAACTCAATCTAGGTTTTTATAGATCAACATAACGTTCTCAAAATAACGATGTATAGAGTGATATGATTGATTTTAAACAGCCACCTTTTCGTGAATAATTTTCCTGTCTGGCTTGATATGGATGATCTTCATGTCTAGATCTGTCCAATCTATATGCAACGTCACATTCGTCGATCAAGATAATAAATGATAGATCGTATCCCATCTCAAGCTTATTGGTTTATTTCACAAGAGTCTGCCGATCAGACGATTCAACTATCTTTTCAAAATTGGTACCGCTCTTGTGCTAAGTTGGATGATGAAAAACAAACCATGTTCACTTATCTTTAAAAATTATCGTTGTCATAAGAGTTATGGGACTGATATACTTGAACTGAATCTAACGACATTTGAACCGTTGTGAGCAATAATTCATTCAATCAAATTTAGACATAGCAGGTGCCACCTTATATAATACCAACCTGTTAAGACAATAGTAGATTCCAATTTTGTATATACCATCAGTCATAAACCATTCACTTTCTATAATTATTTAATACATCACGTACGAAAACAGTTAAATCACAACAACAGGCGAAGAATAAAATGCCAATAACAACAGAGAGATCCCAACAATTCGATTAAATTACCTTTTAATCGAAAAATTTCTTTGAAAATTTCTTTTAATGTCTTCTTATCTTACTTCTCTTGTTTATTTCTTTTTCATCTTCTTCTTTTCTTATATAGTTTATCGCAACGATTGTATGATTATGATGAAGAAAGTTTGTCATAATTGTTTTTTCATTCATTTCATTTTCCTATTTGTGTACACACATATATGCTTTAAGCTTCTCCTCGCGCGTCTCAAAACCCAAACCAACCCACTTAAGACATAAACACATAAGAAATGTTAACGTCTTAATAAGTTAATGCAGATATATGTTATATACTCGCGTACCAGATAAATGTATATTTTATACGAGACTTGCCGTCCGATCTTTTAAATGATCCATTAAACAAGGTCGAAAATTGTGTACTTACATGTGACAAATTACATATGTTTGTATGAACTAAACCGTATTATTGTCGTTCGGTTTAATGTTGTTATATGAAGTTTGTTCCAGTTTTCGATTTTGTTTTGTTTTAATAATTTAACTGCTTCTTTAAGACTTTACGTTGTCGCACTCAATAGTTTTTGAATTACAATATTTTTTTTTTATAATTCGTTTGAACGACCGTACTATCTATCTCATATTACTACAAGTGGAAACTGTGTGAAAGTTTCATTTTTCTCTGTGTATACGTCATAGTCAATATAGTATCGAATAGTTTTCGAATTAGAATTGAAATGCCGGTACGGCATTGAGTAAGATTTGATAACGTGAATAATTTAAAATGAAATTAAAAAATAAATAAATAAGATTTTAAAAATGTGTGAAATGGGAACGGTGTAATTTGGAAATGTGTTCAAGATGCAGGAAATTGAATGAAAGTTGTGAATCGATTAGAAAACGATTATTGAATGCTTAAGATATGTCAACATTGATTTTGTTTTCTCATGTTTGATAAGAAAAAGCTGCGGCAATTGGAGCGGAAGGTACCGAGCTCGAATCCTAATAGGACCCTCTGTTGCAGTGCAGAGTTCCTGGGCCAACCCTCATCTTCTATTCCAGTACTATATACTGGCATGAAGGTAAGCAATGTACATATGGTTTCTACATAAACCAAACCTAAAGCCATACGTCCTCGATCAGATCATGATCCTATTTAATGACCCAAAGTAGGACGTAAATAAGCGAAACGGGAATGAGTAGGGAGAGTCTTGAGCCCCAAAACAGATTGCAAAGATAGAAACAGACAGACAGATACCATTTATATTGTTTGTTTCTCTCTGTACAATCAAACGAACCACTCCTAACTCCTTCCCAGTTTAATTTTGATGTCCTACCTTACGCTGAAGACAAATCGGTGAAGCACAATTATAGGTTCGATTTATATAGACCATTCGCACAATGCATTGTTCCATGCCAGTCTATAATTCTGTCACGTAAGATGGGTAGGTCTATGAGTTTTGTATTTTAACAAGGAGACGTAAATGTGTCAATTCACATCACCTATCGTAACCAATAATGATGAAAACACGTTTTTGCATCTCATCCCTATCGAGACTACCGCCACTTACATACTTTAGTGAAATGCATCTTTAGACAGACACAGTGTCTTTTGTACTTTTATGATACCCAAATTCGATTTTGTTGTTAATAAATTCATATAGAATGGTTTGAAGTTATGCAATTTCAAGCATCGTTTAATGAAAATTCGTGTTAAATAAGAAAAAACACTTGCAAACAGTGACTAGTGATGGAAAGTGCATTATTCGGGAATCTCAAACATATATATCATATGGATAGATGAAAGTTCACTATGGAATATCGTCTGCAAAGGGAATTCGCTTTGAAACGATGAATGGAATTTAGAAATAAGAACCTTGTTTATTCGTTATCATGTAGTAAGATGAATCATTTTTTGAGTGAGATTTCTTTGAAATGGTATCAATTTTATTTAATTATTTTTAAATGAAAGCTATTAAATTTAATTTGAAGCTAAGAGTGAAATTGACATCGTTAAATGGCTTCCATTTTCCTGTTCACTTAATGGATCTTTTTAAGACTTATTGCACTATTTTGTGTAACGTCACTGACTCCAATTTCGCAATCTCACCTCGAATACTCTGCTTCCTGATTATTGTAGTTTTAAACCAATTTCACAAATCAAATCTGGGGAACAAAGTAGCCATGCGAAATCAGCATATTTAGAAATAATTCAGTCATCGAAAAATTCTCAACGAAAAGCCATTATCTCCCTCGCGACGTGAGATGTAGTTCCATTTTACCTGATCGATATGTCATGATTATTGAGAACTACCGGACGTTTTTTTTCAAATATTCTTCGTTGAAATAATAAAATAATGTTTGAAATATGCTTCGTTATACCACCCAAGCGATAGTTTCTAGATGATCATTCTCATTTTCGAAAAAAATATGGACCGATAAATCTATAAAACATACTTACACACCAAACATGTAAGAGGGTGTAATTCTCGATACTCCTACACGTGCTTCATCGCTCATAATAAGATTGTTCGAAAAGTTGGAATTTTCTGTCGCAAGCGGCTACAATTCCATAGGCATATTGTAGCCATTATGATGCATCCTTCAGCAATAATTTTTGAGTCAGATCAATTTTATATAAATCTTTTAGAATAATGATGTTCGGGAGATGGATCGATGTGCTATTGTATATCCAGCACACTAGATGATAGTCTACATTTCAGACTATTCTATATTGTAGAATATCTAATAAATTAATAAGAACGTGCTGGATACGCCCAATGTTTCATTTGAGCTTCACTCGAAAACAACAGTACATATTGTATTATTATTTTTTTTTACATATTGTAAATAAATATTCATTCTATATAGTGGCGAACCTTTCACAGACTTAGAGGCAGTGGTCTCGCGATCTCGACATTAAGGTCACACAAAATGATTTATAATCTTAAGTGGTTTTTCACCATCTGATTACGCTCGTTATTATCAATTACACACCTATGATCCCTTGTAGGCGTGTAAAGTATTCATGTACCGACCCGTCTTCCATGTCAGTACTATATATACGAGTAGCTATTCAATGTATAGATGATTCTACCTTAATCGGTCCTATCGTCTTACGTTCTCGATTTGGCTGTAATGGCGTAAAGTAGAACCTTAATAATCAAACCTGCAAAGAGTTAACCATCAGCCCCCAAAAATATTGCAAAGATTAAAAACTAACAAACACTCGTTGTTATTCAATATATGTATGTTATGGTCACTATTTCTAAATTAATTGAATATATACTTCAGATCAAATATATGACGTAACATAAGTTTATATAGTAAGTTTATTGCTGCAATTTTGAGAACAGCACTATATGCAACTCGTCGTATCAGCATCCTTTCTGACAGCCAGAATGTTCTAAAGGCGATTAACCCTAATACTGTTTCATCAAAATTTGTTTTAGAGCCGGTAATTGCCTTGAACTAGGCAATCTGAACTTACTGGATACATAGACATCAAAGAAAACCTTTTGACTGATTAATTGGACCGTTTGGGTGTAGCTTACTCGAGGGCGCTGTTATTATCTCTTAAGCGTTATATCGACTATCACTTTGGTGGTCTACACCAGAATTGGTAGGACAACCTTATCACTTGTCGTCTGTCTTCTTTGGAATAATAAATCAGCAAAGATTCCAGTCCTTCTTGCATTATGACAGACACACTTTTACGATCTTGCTGGATATTCTCACGATGAAGTGTTCCCTATATAATCACATGTTTGTCGTAACATAAGTTTATAAAACAAAACTCGTCTGAAGTAAAATTAAAATATGGTTTTCTTCTTCCCGCTAAACGCATAATCCGCTACCGTTCATCATCAGGGATATAACTAGCGATTGGTTACAATTTTATACAAAAATTGAGGGTACCATGCCAACCATCCTCATATGCGGCATACATCTAAAAATACAGCAGAACAGTATTAGTCTACTCATTCACTATTCGAATGCTTGTTTAATATTTACAGGAGGCATTCGATACCATCGATATTCAAAAATAAATAAATATCGACACACAAATACACAATTTTATCGTTACGATTAGTATATAAACCTAATTGCTGCAGACACGTTTAAATTAAATTCATACAATTTTTTTTGGAGGAATTTTGCAAATTAATTTACCCCATTCACCTAAAACAACACAGCAGTTGTGTACACCTATATCTCGCATAGATCGGCATAGATAATAAATTTGTCGATATCTATCGATTTAGATATTAGTATCTAATAAAAATAAAACACAACCATTATCTCCTATTGATTTGATTATTATTCTATATTCCACTGACGATGTTTGATTTTTTATTTTATTTTATCTCAATTAAAATTAATTTATTTATAATACGTGGGACTATTGTTATTATAAATAGTATAGTAATAATAATAGTATAATAAAAACAACAATAAATATTTTTTTTAGTAAATTCCTATTTCGTATTCAAAAGCACACGACAAGATACTCAAAGTGGTTTTGTATTCGACACAAAATATTGAATTCAATAATGCCTTCCTCATTTTGTGTTATCAGATCACACAACAGGTGGCTCTGGTAATGCGTCGGCTGAAAATTCCTTAGTAAATTTATAGTGTTGATTTACAATATACGTAAACCATGGATCACCTGTTCTCGATTATTTAACAAAAAGAAAACAGACGTACACAGTTTTTAATCAATTGAAAATGAATCATTGGATTATTTAGACAAAAAAAAATTTAAATTAAGAATTATACTCTCGAGAAAGTATTTTTTTTGTTCGATTCTATTATATTATTATGTATTTAAATTTAGAAAAATAAAATTAATATTAAATCGATAAATTATCATAAATAAATTCTCAGTTGTTATATGAAGAAAACGAAGAAACTCGAAATGTTCATTCTTTTCTATGCTGTTCTATCCTAACCTAAGTGATGATAATAAATTGTTAAGATTTATATTTATATGTATTACATCTACGTTGGGCTATGGATATATGGATTATGTACAGTATATATGCATGGTTATGGGTATTTATAGGAGGGACAGAAAAACAATACAATAACAACAACAACAAAACAAGCTTTGCATGTCGATGACAAATTTATTATTGTTGTTAAGAGAAGATTTGTATTTGTCTTCTTGTTTAACGATAAGAGATTTTCTTATAAGTTGTGTGTTGAGTCATGTCGTTCGATGGATTACTTTATGGATAATAATATATATATTTCATTTATGATATTCGTACATTATATCCAATATATATACATACAACATCATAAACATGAAATGTTTTATAGTTCTATTTTTGCTCTGGTGCTAATAGATATGAATTGCCAAAATTTTTTGAGGTGTGAAAATAATGACATGCTGTTATATGTTTTTGAGTTATTTTGGAATTTATAATCTGTAATACTATATGATGCTCGATTAAACAAACCTACACGATTACTCATTCTAAAGCGAGAAATTGTAAATGAAACAGGTTTCATTAAAGTATTTGATAAAATTTCATTCTCAATTCACTTCTTTGAAACAACACAGAAAATGGTGTTAATTCGGTGCCACCTTAAAAATTGAGCGTCGTGCTGAATAACTCATCTGTCTGACAATGAGTTCAAATTAATAATTTAGACCAATCGGTACATAGAGGGATACATTTACCATACTCTGCCAAATGGAAAGATTGGAAGCCAGATCAAAACAGTAAGGGACAGATCACTTTGTTAAAAAGTTTTCAGATAATCGATGATAGAACGAAACAAACTTTTGATAGAACGTGGATTGGGGAAAATTTTTTAATACGACGAACAAAGCCAAGACTGCCAGAATAAAATAACGATATGACACTTCAAAAAGAAAGACTGTTATCTACGAATAAATTAAGTAAATGCAGTAGACTTTATCCAATCAATCAGTTCGAAACTTCATTAGAACTTTATATCATGTTAAGACGAGATGCTTTATGACCGACCAAATGGCGTAGTGGTTAGCTGCGGTACTTGGAGCGAAAGGTACCGGGTTCAAATCCCGATAAGAGGCAGGATGCAAAAGGTATTTTTCACCATTTGGTTACGATCGGTGATATGGATTAACACTTCTATGACCCTCTATTGAAATACAATATTCATGGGCCAACCGATCTTCTATGTCAGTATACTATATACTGGCATGAAGCTATGCAAAATGGTTCTACGTAAATAGGTTTTATAGAGCCCTACTTTATTGATTTGGTTATGTAATGGCGTTAAAGTAGGACGTAAATAAGCGAACCTCGAAAGAGTTGGAAGTGCATTGAGCGTCAAAAACAATATAAACTTATATGCTCTCACATATATACAGAAAAGTATTATCGATCTATTTTATGACAAGGCTATTTGAAATACACATTTGACTTTATTATAACCTTATACCACGCCTAGATCAAAGATGCATAATCCTTTTGAACATAGTAAGCAAACATAAATAAAAAACGATTGAATTAAGTAATTATGAAGATTGATTGTATAATCGAATAAGAATCTGATCAAAATAATTATTTATTATTAATTGGACACTATCAATTGCAGTTGAGAAGACTCTATCACCAAAATGTTTGGCACAAAAAATGATTCCATATGAAATTGTCCGCCACTGAAATTTTTATGTTACATATAAATAAATATTCCATCAATATGCGATAAGATGGAATTTCAATTTCGTTTACTTCAAAATCGAATTACTATACGCGAGCACATATATAATTGGTAAAATGTCTTTCACTTAGCAATTGCCTGCCAGCTAAAAGAAATGTACATAAAATTTATATACGAACAGCAACATAAAAAGCATAAGAAAATTTCTCTTCCTCACCACTAGTACATATATATGTAGTTTTCATTTTTTACAAATTGGGTTGGTTAATAAATTCGCTTATGAAATAAGACCAACCACTACAACCAGTTCGCTGCAAAACACTCAATCAGAAATTATGCTTTGATGTGAATAAGATTTTCATAACATTCCAACCGACTAAATTTATTTTTTCCCCTACCTCATTGACATATACATCGTCGTCTTATATTCTTGGTATTTTACCGTCCGTCCCAACTCCCATTCACAACTAAACCAAAACAATACTTAAAGAAATCCGAATGAATTGTAAAAGCAAAAAAAAAAAACCAAAACAAATATGACTTTAAGATTTTGTATTTTTAGTATTGACGAGATCGCGAAACGGTTAAAGCGTTTTTATAGATACGAGTATATCGTGCGCGCATATCACGGATATAATATAATATAATCTAATTGTGACTGTTTACATAAATCAAATGAAATGATTGGCATCAACATAATAATGACCAGTGATAACATTAATTTATATTGAGAATTACATAAAAGAAGATCTGTGGAATTTTATATAATTTTGTTTTTAATTTAATTAAAATTTAATTATAAACAAAAAAAAACAACGCACAACGCACAATGGGTACTAAAATTAAAATCTTTTTTATCTTTATTAGATAATAAAATAAGAAAAAAATTTCTAATTAAATATGGAGAAAGTGTATTTATTTAACAACAAAAATTACAATTTTTAAATAACAACGAAGAAATTAACGAAAAGTCCGAATTCTTATTTCGTCGTTAGAAATGACCTTCATAATCAATTATTCTCATTTTCTTTAAGGCTGGTATTTTTCAAATCACTTAGATACACACATTATATATGGTACATACATCTTATGACTATAATTTTTATTAATTTTATTAGTTGTTCGTCATATAATCGTGTGTTGTTCTTGTTGTTGTTATGATTTATTAAATTAAATTGTTGTGTATAAAAATTAATGTAAACACTTGTGATTGACAGTGGCGTAGTGATATTAGGTTGATAAAATATTATTTAAGTGATGGTCTATTATTGCGAAAACACTTGTCGAGTTAAAATGGGTAGAGAAATCTTAAGTCGTGCAAACAACCCAAACGGCTTAAACCATCGGATTAATTATTACTCACATTTCGACGCTAACCATCGCTATTAAATTAATACTTGCGGGTTGTTATGATATTTATTCCTTTGGAACGTTTAATTAATTTGCTACTACTGTGTGACTTAGTGTTAAGAACAGTTTTGGGCCTAAATATAACCACTCCTAAACACCTGTCCACACGAGTAAGCTGATGACATTTTTTAGTTTTTTCCTTCTTCATTTAATATTGCCTTTATTGAAATTTCAAGAAGTTTATGGCAATTAGTCTTATTTAAATAACTAGTCGATTTCAAATCATTATTTATTTATTAATTCACTTAATTTCGTAGAGGTTATGCGTTTATAAATATATTAAGTAGATGAACATTACCACACACTGAAGTAACAAAAGAGTATTTTGCGAATATGAAATTCGTTTTCCGAGGTCAATTTACTGCAACTTTTAAGCCGCCGATGAACTTTAAAATTTCTGCTTAGTAATCTTGCACACTGATTGATTAGCTTTATTGCAATGCTAACATATTTGTATACTTCAGACACCAGTGATATCATCCATCTCCTTAATATAGTATGTTAAAACTTTTAACAATACTACTTACTATTCAATTCTGGAAATGATTATATTCTGAAATAGCAAGAGATGGAATGGGCAATAGGAATCGAAATCAGAAATGGCTTTACTCTAAATGATATCTAATATCTCTAAGTAATATATCATTATATGTAATTGAAAATATTCAATTGAGTAGAGATAATGTCTATAGTAGCTCCTATTGTAACCTATGACTAGGTTCTATATAGAGGTTTGAAGTTTAAAATATATTTGATGCTATAGGTATTATATTAATGAGTAGGGACAAGTTGAGTTTGACTCGCTGGTCATCTGATTTTGACAGTGTCAAGTAAACATCTGAATGTCTTATCAAATTTAACTCAATACGCTCTTCTCATGACACAACAGTGGTTTCTGGATATGTAACCGACTTGGTTATATTTACAAGGAACAGAGAAATTGCAGCTTTTTCTGTACCATCTCATTTCAGATGTATAAGATTCATAACTCAGCCTTCGTCAAATAACTTGGTGTTTTTCTGGATAATAAATTTTCTTGGAAGTATCTTCTGGATTTCATAGTGCAAAAAGTCACTGCTATTTTTGACATTGCCGAAAAGCTTTTAGTATCCGAAACTCTTTTATTTACAAATCACTGGTTCTACCATTGTTAACTTATGCATCCGTACTATTCATCTAACGGCATTAATATCGGCTACCCACGTAATTTCAGCTTTTAATGTCAACGAGAAAGAGATTATATTTTGTACTGATAGTAAAACTTTCCTTAACTCTTTGAATAATAGAATATAAATTTTTGAATCTTTTCGGTTGCAACAAGGTGACGTTGATGTAAGTGCCTGCCCACTGTGACATTGAGGGAATGACATGTAATTGCAGAGTGTTTGGCTGTAAAACTAGATCACGCTTGTTTTATAGGACCTGAACCAGCTTCTCCTTTTCCTCTTCACACAGTTAAAAAACAATTTAAAATGTAACACTATTGAATCTAAAGCTGACACAGTCAACTTCAGAATATTGGTTTCTATACTTACTGAATATACTTGGTTTATATATATATTACTGAATATACTATACTTATTTGCCATTTCAAAAGGCATCTTCGTTGCATTGGAGCTTGTGCTCAATTGCAGGAATATTCTTGTACACCTACTGTCTTCTCTGTCCTCCTAACTAGTAGTTTGCTATGGTTGAAGGATGCGTCTATGCGCTTTGACAAAATCTTAAGATTGCACCATGTGCCCTTTGTGGAGTTGAGTACGGAACGTTGAATAGTTCCAGACAAATTTAATATTCATACTGCTCATTTAGACTTGCTGAAACTCCTCATTAGACTTATCGTGACATATATTCTATCTTAGTATCTTAAATCTTAATTTAACATTATTTGTTCAATATCTAAAAATATTAATATTAATTAATAAATTGTTAAACAAAATCATGAAATTGTTATCGACGAAATGAGGAATTCGCCAATAATCTACAATGTAACATCGATTTTTTGTCGCTCTTGTGGCAGAAAAAATAGCTTGCTTGCTCTGTTATTTGGCGGTCTCGGGTTTGATTCCCGGGGTTGTAACCAAACATGAATCACGATTGGGTGTTTTTAATATGAAAGTGTATGTGGGTTCAACCGTGGGCTCTCGTGGCATTGAGTTCTGGAATAATTTCCGCCTTCTTTAATTTTAAACATCGGTTGATGCTTTAACCTGGAAATAAATGAACTTCTTGAAATACACGAAAAACAAGTTGAGATTTACGTAAATCTACATTTATTCCTATCCTAAGACAACCTACAAAATGGAGCAGTTATTAAAATTGTTTCTTTTGAAGACTCTCTGACAAACCATTGTAGATTGGTATAAAGCTAAACAAAATGCGCTATCAACTATAATATAGGTGGGAAAGGATGTCACAATAGGGCAAATAGATTTTACAATAGTGTAACGAGATTCAGTATAAAATTAATTTAGATTTCGTATATACAATATTAGTTTTTAGAGATTTCTTGCAAATCATTAAATTCTTGTTATAAAACGTATGGATTGTCCGAATCGACTAAACTATTTTAAAAATTTGCGAAATTCTTAAAATAATTTATATTGCATAAACTCCTAATTTCGCTGCTGATAGTATAATGAAACTCTTACAAAATTTTTTGAAGCCATGCTGTGGCATTTTAAGATCTATACCACCTACCGCAATAGATTCTTAAAATTTATGGATAACGACCACGACTGAGATAACGATTAATCGAATATTGAAATAATAAAAACTGAAAACTCAAATTCCCAAGATATTTTGATCAAATGCATACTAGAGTGTCGAATTCACGCAATTAAATTAACGCAGATCTAATATATTTCGATAAAACCACAAGAAAGCGTTGTACTTTTAAATGATTACATCATCTCCAAAAAAACCAAAGATAAATAAAAAAAATTACAAAATTATTAATAAAAATATTTAGAATAGCATAAAATATATATTCAGGAATTGGATTTTGCGTTATTTATTTATTTAAAATATAAAATCATAAATCAACCGGCTTTATTTATTCAAAAGTTATAGTTCGAACGTATTTTTCGCAAACAGCACAAAATAATTGGTATATGTCGAATTGTCGAGGCGACGCCGAACCATCTTCAAATAATTTTTATTATTTTATTTGTTGTTGTTGTCAAACTTTCAATTCGTTATAAAGTAAAATACGAGTATAGATAAAGAAATAAATTAAACTTAAAGATTTCGTCGAATTTGTGTCAGAAGCTAAACGAGATACAATAAATAAATTATTTAAACCAAATATTTGAAGTGAAAATGTGATTAAGAATTAAAGTGAATCAAACATGACTCGTTGATTAGCGTAATTACTGTTGTGAATGGCATGACTTGAATGGTAATCAGCTGATTATAAACGTCATCCTATACGTACATTATCAAGGTCACTCATATATGTATAACAAAATAAGACAATCGGAAATTATTTACAGGTATTTAAATGCCGCTCCCTTAACACAGTTTCATGTATTTATAAATACATAGTTAGTTTAAGGTTCTAAGCGCTATTAGTTAGTAAAATCGAAAGTAAATGAACGAATCATCTTATAAGGTCGAATGGTCATTGTTGTTACTGCAATCAACATTTTATCACTTTTTATCGCCATATTTAGGCAAAATTACGGCTATGAATTACGCAAGTAGAAGAAGTTCAATTACAACATTAACGTTTGTAACGCTATACGAAAAATTACTAAACCATACAATTTAAGTTTTAATTACATGCGGTATTACTAAATCGCCTACGTACACATATAACATATTATGTTGTAATATCAAATCTTAAATATGTTACACCCAAACAAATTGTATATACATAAATATGAAACTTAAGATAAATGTAAACTTTCTTTATATACCAAGAAGCCATGGGAGTGAAGATCACGCATGAATCCATAAACCTTGAATAGAATTTTCGATTTGATCACAATTATGTTATGTGTTAAATGGTACGACGTAACACTTATTGATATCATATCCATATACGATAGTAAATAGAGTATTATAAAATCCACCCAAGCATATAAAATATATTGAACTTGAAAAATTCTTATACCGTATTTGTTTATATATATATACATACAATATTAATATTTAATTAACATATCTTCAATGTATATATTATATTTAAAACAAAATCCAGAATCTCCACGTCGTTATATCGAAGGTGATGTGAATATACATTATCGTACGCCAATCCGGCAAGAATTCAAAGAAGCAATCCCCGAGGATGAATTAATGTATCGCCAAGCTGAGGCAATGCGACGCCTATATCAAGAGGAAAAGCGTCGAAAATATTTACAAGAGCTGCAAGACATAAACTCACGTCGGCACATGGATAATTTTACACAATCACAAAAATCACCAATTGCACTAAATCGTTATGATTCATTTCCAGCCGATTTATCACCCCAATCGCCCAAATCGACACAGCAATATACAATGGTTGCAAAAGCGCTATATAATTTCCAAGGACAAAGTGCGAGGTTTGTATAAATTATATAACATTTAATCGATTTTGTGTATATAAAATTGATGCTTACTTATATATTTAAATTACAGAGAGCTTAGCTTCAAAAAAGGCGATATTATATATATTCGGCGACAAATCGACAAGAATTGGTACGATGGCGAGCACAATGCCATGTTTGGACTATTTCCAGCTAATTATGTTGAGATTATAACACGAGATCAACCACGTCATCCACAAATTGCAACTCTACCAAAAAAACCATCAGAAGGTCAAGCGCGTGCCAAATATAATTTTAATGCCCAATCTGCAATCGAGCTATCGCTCAACAAAGGTGAAATTGTTATGCTCACCCGTCGTGTTGATGATAATTGGTTTGAAGGTCGCATTGCAAATCGTAAAGGTATTTTCCCTGTATCATATGTTGATGTACTCATGGAAATTGGAGTTAATGATCAACCGTCAAAACCGATTGGGACACCAGCTGCGCACTCATTGATTATATCGCCAACAACTCCACCCGCAGTCCCAGCATGCGATCGGTTAGCTGCATTTTTTTCAAATGGCAATGAAATGAATGGTGATGAATCGATTCAGCGGGAAACAAAAACAAAACAAAATACCGAAGTTCTTCATGTTGATACAACTTCAGAGCCAATCACGTAAGTTTAACGCGAATAACATCTTCCATCAATTGTTTACTTGGACTTTTTCTAATATTTATTTAAACTTCTATTGATTTCAGCTATCGCGCCTTGTACAAATATCGCCCGCAGAACAGTGACGAGCTTGAACTAAACGAAGGTGATCTTATATTTGTGCTAGAAAAATGCGATGACGGATGGTTTGTTGGCACTTCCCAACGAACCGGATACTTTGGCACCTTCCCTGGAAATTATGTAGAAAAATTATAAACAAAATATTATATTTTAAAATTTATATAAAAAAAAAATTATTATTTTTGTTGTTTTTATTTTATTTTCTGTTTAATTAATTTTTTAATTTATATTATTTATAATTAAAAATTTTATAAAATTGATGGATTCGTTATACATATATTGTTTTTTAAAAACTCATAAATACTCCAAATAGAATTAAATAAATAAATAATTATAAATTAAACATGTTTAATTAATAGTTTTGTCGTTTTGCGTGATTTTTAAGCACATTTTTTAATTTGTTTACCTAAACAATATAATTTATAATTATTTATTTATTTAAAATTAATAAATTTTGTTATTTAAATCGATCAATTTTATTTAGTTTACCAAAAGCTAATGCATAAAAATCAAAGATTTTAAATTAAAAATGATAAAAACAAATTTCATTGCCAATCAAATTAAATTATTTTAAATAATAATTAAATATATAAAATAAAGCACTAATTATAGTTTTTATTGTGTGACCATACATAAAATCACAATTATTAATTTTGTTGTCATAATCAAATATATAATTAAAACAAAAGTACACACAAGTTTTAAATAAATAAAAAATATTGCAAATTTATAACAAATCAACAAATAAATGAAGTGTTAACTACTAGTCATTAATTTTCCAAAAAAACATAAATAAATAAATAATTGAATTAAAAAATATAATTACTATTTTTTAATTTAATTTTATATATTAACTGTTATAAATTTTATTTTTTTTCTTGTTTCACTAATCCTAATAAAAATTCTAAAATAATTATTAAATTTGAAACAATAAATTTTACTAACATTTTATTATTAATTAATTACAAAAATGAAAGGAGAATAATAAACAAAAAATTTAAATATTTAATTTTTTTTATTTAATGATTTAATTTATAGTGGCCGAAGATGTACAAGAGTCACTGTGATTTTATTTGTATTCAACAAAATTGATCAATTTGCACTTTCGGTTATGAAAGTGATTTATTTGTTCAACAAGCAAATGTACAGAAAAACCAATAAAAAAAGTATTTAAATTTCTTACATGTGCTAATTAATTTAAGTAAACGGGTTAGTGAATAAATTAAATCACAATGAATTAAAAATTGATTCACGTATTTGTGAGTGAATTCAATCAATCAATTGAGTCAATCAACAAGGTAATGTAGTTATGTGACAGGTTTTGAAATTACATCAATAACAACTATTTGTATTATATATTTTTATAGTAAAATCTTAATTTAAATATTATAATTTTTAGACGCAAAGTTAATTTAATTCAATATTATGTGCATGTAGTACTTACATACCTGCATTAATTTTTAATTGAATGTCAGTATGTCTTTAGAACGAAACCGTAAACTTACATTCAACATAACTCTAAATACAAAAGTATTTACAAAAGATTAGTTTTAAAATGAATAAACTAATTATTCATGTCTTTAATCACTTATAGTACATTGAACAGTTAATAAATAATCAAATTATTTAAATTTCTACTCGTAGAAGTCATTTGTAGGCAAATTATAAATGTGAAGTCTAAATCAATCTAACAAATAAAAATGTAGTGCCTATCTCTGCTTAGAATTACTAATCAAAATTTATATATTTTTAATAAGCATTTAATTAACAAATAAATAAAACACAAAGCAATAAATATTTAATTTTATAAACAAAACCGAATTGTGTTTAAAATTTATGCGACAAAAACTCGTATTATGTAGATTTTTTGTGAACTACAAAAATTATACTATTTACATGTATTTTGTTAACCAACATTTAGGATGAAATGTGTACAGTGCACGATGTAAGTATTAATAGTCTATACGAAACCGATAAGAAAGTATAGTGAGTCCGCTAAAATATTATTATAAGCATTTATTTATAGGTGAAACTAATTGTAATTGCAAATACGGGTAGCGTTGTTTTGAGCAGCAAGTATTTCTTGTGACAAGTAAGTATTGATAAAATTTTGAACTAAATTATGCTGTACTTTATGTTTACGACAATATGTAGATATCAAAACAACTTTGATATATTCCTTATTTTTCTGTAGAATGAGTTGCAAGGTAGTCTAAATGTTCATATAAAAAGTGAGTTATGTAGTTATAGTAATATATATAGAGTTGTCATAAAATTAGAGTTTCTAATGTACACTTCACCATTTTAATGACACTCTGTCGAACTGTCATTTTCCGTTAACGCATAAATCCGTGCTATTATTAAACCTTAAAAAGCCAAATCGAATCGAATTTTTCCGAACGCAATTACATGTATTTTAAAAAAATTAATATAATAATTACTAAATTGGTAAAATAATTACAAATAAAATTCGCATAAACAAGTTTCATGATAGGGTAAATCTGTGTCGAATTGGATTTATTTCATAATAGACTGCCAGGCCTGCTCAATTTGTTAAGGCAATATGTCCATGTTGAGAATTAATTACATATATTGACACTTCCAAGCAAGTAAAAATATACTACTTCGTTCACTATACAAAAACAAAATTTAAAAATGTAGTACTAGATTTATAAATAGCACATACAGCTGATGATTCTACTCGATTTTTATACCATTCGTAAATCAATCAAAACTCGAATGCAACAACAAAAACTTCATATACGAGTGAAAATTAAAAATGGCTAAAGTCTCATGTCAAATGCTCACAACATAAGAATACAATTCTTAAGAAAACAGAAAATGCTGTTGTATTATCATTTGTTAAACTAAAGTTTTAATAAAAGTGTTCACTATTTAATTTAATATATTGTTTTAAAATATAGCGGAGTGATATAAAACAAAACCAAAATGTGTTTACAGTGATTTTAATAAAAAAAAATCTCAAGAAAATCAGTGTCCTAATAAAAAGAAAGAAAATTTCTAAAGTGAAACCTAGTGTTGTGAATGTATATGTGTGTGTTATTACTTATAAAAGGAATATAATTAATTAATTAATTAAAAAAGAAAACAATTGGTTATATTATGGGTATGTTAAAATATTATTTTCTCATAATTTCTAATCTTCTTCTTGATTCCAACATCTTGTGTTCTTTTGTTGTTGTCGAGTCAATTTAGTTTCAGTGATGCAAAATCTTTAAAATTAGAAGAAAAAACCAGATGGACAAATTAACTTTTTTCTACTTACGATTTATTAAATATAGAATATTACGCTATAGACATATAAGATGAATTTCTTATAAATTTTAATTAAGAAAACCATACGCAAAACAATAATTTATTGTTATTTTTGCCTTTCTCGGTGCTTCGTATAGTTGTGTGTTTTTTGGGGGTTGTCTTGTAAATTTGAAAGAGCACAACAAAACATTTTCTTTGATGTGCTGTTATATGATAATGATAGTTATTTTGATGATGGCGAAGATGTCACAAATTTTCGCGTAGACGGAATTTAAGTAAATGTAGCAATTATGACGATATTATTACTGGAGGCTATTTTTATATAATATAGTAGAATGGTTTAGTTATGTAATCTGTAGATGAGTGGTTGTCGTCTATAATTGCTGGTGGTAGGCGGCGAGCCAACTAAATTGATATTTGATTACGCATAGGTAAATGGTTATACACTTATGGCCTATTTGGCGGTTGTTTCAGTTATTATTTTAACAGGAACATGATAAAAGCAAATATTAAATTAAATCATCAAATTCTTACAGAATTGATAAAAGTGTGACAAATCCATTATAAAAAATCAAGTTTCAACCTAACTTACACATTAACCAAATAGATTAGCGACTTGAGTTCACTTACTTATACAAGATTAGTTTTCACAAGTTCTCACGTCAAGTGCTTTCATTTTTCGATTGTTCCACTTTTTATTGGACAACAAGTCATACGTACTTGCTTCAATTTAACGTTAATTTCTTCTAATTGCCATTTAAAACTAACAGGAAACTATTTATTACCCGTCAATATTCAAATTAATTATCATAAATAATTATTACTTCCATCCAACACTGTTAAACTCTTAATACATGTCATACAAGTTTTTGCTTATAGTAGATTTTCCCATTTCCTCTGTCTTTCATTGTTTTGTATTCTAATATATTTCTTCAAGACTACTTAAGATTTTGTTCTATTCGCATTTTATCTTAAACCGAATACAATCGATTTTTACTTCATTTTATATCTAATTTGGGGAACTTTTACAGCTTTACATTTTGAGTCTTCAAAAAAGCTTCGCTCAACATTTTCTTACAAATAAAAATCGTTTACCAATTCTATCATGTGTCTGAATAGTTATTTTGTTGTGTTCTTTAAGAAAAAACTGTATACATAATAACAATTGTTTTCACTATATTAGCTTAAGGGTGCTTTACAACTTGATGTTGTTAGACAAATTAGAATAAGAAATTGTCGTTTCTGTATTGTGCTTCAAATCGTTATCTGTTTTTTTGTGATATGTATGTACCATATATAAGGATTTCAAGGCATTACCAGTCTATCAAAAATATTCAAAAACAAGACTGCTTCCAATTTGTAATTTTACAATATTCTGAGATAAAAATAAGCTGAAGGCGAATTTTATAATGACGTTAGAATCATGCTTATGTTTATGAAGTAAAATTAATTTGAAAAAAATTCAATCATGCAATATTTCAAAAAGATACACAATTGTTGGGTCGATTTAGGTCCTTTGCCTCTTTAAAAAAAATATTAAAAACGTTTCCCTATTCATTTTAAAGCTGACAAGGCTATTAGCGTGTTGAACCCGAAGCTGACCACGTGTACTTTACCCATCACATTGTATATTGTTTACTTGAGAATTTTGGTTTCCATACTTCAGGCCATGGCCGTTTCAAACGTCATTTTCATGGCATGGGCCATCCCAGTGATGGACGATGTGACGAATGCTTTTTGGATGTTGATCATAGCTTACACTTCATCAACAGCTGTCTTGGATTGAATTTTTACATCTACTTTGCCCAAGTTCAAACTGGAAAAGAAGGAGAAGTGGGCTGTACGTTGAGTAGCATTGAGTGCAAAACCTCGAAGCAATATTGCTATATATTTGATAACAGAATGTCTTAGTTATGTCACGTACTTACTTATAAGTATTCTGTTAGTTCAATAACATATTCCTTAGTTATTGCGTTATAGATGTTCCAAGTTGTAATGCCACTGTCGAGACATAATGATTTTATACGTGTGTGTACATATATACGTTATTCGAAACATAATCAAATAAAACAGAAATATGAAAAATATGTGCCGTATGTGTCCTAAGGATATTTTGTATTAGTGTCATATTTTCATTTTCATATTTATCCATTGAATTCGTTTAACTGGAATGACGTAATTGAAATAGAAGATGTGCACAAACAAAACCAGAGCTACAATAAAATATACAACAAATACCATGGCTTTCAATATCGGTAGAGTATCATCGTTTTATATTTGATTTAACCCACATTACATTTCATACAGTATATACATAAATATATGTATATAATAAAATTTTAAAGTACATAATTAATAACCCCAAAGCAACATTTTATACGGGTATTCATATAAGTACTTATAATAATGACATTTTGTCATATATTTAACAAAAAATAGTCTACTGACCAACTTATTATTAATTGCGAATTCAACTACTCCCCTAAAGCATCCATTCATATAGTCCATATCAAGGGTTTCAATTATTCATATTCATTTCAATTCTTATTATTTTTTTAATTTGATTACCAACCTAAAAAACAGTGGAATAGTCCACACATAAATATAATATGCTTGAATCTTTGATTGTGTTAAAAAAAATCAATAGATTGATGGTCACGTACGTACTACATCACGAAACCACCACCAGATCTTATACTCTAAATCATCCATTAACTATACCTAATTACTATATATTTTATTGTATCTACAGAAAAACAACTTTCATTTATACTTTACGTCCGGCGTCCGGTCTTAGACTACCGTTGATTATGTTAGACTCAAGAAATATTATTATTCAACATTCAACGTTATAATATAACTAAGTTTCATTGCTGCTGCTTACAACAGAAATATAGTTTCGTTGCCAACTCGAAAAACTAAAACCATAAATCACTTCCGGATTGAAATATGTACATATAAAACCGCCAAACTAAGAATTTACTATAATTATTACTTCATACTGATAATACGAACAACACAGCACACTATGTGTATATAAACGCAGTGAGTGGCCCCCATTCTTCTTAATAATTATTACACATAGTACTTTGTTGTTGTTTGCGCTTCCTTTATATAAAATGATCAATTATTGTTAATCAAATTGATTTTGTATAATGTATGTAAGTATATAAGTATATCGCATTCGTATTATCATCGACATAACTTATAAACTATTATATACTTGGTTTGCGGAAGAGATTACCCGTAATAAATTCTTATGAAACGACAGCCTTATCATATATGTATGTTTTATGTTTCTTGGTAAATTCCAATATATTTTGAGAACAGCATAGTAATCGTATCTTTTGTAAAAAAAAACACTACGAATTATTTTTATTTGTAAAATGTAAGAATCCGATTACAAACAACAAAATACTTACAATAAATAATAATATTGATTGTGTTGTTTGATGTTACTCATTTTGTTTATATGTTTAAAAACTATCGTACCTCATGGTGGTGTTTCGAGGAAAACGAAAATATTTTTTGGGGTCACGAAAATTTGTAATACTTAAACAGTTTTGTTGTTAGTTTCAATTGCATATAAACAGGGTATATCATAAGACAAGAATCTTACATAAAAGTGACTTATCTAAGTTTGCCTTTTCCAAGACTTGATAATATAAGTATAGTTATATTTAATCGATATCAGCAAAAAATGGAAATTTTATGTACGATTTCATAAACTGTCGCTATAGTGAATACTTGCAGTTAGGAAGTTTCGTTTTACAATATAAATTCATTCGATTCGATTACACATTTTACAAATCAAATATAAGTACTTAGTGAGGTCATAAACTGTGTTAATATACGTAACTAGAACTAGTAATTGTGTTGGGGCCATTTATTCGATGTTTCATTTAGTATCATGAAAAAGAGTTGGTAGTGCTGGTAGGTTACAGATAAGTTTGAAAATGACGAAAATTGAAAAGCCCTTAATGATTAAACTTGCTCAGTCCATGAACATATCTAATGAAAATCAGAGTTAAATAGGATTATAATCGGTAAATTAGTCTTTATTATCATAGCAATCTTGATTCAAGAACCGTGGATTCACCGAATACCAACCGGGTATCAAAGTATCAAAGAACTTTATCCAGGGATTCTATCCCGGTTGGTACTACCTACTTGAGATCTAGAGCATTTAGTTTTGTTAGTAGAAACATGAATTACAGACTCCCAAAATGAAATTTGTTACAATGACCACAGTAATCGTTATTGAAGTAAACGAACAAAATATAAGACGTGAAGGTCTATCGATCTCTGCTTACTTCCCATATTATTCGGATCTTCAACCTCCATCTCAAAAGTTTATCAAAGCTTTAAAGTCACAAACCGTAATTAAATGATAATCATTGCCGGATGCTCATACCACGTATGCCGGGTTAGCTCCGATATAAATCCTAGAGGTATTTACTTACCTCCTGGAATACCTATCTGCATCTGACCTAGTCATCTAGTATGTTGCCAATCAACCTATCTTTTTGACATCCTCAAGGCAGGAAGTAATTGATAATCTTGTCTCACGTTTAGGTCTAAGTGGAAAAGTTCAGTTATTGATTGTCTATAGATGACGTTATTCTAATCTTACTCCCTGACATAATATCGTGAATATTTCTAATGAATATTTCTGTTGACAACACATTTTAGTTAAAATAATTTTATCTCAATCACCACCATCTTCTTTGCAAATCTGACCTGCTCGATTTAAGGCCTAACGCATCAATACGATCTCGCAAGTTTCAATACTACGTTCCTCCTATCATGGAAAAAAAACATTTCTCAATGGAATTGTCTTCATAACTATTGTCACAGTACCACATATAACTGTAGCCATCAGTTCAAATATGTCCTATAGTACAAACATACAATAATATTCTAACCGTCCAAACCGTCAACTACAGAATTGGTTTGGTAGTATGAACCATGTTTACTCGTATCACATAGTTAAGTTTGCCTAATTTCTGCCAGTTCTAACATGAAAGTCGCCAATTTGAGATCGTGTTCTGGAATACCATCAGATTATCTAAATTACTGTAGTACAACTCTTGGCCGTGACGACTGATGTTAGAAGTAAGCATAGGAACTTACACTTTAATAACATGCCTTACATGTTCGTGTAATGAAACTTTTATATTATATGAAACAATAAATTACTTGCATGCGATTGAACAATTTAGTAGGCAAAAACATAAACGTAATATAAATAAGTCTAAAGAAGATTATGAAGTAACTGGAACTAGTAATTCAGTTGGGCTTTTATTCAGGCGCTTTATTCACTATTATGAACAAAGGTAGTTACTACTGGTAAGTTCATAAATGGTTTGATAATGACGTAATTCGAGAAACCCCACTGCGAACAGTGTGGAGACGGGGTGCTCCTGTTCTTCATACTCTTCCTAAAGACTGCACTGTTTCGGCTCACAATTCTTATTTGAGGATCAATTGACGAACTTGAGGATACGAGATATCTTGAACTTCATAAGAAGAACAAACAGATTCTGGGACTGAGAGTGTGCGTCTGGGAAGGAATGTCACAATGGGCCAATTGAGCCTGAGTAACTGGGGGGGAAATCACATTATTATTCCTCACATTTCAATTTCAGATAGACTAAACGTCTTCATTACAAATTACTTTTCATTGTATGTACCAATATAATGAGTAATGACGAAATCGCATTGCATGTGAACGCCACAGGTATCATCAATATTACGTAAAACGTTTAAAGATTAACAACGACAATAACTCCACCAACACAATATAACTCCACCACCAAAATTTAATCAATGCTTTAGTAAAAGCCAGTGACACTAGTAGGGGAAAATACTTACTGGTTCTTACTTTGTAAGAATAATCATGCAATGTATTACTTTATTTTATGACGATAAAAAAGAAAATCAAACACAACCAGTGATCATTATTAACCGAAAAACTAAGCTTCTGAGTGCTGATACATTTTGGGTAACATTTGGAATATCGAAATGATATTAATTTCGTTAATAGGTAGATTGCAGACTTACACAAAAACAATCAATCTTTTCATTTAGTCGAGCATTTGTTACAAATACATTTAACAGATATCGTACAAAAAACCCTTTTGAACTCTGAATTATACAAAAAATGTACTTTACACAACTTTAGAACAATCAAAATTTGTATATTTGATTACAGATCAATAAGAACTTATGTTACTCTTTTCCCCATCTCCAATCAACACCTTCGAAAGGTTTTACGCCGACTGCAGAGTATGAACTTATGTACTTTTTTCACATACTTACTATAGTCGCCAATTTGACATCGTGCTCTGGAATCCCATCAGATTATCTTAATTGTTGTAATATAACTCTTAGCTGTGACGACTGATGCTAGAGCACACATAAGAACTTATAATGCCTTAAATGTTCGTGTAATGAAACTTTTATATTATATATTACACAATAAAGACATTATTACTTGCATGCGATTGAACAATTCAGCAGATAAAAACATAAACATTATGTGAATATGTCCAAAAAAGACCATGCAGTATAAGTATGTGTGTATACTGTTCTGTTCGAATATTGGAAATTATTTGGCCCAAAAGTTTAACTACATAGTACGACGAGTATCAAACCTCAATTAACTACATGTTGAACATCAGATACTGGTGGAAATCCGATTATCTAAAGCGTGAATTTTCAATGTGAAAACCCGCAAACATTGAATATTTTAAATGATTTATTTTACTCTCAATTTTAACTAAGTACCTCTGATTAAAGGTCAACATATATTTTGTTTCAAGTTAAAGATCATTCTAAACATTTTCTTATTAGAAACAAACAGAAACAGAACAGTTAAATAAATTTTCTTTTGCTTACTCTTTCCTCTATATACTCACTCGTACATTGTACATAAATCCAAAATCCGCATAATTACAGTTCTTTACTTTTTACGTACATACATGTATAAAACATTCACCATAATGTCGTTGACTATATTATTTATAACTCGGTAAGATTATATATACTCGTACATCGTATAGAAGAACTGAGATATATTTTGGTAAGATGAGAAATGAATAAGATTAGAACATATGTGGTTTTCTAGTCTTGGTAATATTCGTCTTTGATTATTCGTATCACAATTTTCATAAATTATGTTTTCACATTTTTCATGTATTTTAAATAAGAATGAAGAAAACAAACCAAAATAAGAATCTGTTGAATGCTAAATACATATATACTGATATACAACAGTATATAGAATATTACATGCCACCAAGATGTTAGGGTTTTGTCTTCTAGTGTTGTTGATCCATTTATGTGTGTGAAGAAGATGATGGAGAAAATCTCATATATAGTAGATTATTGGCACAATTTTCTATTTTCGAATTTTTTTTTTTTTAAATTGTGTGTCGACATAAGTATGAGGAAATTAATTTTCCATTTGAAGGGAGACGGGCCCCTTTAATTCTTTTGAGAGAAATTAATTAAGTGTACAGTATGATAGAAAAAAAGTATATTTCATAGTTTGTACACTGTAATGATGAGGAGGAGTATTAAGATGCTGTTAGAATTTATATTAGAAAATTAGCCAAATTCTTGTCCCAAATCACGCTTAGCTAAAAAATCGTGAGAAAACTTAGTTCAATAGTTCAACTATTCCAATATATTTTATACGGATAATGTATTCAATGAATTTTTAATCATCATCATGACATATTGAGAGGAATTTTAATGTAAACAATATCCAATTCAATTTCTTTGCCTGCGTTGGTATGTATATACGATACACAATTTTGATGAAAGTACTTAGAGTAAGTAAGTAATTGAAAATAATAACAGACAGAATATTTAAAATATATTTTCAAGGGGGTATTGACCGACCACTGTATAAATATTTTAAGGTTTTATTCAGTATAATGGCGCGTATCTTGTGTCAGATTTATATTTTATTGTATATAATATATGATACTAAGAAGGTTTATATTATTTACCTAAGGGATTATATATTTTTCTTGTTATATGTACACACAAATTGACTACAAATAAAACATCTATGCACTTGAATACGAAACGATGATGAATATAAAATGGTAAAAATGTTCGATATGTAAATAAACAGATTGAGTTAGAATAATGATGTGAACTGTTAAGAAGTTGTCAAATTTGTATGTGTTCATTCGACTATATACTGATTCAATTAGGTTAATTTTGAAAGTAAACAATTTAGTGAAATGTTTCAATATGGTGGGTTTTAACAATTAGCAACACAGTACATATTATTTATATGTTAGTAGTGATCGAATCACAAACTGAATGTAAATTATTAATTCACATTGAATTTCACTCTAATCCACTTGAATTATATAAATTTCATCTTGTTCTTATTTAAACTTTAAACTATTTTTTTTCCTTTATCTCCAATCTTAGAAGCATATGGCGTCTACTAGACTAGATCGTCGAACTCTATTTGGCGCTATTCTCTTTAGTTCCTCCCATGTTTTTCTAAGATGTTTTGCTTCATTTAGCTCCGTTCTTTTCGAAATCACTGCTGGCCTATCAACTTTTTCTTGTGATTTGTTATTATTACCTCCATTTTCACTTCCTGATCTTCTTCTCAATGTCCACTTGGTTTGTTTGTCGCAGTAATTCCTCATTTGTATTGTTATTCGGCCAAAAGCATTTGATCAATCGCCTATGGCATTTATTCACATAAACTTGGCGTCTTCTTGAGATTTTCTGCGTATGATTCCACGTTTTACAGCCATACATTAGTATTGATTTTACACAGGCATTAAACATTCGTAACTTGGTGTTTCTTGACAGTACGGATGCATTCCAGATCTTATAGAGCATGTTGAAAGTGTTTCGCGCTTTGTTTATGCGTTGGTTAATGTCTTCTTCCGCTCCACCTGTACTTGATTCGATACAGCCAAGGTATACAAATTTTTTGACATCTTGTATTGTGTCTTAGGTGATGCGAAGTGGTGTACTAATGCTTGTGTTCAGTCTCAGAGCCTTTGTCTTTCTTATGTTTATCTTAAGTATTTTAACTAGTGGCGTTCCTCAATTTCACCGTTTTTTTGTATTGTCTTGGTAGCCCAGTACACTTGTAGTAGTTTTTACGTAAGCGAAGGCGTCTTCTATTTCTTCCAGAGTCTAGTGCGTTGTCAATTCCAACTTTTGTTTTGAAATCTCCTTGGACAATTTTGATGCCATTTCGGTCTGCACTTGATATAGCGGCTTTTAGCTGCTCGTAGAATTTATCTTTGATTGTGTCATTTGCTTCTTCTGTGAGCGCATAGCATTGTATGATTGTTATATTTCTGATTTTTGAGTGAAATCGTGCTGTTATTATTCAGCTTCTTATTGGTTTCTACTCGAGTAGTGATTTCTTTCCTTTAGCCGTTGTAAATATACCAACACCTTGTTCGTATGTGTATCAGCTCTGCCAGAGAACATCATATAATTTCCTGCGCTGGTTGTTATGTCTCCATTTTCCTTCCATTTTACTTCGCTATGGCCGAGAATTTCTATATTGTATCGCTTCAGTTCCTTCTCAACTTGTGCTAACCTTGATGTTTCCGTTAGAGTTCATATATTCCAGTTTCCAATTCGTGTCCGTGTACAATAGCCAAATGGTTCATATTTTTAGTGTTGTTTACCGATTTGAGTCATTTCTTCTAGGATTCGTTTCTGTTATCATTTTTTGATTTCGGATTGATGAATGATTGGTCCAATGAATCCTCATTCTAAATTTTAAACTATAACATTCGATTATTTCTTTTAAATTTCAGAACCAAAAGTGATTGATTTATATGAATTTCTAGTTGAATCAGAACTCCAGCATTATTACAACTGTATAAGGTAAACTGGATGAATTAATTACGATATCATAGTTTAGTAACATTTGTTTCTTTTGTAACTTTTCAGAAACGAATTAAAAATCACAACAGTAGCACACTTAAAATATGCCACCGATGAGGACTTTAAACAAATTGGATTTTCACGTCCCGAAATACGACGTATGCGTAAATTTTATGAGAAATATTTTCCACACGGATATTTAAGTAAAATCAAACGACTCCTACAAAATCCGACGAAAAAAGACGAGCTAATAATGACTCAGACCAATCCAATACTTGCCGAAAGCACATCAAAACCATCGAGTTCGCCAACTCGAATACCAAATAATAAGCATATTATTCCTGCGGATTCGATATGCGTGAATAAGCAATTAGGCATCGGAGAATTTGGCATTGTACAGCAAGGCGTATGGACCAATGGAACAGAACGTATACAGGTTGCGATTAAATGTTTATGTCGCGAACGAATGATTTCAAATCCCATGGATTTTTTGAAAGAAGCAGCTATTATGCATTCAATCGAACATGAAAATATTGTAAGACTTTATGGTGTTGTATTAGATACTGATTCATTGATGCTGGTGACTGAATTGGCGCCTCTTCGCTCATTACTCGAATGTCTAAAAGATTCTAGTTTAAGGGTTAATTTTTTAACAGTTCCAACATTATGTGAATTTGCTATGCAAATTTGTAATGGTATGACGTATTTAGAAGCCAAACGATTAATACATCGAGATTTGGCCGCCAGAAATATTTTAGTTTTTAGTAAAAATAAAGTAAAAATATCCGATTTTGGATTATCGCGAGCGCTGGGCGCTGGTAAAGATTACTATACAATAAAATTTAGTCCCGCACTTAAATTACCGATGGCTTGGTGTGCTCCCGAGTGTATCAGTTTTCTTAGATTTACAAGTGCTTCGGACGTATGGGCATATGGTGTTTGTTTGTGGGAAATGTTTTCGTATGGCTTTCAACCATGGGCAGCTTTGACTGGTTTACAAATTTTAGAAGCGATTGATTCGCCCAGTTGCCAACGACTAGAACAGCCAGATTGTTGTCCAAAAGAATATTACACGCTGATGTTAAAATGTTGGGCTCATATTCCAGAAAAACGTCCTAAATTTAGTGAAATGTATACAATCCTGCCAGATATTAAGCCAGAACAACTGAAAACTATAGTGGCGTGTAGTGAAATAAAAAAAGATCATATGATGTATCGGCAAGGAGAAATCATTACAGTTTTGGATAAAACAAATAATTCGCCACTATGGAAAGGTGTATTAAATTCTGGCAAAACTGGTCTATTTAATCCAGCGAATACAGTAGCCTATTTAGAAGGTCTTCCATCATCAAATAATCGAGATTCGTTTTCACGAACTCTAGACCGATCGAGTAAACGAAAATTACGAACCGAAATGATTTCAAAACCGCAAAATGATCTCAAACATACAGGACACGTTGGATTAGATGGAGCCTATTTCGGTGACGTTTCTTTCCTTTCGAATACGCCAAATGTAAGTATTTATTTTATATATCTAGTTGGAGAACACAATAATGCCGATGGAATATATTTTCCGGCCATGGCCTATGTGTAATCTACTAGACGTTGTTATATTTTACGATTTTATATGATTTTCAGTATAATCATTTACCGCGGCAGATTGTTACGCCGTACAAGCCATCTGAAGATTTGGAACAAACACCACTCCTTCTTCCACCAACACCGACGAGTCCGGATTCCACCCAAACTGCTAGTGGATATTTTAGTGAAAGCACAAATCCATCGTTCGTTCATTCAATCGAATCAACGCTTAACGCTACGATGAGTACAACTGTGGGAGATACAACACCTAAACACCACCAGAACGACGGTTTCGGATCATGTTTCAATTTTAATAACATTCCATCACCAACATTGAACTATCCAGGGTCGAATCCTTTTATCAATCCTGACGATAATTCCAATGCGTTCAATACAAATGATCAATTTAAGAATTTTGTCGACGAACTAGAAGTGGCTCACAAAGAACACCAACTCGATACATCAAAATGGCCGCTAACATTAAACGACCAACATTCGGAAGGATCACATGAATATCACGAGATTTCCGATGATGAAGTACAAGCAGAAAAAATTTTCGATGGTCCGTCGCTACTCGATGAAATGGATTACATGTTTCGTTCGATGTCGACAACAAATAATCATGCTTCTGTTAATCAAATTCCACTTCAACCACCACAATCGCCCGATTTCGATCATACAAATCAACGTAATGAAATAACCGAGCTAGCATCAAAACTACAACGAAAAAATAGTAGCGACACTTCGTATACTAGCGGAACGAATAAATCTACTAAAAAATTACATAAAAATGGTTCGTCAATAAAGCAAATTTCGCACAAAGACGAGAAAATATTAAATCATGCAATTGAAATCGCAAACGAAATCAGCGCACGCTCGATGACCGATCTATTTTCAAATGAAACGGCTACGTCACACAGTCTACAAAGTCCAAAACGGAAATTTAGTTTTAAATTTCCACATTTGGGTGGGGTGACGGGCGGAAGCAGTAGTAGCGGTGGCGATAAAGATTCGAGCAGTACAATTGGTAGTGGGACCAATTCAAATTCAAATACTCTGACGAATTCAAAGGAGAGGAAAAATTTTTCTGAGGAGCTAAAAAATGTTTCAGACTTGCAGGTATGGATATTTCGATTACTTTTATTTGATTTTTCTTTTTTAAATTACTCGTTTAAAATTGGTGTAGTTTAAATCGTTTCAATGTTTTAAATTTCTTGTATTTTTTATTTATTTATGGTTTTTGAAATTTTATTTCATGGAAATATTGTTTTGGTAAATCAAGATTTTTTATTTATAATTAAAGTACGAGTCATGTCAGAACCGTACGACTTACACTGAGTTTTATAATGATGAATATCAGTTTGAAATTGACTGAAAAAGACCCTGTCGTGACCAAATATGTGACAAACATCGGCTAGGAGAAATACATTCGTGTTCATTAGACGTCATGTAGCCGTAACTTATACTAGCAGTTATGGTCATAACTTAATAGCAAATATATGCCATCAAACCTCTTTAATAAACATTTTACTTTTATGCCAAAACATCATTTCCATATAATTTAACAATGAAATATTGCATTCATTGCAATTAAATTTAAATTATTTACTTTTGAAAATCAAAAATTTGTAGTTTACATATTTATTTATTTAAAAAGCAACAACAAAACAAAAAATATTTTTTAGTAAATATTTCATCGAATATTATTTATTATTAAAAAAATTATTTCGATTTACTTTTTTTTTTATTTATCTAATCCTTTGAAAAAATTATGATCCTCTACTGTTTCGTTTAATTATTTAAATATTAACAAAAACAACAACATATGAAATATATATATTTATTAATAAATAATTAATTGCTAATTTTCTGTATAACTAAAAAATGCTTGTTCAAATTTTACAATTTATTTGTTTGGTTTATTTGTTTGTTGGTTTGTTTGAATTTTTTTTTTATTGTTTGTTGAATTGGAATGTAGTTTGTTGATTATATCAATAAAGCTATTGAACTATAGTTTTTTGTGCTCTGCTCTATATTTATTCGTTAATACTGAAAGAAATTAAACTTGATTTGTGTAACTAATACAATCCTTTTATTTTTTTTATTATTGTATTTAAAATCAAACCTCTATTATTTAATCCTTTAATCTAAAACATAAACATAAACCTCTTTACGTTAATTTATTGAAATTTGTTTTTTTTTATATTTATTTATTTTATATTTAATTTATCATAATAAATTTGAATAGAGATTTCGTTCATTGACTGAAATTGAGAAACACCCTAATTCCGACATCATAATACCACTATTCGATAAGGAATCATCTGATTTTTGTTTTGAAAAATCACGTGAGCTGCTCAGCAAGCCGTTTAATCTAGATCTGCCATCATCATTTAATCCAAAACATTTTGATAAAAAAACTCGTGACTTAATCGGTGAAAATTTACTTGAAATTGAAAATACTCTAAAAGCTTTGAATTTAGATTTTTTACAAACATACAATGAACTAGAAAAAACTGATTCGGCTGAAACATTATTCGGTGAAACTTACAATAGTTATGAAAATAGTCCAAAAATTCAGAATCCTAAATTAACTAAATTATTTGATTTAAATTTTGAATCGCAAAAACAGGTAAACGGACTTGGTGGTGGTCCACCAAATACAACATCTCAAAGTACCAACACATCAAAAAGTAATGATAATGTGGCGACGAATTTAACCAAAAATACAAAACTTAAAACTTCTAATGAATTTTTTATCGACATTCCACGTAAATTAGACTCCACTTCCGAGAGTAATTTTAGTCCTAAAGAAATTTTATCGTCGTCTCGTCGCAGTAGCGGACAAAAAAGTAATTACAGTCCTCAAGAAACAAGTTTTAGTCCACGCGATATTACAACATTTCAACTTAAACACGACTATCGTAATGAAATTTCACCAATTTCGCGTAATTCGAATTCGTCTCCAATCCGAAATATGATATCGAGTAATAATTCGATCCATTCAAGCGCTTTACAAACGTTATATAATAATTCACGATGTCCCGATAGTCCATCGAGTCGACAGCGATCATTATCTTTTACGGAAAATTACGAAATAAAATCACCCGTTCTATCCGAACCTCAAATTTTGAAATCAAAAGCAAAATCTATCGATAAATCGCGATTCGATGACGAGATGAATGAATTTACAAAAAAACGAAATGTTATCGTTTATAAACCGAAATCGATTCGAGCTCGTAATTTACGTCGACTAAGTTATAATCCAATAATACTAGACTCGAGTTCCAGTTCGAGTAGTGAAACCGAATTCGATCGTAGTATAGCACATTCAGAGTGTGATATTCGTTCGAAAATGAGCACTTCACGACGAAAACGACAAAATCGAAAATCGTCTCAATCGCAAGACAAGCTATACGGTTCTAATGCGAGTATAAAAAGTGCGCCACAATATAATTACGCAAGTGATCGGAATCCACCTAATTATACTATTCAACCACCGCAGTATAATGACGTACCTAGTATATATAGCTTCGATGCACCAAATTTACCAAATCGTGTTACAATCATAAAAGGTACAGCATACGATCGAAGCAGTTCAAAACCTAGTTACCATATGAAAGAACCGATGATCGCATTCGACCGAGAACTTCTTTACTCGGAATTCGATGTGACTAAGCTTACAGGAAAATCACCAACTACTCATAGTTATTTAAATCAATTTCAAGCTCAACCGCCCCATAATCCACCACTTTCGGCGGGCGTAATAAAAACTCAAGCACCACTAAGTGCACCACCAGTGAATACGGCTAATGAACCGGCTGCTGGTTTTCGATGGCCTGAAAAAATTCACGCATCCGAAATAAAACAAAATAATTTAATGTGGCGCCGAGGTGCAAGTCATGGTAGTGGTGGGCTACGACCACCGGCAACACGAAAATTTGGTTCACAACAAACTATTTATACGGATAGACTAAATTATAATAAGCAAACATTTTCCAGTGATAGTTCGAGTACGGAAACGGATTCAATTGATTTTAATCGTGATTTTATACCTAGAATGCCACCAAGTCCCGCACCTTAAAATTATTAACAGTTTTGTGTATACCTTAGAGATGTAATCACTCAATATGAATGAATGAATATTTATACAGCTTCTTCGTTTTATTTCAAGTCATACAAATATCAGTGTTACTTGTTTTAATTAGATAATTTATGAATTGAATTCAAATTGGTCTCATTAAACACATGATAAACATAAACTACTTACGGATGACCAACGAATCACTCAATTAATTTAATTGTTGATTTCATTCGAGTCTTGGCTAATGTATATCTTGGCCTTAAGGTTTTCGAAGTTCCTAGTATCAGCCTTGTTGGATTGGTCGATATAATGCTTGAATTAAAATGTTTATTGATCAAATGACATATAACACATTTTTTTAACCGAAATTATGGTTTAATCATCCCAAATTTAGTTCTTGAAAGTGTTTTGAGATATGTAGCAATTTTATAAAGGTAACATGGCTTCAAACGAAGTGATTCATATTCATTCATTTTGATGAGACACTTTACGTCTCTTACACGTTTAATTTATATAAACAAAACCAAAAACTATGTGATTTGAATTTATGAATTAAAAATTTTTATGTTTTTGTGTATGCGTTTGTTTAATAAAATTAAATATTTATCAAATTAAGATGATTGGATTTATATTGTTTCATGAAACTTGGTATAATCACTGAATACGTACAGTATAGATAGATTCGAATATCCTTGTATCTGGAAATCGATAGCTGGTCCAATCAAATTATAAAGTTATAAAAGTTACAATCAAATTTCTATTTATTATGTATTTATTATTAATTATAAATTATACAATATATATTTAAATTTTAATAGAATTATTGTTCGATCGCACACAACTTTTTAAATAAGACAATTTTCTTCATAACAATTGTTTTTTCTACTTTGTAATTAATTTGAGTTTTTACATATAAAATACATACTACATATATTGATATACATATACATATAGTTAAGTAATAATTAATTTAATTAAACAATTACTAAACATAATCTAAATTTTTGGAATTAATTTGTTCGTGGTCATGCTGTATACACCCTCCACTATTTATTTCCATACAAAACCATATAAAAACCCCTAATTTGATTGCCTTATGAACATAAATCAACTTCTTCTCTTGCTTGCATTCCATAACATATCCAATTATCCATTCACCAAATTATCCTCTCGTATACAACATAGACTACATTTAGTTCCAAAGAGCAATATACTTTACAGAAACAATTATTGTCAATCAGGACAGACATTAAAACAATTGTGAAAGAAATAAGTCCATTTTTTTGAGCAATAAGAAGATAAAAAACTAATATTATATTAAAAATGAAGTAAACAAAACCAAAACTATTCTATTATACATAAAACAAACAAAATTATATTTTAACTGAAGTTTAAAAATGAACATGAAAACGTTGAATACAAAAAATATTATGAGTATTTTATTGCATTTTGGAAACCACTATCTCCACTAACTATCCTCATTCTCAATGGGTCTATGAACTATTTTTAGTTTTTGAATTTATACTATATATAGTTAGTAATAATATTTTCTATATTTTGTAGTTCACTATATCTATAAAATTTATATAGAATATCTGTTGATTTTGATCCTTGTGATAAAATATAAACATGCTTGAGATTTTTAACACTTCGATTTTAAAATTTTTAAACAACCAACATATAGATCTAGCTTATCTGTAATGTACATAATATACAACAGTTTAGACTAGAACAAGTATACAAATTTATTTTGGAGTACGTAAGACCCGCTTAATTTACCGAAATCAATTATCATCCCAAAGATTCATAGTTTATAAACCTTTTCGAAATCGAGCTTTGTACCAGATTGCGATACTATATGAAAGAACCAACAAATGCAGTACTTCATTCACACAGTTAAGTATTGTTGCATTATCTCAATGATCAATCGTGATTAACCATCTATCGGTCAATTGTTTCTTGTATCGAGATTCGCTAGTTTACGAAGGTTAAATACCACTATATATGGTTATAGTGTGTCTCTCATTTTCAAATAGCTATATCAAATGATAAGCCAGGTTTACTCTGTAGAGCGAGATTCACTTGTCTGTTTGTCTACATATTTTACAATCAATCTGTTCAATTGAATGAATGATTGATTTGCTAGTTGTTATAATTACTCGTTTCAGTTTTATGAACCAACATAATTCAGTATCCAACCAATAACTGTTGGTATAATTTGTATCGTAACAACATATAGATATTGTCTTATACTTGTTGCGCTCTGCTAGCGTTTCGGTTCGTTTTAGTAAAATTCTTGGTTCCGCCAACATTTGTTGGAATACCTTAAATATATGAAGTGTGAACAAACATGGTCAACCTAACCCATGTTCATCGTTTTTAGACTAAATTTATCAAAACAAAATAAATATTCTAAATACAACCGGTATTGATCCGAAATTGCATTAAATAATATGGAATCTAGGCCCAAAATTAAAATTGTAATTCCTCCGATACCAGCCTGCCCTTTTTTCACCGAAATAGGGTTCTAATATTCAATTTATATAGGTAAATTTAGAGTTATTAGAATCAGTCTAATGAGTTCAAATGAGAGATGCTTTTAACTCCAAATATTACAAGCTTGGCTTCTAAATTAGCTATAAACAATAAAATGCTTAAACCACACGATGATGGCTTATCACGTAAACATATGCTTTTTATGAACAATATATACAAACCAATGAATCTCAAGTATATCGCTAAATTATTTATTTAGTTTAATTTGTTTAATTTTTTAATCACTATATAGTTTTTATAATCATTATTATTTACTTGTTTTACGATTTTTTCCCAAAAAATTCATTCATCAAAAGTGCACATCATAATCATTCAACAAGAATATTTTTCAAAATTTCGTCGTGACTTAATTTCTAAAACTAACATAAAAATTAACAAAAATATTTATGCTTTTCATTTGGTTCTTCATTAAAAATGAAATTATTTTTTGTTTTGTTTTTCTTTCATTTTCTTTTTTTTATTTTAATTTATTTTTTTTTTTTATTTTTTTCGTTTTGATTAAAACAAAACTTACTCCACATACATAATATATAAAAATCCATCCATGATTGATTTTTCATTTATCCTGCAAAATGTTCCAAATATTTCTGATCCAAATCCGATCCTCGTTCTCCTTGATTTTTTATTTTTTGGAAAAAAAATCTTTAGAATATAATCACAGATGAGCACCGCCTGGCGTACAATAGTTTGGTAGACAAACGAAGTTCTGGTACATTTGATGATGTTAAAATGGCAACTCTACCCGCTTCGAATCGTTCAACAACATCGTGCAATAAATGGCGCGAAAAATTGAATGGTATTGAATTGACACTGCCACGAGATAAAGCACCTAGACCAACCACCTTGCCGTACAATCGTTCAACATCGTTGACAAATCAAGCGATGCGAAGACAATTAAGTCCGCAGGATAATTGTGATTTAAATCCGTTGCGAAAGCTGCGAGATAAGAATTTTTCACTTATTCGACCTCGTCTAAAGACATTACCTCTCGTTCAAACGGATAATTTTCCTAATGATTTTAATGAAAACAACTGTCACAGTCCGAATTATTTAACGAATTCTGATTATTCATTTTCATCATCACATCGAAACAGTATGAACGATAAAGGACCAGAAGATGTTAATTTACAATCGTCGCAAGAATTACATTGTAACAAGAATACCGAGAATAAACAAATTCATGATTCATTAAATCCAATTCCACTCCCTCCTCGTGATAAAAATAAAATAACGTTGACAAATTATAAACGACATGTCCGAAAACATCCACTGATCATTCCTGGCACTGGGCTGCAACGAACGCTAAATAAAGTGACACAAGATTCGCCAACCGATGACAGTTTTGGTGTACAAAAATCGCTTGTCTCAAATAATAACTACAATAATCATGCGATCAAGCAAGTCGATCATCAGTCATCATCAAAACTAAAAGACTTTGATGTTTGTTTGAACACAAATAGCGATTTAATCGATGGTTATGCAAATCAGTTTATCGAGAATAATTTCCCAACGGTGAGAAATTATCCGAATAAACTATCAATTGAGAATATAAACGATTTGATGCATGATAACATGGATTCTGCCTCACTACACTTCGAATCGATACTGGAAAATGATACAATAAATCATCACGATATGGTGGATAGTTGCGACCCAAGTTTGCGTAATCGTAACCTAAATAATGAGAATGATGATCTCAATGACGATGACGACTGTTTCGAAATGCCAAAAGATTTTAACTCTAGACGATCGATGGTCGATATGGATGAGCCACGCAATTTAGACGTAATCGAGAAAAAGAAAATGGAATTCTCACAAAAGCATCCAAAATATGTTCAACCAAAAAATGAATTAGCATCAAATGCATTGTTTAATAAAATAAAATCTACTGTTGAATTGGCGGCAACGACAAATGGTGGACGGAGATCCGGCATGCGTGATCGTTCACGTTCGGAGGATGATGATAACGATGACGATGATGAAGCATTTTTAAACGAGAACTGTATGAGTACGGCAAATGTTGTGAGCTGCGAAGATTTACTTGAATTTGCCGATGATCGGCCGAATGGAAAAGAACGGGGTGCTGATTCGGATGAAGTACGTATTATGAGTAAAGTACTTGGTAATTTGGTAAGTGAGAATTGTATATTCTTGTAGTTGGCACACACTATATTCTAATTATTTTACAAGGCTGTATCTGAACAATGTATGTCAGCCTTGGACACAATCAACTGGGACGTGCATAAAGCGATCAAAATATATAAACTATACAATATAATCAACACTTCAAGCCTTACGATGGAAGAATGCTGCGATGCATTAAAACTATACGACTGGGATCTACAAGCAACGGTTCTAAAACTAAAGGAAACGTTTTAAAAATCATAAAATCCATTTATGTGTAATCTCTATATCTCTTAGTTGCCAAAATACTCTTGTAACTGTATTAATTTTTATAGTATTTATTCCTTTTTAAAATAAAGGACCTTCTTAGTAATTAAATCATTTGTATTATCTATCATGTATTATTAGGATTTACAAAACTTTTTATAATTCTAAATATAAAAGCATGTATATATATATATATATATATATATATATATATATATATATATATATATATATATATATATTAACTTCTAATTATACCTACTATATTGCTATTTGTACTTACTAATTTTTATACATCTACATAACTTGAAAAACTTTTTGTGGAAATTCAGAAAATCAATCAATTTAAAGAATTTATTTATACTTTTTATTTAATTCGATATTGAACAAAAACAATTTTGATATGTATACAATTTTTAATTATTTTTATTATTAATTAAATAAACAATTTTTATTACGCAAAAAATAGTTTTTATACGTTTTGTGATTTGAACACATAAAACATTTTCCCATTGTTGGGTTGCTTTTTTAAAATCTGTGCTAAAGAAGTGCAATGAGCTCAGCACAACGTTGAAATATTCATGGCGTGTATGCAAATTTACAGAGTAGCTGATGGAAGAAAACGTGTAAAAATTCAATACTTTTTTTTTACTGTTTTTACAGGCCATTATTGGCCCGTCAACAATCTGACTCCATCGGTTTCGATCGCGAGCCAGCTCTTCATATTGTTGCAAGCAAACAGAAGATACCAGATCGCTCTCTACGGCGTGGAGCCATCGTCTCCGACAGCGACCTCTTCGCCTACTGAAAGACGGTTCTCCCTTGAAAGATCGCTGTATCATTCGATTCGGATCCGCACGCAGAACGTGACCGAGCCAGCATACTCGCTGTCCTTTTATTTCATGCACGATGTCAGGAATTTGCATTCAATTTCTGATCTCGTGGTTGAAACGAACTCGGTATGTGCCATCAACGTCGCATTTTAGGCCATATATCACACGCATGATTCTTCTCTCGAATGTTAGAAGCCATCTTTCGTACTCATCCGTCAGGGTCCAACTCTCACATTCTTACGTGACAACGGGTCTGATCAACACTCTGTACAGTTTCAGCTTATCCGCATTTGCAAGTTATTTTGATTTCAGCAGTGGACGTAGACGATATAAAGCCCGATTACCAGCGGCAAGCCGAACTTTGATATTCTCTCCCACACTATTATCGTGAGTGATGAGAGATCCAAGATACTTGAATCTCATCACTCCTTCAAACATGTGGTTACCACTACTGAATTAATGCGTCTTGGTCTCGAAAACCAGAGATCAGATATTTGGTTTTTGAGTCGTTGATTTTGAGATCAACGGAAGCTGAAAACTGTTCCAGTGGATCAAGTATCTCTTTCACTCCGTTGCCATTTAATCCAATCACACAGATATCATCTGCATAAGCAAGAAGTTGATTGGACTGTCGGAAAAAGATATTGTCCTGAGGTGTTGCACTTTTACGAAGGATGTATCCAACACGAGATTAAAAAGTATCGGGGACAGTGCATCTGCTTGTCGAACACCGGAATTGATTGCAAAAGTTCTCGATAGCCTGTTCTCAACTTTAACCACAGCATTGTGACTGCGTTACTGTCATTTTACAGATATGTACATATTTTTTCGGTATTCCTAAATATTCAAGCGCATACCATAGTCTCTCTCGATTGATCGGCTTGCTTGAAATCTAGGAATACCTGGTGTACATCGCGAAATGTTTCGTAGTACTTGGAAAGAATCGTCCGCAGCGAAAAAACTTGATCAGTGACTGACCGATTTGGACGGAATCCTCCTTGGTAGTCACCGATAATTTCCTCCGCTAGAGGAGTAATTCTTCCATCATGTATGACAGTAACTTATAAGCTGTGCAAAGGAGAGCTATACCGCGATAATTCTCGCATTTCTACGATCACCCTGGTGAACGATTTTTCTTTAATTTCTACATGGTCATTGTGAATTCCTCATAGGATGGATCCTCAATGAACATCTCTGCGGTCTGTATTTGAGGGTATTCAAACACAGCTTGTGATACATGTGGAACATTAAGTAAATCAGAAACATGTTCACGCGATGTATCGAGTACCGCATCGACGTTAACACAGAGGTTTCCATCCTGGTCCCGAATGGCAGTTGACCGAGATGTTAAGGTATGGTGCAATTCGGTGATTCCTATCAAGATACCACGCGAATTGTCCTCATTGCTGAGTTGTTGTATTCTTCAAATGTCTTCAGTCTACAAATTCGTTAGCTGTCCTCCTAGCAAGAACTGCTTTATTTTTCCTTGCGATTGTAAACCGAGTCTGCGCTTCATTATAGGTTATATTTCTTTACTCAACAGCAAGACGACACTCCTCATCAAACCAATCATTTTTGGGCTTAGTTTTCACTATACCGAGAGTGTGCTGGGCAGCATCGACAACCGAGGTTTTCAATACTTCCCAGACACTGTTCACATCATCAGATTGGTAATTGGATTGCATAATGCTATGGCTGACAAGATCTTGATATTTTCTTTGCGTTTCTTCATTTATCAGACCTTCACAGGAGAATCGCGTTGTATATTCCTCCGTCCTCCCTTAATTGTACGAAAATTTCCATTGTAGCTTTGCAGTGACTAGATAATGGTCACTGCCTACGAATTTTATTGACGACCGATACGATCTCACGTCTTGAACAACCCGAGCCCGCCCTTTTGAAATCATCACATGGTCAATTTGGATTCGGGATGTTTTACGTGGATGTATCTACTTTCCCCATTCTCAGTCGCAGTTTCGTGTCGGGTGTACGGACCTATATTGTTACATAAGTCGGTCTGATTTCTGCCAGCTCTAGCATTAAAATCACCAATTTGACATCGTGCTCCGGTATAGAACCCATCAGATTATCCAGATTATTGTAAAATGAGTCTTTATCCTGGGATTGGCTTACATCAGTGGGCGCATGTATACAAACAATTGACAGGTTGGCTAATCTCATGTGCAAGCGAAGCTAACACATTCGATTATCGACTGCTTGAAAGTCCAAGACAGCCTTGTTTACCTGTGGCCCAATGAGAAATCCAATCCCAAGATTTCCGAGGTCATCTCCACTGTGTAGCAACGTATAGCCTTGGGACACATGGTCTCCACTTTTAGGCCATCGAGTTTCCTGGAGAGCTACGAGTTCCAGCCGATACTCTTTCATGCATGTGATAAGGCCGTCCAACGCGCCAGACTTTCTTGATGACTTAAGCGGTGGTTCCTTTCTTTTGTTGTTTTGGCGGTATCCGATTTTTATCATTTTCACTTTTTTTACGGATGCGGGTCGTCAGCCCAGCGGTCCAACCAGATTAAGTCGTCTCCTACGACAAGCTCTGGATACTCTTATGATGGAGTTGTCTTAATAACCATGGGAAATCATTACCGACACACACCAAAAACCACGGAGTTCCTCAATGTCCTATTGTTATGGTTAGTTCAACGATTTGCTGGACAACACTTTAATCCCTAGTTTGAACCTAACATTTCAATTTATAAACAATACGCGCTTAGATCAACTTGTGCGCAGTATTTTAGTGGGCAAAAATAATAGGTTAAATTTAACGAAATCAATATACAAAAAATCGTATGAAATATCCATTTTTTGAAAGAGATAATATTCGCGATGGTCGGATGGTAATATTCTGATAGGATTGACAAATTATTTATTCGTTACATAACAGTAACGTATGATATTTATAGATAGCGTTCATCAAGCTTACAACGCAAAATGGAATGAAATAAACGTTGTCTTGTTTTCGAAAATTTATTATGATCTTCTAAAATTATTTTAGAATACAAATAACAACAATTTAGAATATAATTTTGTTAAGCTAAAAATACCAAAAGTAAATAACTTTTTAAATAAAATTCGCTTAATTAATTTTTTTGTTGTGAAGTACAATTGTTCCGGTTAGGGAAGAAATATTATTCATATGGCTGTCGCGGCTAGCCTCACAGCACCCCATTCGATCGGACCAATTTTCGAGCACTTTTTCGGGTGTATAGGGTCGTTCGGCGATGGCATCACGAATTTTGGCCTTCAAATGCTCAATTGTCTTCGGTATAATACTTGTCTGTAATGTTGCTCACAGAAAATGGTGTTAAATCGCAGCTTCTTACCGGCCAATTAACATCATCATTTCGGCTAATTAAACGGCCGTCAAAAGTTTGAAGCAATAAATCGATTGTGGAATGAGATGTGTGGCAAGTTGCACCATCCTGTTGAAACCAAACATCGTTCACATCAATACCATGAAAAGCGGGCGCAAATAATGGGTTATCATGTTGTGGTAGGTGCCTTCATTGACCGTAACGGTTGCGCCGACCTCATTTTCAAAGAAATATGAGCAAATTTAAACCGATACATAGAAAAACATTATCATATGAAAATTAAATATCGAACAAAAAATTAACGATATTTATTATTTAATTTCATTACAGTTTCATTAGTAAATATTTCAGTAGATTTTCCTTTTCACAACTATAGCGACACTAATTAACATAACGCGAACTAAAAACTCTCCACGGTTTATCTGACAACAAAAAATTTACTACAAATTCTCCATCAAATATATTTCTATGTTCTCCATCATCAAAAGAGATAAATCTTTATTTTGACAAATCGTATTGTCGTCTGTCAAATCACAAAACATTTCGTTGATAAAATAGTTTTTAAATTGTATTAATAAATAAATAAAAATTCTAACACTATAAAAATATCACAATATAATTACTCTTAATATTTATAGTTAAATTGGCATCAATATGTCATTAGTTCCAGAATATGAGGATTCTGACGAGGAAATTAACCAAGACAATAGTTCTGAGGAATCTGAAACGGCGGGCGCAGAAGATGAAGAAAGACAAACACAAACATATATAATTAAGTAACTTCTATTTTATAAATATTTCACTACATATTAGTTACACTGTACGGTATAATTTTAGAAATGACGTTAGTAAAAAAGAGTCTTTGCCTAGTGCTAGTTTTTTATTCTCGGGCGAGTCAAAACCAGGTGCGGTATTTAATAATCCATTTAAAGCTGCTGAGAATGCTAAAATTGCAAGCCTCGAGAAACATGTAAAAATGGTGAGCACTGATGATAAAATTACAACAATAAATGGAAAGAAAATATGTTGGAATTATCGAAAGGGGCGTTGCAGATTTGGAAGTAAATGTAAATTTGCCCATGATTCAGATATTCAAATGACAAATGATAGCAGTAAAGTGCAATTAGATCATATAAGTGATTTTACACCGAACCAAACGATAGAAACGCCCGTTAATAGTACATCAATCGTTGTTGCAAGTGAGGTCGACATGGACTATTTGAAGAAGAAACGTATTAAAAAACGTCCTGGTTTAAATACATGTATCATTCCAAACAAACAAATGGTTAAAATTTATTCGGGTCAGACTTGAATCTCCAATACATCAATAAATAATATTAACTACATATCAATCATAACCGTTTCATAATGGAAATAGAGGTCCATTTTGCATACAAAACTTCAACACGCATTCCTAATAATATAAGAATTGTTTATCAGTATTTCAAGGTACCATAGATTTTAACTAATGTAAGATTTCAAACAAAAGACCAAATTTTACTAGATAACTTTATTGAAAAAACCAGTTGTTATATACTTATATAGGTTTTTAAAATATTATTTTATTTTCTGTTAATTAAGTTCTATGTATTTAATTAAATTTTACTTTATTATATATTGACTTTAAATTTTTGTTCATAAACTTTAAATATTTTCCCAATTCTTCTTTGTGTAGCAGCGCCTAAATAAATATCTGGTGACCACATGTAATATACTTATAGAAGAATTTGAGAAACCAATTTACTTAAATGTTTTACCATGGATTGTATATATTTTCAACTTTGCAATGCACAAAATTATATCTTAAATGCAAAATAATACAAATTTAATTTATTTATTACTTTGTAAAATTTAGAATAAAATAATTAAATTTCCCTGTATTACAAAATTGTTTACTATTTATTCATCGGGCAACATTGTTCCAACACAACCACGGCGTCACAACATTTTCGTTCGTTTCGATCAGTATTTTGTACAGTAGTATTCATTTCGTGTTCATCTTTCGTTATACATAAACTTTCCGCCATATTGTTCTCTTTGAGTTTTAAAAAGATGCGTCTTTTTAAGTTGTGTTAAGTTTGATTTTTTTTAAAAAAATGTTCATAAAAATAACTAGTTTAGAGCAAAGATTAATTAAAACGATTACAATATTAATATTGCACATAAAATTTACTATATAAATGTAATATTTTTATTATGCGATGGTGTAATTTCACCAAGAATATTTGTGATTAAACTTTGAGGTAAGAAAAATGAAACTCGCTTGCAAAAATCTTTTTTTCTGTATTGGAAATTTTTTTCAACATGGCTGATAAATTAAAAAAAAATGAGGTAGAATCTCGCTATTGTGACGAAATCGAAAAATTATTTTTTGTGAAATTTTTATATTCAGTTTTACAGTGGAAAATATTTTGTTAAATCGCAATCTAGTGATAAAAAAATTAATAAAAATGAGGCAACATAATTTCATGTAGTATCTATAGAAGCGATTCGTTCCGAGTAGAGTAATAAAAAAATTGCCCGGCCCTAGAGATTTTTGTACAAAGCGAAAAAAATTGTTTGTGTAATTTTTTTACTTCAGTATATCTTTAAATATTTTTTATAAATTAAATAAATTTTTAATCTGGATCGAGGGTATTTTAAAAAAATTAAAAGTTAATATTTTTTCCGGTAAAAAGTTGAACTTCCCGCCTTTTGACAAAACTAAAAATTTAAAAGGATTTTTTAATTTGTGTTATTCAGATGCATCAAACATGAATGAAGGTGAATCAGCAGGAGGGCGTTTAGGGCAAAACCCAGCCCTTCCTGCTGTTCTAGACCGCAGATCAAATTCCAGCGGACTCACACAGGTACGATTAAATTACTCTCTTGACACACTTATTTACTATTAAATTATAAGTTTTGCGCTTGTTTTTGTTTTATTAAACTATTGAGTTAATTCTTGCACATTAAACATCATAACTTTTGCACACATTTTGCGAATTTTTGTATAAATTTAACACTGCAAGTGTTATACAAGCCCTCAACTAAAGTTAAGTTTTAGTTAGGGCGGTATGACACTAGTTTAGATTTGGGATGTTGATAAACACTACACTGAAGTAAAAAGATTTCCATGCGCATTATGTCAATCTATGACATAAAATTGAATAAAAAAATTGTTTTTGTTTTTTTTTATTTTCAGATGGCTAGTGGATCTGCGGTATCAGTAGCATCCTCCATGTCACTATTATCCAATGAAAAAAGTAATTCACAGCAACCGCATCAATTTCAAATTGGAACTCCGTCACGGATTTCATATCAACAACAACAGATATTCTATCAAAGTAGTGCAAATAATATAACTAATAGTAATATTAATACCGGCAATAATATTAGTGTTGCTAATAATTCAATCAAGACAGAAAGTGTTGTGACTAGTAGTAGTACTAGTAGTGGTGGTGAAAATTTAAATAGTTTAACGATACATATGATATCAACATCACCTACTGCAGTAACTACAAACGTGACAACTAATAAAAGTGAACAAGATTTAGCGATTGTATCGTCGCCAAATAGACCACAAACCAAACGAATTAAATTAGAAGGAGCGATAGCTGGTGATGATTCAATCTCAGGTTTAAAAAAACGCATTTTAGAACATAAGTATCATCGTTTAAAAAGTGTCAAAGAGAAGTATGTAATATTTTTACTTATACATATTATTACATATGTTTAAAATAGTCGATATATAACAAACAACTAACCAATTTTATTTGAGTTTTGTATACATTGCACGCTTAATTCATTCATTTAGCTTCATATTTAGCCTTCGTGCTTCATTGTAACAAATATGTATATAAAAAAAATGTGTATTTGTTATGTGTTATATGATATAAGTATACAAATATATTAATCTAGTAAAATAGAACAATAAATTGACAAATCTTAGTTTGCAATATTTACACATAGTAAATTGCTTTCAAATAAAATTTACACGTAATATTGATATTTCCAACCATTTAAATTATAAATTGAATTTACCCAATAATCGTAAGATCTAACTTTTACCGATTTAATTCTATAGTAATTGTTAAAAATTAATAATAATGATGATTATGTATTAAGTTTTTAATTTTACTGCTACGGCCTTGCGAAGGTAAATCCCGCCCAATGTTCGTTCAATTAAATATGAAATAAATGTTAGCATACAGGTAAAGAATAAGTTGTCCATCCGATTTTCTCAACATAACTAAACTTGAGTATTTCCTAAGATGTTTTTTTTTTTTTTTTTTTTGTAAAAACTACTTATTTACTGAATGTGTATCATTGCTCTGTCAATATAATCTTGATGTATGTTTTGTCGCTGGTTGTAGCTTAATGGAATCTCATTCTCGCCGTTTACTAAAATTAACATGCACCGGATAACATAAAAACGCGATTGAGTGTATTAAAACATTCGTTGGGCTGATCTCACCACCTACACTCACCACATACGTTTCTCTTAATTCCTTAAAGATTGAGAGAACTTCATAAATAATTAAGTCAGCAAGAATTGAATGATTAACTCCTAATTTAGGCGAAATAATTTTGACTTATAATTTAAAATGACAGACTTGAATATTTTTTTTAACTTAAGAATGCATTACCGAATTCTTACCAGGATTGTTTAGGAAGCTATAGGCAGAATATTACAATGGTTCATTTATTTTGCATAATAATATTTTACATAGGGGTTCTAAATCTTTTTTTCCCGGTTAATGTCGAAAAATAGGTTTTTAGAATACAGGTAGTAATATTGTTCTCAATATTATTGGAGATTTTTGAACCCGGAGCAAAACTTAAATTAAAGAATAAGCAACATGAGATACCAATAAAGATTTTTTTATTATTTCTAAAAGTATATTGTCCATAAATTACCGAACAATTCCTATTCTCTTATAAATTTATTAGAATATCAGTAAGCAAATCAGTATTAAATTAAATAAAAATTTGTAATTTGTTTGTTTTAAAACTAAACATTACATTAATTAATTTGAGATTTCTTCTCAAAAAGTTGTTGGAGTGACTTATTTTAACTCTTTATATAGATTTGTATCTATAGTTACCAAACTCTTTTGTAGCAAAGAACTTCCAACTTTTTCAATCCCTCTTTTGAAGTCTTACGCATCTTATGCCAAAACCAATGCGAGGACGTACTATTAGCATTGTTAATTTTCATTTAATTATGAACGGTTCGATTTATATTGATTGCCATTTGATTTTGGTATATAATTTTTTATTATAAGCTCTAAATTCGATGTAAATACCAGTAAAGAACTGGAAAACTGATATTTTTGGATAAAAGTATAAAATTCTGCCCTAGATTTTTAAATTTATTTATTAAGAGTTTTATATAAAATCAGAAAATTGTACATTAGATAAATAATATACAAAATTGAAAGTACATATTGTTATAAATAAAACAATGTATTTTTAAAACAAACATTATATAAAATATTTGTTGGGTAGCATTTAAATTACAAGAAAAATATGATCAGAAATAGAATTTTTCTTAAATGAAAGATGGAACTTTAATGTTTAACTTGAAAACAAAATGAGTTTTATGAATGTTACAATTTAATCAAATGAATTGCTTTAATAAATTAACGATTATTTTTTATTTATTTCTTCCAGATACACCGAACATGTAACGGAATTGTTCTTTCTTCAAACTGGTGGTAGTATGATGGATTATCCTGTATGGAGGAAAAAGGCTCATACACCGCAATTCGTTAATTTTATGAGATCTTATAAATTAGATCCAACATTCTTTGAGGATTCAAATACGGTAAGGCCATCGTTTAATTACTATTTTGTAGCATAATTATAATTTTGTTATTGTATCTAATTTAGTCTGGTAATACACAACAAACATCAACCGCTCTAAATACTGTAACCACGCCTGCTAGTTTACCGCATGGAACTGAAATAAAAATTCCCGGAGTTGGAGTTACACCGGTTGCAGTATCAACTCAACTACCAGCTGCTGTAGCCCAGTTAAGCCAACAAGGTAAATTATTTGTTTATTATTTTAAATAATTTAAAAAATGTTATCCAATAAATATTATTTTTGGTATATGTAAATTGCACTGTGGTGGAAAAGAGAAAATTTATTATAAAACAATATTTTAGATTAGTGGATTTTGGTTTAATTTGATTTACTTTGGATTTTTTTATACGTATTATGTACTATATTTATAGAGCTCGTTAGGTACCTACAGTGCAACCTGCATCTATTTGAATATAATATAAATAATATATTTTTTATATAACACAAATAAATAATTAAAAAAAAAAAAAAGAGGAAAAATGTAAAATATTTTTGCTCTTGGTATTTACTATGATATAACACATGCACTAATATTTAAAATTTGTGGGGTTGTATTATTACTCTATATATAGGTAATGTACCTGGAAGACCCCAAGGGGGTCGTCATGGTATGGTTTTTGGTCAAATATCAACATCCTCAACTTCAATAGGAAATTCCTCTCTACCTCTGGTGCCAGGTAGCACCTTCTCATACTTAACAAAAACATTTTAATTTTATTTTTACTAAAATAAAATTGTGACCCTTTGATTTTTTTTATTTTATAATTTTTTATTTGCATGAATACAAACAGCATGTTATAAAATTAAATAAAAAATACTTTTATATTAATGTAACTTAACTTTAGTTTTTATTTTTGGTTTCTCGTTTCTATATTTTATATAATTGTGTATATATAGTAGTTTAAATTGTGAAACACATAAAAATGATAATTATAAAACACTTTGTAGGTGGAACCCCATTGTTATTAGAACCGGCAATAAGTAATACGATTAGTGATAGTAAAATCGGTATTCAATCATTTGGTACTACTGCTGGAAGTGTAATTTCTGCAGGAATACCAAAAACTGCAGTAGGTGCCACAACCAGTAGCATAAAAAATGGTAGTAATGACAATATTCCAACGAATAATGCAAGTAATAGTAATGGCAATGCATCTGTAAGTGGCAACGGTAGTAATACAACCAATAGTTCAACTGGCCAAGAACAATTTTCGGCTAAAGCTAGACAAGAAGTATATGTAATGCAGAGAGTAACAGAACTACAAAGAGAAGGCCTTTGGACTGAAAAACGACTTCCTAAAATCCAAGAACCTACAAGACCTAAAGCGCATTGGGATTATTTACTTGAGGAAATGGTTTGGTTGGCAGCCGATTTCGCCCAAGAACGAAAATGGAAGAAAAGTGCCGCAAAAAAATGTGCACGCATGGTGCAAAAATATTTTCAAGATCGTGCTTTGGCAGCCCAAAAAGCTGAAAAAGCACAAGAATTGCATCTTAAACGAATTGCTGCTTATGTCGCAAAAGAAATTAAAATATTCTGGGCTAATGTAGAAAAGCTAGTTGAAATTAAACAACAAACCAAATTAGAAGAGAAACGGAAAAAAGCTTTAGATCAACATTTAAGTTTTATTGTGGATCAGACTGAAAAATTTTCTCAGCAATTAACCGAGGGTATGAATAAAACTTCGGTGGATGTAAGTGGTGCACCTAGTTTGAATTCAAGTAGGAAATCATCACCAAAACCTGGTGGTCATGTATCCGATGGTAAGTTTTAATGAATAACATTAGTTATAACAAATAGATTACAAAAAATTATTCCTATTTTATTAGATGAGTTTTCTCCTGGAAATGCCTCATCGGATGATGACGAAGAAACAATTGCAAAAGCAGAAGCCGAACAAACTGAGGTTAATGAAGAAGTGGCAGCACTACAGAGAGAATCTGAAATGGATTTAGATGATTTTTTAAAAGAATTACCTAAAGATTATTTAGAAAACCGGGATAAAATAAGCCTTTCAGAAACTGTAAGTAATCTTTTTCTAATTATAAAGATATAATATGCACTTTCGCTAGACTCACATTTTCTATTTTTAATGGAAACTAGTGAAATTTTAATTTAAAAGATGCTAGATAAGTCAACATATTTGTGCCAATTTGCTAAAATAATAATTTTTAGTCAATTCTAGACAAATAAGTACATACATTATTATTGATAAACAATAGTTAAAATACTATTATATTTCGAATTAGATATTATTATATCTCGGGTTTTTTTTTTGTTTAATAGGAAAATTCAGATGAAGAATTTCAAGCCAACACCGATAGTGATGACGATGAAAATACTATTAAAGAACAAGAAGAAGCTGAGCAAGAAACTAATCATGATCAAGAAATTGAAGAACTTAATGTGAGTTATATTACTTTTTATTATTACATATGTACACACATATGTTTTAAAATGATGATTTCACTACCAACTACTCGAATGGGTTTTTATTCTATTTTAGAATAACTTCTCCAACCTTTGATGTAATATTGAGGCATTTGTCTGATTATTTTATAATAATTAATATATTATTATCTGTTGCTATGTCGAAACTTAATTTATAATTTGTTTAATTAACAGGCCGAAAACAATATGAGCATAGACGATTTGATGGAGAAATATAAAACACTACCAATCGAATCAAAACCTGATGAAGGATCAGTGGGAAATGAGAGTGAGTAAATTTAATCTAAACTGATTTTCTCCTTTATACAAGTATACAGATACAGATTGTTCGATTTTTTTTCTTGATTACGTTTCTAGATAAATTCTTTTACAAACCAATTTTGTATTTTTGCTCTGTAATCAAATATGTATAAATATTTTTAATTTTAGTAGAACCCCAAATATTATTTTGGATATATTTTTTTTGTTTAATCATTCTCATACTTTTGCTGTAATGCGATCTGCATTACAGCAAAAGTAAAATTATATTATACAAAATAATATTCCTAATTTAGCAGTATTTACAGATTGTCTATAGAAATATAAATCAATCGAAATACGAACGTTATTTCATGTCAATATTTTCAGCAATTCAGATATAAATTTATATATTTAATTTTTAGTTAAATATAAATTATAGTTGAGTAATTTCCATTATATCTTTTATACGATTATATAACAAGAAAGAATGGAAAAATGAACAGATCTGCTGTATGTATATTAATTTTTAAAATGATGATACAATTTACATTTACTGAAAAATTTTAAGTTCTATTTTTGAATTTTTAGTTTTATTAGTTGGATGACAATCGAGGCATTTGTCTGATTATATTTCATTTTTAATATTTGATTACAACATTTTACAACTCTTGTTTAACATATCATTTTTGTTTAATTCACAGGTACTGTTGACGACGAAAGTGAGGTTGAAGATAGTGATGATGACGATGATAGTGAAATGGATGTAGATAGTTCAACAGCAGAATCTGAAAGTGAAGTAACTCAAGATTCTGATTTGAAAAATTTACTAGGTGGTGACACATCTAAAGATGCATCGTTAGACAATAAAGATGATCTGATTAATGATGCAGCCGCTCTAGCTGAGAGCATCCAACCGAAAGGAAATACATTATCTTCCACAAACGTTGTAACGCCAGTTCCTTTTTTATTAAAACATTCTCTTCGAGAATATCAACATATTGGATTAGATTGGCTGGTCACAATGCATGATCGAAAATTAAACGGTATATTAGCCGATGAAATGGGATTAGGAAAAACAATTCAAACAATAGCTTTATTAGGTCATTTGGCATGTGTCAATGGAAATTGGGGGCCTCACCTAATTATTGTTCCATCATCGGTTATGTTAAACTGGGAAATGGAATTTAAAAAGTGGTGTCCCGGATTCAAAATACTAACATATTACGGCACGCAAAAAGAACGCAAAATTAAACGAATTGGTTGGACAAAACCGAATACATTTCATGTATGCATTACGTCTTATAAATTAGTTATACAAGATCATCAAAGTTTTCGACGGAAAAAATGGAAATATCTTATATTGGACGAGGCACAAAATATAAAAAATTTTAAATCACAAAGATGGCAGCTTTTATTAAATTTTCAAACAGATCAGTAAGTAATGATGAAGTAATTTTTAAATGTATGAACTTTTTTATTAAACTAGATTTATTTTTAATATTATAGGAGACTTCTGTTAACTGGCACTCCACTACAAAATAATTTAATGGAACTTTGGTCGTTGATGCACTTTTTAATGCCACACGTATTTCAGTCACATCGAGAATTTAAAGAATGGTTTTCTAATCCAATGACTGGAATGATAGAAGGCAACTCGGAATACAATGATTCGATCATCAAACGCCTTCATAAGGTCTGTACCCTGTACGTAATGTAATATTATGATTATTTTATTTGTGTTTGTCAATTTTTTTCTTTGTTTTTCTCTAATTTTTTATTCATTTTTATTTTTAATTACACATAAATGAAAAAATCATAATATTTTTGTGGTTTATTACTTAAACGTTTTTTTCTAACTCATACTCACCAAATCAAATATAATTATTTTTAGGAATAAACCACAAAATACTAATATTAATGTTAATGCATGAAATGCTGAGTCATGCGAATTTTGTTAAATTTTTTATTTATAATTTTCTAGGTATTGCGTCCATTCCTGTTACGCCGGCTGAAATCAGAAGTGGAAAAACAAATGCCAAAGAAATATGAGCACATAATTATGTGTCGGTTATCAAAACGGCAACGTTTTCTTTACGATGATTTTATGAGTAGAGCTAAAACGAGAGAAACACTATCGTCCGGAAATTTATTGAGTGTAATAAATGTACTTATGCAATTACGTAAAGTATGCAACCATCCGAATTTGTTTGAGATTCGACCGACTATATCGCCATTTGAAATGGAGGGCATAAGTTATCGGACTGCATCGCTGGTTTGGAATTTATTGGATTATAATCCATTCAAACATATTGATTTGCATTCTTTAAATTTAGTACTCGTACATTTAGAGTTGTGTATGTCAGCTTATGTTGCTTATCGAGTAAAAAAAATAATTACCCCACGAAAATTAATTGAAGAAATTGATAGTGTAGCAGACTTACCGCCAAAATGTCCTTCGGGCAAATTAAAATTTCATGTTCGTATACGCGATGCTAAAGTGCAAGATGGTTTAATTCACAATGCTGTTAAATTTGGAACAAGCCCTGCTATGAAAAGTGATGGAACAAAATTTATTCCATTGAAAAAATTAGCAGCAATTACGCCCACAATTAGTACAACCGCTAGTATTAGCAATACAATTATAGCATCGTCGAGCAATGTCAATCCACCACCACTTGCTACGACAACGCAACACATTAATTTAAGGAAACGTAATGAAATTACTGGAACGAGAATGAATGTAAGTGCCGGAGGTCATGTTGCACAAATTGTGCAAACATCTTCTGGACGGCATATCCTGCTAACTTCAACAAATGCTGGAACAGGTAAAATCAGCACATTTGTATATTAAACTATTTATGTTGCAATCTCAATCTTACTATAGATACTTTAATCATTATCGATAGTAAACGCAAAGTTGCAAAAAATAATCATTTCATCATGATATATAATGTAAAGTAGACACCGTGTTTATATATTAGGTGTATATGTTAGTATATGTAGATGAAAACACACTATATTTTAAATTAAAATTAAGTATCGAATTGATAAAATAAGTTTTTTGTTTTCTATTCAACTGCAGTATTAACACCCAGTGGGCAACGTCTAACAGTTTTGAAAAATGTTAGCCAAACAAATAGGTCGCCACAACAAAATTTAATTGGAAAACCTATTATGAAAGTGTCACCTATTGTAACCCAACATAATTCCACGCCAATGCAAACCATTTCACAACCTTTAGCAACGGCAATTGTAAATGAATGGAAGAGCACTAATGCAGTAGAACGTCCGGCAAACAATTCAATTGTGGAACAAGTAGTGATTAAAACTGAAGAAAATGAATTTTTATTGGTAAGAGAATTATTTTATATGATAACTTATGCGCACTTTCGCTAGACTCACAATTTCTACTTTTGAACTTAGTGATAAAAAATGATAAAAGTGCAAGATCATTTAACATATTTGTGCCAATTTGCTAAAATATTAATTTTTAGTCGATTCTAGACAAATATTTGTACATTATCATTTTAAATGCAATGGTTAGAATTATTTCATTTTTAAAATTAAATTTAGCTTTCTTCAAAATATAAAAATCATACAACAATAAAATTGTATTTGATTACAGGCTGAAAAAGAAGCAATTCGAAAAGAAAGAAGGATTCTAAAATTACAAATGATAAACAACATAAATCATCGAAGATGTGATGCATCTCCAATCTATGGTTCAGACTTACGTGAATCTCTTACTACACTATCAAAACCATGTACCACTGAAACTTACACAAATTGGTTTAGTAGAAGTTATACTAATTGCTATGCAACCATGTTAAATAGTGACAAAAATTGGTCTCTATCTAAAATGCTTAAATCCTATGAAGAACGAACGCGAGAATTGAATTCAATATTTAGTAATTTTGTATTATTTGTTCCTGCTGTATCAGCACCTCTTATCAAATTACATGTAACTCATCCACATCCATCGAAAGTTAATAACGAGAAGCAACTGGAATTTACGGCGCGGGTAAAAGTTTCACCAAAATTAAAATTGCTGCATCCAATTATATCTGCAATGTCAACTCAGGTATGTGAATCATAATTCTTTATACATAATAATAATTGATAATGTATATATTTCGGGTATTATCAATAAACGAAACCTTCTAAAACTACAAGCCTATATAACTATTTTAATATAGTTGTGTACTTTACTTATAGTCGTAATTTATAATATTGTTTGCGTCCTTTTATACCGTATTCGATTGCAACAACACAATCAAAAGATTTCTACAATTAAGTTGTTCTGAATTGAAATTTTATGATTATATCAAGTGTAAAATACAGCATCAAAAATCGATTTCTTTCGTATAAATTTCAATTATCAAAGAAATTTTTGCAATGATGTTAGATTAATCTGATTAATTTTATATTACTTGAAAATGATTAGATTAAGCAACTAATTATTTTTCATTATAATAAATCGACAAAATTTTTATGGTATTAATAAATGTTTAATAATATTAATTATTTTAAATAATATTAATTATCATTTGTTTTACAGTTCCCAGATCCGCGATTAATCCAATATGATTGCGGCAAACTTCAAACTTTAGATAAATTATTACGTAATTTAAAATATGAAGGTCATCGGGTTTTAATATTTACGCAAATGACCCGAATGCTTGATGTTCTAGAAGCATTTTTAAATTACCATGGTCACATTTATCTACGCTTAGATGGTACAACAAAAATTGAGCAACGACAATTGTATATGGAACGATTTAATGGCGATAAACGAATTTTCGTATTTATACTATCGACGCGATCAGGAGGTGTAGGCATTAATTTGACTGGAGCAGATACTGTGATATTTTATGATTCCGATTGGAACCCAACTATGGATGCCCAAGCACAAGATCGTTGTCATCGTATTGGACAAACTCGCGACGTGCATATTTATAGACTAATTAGTGAAAAAACAATAGAAGAAAATATATTAAAAAAGGCAAATCAAAAACGTTTACTTGGTGATATGGCAATAGAAGGTGGTAATTTTACAACAGCGTACTTTAAAAGTTCTACAATTCAGGATATATTCAACGTTGATAATAATGAAGAGGATGCAAGTACAAGATTAGGTGAAGTTATCGAGCAGTCCAAAGAAAGAAAAAGGTTACAGGAAGCGTCAACAGCTGTAGTACCGTCTCAGAGTTCTTCATTCGAAGATAAGAATCAAATTAATGCGTTTGAAAATGCGTTGGCAGCCGCAGAAGATGAACAGGATGTGCAGGCAGCTACGTCAGCAAAAGCAGAGGCTGCAGCTGATTTAGACGAATTTGACGAAAATATCCCCATTGAAGAAGCGGCTACTACATCAGAAAATAAAATACCTGAATTGAGTAAAGCCGAACAAGAGGTTGAAAATATTATCAAACAGGTACGAATTGAATTATTGTATTATTATAATATTTATTCTTATGGCTTACATTTTCCAACATTTATCAATAATTAAATAATTTATAAATCTACTTGTAAGCCAAAATTATTATTTTGAAGACCAGACAGAGTACATCTTTTTAATAGTTGTAATCTATCACTCATCTTTGTACATTTTGATCATAAATGTGCTTACATTGTTTAAATTATGAACAAATTTAATTCGAAAATATTTTGCCGTTATCAAACCTAAAGTTGTTCGTCTTTTGATCTCAAATGGCGCATCATTATTTCAATACTGGCAGTTAACTATAATGAAACTTAAATAAATTGTAATTTAACAATAGTATATTAATCTGAAGTTTAGAATGCTTTCCGATTGATTTTGAAATATTGAAATCCTGAGATACTATTAAATTTTCAGTTGTGTAAGTTTTCTTTTGCAAATTTTTGTGAGTACATTTAAGGTCTATGAATTATTAACGTAATTTTGTTTAACTGTTGGGTATTATCTTGTTCATTTTACAAAATATTACATTTAATATCCATTTGGCATTAAAATTTACAGTCATACAGTCCTTAACAAAATTATTTGTGCATCGCAAAAATTTAACAATTCACTCGAGAAAATTTGAAATAATGAATATTTTTTAATTTTTTTTTTAATTAAATACAGAATAAATGCCATTTCAAATAACAAATCCATCATTATAATTTTAAAGTTAATTTTTAGGTCAATAGTTTAAATTTTCTCGAGTGAATTGTTAAATTTTTGCGATGCACAAATAATTAAAGGACTGTATGTCTTAAAATTGTTAAATCTGATAAAAATTGAACTACTTAAATTAAATAAATATTTATTGTTTTCACTATATTTATTTTTATAGTTGAGTCCGATCGAAAGGTATGCAATGCGATTTGTCGAAGAAACAGGTGGTTCATGGACAGCTGAACAACTTCGTTTGGCAGAAGCAGAAATTGAAAATCAAAAACGTGAATGGGAAGCAAATCGTTTAGCCGCACTACAAAAAGAAGAGGAAGCCAAACGCAATGAAGAAGATCAAGAAATGATTACATATTCATCAGAAGATGCCAAAAATCAGGTTAATCAAACAAAATCTCAAAGACCTATAAATAAACGTTTAGTTATGGTTAAGAATGCTTCCTATAGTAGTAAACGAAACCGTAAATCAGTTGTATTAGAAAAGCGAGCGTTACAGAATAGTATTAAATCAAAGAAACGTAAATTTATTATTACGAATAATGGTAGTAATAGCGGTGGTCGAAATAATAATAGAGAGCATGCTAATCGTACGCGAATAAATCCTAAATTACGTGGCAATAAAATTAATAAATCTAGAATTAAATTACATACCAAACGTACACGAGGTAGGGTAATTCCGATTAGTTCTAATAAATTAAGAAATGGTAGTAAAAATAAGTCTAGAAAGAATGTTAATTATAGTAATAAACCGACAGAAGACTGTGATGAAGACGACAATGACGATGATGATGATGAGGACAGTATAGTAGACGATGACGAACGCACACAAAATTCTGAAGAATTTGATAGTGAATGTAGCTTAGACGTCATGGTTGATTCAAATGATGCACCCGATTCAGATTCAAATCAAACATCCACTGATAAATCGGAACAAAATGCTGCATCGGAAACGTCAAGTAGTAGTAGTTGCAACAAAAATAAAAAAGCACTTGAAAATCATGTCGATGTAAATAGTCCGCGCACACGATCGCGTGGCTCGGTTAAAATTAATTTATGGACGTTAGATGTAAGTCCCATATTGCCTGGTGAAAAACCCGTATCGAAAAGTGGACGTGATTTTAAAACTAAACATGATGATAGTGACGAACATGACAATGAAAGTGAAGATGATAAACCACTGATTAATCATATCGATCAAAAGAAACGTAAATTGTCAAAAACAATCGATAGTACCGATGGAGATGAAATGATAACGCCACAGCGTCGTAAATTATATCGTAAGGTGCATAATAATGGTAGTAGTTGTAGTACTAGTAGTAATATACGAACGTTAGATAGTTGGGTTAAAAGATCGCCAAAAGTAGTTTTATCAAAAATTATGCTTACAAATGAGGAATTGGACGGGACCTCACCTGTAAGTAGTAGTGAATTTACGAGACGTACCAGGCGGACGTCTATCGTCAAAGTAAATCCCGATAATGGTCCGACTTGATAAATAGTCATTTGTGCAATTAAACACACTTGAATGTCGACTGCGCGCGCCACAGGCACTTGTGAGATAATAATGAGAATCGATGTACTTTAAAGGATTTACATACTAGAATGTCGCGATTGTGGCACCTCTATATTGTTTTTATTACAACTGTTTCTCAGTGTGTGTTTCCCACAGATATCAAATAATTTATGACTGACAAATTTTTATTTTAATGAAATTTAATTTATTTTTAATTACACAAATTGTTATTGCCCCCTTCCCTTAATTATTATTTTGTAAAAATATAAAATCGCTAAAGATCTTTTTAACATAAAAATATTTAAGAAATTAATTTTAATATGTAAATAATTTATATATATACATAAAGCTGAAAATTTAACTAAACTGCAAATCGGTATAAGTGTAAATAATAATTATTATGAGTATTTTATAATTTTTAAGTTTATTTCGAAAAGTATAAATATATAATATAAATATATACACATATATATATATATATATATATATATATATATATATATATATATATATATATATATATATATATATATATATATATATATATATATATATATATATATATATATATATATATATATATATATTTATATATATATATATATATATATATATATATATATATATATATTTATATATATATATATATATATATATATATATATATATATATATATATTTATATGTATATATATATTTAATCAAACGCGTATGTGTAGGATTACAAAATTGGAGGTTTAACGTGCCAAAATGTGTAAAATGCGCAGCTCATAATCCTTTTTAGTGACAAACAGTATACTAAAACCGCACGCGTCTAACTCATCCATATATAAACTTTATTCCTTAAGATTATTTTTTATTTTAACTTATCTAAATAGCAAAACAAATATTAAAAATCACAAAAACTGTTAACTACTGAATGGGAAAAACTATAAATTAAAAAACTCAAATGATCATCTGTGAAATTAGGTTATACAAAATACATTGTAATATAAATAATGATATTTAAAAAAGAAAAATGAGGAAAAAAATTTTCCTTGTTAAAAAATAAAATAAAAAGAAATAGTAAAAGAAATACTCTTGTGTGTGTGTTGTTTTAATTTTTTTTATATACCTCAGCACTTTTTGGAATTGGACTGTTTTGGTGTTACTGATATTATTGTTCGTTGAAAATAAAGAAAATTAATAAAAAAAAATTTAATTGAAAAAAAACTTGCACTGTGTTATATACAAAACCATCCATTCTCTTTGTAAAATGAATATAGTGTTTGGCAATGGCACAGGCTCATTTAAATAAAGCCGCCGACCGTTGATCTAAAGTTTGTAGATTTAAATGTTTCTATTTTGTTTGGGTACACACACCAAAACAGCCTTGCCATTCCAAACTGCTGCGGATATATAAAAAAAATGTATCAAAACAACACAGCGGCAAGGATTTTTTTTCGTTTTTTCTATTTTATTAATTTTAATTATTTTTTTAAACAACAAATATCAGAATACTTACAATTATTTTTTTTTTGTTTTAAACCGTTTAGATTTGGATTTCCCATAATAGTATGGAGAAAATGCCAATGTGGTGTCCACCGACACCGCCACAAGATGAAAACGATGTGTATCGGGATTATGCTTTATCATTTTTGTACGAAACAGTTGAAATAATACCCGAGACGCAATTACCTCCTGTTTACGTTAAAAAAGAATTAAAGCGAAATCGAAATGAAGCTGGATTCTTTTCGGACGGACGAAGACCGGTTAAAATCCGTAAAGAAGAAACATACTATCCACCTAGATCATTATTTGACAAACCATCTCCGGCTTTGGCTAAGATACGTCGGGAGCTGAAAATACAAAGATACCGTGGAAATTTCAAACCTATGATTCAAATACCGGGATTAAAGCAACAATTACCTATGAAGCCATTAGTCGATCCAGAGGGCATGCTTGAGTGGTTTATTTATGAAGATATGGCAATTTTAAATGTTATCCAGAATTTACAAGGTTTACCACTAAATTTAATGTTATTATCTCCCGGTCAGACACCTAATTGGGATATAGTTGCTGATATAGTAAATCAAACATCACGTACTTATCGATCTCCTAAACAATGTCGATACCGTTATGAAGCTGTCATTGTGCCACGTGAAGAAGGAAAATTAATGGAAAGTCCAAAAAAACAGAAAAAAAATAAAAACCCATTAAAAATTCCTTCACCACTAAAAGGAGTGCGATCATTACGTACATCACAATTATACCATAGCGATAGTAACAGCTCATTCACGAAATTTGTTCGTCTCAAATTTGATAATATAAAAACGGCATATATGAAGAAGGCTCCTCAATTAAAACAAGTTCTAGTAAATCCTTCTCTAAAGAATCCTAAACATGCTGCAGTTTTATCCGAATTCGGTATAGGAAATTATGAATCTCCCATATCTCCGTTAGATTTAACACTACGTAGAGTTGAAAGGATTAATAAAGATAAACAAAAGGCTAGTGCTCAAGTTGTTGAACAAGGTGTTCAACAACAAACTCAATCTCAACTCCAACTAGCTACTATACAAGGAGGCCAATCAAATACTTCTCAACAAGCTACTGCAATTGTAGTACAGACGTCCGTTACCGGTACTCCATTACTAGTTCAATCGTCTCCCATACAAGTGACGCGTCATACTTCTGGCGTATTACCACAACAATCTCAACATTTGGTTAAAGCTTTAGTCACATCTTCAGGCAACGTGCAACACATTGTAAATGTAAGCCAAGCAAGTCAATCACAAATTCAACAATTGGCCAATCAACAATCTCAAGGCCAACCAACATCCGTATCTGTCGTATTAACTGGTACTACAGTTTCATCTCTACAACAGTCTCAATTGGTATCCATTCAAACTCCAAATATTGTATCGAGTAGTGGAAATATGTCACAAACTGGATCAATTGTGCAAACAATGACGTCACAATCCTTACCACAGGTTGTGTCAGTATCACAATTACAAAATGTAGGTACAGTGATTACAACTTCAGCTCTAGGTGCCAACGTCGCTACAATGTCACCATCTATACGAGCACAACGTATAGTTGGTCCTAGTGGAATATCAGAAGTTGTATTAAATCGTTCTGGATCGCAATCACCAACTGTTGTATCGGTTAGTGGTTTAGGACAAGGCCTCACACAAAATCAACTTCAAGCAACACAATTACGATTCCAAGTAAGTAGTGGACAACAAATATCTGGTGTGGTGGCAAAAGGAATATCTGTTGGACAGGGAGTCGGTAAACCAAGTAACACACCACAAATACAAATTATTCGACCTCAGTTGCGACAACAATTTAAAATATTACAACCAACGCTAGGTCAGGCAACCGGAACTGTTGTACAATCGGCCGGTGGACAAACTACCCTTGTGAGTCCGGGTACACTAATACAAAGTGGTCTCGTACAACAAGGTGGTAATTTACAAACGGTACAAGTACAACAGTCAACTGGTCAAAAAGTACAATTAGTTAGCGCAGCAAATACTGTAACAGTAACGAATCCTATTGTTGGACAAACTAATGTGGTTGGTAGTGTGGCGACTGTACAGGTAGCACCAGGACAAACTCGCACTCAATTTATAAAACATATTGGACCCAATAAACAGGCACCACGACAATTGAATAATTCGGAAACTGTTCAAGCTCTAATTAAACATCAACTAAATCAACAGAAACCTCAAGTTATACCTCAATCACAGATCCAGTTTGCGCCTGGAATGCCCGGTTCGTCAGGTCAACAGCAAATCACGACACTTGTTAAAACTTCGAGCGGTAATCTTACAACGTTGCAGCAAATGAAATCGGGTCAACTAAAGGCTACTATGGCTAATCAATCTCAGGTGCGACAAATTCAATTGCAACAGCAACAACCGTATTCGTTACAAAATCGAAAGGGTGGAAAAATGACACAATTTGCTCAAGTAGCTGGAAAAGCGGGAATGCAAACACAATTGATTGTTCAAAATCCGAAATCGCTAACAGGTACAGTGACAATGCAACAAATCCAGCATGTGATAAGACATGCACCACCAGGAACTATTACTACTGGACAAATTGTACTTGGGAAACCTGGACGGGTAATACCAGTTTCAGTTGCTTCTCAGTCGAATCAACGTCCGATTCAGGTGAGCTAATGACCTAAAATATAATTTTATTTAATTCTTTTACACTAATTGTTAAAAAAATCAAAACAGACTTCTGAATTATTCATTCGGTAATTTTCATAATAGGCCTCTCGAATCGTACGATAATGATTCGAAAATTTTCGTAATTAACTGTACTCATGAACTTTTAAAATTTATTAATTTAATCTCTTCATATTTCCAAATACAATACTGGCATTATCATGCTTTAGAATAATCTAACACTCCGATTCCCTTAGTCGTGTCACTTCATTCGCCGTGACAGTTGTCGCGTCATTTCATCTATAAATTTGTATTCTGCTAGTCGATTGAAGTGACCTGATGCAACGAAAGTCAATTACTGAATTAATCAGGGAATACTAATAATTTCAACTGAATATGTCCGACTGAAATTTTCACGCGTCTGTAAATGTCGTTCCAAGTGACAAGAAACTTTTTAAACGACTACTAGAATATATAGTTTGTCGCTTCAATTCATAATTGGCGAACAAATCGACTAAGAGAATACAAATATTTGTCGGTCGCTACAAGTGATAAGTGACACGACTAAGGGAATCGGTGTGGTAATCATACATTAACACCTCGATTCCCTTAGTCGTGACAATTGAGTGACGCGACTAAGGGAATCGGGCTGTTATTAATAGGCGTAATGAAAATATAGTAATAGTTATAATTTTTATCATTAAAGATAGAATGATGATATGGTATTAGAAAATAACATATATAATAATAGAAATAACATGTCTTAAGGATCTAGATTTGAATCTATTATCATTTAAAAATATATTATTATAAACATTAAATTCAAACTAATAATAATTTCCAGGTGGTAACCGCATCAGCTGCGCAAGCTCTCGCCGCTGGTAATATTCGAACTCATGTAGTAGGTACGCAGAATGCCAGTGGTACAATCAAAGTTGCGGCATCAGCCGCACAAGTTCATCAACAACAAGCTCTTCTTACAGCATTGCAAAATCAACGCCAAAACAGTAACCAACAACTGAGGTTACAAACATCTACTCCTTTAGTTGCAGTAACGGTACAACAACAGCCATCTGTACAAGTTACGATGCCATCAGTACAGCAAAATAATTCATCAGACAACATACAAACAGTACAACATCAAAAATCTCAAAATCAATAAAAACACGGGATAAACCACAAATAATTCACAAAACTATGTTTCCGTTCCAATTCATTTTGTTTTCTAAACAGAATAAAATTAATTGATATTTAGTTTATGCTAAATATTATTATTTAATTTTTTAAATGTTGCTTTAATTATTATTATTTAGATATCATTACTTAACAAAAAATTCAGAAAAAAATACAAGGGATGTATATTTAAATATTTCGTACATATATTATAATTAATTTTAATTAATATAAATTAAATTTTAAAACTTAAATTCACAAATTTTCTATGTGAATATAATATCTATTATTAATTTTAGCGTGAAAAAGATACAATATTTAGCGTTTTGTCGTCTGTGTGTCAGTTCGCTGTTTCCATTAAAAATAATAAACTGGCAAAAAAATTAAGTTAATTTTTATATATATGTATATATATATATATATATATATATATATATATATAAATATAAAAACAATATTTTAAGATTTGAAATTACTTATATAAGAGTTTAATTTAATATATAATTTATATTATGCATAACTGAAGTTGTAGTATTATTTATAAATAAAAAAACAGAATAAAAACATGTAATTAAAGTGTAAGATCAATTCAATAATACGAAAATATATTATGAGAAATAAAATTTATATTTTTTTATAATTTTTTAAATTTAAATTATTTCAATGTCTTAATTTTTATTGTTTAAAATAAACAAGTTATAATTTAGTATATGTTTATATATATACTAATATTAATCTTTTTATTTAATTAATTTAAATAAAAAACAATGTTATTCAATTAATATAATAATAAAATGTGTACATAATAACTAAATATACATAAATATTAAAAAATATATCGTAAGAAACTATGTACATATTATCAATTAATATATTTAATCAATAATAGTTTTAAATATAAATAAAATTAAAAAAACCAACAAAAAATAAACTAACTCTATTTAATTTAAATTGTTATTTAAATAAATAATTAACAAAATATTTAAAAATAAATAAGAAATGAAAATATAAACAATTTAAAATATAGGTTAAACAATTGAAATTTTATTTGTTTGGAATAAATTGATTTTATAAAATTTACTTTGGGTGATTCCTCTAACAAAAATCTGTTTCTTAATAGTAATTCGAAATCTTGAATTATTAGAAACGTTTTGAAAAATAAGAATTATATTTTCAATCTAGTTTGGTAATTTAACCAATCCAGCGCTGGTTTACATTAAAAAATAAACGACTATTTTAAATAAAAAAGATTCAATTCAATTGGTTTTATCTTAATTTAATTTTGAGTAAAAGAAAAATTGAAAACCAAAAATAATTTTAAAGGTTCTGTTTTGTTAAAGCGTGTTACATTGACCACTTTGTAACTAAATATCCAATGTGCCCAAGAATGTTTTAAATCGAATCAAGGGGTAAGTTCTCAATTTAGCCTCGAAATTCTGTGCCCTTAAAAACAATTTGCTGAGATTTTCTGAAAATGTAAACTTTCTTCGAATCAAGCAAAATCGAAAATGGTTTAAAATTTATACACCATTTATTCCCTTAGTCGTGTCACTTGTAGCGACAGACAAATATTGGTATTCTCTTAGTCGATTTGTTCGCCAATTATTCATTGAAGTGACAAACTTTTTATTATAGTAGTCGTTTAAAAAAATTATTGTCACTTGGAACGACATTTATAAGCGCGTGATTATTTCAGTCGACATATTCAGTTGAAATTATTAGTATTCCTTGATTAATTCAGCGATTGACGTTCGTTGCATTAGGTCACTTCAATCGACTAGCAGAATACAAATTTATAGATGAAGTGACACGACAACTGTCGTGGTGAATTAAGTGACACGACTAAGGGAATCGGGGTAATAAAACTCCGTCTCCGAAACTGTTAAACAAAATAATAGAAGTATTATTCGGTATACATAAGAAAACAGTATTAGCTTCTTACCAAATTGTTCCTGGAAAATTACCTGATGCAATTATTTTGTAATTAAATATTTGGGTTTGTTTATTGAAACATGATGTTATACAAGAGGTAATTTTTAAGAACAGTGTAATTGATCAAATTACGCATAGTTTGTACATAGTAAAAGACTAGTATAAACTGATTACTGGCCGGCTTGGATTTGGATGTGTTAAGATTGTTATGAAATTGGTGTTTTGTAACTATCTTTAATGAAACTGAATTATCAAGAGATTTGTACTAACTGTTTCAATGGTTTTCCAACAAAATTAATTTTAATTAACCTGTTTTACAGTAATATATAATATTTTATTTTATCAAAATAAATTATTTATACACTTGTAAATATAATCAATCAATATTTCATAAATTTTACAAATAATTTAAAATACGCTCATTACTAATATAAATAGATTTAATTTCATGAAAATTATTGACACCATCCTTTATAAATATGCCCTTTTGATAAGTTTAAATACATTTGGTCATAAAAATAAATTATAATTACGCACGAGTTGCAATCGTAATTAAACAAAAACGCACCATTTACAATTTCACATCATCCAACTATATATTTTACATTAATCTATTACTATCAACATGGCGTTATACTTTTTTTAAGCTATCACGACATTAATGATAAGAATTTATGTATTACTTTCAAAAGTGTATCTCAATTTGATGGCACCCAATTGCATACTTCATACTTATATATTATAAGAAGTTATTTTGGAACACATTAAAATTTATTCACATCGTTTACCAATTAACCAAGATAAAAATAAAATTTCTTTAAAAAAAATTACACACCAAAAATATTTCCAGTTTGGAAGTCGAACCAGACGTACAAGTAGTGAATTAAATAAATATTATATCAAACGCACTTAGCGGTCGAGTTTCTTTCTTAAATACAAGATGAGTTTATCACGTTTTCGACTAATTACATTCGATGCAACCGATACATTAATCCAATTTCGTACAAGCCCGGGTAAGCAATATGGTGAAATTGGTGCAATGTTTGGAGTCCTTTTGGATTCAGATCAATTAGCCAATAATTTTAAATATAATTGGTGAGTGCGTGACGATGTGGAGTGTTTGTACATATGGTGGCAATAAAAAGTTCCTAAATTAATAAAAGTTCCGTTGATGCATTTTTAGGCAAAAAATGAATCGAGCGCATCCAAATTTTGGATGCAAGACAAAGATTGGATGGGAAAATTGGTGGAAAATGTTAATAAGTGGTAAGTCATCGTTTATGTAAAACTCAAATTTTATTCATGTGTTATGTAAAAACCAAATATTACGAAAAAATAATTTAGTGATAAGAGCAAGTGATACAAATACTTTTATATTTAAAAAAAATGTTGTTTTTGTTGATAATTCTGTCTTGTTGGAAATTGATAAGAGACTGTTTTCATTTCAATATTAGTCTTTCATTTTGGTTTTTTTGCACGAACACTTAAATAAGGATAGTATATTAACTAGATTTAGTGCGAAGATAAATGATTAGACATTTCTTATCGTTCAATTAGAACCTCGACATTTGCAAACCCTATTGATCGTCGTGATTGAATACGTGATTCGATAAGATCACTGTGAAGAAGATTTACCTAATCTCGCTTAAAATTTTACGATTCGTCGTTTTATTTTTTTATATTATGTCTTGCACTTTGCTCGCTTAAACTCGATAGTGACTTATTGGAAAAATACAATACATAAGGTTTATTCATTATTACAAGGTAAATTCTAGTGAGTAAGGGTACTCAAATAAATGGTCAGTAAAAAGAGGCACAGTGACCGAAAACTTATTAAATAAATATACAAATAAAGAAGACAGTAGAAATGGAAAGAGAATTTGAATTGCTACTTTAAAATGGAACATTTCTTTAAGCATGAAGTATTACAATTTAAAATAAACGAAAATAAATAAGATACGATAAGATAACAATCATTAATAAAACTAAGAATTTTTAGGATATATCATTTTCACCAATTGATAAACTAATAAGTTCATATTGAGATTTTAGTATTATTCAAATTTTGTTATTTACAACATAATGTACTTATATAGTTTATTGAACTGTAAAATGATATAAGGAAAAAAGTATTTTATCGTTTTATTGCTTATAATAGCAATGCAAGATAGTATCACAAGTTCGATCATTTTAATTATAAAATATAGTGGATAATTTTAAAAATGAAATGTTGAGTGATGGTTGTATAAACTTGAAAAATGTAGATGATATCCTAAAAACATAAGATAAACGATACCTATTTTGATTGCTACTTAAAGGGAATCAGATAAAATTAGTACCTATAGGATATTTATATTCAAGTATACTTAAATATTCTTTCAATTAGCCCTAATAGCTTATTTCAGGCTAATATACGGCTATACTTCTAATATACGATAATAATTGTTTAATAGGCAAAAATCAAATAAATAATATTCAACTAAGTAAACTAGCTTTTGAAAATATGTATTATACACTGAACTTCTTTAAAAAGTAATCTTAACAGTTAATTTAAAAAACCAATTATTATTTTTATTTTTTTCTATAAAACTCCTTATAGTATCGATTTTATTAATTTATTTTGTAAAGATCGATAAAATAAAAATAAAAATTGTTTTATTAAAGCCAGTGACGAAATCACACAAAAAAGTGATAATAATGGAAATCCATTTATCCACAAATAGTAAATTTAATCATCAGTTAAAATTGTGAAATTCTTATTTCATCTAGAAAAATGACCATTAATCAATTGTACTACTTGAATTGGAAAACATCCTCTATAAGTATTTTTGTTTTAATATATCCAATCTAGTTGAGCCCAACTAAATTGGATATATTGAAGGAGTACTAACTCAAGGAGTTTTAAATATCATTAATAAGTATTGTTGATGTGTTCCCGATCGTCCAATCATATGGTTTATTACTTTAAAATGTATCCTTTTCCCCAATTGTGATTCGAACCGCTTTGGTCATATAGTAATAGTAACTTAGGAATTATGTCTTGTAAAATGTTTTATTATTTTCAGATACCTTCAAAGACACAAATGTTAAAATTACTGATGAAAAAATGATCAAACTATCAAATCATCTAATCAACGTATATAAAACAAGTGCTTGTTGGCAACACACATACGGTGCCATTGACTTTCTCAACTACTTAAAACTTCAACAAACAATTGGAGCTAGTAAGAATAATCAAATATACTCGTATCTTTAAAATTACATATAAGAATTAAATCTCCTATTTTTACAAACAGAAAATAGTAAAAATCACCAGCCTCCATTTAGATTAGGCGTTATCTCAAATTTTGACCATCGTCTCGATATCTTGCTGCGCAATATGAAAATCAACCATTTCTTTGATTTTGTTGTGAACTCATATGATGCAGGTGTCGAGAAACCTGATCCTGAAATTTTCAAAATAGCAATGCGCTATTCTGAGATCGACAATTTGAAACCAGAGGAATGTTTACATATCGGTGATACTCCAACAACGGATTACTTAGGCGCACGGAAGGCAGGGTGGTTTGGAGCTTTAATACACGAACGAGACGCAGAATCGTTACGTCGTAAATATGGCGAAAAACTGGATGAACATAATGTATTTACAAGTTTATTTGATTTACATAAGCGAATGTCCAATAATTATATTAGTTGGTAAAATAATAATGATAATAATAAATAAAATCGTTTTGTAGATTAATACATTTTTACTCTCCTGGCCATTTTACACCACAAAACGGTTATGGATTCAGATACTTAACAGTGTATGGGATATTTAAAATCTCCGAAAGAAACAAAAGGTTAAATTATAATGACCTTGAATACTTTTAGGAAATACTTTTACTTTGTGTTCTGATTCCAGTATGATTTGACGGCTAGAGATGCATTATTGTCTAATAAGTATTATTTAAATCATAATAAAACACATTTTAAATTTTGCCTGAATGTCAGCTAAATATATATTAAAATGTAGTAAATCCGCTTATAACACTTCAAATTTGATATTATGTAGTCAGCAGACAAGAAATGTCAAAATATTCAGTCAAATTCAGTATTATTACAGTCAACAGTGTAGTTTACACAAAATACAAATTCAAGAATTTTATTTAATTTTTATTAAAATAAAATTAAAAACTAACATAAAATGGAATTGGATGAAGATCTGTCGTCTATATGTGAATCCACTGTACGTGTTTATGTATTTAGTTAATAAAAATTTAATCGTTTTATTTAGAAATATCGAATTATATTTAGTGTCATAACATAACCTCACTATTATTTCTGTAATATAGTCATCTCTGGTTGAAGGATGTCGATTACCAGTTAAAATGAATGGCACCGAAGATTGGCCGCTCGCAGAGTTAGTCAGTATAAAAGATATACAAGGTGGACGATATTATTATGTACATTATGTTGATTGTAAGTAAAATAAATGACATGTTCTGTAAGTTTTGCCAATGTTGATTTTATAATCGTGTTTCAGTTAATAAACGATTAGATGAATGGGTTACCGATGAATATCTAGATACACGAAAAGTTCAGTTTCCGCGCCGCGATGGAACACAAACAGGTCAGAATACGGGTGTAACAACACCAAAGAAGCTGATAATAAATCCAAATTCTGGTTCAATATCACGTCCACCTAGTCCGATACCAAGTGGTGAATTGGTAAATGGAAGTGCTGTGCTAGCGGCTGCCTTACAGAAAAAATTAAATCGAAAAAGGCGAGCACCTTCGACAACGCATAGTTTTGAGCAGGTGAAAAAAATTGAGAAAATCGAAAAGATTGAACCTCCCTCAATTATAGCAACAGGACCTCCACCACCTGTAACACCAATTCAGAATGTACCACCAACACCTGGAATTCCACCGTCTGAAAATAATGAAGATAGTCAGGATGGTGTACAACCAAGTCCGCGACAAAGTGGTAGTATGGTTTCGCATCAAGATGATGTAGTTACGCGAATGAAAAACATCGAAATGATTGAATTGGGTCAGCATCGTATCAAGCCATGGTATTTTGCTCCGTACCCGCAAGAAATGTGTCAAATGGCCTGCATCTATATATGTGAATTTTGTTTAAAGTATCGTAAAAGTCGAAAATGTTTAGAGCGTCACCTAGCCAAGTGTAATATAAGGCATCCTCCTGGAAATGAAATCTATCGAAAAGCTACTATATCATTCTTTGAAATCGATGGCCGCAAAAATAAATGCTACGCCCAAAATTTATGTCTGCTGGCGAAATTATTTTTAGATCACAAAACGCTGTACTACGATACAGATCCATTTCTATTTTATATTATGACGGAATATGATACCCGAGGCTTTCATATCGTGGGGTATTTCTCGAAAGAGAAAGAGAGCACTGAAGATTACAATGTAGCTTGTATCTTAACAATGCCACCATACCAGCGTAAAGGATACGGCAAACTCTTGATTGAGTTCAGTTATGAACTGTCAAAATTTGAAGGAAAAACTGGTTCACCAGAAAAACCGCTCTCAGATCTGGGACTACTGTCGTATCGTAGCTATTGGGCACATACAATTTTAGAAATTTTAATATTACAGAAACCTACGTGTGACAATGAAAAACCGCAAATTACAATCAAGTGAGTCGACAAAAGTTTTACATTGTGGCACAATATTCAAATTACTAACATATATTTATTTATTCTAGCGAAATTTGTGAAATGACCAGCATTAAAAAGGAAGATGTGATCTCAACTCTGCAAAATTTAAATCTTATCAATTATTATAAGGGACAGTATATAATTTGTATAGGCGAGGATACAATTGATCAGCATAGAAAAGCAATGGAAAAACGAAAAATTCGAATTGATTCAAAATGTATTCATTGGACTCCAAAAGATTGGTCTAAACGTTCGAAATGGTAAATATATTTTTAATTTATTTATTTTTTAAATTGTTCGTGTCACCCTTTTGTATATGTATTTAGTTCCGCTATTGTCCGCTAGTTGAAAGGTTTTCGCGTTGTTTATGTCGTTTTGATGTTGCACATACAGTAAACGTCAAACTACAGCATTTGTTGTGTGAGTTTCCCGCGATAAAAAATGACGGAAATTCAGAATTTTAATTTTCCTTTCGAACCGTATGACGTTCAATATAATTTCATGACTTCGTTATACAGTATATTAGAGAATAGTGAAATTGGTATATTGGAAAGTCCAACGGGGACGGGTAAAACATTAAGTTTATTGTGTGGTTCATTGAAATGGTTGCAAGATCATGAAAAAAAGATGAAGGAAAATTTAAATAAAACCGTTAAAGAGTTTGAAGAAAGAATACGAGCTATGGAAGTAGAACTAGAAACTACTGACGATTGGATAACACTTCAGTATAAAATTGCCGAACTCAAGAAAGAATTATATGAGATTAAGGATGAGGTTAAGTCGGGAGTCGAATATGAGGAGATGATTGAGAAAATGAAGGGTTTGCAAATGGTAAAGAAGAATAAAAAAACTCACTTTTCACGAAACTTTGGAACTAAATCGGTCGAGGATGAAAATTCAAGAAAGCAGGATGAAAGTGATGGTGAACCCGAAGAGAAGCAGTTTGCATTAGATGAGCAGTCCGACGATGAGAGCGACGAAGATGAAGATAAAACGGAAAAAATTAAGTATAAAGGAGTTAAGGTACGTCGTTTTTTTTCACGGTGGTCAGCAAACGTTTGAACGATTGATAAATCTTCAGGTATAATATGTTAAATTTTATTTCAGATTTTTTATTCCAGCCGCACACATTCTCAGTTAAATCAAGTACTTCATGAAATCAAAAAAACGGTTTACGCTAAAAATCTTCGGGTCGTCACTTTGGCATCACGACAAATTTACTGTCTTAATTCTTACGTCAAGCAACTTATTTCAAATGAACTCATCAACGAAAAATGTTTAGATCTCCAAAAATTAAAATCGTGTGGAATCAAATCAATTCCAATTGGTAGTGACATTGATGGTAACCCTAAAAAACGACGTAAAGTGGCCGAAAAACCTTCAAAATGTGAATATTATAGTCGAGAACGCTTCGATGACTTTAAAAATGAAATATTATGTGATGTTATAGATATTGAGGAACTTATGAAATTAGGAAAAGCAAATAAAACTTGCCCTTATTACACAGCCAAACAAGGAATTGAGGACGCCCAACTCGTGCTTCTTCCATATCAAATGCTGTTAAATGAAAAAATCCGGCAACAATTTGGGATTGATCTAAAACAAAATATAGTGATAATCGATGAAGCTCATAATCTCTTGGATACATTATGTGATATGCATGGCTCTATAATCTCTCTAGAACAGCTGGAGTTGGGGCTAAAACAACTCGAGGCCTATTTTAATAAGTACATGAACCGAATGAAACAACGAAATATTGTTGAATTTAAAAAGCTTATATTTGTTTTAAAGCGTTTGATCACCTTTTTTGTTAAGAAAAATTTTCCTACTACCTCGAAAGATGTCGTAGAATCATACCGAATCGTTACCACAGTTGAAATGATGTGCGAATGTGGATTTGGTAATATAAATATGAACGAAATACTCAGTTTTTGTGAAAATACTCGAATTGCCGATAAAGTAACTGGATTCACAAAGTGGTGGTATCAGAAAAATCCAAGCGCCATGGATGATAAACCAAAAATTTCTTCCCGACTTGAACTTTTGAAAAATTTAAAAGATCGCCAAGACGAGGGTAATAAAAAGATCAAAAAGAAAAAGATTGTATTAGGCGATACAGAAAACGTTGAATCTCAAAAGTCAGCAGTAGCACCAGAACAAAATGTGATAAATATTAGGCATATATTACAATTTCTGAACTCGCTCACCGAGAAATTAGAAGCCGGCCGAATATTAGTGAACTTCCAAGAGGAAGATCATAAAAAATGTTATATGAAATATGTTCTCATGAAACCAAATGAATATTTCACTAAAATACTCAAGGAATCTAAATCTTTAGTCTTAGCTGGTGGCACAATGCAACCAACCAACGAAATAATCAATATGCTGCTTCATGATCATAAATTTCGTATACGAGAATACTCATTCGACCATGTGGTTTCAAAAGATGCTTGTCTTCCTCTTATCATTAAGAAAGGCCCAAAAGGCGAACCATTTTTATTCAACTATGGAAATAGAAGCAATCCAAAATTATTTGCTGAATTAGCTACAATACTGTTGAACGTCTCATCTCTAGTTCCGCATGGAATCGTGTGCTTTTTTGTTTCGTACGACTATTTAAATGAGTTTTACGGGTATCTTTCAAAATCACCGATATTAGAACAAATCGAAAGAAAGAAAAAATTATTTATTGAACCAAAAAATCGGGATCAAGTCGAAAAAATACTCAAAAAATATCGACTCGCTAATGAAGGTGATAATGCTGGAGCACTATTATTTAGCGTAATGGGTGGTAAATTGAGTGAAGGGTTAAATTTTTGTGATCATCTAGGACGTTGTGTAATTGTAATTGGCATGCCATATCCAAACAAAAATAGCCCCGAGCTAGTTGAAAAAATGAAAAATTTTAATATAAAATTTGGAAATAACGCGGGTAATTTGTACTACGAAAATTTATGTATGAAAGCGGTTAATCAGTCGATAGGTCGTGCAATACGCCACATTAACGATTATGCTAGTATATTGTTGCTCGACGAGCGTTATGCGCGTGAAAATATTTTAGATAAACTTCCGAAATGGATACGACAAGCAACACGAATACCGGTTAGCTACGGTCAAGGGCAAATGTATTTGGCCCAGTTTTTTGCCAAAAAGAAAAAAAATCAATAACTAAATTGTATGTTTTCAGGAGAACTGGTTCATTAATGCAACATCTTGTTTAACTTATATTTTGTTCTATTCTAGATATTCAACAAGCACCCCATTTCATGAGAGATGAAAAATTAAGGATACTGTTTCCGCGCTTTCTGTGAAGACATTTTGAATTTTTATGTAATAAAGCGGAATTACTTAAAACAAAAAGACATTTTCAATACTTTATTGAAGTTTTGTTTTTATTTATAGACAAAATAAAATGACATTTTAAATTATGGCCCAAATCTTTGAGTATGTAGCAGACACCACTCATACAAAGTTTGGGAAATTCAACAATTCCATTATTGGATTTAAGCAATTATTTTAGTCTATTATACTGTAATTAACGGATTACCCTTGTTTTAGTTCCGTGGTGCCCCAAGTGCTAGGGATGTACTGGATCCCGGTGCAATAATGATTTCCGAATTATCACGTGGTTGACTCTATAAAAATAAATAAGAAGATAACTCACTTTCGAAAAGTGCGATAGAAACATATTCTGCTAAAAACTTCTCATTCGGCTAAATTTACAAACGTACCTTGACTGAAATCTGATTCTTCATCGCATAACGCAAAATCAACATTCGGCATCGTCGTTTATATTCATTACTAGCATTGAGCGCCTTTTCAAATGTCGCATTCCTCTGGTCAGCCTCTTTCGCATACAATATTTTGTTGTGCGAATCAATTCTTGCCTGTATTTGTCCATCCAATATAAGTTGCATAATTTCATTTTCCAATGCAATTACCGAACGATTAAATGAAAATGCCATTTTATTCATATCCGCTGAATAATACGGACTAAAGTACTGTATTAGTGCCCGATTACGAATTTGCGTATATAATGCATTCACGTGTGGCGCAATATACATATCTAGAAATAGATTATCACGGATCTCGTCCAACAACTTCAAACACTGGGCATATTTTGATTCATAAAATTTAAAGATAATATCACGTAATTGTGGTTCCAATTCTAAAAATAATTTAAATGAGCTACTTGAAATCACATTTTTTTGAAGCTCCTGCCGATCGAATGTGGCCAAAGCGCATAATCCACCATACATTGCAACATTTGATGTTGAAATCATTTCGGCGAAATCGCAATGATCAAAACTTGCTTGAAGGAATAATTTTGCCGCTGATTTATATTTTTTAGTAGCTAGTTCGGCGAGTCCCGCAGCACATTTTAATTTGGTAAGCGTGGTTTGATTTGCATCTTTACCATGACCCTCGGCGAATTCTGGTGTACTCTCCGCTTTCGATACATAGCTTAATACGTGTGACCAATTTTCTAAATACACGGATACCTTAATTACATTTAAACACATATTTACAACATGTTTGCCACTGGTACAATAGTCTCGTGCTCGAGAATAGCATTTCAATGCGTTCGACAGATCACCACATTGCAAATAGTGATCACCCAAATCGTCATGACCGCGTCGAATACTTTCTTTTATTGAATTTGATTTGTAATTTTTTAAATCGTTATCCAATTTCTCTAATTTAAGAGCAGCTTTTTTATTACGTGTCTCCAGCCAACCAGATTCGAATGGCGGAATTTCTTGTGTTGTTGCAGTAGTATTCGATGTAGTAGCCGCAACATCTGGTATTTGGGGCGATGCACTTTGATAATCGGCTAACTTTTTATACAATTGTTGATACATCGTTATATTGTATGTGGTGCGAACATGGTTTATGGCCAACTTAAGCGATTCAAAACGAAGGGTTGGGCAATGGTCTGCGATATAAATTAGACGATATAATTTTGATAATCCCGTATATGAATTTGCATAACTTTCCAAATCTAATGTTGGATTTTCCACAATATATGCATCTTCTTCGACATTTTCGTTATCTTCTGGTTGGGCATCAACTTGCATTGGTTCAACAGGAACCTAATTGTATGGAAACACAAAGCAAATCAACAAAACATAACCTCAAACATTTATCAATAATAAATATCACTAATAAGCTTGCTTTTCAAAATTATTTTAACAAATTCGTAAGTACCTGATATATTTGTTGCTGCTGAGGCATTTTAATTTTATAAAATTAATTAGTTTTTTGTAAATTTATGATTTTTACTATTCCGACTTTTTCGCTTTTATCGTCGATTCGATTCTGACAAATGACAAATAAAATTCAGATTTTTTTTGTACAGTTGGCAATTCCTTTTATCAGTGTAGAGTTTTTTTATAATGACTGTTGCGATTGGATATTAAAACTCAAAATTTGATTTCACATTTTTACAATATATTTCATGATATAGAAGAATATAATAATCAAATAAAAACTTCTAACGCCTCTTATAATGACGATCTCGATCTTCCCGCCTCTTAGGAGATCTTGATCGTGAACGATTCCGTCGTTTTTTACTCGATTTTGACGATTTGTGTGCCCGTTCATCCTCTGATGTTGAACTATCGCTACTACTCGAACGACGTTTACTTTTTTTCTTCTTCTTTCGATTCAATTTCTCAATCTTCTCCAATTTCTTTAATAATTTTTTCTTTTGTTCCTTGGTAAGCGAACGCAATAATTCTGTTTCTGGCTGTTTCAATGAATCGTCCTCTTCATCACTTGATATCAATTGATTTAAGCGACCTGTTTGAAAACTTTGTAAACTCATTGCACCCTTACGCATTTGAAGCCCATCTTCCTTCATTTGTTCCTCTAGAATATTTTTCGACATGATTTGATTAGCCTCCGCTTCTGAATGTATTTTACGCGCTTCGCTCATCGACAAATGATACATTGTACATTCTTTATCTGTATTTATATGGCCCCATTTGTGGCATTTGATACAACGTACATTTCTCACTTGAATACCAAATGGTTGATCACGAATTTCAGTATCACCTTTACAGTAACTCTCCCTCGGTGCATTGTACTGTCGTTGCCATTCAAACTTGTACTCTGGTTCATTATCTTCTTTCTCGCGTTGCTTCTTAACTCCAGGTGGAGGTTCGTACATAAAATTAATACTCAACTTATCTTTACTCTCTTTGCTGAGCATCGCTTTGTTTTCATACAAATCCTGTTCCTTTTCATACTGATTCCGTAGCTCTTCCTGCCGTTTTTTCTCCGCATCAGCTTGCTGTTCCGCCATCCATACCTATAAGGAAAAATTTGTATTATTCACGTCAACTAAAAACATTTTTTCACTTACTCGTTTTAAATTATCTCGCGACGCTGGATGGAAAAACTTTTTACACATATAATTATTAAACCCTTTACCCATTTTTACGTCGTTTTATAACGTTTTCAATTAAATAAAAATAAAAGAAAATTGTATTTATGCCTTTAAATTTGATAGATCCAAATGTCAAGTTTTCTACTGTTTTGGTGAGTCATTTTCTGCTGAATACTTTCCTTACTGCCACCTTCATTGCATCAAATGCATTATTAACTAAACCTACGGTTTGTTTCTCTGGTTACACAGAACAATCTATTACATATTTATATTCCAATATAATTCCTACATTTAGAGCACTGAGTATCTCAGTATTTTCAGTACATATTTTTTATTTTTTACTTATGTCGTCATTCTCAAATAATTACTTTAGTTGTCTATTAAATATTATCTGTCGATGACGATGTGAAAAGGTGTTTACTCCTCATATTAATCATTTTAGTTTTAGTATTTAATATTTGTGTCGAAAACTAATGTATTTTCAAATATCAAAAATTATAATTTATAGTGATATTCTGGTGCTAGTTTGTTAAGTTTTGTGTGCACGAGTAACTAAATTGTCAAAAATATATTTTATTATTACTTTACGTATAAAAAACTAAATTTTCCAAAATCACGGATACAAGTATTTAGCTAAAGGATTATTTTCTTTATCAATCATAGTTTTGATTAAATGTAAGTAAAATATATTATAGAGTTTACTGATCAAATAAATTATGTGCTTAAAACCCCATTTGCCTTGCCTTTTGCAAGTGATTTTGTTCCCCATATTTTGATTTTATTATCAGTACGTACATAACATACATATAAATTATACCATTAATAAATAATTTTCTCCTAAAGAGGTGAATTATTAATTATTCACATTATTTACCTATTTAGATCTTATCATATTATGTATATAGGGTGAATGTTCAGTCAAACCCAAGAGATATACTATTATTAGCCTAACCTACTCGACGCTAGGGGAGAAAATATGATCAAGTGACAATGTTGTTCGTGACAAATTTATTAATAAAATATGTTGCAATTTCCAGCGGTGCACAACCTAAAATTGATTAAAGAGGTTTCGTAAGATTTCTATGATTTTAATGTGGGTTGGATTTATACTTTACTCTTCGACTCAAAAACTTAACAATTTGCATTATAGAAATTTAAAGGTAACAGAGATTTGGAAGTTTTTTCAATCAATACATGTTTTATTTAGAGTACTTTATCGTGTTAAGTAGAAAATTAAATTAATTTCTTGATAAGAGAGTTTCGCAGATGATAATATATTGAACATTTTGTTAGTTGTGGGCTGTTGTATACACATATAATTAAAGAAGCAAGGCAGTCTCGTTTTGTTGCAGTCATTGCAGTTATCTAATTGAATCCAGATCAGTTGGATATGCCTAACTATTTGCGAGTGGAACTTTGCAACAACGCTATAGTATTGTAGTATTGTTTACACGACTAAATTTTGTACTAAAAATAAATTATCACGATTTTTTTTGTGTAATAAAAATCTACCCCCAAGGTGACAAACGAAAACTGTAATGCCGAGGTGACTATGAAAATATTATTAATGGTCATGAAAAATAAACTTCTATACTTGTATAGTTTTCCTTTATGATTGCTTAAAATGGTTATTAATAGGTTTAGATTAATTTGTATCACAAAACCATAAAATAATAATAAATATATATATATATAAAATTGTAGCTTTCTTCTGATGTGAGTATGTGACGTACGTTTAGTCAATTTTTCGACTATACTTTATAGTATAACTAGGTTGGTGGCACACACACCTTAAAAACTGTTCAAATTTTACCTACGACTATTATTGTAATACAATTTTAATAGGCTGATGTACAATATCGATTACAATTAAAACTTCAACAAAGGCAAGGCACGATAGTTTTCTGTGGTCATAATATTATCAATGTCATGATAGAATAATACACTGCTATCGCAAATTAGTCATATACGCAATAAGCAACACTTCCGGAGAATAATATCAATACAATTAATGTATCCCATATTATTTGCAACTCCGATAAAGCAAATACATATTGCAACATACTCTGCCTAAATTAAACGATTGACAAATATCGAGTTTCCAGTCGAACAATGTTGCTTGTTTACACAAATACCAATCTAAAATGAATCTCGTTCCACTTAAGTATGCTTCTACTCGATGCAATGCTGATACTTCAGACTTTTTAAGACGGTTTCTTAAAGTTATTAGAGGCCAATATGACGAGGAATTTATGCTGTTAATTATTGTTGAAGCAATGTAAAACAATATAGGTAGATGAAACATTGAGCCCGGGAGAAATGCAAGTACCATAACACCCAGTATGCTCTTTACAGTAGGAGACTACACCACACTAAATTTAAGTCTACAAATACGACTTGGCGTTAATCGGTTCATTAGAATTATAGTTGGTTCTATGTACATCAACTTGCAAGAACTCATTTTTTCTTATTTGCGTACTTTAATCTGTAACTTTTCCAGTATTGATGGTGCGTCAATATGACCCAATAAAACGTTACCAACAAACGAACACTTTAAAAGCTTAAGTCTATTTTCAAGAGTTGCTATGTTGTTTGTTTTACAGCCATCCAGATATGGTGGTAACCGCTGCAGGTTTTCATGGTATGGAAATTCATGATCATACTCCTAATCGCCTTTCCAAGTTAAGTGACGGATAAATCTTTTCTGAAAACCTAGAGTATTTGGTTTATATCAATTTACTGATGTTTGTATCATAAAACGGACACCAAACGGAAAAAGCTTTGCGACCGTGCGTATGCGAAGTACAGAATCTTGATTGTCTCCAGGTCATAAATATCTCCCGTCCTTCGATTGATAAAACCCCACATAGAATTAGATCTAGCAACATAGTGTTCTATATATTTGTTACTGCTCATATTTTCCACGAAATTAACATCGATGTCTTTGAACTCAAGACACTAGCTTTAGTTGCATATTGTTTATTTCGTAATGTTTTAAAACTGGATTCAATTTCCGTTGGAATGAAATCGTTCAGGCTAAGAAGCTAAATTGTCAAGTTTCTCGGCATCGCTCTCGACAGTTCTTTATATTTTGAGGTCGTCAGCAAACATAAAAATGTTTGAATGTAGAGTGACTTTAGTGATTGCGTCGATGGAAATAGTAAACATCCAATGGCCAACATGAGGACCTTGTAGAAAATCCAATGTAGCTTGAATTGAGTTGGACCTGCTGTTTCCAATATCGATGTATTGGATGCGGTTGCTTAAGTAAAATTTAAATCTAGTGCTTTACAATGGTTAATGGAGTCAAACGTATTGGCAAAGTCTGTGTACACCACGTCAACTTGCTTGTAACTTTCAATAATTTTGGTTGTGCTGCTGGTGAATTCAATACGGTTTGTAGATGTTGATCTCTTTTGCATGAACCCATGTTGGTGCGGTGAAACATCTCTAGGCACTATATATTGCTACCTTTAAAATTTCATAAATTTATTTATAACAATATTTTAGACAATGAAATCCATTAAAAAAATCTTAGCTAACCTCAACAGAATGAATCAGATTAACTCAATACTCATTCAATATTAACTTTATGTAAACTCACTTATGGAAAACCTTTTACGATAGATCGTTCGTTGTTTTATTTAAACTAAATAATGTCGGTCAATAAAACTATATTATGAAGTTCCGCGTATACGTGTGCGGTATCCTAAACATGAGTAATTACATCGAGGTTTACCTTTGTGAATAATAATTGCGGTTTTGATGTATGACTCACGTTCAAATCAATATTATTATTTAAACTATTTAAAACGGAGATTATGTTTAAAACACAATAATAATTAATTATTTTTGCTATACAACTATTGCTGGAAAATTTAACTGTCGATGCCTAAGTGGATTTAACATTGGTTAGTGAAATAAACTAAGAACTATACTATAGTGATTTACTCACCTTTAGTTCCACATTTGATAAATTCAATAGTCTTGATGGTATTCATAAGTATTAAACATAAACATAGATGTTAATTACGACATTTGACTAGGGTTGTCTTCTAAAACTAGCTATCGAGGATATAGGTAAATATAATTTCATGAAAGAATATACATAGTCCTCATTGTATTTCACTAAACTCTTTTTACCATATCATCAAGTGACTATATATATCTTAAATAAAGGACATAAACGAAATGAGTTCTTGAGGAAGGCGCAAATAATTAAGTTGCTTAAATAATAATTAAATTAAAATTTTATAGTATGAAGTTGTGGGCGTTATGTATCAACCTTTGATTTCTCATTTTCTGATTATGATCGGTGATCTCATGATCTGCATATATCATTTTTCAATATCTGTAATATATGCTAGTAAAGAGCTATGTGACCTTCAGATCTCTACGTAAATCGGACCACTACCGATTCATTTAGAGGTTAAGCATTAAGAAGAAGCATTGAAAGAATGAAGCATTAAGTGTAAAACGAATCCGAAAGAGTCGAGCAGCTACTTAAATATTTAACATTTTAAACTTAATTTTTTTATAATAAATTTCGTTTTATCAGACCTATAAAATAACTTATCTACTTTAAATTAGCAAACCTTTTAAAGTAAATAACGGGCAGATATTTTTCGAACAAACATATGTATAGTTATTTTCTTATTATACTTTGTTAAATAAATATCTCATTATTTACCTTTGCAATGCAAACTGTCTAAAACTCAACGCTCATAGATTACGATGAACGATGTATTTGATCTATCGATTAGCTAGAAACTAATATCAAAACTGTTTTATCAATTGGCTACGAAAATTTCAAAATTTTATAATAGAACTACATTCTTGTTACGTTAAGAAAGAGTAAGGCTAGAACCCCACACTCAATAACCCTGTGATAGCTATTTGTTTGTGTTATTACACCAGACAGTAGTAAGGCTAATACCTGTATATTGGCTTATTTAAGATGTTAAAGATTCTCTATTATCTCATTCGTCTTGAAATTTTATCGAAGCAAATGGCTATAACAACGATTTAAAGTTCAAACCTATACTAGTAATAATTTGGAACACTCATCTATTCGAAGCAGTAAGGAAACTCCATCCCAAATATACCATCTTGGCGCCATTTTTCGAGAAAAAAGTATATAACTGTTTATTTATTCAGAAGCAGTTTTGAATCCAGGAATTGTAAACTTCTACAAGTATTGTTCAAAAATGAGTGTAAACGGTCAGTTTGGGGTTTTAAATGGATTTCTGTTCCCAAGTTTTATTTTAAAGGTTAGCTTTAATTGGGTGCAGGACGGATTTTAAGATTGTCCTATCTCCTTGTAACTGCCAGAGCTCTTGCACCTAACGCGCGATCCTTCAAGTAAAGGTTGATAGCTGGCTTAATGACTTGTGCATTTATACTCCAACCGAAACTGAAAACCGGTCAACGAATTCCACTTCCTAGATGATCGATAAATAAATTCGCGCATTGCATCTTCAGTTCGAGTTCGAGGTTTCGGCAGCTTCTTCGTTAACCTATGCCCATTAATCATTCCTCGTGTTACTCGTCCTGGCGTAACAAATAGTGGTATTTCCTCCTGTAATTCTGCAGAACATTTACCATTTATTGATCTATAGAACACGCAGAGTTCTGCAACATTTCTGCAGTGCTGTAGGCTGTCTAGATCTTTTGTAAATCTAGAGTTTCGTATTATTCGGATGGCACGCCGCTGAACTCTGTCCAGTAACTGGAGAGCAGTGCCATATGCTCCACCCCACACCTGACAGCAATATTCTATACACGATCTAATAAAGTTTTTAAAATATCTGAAGAACCTGATGCGATCTAAAAAACGTCTGCACTTGTTCACGTGAAGCAAATTTGGTCAATGCTATATAATGTGTTCATTCTATTTTAGATTTTTGCGAATCTGAACACCAAGCAGACGAATTGAGTCACAACCCAGTGTATTAGTTGCCGAATGTTATATCTTTCAAGCTGAACTGATAGCAATAAAGTAAACCATAAATCATGCTTTCGGACAACCAGACTAATATTATCAGTCTTATCAAGTCGAAAGTAGTCCAGAACTGTTTTTCTTTTCTTAATAAGATGCCTGATTGACATACTTAATACATAAATTTCTGAACACTTCAATATTACAATAAATTCAAAACTGATGAACTTTTTGCCGAATTTTGGCCAACCAGAGTTAATACAGTAATACCATGTAAACAGTTGTTTTAGGATCTTTTAATAAAAGTACAAAAAACAGATGGTCGAACTATCAAGGTATCCATAATGTAGTGCAGAAAAAGCCAAATTGGTATGACTGCAGATCGTTTATGCTTCGTCCTCAAAACGACTATCTTAAGGGTCACAGAACATAACGTGCATTTTGAATATTATATTTTATATTGAATTTTGAGCAATGTAATCAGACAGATTTTATTTGCGTGTGTGACTTACGTACATTTTAGATTCCAAAAACTAAAGTAATAATAATTTATAGAATAAAAGTATTCAATGTTATGTACTTAAATTTTATCATAATAAATAAACTTTAATTATTTATTTTTACGTTTTAGACGATAAGATAGAAGTTTTGAATTTGATAACAAAATAAAATTTAACTATGCTTGAAGTCTGAATATTTGCTATGAAGTAAAGATAGTGAAATATAGAAATATAGTGAATATAAAGCTGATTGGTCCAAAATCAAATTACTAATTAAAACTCATAAAAATTCCATTTTGATTATTATCAAATTAAGCCATTCGTTGTTATCTTGGAAAATTATCTGTTAAGCCAAATTAAATATTATTTTTAATAAAAAAAAATTATTTAACCGTGTAATGCAAAAAAATAAAATGTAAAATCTATATAGCACGACACTATTTGTTGAACAGTTTACTCTTATCAGTTGTTTTTAAAATACATTTATGATTAAACTCGAATATTGTTGGTAAATGGTATATCCCTGATTGATTAGTTTACTATAAATATGTATTTTAAGTAAATTAAAGCAACATTGCATTGCATTTGCACCTGGTACCGTGCGACTAGTATGACGGCATTCGTTTAGATCGTGAGTAAGCTCTACAAACTGTTGTAAATAGCACACCTTTAAGAGATTAAAATTAGTCCATTTCTTCCGGTTCAATACGCAGAACGTGGCTGAATTAAATAGAACTGGGCCACGTTACTAAAACGTAGAATTACCACTACTGAACTCCATTGCTTCTTCGTTTCTAAAACCAGAGTTGACCAAAATAAAATTATTTAGTTAAAATGTTCGATTAACTCAAACTAGAAAGCAGCACTTGTCTTATTCGTTAATTTTATCTTTGAATATTTTTTTCGGTCAATTTCTATCTGATGATTTCTTGACCACCGATTTATCGCTGATAAAATCATTGATTAGAAACCTAATAATAATAAACCACATATACAATAAAATAAATATTTTTTTTTTGTATATTTATAGAATATAAAATTGTGTCTTCAAAATGGTCGGACCGCCTCCACCACCGCCACCAGGACCTCCACCTCCACCAGGACCACCGGTGTTTAATTTAGGTAAATCGAATAATAGTGGTCCAGAAGCACGATCAGCATTACTTCAATCTATTCAAAAGGGAGCATCATTAAAAAAAACTGTTACAATTGATAAAAGTGGTCCTTGTATAGCAGGAAAGGTGGCAGGAGCTTCCCAATCCAAAGTTTCCAATCATAGTAGTAATACAAATAGTAGTAGTAGTAATAATAATAATAGTAGCATTGGAAATGATGGGCAAAAATTGGGCGGTATTTTTGGAGGAATGTCCACGATGCCAAAATTAAAACCAGTTGGAACTCGAGGTGAGTAGAACGACACTAATAAAACAAGCCGCAATCGATACTCACTTATTATTCATTCACATTAGGTGTACCAACAACTAATCGTTCACCACCAAACGAAAGAACGCCAGATCCATCACCACCAGCGATGTCACAAAATTTAAGCGCAAATAATAGTGGCCCATTAGATTTTAGCACAGAATTACAAAATAAACTAACATTAAAAAGACAAAAAAAAGAAAATAATGGATTAAGTTTGAATAATCAAGAAACTACTCCAATGACGACGCCGACACCGTCTCGACCAAGTTTTATAAATCGTGGTCCACCACCTCAACCGCCTTCATCAAAAAATATGCCAAATAGCACATCTGATTCTATATTGGGTCGTTCAAATTTAACAACGAACAATACTGTGAGCGCATCAACACCATCACTAGCGGGGAATGGTAGTTCTTTATACAATAAAGGTGCTGCCCCACAAAATAAGTATGTAACAATTATAAATAATAATTTCAATTGCTAATTCTCATTTGGTTGCTGGTACTAAAACTTCGAATTAACAGAAAATCTTTTTGACGCTTTTGAAAACTAAAATTATGGATTGTATTACAAGCAAACGATTTACTATTTTCATGTGGCTTTTCATACGGTTTAATTTAGTTTTGTATTGTCATTATTTTTCATGGTTGCAGAGATAATTTAAATAATATTCGTTTTTATTGCTAAGTGGAAAAACAAAAAATGTTTTGTTATCAACTTGGTTATGGTATCGCAAATAATACTATTGTTAATGTAAATAGAGTTTCAACCATTATATAAGTGTTCTCGTACATTTAATATTGAGATTCAACTGTACTAACCAAATAAAGTCTAGGTTTGTTCAACCACAAAATCAAACATACTATGGCAAATAATTATATATTAGTCGTGTATAATAATGCCATATAGCTTAAAAAATTCTAACTGTTTTGCGTTTAAACTTGATAGAATATTCAATTTGGAAGTCCAATTCAATTTAGAAGCACAACCTTAAAAACACTATATTTATTAAAATTTACAAAAAAGATTGTAAATTCTTTCATTAATTGCATCGAGGCCCATCGAATTCAAACCATTCAGATGACAATTCTTTCTTACCACTAAATTCATTAGAAGCTACAGAACTTTGTTCTATTCGTTGATACAACAGATAATGTTAAGAGAAGTTTACTTTGAAACACATCGAAATGTATACGGGTTCCAGAATATATTAAATTTTGCACAACACCAAAACTATATACATTATAATCTCATTCAAAATTTAAAACTGTATCTGGTACTTGTTACCATATCAACAACCAGTAAAAAATGTCAGTACTATAGGCTGGTATAGAGGATCATCGATTTGGCTATGTAATGGCGTAAAGTAGGACGTAAATAAGCGAAAGAGGAGGGCGAGCCTTGAGCCCCAAATAGGTTGCAAAGATAGAAACAGACAGACCAGTAAACAATTGTACTGAGTTAAAATTCATTATTGCCTCTTTTGAGCTCGACAAATCTAAACGTTTTTGTAATTTTCATATTTTTTTGATTAAACAGATGTCTTCAAATGATGTGCTGTCTCTGATACTTTTAATTCTCATATTGGAATACATCGTTCGTAGGTGTGAACCACCTCAAGACAATATCTTATTCCGACAATCCCATCAACTTTTAGGATATGCAGATGGTATCTGTGTGATTGGATTAAATGGCAACAGAGTGAAAAAAATACTTGATCCACTGAACAGTGCTCAGTTTCCGTTGGTCTCAGAATCAATTAGTACAAAACCAAATATCTGATCTCTAGTTTTCGAGACCAAGACGTTATTGATTTCAGTAGTGGTAACCACACGTTTGAAGGAGTGATGAGATTCAAGTATTTTGGATCTCTCATTTCTCACGATAATAGTGTAAGAGAGGATATCATGGTTCGCCTGGTCACTGGCAATCGGAGTTTATATCCTCCATGTCCACTTCTGAAATCAAAATATCATGCAAATGCGGATAAGCTGAGATTGTACAGATTGTTGATCAGACCTGTTGTCATATGGATGTGAGAGTTGGACCTTAACGGATGAGTAAGAAGGATGGCTTCTAACATTCGAGATATATGGCCCAAAAAGTGGCGTTGGTGGCACTTACCTAGTTCTTTTCAATCACTAGTTTAGGAATTTATTGTGAATTTCTTATATCGTGCATGAATTCAATGGACAGGGAGTACGCTGGCTCGGCCACATTCTGCGTACTGAACCGAATCTTTGAAAGGAGAGCCGCCTTTCAATATGTGAAGAGGTCGCTGTCGGCGAAGATGGCTCCACGGCGTAGAGAGCGATCTGGCACCTGCTAATTGTTTACAACAGTATTAAGAGCTGGCTCGTGATCGAAACCGATTAGACCAAAGAGCCTGTAAAAGCCGTTAAAAAAAGTTATATGAGATTAGAACAGATTATTAAGCTTATGTAGTAGCACTGTAACATTGAATATACGTTCACCACATTATTCGTTAAGTTGTTACTGGTTCCACCTAAATGTTGGTTAATTGACAAATAAAAAATTGATTCTTAAATATAGTCATGGCTTTTATCTTGTGTGCAACCTTCTTCATTGGTATGGTCTCTTTAATTAAAATTGGTATATAGTTGGAGCTACTGCTCGACAACAGTTTTATATGTGTGAATTTAATTTATTTGTCAATAATACTATTTAATTAATATAAAAACAATTCTACAAATTCATTGTAAATAAAACATTGTTTATAACATCGAATTATTATTAACGTTTATTTATTGCATCGTTGTAAACTAATTTCTAATTACTACCTTCTGTAACAAAATCAAAATCAAATCGTTCAATATCTACTTCATATTTATAATTTAGCAGTACAACATCAATGAATGATGGAAAATCAACAATGTCGTTAAATTCAACACACGGTTTGACAATAGCACCGAATAAGTCATCACTCTTTAATATTAGTAATAATAACATTGATACTATTGTCAATGAAATCAACTGCAAACCTGTACCAAATTATGGTAAACCAAATTTAGCACCAAAGCCACCAGGCATGAATGGTAGTAATCGGCAAATATCGCGTCATCATAGTATGAAAACACCCAGGTAACGTATATTTTAAATGCATGTTATAAACCTTTCCAATTTTTGTTCTAATTATTAATTTATTTTTCTTATTATTGGAAAATCCCTTTTTTTTTCCAAAACTGTTGATTTTGTATATAATATTTACAACGATATTGTAACCAACAATCTTTTGAGATTATAAATTAAGCACATTAATAGCAAATTTGCTGTAATTTACCGTGTATACACTTACCGTGTATATCTTTTCAGCAACAAGCTAGACTAACGCTAGGATAGATGTTCTATTAGTTTTAATTTTGTTTAACTTGCTCAAGCAAATGTCAGTTAATCCTGTTTGGACTGAACATTTGTTGACTAATAATATTAGAAACAATTTTCACTATCAATTATTTATTCTGAGATGAGTGATAATAAAATTTAAACCATTTAAATACAATTGTTATATAATAAGAACTCGTGGTATAGAAAGAAGAAATGTGTTCTTCTGTCTCGATTTCGTTTCCCTACACCTCGATACATTTATAAAGGGGCATTTATAAAAGTCACGCTTGATAGTTTTTAAAATAAAACATGGCTATGGAAATAATGTCTACCACTGTACCGTCTACAGGTTTCTATACGAAAATCAAAAATTTTAAGAACACTCACACATTATTTTCGCTACAGTTCTGATCGAAATATCAACAGAACAATATACATTATGATCAATCTCCTATACGAGACATGACAATAAATAAGTCTCTTGAGCAACTCGTGACAAAGTAGGGCTGTATTTGCCACAATCTATTTTCTTATTGAAAGTGATTATGTTTTTACCAGATACAAGAAAACCTATTAATCAAATTTTCAAACTTACGTAATCGAAACGGATGGATTAAGTCATAAAAACATTATCTATTTATAAAATCGGAGATGCTACTAGTATCCTAATAACTGTTTCCTAAGAGAAACAATGTGTTAATAAAACATTGTTTCAATTGCCAGTATATTCAAACGTAGTGTGAGCTGCCAGCTAGTGTAGTCTAAACTTAAATTTTTCGTATCGTGCATTAAATCAAGAGCAAGGCGTTCTGCTTCTGAAACGTTCGAGGAAGATGCAGCGAACTCATAGAAAACAAAAGTAAAGCTCGTGAACGAAACCGAAGGAAGTTTATCAATTTCGGTCCGAATGTTGTTTTTCATCTGTACAATCGATGTTTAAAAAAAACCCTAAATAAAATAATCTAATCTCGTTTAATCGTATGATTTAGGTTGCATTTTTATGTCACCATTATGTGAAATTACTCGACCTGGGAACTTAGACCGCTTTATATAGACGTTTTTTTTAGTTATATGACTCGCAGATCAATCCTATTGAAAATAACAATACTGTGTCTATTTTTTTAAGTTGAGGCCACAAAATGATTCGACCTGCCCAAAACCCCCACCAAACAGTACATTTTTGTGGATGTAATGATTTTTCTGAAATTATTCGAGGGTTTTGTTCCTCTCAGATATGACAATGTTGTTTGTTGACAAAACCATCCAATGTGAATTGAGTTTCATTACTAACGATAATATTTTGTGAAAACTCACCGGTTCTAACAATTAATTGATGAAAGTTCTGCGTTGATAATGATCTGTGATAATTGAATTTTGTAAGGATGCAAATGCAAACCCTTTAGTAAAATTCATCAAACAGTCGATTGATGAATAACTAAGAACGTCGTGATATTGATTTATGAAGGTATTACCGCGACACTTTCGACCACAGCAGCATTGCTTTGACTAGAGCGTTTACTTTGCAGTCTGCTAGACCTTTTTCGATCCTCGACAAACCCAATTTTTCAACATATTTTTCATAGTTGATGATTTTCATAATAAGTTTGAATAACTTACACGCTGTCTTCTTCGTTAAAATTGTAATTTGTTAACTTCACAAATGTCAAAGCTGATATTAAAAAATTGTATAAAATAATTTATGGCTTAGAGGCCGCAAACGGCCCTTACCGCGTCTCAACAGAGACCTTACCAATCAGTTATAACGATTGTTGCGCATTGTAGGTAGTCAGCCCAACGAATGTTTTTACACACTTTTATGTCTTCCGGTGCATGTTAATTTTAGATCAATGGCGAAGAATCGAACCCAATACCGCGGCGTGATGGGAAATTCTCTAAACCATTAAGCTACTATCGGCCATTAAGCTACTATATTATTATAATGATAACCCAATTTTATAGATTTTGTTGATTATATCCTTCTCAGTAGTCACCTCGATTAGGCAGCATAGCCTGCCTTTATCGTAAACAAATTTTCGACCAAGCTTGAATACATTGATCTAATCTAATACAAGCCATGGAGGTCATACTTTTTTCTACTGCCATACAAACTGTCAAACGTATCCAATTTCAAAACTACCCAATACTTAAACTATGGTTAATTGTTATTAGTTGTTAAACATTCGTTCAATATAGCTCTTATAATTTTTTTCAGGATGTGTTTGATTATTCCAGAATGGTGGGGTAGACAAAACTTCTTTATCAAGCAATAATAATATTTGATGGGTTACCATCAATTGCAATTAATGCAATTAATTAGCTATCAGAGCAGAATACTCCTTTACAGTTCACCTTTTCCTCTGACTTTTTCACTTCGGTACGGTTCATCTGATTTTTCCCACTTTACTATTCTATCAAACATACCATATAATGTCTCAGTCGTATATATCGTGGGCTATTTCAATTGTATGATTTGGATACTATCCAGAGCTAAAAAATGCTTTCTTTACTTCAAAGAATTGCACGAATCTTCAGCACGATATTTTGTGTGTATTGGAAAATCATTCTTCAAATCACTATAATTTATTAGCGTTTTAAGGATTTACATTAACCACCCAGCTGGCGCAGTGGTTAAAGCTGCGGCAGTTGGAGCGGGAGGTACCGGGTTGGAATCCGATTCGAGGCAGGATGCAAAATGGGTTTTTCACCTTCGATCGTTTGGGCGGTGCGATCGTTGGTGAAAAATAAACATAATCTGGATCCTCTGTCGTGTTTAGAATCCTTGGGCCGACCCATCTTCCATGTCAGTACTATAGGACTGACATGGAGCTATGCAATGCGCAGATGGCTCTACGGAAAGACTCGGACCTATAGCCGTATAGAGTGGTATCACAACGGATCAAATTGGTCTAAGTGTGCGATAGCAGCCACATCAACTTAACTTTTTTTTTTTAAGGATTTACATTGTAAGAATTGCCATTAGATCTCACCTAGAAAGAAACCCATTTTAAATTTTTTATATATTGCGACTCGTAGGTAGTGTGTAATTTAAAAAACCAACAATGGTTTGCGAGCAATACATAGCTTACCTTCCGTGTGTCCAAAATGATGAATGAAGCTAGTTGGCTTGAGTTTATATGGCGTTATAGCCTAAATGCCGCACTCAACTGCTTACCTCCCACTATTATGTACGTTTGTTATTATATGCTTGAATGATATTGATTATATAGCGATCTCTTATTATAAGCTTTATCTTGTTATGATCTACTGTAATTCAAACTAGATAAAAAAAGAACTTAAATTATTGACTATTAGAATAGAAAAGTAAAAACACTTTTTTAACCGATTAATTTCCATTCGCCAATATTGGAATGGAAAAAACTAGTGCTGCTGTGCCTTTTTGTTTATCTGGTCGTAACAACAAAAACCAGTGTAGGACCAGTCTCTTCCCTCGTTAATGGCCGAAGTTTGATCTAAATATTTCTTCAAAATAGCACTAGCGACTCAGGAAATAAATTAATACTGCGAACGTGTTTTTTGAAATGGGTGTTCGGTAATTAATATTCAACTATCGGAAGTAATGGAATAAATTGAGAAGTCAACTGGAGTCGTTTGCCTAATATGTTCAATTTCTTCAAAATCAGCGACATATAATTAATCGTTTCGATAAAACGTCATATAATTAAATTGTATAAGAACCGTAGGGGTTTATAAGAAAAGTTTTAAATTTCAGATTGTTGATTAATTGAAGAACTTTGATTCTCAATGCTGTATTATTTTGCGTTAGATATATTATATTGCTTTGATAACATAACTCTGATACCATCTTCTCAAAAATTGTGTGTGTGTATGCTATATTATAAATGTGTTCGTTTAGCTTACGAAATTGCTTAGTTCACTCATCTTGATAAGTCAGTGAATGTTAAATTAACAATATCAATGAATCTGGTTTTTCAGATGTTTATATATGCAAATTTAATTGTTGTTTATATAAGTTTTACAAGTGAACATAATTGTAGCTTGACAGTTAATTATTTATATTAATTAGTTGTAATTTAAAAGCTTTTTTCTAGTTTCATTATTATGTAAGTTCGATTCGGCGCTAAGTGTCTATAGAATATTGGCACGAATCGAATACGATACCAAAATATATTTCAGTTTTATTATTTATTATTTAGCTTAGTTATATTGTTTTCATTCTTGTTGGAACATATTTATGAAATTGGTTTTGAATTTTAAGGTCGCCAACAACAAATGAAGTTATGAGCTTCCCTGCAACTAATCATTTTGGAACAATTCGAGGCCCACAACAATATCAATCATCGGAATCAATTAATACTGGACGTTCAATTGGTCGCCCGACGATGGCACCGCCGCCACGCCCGCCGCCAACAAAACCTCCACCACCACCGGTACGTAATTTAACTCAACCGATAATGCCGAGTTTAGGGGGAAGTGTTGGTACATTAAATAATAATAACAACAACACATTAAGAAGTAATGGAATAACAATGGGTTCGGCAAATAATATAAACAGTAATGGTAATGTGGCCCCACCACCACCACCACATAGAACATGTCCACCACCACCCGAATCACGTCAACCAAACAATGTAATTAATTTTGTTTCGTTTTTGTTACATTTTTAATCAATAATATTATTATTTGTTAGCCAATTGGAATCGGAGGAGTACCCCCAGCACTACCAAGACGCACTACCAGTGCATCTAAACAGCGTGGAAGTTCGGCCGGTTCCGTACTTGTTAGTAATAACAATAATGTGTCCAATGCCGTCAATCGAATTATTATGGATTTAGAATCGAAATTCTCAAATAATTTCCATAATGTAACGGAATTTCCAGCACCACAACCATTTTTAAATTTATCTAAAGTCTATCCTAGTCAACAACAGAAGTCAGTTAATGGTAGGTATCTTTAATAATTTTTACTTTATTCTTCTATTATCATATTATCCATGTATTGTTGTATCAATTAGCTGTCATCGTAGAAATAGTTGTGTTATAAATTGTACCAAGTAGTAAATTCATTATTTTTAACTTAAGACATCTTGTTTGACTATTTGACTATTTTTGCCCATTTAACTATTGTTATGATTGTTATATTAAACTGATCGTTATCTTAAGTCGATCGAGAGTCGGGTTTGTAAATAAAGGTTGTTGATATAAATTACAGTACTATAGACAGGTTAAAATAGTTTCATAATATAATCTAAGTGGTCACAAACAGTCATGGGAAAAATCGATCAACTAACAAACTGACTAAATATACGGAAACTAGCAACAGTATAAAATATAAATATACGATTTTTGGAATTGAATCTAGGTGTGCTTGGAAAATTAATTGACGGAGTGGTTGGTCATAAAAAGCTTAGGCTAAATTTGAATGGCTATTTGGATTTTTATAAATGTTTGCTTGTTATGATTTTCTTGTTGCTTAAAATGAATAAAACACAGAGAAAAACTGAACATTTAACTGTACTCGCAGTCGTCTGGTACACTAAGATATCAAGAGGAATAAAATGTAGTGGCTGTTTGTTACTCTTTGAATACTTCTAATATCGTCACAAGAACAATGCTAACTTATTTACTGACTGAATAATTTTGACCATAACTGTATGAATAAGGAGACGTACAATAATTCAAAATTTGTCGTTAAACAATTTTAGTACGATACTTTCGTTGAGTGAATTTTAATGAAGCTCAAATATTGAATGACTTGAGGATTGGGTACTTATATGTTTAACTGTAATTGTTGTGTAATTTTAGACGTAAAATATAATTTGTGTATGTCAAACTAAATTAAATTTTATTTTCAGATGTTTGTTACAATAAATTTCCATTTGTAGTTGTAATTAGTCTGCAGTTCAAATAATTCAACCATTATAATAAAAAAGATTGAAGAAGTTGATATTTCTTGAATATATAGAGTCGTAGGATAAATACAAAAATTGACTTCAGTCATTCCAAATTTCGTTCTTGCACAGCTCAATAACTTACCATGATAAATTATACCCAAAACACTTAATTATTGTTCAACGTGATGATTTGTATCTCAGTCAAACTGGATTGTTTAAAATTCACAATGTTATGTGAAAGAAAGTATATATTGGATATCATTGTTCTCTCAAAGTGTATTCAACTATGTTCTCATTGGGAGATTGGAATCTGTGGGTAGTTAAAAGATTATGTCGTTATTTTTGAGGGACAGGAAACCATATCGTTTACACATCAACAAGGCGTTGATGTTGTACCAAATTGGACTTGGCTTAATTTAAAAATTATTATGGTTTATGTTGCATTGGTGCTTTAACATTTCGTTAAGCTAAGCCTGCATCAGTCAAATAATCTTGAATGATTTACAGTATCAAAATCGTTGGTAACTTAACATGTATATCTCTAATGGTCGAAAGTTATCGTTCAGCGAACCTATCATCCTCATATTGGCATGTTCAAATTAATACTGGGAATGAACTAAATATTAACGTAGATAATTTTTAAGTGCATATGTTTTGCATCTACATATGTTTTTAATTATTATTGTTTTACCTTTGTTTGCATGATTAAATATTTTTGTTATAAACTCTTTCTGTATTTTTTTTTCAAAATTTTAACAACACTAATAAATATGAGATTTAGCCTAGTTTCTTTTTTTCAACAGAAATTAGAAAATCAAAAGCACCAAGTCCTCCAAATAATTTAACATCATGATTGACATCCAACACATCGCGTGATCGAACGAAGTTTATGTAGGTAACATTAAATTAGTTAACATTAAAACAGCGAAATTGTGAAAGTACTTATTGTTAGTATATAGTTGCTGCGATTAAGTAAACGATCTATACACTACCAATAGTACTTCTGTAAAAAAATACTTTGAATTATTTTTCATTTTCTTACATCGTTGATGATTGTTATCTATTTTGTTTTGCGATGAAAAGTTAACTTATCGTGTTGATTTACTTTCTGAGTAACTTTCTTTACATATAAGATTCTATTATATTGTATAGTATAGTAATTACTATCTTATACAGATCGATAAGTTATCATTTCAAATATCTTTAGCATAACCGTTTGAACAGTTATTGAACTAATCGTTATCTCTAGAATGGTAATTGTCTAGATGGGCTTCAACTAGATGTGTTTACAATTTCGTGTTTTATACTTCTAAAATACACTTTCTTCGTGTATAAACTGACTAAACGGCCCAACCGCGTTTTACCGTTCGAACCATTGATACACATTGAAGGAAGGTTGGTCGGTCTGCCCAACGAATGGTTTTACACACAATCGCTTTGTATATCATCCGGTGTATGTTAATGTTTAGTTTCTCTCACTTTCTATGCTATAACCGGCATTATATGAAATAATTTTAAAACTTGAAACCAGTGATCAATCAAGATGACAATTAATAGTTTGAGCTCATCATAAATCTTAATATTATTAATCAACTTGATTTTATTCTTTTTCCAATTTTAACTTATATTTGCTCAAGTTAGCGGACATTTTGGAATAAATATGTTAAATTGAATTTGCCCGGCTTGTCGAACAATATGGAAAATAGTTTCAGACGAAATCGACTCTTCTTTAATAGAAGGAACTATACGAATTAGATATTAGTCTAAAAATCGCCAGGCAAAAATTACGACATCGTTTTTCATACGTTTAGAAAAACTATCAAAATATTTCGCTTTTCATCAAAAACTCTACTGTAAAAATAAATAAGTTTATGAATCTAAAAAATATTCGGCGTTGAATTCCTAATGCTATGATGCAAACTTTTTAAATAAACTTATTGTAATATCCGCCAATTTTTAGCAACATAAAAGAAATATTGAAAGTATAAATTGATCGACCTCTTATTTATTTCTTCAGTTCTGGTAATGATAATAACCAGCAACACAGAGTTAATGGCAGTGATGGCACGCTTGTTGATGTATTAAAAATAAAATTTAAACATGTCCTGCCTGAACATCGAAACGTACAATAAGGAAATATTTAGGCAAGAACTTTAACAGAAAGATGATGAAACTAAAGGTAACTTTTATCTCTGATTCGTCAGATAGGACATGTCTTTAGGTATGAGAAACAAAAAATTTGAAAATGAGCATAGATATTAGCTATTTAATCAATGTATTTAGCTTTGTCAGAATGATTAAACTTTGGATCGAAAGCGTATCTGGACAATCTTCGATACCCAATACAACGCTCACTTTTATTTAAAATTTTATATTTGTATGTGTATTGTGGGCCTTGCTTAAACCAGACATATTGTGATAATTCCATATAGATGAAATAGGTTAAACATTGTATCATGATGGGAAAGATAGTTCACATTGGTGTAACGATACGAATCTAAAGAATCGTAATAAATCTCTCGCCTAATCGATATATCGAGCTTCTTGTACTTAGCAAACTCGATTTGAAGATTCTTCGCTGGTTTCGTCACATTGTTTTAAAATACCACCTTAAGAATATAGTGGTGGACGCATTCGAAAGTGGTTTATATTGCAAATAAGAAGAGGAATCTGCTCTTTTGCGTAGCTATTGACTGCCTACGACACATCACGTTGGAGACAGAAAATAAATGCAAATGGATTGAAATATGCATCGGTGAAAATTAAGGTCAGGCATTGAAAATTAAGGTTTCGATGCTCTATTAAAAAATGATTAAATTATGAATATGGACATAAAGAATGACCCCTTAATTCTTATCAAAACTCTAAACCAATTTTTAAAGTAAAGTATATAAACCTTACATTTGAAACGGAGCTCCCAAAACCAGCAGTAATGAAGCACTAGCCAAGCACTAACAGTAATGAATATAAATGGTTTAAACCTTCTAACTTATAATCGCTCGTATAGGTTTACAATTTTAAAACCAATATTTACATCTGTACATTTGTTAAGATCATTGTAAAACATTTACTACAAATTCAATTAATACATGAATCAAATTCAAAGTAATAACTGCTTTCAAAATCAATAACTTTTGTCTTTGTGAGCGTCCTGTATAGACATTTTGTATTTGTTGTAAAAGAAATCTTCCCATATAGGTATTCGGAACAAGTGTAAAAGTCATACAACTCCATGGACGACAAGAAACGCTTCGCTGCGATTCACAATACTCATCTATCAAAATGCCTTGAAATGCAAATATTAAGAATTGTCTGGTAACATCATAGAAATAAAATGCAACTAGCTTCCCGGTACAAAATCGTTTGTCTAAAACGTTATCGAGATATGTATATATAAAAATCTAGTATAGTGCGTCGTTCTTTCCATCGAAACGCCAAACAAACTAATGCCAATTTTACGTTAGTAATTTTATAATTAATAACGAAGTATATTGCTAAAAATGAAAATCATCTTTATAGATTTAATGTATTTCCAAAAGGAAGCGTGTTTTAAAGTAGGCTCCGGTAGACCTAATCCACAAAATATAGACTTAAGAGTTAGACGCCTTGAAAATTTAGTAAGGAAACAAACTATAATATACTGAGACATTAAATGGAAGTGCGCTTGAGTATGATTGTTCATACTGCCCAACACGATCGGAGCCAATTAAGAACAAGATTTCGTTATACCATTATTTCTGATCTAATTTCACAGGTGAATATTTACATCGTTTAGATCAAAATATTCACAGTTGTGGTTATTTCGGATGTGCAAAAAATGTTGAGAGCGGTTGAATCCTTTAACACACTACATTTATTTGCATACTTGGCAAAAAACAGGTTTGTGCCAAACGAGCTGAATAAACAACCAATGTGCGTTTGGATTTTTATTCTCTTCGGCATTCAAAATGATTAACCATTGCTCTTTAATAATCGAAATAAAATTAAACATTAATAATTAAGAAAATTAGAAATTTATTAAACTTAATTTTATTCAAATTTTAAAATTATTCGGAGCTTTAAATACAATTCTAATTATTATTTGACTATCAATATATAATCTAAAAGTCATGAATTATTAAACTTTATTGTATTTAATTTCAAATTATGTTGTAATTATGAAATAATTATTTCACGAAACGCCAAACAAACCACCTTAAATTTAATTTAACCAAACAGTTTGATAATTCATAAATTAAAAATGTGTATTTTTGTAATTAATTAATTATTTCTACAACGACGTTAGTTTTAACTCGAAAACTTATTATAAAACAAAATTCCCAATATGATTTACCCGAATACACTTCATTTTTAATTATGTTATAGTTAAAATGCACTGTCACAATCGCAAAATTGACGTTAGTTTATTTGGCGTTTCAAAGGAAAGAAGGATCCTAAATTTTTATATATACATACCTCTCACTCTCGCTAATAACCCTTGAAACAAACGATTTGTATGGCGAAACAACAACAATTTTAAGTCCGGTACATTAACATCGGCAAAAAATATTATAGGTATTGCACTCGATACCGCGAAAATAAATCTGACTGATCAAAAGAAATCACAGGGTTACAAGCTTAATAATAAAAATAATGATGAGCTTAAGACAGTTTTAATGAAATTAAAAACAATTAATTTAAAGCTGAGAAGTAGAAAATCGAATACAACGAAAAAATGTAAACAAAATAAAAGCAGCAATTTAAATAACAATATTGGCAAGTTGGTAACCTTAGGGTTCCACTTGCAATGCATTGCAAATATTATCATTCTGTTTTAAATTTTTTCACACGTATAATAAACATTTAAAACAATTCCGTATCGGTATACCAATTTTTTCACTCACACATATAAAAAAATTACAAAGCGATTTGCAATGAAAAGTTGTCTTGCAACATACTTTTTGCTTTGCAAATACTTCATTTTCAACAGAATAGAAAACTTCTCTTATTTTGTACAGCCCTACATTAAACACTGTCAAAAAAATTTGATTTGATTTTAAAAAAAATTGTTCGTAAATGAAAAATAAACAGATAAATAAATGTTTAGTATTTTATTTTTAATATAAAACGGTATCCCACTGTCATGGTACTGATCCGTCTGTCATAAAATATTCTATTAGAACACTTGACACTTCCTTCTGGTCGAAAGAATACACACATAATTAAAGAAATTTTAAATTATTTGATTCATGTATGTCGTATTTAGCTGTCCTTAAACTTATATAATATTTAAACAACTTAAACCAAATATTCAAATCATACCTCCCGCTTTTTTTAAAAATGAAACAAACAAATTTCATAGGTTTTGTTTAATGCAGGATTGAACAAAATAAGGGAAATTTTTCTTTATTGTTGAAAGCAAAGAGAATAAAAATAAAGAGGAACATCTTATATGAACCTCGGTTGCATATAAACTAAAAATATTACTGAGTTTTTTGGTGATGGCAAACGAAATAGGATAAACATATATTTTTTATTTTGTTTCCTCTTTCGAACGACAACAAAAAAAATTTTTGACTATTTCAAAACTTCGTTTGCTATTTCATATTATAATTCGATTGTAAAATGGAATAGATATATTTTCAACTAATAATCTATTCCATTTTACAATTGAATTATAATATGAAATAGTAAGCGATGTTTTGAAATAGTCAAAAATTTTTTTTGCTGATGTTCGAAAGAGAAAACGAAATAAAAAAATATATGTTTATCCTATTTCGTTTGCCGTCACCAAATAACTCAGAAATAATTTGAAATTTTTAGTTTATATGCTACCGAGGTTCATATAAGATGTTCCTCTTTATATTTATTCTCTTTGGTTGAAAGTGAATATATGCAATGCAAAAACTACTTTCCATTGCAAATCGCTTTGTAAATTTTTATATATGTGAGTGAAAAAATTGGTATACCGATACGGAATTGTTTTAAATGTTTATTTTACGTGTGAAAAAATTTAAAACAGATTGCAAATATTTGCAATGCATGGCAAGTGGAAATCCAGGTTTAATTGTCAAATAGAATAGATTATTTTTTTGAGCAAAATCCACCAGTCCCTATAACTTCTACTTAATACTTTTTATCCGATGTTGTGTACCGAGCTCCTGATAATTTTATCTCTTATGTCTCTTATTTCATGAAGTTCGTTGACTTGATAAAATAGTTCTAATCTTAGAATAATTTCAGAATTTGTTTTAATCTAATTCCAGAAACTTAAGGAGCTATGCTATGACTAAAAATAGTTTATCCAATTTTGTATTACAAATTTTGCTTTTATTTGCAGGGTAAAACTAAGACTGATTGATGAAGGAGAAGAAACATTGAACCATACCAGTAACGTAAAAATTGAAATCATAATTAGACTTATTAAATAAGTTGGTGTGACTAATAATTGTAACAATGATTAACTAATAAACTTATTATATAAGCAAATAAATATATAAAATATTTCTTCCATTTTATTTTAAATATTATTTAAAAAGCAATTCACACAATAATAAAACTAGAAACTATATAAAAATTAATTAAAGGTGTGTGCCTAGAAATTTCGTAGGATGAAACGTCTCCAATGAAATAATAAAATATATATATATATATTTGTAAAAATTGCATTTAGTTGTGACACATTACACAAAATTAAATTTTTAATTCCATTTACATATTAGTTTAACATGTTTACCTCTTAAACAGAATTAAATAATTATTTAACCATATCGTTGTAACAACTCATAACCCTATCCAAATATTAGGATAATTCGTTTTTTTTATTTTTTATTTTCGGTGTGTAGAGTAATTGCATATAATTAGAGTGAATTATTGCTTTTGCATATACATAATGTAATATTTAAAATTGACAAATAAAATCTATTCTTAATTTCTATTTTAAATTATTTATTGTAAAATAAAGGTGAATGCGGGATGAGAATAGAAACAATAAGTTTCACAGCTATGGTAGAGCTGCTTTTAATTTCCTATCATCTGCTTTTAATTTTATCAGATACTATAACCTGCTACATATCAGGCAATCGATAGAGACCTTTTGTCGAAATTACAAAGATGCTTACAATTCCATACTTTCGTTAACTGCATCTACTCGAATGAAAGGAGTATATAGAATTAACGAAAGAGAGAAATTTAAAGTTAATCTTACATTTTATCACGAGGATATAGCAGAATCTCTGTACTATGTTAAGTGTTCAATTATAGGAACTGATGATTCGTAATGATTAATACGTTTCCTCATCTGCACAGTGCGCAGTAATTAACATACATACTTAAATATTTCGAAACATCGTCTATCCTTTGAATTTATCTCACCAATCTTATCCAATAATTTGGATTCGTAAGTCGTGTAACAACACCAACCTATATCCTTGGATGTCTATAAAACGATGGTGATGCTCTGCATATAAACATGTTAAGCATATTGCTTTATTCGACAATCTTAGAACTGAACAATATTTGTTCTAACTCATCATAAATGTGTTTAACTTGTGCTTAATTCTGTATTTAATGAGCCCATCCTACCTGTCCAATGATGATATGATGATCTTTGCTGCAATTTTGAGAGCAGTACTTTATGCAAAGGAGATGAATTACAGAGACCGTCGTATATGCATCCTTTTTGACAGAAAGGCTTGTTTAAAGACGAGTGATTCAAATATTCTGAAAAATCTCATCTTCCAAATAAAAATTCGGAACAATGTAATCTGCAAACAGTGTGGAGGAGGAAACTATTGAGCACTCTCTGTGCTTCTGCCTTACATGCTCTCCCCATAAACTTAACCGTTTTCCATTATGATTTCTATTTGAAGGTCAATTGACGACCTTAAGGAAACTGCATATCTTAGGCTTCATTCAAAGAACAAACGGATTTCATGACTGAGAGTGTACGCCTGGGAGAGCATCTCACAATGAGCCAATCGAACCTGAGTGATGGAGAAAAAAGTATTTTATGTTGAACCAACATATAATTCAATATTATTGGTTTGTGCCTGTTTCTTGAATCTGTTATGAGGCTGACGCAATGCTAACGCAATTTCTAAGTAAGAGTATCTAACAAAAAACTAAAATTTTGTAATTTAAACTATCTTCGATTCAAAATTTTAAATTTAATGATACAGTGCTCTCTGTTAGTTGATAGTGAAAACTTATCGTTCATATAAAAACCATAGATGGTGTTCTGTATCATGCCTGACGATTAAGCCACTGTAAAATTAATTTTAGTACAACTTTTGTTTGAAGTAGCTGTCAAATTTTTTATTCAAATTTGCTGCAATAGAAAAAATTATATCGACTCGAAATGGCAGGTCGTGAAGCAATTAAGAAAACAATTCAACACGTTCGACCAATTCTTTCTATTGATCGCGATGAAGCCAGAAAACGAGTTCTTAATCTATACAAAGCCTGGTATAGGCAAATTCCATATATCGGTAAGAGATATAAATATTCTTAGTGCCAATGGTTATGTCATAGTTTGATCTTCATTCAACTTATTTTAATTTTCCTATTTTTTTCAGTTCAGGATTATGATATACCAATGAATGTCGAACAGTGCCGTGAGAAATTGCGAGAGGAATTCCTCCGGTATAAAGAAGTCACAGATATTCGTGTTGTTGATATGTTGGTTATTAAGGTGCGTTTCCAATTTGTGTTGTGAAATTTTCTTACCACTTACTTTTTCGCAATTCTAGGGACAAATGGAACTAAAAGAATCTGTTGAAATCTGGAAACAAAAAGGACATATTATGAGATACTGGAAGGAAACTGTAGAAGCCAAGCCAACAGATTTTCTTTCAAAATTTTTAGCTGGACACAACTAAGAATAGTGTGACGATTGCCGGAAGATAAAATAAAAAGTTTTAGAAATCAATTTGTGTAAATAAAATGTGATTTTTGATTTACAAGCAATCTTTCCTACTTGCTTTTGAGTGTTCAGTAATTAAAGACAAACGGTTCGTCACACAATAGGTTTGCCATTAGAGTACTTCCTAATTGATAATGTATTTAAGCATTACTGAGGTCGATCAGGAGAAACAGGTGTTCTCTATAAACGTTAAGTCTGTTATAACTCATATTTGGACAAGTGCGGACTCCTCATTTTCGTCTCGTTTATAAAATAGTTAATGCTTATATCGCTAGTATAGACGTTACATGATGCTTTATACAGTCAATAGCCTATCTTATTGGTATAAGTTACGCCTGAAACAGTAGTGTAGAATTTTATAATCTCTGGATTCACAATTGCTTTCTCATCGTCCTGTAGTTGTTTAACAAACTGTAGTTGTTTAATGTACGCACAAAAAATTATTGAAACTTACGAGAACGAATTCGAAAACTAGTCCAAACTCTCGTTAAGGTATCGTATACTCATCAAGAATCTGCACTTAAATCCTCCAAAAAAAACACGATTTGTTGATACACTTAAGCTTACAAATACGCTTGGATTATAACATTTTCACCCTTTTAACAAAATGGTGATGGTTTTGATAACAATATTAGTAAAATGAAAATTTCAGCAATATTTTATTGATAGGGGGGTCAAAACCAAACCGACTACTATATTGAAAATTATTAGCTTCTCAATGCCCAGACGATGTATCGAAATGAATATTACTGATTTGAGCAAGATAGGGATGCTTCACATACTACAAAACTGATTTAAGGTTGGTTCCCTCCACGTCAATTTAGCTGATTTTATACCATCGGAAGAATGTTTGCTGCAACTCTCCGAAACCGGTTAGATTTCTGTTAAAAGGGTATTTAAAAATCAATTGATCAATGGATGAAAATTAAAGAATATAGTTTGGAGATTAATGATCGTGTACAAAGTTAATCCCTTAATAATATGAAGAAAATATCCAATAATAGCTCTATAAAATCATTGGATACCTTATTTACCAACAACATGCCGATCAGTCCAATCGAAACATTAGACACGAAAACATGGCCCAAAACGAATTTGAGTGATAAGGCATCATTTATTATCGTCAAGAAAGCACGAACGATATTGAAGCGAGTTATAGTTGGTCAAGTGACAAAATCATACCGTTCTTAACTAATTCCAGTGCCACAAATTTTTTTTTTCGGTATTTACAGGCCCGTACCGTGTCAACAATCTGACTCCATCGGTTTCGATCACGGGCCAGATCTTTATACTATTGCAAGCAACCTGAAAATGCCAGATCGCTCTCTACGCCGTGGAGCCATCGTTGCCGACAGCGACCTCTTCGCCTACCGAAAGACGGTCCTCCCTTTGAAGATCGCTGTATCATTCGTTTTGGATCAGCACGCAGAACGTGACCGAGCCAGCGTACTCGCTGTCCTTTGATTTCATGCACGATATTAGGAGTTTGCATTAAATTCCTGATCTCGTGATTGAATACAACTCGGTATGTGCCATCGACGTCGCGTTTTGGGCCATATATCACACGCATGATTCTTCTCTCGAATGTTAGAAGCCATCTTTCGTACTCATCCGTCAAGGTCCAACTCTCACATCCATACATGACAACGGGTCTGATCATCACTCTGTACAGTTTCTTATCCGCAAAATAAATACTAAGCCACCAAAAATTAATACTGTTAAAAATGCTTAAACGAAATGAACATAATGCTAAGGAACGCAATAATTGTTCGTAAAGTGTGCAAAAAAACAATAAAAGTCCAGTAACAGTGTTTAAAACTTGTATTGTGATAAAAGATGACGAGACTTATTTTACTTTAAATGGCAACCCAAAGCCTATTTTGACAAAATTGCACATGTGGTATTATCGACGAGAAGGTGAAATTCAGACCCAAATAAAAGTTTCGAGATCAATTTCAGAATTTAAACATTTTTAAAACGAGATGAAATGCCGGTGCTAAGTTATTCGTTTTTGTACCAAATTTTTGTTATTTTTAGTGGAACATAAATTGCCTTATCACAATAAATTAAAACGACTCTCAGGTAACTCGACACATCGATGTTTAAATCAGCAATGGTCCATTTAAACGTACGAAAGGATTACGTTAGAATGATAGAATCCGAAGTTTATAGATTTCATTACCACTTCATATTTATTTTTAATTCTTTATTTATTTATTTACCTTTAATATTTGTTTTTTAATTATACATATATAATATTAATAATAATCATAATAATATATTTTTATTAATAATAATAATCATCTAATTGGTTTTTTAATTTATTTCTTTACTTAAATTATATTTTAAACATTTTCCCATTTTATTTATAATAATAATAATAATTTATTTCACTGTTTGTTTGTTTTTTTTTATATTCAACTTAAATTTTAAATTTAACTATATAATTTTTTTTTTCATTTCATTTTAAGGCAATTAATTCATATATACTTTACTTTTTTTTTTAAATTTTTATTATATATTTTATCTGACGACTATATAAAACTTGAACAATTCAAAATCTATAAACTTTCAAATCAAACTTGAATGTAATTTAATTTAAATCGTAGAGGATTTAAAACAAAATATATTCGAGTTCGATTTAAAATGTACTGTGATATTGAAATGAAAGTTGTTTGTATGGATATATATATATATATATATATATATATATATATATATATATATATATATATATATATATATATATATATATATATATAATATATATATATATATATATATATATATATATATATATATATATATATATATATATATATATATATATATATATAAATAAATAATATATATATATATATATATATATATATATATATATATATATATATATATATATATATATATATATATATATATATATATTGAGACCAGATATCTCTTAATTAATTTCAGATCAAGCCACCGCTGGAATTCTTAAGCTTAATGGACACCATAAAGAGTACAGCCGCAATATTATTTCGACTAATAAAATTTGAAAGGCTCTTCGCAATCAAAAACGGTGTTGAAAATTGCTTGGTGCGTTAGAAAAGTAGGACGTGCACTAATCTAATCTCGGATGCACAAGTAGAAAATTATTGTAAAGGTGTGCTAGTAGAAAAATGTCGATTTAGCTATTGAAAATGTAATAACGGGAAGAATGCCTCTTACTTTTGGCAACACTATTAATTAAAATTGATCAGCCTTCAATACTTACGATAGAGCTATTATATATTTAGAAATGGTTATCTTTAGAAATTTTAAAATATAAAAAATTTCCATGACCTAGTTTAGCAAATGTTGAGAGATATCCAACATTGGATATCACAATTCAATCAAATCGATTCCTTGTAGTTTTAATTTATACTTTAAATTAAGAATTTAACTAAATGGAGAGTCTTTGGTTAAGAGTAGGGTGTATTTTTTCAGTAAGTTGATAGTACAGTAGTTGAAAGAATTGCTATGGAAAATGTTTTAACGGATAACCAAAATTACTCGTGTGTTGAACCAACAAAATAACCTGGTGTGAGAGGGGTTCATCTTTGCGATCATACTGTCAGTCAATAATAATGTACTTTATTAGATCGAAACTGGCCGAGCACACGTTACAGATTATAAATAAATCCCTCAAATATTAAAAATTAAATAGATTATATCTTCCCCATCGTTATATAAAGTAGTTCACTGAATGATAGTAGTCGTAGCTCGAATGGCGCCAATGAATATCCCAATAAAGACAAAACAGAATAAACCTAATAAAATCCATAAGTATATGTAAAATAATCAAGATAGTTAATATCGCACACGGACCAGCATTTTAATACTGCGACAGCTCCCAGTGTAAAAATGACAAAAAGCTTAATGAACCGGTTTGACAATTGAGGTTCAGTAAGTAATGAACGACGGACAAATATTTTCGACCTGTTCGCACTGCTAAATTGGAGCCGAAAACGTTGAATTACATAGTATAAAATGCCTTAAAAAGAGCCATTAAGTGCCAACTGAAAAATGAAAGTCATTAAACAATGTGATTTTTCACAAAAAAACAGGTTAATGAACTTCGCAATATAGTAAGATGTCTTAAAGAACAAAATTAAAATGTCAGAACACCGGCAAAAGCATTAGTCAGTGATGTTTTGAGTTCTTGAAATCTCTAAGAAATCTCGTATGATAGTTCTTTGACAATTGACAAAAAGGAGGCAATACAATTATGTCCAAACATGTTGTTTGCACGCAAGTTAGTAATTATTTAAACTATTTCAATTTTGAAACTTTAAATTGGCTCTTAATTAAACTCTTCATATTTATACTGAACGATCTGAAACTGACCATCTGAATGAACATATACGATCATTGCATGGCAACTGAAAAAACGACAAACATCACTGTCTTCTCTGAACAATATCCAACAAATAATTAAGAATAAATAAGAAACCTTATTAGTATAGCTTCCATCAATGTTGTAAAGCTGTCGAAGGGACCAGCTGTCCATCGAGTATAATTTCAACAATAGTTAAGATATTGATGACATTTAGAAAAAATGTTCAGAAAACAGTCCTCCGGGTTTCTTCCAAACCACTTTGTGTCAATCTGTTAGAAACTAGATCCTTCAACTTACAATATCTTACAATCTTAAATCTTTAATTTAAAATGATATATATTTAGCTAACAATTTTTTTTTACTAATTATGTAGTTAGCCTCGAATTATTTCCCTAGTTGTTGCTGTGGCTAACATTCCTTTTCTTTATAATCTTCAATGTTGAGAAGCAAGCAAGGCCTAAGCCCACATAATTATGGAATATAATAAGTTTTCAGATAGGGTAAAAAAAACCTAAGAACACCGTAATGATTGGCTTTTACTTCTCCTATCATATCAGCTAGATCATAATTTAAATCTGTTAATTTGGCAGTGCATGAAGGATGTCTCATTCAATAAAAAAAACATTTCCATTCGGATTAAAATACAGCCACAAGAAATTCATCGGTTCGGATTACACAGTTGAGTTCGATAAATGATCGGTTGAACCAATAATAAAATTTCGTAGAATTGTAAGAGTATCATTTGCTAGAAGGTAATGTAAAGTCTATCAGAGATCGACTTGAGCACGATCGAATTGAAAGTATATTCTTCTCGGGGTTTTTTTATAGCTCAATTCAAATGATTAGAAACGACGGAAAATACTTTGTTGGGAATGTATAAATTGACACCACATCTAAATAAAGTTGAAACAACATTTATACGATTATTAATTACATCAATATGGCTTATCAAAGAACAATGAAGAAGCGAAGGTTTGAAGATCGCTAGCAATTACTTGGCTATTTAAATCAGTCTAAACCAATCTTTTCGAGGGTTGAGTTGATCGAAGGGTTAATTATGTTCAACAAGACAGATTGAAATAGGCAGCAATTAGAGAAAGAATATGAGTGGCCGATATCAGATCTTGCTTATATATATATATATATATATAAATATATATATATATATATATATATATATATATATATATAAATATATATATATATATATATATATATATATATATATATATATATATATATATATATATATATATATATATATATATATATATATATATATATATATACATATAAATATATATATATATATATATATATATATATATATATATATATATATATATATATATATATGTCATACTTTATTTTAAATTTAGATTAATTCAAATATATAATTAATTATTTAATTATAGTTTTTTTTTCATTATTTTATGTTAGAAGCACCCATACATTTATTTTTGTTTATATTTATTTATTTAATTGTAATTAATGTATCATCTGTTGTTTTATTTAAATTTATATTATATATAAAATTAATATTTATATGATTTATATTAAATTTAAATTAATTTATATCGTGAAAATTATATAAATAAATTATATATATATATAATATATTTAATTTAATTGTTTTTTTTATTATATATTATATATTAATTAATTATTTTAATTTATAATTTTGTTTATTTTAAATTTAAGTCTTAAAAGGTGGATTAATTTTGTTCATTATATAATTTTTTATTTTTAATATTTTATATTATTTTTATGTTTTTTTTTGTTTGTTTGATATTATAAAAAAAATGAAATGATAAATCTAAAATAAAATTATTTCCATAAATAAAATCGGAAAAAATTTATTGTAATGGAAAATATATAACTTTTTGTTGGGTACATGATGAAATGGTTCGTGATCAATGAGTTGTGAACAGTAGAAAAATTTATTAATAAATTACAAAATTATATAAATAATTTATAGATGCCTGGGTTGTTAATTTAAATATAAACGAACAAAAAATATGGCCAAAATATACAACAAATAAATACGTAGATGAATGATTTTTACATGAGGGTGATGAAATGGAAAAAATCATTGATTCATAATTGATTCCAAAATGGTTTTATTTATTCATACGATAATAATAATTATTAATAAAAAAATATTATTATTATTGGTATCCCTTAAACGGGACTTGTTTTACTTTGAGCTTCGTACCAATTTTCGAAATTTGTGAATACTTCCGAAATGTTTCCCAGAGCAGGCAAAATTTAAATCTATACAGAAATACAACAAAGTTTAGGATCACTACTTTGTTGGTGCTCCAAATAGAAAGAACAAATAAGAATTGTGAAAGTCTTACTTGACTTAATCAATACATAAGATTTACGTTAAGGAGTAAAAAAGATGTTTAAAAGGAGGTCAAGGTCGAAATACAGTTAACGGAAATCTAAATTGACTACTGAATTATATTTATAATTACCTCTTTGCCATTCCTTGCCAAGAACAAACTGATATGAAGGTTAAACGTACAGTGAGACCGTTTAGTGTTCAAACAAACGGAAAATACAAGTTTGCAACTTGTAGTAGCTTGCAGTAGTAGACACGTTTATCAACAAGATATGGAAAGAACAAGAATTATTCAAAATAGTAGCAGTACCAAAATCGATCAATGACAAAATCACCAAATTAGTATACTTCAAAGCCTTAAGCCCAGATATGTTCAGATAATATATTATTATTATTATTTAAGTTAACTGGTACCCTTCGAAATTCCGCATACAATGCCTCAAAGGACCAATGGTGCAAATTTAGGATTTAGTCAAAGCCCACAGACGCGTTTTGCATTCTTAGCAAACTGAAGTATTTTGAACAACGGCAGAAGATGCAATCGAAAGCCGGGCAGTTGCTGCTAGAATGTAAACTATTGCCAATGCTTTCAAGGCATTCGTTACACACAGCATGACTGACAAGTCTCATGCGATGAAGATGATGTTTGAAACCGTTATGACCAGTAAGTATACAAACCAATATATCAACTTGTTCTTTTTCTATCAAAAAACGTAATTAATCAGCTTTTAGTTAAACCCTCTGACAAAGTATTTCTAGCGTTACGACTAGTAGGAGTAACGTTATTTAATTTTTTTTAACTGTATGAAGAGACAAAAGTGTAGCTGGTTTAGGTCCTATAAAAATCAACCGAAAACCACTCAGTGAGTAACTGCAATTAATTCCGCTTGATGAATAGTACAATATCTCCCCAACCTGTCAGAGATTTTCAAATTGTACGATTGATAAAGGCTGCAGAGCAACCTGTACCGAGGATGGAGCACTGTAACTGAGTTCAATGTTTAGGAAGGAACTCGAAAACATGGCTGAGATAAAAGCAAACCAAGCCAGAAACAGAATTAATAATAATTAAAAGAACTTTACTTAAACATAAAGCTATAAAGTATCACATTCATCAGAATAAGTCCGGATAATACCCAGATATAATAGAGAGAACAACCTTTAAAATATTATACCAATTGTAAAATATAAAGGCGGATCAGTGATCCCGGTGGTGCTGGAAAAACAAATTTCAGGCATAAACCCAATTGGGAATTTGTAGCAAATTATTGAACACTGAAATAAGATTTCTTTTGTAAATCTCAAATGAAACTGAACCGAAGTAGAATTTTAGGAATTAAAGAAGTAGAATTTTAGGAATTATTTTGTTGTTATTCGTTGAGAAAAGAATTCGCAATGTGTCAACACAAATCTACGCGCAATCAATCCAAGTAGTTAGATTTGATTGAAAAACATACAATTTGAGTAATCATACGATCAGAAGAATTGCCAGTACACCTGTTTTGACTAAAAAATAAGAATGAAGACTACGAGAATTGTAAATTAGGATGCTTGGATCACCAAGATATGAGGCATGATATAATTAACCAAACATGATACTTATCCAAAACAAAACTAAACTAACAGTTGATACATAATATAACATTCACGTACATAGGACAATACAAACAGTTGCTAAAGATTGTTATATAATGTGCTTAATGATTCAGCGACCACAATTTATCGCCAAATGATATTGTCCCACAAGCCAAAATCATATAAAAGTAAAATTGTAAGTACTAATCAAGTTTTCCCAAAATGGTGTGAATCTGTTGTCACTACAAGGTCAAAACATAATTTGTTTGAATTTTATTTGGCGTAACTGTCTTTCAAACAAACATTGAGCCAAACGACCAATATATCCTTCTATGAATTTTAAGTATTTGCTACCTACCTGTCAATATTTAAATATTAATTTGAAATAAAATCGGTAGTAAAAATGAACGATCCCCAATTCAAACCCCTTCGAACTATCATTTTGAATATCACAAACGGAAGAAACTACTTATATTCCCTTCGATGGTCATACACACAAACCATAAAATAAAATGGTATTTTCCACAACTTAACACAAAAAAACTATTATTTAATAATAAATCATATTTAATTAAATAAAAACAAAAAAAAAATGAAAGCACATGAACTCACCTCGTACACAAAAACAACGAAACAAATAAAAAAAAATCTAGTACAAATTATATTTCTAAAATTCAAATCTGTCAAAACATGTCCGTTTCGAAAATAAAACATGTCCTCGCCTAAAAAACATACTAGAACTAGTACTTATCATCCGCCATTATTATTATTATTATATATAATGTATAACTTAAAATATAAAATTTGTTTTGTTTTATACATTATAATCATATATAATAATTAATTTTATCACAATTAAATAAAAAAAAATAATCATCCATTTTCTTTTTTTTATACAAATTAGATTATATAATATAATATTAATATATTAATTTTTATTTATTTGTTTTTTATTTATTTTTAAAAATAATTAAACTAAAAAATATAAATTTTTATATATATATATTTATTTAAATTTATATATATATATATAATTTTTTAGCGATTTATTTTATTTTTTTTTTAATAATAATTAATTAATCAATAATAATAATAATAATTGATAAAGAGATTCACAATATTTATTTTTATATAGAGTTATTTTATATAATATATAATTATATATATATATATATATATATATATATATATATATATATATATATATATATATATATATATATATATATATATATATATATATATATATATATATATATATATATATATATATATATATATATATATATATATATATATATATATATATATATATATATATATATATATATATATATATATATATATATATATATATATATATATATATATATATATATATATATATATATATATATATATAATATGTATGTATGCATGTAAACAAAATATAATTAGTAATAATAATATAATTAAACTATAAATGTTTATTTTATATTTGTTTATGTAAATTGAACTATTTTTTGTATGTTAATGATTTGTTTGTAATATCTGTTTTATTTTTAAATTTATTTATATAAAATAAAATAAAAAACCTAATTTTTTTATATTTATATATAAAAATAAAAATAAAATAAGAATATTGTATCTAAATATAAATTATATATTTTGTCGACTCTCATTTTGTTATTTTATTTATATAATATATATGTAATTAATAAATACAATTAATCAACAATATTTAATTATTTGATATATTTTTGTGTTTTTATGATTTTATTTGTTTCTCATTTAAATCAGAAAAAAATTAATTATTAAACTTAAATAAATTGTTATACATTTACACCTCAAAACTAAAAAAACGGAAAAATAACTAACTAAATTACAAAAACATTTGAAAAAATAAAAATTAGTAACGTTTTAATTTTGAAAAATTGGCAGCATATTCGCATATTGTTGTGCATCATGTTATATTTAAATTATTTGTTTCTTGGGTTGCTTTGGTACTAAATTTAAATTTATAACGTTTCGTTCACTATCAGTCACAAAATAAATGTAAATAAGGTACTGAACGCACCTGAATTAGTGGTATTGCTTTAGTAAATTCAAAAAGGATTAAATCATTAATAATATGTATTACTTTTGATAAATTTCTTTTAAGATATTTAACACAATGAACTGAGTAATTGTTGTAATACATTATAAAGCTACATTTTTATTAAAATTCAGCTAAACCAACAGTTCAACTATTTTTAAGAAACTCAAATTTATCTAACCGTTATATCAATCAAAGCCAGCTATGCCGTATTTAATTAGCAACACTATTCGCTAAATTCGAGTGCAATGTGGACCGCAAATAAAAATCTTAAATCTGTTTGTTAATCTGATCATTTAATAAAATGAGTAAGTTGCCTAATAGATCACCAAACCACACCAAGAAATCATTCAAAATATAGACACAAAAACAAAAAATAAATAGTTTGTTAGTATTTTACGTTCATTTTACATAGTTGCCAGTTTATCACGCCGCCATTTAATTTAAAATTAATCAAAAAAAAAATTAAATTTTGTTTCTCTATTTTTTGCCTTAACTCAAAAAGAGAAAGAGGCATTGTAAATAATAATTTATTGTATTTTTATTTAAATTAACTAATTTAGTTTGATTTTTTGTTTGGAAAAAGAAATGAAAACAACAAAAAGTATATAAAACAAAACTATATATGTATTTAAAAAAACGGTTAATTAATAGTCTTTCACCTCTCAAAACCACATTTTTTGCTTATAATATCAAATCGTATCTCTTTTTCCAAATAAAATTTAAGTAATTTAAATAAAAATTAAATAAATTTATTAACGTTTCTCTCTCTCTCTCTTTCTTTCTGTATATATAAATATATATATATCGCACTTTTTACGTGTATATACTAAAATTGAATTTATAATAAAAAATATAAATTTATAATTTATTTATATATAACAAAAAAAATTATTTTATTTTATATTTACTATATATATATATATATATATATATATATATATATATATATATATATATATATATATATATATATATATATATATATATATACATATATATATATATATATATATATATATATATATATATATATATATATATATATATATATATATATAAATAAATATATATATATATATATATATATATATATATATATATATATATATATATATATATATATATATATATATATATATAATATCCTCCCCGTCCGCTTCCCATGTATTATATCTTAATTATTATAACGCATAATTAAATTTAAATTAAATTAAATTAAAAATATAACAAAAACATATGTATAGTAATTTTCGAAAAAATTAATTAAACTATATATTAATTTATGTACGTAATTAATTATAAAATAAATAAAATATTGTTTGTTTATACACAGAATTAATTTTAAATTGTTTTGTTTTTAATTAAGTTTTATTTTATTTTTGAAATAATTATTTTTATTAATTAATTATTTATTTAATTTTTATTTACTCTTGAACACAATAATTTACTTGTTTTTATTTATTTATTTATATATATAATTAATTAAAAATAAAAAATATGTATACATATATATAATTTTATGTAAAATTATAATTATAATAAATTTGATTTACTATAATTATAATTATGTATATATTAGAAAAAAAAATAAATTAAATAAAATGGCAGAATAAAAAAAAATTATATTATATAAAACAAAATCGTTAAAATTCTGAGAAGCGCGAAAATTATATTTTTGTTTTGTTATTTAATTAAATTAATTAACACTTTGTTTTTTTTTTGTTTTTTGAATTTTTAAATTAATGTTTTTATGTAATAGAAAAATCATCATCAACAATATTTGTATTTTGAACAATAATTATAACGGTACTATCATCATCCTGTTATGTAAAATCTTGCGGCGAATCAATTGAAAATAACTCTTTGTAGAGCGCTGGGAATACATGATGCGGATGTTCTTGTTTGAATTTACTTAATGCGTCCATATGCATTAGCGATAAATTTCTGGAATTAAAAATTATATATTACATTTAAAAGTTGTTTGGCACGAATGTTATTTAGTGGCTGAAAGTCTATGTTGACAGAGTATAAGACGAGATGAGTAAGTGATCGGTTGAACCAATAATGCAATTTCGTAGAATTGAAAGAGTATCTTCACCTGGACTATTTTTTTATAGACCACTTCAAATGCTTAGCCAAAAGCATTATTAGGAGAGCATTGATTGACACCACGTCTGATGCTGAGTATTTACCGTTACTTATCCAAGTTCTCAATAAAGTTGAATCAACATTTAGAAGAACAAATAAGCCAACCGCCCAGGTGGCTCAGTGGTTAAAGCTGTGGCAGTTGGAGCGAAAGGTACCGGGTTTGAATTCCGATAGGGGCAGAACGCAAAAGGAATTTATCGCCATCTGATAACGATCGGTGGTGTTAATGAACATCTATGACCTCCTATTGGAGTGCAGAACTCATGGACCGACCCATCTTCCTTGTCAGTACTATAGGCTGGCATGGAGCTATGCAATGCGCAGATGATTCTAAAAAAATCGGACCTATAGCCGTACGTCCTCGATTTGGCCATTAATGCCTGGTTTATATTCAACGATTTTCACAGAAGCAGACAAATGAGACGGGTAGGTGCAATTTAATTGTTTGTCTACAAATAAGAGACAAAACGAAAAGGAAATTTTTTTTAATTTTATTGTTGTCCTACAGTTACACACAAGGCATTGAATTAGTCTATCCCGTTTTAATTGTCTGCTTCTGCAAAAGTCATTGAATGTAAACCAGGCTTAAGGCGTAAAGTAGGACGTGTAACTGCAGATAAAACAGATAGCATAGTATAAAATATAAAAAATATATATATAAACTATCGAGGCCGTATATGTTCCCGAAACTTTTCGAAATGATAAAATTCAGTCAAATTAAAAATAGCAACAATATGTCTTATTAAAGCTTCATATGTTTACTTATCGTAGTAAATATAAAAAATGAATAATTTTAGCTGATTTTTGAAGAAGACTTCCACAAAAGGGTAATTAAGCTAAAAGGTATATCGGAATTTGGAATATATAAAATAGTCTTACCTGAACGTTGGTATATTACTGATTAGCGTGTCTAGCACTGTCACATCCCCTTTAAGCGGGGCATGATTCGCTTCCAATTCTTGTCGTATAGCTGACATACTCATGTCAAAAAGTCTTTGAATTTCTGTGTTTCCTTTAACATTATTTCGTTCTGCAAGAATATCATCAATCACAAAATAAGAATTAAAAAAAAAAAAATAAAAAAACATAATACTCGTCGATCACTTACCAGGCCATAATAAAACTAAACTTTGATATAAAGCTAATTCAGTTTCAGTTAATTTTAATTCAGCAATACTTTTAGCAGTCTCAAATATACACGCCACCAATTTCATTTCAAATGAATCGGTTGTATAGAAGGCTTCTTGCGGCAGCATAACATCACCATATAATACCGAATTTGTAGAGAGATCAAGTAAACGGGACATACGTACTATTGCCAATTCAAATGAACCAGTTTTTAATAGAAGTATCTGAAAATGATGATAAACATTATAGTATGATCTACTATTTTAATAATATTCTTACTAACTGGCCCGAATACTTACCTGATCATCTTGACTTAATCGCATAAAACCGGGTATTAATTTAGCAAATTCTATTATATTTTGTATCATTGCTGTTAGTTTTTCGGCACAATCCAACCATAGCTCTTCTTGACTTAAATTTTTGTAGTAGAGAATTCGTGATACATCCTGAAAATAGAATTATGACTGTTTAGTTAAATTCATTTAAATTAAATAATAAATGTTGTGTCTCGGTATAGAACTGTCCGGTTATTATTGGGCCTCCCTATATTTATCATATAATTTTCAATTACTTTTAGATATGGTTGAAATCAAATTATATGATCTATTTAACAACTGTACCATATATAGTTCAAAACACACTGATTAGTGAGCACTATTGTAGCATCTTCATGGTCAGCAAGCAGTTTTTACTTGTAATAAGTTTTCATATTAGCAGCTAATCGCCCTAAAATTTTCTAAAAGATATGTATAAACCAGATTTATACAGTAGTGTGATCGATAGGCTGCAATTATTGATGGCTGAAATAACATAACTCAACTCCTAAATGTATGCTAAATTGACCCGAATGTATAGTTTAACGATAATTGCATAACTAAAGGATAGTATATAAGACAATTAGTATATGTTGCAAACATTAAGGAGTAAACAATCATTTTGCAGTAATTATTTGAAGTTATTACTGCTTACAGACAATAATGATATATGTACTGTCATGGTCTATACAAAATGTAATAAAACTGGCTCGGTCAACACAATGTACAATTTCCACTTATACGAAGTTTCAAGATATTTGTTTTAAGCCCTTATCTTAATCATTAGTTAAACATACGCAAGTTGAAGTGACTGGACTATTAAGCTATTAGCAAAGGAAGTTACATCGAACGAATGTCTATAATCATAAGTATACACAATTTTGGGTTTTGCAAGCTATATAACCAAACTAGTATTGATTTAATTTAGTCAGTTAAAACCTAGGAAAAGTGCAAGTATTACACTCAACCCAAGTTTCCCAATGGCTTGAGTAAGGTCTGTCGTATCATGATATAATTACATAAATTTAATTACACTCACCTGCGGCTTTCTAAACAATTCATGTACTATTTCTAATTTAAGATTTGTATTTGTGTGTGCTTCAGCAAGTGTTTTAATCAAAACATCGTTAATATCACCCTCTGCTGTAAGTATATACAGAAAAAATACGTTAACAATTCATATTCGTGTAAGACATTTGTAAATCTTAAACAAAAAAAAATATAAATAAATCTTAAGACTAAAAAATAAATAAAACCAAAAATTGCATGCAACTGCGCGCATATATTTAGTATTTAGTAGTTTTGTTAGTTTTTTAGTATATACGAGTACTAGTGGGACTCCCAATAGTAATTTAATTTATAATACAAAAGCCAAAACGTTATATATAAAAGCGCAACACAATATATACAATAACAAAAATACGACCGACATGCATCAGGGAGGGCATTACAAATTTGTTTAGGATCCAATATACTCTACAAGATATACCGCGTACGATAGAACATCCTCCAAACACAAAAATAAATTATACAACAACAATAACAACAACAATAAAAAATAGTAGTTTTGGGTCACATCACAGAATATTGTTTGGTTCTTTTTTTATAAACTGTCTGCCAGATATTCAGAGAATGTCTTACCCCATCTCGAATGCGAATCACATGAGCTCTCATCCTCGTAACTAAATGTTACTTGCGATACAACATGATCCTGGTTCGCTTGTATATGTATTGCGGGATTATTGGTTGTTGTTGAGGCGACACCAGTTGCTCCACCGGTCACCACCATATCTGTATGACAGCATTCCGATGTTATACCATTTTTACTGTCACCACTATTATTATTATTATTATTATTTATATTACTACTATTGTTATTATTATTATTATTATAGTTACTGGTATTACCAACACCACCACTACGTCTTAGCGAATTGCCTGAAATTCCTGCATTTTTGGGGGGTACAAGGTACAAGGAAATTTGGATTAATATTTTTGTTTTCACGTGATTTTAACGCAATTATTTGTAATAATAACAATGATAAATAATTAATAAATAAATAATAACCATTTATGTCTAATAAAATAGGTGTGAGTGTGTGTGTGCGCGTCAAACTAAAGATATGCGATTATATTATATGCCTTGAGTATATTTAAATATGTGTGTATAATAAATACGTTTATAGTAAAAGTGAGTGATCGGGAAAGTAGTACAAACTCAAAATAAATAAATAATTATAAATAAATCAGCTAAATAAGCAAGAAACCAAATAAAAACTAAATCATGTTTAAAACAAAAAAATAAATAAAAATAAATAAAAATCTTATATAAGTAGTCTTATTCGCACCTGCTCCACCATTCAATCCAATGTTATTCGAAATGAGATTCGGATTAACCATTTGACTACTGGGTGAATGTAAAAATGTTGTCGAATCAACGAAACTGCCAACCAAACTGTCAACGTGCGCAAGTGCCTCTTGTTTTATCGTTACAATTGTGCTACTATTATTGCTTCCACTATTATTGCCACCAACGATGCCACCACTATTATTTGTTACATGTTGGGTCGATGTCGCTGCAGCCGATTGTGATGCAGACGATTGTGATGATATCGAGGATGATGAGTGAGCTGAAGATGATGATGTGGATGAACCGGTTATTGTTTGTTGTGATAAAATATTACCACCACCACTACCACTACCACCACCACCGCCGCCGCCGCCACCACCACCGCCGCCGCCTCCTCCTCCACCTCCACCTGATTGTGGCGAATTTTGTTGCTGATGTTGATTACTTATATTATTACTATTATTATTACTACTATTATTATTATTATTATTCGAACTACTATTCACTTGGATACGTGTTAAACGAATATCGTTCATACTTGTGCCACCAAGTATCGACGACGATGCGGCTGAACGATGATGAGTCGGTGATTCTTTAAGATCTGGAATTTTTTTTTCATTTGGTTTTTTGACTTTAAACACTGAACACAGATTTGATTATTTTGATTGTTGGTAATGAAAATTTTGAACAATAAATCATAATCGCCAAATTAAAAAAAAAATTATCGGAAAAATTAAAAACAAAACAAAAAGAGAAAAAAAAAGTGAATTAAGAACGATTTTGATGTTCAGCTAAGTACACGGGATGCGTCTTAATTTGATTACGATTTTAGTTTAGCGTTACTATATAGATGGATGGTGCGATCTGCATCTAACAGACTACTTGATTGGTTCTTGGGATTTCATTTAAAGAGGTTTCGCGACTACTGTTATATGCTAATCATTTCTAAAATAGTGATGAGTTTGTACTACAGTTGTTGAAAGTGCATTAAGATTCGGCCTTGTCGTTAATCAATATGATGGATCAAAAACTATAATCATTACTCTAATTCTACAATTACAGGTGTTTGGTGCTAACTAATATAAATTATTTCAAATGGAACTCCGATCGTCATCATGCACATATTTATATTTCATGAAGTAACTGATAATACTCTTTATGTGAACAGAGCTTCATGTGATCTCTAATATAAAACCTGATTTTCGAAATGGTCAGGTTGATATGTAAGCAGGAAGATAAACACAAGATTTGCTTCTAGTGACATAACTGCCTATAACTTCACCAAGTGGTCACACCATACAGCTTGCATAAAACAACAACGAGAGAAACGGACTGCCTAGCCGCTATGAAATCTTTTTGCTAGATCTTCAAAAGTCAAGCCCATGAGATAGTTTCAGAATTTGAACCATTCATAGTGGAACATAAAGGATTCTACTGTCGACTAATATTACATTGATAAGACCCCAAACAACGGCTTTTATATCGTATGATAAAGTGTACAACGTCTCATGGTGTAAACGGTGTGTGTAACGAATTGCTCCAAAATATCGGAGATAGTTAATTTTATCGCAACTTGTACCATTGATTTGGCCTAAGAGGTCCATTACATAAAATTCGACCAAGATATTGTACATCTTGGCCAGGAAAGTCACACAAACCTATGCATTTTTAACGAATGTGTTGTATCCAATTATCAATGCGACTTTCGTCCTGACTAGTCAATACGAACGTAGAAAAGCTACGAAACTGATACTCCTATGTGTGTTGTTTATTTATAGAGTTTCAACGAGCTTACGACAGAGTCTAGATTACCACGTCATAGCAAGTTGTATTTTATTTATAAAAATTCCAACTGATTTAAATGTACCAATGGAAAACTTTCGAGATAACAACCAAAGTTTGGTAATGAACTTACTTTCAAATATGTTTTTTGCCAGCACGACATTGGACAGTTATGCATTTAATACAAATCTGTTCAGTTGTTACCTTATATGGATGACATTTGCATGGGAAAATGGTTTTACGAAACGAATGTTTTGGTAGATTGAAGAGATTGATATTCCGTCTTACTTCAGACGATTTAAAACCGGTTAAATTAGGCTCGGAAAGCTTTTACAAGAATTGACATATGAGTCACTTAAAGTAAGTATAAATATGTAAATCTTGAATCCATAACTATGCTAATGTTCACAGTTGCCTATCACTTAGCTTAGATTTGAAAGTCCAGTTTTGACCGTTATCACTCAAGTTATAGCACATGAAGTACAACTTGATCATCTGTTATTTGTACTTTTAAATAAACTTCTTTATCAAGACAGGTTGAACAATGAATAGCAAGAAGTGTCCTGATAAAAGTGATCATATTGCTTGAGGGAATATTAATGTGATCCACTATCTCGTGTAAACTAGTTCTGCCTCACTTTCCAACCGCTAAGAAACGTGGAGCCTGAACTCAAAATTTTCATTAAGATTGTTAGTTGGCAATTGACAAAACTGTCCACCAGGCAGCAGCACAAGGAAATAAAACTGAGGTAAACAGACGATGAGACAATGCATGAGGCTCTACCCTCCTCCAATGGTATTTTGAAAAGCATATAGCACTTTCTAAGGCAACCACATTAGTTTTCTGTCCATATTTCATCTTGTGTGTGACCATCAAAAATCGGCTCGACTGAGAGTGTTTAATAATCGAAAAATTTTAAGGAGGAATATTTCTTAACGCACTCAATTGAGACTGTGAACGATGAATTCGTTTAAAGTGATATTTAACCATTTTGTTGATCGTCTTAAGAAGCTTGTGTTAATATATCGTGACGTTCGAAATCGGTCACTTTCTTATGTTGCGCACACGAATCTTGTAGTTATTTAACATTCATATATTAATAATAATTATTAAGCACATCACTAGATCTCAAACTCTTATAAATTCGTGTTAGATTGAACAACAAAAAACTTCGTTAGGACTAAAACATATTATTAAGATTATTTATGATAATTATTGAAACCAAACCAAAAAATTACAACAAGAGAAACAGATTACTTTACATAATTTAAGGTATGGGGAGGGTAATGGTGTTATCTAGGCACATTGTATATATTTATGTACACACACGATGGGGTAGCACCTAGCCATGTTCAAATTACACAAAATAATTTTATGCATATACATAGTATGGTGTTGTGATCTCAGGTGATATAAATTTTTTGGCCAGGTAAAAATAAAGTTAAGAAAATTAAATTAATTAAGAAAACAAATTTAAAATTGTATACAGATGGATGGGTGTAACCAAAATTAAATTTAAAGAAAAAACGAAATCAAAAAAAAAGTACTTACTGTGACCGCCGATGAAATCTGGGTCAATAATTGTGCTCCGCGGTTCATACGTTGTTGTACTGTCAACGTAATCGGCTGATATATTATCGTAGCCCATAGTCTGTTGTGGCGTCACCGACGATGAATATACGTAGGGACTCGAATATCCACCCACCTCATTATTATAATAACTGAAACGAGAGATAAGAATAAAAAAATCCCCGACGAACAGGTAAGAAAATTTAAGTCAATTAGTGCCATTCGATTATAAAAATACGAGAACCTAAAACAAACACATAGACATGTATATGTGTATAGCCTCCCACGCATACAATCGGAGGAGGCTAAAACATAAATTTGTTTCACCTATTGTAACCATGATGCATATCACTACTCGATGGTGTCGGCGTATCAAACACTGAACTGTCGGGTGCTGCATCACTTTGCGCTCGCATCTGTGCCCTATGAAACCGTACCTCGTCCTCCACCTTTTCGCGTTGTTTCTTCGACATTCGACCAAATTTTACAGCTGCAACGAAATAATTTACAAATTAATAAAAATATATAAAATGCTTGACAGTCTACTAAATGTACTATGGTGGTGTCGAGTTTTCGTGTTTGGTATGTTTTTTTATTTTATTTTTTGATACAGAACCGCAACCCAGTAGCTTGGCAAAAGAGGTTGCTGATTACGAAAATTTTGAGCAGATGATACCTGTATAGAGATCAAGTCGTTTCACGCACCACTTTCAATGGTGCGCAAAACCTTTCTTTTCCCACCTAAATCGATTGCTTTGTCTAACAGCAACAAAACCGCGCATTTTCAAACAATAAAATAAAATCTTGTCTTATTTATACACTTGGTGTTATATATCAGTTTGACCGATAACGCGTCTATATATAAACACAATAATTGTGTACATTATCAGGAAGTGTGTAAAGAAATTATTTAAGTAAATACTAAGACAAAAATGTACAGTGTAAATAGTTTTCCACTCATTTACCACCACCATCAACAAGTATTCCGATGGTACCCAATTTAAGAGTAACTGTCTTGTGATGTCATCACTATATATTATACAACAACACCTCTTTCTAATTAGGTTAGAATACAAATTAAAACGACATAAATAATTAATTTTCTTATCATTTGCTTAGTCTGTATGTTCATGTGTATGTAAATACATACATCAGTGATAAGACGGCAACATTAAAAAAATGGTCACAAAACGTATAAATTTATGGTTGTTGTCTGTACAAATCACTATATGTGTATATAACGTGGGGTACCTAAACGCGCAACAGGTACATGAATCATGATAGTCGGGAAGTCTAAACTTTATCATTCTGTAAACATCCGATATACATGTACTTGTTTAAATATGTTTGGAAGCACACCCTATTTAGATGATTTGCATTAAAAAACATGTCAACGACTTTATAAGTATTTGACACATAAACGAATGATCGATAACAGAAAGGTCGTTCATTCATAAAGTATAGCGGAATCGGTCAGTTTCATATTGATTAAAGCGAAACAACAATATCTAATAAATCAGGCGTCTACAACGAACAAGTATCCATAATGGAAGTGAAGAATAATATATGTGTATGTGAAGTGTGGGAGTGAAAGCAATATGGGAAATTAGATTATGATAGGTGGATCTATTTAGCTGTAGTGTAAACTCATAGGCCGACTAAATTCATGGGAATTTGCAGATTGACTATGCCAATCGGGTCAGCAGTGGTTCGTAATCGATCTGGCTAGAAACAGTTGAGAGTGCTCGATCACAAAACAGATACCAATTTATACTCAATTATTAAAATTTACCTGCTTCATCGACAACTTTAAATATAACAGTGCTTCGTCGAACTAATGTGAAATTGCAGTCAAACACTGAAATACCCCAAGGCACTGAGACCAGTTACATTTAAACGAAATATAAAAATGGAGAATTAAGGTGAATCGGAGCCTGTATTAGTTGGAAAAATATTAAAATGACCCAGATTCCAAATGCTTAAAAATAATGGAGATTTACCTATGAATTCTAAACTCCAATAAAAAGTCATATAGATGGTTTCATTAAAATAATCTATGGCGGCTTAAAGGTTGTAAACGGCCCTTAACCGTTCTCCGTGGTGACCAAAAATCACCATTGTGTGGATTTAATATATGAATGTGGGTTGAACCATGAGCTTCTCGTGGCATTAAGTACAAAAATACTTCTCACCTCCTTTAAATATGTTTGCACAATTCAGCTGAACGAGAGTAAGAAGTAGAGAGTTAAAAGTTAAAGAATATGTGTACAAAACGAAATGAGCATGCCCAGCTTTCATTCATAATGATTCGCCTTCCTGACAAAAAACACTCATAACTATTTTGTCTGATGGGCCCATTAGTATAATGATTCAACAATGGGTCAAATGGGTTCATTCACCTTACCAATTCCAAACAATACTATATACACAATATGAGATTGCCGATTCATTGGGTACATCGAACCCCAATGCAAACATAAAATACATCATGTTTTAATTCCGACTCCATCCTTTCGCTTACTAATTACAAAGCCTATATATTAATTCTTCTACATAACAATCACGTCGAACAAAATGTACATAAAAAGTCTTTTCATCTACGAAACCATTATAAAAATTACAGCCCAAAAGAAAATTATGCCCAACAATAAAAATAAATTGAATTGCTGCTGATAAAAAATTAGATTTGGAAGATGTATTATGTGCTATACAATATTTATACGGTTATCGACATCAATAGAAAATTCGCACGCAGGCAACTATACATATATATCACCCTCCCACCCCTTCTTCTCGTCAAACCTAAACCTGGTATTATAATATATATTATAATCTCGCATATCCAAATTCTGTATCTCGTACCTTCGCGGAGATAGATTCGCGCTATATATTTTTTAATAAGCCACCGAACCGAAAGTAAGCATCTATCTAAACGCTATGTTGTATCTCGCGCGATTATATTATCGTTTTGCTTAATCAGTTGGAATTGAATAACTGAGTGCGATGACGAAGACTAATAATTCCGCGTTCTAAGCCCAATTTTTGGAAAAGCGAAACCAATTAATTGAATATATATGTATATGTGTGCGTTTCTTTAAATATTTTTTCCAAACGAACGAATTATTCTTCGTTCGAGTCAAAGACCGACCGACGATTAATATCCATAAATAAATAAAACATAAACATAAACCTTTTTCACATAAAAACATAAAAATAAAAATATTTTCTCGAGTTCATTCATTCTAAATAAAAAGCGCCAATTCACCCTTCTTAATTTTGTGTTGTGTAATAGAATTTAATAGAGAAGCCGTATAATCACCCACCACCTCGTTCCACACAATCTATGTATATCGAATGCCCCAAATTATTATAATTCGTTTTTTATTTATCATAAAAGCTTTACCGCGCAAAGATCCGCGTCCAATGATAAATATGTAATATGACACCAAACAGATTGTCACGCACTGTGTGTGCGTGTGTGTGTGTATCTATCTCGGTTACGTAAACAAATTCATCATTTCCCACACCTCATTCTCTCGAGTTCAATTTCATCTTCCGTCTATAGGTCGTGAACCCTCTTCCTTCATGTTTTTATATGTATGTATATGCGTATCCTTTTATCGTTGTGCGTGTATCAATTTCATTCACCGAGGTTTTTCATTTTTTGGTTTGGTTTGGTTTAGGATGAGTCGGTATATTTATACATGTGTCGGCGGGTATGTTTTCTTCTCGATTTTCTCTTCACCGAATATTTCGTTTCGACTATATAGAACAAAGGATATATATCCATATACGAGTAGAAAACCATTATTCACGCATGGATATAGTTATTTTTTTTCTGTACAGGCAGGCAACAAAAGAAAAATGGTCGGAAAATATTTTTTTTTAAATTTTCGGTTCTGTTCATTCTGTTGTGGAGTGATGAATTCTATGAAAACACTTTCTCCTAGTCTATTGTGAATAATTAATCAAGCGCGGTAATTATAATTTTGACATGTTCATTGTACTCGCGGTATATATATATCTGATATAAAAGATACCGACTATATACAGAGTGAGAGGTTCATGACCTTCCCAACAACATTTCCTTTTGCTGATGTATATTTTCTTTTGGGATTAATAAAAAAAAAACTTTTTTAGATCTCGTCCTTCAAAACATCGCAAATAAAAAAGGAAAATTGATTTTCTTCTTATTTTCTCGACGAGTTTCTTATTTTTTGGTTAGGTATAAGTACTTGCTTGTATATTAAGGAATGTTTCGGCGCAAAACTTTCGTAATGGAAAATTTATTGGGGCATACATTGTTTGGGTGTATAGTTGTAAATATTTGTCCGATTGAAAATTTAATGGAGGTGAGAAAATAGTAAAATCGATCTGTGTAAGGATAGTAGGTTCATAAAATATGGGAACTGGGTCACATACGAAACTTATTAATTCAACTTTATGGTGATGTAAGTAAAGTTTATGAGTATTTCTTTTTAAACTGGAAGGTATTTTTTAAACAATTTCTTCTTTACGCTATACGATTCTAGTTACTCGTGTTATATAATGTTAGTTCATCTTTTAATAAAATTCACCTAAATGTCGATTATACTTTGAAAGTGTGCCAGTATTGCACAAAGTGCTCTGTTTTTTGTATTAATTGGTTTTTAGATGCCCAAATCGCTAGTATCCAATAGTGAACTCCTGGTAGCAAGGTTTTGTCTTTAATATTTAGGGTCGAATAGATAAGCTTTTATAGAAAGGATGCTATATGAGTTAAACATAACCTTTCAATTGTGTATGTGAGTAGTCTGCCAAAACTTTCCTATGAACCCGAAGCGATAGTGGTGAAATTATGCGTAATAGCAAGAGACTATAGAATTGTCATTTCCCATTTTCCAAAAGTCTGGTAAAATTGAGAATAAAATGATTTAGTTAAAATAGTCGGATTAAATCGAGTAAGATCTGTCAAAAAAGAAAATTTAATTATTTAATATATACATTATATACTCCTCCCTGCACCCAATAATTATTTTGAAAATAATTATGGAATAATAAACGTCAAAGCTGCTATAGTCGGAAACAATTTATCCCCAATTTACTTTCTTTTCTCCGGGAACTACCAGAATGGCAACTCGAGTGTGTTCATACTTCATATTATCAACAAACGACATTTTAACTACTATAATTTTTTTTAATGACAGTAGAGAAATTATCAATGGACAGATATCTGGTTTAACTGGCATATTTTATAACGAAAAACAAAAGTAAAGTGCTAGGAACCAAAAAAAGTGCTAGTGGCAGTACGAGTTGAAATGCGAATGATAATTTCCATGAATAAGAAAGAATTTTGTGTTCTGATCATTCCTTGGATATATTTTGATCAAGAAAAATTACAAATGTCTCAGAATTTTGATTTTGTACCGAAAATTGAACTATAATTAGACTTTATTCGAAATATGTAGCGAATGAGGAAGTATTGAACCATGACGTCAAGGATGGCGATGGGTTGGTACTCTTGCTAGACAGGATTCAACCGACTGGGATCTAAGAACTTCTCCAGAAGCTGAGGGATTTTGCCATTGTATTATAGGTACAGTGCTCGTTTCTTTGTGTTCACGTGTGCTCACTTTATTTATTTTTGAATCATTTCTAGCAAGTGTTTGCAGATCAAGTTTACCTTAACGTAAGTAATGTTTAATAATTTATTACTTTCGCTAAATCAGTTTGCAATAATAATCTAAACAAAATATTCTATTAGTATGGGCAAGTATTCAGACATGTGCCAAGAAAATGTAGGAAAATAAGGACTGTACTTCTCCACTCCAAACATTCCCTGTTAGAGGTAGTCAGAAGTCTGCAGAACGAATCGGAAAAAAATGATCTGATGATAAATGACAAGGAAAAAACCATGGCCAAAAGGACTAAAACAATGAAGAAAAAGCGACTGCAATGGGCCAGACAATATCGAAATATGACTGTTGCGGACTGGAGTCAAGTAACTATAATTATTTTTATGAAATTGTGGAATTTGTTTTATTTTACAGGTATGCTTCTCCGACGAGTCAACTTTCCAAATTTTGGTTGACAAAAGCTCATTTGTCTAACGGAGTCCGGGGAAATTGCTTCAACTGCCTTGTGGATTTCAGACTGCCTTGTCGATAGGGGTTAAACATCCTACTAGTGTCATGGTGTTGGTTGTGATCTCAGCCAACGATATGGGACGACTTTACATCGCAGTAGGGTCTATGAGACACAATCAGAATAATCGAGTGCTGGAAAGTAGACAGTTGCCGGTCCAGAGATAGTAACGCTACCCATAATGCTTTCTGTCAGTGTGCTTTCCAATCGATTCGTATTATATTTGATTATCAATCATATTTAAACTATACCGCCCAAGTGGCGCAGTGGTTAAAGCTGTGGCTACGATCGGTGGTGTGAATGAACACAACCATGACCCCCTGTTGGAGTGCAGAATCGATGGGCCGACCCATCTTCCATGTCAGTACTATAGGCTAACATGGAGCTATGCAATGTGCAGATGGTTAAGAAAATCGGACCTATAGCCGTACGTCCTCGATTTGGCTGCAAAGCGTAAGGTAAGGACGTAAATAAGCGAACCGCGAAAGAGTTGGGAGTGCCTTGAGCCCCAAAACAGATGGCATAGAAATAAACGAAAAAAAAAATATTTAAACTATAATCAAAACGATAACTTGTATAAATTAACGAAGAAGATAAATTGACTAAGAAAAGAATCGACACCACTGAGAAAATTTCAATTTTATGGAGAAGTAAACAGCACCGAACAAAGAAGGTTCGTTCTATGTTATCTACTTCTACGAGACATGGCCGAATTCGGTTACTGTGCAACTGGGATGGTCATAACCATCGGCTTAATAAATTCACAATTTCCTTTCATTTTCGAAAAGCTTCTTACGACCACAACTTCTAGCATACCGCTAGTCGATGTTTTATAACTTTTTAACCAAAATTTGAAAATATTTTGCATTAATACCCCCTATACAACGTCGTTTCGCTGAATTTTCCTGAGTTAAATATGAACACTCTCGTTGTGCTGCTGTAAAGGCGTAAACGACCTTAATCACCTCTCAACTGAGCGCTTACGAACGATTAGTACGTATTAATACACATTGTAGATGGTCAGACCAACGATTGCTTTTATACACAATCGGTTTTTTATATGTTATCCGAATCATGTTAAGTGGTTTTTCACATATATAAATTGAATATTTACAAAAACATAAATGATACTCATATAAACTGTGCCAAGTTAGACACTAAGCCCGTATAATGGTAAAACTAGTAATTAATGGGAAAGTTATGAACTGGCCAATTGAAAGGTCACTTTTCACTATCATAACAACGACGTATCACACACTATTTTGAAGACTCGCTAGAAATTATTCGACTCGAGTGGAATGACGTAACATGCCCACTATATTCCCCGGATGCACAAAGCACCATAAAAAACTGATCGTTTCGAATAAAACACCGACGGTTTCAACTACCTCCATTTGAATGAATTTATTCAGACCTGGTATGGCAAAACGAAATTAAGCCCGACTCGAGAAATGGAATTCTTTCCTTTGAGCAGCATATCAATTACTGAAGATAACCAGCAGGTATATAAAATCTATATGATACATCTTATAACAATGAAGCAATCATTGTACTTGCACAAGCTAGTATGTCACAAGTAATCGTTTTTTGTATTGTCCACTTCCAATTTTGAAATTAAGTCCCTGCTGAAATTGATGCGATAAAATCTTCCATCTAACATTCGATAAAGGGTTAGCTCGTGATCGTAAACAAAACTACATGACACAAGATCAAACAAATTAACGGGTTTCACTATCTTCCCATCGTAACCAAAAAAAAAGGTCATATCCTATCATTTCATATAAAGACAAAATTTTATGAATGACTTCACACAAAGAGATTTACACATCTTAATCAAATCTTTTAACACACTTCTACTCGTATCTTACTTAATCCATAAATGATTTCTTATACAAACATAACGGATATCCGTATCTAATTTTGGCAACTTATATCCAATATCCGGCTTAACCAAACCAACTTCTAGTTCGTAGACTAATTTTTAATCTTAACTGTTAACATTACCTGGTCGATGATCCGATCGAAGCGAAATTAAATACCCAAATTTTGTTCTTTTCAATATCTAATCACTAATCCATCACTGTCACTAAATATTCTAAAAATCTAAAGTTCATTCGCATTATCGTCACATAAAATTCTTGTTCATCTCTAATCCCATCTAATTAATCTTATAGATATAAAATCTCATTATCTTTCAAACATTTTATAATCGTGTATATGACACACAAAATCGTTTCGTTGATTGGAATTGACAAATCGATTAATTCATTAATTACAACTTCCCTCGAAACCAAAAACCAAATAAAAAAAAATTTTAAGACTTTAGAACCATACAACCAAAAATGTTGGTTCCAAAGAAACTATATGGTAAAGACAGGAATCGTATACACTCAGTGTGGTGTGGTGTGGTCAAACGGTTCGACGTAATAAATTATTTGTATATTCCATTCGTTTTCTAAGATATAAATTATGAATTTATGATCAAATATTTCTCTTTCCCGCGCGTCTTCTATGGTACCGTTACATAAATATTTCTTATAAGATGTTTATAAAAAGATTATTTATTTATTTATATTTATTATTAGTTACTATGCATGTAGGTTTCTTAAGATGGAAACATGTTTTCGTTTTCTTAAGAGATTTTATCGCGGGTTTTCGTTTTTTACGATGATATATGGGCATTTATTCAAATGCCCTTTGCATTACAACAATAACTAACGGTTTTTGTTTAGGCGGTTTATTTTAATGTACTTGTGTGTATGAATCGGACTCAGAGTATTATAGTACGTATTAGACGTACACAGTGAGTAATACACTCAGAGTATGGTTTGCGTGTATGATGCGTATTTACTTGTAACTTGTTTATAAAGTTCATCGTTGTTGAATATAACGGTGTTGTTATGGCGATCAGTTGGTAAACAATTTAGGAATATATTAAAGGTATATACATGCTCGTACATAATATAGAGGGAAGATTTTGGGAAGGTTCAATATTTGAATATTATTAATTCTAAAAGTGTTTAGAGCTAATTTTGACTTGGGAATTTCTTTAGCAGATGTGCTTACATTTTTTGTATATAAACCCGTTCGCCAAAGGTCGTTGACTTTTGTTTAATGCGGCGATTTTATTAAATTTCACACAGTGGGTGGGAGGTGTTGATTAGTGTATGAAAATATAAAAAGTTTTGTACTATTTTTTTAATGACAAAATAACATAAATTTTAAATGGTAAGAAAATTTCTGTATCAATCAAGTGAAAATTCAACTCAAGTCACAACTTAACACTGATTAACGTACGGTTGTAAATTTAAGATTTACGGGAATCATGACCACATTAATGATGTTAATTTGTTAATGTCAACATCTTATGTAATTGAACTTAAATACCTTGGTATGCGCACTTATATTGCCTGCTTGCTTTTACCACGGAATTTGATCAAGGTTTTGGTACAACTAAGGTTTAGGTACAACCGAACACTTTTAAACTTGAGAATTTAATTTTTATAAAACAATTTGCTATACCCGAACTTTCTCGATTTGCAAGCTAACATTCGACCATGGCATAGAAAACACTCAAAATGAAGTCGAAACAAGTATCCAATTTATAGATAACACATTTGTTGGACATAAGTTTTGATAACTAATCAGAACGAACTGTAATTGTTTGAGTTATTAATCGTTACAAACAAAAAGTCCATCGATTTTTTTGATAACTGCCATAGGAAATAACTTTTCAGTCGATTACAACACTATTAAGGAAGATAGAAGGGACTAGATAGAAGGGTTCCAAGATTTTTCAAGAGATGAGGTTACTATACCAAGTCGTAACATTTATTCAGCACTCAACTGTCGCATTTTGTACTAACAAAACGAAATTTGCGGTAGCTTTACGTTTAAGCTTTCATTCCAACTACACATATGCAGTCAGAGCTAATATACTAACTATGCTCCAACGATTATCCTCAGAATGTATCTGCGAGTATAGATTTAACACTAGGATTAAAAAAGCGACAGTTTTGACATTGAGGGCAAGGATATTTTTCGAAAAGTAAACACGATTACCGATTGGAGAGTACGCACTTGATCTGTGCATAATGCAAAACATCTATGAAGTACAGTTATACAAAAAAAGCATTTAAGCCAAAAGCATTGCAGAAAACCAGCCAGATTAGTTGAAAAAACGTGACCAAAGATTTTCTAGCACATATTTGAGAAAAGTTATGCCTCTTAAATTTCCAGAAAATCTATGATTTTATGGTAAACTAAAGATATGTACGAGTATCTAAACTGATAAACATGGGATTGGAATAATACTACATACTCTAGAGTATCATCTAGTTCCAGAAACCAATAGCATTTCAATCGATACATTCTTACGTGATTGAAAAAACAAATTGTTAGATTCATTGAATCACTCTACAAATGCCAAGTATCACATCAAGAACAACTTTTAACGTATACACTAATCCGACTAGTTAATCAAATATGCGTCCCTTTGTTGATGAGTCGTATATATTATCTCTCCCATCTATAAGTGACCACTAATTTACGACATAAACAGAATGCCGCTATATATAGATAAAAGCGACTGTTAAACAAGAACATAATATCTAAATTGGACTGAAGTGATTAGATACGGCTTTCCCAAAAGTCCTATGTTCTTATTTACCGCCTCTCTCAAACCAATATGCAGTAAAACAGAGAATATATAATGTATGTATATACCAAGTACTTGTTATTTTCTGTATAGTTAAAAAGTTGCAGGTATAAGGAATTTGAAAACAGAATTCGGTCCAAGACCGTTTATAAACGATTTTCTTTGTCATTTAAGGACTCTGTTAAAGTTGATTCGACTTAAATGTTTAAACCCCTTGACGACTATAGCAATCTGTCTAATCTGTCTTAAGCATATGCTGGAATTTACAAAATGAAATCGAACTATGCGATATACCTAACACCGATATAGTGTTGGGTATCTGAATTGACTAACTTAACTAAATCAAAATTACAGCTTTCATTATTTATCTCATAGGTGTTTAAGCCAATTTCCGAGTTTACTAACCGATGACTTTAAATTTATTATTCAGAGTGACACGTCAAAGCAAGTACAAAACATAATGCAACGTCGAACACAAATTAAATCTTAATGGTTGGGGTTAAGTCACAGCCAAATGAGCAATGTTAAGTCAATTCGATGTAGCTATGTCAAATGAGTAGTGCTATTTTAACTAACTTTCCGGACAACCAAACAAAACTCGTCGCGAACTTTTTAATTTATGCCTGTCACGTTTTAACAATGAGCATTTGAGCGGTACAGTATTGGAGCAGCTATTCAACTCTAATTTCGTGTTGAAACTAGCGTAGTATTAGTACCAGAAAATTCTTAACGTTTTAGTTTTCTGGAGACTCGACTGTGGTTATTTTGTTGAATAGGTTACCAAATCCAGGACTTCATATCTATACCTGCGAGTAATTTATTATTGAATGGGGAGTATTGTTCACTTGACATGCGATGGTGGAGGGTTTTTGAAGCATTAGATTACCAGTGTTATATTTCATAATTCAATATTAAGTTCATGTGTTTTGGAATCTTTCGATCTATGTACTAATGTTTCACCAAGGTTCAGAACGAGGTGTTAGTACTTAATTATATCTTAATTATACCAATGCATGTCCTTTTTATATGCTAATATTACTCTCTCATCTGTCATGATAGTATTTTTGGTGTGATATACAATTTCGCCATATACAGTTTGATGTTTGTTTCAACATATTTTGAGCTGAGATATTTGAAATAAATATTAATGTTACCATGACCCCGAACCTGGTACTTCTCGCAAGGTTCAACACCGATGATATTTCATACACAATAATAATCGGTGTAAGTTTTTGGGGCAAAACCATAAACTTGATAGAAATTTCATTCCCAATGACTTATATTCAAATGTGACCCAATTGTATCGTTCTCAATTCAAAAACAAAAAAAATTTCTCTACAAACAATACTGTAAATTATTTAACCGTTGCGCAGCACATTAAGACATCGTGCGCTAATTAAGAATTAAAATCACGTTTCTATTCTATATTCCATCAACATAATATACATATATCCCAATACACAATAAGACATTGCATTATGCTAACACATGGTTCACACAGTAACATTTTTAAGTGTACAGGTCAAACATTAAAATGTAAAACTTGTGCGCGCCATCTACTCTCAAAGGTTAATCGTTGCAATCCGTTATTCGCTTGTGATGAACACATTCCTTTCTCTACACAATATGTACCTCTCGTATCGTAGTACAGATATGTAGTCTAGTATGTAAAAATATTCTGGAATTTTATTATATTGTGCGCCGCATCGCGTACACTACACACACGGACAGCACATAAAATTATGCCAGCGGTTTATTTCGATTGTTGTTGTACTGTACAGTGTGTGTATACGAGTGTATTATAAAATATTCTTTTCAATTCCATTTTACTTTTTTCATCATCATCATCCAACCTAACTGTACTCTGACACACTGCCTCTTTGTTGTGTTGTTTAGTTTATTTTTTCTGTTTTTAATTCTTTTTTATACTTTACGTTGTTTTTCGTGTATAGCGGAATTTCTTATTATTGCGGTTTATTTAAAATTTTGTATGTGATTGAGAATTGTATTAAAATATACACACAATGATGACGATGGATTCCCGTTTTAATTTTTTTTTTTTGAATTTAAAATGGTAAAAATATTTTTTTTTGATATCGTATGTGAGTGCGCGCGCGCAGACGAGTAAAGAGATAGTAAGTAGGTGAAATAGTGGTTAAGGTTATGGTTTTTTACAGTTGATCGTGTTTTTTTTCGATATTTGGTTGAAATCACAATATTTGGTTGAAATCACAGCCTGTGAAAACGCATAGGATAAGGTATTTGACTATAATTAGCGAAAGTAAGTCTATAAATCGTCAGACAGATTAAAGTATTGCGTAAATGTTGTTGATCGTTTTTGCCAAATCGCGTATTTTTTGGGCAAACCTCCAAAATTGTAATATTCATTGAGTAGCGCAAGCCAAAGCGGTCATTGACTACTTTTACTCTCTGCATATTAAATCACACCACGTTATACACTTCCTGGGAAAATATTTCACCGCATCACATTATTACTATAGTAACAAATTTCCCGCCAACACCTCACACTATTATATTTCATAAGGTCATAAAATACCATTACATAATTTAGCGTATTCGACAGCACAAATATTAGATTATAAACAGTTGATTAGAAATGATAACTGATAGTTGGAGGAGAAATTTATGTACATACATATACATAGTAAACTGAAATGTTATTTCATCGTTCATTCCTCGATTATACAATACGTCTTTACCCTGTGTGTGTGCAGCTGATAATCGAATATGCATAAATAGCTAAATGATAAGAGATACGAAAGACAATTAATTCATTGATAATGGCGCTACTATTCTGTTACTTAATCGCGATTGTTTGAAAGTGAAAAAACAACAATCGTAATCGTAATCACGGAAACTACTGTTAAGTGCATTCATCTAACAGCAAAATGCGATAATAAATGAATAATTTATAAAGAAATGGAAGTTGATAAGTTACTAGGTTAAACATATTAGTGGACAACGGTTTTTGAATAAATTACGTTAATTAATGTGGTTATTAAACTTCCCACCAACCAGTAAAATTCTAGTGATCGTCTCTTGGAACAGTTGTGTAAATTTATCAATTCTTCTATCCATACTTGTTGACCTTGCGCCCGGCTTATTAAACTTCTCCGGAGTTTAGCCGTCCCCCAAATATTTTTTATTCGTAAATTATCGCTTATTGGGTACTACTTTATTGCGTCTAACTATATTATCTTTCAACATGTAGTTAATTTTCTAGTTATGTAGTGGGGAAGCTTTTCAAATGTAGTTGATAAATATTTTGATGTTAGTTATTATGCCAGTTTGTTCCACTGTCTGTAACAATTTAAACTATGAAGATATGATCATCGAATAAGGATCAGGATTCCCAGACTACAATGCATCATTCCTACATATTGATAATGGAGTTGATTACTTAATTTGTAACAGAAGACTCAAAAAATTCGTAGCTCAAAATTTCAACATTACATAAGTCTACATTAAGGCTTAAACTTCAATCATAAAAGAACTAGTACTAGTAGTTTAGAGAGATTTACTGTAGTACCACCTGTGGCAAACTGCATAGCTAAAATTCTACCAGTGTAATTTTTAATGAACATAAATGTTTGTACCTCGAAAGTCGAAACTAACTTCTATGTATTATCAACATTTAGGTAGACATCTATTTTATAAGCTAACCTCACAAAAGTGAAATTATTTCTCACTCTTTTACATTAGATGATCGTATTCCTAAAAAATATCGTCAAATAAAGCACTCGACAGTCGATGAACGTAGTCTGTGACTATTTTGTAATTTGTTTTCTATTGAAATACGCCCAAATGTCGATTTAATGGTGGTATACAATGATAGTAATCGAATTAAAAACATTCAGTAGATTATAAGTGACTAATCGAACAAACATTCTACTATATACCGACATCTATATATCGACATCTTGTAGTTCATTACATAATTATAACCTATATACCGACATCTATATATCGACATCTCGTAGTTCATTACATAATTATCCAGAATCTAAGACGAACACAAATTAAAGCATCACAATTCAGTTTTAATAAACCTGGTGCCCAATGGAGGAGGCACGACTAATATGTTTGATTTGTTACTATGTATAATGATAACATAAGATGTTTCCTAACGTATTTGGTTCAGGCTTCGGCATTAGCGAACAGTTTTATACTTTGACCATTTCTTTTTCAGTTAAGCCATAGTGTATTTCTCAACTGGTCAAAATACCGTTCACAATAAGGCTCCTTTTCAAATGTGATTTCAGAGGAAGCCAAATCAGGCTAAATTGATATATTTACAGTGGTTGAGAATAAGGAAGGTAAAAAAACTTAATAATCGATAAGTATTCATGATTGGACTACTAATTGGTGGTTTATGGTCAGGAGTACGGTTTGAATTTCACGGGAGATTTAATCCGCAATGGCAAAACTACCAATTTGATGAATTGTCACTGGAGTGCTATAAAAGGTCTGGTTATAAAGTTTGAAGTCAAGGCGACAGTTTGTATCGAGACATCAGAGAAATCATGTAATCATATTGATAATTGTCTAATTGATGAATAAAATTTATTCCTCCATAATTAAAGAGGGAATTAACAAAAATACCTAGATTTTGACGAGAGAAGTTTAATATTAACCAGTAAATCCAGTAAGTTTCCATATTAGCCAGTGATTTCATCGGTTTCGATCACAAGTCGTTTCTTTGTAGTCTTTGTACTATTGTGAACCAGAGATACCAGATCACGCTCTACAACGTGAAGTCATCGTCACCAACCTCTTCGTGAACTGTAAATAGATCGCATCATATTAGTATACTGAACGTGAAGGAATTGAAGTACTCGAGGTCGATTGATTTTATGCACCATATTCAAGGCACAGCATATTCTTTCTCGACTGATCAAGTCAATTATTGATTCTTCCCAAAATATTGCAAGACTTGCTGCTGCGGTAAGAAGAGATTGGACATAACACAGCCACCATAAATCATTCTTCAGGCATAAATTCATTTTACTATTTTTATTTTTTTACTGTTTTTATAGGACATTGTTGTCCTGTAACGTGTTAATAATCTGACTTCATGTTTCGATCACGAGCCAGCTCGTCATACTATTTAAAAGAATTAAAACCAGATCTGAAACGTGGCTACAACTTTTAGGATAGCTGAACATTAAATTCCGATGGTGAACATCGCAAAATGTTTAAAAGAATTTGGAAAGAATTAACTTACTTCATCAGTGACTGACCGTTTTGGACTAAATCATTCTGGTAGTTACTGGCTTCCGCCAGAAGAATAATTCTTCCCAAGTTTATGTACGACAATTACTTGTCTGCTGTGCAAAGGAGAGCTATACCACGATAATTCTCACATTTTAAGCGATCATCGTTTTTGAATATTGGGCATATATTGGGCACAATCCACTAAGTTACCCTTCCGAATATCGAGAGCTGTGAATTAATGGAATCAACTCCAGATGAATGATTTTTTTTAAATCTCTGCTTGGTCATGGCGAATTCCTCATAGGATCAAGTATCGCATCGATGTTAACACAGAGGTTGCCATACTGGTCTCGAATGGCAATTGGCTAAGATTTTAAGGTATGATGCAGTCTGATGACTCCACCCACAGTAATTTTAAAGAAACCACTCGAATTTCTTTCATTGCTAAGTTGTTGTACTTTAAGCCTTCCACCATTAAAACTTCTTAAGTCTTACATTCGTTTGGCAAGCAGCACATCAGCCGAATAAGGTAGAAAATACAGTTCAAATATCACGCCTCCAAATATCAAGAGCGTTGAATCAATGCATAATAAGACGAAGAATCTTCGAACTTTATATACAATTTCTTACCCAAATCTTAAATTAATTCCACCATAATGAAATCACTCTTTCATTATAAAAATTAAGTCGTCGATTCATAATTTCATCGCACCACATTAACAACAACAAATACACGAATTTCTTGTAATCGAAAAATCTCGTGACCAAATCTACACAAATAAAATGAAATTTTAAGAAAACCAAACGAAAAACAATGTAAAAATCACTTCCCTTTTCCATTTACTATATACGTACGTCGTCTACGTATATCGGTTTGACCTAATTAAGTTACACAGCACCGCAGCGTTGTGTTGGTGTTGCTGTTGTTGTCATCGCTCTTATACTCGTATATATGTATAAAGTTTTTAATTATAAATAGTTATTTAGCGACACACTATAAACTATAACAATAATAGTAAATTGTATTTTTATCAAAAAAGGTCAATCAACCCTAGTATATATAAAGTTGAATTGTGTGTACTGTGAGGGTGAAAATAGTGTTTTGTTTTGTAACACTAGAAAAAATTGCCGACTAAAACGCACCCACAAGGTGTATTGACACTAATCGAGAGGAGGGTTAGATGTGGAGGGAGGGTGTCCAAAAAATAATTAGGTTTTCATTCATAATACAATTACAGTGTGTATAGTAGATTTTGATCGAATACATGCGGCCCCAATATAGACGATAATTAAATTTGGGATTTATAGGGTTAAAAACACGAATAAGTATGCAATCGCATTATAATTACCCGTATATATGTGTGTGCCAATCCGATATAGATTTTGATGGGTATTTTATACAAATTGTTATAAATTGACGTAAGACTTTCGAGTCAAATCTGATGAGGGTATATAGCTAAATATACAAACTATCGCACCTGTTCATGTCTTATATTTTCACATGTATGTACATATATATTCCTTTGTTTAGAGCACAGCAACTAGCCATCTGTTTGCGATGATTCAAATCACGATGAATATCTTGTGTATATATGGTCATTGACCGATACCACCTCAAAGGGTTAATCATAGTTCAAATAACCATATTTACTATTTACATGCCGGTAATAATCCATAAGCATCGTGCGCTTATACAAATACAAAACCGTTAAGAAAGCAATACTAATGTAAAATTCTTAAGATTGCATAAGATACACACATATATATATATAGACACAACGTACATAAGCATTAATTGGTTTAAAAAAATGTATTTAAACTATAATACTCGAGAATACGAGACGACGAGAAGAGAGTATTAGAAAAAAAACTATTTTTGTACTATGCTATATGTAGTTTATGTCTTATATACATATATTTACAGTAAGAAATAGAATGACACGTGTATTAAATTTATAAGTATTTCAAAGGTTGAATGACTGGATGAAGTATCGCGCCGTGCGCGCTCTCTCTTCAAATACAGTGGACACGTGCAACGAGCATTCAGTTTATTTTTGTACACAACACGAAAACTTTATTGATAGTGCATGTTATAATTATAGTGATGTAATAGATCATAAATATGTAATTTACACTTGGTAGCATAATTGAAATTGAATTGATGCAGCCAAATGTATGTATGTAATTATATATACGTTAGCATTCCGTTTCATTTCGTCTGTACCCCAATTTCGAGATAATTCTAAAGAAATTAAAATTTATCATTTTCTTGCGAATATATTGTTGCTTTGTTTGCATATAATATATACGAATATAAGATGAATAACAAAAACAACGTTTACAAACATGTACATCTTGGGATATGACTACATAGTATAGCCCGTGCGCTTCGTATATGCATGTATGTACATACTCGTATTTATAAAAAGAAGTTTTCCCTTGACTTCGATTTCGTATAATAGGCTGACTGTAATTTATGGAGATGTTCTATACACACAATCGCTATATGAAGTGTCGATTAATTTGTTTACTTTGCTGCGCGTATTTATTAAATAATATGTCTGATGATATGTGAGATGTAATTCATCTTAATCGATAGTGATTCAATTAACACAGATTATATGTACAAATATAAAGTGAATAGATGAGAAAATTGTTGTTTGTACGCCGAGACCAAATCGAGAACGTATACGACTGTAGGTCTGATTTGCTTAAACCATCTGTTATTTGCATTGCTTCATCCCAGCCATGGCCCATGAAAGTATTCATTCATTCACATCACCGAACACTATCGCTTTTCAGCGCTAGAAAATTGCTTCAATAGCACATTCAAATACTTAAGAGAAAACCACCCTTCCCCTACTGTGTCATTCTCTGCCATCAAATGAAACCATTTAAAAAATGTGCCAGTAGTCGTTTTAAGATAACAATGATTCTGGGAATACCTTTAAATAGCGCACATTTAATATAAGAGAGATACATGTATTGCTTTAAGTGAAACACAAGGAATTTTAATATAGCACATGGTAATAAGAATGAGCCTATGTCAAGATATATTCTTCAATCTTCATAATTTTATTTCTAATCGCAAAACCAAGAGATATCAAACGCAATCATTTCAATCACCTTAAGGTTGTATTTAAAGGGAACGTGAACCGTGAAGAGACTAGTCTCAACGTCGGTTTACTCAGCACAAAAACTTCCTTGGGTTTATAATCCAATCTTTAAGATTGTATCAAAATTCTGGGCCAATGAATGACTGTTTTGCACCACCAGCGTGCATTGTACCAACATAATGCGGTTTAAATCGCCTCAACCAACCTAATTCCATAGATGTATAATCTGAGTCTTTTAATGATATCAAATTTCCGTGATTGCACTATTACGGCCTATGGTCATACCAGCTTTCAAACTAATTTCGAAACTACTCCGTAAACTATACCCTAAGATTTCTAGCCCTGCCCACCCATCAGTTTTAACTCTGTTTGTATACTCTATACTGGTGTGGGCTCGTTTCAGGTTCACACATCGTGGTCGCTGTACTTAATCGAGTATATATAATAAGACTTTTTATCACTTTAGTCCCTGGACATCACACGAAATATGCATAAGTGATCAAGCATCTGAAGTATGACCGCTTAATTTTTTAGTTTCAATCCGCAAATGCTAGCATAAAGCTTTTGGCATTCTCAGAAAGCAGCCGTGGCCTAATTACAAATCTTGATGAATTATATGATGATTCATATCAGTTTTCGATCTAGAAACACTCCTAAATATTGAACCGAGTTTACTTTAGAAAATTGTGCTGTTATGTACCATTCAGTACGAGAATACTCAAGCATGACACCAGCACTGTTTTAATTTGGGTTGACGTACTCTCACATTTGAACTGCTTAATCGAAATTTTTTTCTTTTTCCAAATATTTGGTGGTCATTGCTGTAGTCTTGTCAAAGGTTTCAATAGTTTAAGCTTCTATCTGTACCGTTATTATAAACATCAAAATCGTCTTTGCGATTAGGCTTAATCATTGGTAAGACCATTTAGCGGGTGAAAATGTTATCTAAGATGCAGCCACAATGGGTCCAAGCTTTCACAAATTTTATGAAGAAATAACATTTTGTTAGGCAGGAAAGCACTTCAAAAGAATTTTTCATCAGATCAATCCTCATGCTAATCATGCTTCTTATCTAAATGAAACAATAAGAGTGTATTTTTGCCACTTTGACATATCTTTGACAAGCCACTCAAAATTTAGTTAAGGTTAAGGTAACCACCTGTGACTTGGTTGTTCTGATCACTCACGTTAAGTAATGCATAAAGAGTGATCTCAAAAATTAAACCTGTTTTAAATCAAACTGGCACAGATGGATCTTGCATTTTATTTTTGACAGGATCTGTTTAACTAGTTATTTTTAGTCAAATATGGTAAGAAGCACCCTGTGAGAATACAACATCTTAAGGTGCACTCATACTTACAAATTTGCGGATAAAAAAGTCACTAAGAATAAGCATTTCTATTACAGTCCTTTTAAGCTGGTATTCAATCTAGAAGTGAGTCTAAGTAATTGATTATGTTATGCCATTATTGAAGGCAATGGCCTTGATTGACTATTGTATATAAGATTCTAAACAATTTATAAATGATGAGTCTTCAGAACTTTAGGACTATAAATAATAGCGTTCCCAACAGTTGCCATAAAAATTGCTGTGGCATAGCTCAAGGCTTATTTTAAAAATTACCTCCATAGTCAGCCTACAGTTAAATCAAGGGAAGTTGGATGTCAGTAGGAATAAAGTCATCTGGACATCAAGACTAAATGTCTAGAAAATGTTTTTACACAAAATTGTCTTTTTACAGTTTGCGAAACTATAATACTAGACAAAAACTAACACGGCTCTTACGCAAAACAGGTGGGCTGTCAAGACTTAAGATAACATGTCTTAACTTCAATAATTTTGAATTTAGGATTTGAGAATTCATTGAATTTTTAGCAGAAAAGAAACGATGAACTATATGTATATAAATGGGAAGCAGAATCTAGTACAAGTATTTTCTAAATCTCTAATTTGAGTTACATTTACGTTTAACATGTATCTAACACATAAGAAAAACGAATCAGGACATGGAGAACAAAAAACGATTCATAAAGAGAACAGTATTCGGAATATCAGCTCTTTCCAATCTTGAATGATTAAAACAGAAATGATTCAAAAACGAACCATTGTGCATTAACGATTCAAAAACGAAGCGCTTATAGTATGTGCTATCGAACGATTACCATAGATCTATGAAAGAATAATATTTGAAGATTTAGATTAGTGATAATGTGATGACTTCATCCACTCTATATACATTACATAATATGTTGATTATTAGTCAGCTGCATTATATATTTGGTTCAATCACAACCCCAAGAACTATTACCACATTTGCAATCCGCCATTTTTACCATAACTAGCCGCAAACTATATTTAGATACACTATTGAGATAGTTAAACAATTTGTTCCCACTAAGCCTATATAAATAGGTAACATTTATTGAATGTTTATCGCGATGATATCATTTCACACCATCTTACGAAATTCTCGACTCGCAACATCAATTTATATATAATATCTTAATACCTCTGGCTGTATTTACACTCATATATATCCACAACAGAAACACAAAGAATATTCTGTTTCGAATATGTATACCTTATATGTATGTATGTATATGTATGTATGTTCGTCTTTCAACCTTTTATTGTATTTTATTGATAAAAATCTATCCAAGATCTTTAAAAAAAAATATTGCAAACAATACCGTATGCAATAACAATAGGTATAGACAATGCACAAAACAATTGAACAATAATTTCGTAATATTTCTTTTGTTTATTAAGAAAACGCTCAGGTATAAATATATTATGTATACGACGTCTTATGTAGGTTATGTAGTTATGTACGATGCACCACCATAATAGCCCATGTACATATATTAAAAAAAAATAATAATTTAAATTTAATCGCAACTAGGACTTACCATCACGACTCATTCCGAGTTTCAGGCACTTTTGTAATCGACAATACTGACAACGATTACGATTAACACGATCGACAACACACTGTTTATTTCGTGGACACTGATAATTCACGACCGAACTCTGTGACCGACGAAAAAATCCTTTACATCCCTCGCACGTTATAACACCGTAATGTACACCAGATGATTTATCGCCACATACTTTGCATGGTATTATTTCAATCTGAGCTGTAAATAGACAAAAGAAATAACATAAATAATTATGTTAATTAAATTAAATTACATTAAATTACAAGAGATCTCGTGTCTATAATCTAATTGGAACGCTAGACGATTCTGTAGAAAAGATATTGTGCTCGCGGTGTGACATCATTCGATTGAGACAAAAACCACAAAACCAACGATAAACTATATATAGTATCCGTTGAAGGGTATTAAAACATTCCGTTATATCATCGAATACCATATACATATGTATATAGAAAGCAGAATCTTAAGTTAAGAAACGCGACATTTTTTGCTCACCACACTGTACACGAGTACAGCAACAGAACCCATATTAAGGTTTTATCGCGCTCGTTTAATCTTAAAAACATCACGTACTTTGCTGAAAACAGAACCAAAAACCACCAATCCACATATAAGACATAAAGAAGTAAATACTCGATACCGCGCAGCTTTCACATAATAATCATGACTAAAAAACTTCCAGGAATCGTCTTTGCAGCAAACACAAAAAAAAAGTCGAAACAGAAAACAAAAATTAAGTCGAGTCATTTTAAGCTGTGCGGTTAGGTTATTAAACTCTGCCTCTAGCACTGTGTATAGTGGTATGATGGAAATTCTACGAAAATTGTGAAATTATTTATTGAAAATTATTTTGTTTTGTGGAAAATCCAAGAAACTGTTTGGTAATTTTGTTGCACAGTAGTAGGATTTTGATAATTTTTGGCTTCAACAATAATTCCAACAACATATCTATACCTTTCTCGTTCTGTTCTATTGGTCAAACGGTTCAAGTAAATTAAACTTAACGAATAGTTCGTTCTAGTCATCAATCGAATACGAGTTATCAATATTGGTTCTTGTATACGCGGTGAAGACTTAATTAAGCTATAAAACATTTTATTTAACAAACAGCAAACATTAAAATTTTCGTTTAGTTTTGCAGAATATTTGGCTGTGCTTCAATATAATTTATTTTTAAGCTTTATTCGTTAAATATTTTTTCGATCTTTCCTTCAATTGTTTTACAAATAATCTTAACGAAACTTAATGAGTTTATGGCTGAGTTATTAAATTGAACGTTATAATGAGCATAGATGCATTTATCGAGTTTCGTTAAATATAATTCAACTTAACGAAACTAGTAACTTAAGACAGAAGTTCAATTGTTTTACAAATAATCTTAACAAAACTTAACGTGTTTATGACTGAGTTAATTAGGTTGAACTGTATAATGTACTAGAAACATTTATCGAGTTTCGTTTAATTTAATTCAACTTAACGAAACAAGTTACTTTGGCATAATATCATCAAAAATTATGGGTAAAAACGATATATGTACTTGAAAATTTATCTTATATACTTCTCAAAACTTTTTGTTATTTTAATGTTTGCCATATGTATTTAGTAAGGCCGGTAAATATCGCATTTTATGCCCTTACTAGTCAAATCGAAGAATTTTTATTTTTACAACTTAACTTAACTTAACTAATGGTTTTTGTCTAATCTATGTTTAAATAATGTCTCATTAAGTTATCAAACAAATATATTTCTGAAAGTGAGAATTTGGATTAGCAAAGAATATAACAAAATAGATTCGTCAAGACTGCACTTGTTAAGAGCGAGTGACTAATAGAATTTAACGAAACATTTGCTGCCAAAAACTATTACGGACCAAATGATGAACTACGTAGTTTCTTAACAAAGGATCCAAACCAACAAAATCAATTTAAAATCAAATAGCTTGCACAGCACCAACAAAGCAGTACATTACATTGATCAATGTGAATATGTATGACTAATATAATCGGTATCACTTAATGAAGAGATTTAATTTCTCGATCAGCTTGGAGAGTCTAGCTAAAGGATTAATACCAGAACCCTAATGAAAGTTTGAACCGTTTTAACGGTTTCACTGTAATCGCAAAACAGTACATCCAATCTCGATGTAGGAATAACACTTTTCTCTTGATAACATAATTCGTGACGAGATTGAACCAAAAAGCTATATCAGAATTCGTTTATTGATTTTTCTTCAATACCATGATTTGGAAACTTATAAATTATTTCTTGTAAATTTTCTTATTCATTAGAGTATGATCATGCTGTGGTGAATGATCGATTTTCGATTCGGTCCAACCCACATACACATACAGATTAAAAACTAATTATATTCAATTTTCATTATATCTTTGATGTAAGAGAAGAGTCCTATTTTTATGAATAACATAAAGTAATGGTTATGTTATTCATAAAAATATGACTATTCTCTTACATCAAAGATATCAGTATCATTGCTGAAGATCTTCTGTGTCGGTTTGAAACAATTTTAATCTAATTACCAGGAAGTGTTGAGCAGATACAAATCTGCAGAGATAAGGAATAAGTCAGAATATCACTAATATAGATTTAATCGGCAATGGTATCATTAGATGTAACCTCTCACTATAAAAGTTTTAAGTTTACTGTATAACATAACTCACCGATGATAAGTAAGTACTTGTGTAGTTCATTCTAAACTTGAGAAAAATTCCAAACTGGAAAACATCTAATCACAAAAGATGCCATATTATTGGTTGACTAGCATTTTACCATTAATATAATCGGAGTTCGGCAGCAGCAAACAAACCTCAACTTTATTTGACCAATTGCTTTGGACCACAGTAACCTTAACGATTTTATCAAATAATATGGAAAATCGGTTATTTGTAACATACAAACATACAAACATTAACAACATTAAAAAAGTTTGTGTCACTCATAAACCAAGTACCTGAAAATGATGGTTTAATGCTCTCAAAACATTAAATTATGTTTGAATCATGGTGTCAAAATCAAATGGGGGCAGCAGTTAAATCGTTGTCAGTTAGAAACCCGATAGGAGCAAATTGCAAATATGACTTTCTGTTCGAGTGCAGAATTCATGGGCCACAGTCTACATTCCACTTCAATACTATAGACTAGCATTGAGAAATACAATATACAGAAAATCTTACAAAAAATAAGTTCTCACATAAAATGGCACAAGTGTAAGGTAAGAGGTAAAAAACAAACCACGGAAGATTTGGAAGCGAGTCGGTACAAAATAGATTCCAATACATATATGCAATTTGAAAAAAGTCTTTTGTTTAATAATTTTGGATCAAAAGAAATTTCTGAGATATTAAAATTTTTCCAATCCTACCTTTAGTATAAAATACAAACAAGACTTTTTTTATTCTTTAAAATCATTACATCCAGATTTTTATATTGTAAAAGACATAGTTCAAGAGACTAGGATTATGTTACTACTAATCACGATACTACTTCTCTCGAAACCTAACCTATTTTCTGAACAGAATGTGATACTCAACAGCTACAGTGGCTTCAATCCCGAGCTCTAACATAAATTTCATATACATTTTAGTATTTATGTACTACACAATAAGCATTGAGGTACACAATCTCTCGATTCAAATTGCAGATCGTTGCACCACATTATTTTTGCGAGCAATTCAATGCCAAATCAAAATTCCAACCTCCTTTCGAGAAACAAAAAGCTCATCAAATTACAAAACAAGAATTGTGCTTACACTCTAACAATCGGATACCTTCACAACAGACAATAAAATAAAACGGAAAAACAATAAAAAAAAAACTGTTATAACTTATAAACAAAAAGCGAAACGGTATTTTTCCCATTTTCTTCCCATCCATCCATTCTCTACTGTATATATACATATGTATATACTCGGCTATTAGACCTACACTTATATTGATTAAAATTAAATTAATTTTTATGTTTATTACCTAAGTATATTATATAGTGGCTATGTATTGTATTGTATATAAAGTATATGGCGCCTCATTATACATAATGTACATACGAAAGTCCTAACGCGGTATAAAATTACACAACACAACAATACGAATACCTATCACAGCATGGTATTATGTATATGCATTTGTGTATGTATATGAGGGAAAATGATAGGTTAGTAACTTTTCTCCGCTTTTATTTTCACTCCATCACAGTTCGCAAACAAAAGAGAGTAACGAAATACAATACAAAATTATGAATACTTAAGTAATTTGTCATAAAACAAAAGATTTAAAAATAACAAATTTCTCTTCTAAAAATAACAAAAACCAAATAGTATTCATTTCACAACGATCGTGTGCTCTCTCACACACACATATACCCGAATCGTATGTACGTATATTTTTATTATTATTTTTTCGGTTCATTGACATTTTTCGGTGAGTTCGACAACACAATATTTATTTGTTTTTTTTTTGTTTTTGCTCAATTTTGTAGGTGTGAGTTTTAAATACAATATACTTATATATTTTTATGTGTGTGTTTACATTCGTTATTCATGAGAGAGTGAGAGAACTTGTGTATATTTTTTTTATTACATATTCTAATTAGAATTTTTATTTTCTACTCGACTCGTATATGCAAAATAGTAAGTCAGTCATCATCCTTTTCACCCAATAAATTCTAACGGTATTTCATTTTAGTTATGCGATATATAATTGTGTCGTTGTTGCTATATATTTAAAGTAGGTATATATTAATGACCTGTAACACCTGTAGAATTCTCGTACATGCATAAAAAAAACATCGTGTAGTAGACATTTTTACATCACACATGTACTCACATTCTATGTATATGCGTTGTTTATTTAATTATGACATCACGCATTACATAAAATACTGTTATATTTACACATTGTGCGTTAGTTAAATAAACATATGTATATGCATGTATAAAGAACCGTAATGTTGTTGCTTTGCCGCAAAACTAAACATATAAATATTTTACATAAATATTGTATATATAGGTTAATCGGTTTACTTACTATTCTTTGTGCATATGATGTTAAAAGGCTTAAAGGCCGTTGCTGTATGAGTCAACACAATCAAACTTAATCGATTTCCATTTGAACAATACACGTTGAGTTTGAAAGAAAGAAATTCTAGGTGAATTTCGATTTAAGACAACCGTATTGGTCAATGCACGAACTACGATGTCAGCCGAAACCGCTTAATGTTTCGCTGTAAGTTCGATTTATACATAGACCGTTCCACTGATCTAGAAAAGGTGGCTAATTACTTGGAATCATTTTGTTGAACATTTTATGAAATTTAATATTTTATGAAATGATGATACAACTGTCATAGCAGATGACACTACAGAGAAAACAACCAATAAATCTCAAAGTGAGACAAACAGAACGAAAAGTAATTGTAATTTAATAGCGAGTCAGGCAATAAAACAAAATCCTTTTGTGATGACTTGAACAGCGAACATGCTTGTCACAACGAATTGGGGTAATGAGAAATGGGAAGGAACGACTTATACCAAGATTTCAAAGATGAGCTGATTTCGGCGAACATACTAGTTTGTCCTCCGGCTTATATGATATTTCATTGGTGTATCATTCATTTGATTTACGAAGTAAATTCTGAGTAAAAGGCACACAGATATTTGAGAGAATTCTATAAGGACATTCTTGTCCACAATTTATTTGGTCTCATAACAATGTGGATAATAGACGGTAGCAAAACGCTGGATTATCGTTTGAATGACTATGTTTATCGACTAATACGTTGTGAATAACGCTGCTACGTATGCAACGTTATCTATCTCGTACATATAGAATAGATTTTTTAAATAGTAATGTACTGTTGTGTGGGCCAGTTTTGTGTGTCTCTGCTAACTTAACTGGCAGTGCATTGTTGTAAACCTTCGTTTTCGAGAGAAAAACTAGTAAGGTGATACCCGTTATAAATGATATAGTATCCTGTCCAAGGTCATCGTTTATAATCAGAAAGTACCTCAAAGTGCGAGCTCGATCGTTTTGGTAACTATCTATTCATTGACTAGATTCTAGTGATTGCAACGATGAGGTAGTGCAAATAATTGTTAAAATTGACCATGAATCGAGTCAAGTTCGGATATGTGAGTCGACGAACTACAGCTTCATATAGTCCATTCTATACATTGATATATCGAAGCTTAATTGATATTCAAGGTCAAACAAATTCCGCGTTACACTCTTACACAGTTCAGTCGACATAATAAAGTAGATTTAGGACACAAGATACACAAATACAAAAACAATGCGATAAACGCTAATTATTTTATTAAAAATATTGATATCAGTATTTTGAGATACCATAATATCGATGATAAATAATACCAGTGTCGTATTTTACTTAGGTGATGGTTAAAGCAATGTTATATGAAGCGGAAGGTACCGAGTACGTTCCCATATATTTGATATGAAAAAATTCATTTGGCCAGATTATATAGAGATAGAATCAGTCCACACGACACCATCTCGTTTGGGCACAAAACTATAACAATTCTATCTCATTGGTGTTGTTAATGTTTCAATGAACCGCACAGAATGAATACTGACTGATACCCGTTGCAATAACCATCAACGAAACGATAATGTAAAAAGTGCATTTTGTACAATTGTGCAACATCTTCTTCCAAGTAAAATAAACAAAAAGAAGTAAATAAGCAGTATACAGAGACGTTAATGAATTGTCAATTTTTCGAAAGTATAGTTGCGCGCGGGGGGATACATATGAATATATAAATAATGTAATGTTGGTTGCATCAGGTCATGATGCTCATGTTTTGTTTTTGTTTTATTGATCGATGATGATTATGATGATGATAATAATGATGATTTGATTATTTTAAATTAATTTTATTGCATCACATCATATATTTTTACTATACTATCAAGTAAACACTTTCGGGCGTTGAGGTACTTATAGTTTCAAAACTATCGTATACTATTAATAACACAATCGAACATGTTAAGATATAAGGTATCGATATTGAGCACGTCCGTATAAATGAACCGCATGGCCGAACACGTTATATAGAAATAGAAAATTAATTTTAAATACTTTAACCTCGTTTGAATTATTATTATATTGAGTTTTTAATTTTAATTTCGCGCTCAAAGATTATAATCGTTAGTTTATAATTAGCATTCTTGTCGTATTATTACAAAACATTGTGTAGCATTCCGTTGACATATAGTATATGCACCAATCTTATATATAAATAATGTCCGTGACTTTGAATTCGAAAACGCGCGAGCGTACACAAACACAATCAATCTGTCATAAGTACAAAAATATCAATCGGAAATTGCATCAAAAATATTTTTATTTAATAGCGAGAACGTGACATATTCTGAAAAAAAAAATTACAAACAAATATCGCGAGTTGTATATATAGAGTGCACCGTGTGCCGCGCGCGGAGTTCGATGACACAAGAATTGCATGCACAATGCTAAAAAAAATATTGTAGCGTATTTTTGTAATTTGGCTATTTTTCAGCCAAAACTGCTAAGTCATATGTAATATATGTATACATATATGTATGTACAAAACCATATTGGATTTGGGCAAATTTCCCAAAACCATAATATCTAATATATTATGGTTTTGTCTGTGCTGTGGTTGGTTAATGATATAGTGATGACCTTGTCGCGATTCTAAATTTTTGCCCGATTAAATTTTATCTCAAACCACTGAATGAGACCGGAACTATATATGTATGGAATACACAGAATAAAGAAGCTATCATTCACTATCATTTATCTATATATATCGTGTTTGAGGTTTGAACAACTTTTATCTTATGTGTATGCGGTATAACCTCCAATTCTCAGAAATTTGATTTAAATATTCTAAAGTTCAATTAACTGGGTTACAATGTCAATGTACGATTGTAAATTAGATAGACGATCGCTTACTGTACCCATAAATTTTGGATGTTGTCGATTGTGGCACGACTATGACAACGAATGTGTTTGATATTTTTATCTAGACACGTCTAGAGAATATATATGTATATACAATAAACAAACATGATGTACATATATGCCATTCACTATATTTAAAATTCGAGCTCATGCGCATACAGAGACATGTTTTAATTAATAAAATTTCGCGCGTGTGTGTTTTGTAATTATAATTATTTTAGAAAATTTAGAATAGATTTTAGATAAAATATGATGTAATGTGGGTATTATGTGTTAATTCTGATTGGACGATGGATATGCAGAATGCAGCGGCGACACAATTCAATTGAGCTCAAATTAAAAATATTAAAATGTCACTTTTAAATTTAAGTATAGACTGGAGTAATGCTACCATGAACTCTGTGAAGGTGGCGCAGTGGTTAAAGCTGTGGCAGTTGGAGCGGGAGGTACCGGGTCCAAATACCGATAGGGGCAGGATGCAAAAGGAATTTTCCACCATGAGACTACGATATGTGGTGTGAATGAACACAACTATGACCCCTGTTGGAGTGCAGACCTCATGCGCCCACTCATCTTCCATGCCAGCACTATAGGCTGGCATGGAGCTATGCAATGTACAGATGGTTAGGAAAATCGGACCTATAGCCGTACGTCCTCGAATTGGCTGTAATGGCGTAAAATTAAGGACGTAAAAAAGCAAACCGCGAACAAGTATAGAGAGTGCCTTGAGCCCAAAACAGATTAGAGATAAAAAAAACACTGTGAAGGTGGGCATTGTTACGAGACACTGTCCCATAGATAGAGACATATGGACAAATTTGGAGTTTAATTACAGGATTACTGTCGTAGCTGTAAAAATGTATAGAAGAATAAGAAACATTACATATTTATAGAAAAACAATTCGTAGAAATTGATAGAATCCAAGTGTAGTTAGAAATCATGAGATTTCAAATTTGATCTTCTTTTATGTTCTTCCAAAAGATTATGATATAAGTATTCCTAAGACAGTTCTAAAATCTGGTATTCACAGTCAATATAATGTTTCAGAAAGTCAAGGTCCAGTTCCGACACTGGTTTTGTAACATGTATATTTAGGTGTTCGTCTACCTGGTTCGCCAAGATATACGACACGTCCAGAAATTGTTTTGTAACAATGTACATTTTTGAATGATGCCGAGAAGATATTAGGATAATTAACGACTTTCTTAACCGCAATCATCTCAAATTGGCACACGTTGAGTAGTTAAGGAGGGAAACTATCATCCAACTTGTAGTAATCAATGAATAAAAGCAAAGCGTCAGCCTTCTGTGCAAACACGTTGTTTCAGAATAACCGATTTGTCTCTGCCACCTGTTAGGTGGTCGAAATAAATTGGGAACATATTTTTGTTGCGACATTGAAGAGAGGTTTGACATCATGACGGAAGTCTGCTTTTTGGAATGACATTAAGCAAACTAAGCCTTCCCAAGCTGGTTTGAATTTGAATCAAAAATGTGGAAGAAACGATTAGGTCAAAATTACGAAGTATAAATTTCGTAATATTATACGAAGTATAAATTTCGAACCAAAGTTAAATAGTGAAAAAGTGAGTAAGTAAAACGATGAGTACGTAAAAATGTGAAATTTTTCAAACATCGGCAACATAGTATACATACATTTTACACATACTCGGAGGCAACGCTTTCCATTCCAAAAAATAAATATTAAAAAGTAATTTTTTTGTCGAGAGAATTGATGTCACACATTTTATAGGTAGGGTATAACGTGACATGTGATCGTGCGTGGGCGACAGTGAATTAAAAAAAACAACTAAAATTATGCAAAACCCATTTACATACCTCGTATTGAATTTGCTAATTTTTTCTCCTGCTCCGTTTGAAATAATCCACCATTGTTACTACTACTATTATTGCTATGATTAATACTACTACTATTACTATTACTACTATTTGATCCTAATACACTACTAGAATTTATCGATGAGATCGACGATTGAATGGACGGTGGTGGTGTTGTACTATCAGCTGGTTGTTCAAGGCATGTCAGTGATGTTGTGGACGATGTTGGATTTGTTCCACTAATTTGTTGTATTAAATTATTATTATTACTATTATTGTTAATCCGTATTGATGATGTGGTTCGTGTTATTGTTGTATCGCCTGGCAAACGTATATTTGTACCGGTGCGATGTGTCCCCCCCACCAAGTGATCAGGTACCATATGATTTATATCACGTATATCAATCGATGCGGCCGCATTACTACTACTACTATGTTGTGTCACCATTGTATTATTATTATTATGATGATGGGTTGGCGAGAGGCCAACATTTTTTAACGACGACGACGTGATTAACGAGTGTGGCGAATTTGTTGTATTACGATTTGGCGCACCAGAATGATGGAACATGCTTAAATTGTTGCCAGCATGTTGGGGCGCCGCCACCGCCTGCTGATGATGTAGATTGAAGAGACGCGAATCCATACCGGTTGTAGGTTCTTGTTTGATACACGACGAAGTTGGTGTGATGTCCGATAGTCGTGTACCGGGAACACCGACACCATTACCACCACCGCCGCCACCACCACCGGTCCAATTACTGTGGGCAGTTAGAAAATCCGTAAAATCATCCATAGCTTTGGAACCGTCGTAATAGTATAGAGTACATATATGTATATATGTATGTATATAAGGAAATAGTTTTTTTTATGTATATTTAAAACTAAAACTCGATATCACTTTTATTTTTTTTCAATTTTTGGTGTATATATGTTAAGTTGGATATAGCGGTCGTTCAGATCGACAACAAAACATTTTTTTTATTTTTTTAATTAATAATTTCACTTTCACCGAAATTTTATTTTTGGCTCAAAACCGATTTCACTTTCAATTTTTTTTGTTAAACTTTTTAACATTTGTACACAAAACTATTATATTACAATATGACGTACATATAATATATAGTAGTTGGACAACACTAAACTATATGCAGAATATTCACTAAACACTGGATGAATGCACTGGTACAGTATATTGTATATCGAGCGAATAACTCAATCGAACAGTTCGAAAATAATTAATATTTCGACAAAATTGTATTTAAAATAAAAAACAAAGTGTTAAAGCCGCGCACACACGATCTTTCCAATATTGTTGGATGATGACTAAAAAAAAACCAAAAAAAAAATAAAAAAAAAAAAAATCGGGAAAAAAACGCGAGTGTGTTTTGTACATATTATATTTGAGTCGCTGATTGAATTTTGAGTGAAAGAGCGGGAAAGAAAGAGAGAACGACAAACGATTTCGTGCGGTGCGGTGTGGATCACAGATATAAGTTTTTATTTTTCGGGGGGCCGAAAAATTTTAATTTTTAGTGTAAGAAAAGGGAAGACATTGGGTGCGATGTATACGCGATTGGCGCTCTCTCCAACGAAAATTATATATGTATATACGTCTGTGTGTGTGTGTTTGTGATTAAATCATTAATCAAACATACACACAATAAACGGACTTATGTCAATAACCTGACTTGATTTATTTATTTATTCAATTTACTCGTTGTCGTGTTAGATATGCGCGTCATTCATCGATCATCAACATCTATCTCGACGTGTGTGTGTATGTACATATAATACATATTGACAGATCAAGAATTTCGTCAGAATCTCGAACAGTGTTTTGTTTTGCATTCCAAGTGATGCACGCGTATTTAAGGGGTCAAGGTTGAACAATTCCCTAAGGAATTTGACACCAAAGTGTCATACACGAAAAAAAAATCACACATATGGTTGGTGTATGGCCCAAACTATATAATACTACACTCGAATATTTTAATTAATCGCACCAATATATAGAAGAAAAACGCGATATAACCCAACCGGAGTCGACTGTTTATATATGTATGTATTGCATATCATCTATAAGAAATATTTTTATGTGGTTTTGTGTGTATATATATACACACACACAGTGTACACACATATAAATTCTAGAAGTCAATGAACTCTCTCTCTTCGTCGATTTTTTTTTTTTTTTATATAATGTATGTACATAGAACAGAAGATATATACTATATAGTACGAATCCCTCTCTTCCTCTCTCTCCCTCTCTCACTTGATATATATATAAAAACTTTTTATATTATGAAAGAATTTAATTTTCCAACAAAAAAAAATTAATTTTTCACGTAATTAAATTACAAAACACACAATCACAATTTTATATATATGTACACATATATACACATATGTGTGTAAATATGTACGAGAACTAAAAATGAATTAAATTAAAATTTTAAATGAGAAAATGGTGGATTAAAATGAAGAAAGTTTCAAAAAAAAAAAAAACTAAAAGAACTTCCACTTCACACTTGGAAACACTTCTCGCACACAATAATTCCGCACTTCACTAGAATTATCCGAATTAATTATAAAACAAAAAAAATTGTCCAGCGCAACACAAAATTAAATCCACAACAAGGAAGCGAATCCAATGTGACAGAACTAAAGAACTAAACTGACGTATACACGAGAATGTACATTGTGTTGTGAATGTGTACGTTTAACGCTGGATAGCCGTGTGTCACAACAAAATACCACCACAGCTACACAAAAATTATTATTATTTATAATTATTTTTTATTTATTGTAATTGTGTGTGTGTGTGTATATATATTTTATATTATTATGCGCATGTGTGTGGGTGAGTACATAACATATACTTCCTCATATTCACTCACTCTCTCTCCGTCTCTATCTCTATCTCTTTGGTTCACTTGTGTAATGCATGTATATGGTATCCAAAATATATATATTATGTTTGTGTATGTATGTACGTACACAGGGAGCAATGAAACCGAGAACCCAAAATACAAAACACTAAACAACATGACGTTGCCAAGCTCGTTCATTGAACGATTGAAACAGTATATATAATATAAGCGAGCCGTACTGTACGCGAAGAAGAAGACGACAAAAAATTGTGGGTGATATGAAGTAAAAACAACAAAAACTATAAACGAGATAGCCTTATATATAAATTTTGTATATAAGAGATTCACACATGTATACACAAATACACAGAAAACATATAAGAAGAAAGTCAATAAATTTTGATGGATATCTTACTACATACGAGTATATGTAGAAAGAGATTCGACTATATATAAGTATATATAGGAAGTAAATAGACTGATAACGACCGCGCCGAACGCTGATTAAGTACTTTGACACCCGATTATTACGTATTACTGCATCACTGCCGAAATTCTTCTGTGTGCAAAAACAAAACGAAATAATAATTTTCTATCCGATTCTTTTGTTTTTGTTTTCGGACCGATGACCTTACCGACCAGCCTAACAACACACAACACAATATTTATACGAAAAATCGTTAATTTGTAATTTACTTACTTATACGATTACGATGATGGAACAAGATTTAATTTTTGAGAATGACATGATATGTACAATGCGAGAATATGAGATCGTTACTTACGTATTAAGAAGGCGATAATTATTTGTTTAATTTTAATTGAATGAGTCGGGAGTTGCTAACATGACGAAATGTTTCCCTTTGGTCAATGTAGTTTTCGATATTTTTGGCGAGTACCCGTATCGACAATCGGGTTCAATCGCCAATAAAAAACCAATGACCTGTTCTCATACTTTATATTTCAGCGCATACTATAGACTTGCTTAATTAATTTACACAAGATACCACACAAGGGCTAAATGAATGATTGACCGCTTTGGGATTCTGTACTTGATAAATTTGGCACCCTGTTGACGCTAACTCCCACATTCAATCACTATTATAGAGCATATTAGGCGGCTGGTTCCATTCCTCGAGGGCAAAATCGCGAGTGTGCTTACTATTATGGAACCTTAGTGAACATAAACCACCACATCTTGAAACGATTCAAATAATTGTTGAAGGTGGTTTTAGAGTAAATTGCAACACAGCAGTCGACTTTCGTAATCAAACTTATCTTTTTTCGGGCTAGTTTTCTCAGCCTCGGGTGGGCTACCAAAGTATAGAGTTCAATTCATGGACATTAATTCACGTAATGGTTTTATTGACAAGATCTTAATAGTTTCAGTTGGTCCCTTCATTCATCAAACTTTCACAGGAGAATCGTTTTGTTTAATACCATCCCTACCTTATCTTACAATAAAATTAAATCTTAGCTTCACAATAAGGCGATAATTGTAGATATTTAGGCCTACCTAATTGGTTTAAGGCCAATACGAATTCACATCTAGGACAGCTCGAGCTCATTTGTATTCGGCACATGTTCAATGGTGAAACAGGGTGTACTTGAGTAATCAGAAACTAATAACATAATTTGGTTTGATTTTAGCTACTTCTAGAATTAAACTATGCATCGGATAATTCAAAATATTTTAAAGCGAGTGGGAGCAAATGTGCACGTACAATTGAGAGTTTGGTTAGTCACATATGTAATAACAGCTTACACCTTCAATTACCAATGGTATATACTGTATAGTAATGTATACGTTTGGGACCTATACATATAGTATCTACTTTTAGGCAATCGTTTAAGAATAATATGACATTATGCAGCTTAAGGTCTATTCTTAAACGATCACTACTGACATTAACAGCCAATAGGTGTCTTAAAATCGATTCAACGATTCGTTCCGAGTAATTCTACCCCAGATATATCCTTTATCGTGGAATTGAACTTAATTGTGAAAGAATTACAGAAAAAAAGGTAATGGTTTGCGTCCAAATGTTAATAAAAATGTGCCTTAATAAATTGTAGGCGTCTGGACTAGAAAATTTCGTCTAAAATATTACTAAAATGACGGTGTTTTGGCTTATAACCATAAAAATTTTCTATTATTATTTCACTGATGATAACAACGGAAGACATTGGAAAATTAACTACAGCTTAACTTTTGAAATTATCACAAGTATTTTGGATTTTATATTCTATTTAGACTACAGTTGGGAGTTTTGTTTGTTTGTTTGTTTGTTTTTATCTCTACAATCTGTTTTGGGGCTCGAGGCACTTCCAACTCTTTCGCGGTTCGCTTATTTACGTCCTTACCTTACGCCATTACAGCCAAATCGAGGACGTACGGCTATAGGTCCGATTTACGTAGAACCATCTGCACATTGCATAGCTCCATGCCAGCCTATAGTACTGACATGGAAGATGGGTTGGCCCATGAATTCTGCACTCCAACAGGGGGTCATAGATGTGTTCATTCACACCACCGATCGTAATCGTATGGTGAAAAATCCCTTTACCATCCTGCCCCTATCGGGATTCGAACCCGGTACCTCCCGCTCCAACTGCCGCAGCTTTAACCACTGCGCCACCTGGGCGGTACAGTTGGGAGTGGTTTAGTCATACAATCTGCCTTTAAGCAGTCATATAGGGTCCCAGTTTTGATTTCTCATGGCCATATACACCAACTCGATGTCATCCTATGGAACTAACATGGTATAAATCAGCCCATCAATCACTATCCGGTTTTCAAAATAGTGAAACAGTAGTAAGTGCAGAATGTCTCCGACGAAAGGCTCAGACGAAAGTAGGCGACGATACTGCATAAGAAATATTATTTCAGAAATAAAGAAGAACCACATTGAGCCAAAATTGTGGAACTTATAGTACACTACATGAAGTAGTGTAATAAATAAGCTATACATTTAGACACAAGAGCCAATGATCATCAAAAGAGGGTTGCATTCTTTTTGTCAGTTGACGAGTACATTATATGAAGCTAATTTGAATTGTTGGTCAGCAAAAAACAATTCACTGCTTGTAGAAGTTGGAGTAAATCTGCAACCAGGTGAGAAATAAACCTTTAATGAGTTATCACAAAGATACATACAACAGGTCAACAGCTTCAATATTACGATGGACATCTTTTCCACTGCTGTTTGAATTAAGCTTCTTAGAATTCTCCTAGTAATCGCCCTACATATAACATAGATCTGATGAAATGAGTTTAAGGCTACAAACAAATTGGAGATCGTTATTTTAAAATCTAACCAGCCTACTGTCGACAAGATAAATTTAAACAAGAGACTTTATGAAATTGTTTGCATCAGGACTTGCGGCCACTTATAAGGTAGGTAAGTAATCAGATAGAAAATCACTCATTTTACACATCCTGGTCGTATCAGGGTTCGAACTTGAAACCATATAACTGAAGGAGCTTAAACCACTGCGCCATAAGCAAATAATTGTGAAATGAGCCATACACATAATACAATATAGTTCAACAAACTATCGTCATATAGTTCAACTAGATTGCTGATAAAAATACAATAAAAATAAATAAATATTACAATTTAGAAAGGAATATCGATCTACATACGTATAAAATTGATTAATAGTTTTTTTTTGTGTCGCGCATATAAACTATGCGTGGCCATTGACTCACTATATGTATGTACATTGAACATATATCCTACTCATGTCTCATAGAAATAATGATTTACCTGAAACGAGACATTCGGTATGTGACCATATGTTTCGGCTCGAAGCCAGTCTCTTAAATATATAAATTCACTAAATGGCACGTAAAAATAATTTTCGGTCAGTTCATTGACATCTCGCGCATCGTAAAGTATATATACATAACGATGAATATATGTATATAAATCGCCAGGTAGACGCGCTTTTTTGTATTAATAATCGATCACAAGCAAAAAAAAAATGCAACAACAAAAACTATAAATTATCATCATTATGTTGCATTACATACATTAGGAAATTCCTTAATTGTTACGTAATCAGTTCGTGTATGTATATGTGTGTGCATGAATCGTGTATAGGAATTCTCGTACTCTGTGTGTCCCCGTCAGACAACATGACTGACAATAAGTCTCCAACTGATTAATTTCGTTTTATGTATTGTTATCTGTTTAGTGGCAACTAAACAACAAAAAAAATATTTTTTTTTTACACAAAATACGATTCTCTGCGGTCGGTCATTGGCCTTTCTGATATAACATTTAAACGAACGAAAAAAAAAAATATTTTTCATAATCTCAATACAGTTAAATACCAATACACGTGAATACGACTATACAATATATCTACATATATACTGTAAGAATCGTACAAAAAATTAAGAGAATAGAGAATACATTCTTATCAAACAACACTAATAAACATCTTCAAGATGATCATTATGTACATACAATATTATTCAATTGAGAGAATATTTCAAAATGTATTGATGGAATACCAATACTGGCTTAACGACAAAAATTAAACAAAATAAAAATAAAACACAAGTCAATCACACTACTCAACTTACTGTTACTCATTCATACCGCTATATATAAAAAAATATTTACTCAAATTCAATTCTCTCGTCTCTCTCATTGTTTTGAATTTGTTCGTGTATTATGTACATCGTTATATAAACGATAAAATCACATGTGTATGCAAGTGAGATATTCATATCTCTCATGAGAAATAAATCGAATAAGGGAATTTACGAAACCAACGAAAAAAAAATACTTTCCCCTCAAATATATAATGTATATTATATTTACATGTATTGAGGTACATCGTTTGAATTAAATTGCATGTAAGAAGGCGATAAACAATTGAGAGTGATGTGATAAGAGTATTTTTGCGTGGCCCAGTGTAGTATATAATTAACGAGTATGTGTGTGCTGTGTATATATTATATATATACTCGAGAGTTGAAAGTTGAATGAGACACAAAATAAACAAATTTATTTTGGTTATTGTTGTTTTTTGACGAAAGGTGAATTACCCCTTATCGATGATGTATGTTTTCCGTATAGTAAAGTTTGTATACATAAGATGACTGGCTATATATAGGAATTATAATTTGTAGATTTTTTATTTTTTTGGCGGGTGGATATAATATAATAAAACTGCCCACCAGCCATAGATTGATAAATCACGCAATTTTTTAATTATAAAACATTCGGTCGTCGGTGTGTACTATTCCTATTGTTGTATTGTATAGTGGGATGAAAAATAATGATGATGATAATTATATAGGGGTTTTGGACGGACATATAAGCCGAGTTCAACGAATTTTGAGACAGGTCATACGATATATTAACATTTGGGCCTCATCTTCTTCAGAAAGGGCCATTCACCAATAACATAACGAACTGGATGGCGTTTCTACCTACAACACACAGATTCTATAAAATGCAATTAGACATAGGTTTCGACTCATAATGGGATTACCCTTTTTATGTTAGGTTCTTAAAATGCTCACCTCTATTTCGGTAATTTTCCAGCCTAATAAATTGTTATCACTTTACCAAATTGTTGTAAACAATTTTTTATTACGAATCATCGTGCTTCGATTCTAATCAAATTCGCAATGATTTTGGGTGCATAAAAATCCGTGTATACACCACTTAGGCTATTGGTGTCAAGGTTTTTGGTTTTGCTTTAGTATCAGTTGACAAATCAGCACATAGTGATTAGATAAGGTCAGATTAGTTAAAAAATTTCTATTAAACCAGGTAAATGCAGTTAAAAATATTTTTTTGTCGAGGTTTATAGACTAAAAACATGTCTAAATTTGGCAGCAATTAAGATAAGATCAACATATAAACGTATAGGAATTCGTGGAATATAATCTTTATGTTGAACATGACAAATTATGTGTGACTTATAACACTGTTAGAACCGTGTTTTCAGTTGTGAGTACTCTGCATGCCGGTTTCTAAGTGCTAAGCGAGTCTTATGCCACATCTAGTCCGTCTTTTTTCTGTTTGTGTAGTGTGTTCTAGTTTGCTGCGTGTGGGTATACCATACGTTATGAAGTAGCTATGTATTGTTATATAATTATGATTACTTGTCATTATGACCATGTTGATTACTACTTAATCCACTGTTCTAGAAATCGAATCTTTCCGATAACAGTCATTTAATGTAGGTGCCTTCCTATATAGCTTATACTTAAGTCTAGTTTTGAGGCCATTTTTTTAATCAGTATCGCTCAGGTATCATCTTGTGTGACATTCCCGATTTCATGACAAAAAGAAAGAATTTTTATTTTCTTATGTTTGTTCTGTCCGCATCTTTAGCAGTTGTAGATGCGACCCGGTCTTGTGGAGTTCTTATATAGTCATATTCCCGGCACTATTGTGTAATATCGTAGAATACCCACTTGATCTTTATGCAGCCTATTGGAAATAATTTTTTTAGTGGATCCAACCATTATTCCTCTAACAGTTAGACTATAATATCGAATATAAGTTCTTGGCCACATTCAAGCTGAATTTCTTTCCCAGTCGTGAAGTTATCCAGATGCAGCTTTAGTCCTGGTGTTAAACTACAGCCTACTTTTATATCGACATTTCGATGTGGGACAGTCACGCTGGCAATTATCGTAGCTTTTTTGAAAGCATTGCAAATAGTCTTGTACTCTTTGAAACAGTCAAGAACTGAACGATATTCCATGAACAAATTAATTATTAATCGAAATTCAAATCGAATTTAGAGTTCCAACATCAGAATAGCAAAATAGTGATATTTACAAACTATCACAAACTATTCCTTGATGTGATCTAGATAAAAACTACTCACATCGGATAGTTCCCTCTCAAAAGTGCTTAGATAAATTAAAATTAAATCTAAATCATTTTTAACATCAGAAATTTACTACGCTAATACAGGTAAGGTATCGTTAACCGTAATAATTCCAATTGACCTTACGGAATTTAGAAACTCACTCATAGTCATGTTCCACGTTCTCTCGCTCCAATACTATTACGATAATATTATCGACGCTCATACTTGAAAGAATCTTTGCAACTCCACCAACGTTATGTGCCCTTATCTTTAAACGAGCCCACTCCAAATAAATGGATCACAATCACCAAATATAATTATACAAGTGACGTTCTATTAAGTTCTAATAGATCAGCCCAGCAGTTTCCAATGAACTTTAAAGTTCAGATTTGAACCTAAACCAGAGCGTAACTATCCTCAATTTACATTCTCATACAAATAGACGACACAGCAATACTTCTTATGACCAGGAGAGAGTATATATAGACCTCATAACTCTATCTCATATTCAGGTTCGGTTTACAAGTGGTCTATCTTATGATAGATAAGCTTTTATATCCACGTAACCTAGAAGCTTTCAACGGTCCAATGTACAAAACAGTGTCAGTTTACTGAAACAGTGATCAGCGCGCAAACTATAGACATCGCGATCCCGAATATATAGCATCGATTTCGGCACAATACTCATGGACATAAAGAAGCGATTCATCTGTTTAATACATGGGTTTGGGGAGGCTTACAAATTATACAACGACATGTGGAATGAAACTAAAAATAAATCAGCTGCTGTATACACATCCATTAATATTTCGTAATTTCTATTCATATATTATACATAACACACCACATGACACAATCATTGAAAACCCCATCTTGAAACTACCGCTAAGACACGATTAAACTACGTCTATAGAGTATAGAGAGGTCACTAATTGCCCAATGAACTTTATACAATCTCCAAAACCAATCTCGTATAATTGGAAAATCGTAAAATTTCACTTCACGTGCACAGCAGGAGGAATATGCTATTAATACCAATCGAGTACGATGCCATCGAGAAGAAACAGTATACATATTTTATATACATATATAGTTATCCAATCGAAACATAATTAAAGGTTTCACTTTTTATATGTTAAACTATATGTACAACAACAGTGTATGCACGTGATAAGAAAACGTCATCGGTTGAGTAGAAAAACGATTTTCATCCCTTTTCGAGGTCATCCACCAATCATATCTACCATTAGCGACACGATTTCGATTTCATTTTATTTGTTCGACTTACTATTAACCCATTGCTGGATAGTGTATCGGTTACGGTACACTACATTTCCGAAATATCATGTTAACTCGACATAAATGGTTAGAAAAATTAATTTAACATATTTTCAGGGACGGGCATCAAACTTTTTGCATTGAAAACGATTTTTTTTCTAAAAAGCGAAATTACACAACTTGTGATGTTGTTGTTGTTGTAGTTTTTACAATAATAATAATAATAATAATAGTTAATAGTTAATAATAAATTAGTCATGATATGTGTTTTAGCTCGAAACTCTATTTGGAAAAGTACATCGTATAAATGTGTGTGTGTGTGCTTTATCCGTACAAAGCATAAGAAGCTGGATAGTAATGTGCACAGACACACAGCAAGACATAATGCACTGTGCCGCGGATTAGGTAATTTACTATGAGTACAGACCGACTATATAGTGCGACTAAACATAATGCAAAACGTGATTAATTTAATTAATTATGTGAATAGAAAATTAAAATTTAATTAATTTAAATTACACTTGGCTAAGTGTGAGTGCGTGCTCATATATGACAAAGTTGTTAGTTTTGTATAAACTATACGTATATACAAGGCCGTCAACTATCTTATCAAACCACTATAAATACACAAACACATATGTATGTGCTGCTCGATTATAAATCGTGTGTGTGTATTTTTAAATTCGTGGGTAATTTACGTTGTTGTTGTTGTTAGTGCTGTTGAATCTATCTATTAGGCTAAACACTATACTGTGTGCGTATGGATTTGTTGTTATTAATTTTCGAAAGTTGTTTGAATGCATTCGTCGTATTCGATTTTGTCCTGGATTATTGATTTCTATTAAGCGGTGCAAATCGAGTTTTTTGATGTTCAAACAGACCTTCGAGGATGATAAGTTATTTGTGCATGGTTCAAATTTATGCCTTTGATTTTGGATGGAAAATCGAATTTAAAGGTAAGCAATGCAATAACTATCCCGATCAAGACACTTAACCTAAGGGTTTTGTCATTAAGACATAAAATATTTCAACCACTCAACCACTGTGAAATTATATAATGACTATACTCAGACACAGCATATGTCGGCTTATCTGTGGATTATGGAACGAGAAAGGGCTACAAAAAGACAACTTTGAGGTTGGGTTTTAAAATAAATCTTGGTTGCTTTAACCGTGTCAACCTTAATCAATTCACTGATGTTCAAACAAAGATGAATTTTAACATTGGCCTTTGGTAATAGACTGACCTAATAGCTCTAACCACTGTACCATTTCTTCAAGATAAACCATTCTATTCAATACGGTTTATAGGTCTTTCTGGTTAGAAAGTAATATTCCATCATGTGTTTAATTGACCGATCTTCTTTGAGTTAAGCTAAGTTAGCCAATTCGTTTTATCGAGAACTATAATGTAGATGGCATCAGTGTTTTTATTACCTGTCGTTTAAACATGAGAGTTAATATTTTAACGGCTACTTTTATTTATTCTGACAGGTTTTGATTTGAACAGGCCTCTAATAAACACGGCATCACTCGTTTGTGTCACGAATGCCTGCTTGGAAATGCAGATGTAATGATCTATATGTTTGGTATGAGATACCTAATCTACCAAAAGAGCTATAGAACGCAATACTGTGATACAAGCAACTGGTGGAGGATCTCAAGTGCTCATCACAGATAGCGAAACCTCAGCTAAGCAAATGTGGATTAGCAGGTCGTTGATTCGACATCAGCATTGCCCTAAAATCCATTTTGAAAGTATATTATATCACTACCGGACCAATTTAAGAGCCAATTCTCCAATCCAGATCTCTGAACATGTTGCACGGTAGTTTGTTAGTGATTGGAGTCGAAATGTCACTTGACAGTTTTGATCGTTTAAACAGTCAGTAATGTAATCAGGCGTGTGAAGAAAATACCAGTGGTATCCAACAGATCCCTTTATGCCGCTTTTTGGATGGCCTATGTGGTTTTTCGTACTATCAACATAGAATAGAAGGATAGTGACGTCTGTTATACGTCTTTAATCGTATCGAATTAACTGAGGAAAACTACCTTACAACTCCAGTGGGGAAGATAAAACTTGATGGTATTGGGTATCAGGGTCTTAGACAGAGTGACATATAATAGATTCTATGTTGAAGTAGTGCTAATGTGGTTATAGTAGAGGAATGTTTGCGTAGATGCTATAACTATGTTGGCAAAAATCGCAGAAAAGCTTAAAAATGTTAACAACCCGAACCAGGTCGAATTAATAGTACGACCGTTTCAGTTTGGGATTCGGTTTGGGCGAATACTAAACTTGACGTCATGTGGGAATTAAAATAGCCTTTGGAAGTTGATGCGAGTTTCAAATATTTGTGTGGTGTCTATAAAAGGCCTCAGTTCAATCAATATTAAAGTTAAGTTAGATTCTATTTTAAGGAAGTCTGATTCTTGTTGATAACAATAAAATACTGAGTGACAGTGTTTAAACGGGGCTGTATGAGCTAATGTGAAAAAGAACTCAGTGATCGGCAGAAAGAGGAGGGAAAGCCATAAAATCATCAAGATGCCACGTAACGATGCCAGATACTGTTCGATATAGTGTGGGAAAATTTATGTAATCATGGATAAAACATAGGCCTATTGCCTATATGGTAAAACATTAGCTTGATGATAACTTTTAACGAACAACAGATTTGTCACTCTAAATTTGTCTCGGATACTCAGCTATTGTTCAATTAAATCATCGGAAATCACATATCTGTCCATTCGTTCTGTTCAGCTATACCTGCTAACTTGACTTACCAACAAAACAATTCTCAAGCTTAAACAATTAATAATAAAATTTCAAAACTTAGACAATTTCTTAATCAACACTATATACTACAAAGCTTAACAAACTAATCATAAAAACCAACGTTTTTATACAGTCATAAATTCATAGTTTTCTGCTTCAAAATGGATTAATTAACAGCGAACTAAAGTTGTATATAAAATGTTGTAATTAATACATATTTTACAGGTATGTCGCGCATGCAATTCATAAATTAAGACACGGCGAAATCTTACCGCGCACCGCATTCATCTGACATCTCATCTTTTTGCCCATAAATTACCTGCAAAGAAACAATGAAGAAAAAAAAATGTCAATGACTAATGTTCAATAGTTTTATAAAACAAGCGTTGTCACTATAAAAGGGTTATAATAGACAAAACACATTTATAATTTTCAAAATGTTGCGCAATCCCCGCAACAACGACATAGTCTCCCCACTCTCGAACCATTATATATAGTTTTTATATAAATAGTAAATAACTATATGTACGCATAATAATAGTTTTTATTTGGTGTGTGCGCAGTATATATACAGTCGCACCTCGATCGTTACATTATGTGTATATATTGTTAGTTAAGAACTTTCTCGATCGAGTCGAGCACCGCTTAGCTGCGAGTACACAAAAATATGCGCGATTAAGAATTTTTGAGAAGGTATGACATCATGACCTGATACTGTACTCCCCGTGCGCAAAAATAAATTAAAAACTTTATAAAGTGAAAGTATGTAGTTTTGGTTTGTATAAAAACTATAAAAAAAATTATAAACACAATTTGAATAAATAAATATATAAAATTAAAATTAAAAATAAAAAAAACAAATCAACGCATTTTGATTTAAACAACTTTTTGCCAAGAAAATGGCCTACAATTAGTTTCGCATATCTATACAGTGTATACACACACACACACACACACTGTAATTTATTTCGCGATTATGTCAGCGCGACCGCATATTCTCGAAAAATTAATGAAACTTGTAAATAACTAAAACGTGTGTGTGTGCAATTCTAAGATAAAAAAAAACATTTACAAGACACTATGTTGTTGGTGATAAGTTTCTGTTACATGTCTTTTCGTTTTATGAAGAAAAAAAACAAAAACTTGAGACATTTCAACATGTCTTTTAGTTTTGTCTTGTCTCGATGTATCGCTTAAAACCGTAAAGGTTAAAATTAAATTAGTAAGTGTTATGTAAGTTGATTGTCATGATCTGTTCGATAAAAAAAAAACTGTATGTTATAGACGTTAGAAATTTTGTCGTTAATCTTGGATTGAATTATGATTTAGAGTTCACGTGCACTATGTGCAGGTGTTGGCACCCACTCGAACTTATTTTCATATTGTAATGAACATTAGCACTGCAGCAGTTATTATTTAAACAACGAGAGAGAACACTTCGTCTACCATGGTTTGGATCTGTTAAAATAGAACGATACACCACGATTGGATAGAATTCGATGATGTGACTCATGGTTTTTCGGTAAATGTTACTCATCCAACGAAAGTTTACCATTAAAAAAAGATAATTGAATCTTGTGGGGAGTCTGAAACCAAAGGTCAGATAATTTTTATTCCATAACACAGGCTCGATTGGTTCATTGTGATATTCCTTCCGGTGTTTATAGGAAAATGAACGACAGAAGCACAAACAAGAAGTGCTCAACTGTTTCTTCTTCCCACACTGACCACAGTTGGCATTATTCCGTATTTTCATCCAGAACATGTGATTATTCAGGAAAAAATGTCCTGTACGCAGCAAGATCCTCAAAGTGCGTTTGTCATAATTGAAGAAGGACTGGGATCTTTGCTGATTTATTGTTCCAAAGAAGATTTTGAATAGAAGACATAAGATGAGGTTGTCCCATCTCTTTTGGTGCAGACCACCAAAATGATAGCAAATATCTCTCTTAAGAGAGACAAAATCTACACCCAAATCGGCCAAATTAGCAGCCAGTACGTTTCGTTTGATATCCATGTGACATGATATTCAGTCAAGTCTAAATTCATTTAGACTGTCTAGTCGATTTAAGGCTATTACCGTATCCAAAATAAGTTTCGATGAAACAGTATAAGTGTTCGTTAAAACAGGATTTATTATGTATAACTCAGCGCGAGCCAGATACAGCATATTGGTCCATCAATAAAGATCATCAAATCGTCTACGAATAGGTAGGATGGGCTGTTTTAGTCCTATTTGGGCTTTTCGATAATACTCGTAGTTACACGAAATAATGTCCCTAAAACGAGGTTCGACATCATAGTTTCTCAGGGCATGTGGCAAGTTATACGTAGCTCCACTTCCATTCAATTTTGGCAGTAACTAGAAAAGCTAAATTGATTGATTTCTAGGCCACAAAATAAGTGTGGCAAACCAGACAATGGAACTGATAAGCAAACCGTATAGCCGGTAAACGCGTCGGGGTATCAATCCAATGATTACTATTTACTGTTTGGATTTTCAGTAAATGTTACATGATTTATTGCATTTCTCTTATAAATTTTTTTGCCGGGTAATCATCCGATCTAACGAGATCTTCAGAAACTTAACTTTTGAAGAGAGCGGGATGGTATGAGTCCAAATGTTTGGAAAATTTATGTTTGCCAAAGTCCACAATTTTATGATAAGAATCATATCAGTTTTCGGTTGACTAATAGACTCTGATCACTCCATGCTACAACTATGTTAAATCACTATTTGCATGTGATCATATCCGTATATTTACCAACCAGTATTAGGGAATATAAAGTTTCCGTTTGCATCATCTCTATTTTGAACTCAGTACTGTCTAGAGTTTTAATCATTGCACCATTGGTTAAAAATTATAAGTAATAAACGATACGGCATCTTTATTTATTAAACAGAAGTCGACCACTAAGGTCAACCACATTCGTGACATATCTGGATAGTATTTACGTTTTAATGGCCAAAGCAGTAAATAAGTAATTTTCTTTCAATATTATCAACTATTTCGTTTGTATAATTGTCAAAGAATTTTTTCCGATATCTACAGCGATAATGAGACGAAATGTGTGAGATTGATACTCAACTCATCACCGCTATGTGACTTCTTGAAAACCAGGTCGATCGGTATTTGGCGCCTTCAAGACAGATTAATCCGGCCCACGACAAATTAATTCGGATAGTCATAGTAAAAAACTCAAAAGTAAGTTTTGATATGAACTAACTTATTGCAAAAATATATACCCCCTTGTTAACTCTTGACTCGTCCAATTCCTCAACAAGCAATTGTATGTTATCGTTATTACTTGTTCCATTCTGTTTATGCGTTTAGTTGTTTTATCGCACGTTTCGGCATATAATTTGACACATGAAGGTTGACAGCGATTATTTTTTAATTAAACCTTATATTGGTATCAAAAAGGTTCAAAAATTACACTGTTGTCAGTAAAAATTGTGAAGTGTTTTGCAACATTCTAAAATTCAAGACTAACTTCTATTCACCTTTTTATCTGGGCGGACTGTGATAATAAAAACAAATTGAATCCCTTTCGTCGCTATGTATCAATAACATGATTATTAAAGTTGGTTGGCACCCTTCGAGGTTCCACACTCAATGCCCATGATGACGATAACCTTGGAACGATTCATAGAGTTCATAAAAAGCTCAGATTTTTCATATCTAACTGTATTATTATAGTAAACGTATGATAGCTCTGCAGCCGAATGGTGAATGTCAAACATTTCTATTACATCATCACTCTGAGATCTAAAGATAAGCGGGTTCGAATTCGAACAGGAACAAGATAATTAAACGAATGCTCGATACGTGGATTGATGGCCTCATTCGACATTTCAGTAGACACTATCCAGAGATAATTATAGTCAAGATTGTAATTTGAAATGGAGAATGTTTATGGCGATTCTTCAACTACGTAGATTAACACCAGCTATACCAGGAGAATATTTTTAATCCAGCTGAATACGAAATCCTAATTTCTTTTATTATAGAAAAACAATATTTAATGAAAACCTCAAATTGTATTTCCCCCGCTCAGTCAGGTAACAATAAAGAAACTTTGGCTAAGAGTATAGCAGACTATTCATGTTTATCCATACGAAAACGATCAGATTGAATCCATCCAAGGCCTTATTTTAGCTGTAAATGAAGTTAATTTTAGGAAGCGAACTAAGGAAATTGGCTCATTTAATCCGAAGAATATTGGTTAAAGGATTACGTTATCCTTGAATATCCTGTATATTATAAGAGTATCAGTTATAGTATGATATGTACCATAGAAAATTATATTCAACGTAAAATGTTAAGGCTACCAAAACACAAACATCATACTCTAAAAATATTCAACATTAAAACGCGACATATGGTCAATTTATCGACCGGCACACATATCCAAAGACTATTAATAGCATTGAATCGACCAAAATAACATTTGACCTATCATCGAAAATAATTGCAAAGGTTAAATTTGAATTCGAGATACTATACATTCCAACTTATGGACACCATTTCAAATTAAAAAAACAAATAACTTTGTAGATATGCAATTATTATAATCGAGCTTTCAATATTCATTTTACATATATGTAAATATAGGGATCATCGCGCACCGATAATCTTCGGGCGTAATTATTGCTCTTAAATACCACATCATTGTACCCGTCACCGCGCGCGATCGACTTATTATTATTACTACCATAAAAATGCAAATGAGAATGCAACAAAACAACTCAAAAATATAAATGCATTTTCTACACATACAACACTCTCGAGTGTATCTATATATAAAAATTTCAAAACTCAACGCACACATTTGAAAAAAAATCCTATATATTTATAAAAAAAAATCAACAACACACATTCATATATTTTTCTTCTTAACCGGCTCTCTTTCGCACATTATAAGTGCATTGACCTAACTCTGTGTTGACCCACTTTTGCGTTTTGCTATTGTATATACACAAATACAACAATCGCGTTGTGTATATATTTTATTAAATTCTATATATCGTTGTCGATTCATAAACACACACACAACGAACGATATAAAGTAAAATAAAAATTACTTCAATTATTTTTTCGTACACATATAGAATCTCGTATATACATATATATTTTATTATGTCGTCATCGTCGTCATATGATTTAATTTCGTACAAAATCGGGGAAGATAATATATACATGAGCATGCACATTCAATCACACACACACAAACAAACTCAATAAACTATTGTTTTTTCTCGTTTAATACCGTTCTTGTATTTTCTTATAAGAATAGTTAATTTTATTATGAACTGGATTACTACTGTATAATAACAGAATAGAACAGCTGATTGAATTTTTTATTTTAAATTTCATTTCGTTCTTGTGTTTATTTTTAACTAACTGTACGATGTTATGAAATTGATACGGTATTTATACAACGGTATTCTCTGTATATATTTGCGTACACACAGTTAAAAATAAATTCATTGATTTTTTGTTGTTGTTTTTGTATTAGAAACCAGCCAAAAATATAATATTTGCGATGGTGAATGCAATGCACAAATAAAATGCATGTATTTGCGAAAAAATCGAAATTTTATAGTGTGTGGTGGTATTCTAGTAGTTGCTTGACTCTTTTCTTTTTTTTTTTGAATGATGCGCGCGCATTTCTGTAATAGTTTTTCTCGTTATTTCTATATATACAAAACATAAAAATGTTATATCAAACTGGCGACACTATGATGATGATGAAGATGATGAGAACGAGATTGTATAAATTATTGTGCAATGGATGTAAATTTTAAAGTTTTTTTTATAATTATTGTTGACTGAGTGTGAGTGTGGGAGTGAAATTCTCAGGGGTTGATATGTAGTTTCCGCTATACTTCATATATATGGTTGGATTCCAGTGTTGGCGAACCTCGTCGTTTCCGTTTTTTGATTTAGATGAAAAAATTTATATTTGCACTTCGACTGCATTTACAAGATGAACTTTAATAAATCATAGGATTGGTATTGGTATAAAAATCATACGATTGGATATAATAGGGCGTGTTGTTAAAAAAAAGAAAATTTTTCTCGCGATTCTACTTGCTATCTGTAATAGTTACTTTGAAGTTTACACAATCTGACGTATATGGTTGTGTACAGTCCTGTTGATAAGCCAACCTGAACTTTTATTGCCAAATGTATTGTCGTGCGATTTATTTGTGATGAGCTTCCATCAACCAACTTTAAACCTTTTAATGAGACTTTAGAGTGAAACTTCTATCTTCTATGGACTTAAGTAGGAAGAGATCGATTTGTTTAACTGGAAATCGGAATGATTTTAAGAGCAACTCTATTGTACCTCACCGTGGTCACACATGGGGAAATGTTAGAACAACTAGGATACATAAATGTTGAGAACAAATGGGTAAGTACCAATGAAATCAATTAATTACAAGGCTTAACCTTACAAGGATCACATGAATGAAGATAAGTCACATGATCGAACCTATGGTCAATCGATGAGTAACCTAACTCGTACCGAAATGCACCACAGTTATATTTACAACACTGAATGTCAATGTTGTGTTCAAGTGTAGTATTCTTACTAATAAATCTCTCCATGTATATAATCAAAGATACCTAAGGACGTGAGCGGTAGCTAACAACGAACCGAAAATGATGCTCAAAAAGTAAGACCGTTCATATACTTAGTAGATTAAAGGTAAACTCCAAAGCCTGATTTTTGGGTAAAATAGACCGTTTGTTAAGATGCTTCTGTTAAGCTGTTTTGTGGGTTGATGTTTTACAAATTAAGATAACAAATTATGACAACGCAGAACTCTATATATGAACTTTTCCAATAGAAATCTGGGTTTAGATTTTAACTCCGTATAGTTATTGTGTAATTATAAGATAAAGAGGATTTAAGTCCAAGTTCCAAGTGGTGGAGGAGATCACGAAATTAGCAATGTATATCACTAAAAACTTTACAATTGAGCTCGTAAAAGACGAGGATGCTGCAAGTGGTAACTTTCTGGTTATTTGAGAAAGGGAACAAACAACCACGTGTTGGATCCGCCTAGGTTTCGAGATTTATAAGGTTCTACATTCAAAATGTGTCAACTTTTAAGATTTGAGAATCAAATTAAAGATAATCAATTATTTATTAGAATTTTGTCCATCATCTTTTTAACCTTTGTTTATTTTGCTTGAACCTTAAAAAAAAAATCGTTTCTTGAGGATAAAATAGTTAAACTAAATCTTGGCTTACCAACTTGGCTGTATAACAACTGTGGACTAGTATAACAACCAAGCTTGGAGAGTTTAGAATTCATTCTAGTCCAATTCATCGATTTTTAACTTAAATATAGATCGTCATGCCATGCCTTTAATAGTGCTACGTTGACCGTGTCACTAATAACATATTCGAATAAATCGGTCTATTGGACTATAGGCCTATTCCGTCGTTCAATAAACAAGATTCACTACGTTTGACATTTTAAGGCCTAATAAAACTAATTTTGTATAAATGACTTAACACGCGTTTAACACAATTGCTATATTTTATCTTTTTTCTGATGTTCAAAGCCACTTACATGTCACTTATCGATGTGTCATATATACGTGACAGAATAACTAAAATCTGAAATAGTGCTACATCATGTAAATGGCATCATTAGCGACATCTTTCGGCAAATACTTTCAGCAATTTATTATTATCTTGTTTGGAGACTTTAATGTGGGGGTTTCATCAGTTATCTTACTATAACATAGTTCTTCTTCCCTTGAACTTTAAAAAGGAAAAGACTAATGGTAAAAAACGATTACAAATTCTAATGTTCAATGAATGATATTACACGCATAATATACGATATCATTTGATTGGCGTTTTTGATCATAATACATTTATAGCCTACAACGATTTATGGCATGGGCATTGCTAAAATATCTCATACCGACTACTTGAACTATGTTCACAAGGTTTAGTTTGAAAGTGTGAAATGAAAGTGATACAAATATATCAGTAATAACTGGCACAGTGCATTATTCAAATAGAACAAAGTCAATTCGAAACCATATAATTTTCAAGCAATAGGCTTCATCAGATTCCGGTAGCATTGCAAAGAAAAATCTGGTCTGCTGGATAAGACACGGTCATCAACACCTACATAATGTTCATCATATTCTACCTATTTTCTCCAAACCTATTTCCACGAAATAACGTGACGACATTAAAATAAATTCCAATATCAAAAAAAAAAAAAAATCTACAATGTATGCAAATTCGAGGTTTATAAACTCGCGGCTGTAAAAAACCAACCAAAATGTATATTTAACAACAAAAAATATTTACAATTTCATCAATTTTTGTTATGTTTAAATAGGTTTTGGTCATATACCTTTTACAGATTGGTTTTTATATTTATAACAATAAAAATATATTTTTGTGAATGACTAAATAGTAACAACAATAGTAGTAGACATTAGTACTCATAACTATAATAATCATATGACATAACCACGCGCATGGAATAAAAACGCGCGCGGTTTAACTCTAATTTGGTCGATGGCGGTTCAATGAACATGTTTTGTGACTCTAAGATGATAACTGGCATATTGTATGTGTGTGTGTGCATTTAGGGTATCGAGAGATAAATATGAAAATAAAATCGACCAGTTGCTATACGCGCCTCGAATTTACGCGAATGTTGATTAGACAGGTTTTGGATACTTATATGGCGGTATAAACATAAATTGAAATCTAATAATATATAATAAATATTATAAATCAAAAGACCAAAACTTTTACTTTTTAATAATGAAAATAATAAGAAAAAAAAAATTCAATCAAAATCTAGAAGTAAGAGGTTATGCCATATTTGTACGCAAATTATGTAAAATGACACAATCTCCTGCAGTACCACGATACCATATAATGACCTATCATCAGCGTGTATATAACTCCCAAAATGATATGTGAACACAAAATATCATCATCGAATAATATTTATAAAACGACCATATGTTAATCTTTAACAAAACATCTCCCAAAACATACCACCAACAACTCAAGACACATTCAATTTTTATTTTGTGTACGAAGTGAAATTTAAGAAATTTCACCTGTTACATATTGAATTGAAAAAAATACAACAACGAAATAGAAATTAATTAAAATTGGTTGTATAATGTCTATTAAGTGTTAACCCATTGATAGGCACGATTTACGCTTAAAAGCGTTGGCTACATTGCGCATTGACCGATGTTTGATTACGATTCGCCGAAGTAATACAATCAAACCGATTATCTAATTTACATCGGGTAGCATAGCTACTCTATACTGGGTATATAAATATGAAACGAGTTTTGAATAAGAAATATCCATTAATTTATAAGGTGATTAATAAGATGGTTAATTAATTTATGTATCTACATACGTATAAGAAATGGACGATAGGACAGCTTGATTAATGGCGAGAATTTTAATTAAAAATTTCAAATTGTTTGTAAATTATTCATGAAGCCGGGTTGGACTACGATTTTAAACTTTTAACGTAGTATGTAACCCACCCTGTGAGAAAATGTATTATACATATTTTGTGTCGATGCTATAAAGTTGCAAAATTATTGCAGAATTAACTTTGTGCATTTTCTTTATTATATGCGACTGGGTGATTAAAATTTTTTTATGTTCGCATTCTTGATTATATTTTAATGACTTGATTTGGATGATCTCAAGATATTGCATAAATGGTATAGGGTATAGAAGTTGATAATGAAGAAAGGTTTTTATTGGTTAGAATAAACAAAATTTTGTTCGTCGCCCGCCATTGAGCGACCAGAGTTAAAAAATGTTGACAAGTTCTTAAGAATAACTTTCGATAGTAATGCCTTTTGTATAGGAGTAGATATCAGGTAATTCACATACACAATGCGATTGTTTCATACGACAGATACGTTAATCAAATAATGTAAACAAGTTCAAAAAAATGGAAACAAAACGAAGACGACTACCCAACTTTTAAACCATTGTGATCCGCACTTCTCTGCTGTTCAAACCAGACTGTACATTATTCGGCATCATAGTAAAGCTATCGATACCCAGATGATGCATGTGATTATGGCTTATATTTACTGTGACAAGATTGAATGTAAAAGGAAGATTAACCTTGGATTGGTTATATTTTTAATCTTTCTTCAATAACAAATGATCTCGGTTAAACCATTTTCTGCCACAAACTCACGAGCCTAGTTATCAGCCAACACTTTTTATTTTATATCCATGTGACTTTAAATCCAATGAAGACTTTCAGACTTACTCGATTTAAGGTAGTCATGTAGAGTTGGCATACGTATAACCAATGATAAAGTCCTGGCATTAAACTTAATTGCCGTGTAGTTTTGCAGTGAGTTGACCACACCACAGGACACCAGAAAACGATAATAAAACTCCACTTTGATGACATATCTTCCCAATGGACATAGTAGTCTAATCACTATCTCTAAATTGATAGTATTTACGCTCCAACCTAAGCCACTTTACAAGTATGGTAATATGTCATAAGTTTCAGGTGCCGAAGATTATCTTTCTGGTATTCAAGTTGCAATGAATGAGATTTACCAATCGCTCTAAAAATTTAAGTGGGAAGATTTTTAAGTTTCAGCAGGTCGATCATTTTAACGAAAACTTGTTTTCGATCGAATGCCGTGATGCTTCGATAAACTAGCATATAGATATATAAATAGTAATCCAAGCTTAATTAAAACCTATAACTGATATCAGAATGTGTTGATACATTCTCATAACAGTTAAAGGGTAAGAATGTATCCTAATTGAGTATTTAGGCCCTTCGATGACTAATCAAGCAGTACTTTTTTTTATTCACACAATATGTATACTCAAACGCCATGGATGCTTTAAAGAATTGGTTCATTACTTAGTTCTACATCGGCTTTCCATGTAAGCTGGACAGTGGCTCACCACGAATTTTTCACACAGTGGTTTACGGTTTAAAGATCATTTTTGAAATATGTATTTAAAATGCTAGTATCTTACAGACACCTTTGTATCATGGAAACACAAGCAAGCAAGACAGGAAGGATAATATAGTATCTCGTAATAGATGAGGACACAACAATGATTAATAATAAGATCTACCGGTAGAGAGCAAATTGTAAATCGAGAAATTATAAAAAGAAGACCAGAGGATGGATGAAACATTAATCATATGTCTTAAAAGTGAGATATACTGCCACGCCAAACAAAATATTCATATTATTTAATCAGTAATGATAATTCGGTATATTGTAACAAATGTATAAGAGATGGAATGAAATAACGGCCTACAAAACCATGGAAGATGAAAGTGATAATATACATGCTCGTGACAATAAAGATAAGGTATTTCAAATGCAACTATACAGAAGAACTTTCTAATTAGCACTAAAGTGGCTAATAATTGGTGAGCTGCGAACTATTCGAATAATAATCGAAAATTTGAATACACACTGTTCGGTGTTCGGATCGAAAAATAACGAATAATCGAATGGTTCGACTAATTTAGGTCCATCACTTGAGACACCAGTCATTGTTTAGTTATATTTTTAATAAATTTGATCGGAATCAATTCGCACGCAATACCACAAACGGATCCATGATGCTTACCGGTGACTCTGGCTTAGTTCGCAATGCGCACTGCTGTTTTGGAAAACTGGACAGTGTAAACCAAAGGAGGGAGAATAGCTCGCTAGCATTAAGTTACATAGAATACTGAGAAAATGTACTATGTTAAAAGCCGGACAGCTATAAATGAACTGGATGGTATCATAACCTTCTTCATGAAATATGCAACATCCTGAGATAAACCAATGTGATGGTCCTCAAGAATTTGATTTCAAGTTGTATTCGCTATAATAAACAGTTTTGACATATGGTAGGTATGCGTTAGCCTCTCAAATCTGTCAGAGCGAATATTTTTAATACCATATAGTAATGTACATCTACTTAAGGTCCAATCAAGGCTAATCGTGAACCAGATTTAGCAAGCAAAGTGCAGACCGAGAGCCATCCGAAAAACGAGATTCAGACAAATCTATGAGTTTCGAAAATTCTATGTAAGGTTCATAAATCTCGAAAAGAATAGATCACTTCAAAAAGGTTGTTTTTGTGTGTATCTCTCTGGTTTATGAATATCTCTGGACATCAATAAAATTAGATTTTTACATTAAAATCGGTCCAATATATATCAAGGTTAAACACATTACAAACAAAACACAGTAGAGCTTACTGAATCTAAAATAAAGGAATAAATAAGTACCTGCAACAGAATGGACCCCATGACAAGCAGTGAACTCAAAACTCTAGTAATCGCTCTGCAACCAATATTCCGAAGGCTTAACCAAAAAAAAATGCCAGAAGCTCTTTGAATTTAGGCCTCGAGGCGATATTTCCAGATTAGTTTACAAGTTCTAGGCCCGATTTTCTTCCCAATAAATAATTTAATAAATCAAAGCGGAGCAAGATTATTGTAAACAAAGACTTATGCTTTATGGGGAATAATTAACATAATAACGAAACCGGTGGAAATAGTCAAAATATAGGAAATCTGGTAAGAATTTTTGTGCAGTGCCTCGTAGTCCAACAATACAAAATTGGAATCTGAGAATTATAATGAAAATACCGAAGCGTATGGCCGTTCAATAGATTGTCTTAATGTCAAATTCGGTTGCTTTGTGTTGGTTGGTAAATGTATAAGACATTTATACCTCATAAAGCTCAATCTTGAGCACCAATTCCAAGCACCAAGCACTGCAACGAAAACTAAACTATTTTCTAAACGCCTTGGTTCATTGCATTTCATTGCATGAAACTACTGGTTGAGACAAACAAAACAAAAAATCTAATTTATTGTTGTTCGTTCTGTATTTATTTATAGGGGGTGTCCTTGGCGGAATGCTAATTAGTTTTATACAGCGGAATGTTGCTCAAACAGCATTTTTTGTAATCGATCGAGCAGACCATCTCGGTATATACATATGTATATAGGGTTTGGCCAAAAATCCGGCCAACTGTCATTATTTTCTCAAGAAAAATCAAACAATACCACATTGAAAATGAAAATATATTTTCATTCACACACGATATTATGTAACAACATATTTTTTTGTTGTTGTTGTTCTTGTGTATAGTAGACAATCGGTCAGCACACGCAAAATACCTTTACATACGAGTATTGTCCATATAGAATGCATGTGCTACACCACTTTTGTGTGTAGAACTATTTTCCATATTTATATGCATAATTCATTTATAGACAAAAAAAAACTATTATTATTAACAATATTACAATCGGTCGGACGGTGGTAATAATGATAATTATTTTGCATGTAAGTATATATGCATATATTTTATTTATATATTTTCACTATTTTTCTATTATTTTTAGTTTTGTGTGTGAATAAAACTATAAAAAAAAATAAATCAACAACAACAACCAACAAGCAGAAATAAATAGGACAAAGTTGAATATACTAGCCAAGGACGATTACCGCTTTTTTCTATTTTTTACAGCAAATAAAATGTTTTTATGTCTCTATAGCTAAGTATATATATATGTGTGTGTGGGGCTGTGTGTAGCTGTGTGTACAAAACGTACGTACAGTTGTGTCGATATAGTTTTGTCGATGTAATTTAGAGATTTTTTTTTGCTATTTTTGCTATTCAATTCATACATACATATATGTGTAGCTCTATTATTGTTATTGCCATTAGCATTCGTACGATTTTATTATAGATTTTCTCATACAGTATTCGTGTGTGTGTGTGTGTATAGAGTGCGGTTTAAGAAGTGTGTTGTTGTTGGTATAGTTTCGCTAAGGTATATATCTTAAATTAGGTTTGTTAATGTTTATGAATTTATTTAGTTTTGCAACAATATTATTGCATATGTATGAGGGTTGAAGATGCATTAAGAAATTTGCTACAGACTCAATCGTACAGTAACAACAGTCAGAATTTCCCGTAATAAGCACTTTCCTTGTAATCTAACTAACCTATATATTACTACAAATATTGTTGAAACTTTGGAACTGTCGTTCTTACTATTAAAGTGTTTTGCGTTTTACAACTAAGTATGTATTACTTTGACTTAATCCACTCATATTGAATATTTATCTATTTTATTACATATAACTAAGTAACCAGTCGTAAGTTCAAACCCAGAGCGAAATAGAAATAGGGACAGCAAGTAGTTTTAAACATAAGTCGCCTTCAGTCGCAACAGTTTTGATTAATAGAACCAATAGCATCGTGAAAGAAACAAACATGTGAATAGTTCAAAAGTTTGGCGTAACGTTCACGTCACCTGACTAATTTTGCTGTATAAAATCTCATAGTGAACTTTATATATTTACCTTGCTCCTTACTACTATGTAGTAGATAGTGAATTATTTACTGATAAGTACAGTAAAACCTCGATTTCGTATCATTTGATTTAAACTACAAGAATAAAAAGTACGAGTGAATTTGACTGTCAAGCAGAAGTAAGATGTTGCCAAGTTAGACTCAGGCATGACAGTAACACGTATTTAAAATTTGCTCAAGAGACGTCGCTTACAGCAAACACTTCAGCAGATCATATGAAAATAAAATTTAAAACCAGTGATGGTTGGCTTGGGGGGTTTTGTAGACGCCATAGAGAATTATTAAGTGCTTCAACTATAAGAAAATTGCATCATTTCGTGAAGAAATAATGCTGATAAAACTCTTTTGTTTTGGTCTTTGCTTCTGCAAAATACTCGCATGCTTTTCGTCATACATTTACAACAATATAGAAGAAGAAATAAGCAAAGAACGAATGTTGGCCTTAGTTTGCTCCAATGGAGATGGATCATATCAGATATGCCAGTATACAATTAACGAGTCATGCCAACCGAGGATTCTTAAAAATTGCATGAATCCATACCAGTCCATTACTACAATTTCCGGAAAGCGTGGATCATATCAGCCATTTTTAGCAACTAATTTTTTATTTGGGCTGTTATTGAACCAGTTAAACATACCAATTTAACAAAGGAAGAGTTTTCTTTTGTAGGAATAGAAGTGCGAGACTTACATTTAGTTTTAACCAGTTCTGGAGAAAAATATTAAAGATGACGAAAGTGATTAGAATAAGATTAAGGAGACTTTGATTGTGAAATTTTGACTGATGCAGAAATTGCCAATGAAATAATTGAACAAACCAAGATGTCGATGATCAAGACGAAGCAGATAAGCGCCAACAATAAATTTGTCGAGGTTCGATTCTAATTTAAGACTCATACACATTTAACAGACAATCGGCAATACTTGTAGTTCGTCCAACAGCAATTAGCCGTTTAGTCAATGAACATTCTGTTGATCTACTCTGTGTATCAACATTTTTTCTTTGTGGCACTCGGTTCATGAATTATTTGATCAAAATATACTCTAAAGGATTATCACTGTATCTCTGGATAATCTATCACAATAAGTAGTCACCATTCATATTCTCTCAAAAGGTGATACCTTTTGAGAGAATATAAACAATTGCAGTAGTTTCCAGCTCAAATGACTGAAATAACCTTGCTGTAGTTCTGAGGAAATAGGATGAATGCATTATCTTCCTGTTGTTTCGAGCTACTTCAGTTGTTGTTCACCGAAATAAATCTCGATACTTTTTTCAACAACAACAAATTTTAACCAACAAATTGAGATAAGTCGTAAACGGCTTTTAGAATTGAATATTGCTAGATAGCACTTACATGGTTGTCACCTTCTTTACTTTAAACAATTTACATTTAGATGTTCTTTAAGTATCTCTAAGCAATTGTCATTAAATCAAAGCAAACACTTCGTAGTAAGTCAAAATGGTTTTCTACAGTTTGAGATGCGATGAGTAAATGTATGGAACTAACCTTCAATTAAGATTATACTCGTAATACTCGTGGATTTAATCGATTTGGTTGATATTAAAATATGGTTTAAACCATTTTTAGGCGTTAAAATACAGTTTTGAACTGTACCGGTAAAAGATTTAGTCTTGAAGTGTTTCACTTTTACGAAATTCGTTCTCCTAGATAAGATTTTCTCAAAGAAGAATTGTGAAGTAGTCATGTGAGTTTTCAGCAGGTAACGTAACGTGCATCCTCTCGCTTTTTCGCCAGACCACTGTTGTACCTCACAGGCTGAACTGATAACTTTAAATTTCGGGCTGCTGGGAAATAGCGCAAAAGTTCATATAACAAATGGTAGAAAATTCGACTTTTTAATATCTAATCAGCTACTACCAAAATTATTACTTTGGAAAGCCTGCGAGCAGGATACATTACCCCATTTACATGCGTCCTTGTCTCAAAACAGAAGTATTTAGTAACAAGCTTCCTACACGATCTACCAATCCTCAGAAAAATAGACGTTAGTGCTAAACTAAATTATGAGAACTCGATCAAAATCAAACCATTTTAAGAGACAGAGTTTTCTTCATATCGTAAGAAACCTTACGATATGAAGAAAATAAAACGTCCTCGTTAAAATTGAATTGATATACGATTTCTTGAGACCACACCTAAAACCATCCATCGATTTTTGTAGTGCCTAGAATATGCATCAAATTTGCCCCAATTTCGACGATGGGTGAGGAAAGTATATCCTGTAATTTTTCAAGTCAATGACCATTTTTTTTATTCCACACGCTTGCAGTGCACGCGAATGGTATACAATTATTTCATCACGTGAATTACGAGAAGATAAATATATGTATTACACTACAGTTATATCAACAATATATAGTGTGTAAATACTAACGAGTATAGTGTATAGTGTTATCAAGTACCTACATATATATCGCGCATCAATATATGTACATGATTACGATATGTCAACAAAACCGAAAAACTCACTTAGAATAGATAATTAAAAGCCAGTTACAACAACAACAGCAAGTACCAAGACACAACATTAAAATTCTAAAACTGCATTTTTCTGTGTCACTTAACGGTTCTGTTGTCTTCTGTGTTTGTTTATGTATATAACAGAATAAACCGTAAAGACGTTTTACTTGTTGTTGTTATAAGTGTTATTCTTGCATAACATACTCGTTCGTATATACTTACTATGACGTTACATACATATATGTATGTACGTACACGAAACCCTTTACTAGTTTGGGATTTTAAATATAATTACAGCTGATTATTACATAATACAGTACGCGTAACGAAACAATTCCGCATCGTCGATACAATTTTAGACATTATTGCGTCGACTGTACATACTCGTATTATTATTTTGCCGTTGGTTTTAGTGGTTGTTATTGTAACTAAACGTAATCGTGGATTACTAACAGAATTTCTTTTAGTTTTAATCATAACGGATTTCTTCTTATGTTGCTGTACTCGTATACTTACAAATACCATAAGTTAAACGGTAAATTTTGAGTTTTTAATTTGTTGAATATTTATATGTGTAAGAAGAGTATTTAATTCTTTACCTATATTGAATGACGATGAAGAAGATAATCTGCGCGATTCAATTGATGAATTAATTGTTGAATGAAATACTGTAACTGTGGTAATATGGGATAGAGCTGCCGCAGATCATAGTTTGTACTATCGATTTTATATCTAACTGTAAAATTAAAGTTCATTTGTAGATTTATACATACAACAATACAACAAGAATACAGTTAGACGCGAAATTGTGTAATCGCCGATTTAATTTCGTTTTTGGTTTTAGACGAGTTGAAAAACTTCTTGTCAAAAATTGTTTCTTTAAACGAAATTTGCAAGCCATCAATCATGTGAATATTTAACAAATACGTAGACGTTTTATATTTTTGTGCTTGTTGTGCTGTCTTGTGAAATCGTAAAAAGCAACGTTAATGTTTGATGGATTGGGAAATAATTTTTTTTTTAATTTAAAAAAAATTAATTTTTTATTTTAATAAATTTCGTGGATCGTTTATGATGGATGTAAAGTGCTCGCTGCTGCGAAATTTTAAAGGCTGTAACGCGTGGTTAAGTTGTAATTTGGTAAATCGACCTTCGGTGTTATATAATGATGCCACACTGTAGGTTCATAAATTTTATGAACATTTCGTTTTTGGAATTTTAAAATTTAGAAAATTTCAGTACTTCATAATATAGTTATTCAACATTTACCAATTTACATTGGTTTGCATCCCATTCAGGAATTTCCTGAATTCCAAAACTAACACCTCACAAGAATGAGAACTTTTTGTGAGCTTAAGATAATATTTACTCTGAATTAAGAACAGAGTTCTGGGGTTTCAAAAGAATACAGAAAATTGTTCGAGATGAGTTGATCGCCGCAGTTCAGCTGAAGTCGAATAAAATCGGCGAATGTCTAACTTTTTTGTATGCCATTCAACTATGAAATATTTTTTGCTATATCTGCCGAATGAATAATGATATTCAATATTTATTTCGACTGTTCCTGTGAAGATGAGTTGCTTTCCTATGAGTTACTTTAGCTAATGCTTCAATCTTTCGACAACGGAAAGTTTTAAAAGCATAACCAATGAGCAGTGAATCACAGATTGTACAACCATTTGATAAATAATCAAGTTCTATCTGTTATGGGTGAACCATCTAGTGTTTACAATATCAACTAGCCAGTCATGTTATAACAGAAAAGAAAATAACACACGTAGAAATGATATACAAGGCAATTTGTGAAGTCTACATGCAGTTTGTGAAACTGGAATGTTATTGGATAAACCAGTACGTGCACGTCCATTTACACTGCGCACAGCTGAGAACAGTTATTACTCAGAATGTATCTGAGCATCCATCAACATCAACTCGCCATCGTGTTCAAGAATTGAACATTTTACTCACTTCTGTGTTGAAGATTTTAAAAGATGTTCAATTGGGCTGTAAGACTGTTTTCGACCAAGTTCATCGTCATCCTGGAGCCTAGATTTTGTAGAGAGCTATGAAGTGCAACGCTAAGCATTCAGGGACTATACAAGACTTAAAAGATAAAATCGAAGTGCCCATTGATGATAAAGGAGTCCATATAATCGAAATTGTTTTGAAAAATTGGATGGCAGGATGGGGTACTGTAAAGCCAACCATGGAAGTTATTTGAATGAAATGGTCTTACATACTAAATGAAACTCAATGAACTTTTGTAATAAAACAAACAGCTTGGAAACATATTTATTCGCCTTTGAATTTAAACCTAAATTATATTGCAAACGTTAGATGGAGTACTCTTTATATACACTATTGACTGGCAAACATTTGAGTTACTCACAGAATGATTCTTATTATAAACAATGAGGAAGCACTAGGCGATTGATATCCATAGTAAGGGCCTTGTTCTGTTTACTTTGAACAACCAAATCTTTTAGTCGGGAATAATTTGATAAAACGTGTAGGAACGGTAAATTATCAGAATTGTTAGGTTGGTAAATTCAAAAGACTTCTGCCTCTGATTATTGAATCTTAGAAGTGCATATAAATTATTTGATGAAGGCACATGGTTAACTACTCTAAATTATGACTAGGATTAAAACAATATAAAATATACAACAATCGAAATACTTTATTTTGAGTTTTGGGTCTGTTCTTATTGAACAGAATCATACGGAGGAGACAGTCTAACACGGTACATACCCTGCGGATTGAAAATACACTGACGCCAGGAGTTAGTCGGTCGTTTGACTACCACCGGCAATCTTTAATATCAAACACAATTTGTCATTGCTCATCACCATGCGGGTAATCGAATAGATCCTTTGACAAAAGACTTTAAATCGTCTATAATAATTGATTTAACTTAACGATTTATTGTTCAATGATCCTATGACTTTCATCGAAAATAGAAACTTCCTCTTGTTTTGAGTAGTTAACAGCTTTACTAAAGACACATTTTGATCCAAAATTAAATTTAGTACATGTTTTATTGGGTTGCAAGGAAAGGGGTATCTTGCATATATTGCATTCGTTCATCAACAACTTTATTTACAATGTATGATACGATGGAGAGATTGCAATCCAGGTGATTTTTAAATATTAGAACTCTTATTATTCATCGTAATCGGCAATTTCTTCCTACAGTATATCATGGTTGCCGCAATAGGTTCCAAACACAAATGATTGAGGTTTGTTTCAAGGTGCAAGGTATGAGTTCGCATCAGACATTTTTCGATTGAGAATACACCATTTCGTCTAAGTGATATAGTCTGCAAGGGGCAGTTATGGTTTGAAAGAAATAACTCCGAAAGAGTAAGGAGTGAACCAAATTTTAAGAAATAAACAAACAAATCGAATTTCATCATATTTTATGAGAAATTTGGAATACTTAAGCTGCTCAAGGTACAAATATGCAAAGATAATATACTTATGGAACAACTCTTCGAAAAAGCCGACCAAATGGAGCAATAGTTAAAGTTATATTTTAGAGCTAGGGCTACCGGAGTATCCAAACAAGACTATGAAAAAACTGTATCTCCGATTACAATCAGCAATGAAGCATGAACCCTAGAACTGAACCATCGTCCAGGCACTATAGGTTGTTATGGAGCTAAAATGCGATAACACAGTGAGCCAGTTGAAACTATTGTGACGAAATTTCTTATAACACAAAGATAAAGGATTATTCAAACCTTGACAACTTTGGAAGCTGTCATAGATAGTCAAATAGTTTTACACCAGCCTTAAGAATATATACGAGTACTCATATGAACTTAAATAATAATTGCATAAATCAATTGAATACATATATCAATAAGGAAGTAAACACAATACGCAATAGTATATAGTTACGTAACTTTTTCACTAAACGCCGCACAATAGAAAACGATCGAGCAAGCTCGCATGCATTATACCAGTTACTCATCTATAAAGCACATATATACATTACAATAAAATACAAAAAAATCATTCAATTATATCTAATCATGCATACATATATCATTACAAATCCACTCCTAATCATCTTTATGAATACAAGTATCTAGCATCTATATACATACAAACCAATGGTGTTCGAAGTAAAGCTAAAAATACACGAACATCTACAAGATGCTGACTGTGTCGTCTCCGTTCACGGTATAGCTAAATTTTTCTGTTTGATATTAAATGATTGATGTGACATCACGGTTGTGTTTCATGTGTACAAGACAAAAATAATATTTTTGGTGGATACGAAGAATACGACGACAAAGAAGAAATCTATAAAATTATTTAATTTCTTTTTAAAAAATTTTATTGTAAAAGTTAATCGCCATCCATCGCGGTAAGCAATGTTCATCGGCGTACTAATTCTTAAAAGCGATTCTTGGTTCGAAACTACTGTACGCCATTGGTGAGGTAAGCTTATAAGATTTTGGGAAACTTACATAACCGATGTTTTGATTATTTTTCGTTGTATTTGCACAAAAAGAGAAAGTACCCAAAAAACAGTATTTTTTTTTTATTAAAATGGCGTTTACACATATTTTTGAATAAATGCCTCATGAAAGTTGGTTTTGTATATTGTCGATCTTCGAGCCGAGCTTTTATATACATATGTATACGGAACACTATAAATTTATGGCTAATCGTGGTTTATATCAAAATTATGCATGTATATAGTGGCAAGATACTCATCAAAATATCAAAGACCTCTTATGCAACAGACACGACTTTCTTAAGATAAATAAATCGTTATTATGATGTGTCTTTTGATTTATACAGGTAAGTATAAGTATATGTATAGATTGGCATTAAGATGCTGGTAATTTTTATACGGCGCGTATTTATAAAACCATCGTAAGAAATGACTCAATTATAAATACTTTTTTTTATATATATTTTTAATTTGGATACATGTGAAATGTACATGTCATGTTTTATCCATAATTGATGTGTGTATAAAGAAATTTCCATTAAAAATTACTCAAAAATTTCACTTTGCGCGATTTAAAAATATTATATTATTTTTCATTCGCCGCACAATGTGCGATGATTCAATCGAAAACACAACTGAACATAATGTATTATGACACCATACGTATACAGTAACGTCACCGTGTTTGAAATCGATATACCTTTCCGGAGAAATTTAATTAGATTTGTCTTAGTCAAGGATGCTAATTCGTGATAAATTTTGGTTGACATTTTCGGACATATTAGTCATGTGGTACAAAAGTATTTTTACCACTTTCATCTATAGGTATGTTTGTCAACCACATCTCGAACGTATGACTATAAATTCTAACTACACATTGCATTGGTCCTATCGGAATTCGAAATCGATGCATTTAGCTTCATTTAGCCAGTGCAAAATATAATAAAGGGTGAGCTTATGCAATTGAAGCTTCAAAAGCTAGTCTAAATGTATGCAATTTGATCTCGAAAAGGGAGACGTCGGATATTTCATATCTGTGTTTGGCCCAGATCGAGCAAGTCAAATCACAAAATAGTTGTCAAGAGAAATTGCTTTACTAGACTACATACTCTGACATCAAAAAACGACTTTTAATTGTTTAGGTAGTTTATGAAACCAATAAAGTGTATTTCTCATCAGTTACGGAAGGGATTATTAAGGAAATATTTCCACCTCATTTATACGTATATATCTTGACAATTCGTTTTTAACCAATATAAAGGTCTTGTAAAATGAATCCCAGCTGAACTTTTTGAATAGGGTGATTAATGTTTTAGATTTTAAAACTTGTTATTAGCAGTGTAAATATTTTTCATATTAAACAGGTGAGATTTCCAAAAAGGGTGTAGGTGTTCAGTTAAACCTAACCACATACTTAGTTTTTTCATATACATAAGCACAAAGTGCAAATGAAATATCAAAGAATTGGAACTATTTACTATGGCAGCCTAAAGATCATAATGCTGGATTTAATGTTTAAACTCAGCCGATTGTGATGGAACCATTTGGTGAGTTTTTTAATTCATTTTGAAAAGAAAATTGAGATTTAGAAGAGTAAAATTTAGGTTCATAATATAACACCAAGTCGTGGGAAAACAGTGTGAGATGGTTCACGAAATTTCTATGTTTTAGAACCAGGTTCACTGGCAGAGTTTTCTAACCATCGAATTTGATAGCGGTTTGCAGAATAACTATTTTCCAATCTAAATATCATATCTGTCATGCTTATAAGACAAATTTGTAAAACTAATTTCGTGATCGACAGTATCAATATTTTTTAATATACTATAAATTAGGCATAACCATTTGATAAATTCAAGTAAATGATTTAAAAGCATAATAGTGCCAGTGGTTAAGGCTGTGGCAATTGGAGTTACCAAATTCGAACCTCAATAGGAGTAGCAAAAGGTATTTTTCAACATCTGATTACGATCAGTAATCTTACTGTTGGAATGCAGAAATCATAAACCGAGCCATCCATATCAGTATACTAAATGCTAACATGGAGTTATGTAATGTGCAGATGGATCTACGTAAATCGGACCTGTAACCGTAACTCTTAGATATGGCTATAATGGCGTTAAGTAGTGCGTAAATAAGCGAACCGCGAAAAAGTTGGGACTGTTTAGAGCCACAAAAAAGGTTGCAAAGATAGAAACAAACAACCAAGATTCAAAAAAATTTTGATTTGAACAAACGCACTCATCCTCTTAACCTATATGCTACAAGAGATTTGTATACGCAATCGAGATAAGGAATCACGATTTTAACACATGTTCTTATACGCTAAAACTAATTTTGTTGTAGTACTTCAATTCATGAAGATAATTTATGGCATTGAATGTACTGCGATATCCTATTTTTATATTTGTTATTTGTATGGTAAAATGTTACTTGGTGTGGAGTACGTCTTTAAAAGTTCAAGATAGAAATCCACATTAGCCATTTATTTGATTTAATTGCAATTTAGTAGTTTTGGATAGCGCAATCATGAAGATGAAATCCACTCTCATACGTTTACTGCAACGAATGATTCTGAGTGAGGTATTTTTTATGTAAGTTTGGGTATTTTCTTTTTGGCTTTTGGGAGTTTGGATTTTGGCTTTTGGATTTCGTCTTTCGGGTTCAAATTGAACCATCTAGATCACACCTCTTCGTTGTTTACTTTTGAATTACGTAAAGTTTAAAGTTTACATGAACGTACGAGGTATGATCAAATCAATGGTCAGATTATGGTTCCAACCACTGGAACACATACAGATGGACACATTCATTAAAAGATTAAAAGCGACAAATTGTTACCAGCAGTCGTATAAACGTACACTTGGCACTCTCTACATATGAACTGGGGAAAAAGGGTCATTTTAAAACGGAGGTAAAATCCAGCAATTTCGGACCAATTCCGATTTAGTCAAAAACCAAATCTTGAGTTTATTTCGATTGTTCAAAGTTTAACAAATTTTACACCGGCTTATAATTTGTAAGACATAATAATTTACCTTTTATCGAACCACTAGATCCATTTTGATTATTATTATTCCCAGTTTGAACATTTGACTGTACAACAGGTTGATGTGCTTCCAATTTGGTGGTCACTGTGTTCCACATATCAAACATTCTAGACGTATACATATTAATAATTTTAACTATTTATTTTTTTATAAAATATATTATATATGAATAAACTATTTATAACTATTTTCAACTTTTTTTTTCTATATATTTTTCACAAATATCACAGATTTTTAAGGTACTGATTCTCGACAATAGACATAAATATATTTATATAAAAAAACAACAAAAAGCACTTTAATTATTAATTTTTTTGTTAAAACTATCACACAATGTACTGTATACTATCCAGGATTTAACACTTTCCACATTTCCACGATATAAAATTGTTTTACTCCCCTTTTGAGTTAAATTTTATATATAAGAACACGAACAACAACAAAAAATCCTACATTTAAATATCTTCGTATATATATAATATATTTTATTAAGTAAATAAGTTAGCAGGTCTTTAGAGCAGTATTACATAAAAACTATAAAAAAAACTACAAAAAAGCTAAAAACACAAATGAAAATCTATAAAGTTATATTCTCTTCGTTTCCCCAATGCATTTTGCTTGTATTTTTGTTGTACTGCATTTGTATGTAATTTATTGCATGTGGATGTGTTTAATACACTATTTATGTATATAAAACTAGGATACAAGTATATATGTATGTGTGTACTAGTGTATTTTTACATAACAAGAAAATGCAAAAAAAATTTGTGGTACTGTTTTAAAACGGTAGTGGGTGGACAATACACTCACACACACATATATAATCAGGAGAAAATATGTAATTTAATGCGTTTTGCGATTTATAAAAGGGGAGCACACCGACTGCTATTATTATATGTATATATTTATAAACACACACTCATACACTATCGATTTATTTTTAATTTATTTTGTTTAAATTTTATTTTTAAAACACTTTAATCCAAATTAGCAAAATTATATCGTGTATTCCCAAAATATTGTATAAGGCACAAAAAAATTTCACACATTAATCAAAAAAAAAAATTAAATTAATTTCCAATCGTTGCAAATCGCGTAAAATAGTTTTTAACGCATATTAACACACATCAAAATTTAAAAATACAAAATCCGGAAAATTCACAAATCAACACACACTTGCGATGCGTTCACAACGACGGATAGTATAAAACTAGCGGGGGATTTGAACAAAAAGTTTCTCCCGACCACTCAGCGTAATGAATAAAAAACTAAAAAAAAACAAATTCATTGATTTTGCTATACTACTACTATTTTTTTTTTATTTCATTTAAAACTGTACACACGAATCCGACGAATTTAATTCAGTTGTAAAAGTAAAAGAAACTCGACTAAAAACTACAAAAAAAAATCCAACAACAGTAAATTCATTTTGTATTGTAACAGCAGCAGCAGCAGACACCGTAGATAGCAGAATACTTTTTGAGAGTACAGTAAATCGAATGGGACAGGATTCTCGTACTTTACTCGATTAAATTCCGTAATATATCGAATCGAAAAACAAACGAATACAAAAAACTATAAAATTACGGTTTATTGTGTTCGTATCTCGTTTGTTTTTTTTGTTTTAAAATGCAACATCGAAGAGAGAAGTCGAAATAGAATAAAACAACAGTTTATAAAAATAATATAATAGAAAAAAATAAATAAATTGTATAACAGTTAAATTACTGTTTTGTCTTGTAGTTTTTTACATCCAAACAAACATTATAATATTGTCTTGTTATATAAATTTTCGGTGAAATATTAGAATTTTTATATAGTTGGATGAATATAAAATGGAAATGAGATTGCAATTGTTTTGTTTGGTTGTTGTTGCTGTTTTAAGTATGTAATGAATGCAAAAATAGTTTTTTTTTATTTGATAAGACGACGACGCATTATTGTGAATTTAGTAAGTAGAGAAATAGGCAAAACGGCTTAAAATAGGTCACTTAATAAGAACTTAAAGAAATTATAGTTTCCGGAATACGCGTAACATATTAAATTGTGTATGTAGTATGTGTCATTGTTTACGTAAATAATGTGTCTGAAGTTGTAATTGATAGGTTTGATTGCTTCCAGGCTCTTTGTACTGACGTAATGCGATTTAACTGTTTATGAACCACAAAATACAAGTAAATATGAGGCTGTACGTAATTTACATGATTAACTTCGATGTTTTTCTTCGAAGAATTGGACAATACAAAATATCGAAGATAGTAAGTAAATTTAACGATTTTTTAAAGAAAACTTAATTATAAATAAATTTAATAATTTAAAAAATATTTATTTTCTATTGCAGGTGAAGCGATTTTCAAAACAACAAAATTCAAAGTTCTGGCACTCACCAAATGTTAGGCAGCTTCGAAATTAACAAATTCAATTATAATTACGTCTGATCATTCTGCTTACACCAAAATTTCCAGTTGTCTTTAAATGTGTAACACCCGCAAAATGTTTAACCGAACCAAATCTTCAGGGAAAATTCGAAGAATTGATGGTATTAATGACTCAAAAATCCCAAACGAATACAGTAAAACTAGAGATATGAAAAGTTTTGCGCCCATCTTTATTTTTGTATATTTTCTGAAATTAGTAAATTGCACATTCTGTTACGAATGAGTTTGAAGCACAAAATAGGAAGTGCAGTTTATGGTAATATGCATTTGTTGGTTAGGTCACATCGACGCACCATCAATACTGGAAAATTTACAAATTAAAGTACACAGTAGACATCTAAGAAGAAATGAGTTCTTGCAAGTTGATGTGCATAGAACCAACTATGGTTCTAATAAACTGATTAACATGATGTGCAAAAGCTTTTGTCAGATAAATCAACTGTTCGATTTTACTTTTAGCAAGGAGACCATAAAACGAAGATTAAAGCAACACTGTTCGCAAACAGGTGTCTTCAATGAATACTGAAATGTTTCTGGCCTAACAGCATTACTTAGATTGAACTGCATAGAAAAACATATCAGATAGATATACAAACCGAAATAAAGAGGTAAAAGTAAAAATAAATTGGCCATACATTGAAAAAATCACCAAGTGATATAAGGAGGATATCATTGGACTGGAACTCACAAGGAAAAAGGAAAGTAAGAGTACCAACGATGGCATTGTAGAGAACAATGCTATAGTACAAGCTTAACAACTTGGTAAATCATGGAAATATATGAAAGATGTAGTTCCCCTCATAGTAAGATGGCAATGCCTATATAGTAAGACACTTTATGCTACTAAAATAGGAGATACAGAATAAAATGGAGGCATCTCCATCAATCAATGAAATTTTTTAATTGACATACCAATATAAAATTATTATTATTATTAGGGCAAAAATAAAAACGGTTTAACAATACGAGCTATTGGTTGCATTCATGGAGGAGCACCCCGATTTAGCTAGAGGTTATAACGCAACGGCGGAAGCCCGAAAATCATCAAAAACATTATGGGCTGAAATAACCAGTCGGTTAAATACAAATAGACCGTCAATTAGAAATTCAGATCTCTGGAAGAAAGTATAGTCTGATTTCAAATTCCATATTAAAAATTATTATCAATAATATAAAATACTATTATTATTATATTAAAATATATTATTATTAATAAAAAAACGTAAAATAACATCCCGCCGTGATTGATTTGTTCACCGAAACTATATGTCAAAAAGTAACATTAATCACAAATACACTTCGTTATTTTAAAGGAAATTTAAAAAAATAGATTTCCCTATCCCTACACTGTAAAAATTAAAAACTTGTACGTTCGTATACAGAAATACTATTTCATTTACGTACCGTATTGAGTTTTCGTATCGAATGAAGATTCGTATCGTATACAGAAATAGGGCCCCAGTCTGTAAATTAAATGTAATAGTTTTTACTTGAGTAGTGAATGCTTGACGAGAGTTTAAAAGCTAAAAAATCAAATATTTCAACACTCACAGAACTCTTGGATAGAATAGTTTCTTCATATTTATATAAATATAAAGGACTTCAAAATATTAGAATAATATATTCGAATGGTTTGGATAACATCAACAAGAACTGCAATTTCTCCGATACATCTAGAAACGACTGACAGTTGCATAATTATTAAAAATAACATAAAAAGGAAAAATAAAAACTTATGATAAAGACATGGATATTGATCTACAAACTTGTAGACTGAAGATGTAACAAAATACCAATAGATGATTATTTTAGATAGTCTTATCTCAATAACTCTGTTAACTGTAAGAATCATACGTTTATACATTAGCAATTAATTTATTTGTTATTTATTATTTTTACACAAAAGCATATCTTCTTTTAATGAATGTCAAGATTCAAGAAGAAATCTGAAGAACTGAAATTTAAACACAGCTAGATGTTCTTATTTTCTGGAAATAACTCTGAAAAGTTAACCAATCATGAGTGTGGAATTATGATAACTGTTACGAGTTTAGTTAATATGTGTTATCAATAAGACAGAGTATAAATTTAAATATAAATATTACAATGGATTAACAATTGCTGAAACTTTTGTTTTGTGGAAATATCTAACAAGAAAATTTTATGAAAACATACCAGATACACTTTTAGGTACACTTAAACAAAAGATTCGAAATTAATGATATGCCGATTGAAATAAGTGTATGTCTGATGAAAATTACAAAAAGGCTCCACATGTGAGCGGCTAACAGAAGCGGGCATAATATAGATATCATTGAACCAGATTTGCATGATATAGGATTTCATGAAACATTTTAGTTCACTCGTCTGATTATGACGTGTTGATTGTAACCGAAAAATTGTGTTTTGAAACTAGTTGGAGTGATTAGTAATAACTTTAATTCGCTAGAACTGTTGCAACACGACCCATAAATCATATAGGAACACAATCAATTCCAGACACATACGTCTGATGAGATAGAATTGATCTTTTCGAACACTCACTTATTTAATGATGCGCCAGATCGAAACTGGCCAAGCAAAAAAACATTACAGAATACACTGAACTTGAAAAAAATACGGCTTCAACAAGATGATCACTGTCACGTACAGCATATAGAATCTCATCTCATAAGCCCTTTAATATCTGTTAGAGATATTATCAGTTATACTTTACAGACAATCAGGTTGCAATGAGGTTTATTATCAGAGTTTTGGGTGCTATCTCGTGACACGACCTGACCGGCCAAAATAAGATTAACATTATGGTTATAATGATTAATCAAAAGGTCAAAAAAGCCCATTGAAGTAGACGTCAGGGCGGTCGTTTAAACCTAATCCATCAATTAATCTGGTTTTCTGCTCGAAATCTTTAAACTTTTGTTTTACCCTGTGCGATACACATGATTAAAGTTTTTACATCAACACCGACCGAGTATAGGAAAGCAACCCGAGTTAAAATATATCATGATACTATTTGTATACTATATCAATAGTGTGTAGTTCTAAAGTAATAATTATCTGAAAATATTGAGATTTAAACTTCTCATAATAGTCTAAATATTTGACTGATTCATAATTTTTACAGAATTAACCATTAATGTCAATTGTCCTATTAAATATAATATTTAGTTATAGTTTTCACTACAAATGTGATAAAGACAATTATATAATCGCGTATGTACTGAGATAGTGGTTTTAAGTACACACAAACACGTATACGTATACAGTAGGTTTTATAATCGAAAATAGAATAGTTATAAATAGGGTATTAAGCATAGTGTATATGGGATAGATACATAAAAAAAACTATATATAAAATAGTTTCTGAGTCGGATCTTGCGATGACGTTTTTATTGATTACTACTGTTATATATATACGCCGAATACATGCATAGTTTCAAAAAAAAAACTGTTGTATGCGAGAGTTTTCGCTATTGCGCGATTTGAATTTTATCAATGAAAATAGTTTTTAAGTTGGAAATACATAAAACGAACAGGAACGGAAGTATTTTTAATGTTAGTTTTGTGTATGGGGAGGAATCCGATTTGGGGATGATTTTATATATATTTATGTATACACGGGGGAGAGACAGCGTTATAAATTGCATAACAACCGAAATATATACTCATTCCGCGATTCCTATATCGAGCCTAACCCTTTATCGTATATACATACATATACACTATCAATAGAAACATTGTTTTAATTATGTTTCAAACGAATAGTGCACCACATACCATAAAGTTTATGAAGTTGCAGTTATCACTATTACATAGAATATATAGTTTATAACTGTATCTCATACTAATATAATATTTTTTTTATTCATCTCTCGCTCCATACAATACGAGTACAACAAGAACAAGTGAATGCATTACGTAACAAGTGCATTCACATTGCAGTATTATATTATTATTGTTATTAAAAGCAAAAAATATAGTTGTAGTAATAAATAAGATAAAAAAAAATTGAAGAAAATCCATCCAAGTATTATTAACCCTTTGAGGCGTTCATAATTTATATAACACGTAATGTGGAATGGATAGCGTTTTGTTATCTCGCTTAACATATGTTATGTAGGGTTAAGATCAACGAACAATCGTGCCGAAAGGGTTAATGATACTATATATATAGTGTACATATATAGATACGCTATTATTATACAGTAATTCACTTTTCATTGCATGCAATCTACGAGTATGAATATATAAAATTGAATAAAATATATAACATTGAACATATGGTTTGGCGATCTTGTTGTTGCGAATATAGTTTTTATATAGGTTTTGGGTTTCTTCTGCTTATTATATTTGTGATTTATGACGTATCATTCTTTCGCAGTTATCTTCTAACTTTCTACCTTATTCTTTCACCGCTTATGGAATTTAGATTAGAACCAGGTGCCTTCGTCCTCAACTCCAGTAGCTTTTCAACTATATTCATTCATTTGGCCAGTCAATTGTATCATTTCTTCGATATTTTTTTCCACATCTGCTCTTATTTTATAATATGTTGAAACCCCCGTAAATCAGCGTTATAATGCAGCGAATCTAATAACCTTGTAGTGGCGTTTGAATCTATTGTTCGGACATGATGGTTTTTAACAGCTCTACGGCAAACTCAGACCAAATATCGAATATTTCAAAACCAATGTACAGCTTATAAGTAGGATGAAGTAACGGGTGATTTTTTAAGAGCTTGAGAACTTTTTTTTAAAAAAAAACGCATAAAATTTGCAAAATCTCATCGGTTCTTTATTTGAAACGTTAGATTGGTCCATGACATTTACTTTTTGAAGATAATTTCATTTAAATGTTGACCGCGGCTGCGTCTTAGGTGGTCCATTCGGAAAGTCCAATTTTGGGCAACTTTTTCGAGCATTTCGGCCGGAATAGCCCGAATTTCTTCGGAAATGTTGTCTTCCAAAACTGGAATAGTTGCTGGCTTATTTCTGTAGACTTTAGACTTGACGTAGCCCCACAAAAAATAGTTTAAAGGCGTCAAATCGCATGATCTTGGTGGCCAACTTACCGGGCCATTTCTTGAGATGAATTGTTCTCCGAAGTTTTCCCTCAAAATGGCCATAGAATCGCGAGCTGTGTGGCATGTAGCGCCATCTTGTTGAAACCACATGTCAACTAAGTTCAGTTCTTCCATTTTTGGCAACAAAAAGTTTGTTAGCATCGAACGATAGCGATCGCCATTCACCGTAACGTTGCGTCCAACAGCATCTTTGAAAAAATACGGTCCAATGATTCCACCAGCGTACAAACCACACCAAACAGTGCATTTTTCGGGATGCATGGGCAGTTCTTGAACGGCTTCTGGTTGCTCTTCACTCCAAATGCGGCAATTTTGCTTATTTACGTAGCCATTCAACCAGAAATGAGCCTCATCGCTGAACAAAATTTGTCGATAAAAAAGCGGATTTTCTGCCAACTTTTCTAGGGCCCATTCACTGAAAATTCGACGTTGTGGCAGATCGTTCGGCTTCAGTTATGAAATGTCAAAGCATACTGAGCATCTTTCTCTTTGACACCTTGTCTGAAATCCCGCGTGATCTGTCAAATACTAATGCATGAAAATCCTAACCACAAAAAAATCACCCTTTACATTAAAGAATTAAGGATGAATTACAATGCGCTTGGATTGTATGCATATTATGCATGATCCCATGCATATTATAAACTAAACGTTTGACTTTTACAAACGTTTAGTTTATAATATGCATGGGAGAGAATGGGCTGCCATGTTTATTGCAGGGCACGCATAGCTCTATTTTTTTAAGAAGGCGGAAAGTAGTCTAGAATTCAATGCAACGGGCTGCCCACCGTTTACCCCACATTCACACACATACTTACACATTATAAACACTCAATTGTGATTTTTATGCTCCATCGGGAATCAAACCCGAGACCCTCTTAGCTCTTTGTTTATCTTGTATTTCACAGATGTCCAATTATCTAATATCCTGAAGATGAGTAGTTATCAAACGTCACTCTTACGACAGTCCACATAAATTGCAATATAACAATATATGTCGTATTATGCTTTAATCAGTTCACGATACTTAATTCCTAATCATTTCCTTGGTACACGCCTCAGTTTGGCTATCGCGAAAATCCAGTTCCGTCTAACCATCCAGCTTGACGGTTTTTGGTTTATAAGTTTTTGGAGAGGTATATATATGGTTGTTCATTGTCTGTATTGATTTATGGATTTATGCACCTCTTTCGTTGATTACTTCAATGCTGAATAATCTTCAAGAATATTTTCTCCTTAGAACAAAAATATAAGTTCATGGTTTAAAGAAACTCCAAGACGTTTACTTTGAGTACAGTAGTGCAATGAAATAATATTTTACACACGACCAAGAAATCAATTTTCGTGTTATAAAGGTCATATGTTCACAGTAAAAAAATAATTATGTAGAAAGTTATGGCAGTGCGTTTCACACACAGAAACACACTCATATTTCTCGTTCCTTCTTAATTCACTCAAAAATATCAAAATCTGACATTTATATCTATTCATTACTTAAAGCAAATCGTTCAATTATATACCGTAATCATCAACTACCGTCGAAATATTATAAACCTGCCCATCATCATCAACAACAAAATTTGCAATTCTTAATTAAGTTACTTGATAGCCTCTCACAGTAAAAATAAATCTCTAAATTAATCATCTGACTGAAATCAGTTAAAACTTCTTAGCTTTGGTAGCAGCACGAAATATTCAAATCATTTTTCCAAACACCATATGGATTAGTATGCACAACCGAATGAAAATAACCAACCCACTGTAATTTGATACTGTACCAAACAACCAATTTTCAGTACATCATGCATATGTTCAATAAGACACAATGAAGAAGAAAAGATTACAATATGTTCAAAATAACATAAAACATAAATATATGCTGGATTGTACACCTATATATAATCAATGAAAAATTATGATCATGTAACTGCCGTTACTTTCTATTTTTCAGTATTTTATTAACCATACACATGTGCGATAATAACGTAAAAATATGAATTCGATCGTATGAAAGTATTTTTTCGGTAATAGTTTCTATTAAAACGATCGCGATAAATGTGCGATCGTCTGCAGAAAGAACACTATAAATCATGGGATCTTTTCCGATCTCAATTGTTATATGGTGCACATCCGACAAAATATTTTTTCAGGTACTATACTCTACACCCTCGCGATCATCACATGATCATCGAAGATCATGTGCACTCGATCATAATAAAAGATTTATTTTTGTATTTTTTTATTTTTATAGAGATCAAGTTGCACAGCCCTCCACGTATTCAATGAAGACGTAACAAAAAATTATAACGGATTAATAAAAAGTATAAATGTGTGGATCTGATCCGGAAGAAGGTTTTATCGATCGTTTTTGTTTCTTATAAAATTATATGAGAAATAATTTTTTTTCGGCAATCAATGTGATCAATAATCATTGTACACAAATCAATCAAAAAATTATAAAACGATTATGATCAGTTTTAACGGTAATGGATTGTAATGTATGTATTTTGTTTTGTTGTTTGGTAGACGCGCTATTATAGGTTGATCGAGTGGATATTTTTTGCTTATGTGTGGTGTTTCTATATGTACGAGTATGTTAGGTAGCAATCAAGCTGTCATTTTAATTGAAAACCACAAATCATTGGAAAATCTCTTGGGTGCTAGTTTTGATATCAATATATACGAAGAGATCAGGAAATATCAAACCACATTCCAATTCGACACCATCGACAGAAAACCGATACAACGATAAATATTTACTTACTGTGTAAGTAAATAATATACAAATCACAAACCAATTTTACTATTTACTTTACTCTTTTATCAATTATTTTCTATTGGCTTTCCTAGTTTTCTATTAATAACAATCATTTAAAAAAAAAAATTATGAGTGATAAGCGGCGAAGTCGCAGTCTGATATCAAATAATTTGAACTTCGAGAGGAAAATAATAGTTCGTAGAATGTAGAATGGGGCAAAATTGGAGCACATTATATATTTGTGGCTCTGTGGTGACTTTATAAATAGAATTAATTTAATTGCGCGATTAAAACTATTCTATTATCGCTGCACTTGATGTACTTCGATTTGTAGTTTAAATATTTGTTCAGTGATTATGAAATATTCTGAAATATCATTTTATACTGAGATTTGTAAAATTTTTAGTAGGTGAAGGAGTTGCGTTCTATATACGATAATCAAAACTGATTGTTTTTTGTGATAGTTAAAGAATGTGCAGTGCACTTAAATTGGACGAAGACAACAAGTTTGATTAAACATTATAATCAATAAGTTGTGAATCGGATTGGTGGCGGTAGCACTGTTAGTTACAGAAATTGGGTTTGATAGCTAATTTTTTAAAATGTTCGCCCATTGAAAGGTGATTTAAGATGACAGAAGAGCACAAAGAACTGGATTAGTTTCAGACCATGTGTTATATACTTGATTCTTCTCGTGATTTCTAACAAGTCATCTCTCATCCCTCAAGGTCCAATAATCATAACGTTCAAATAGCTCTTTCACTCTGTTTGTTCTCTTGAAGAACAACTTTTATGGTAGAGTCGTATATTTGTTTGAAATTTAGGAATACCTGGTGTGCATTACAAGACATTTTATATTATGTGAAAGATTGATCTAAAGCAGAAAACATGAGCATTGGCTGACCAATTTAATCGGACTACATATTGTATTGATAATTTTCATTAGTAGTCATCTCTAATTAGTCACTATTCTTCTCAAATATCTAAGACATTAATTCACATGAAGTGCAAAAGAGAACTATCGGTTATCTATAGGGTTCGTATCATATATTTTGTTGTTTCAGTTTCGCTTCAGATTATCTTCTTGCAGTTGGATTCAAATTTAGTGTAATTGGCAATTGATACGAATATTTCGAAAGTATGACTTGCAGTACCGATAATAATATTCTATTATTTGATGTATATCTCCAATACCCGTTTGTTTCACTTTATTTACAGTTTCACCTCGTTTCAGTTCCAAGTCCGTTCCGTTTCAGTTCCGTCCCGGTTTATTTCCGTCCCGTTTCAGTTTCGTCCCATTTTAGTTCCATCTCACTTTAGTTCCGTTCCGTTTTAGTTCCGTCTCGTGTTAGTTCCGTACCGTTTCATTTCCGTTTCAGTAAAGTTTTAGGTAGGTCTGTTTCAGTTTCTATGAATTCTATGTTTGTTTAAACTAATCATCCCTTATAATTTTAGTATATCGAGAGTCTTTCATTAGTGTTTATAGTTTTCATTTGATTGCTTACTCTCAAAAAACTGCTATAAACTAATTTAGATTGTAAAATACATTCACTACAGTCGTAAATGCTTTTATGTAAATATTTCAGATCACAGCATTATCCGTTTATTGCCATATTGTTGAAATATATGGGCACACACTTACATTATATTTATAATAATGTAAGACTCCCCCTAAAGTAAAAAAAAGTTTCTTTTATTCCCCGAGTATGATCTTATTCTTATATAACAAATAAAGAAGCTGGTGTTTTTCAGTATTGTATAGCTAGAGAATTTTAAACATCACTTAATATATACATCATAACGTGATTCCACGATTGGAGACAAGGAAGCCTGTGGCTTTATTTGAAAGTTGAATTGTGTGTGCAACCAGGAAGAGTGAGTTCTGCACAAACCATGATCGTAATTGTTAAGTAATAGTACTAGCGTTAAAATGACTATATTGATAGCTTTATAATGAGTATTAAAACGATAAAAGAACCTCTTTTGTCTATCCAAGAGGACTAGAGTATTCATAATGCGAATTAAGTTTCTTCAGAGACTTAACTGCTCAATTTATCCGTCCTGTACCATATCGAAAGGGATGGTTTGATAGTCGAATAAAATTTTTATGTTAATCGGTCGACGACCCAAACCTACATCGCTAACTTTATAGTATAAACACATTTATCCTAGAGATTATATTGAGAGAGAGAAAGAGGTTACTGACCGTTCTACATTTCTTATATCCACCAAAGGAATTAAAAACCATCCATCTAACAAATCTCACAAAAGACCGCGCAGTAGTATTTATATCGGTTAATGAACCTCGCCAAAAACCACACAGACACGAAAATTTCATGTCTATATATAATATTTATACAGTCGGAGTACATTTTTCGTTCTGACACAACCAGAAATGATTGCCATTAATCAAATGGACCCAACTCATACCAAAAGGCGCAACTCTATATATGTAATCCAAATGTACGACACCGAAAAAATTATATAAAAATCCCAAAAACCGCACAACAACAAAAATATCTCTGGGAAATAAATTGTATGTACGGGGTGTGTGTGTGTGTGTGTGTGAGTCGTCTTAAAGATATACAAAAAATAACCATCGCTAATCTTTTAATCAACATTGTATAATAAAGAATTTTTTTTTAATATCCGAGAAGACAAACAGAACAAAAAAATTGTCAAACCTGATAGATCATTCATTTTCTTATAATTTCTTCTTATTTATGACTTATTACTTACAAATAAAATATTCTAACGGACTGCGTCTTTAAGAAAATATGTAATTTTTTTTTGTTTTTGTCTTATTCCATCATCGTCGTCTTCACGTTTGTTGAATAGGCCAAAACTAGAAATTATCATTAATATTTACAGTTTATCTATTTTGTTCTTCTTCGTTTTCGTCTTTGCGGTATCCTGCACTCCGCGTTCATTAATACATTTCTTAAAGAGTTCGGATTTTTTTGTTATATTCAATTTTACGGGTTTCGGTACGATTATTGCCATTTATTTGAAAAACTATTTATTAATAATTGTTAATAAATGTGTTTTTTTATTATGTATGAGTGTGTGTGCGTGTGCCTATATGTGCATATATATACTTGCAGAAACTCGACTTGATGTATAGCAAAAACAAATCCAAAGAAAATATGTCAACAATTAAATCCGTAATTATGTAATCTTGATTGTCTGTTACAGTGCAGAAACTCGTACGCTTACATATCGTTCGTATGTAAGAAATAACGCGCGCACTTGGGGACAGTGTATATGTAGTATATGTTGATACGGCCGAAAGGTGTATATAGCAAAAAAAATTTTTTTAATTAAATTTTAAATATGTCGCACACAGCGTCAATTTACAATAACAGTAACGAAATCAAACAATTAAATTGCGCGCGGCTTTTTAGCATTTCGCGTTATTGTCTTGAAATTTGTATTATTTGTTGCTGTTGTTGTCTTTATTGTTGCTGTTATCAAATATTTCAAGCAGTTGACACAATTCTTATGTGTATATATGAATTAATAATTGTGAGCATTTTATATATATTGATTGTTTAACCGTTAAAGAAAGTTCGATTTCGATATGCACGTTCTATACGTCCATAAACACATATTATATATTGTAACAACCATTAGAATCGTATAGAATCGAACCGAAAGTTCGTTCACATTTTGATGCGGAGTCAAGGATATCGAGATTTGCGAATGGTAATTTTATTTTTAATTATACACGTTTAAGCCGATGTTGTGCAATTTTGTTAGTTTTATAACGACAGTAATTACAGGTCAAATATTAATTAATCGCATGTAATGCTTACATATGCACTTTTCCAACTCACTATTTAGACTTATGATTTTTATAATTAAACTGATATATTATGATTGGCTCACGGGGATTTGGTTTCTAGTTTATTGTCGTCGTTTCAAATAGTTCATTGTTATAAACTATATCTCATTATACAAGATAGAGATTATGATTGATTTGATAATCATTTTGGAATTAATTGATACAATCACAAGCAAACGATGATAGTCGATGTAAAGCTTGTTAGGACTGAATAATGCCAAGTTTATTGCAGGAAGAAAGAATACTGGATTAAAAATTCAAGATGTTACCACTGTATCCATTCTTCGCTAATAATAAAATATAACGTAAACGTAAACGTTGAGTTTGAGACTATTCGATTGACCTAGTGGTTGGGATTGATCTAATGGTTCATCACTCTCTTGTATTGCCCACCCCGAATTTCATCTTACTTAAAACGGGATTGACGGTGATGCCAACATTGTAAAGGGTAGGCTATCTGCAGGTTTTTAGCTATACTAACAGAAACGATAGACGCTTAAACAGCATCGTTTAACACTGAAAACTTATGCCACAACAAATGTTGAGGAGTCCATATAATGTACATAACATTACCAGAGCTTATGTAAGCGGAATGGTAATTGCTAATACAAGTTATTTTTGTATTCGTCTAGAGAATTAAGAACTTGAGAACTGAAAATTAGTCAGATGAGTCGTAACAAATATATAAATGTCCTGTCTGAACCGAATAAACTGAGTGCACATCTATCAATATAAGTGCTCAATCCATAATGAACTTACACATATGACTTGTAAATTTTCGCATGATAAGAATCGGTCAAAATGCAAAACTAACTACAAGATTCAAATAACTGTGCCATATCGACCCTTTGAATAACTCAGTTATAGGCACTTGACGAGTCACTATTATGATGCATGGGATGGATTTTCATTTCAGTGAGTCAAAGCATTCTTACTGTGTGGCACATGAGACTATGAACTGAACAGAAAATTTGGTTATTCATTATAGGACCTTGTCTATCAAATAATCAAAGGTAAGAACGTCTCTACGTACCGTTATATGTTTGTGTTTTGATATTTTTCTTAGAACCAACTGAAAAGTAATTACCTGGAAACAAAAAATAAAAAAGATTAGTCGTTTGAAATTAAATACAAATTTATTTAAATTATAACAATTACTGAGAATTATTGATCTGTAAAGTGTAATCGTTTCAGAAACCATAAAGTTGGTTGCTTTTTGAACAATAATAGGTTAAACATATTTTTGACGAAGAGGCAAACGAGGCTATCAAATCAGAAATTGTATCCCTCTCCTATATTTTATTAAAATTCGAATGACTATAAAAATAGCCTTAGGACCGTACAAACTGATCGCAAATCTATAGTGTAAAATAAAGGTGGCCAATTCATAGCCAAGTGGCAAATAATTTCTAAAACTTCACTTAACCAGTATATGTTCACTCTTAATCAGTCCCATCAGTAAGCCTTATTTTGTTGAGTCCTCCGATCTTGACAGATGTAGAATATCGTGTTTTTCTTAAAAATATGAAACAATAAGCCTAGTGGCTGGTATTGAACACATTACTAAACCAAAATATTTTAATCGAAGTTTTTGTATTAGCTGCAATCTCAAGCTCTACTCTAAGACTGGCGAATATTATTCTTGATAGCCTTGTCGAACGGATGAGATCGAGGAGAGATATAAGGTTTTATTTATAATAATTTGGGATATTCAAGCAGCTAAGAATGTTAAGCTGCATCTATCTTAAATGAGAGCTTTTGTTTTTTGAATATAACAAATACATAAAAACTTATTTTCAGGAAGAAGCTAACAAGGGTGCAAATAACAGTTGGTTAAATTGTAACTTATATGTAATAACCGTGAAGATTTAGTTAAAGTAAAATTGTGGTTGTAATTATTGGACATTGTCGTCCGCATTCAGACTGAGGAATTTAGTTACTAACTGAACATAAACTGGCCTATTTGGACAAAATACAATTTTAGCAATAATGATCTAAGCTGACTCTTTAAAATTACATGATTCTCTATGTAAATATAATGTTTAATTAACACCCTTTTTCCATGTTTGCAAAAAACAATGGGTTGTCTGAAGAACCTAATAACAGTTGATTAAATTGGACCTTATATGTTAGAACCAGGCAGATTTATTCAATGTTGGAAAAACTTAGTTTAATATAACGGTGTAATTTTAACGAAACTATTGGACATTGTTTTATTGATCAACATGCAGTCTGAAGTATTTACTTATTCATTGAACATATACTAGACTATTTGGAAAAAATATTACTTTTGAATCTAATCTTAAAAGACCGTAAACGGCCTCTACTGCGTCTTAACAACTGAGACCTTACGAACTATTAATACGTATTGGTGTACATTGTAGGTGGTCAATCGCGTTTTATGTCAACACAATTGCGTTTTATGTAATCCGATGCATGTTAATTTTTAGTCAACTCTCTTTACCATTAAGCGAAAACCGGCGACGTTTCACGAAAGAGAAATATTAGAGGTATTTTTTTCACAAAAAATGACGGATTTGAAGACCTAGAAGAATTTCGATTAGGAAGCAATCGAAGATTGGCGTAATGCCATCTGCAAAATAATAAATTTTAAAAAGATTTGGTTCTTCAGTATTGAAATATAATAAAAGCGCAAATCCGAACTCATAAAAACTAGTTAAACTAAAACCAACCACAAACCTAGTACAATTTTCTAATTCTGAAAATAAAACGAGTGCAAGCACTAAAATATCTTTTTAGAATAGACATATTTTCCTGAAACATACCAAATAAGACAACATCACCATAGAGGAAATGCGAAAGGAGATAAGACATAAACCTTCTCTTTTTAAACTGACTATCTGTAAACCCTACCACTTTATACAAATAACTATGCAATCCAAAACGTATATCTAACAAATTTTTGTAGATAATAATAGATTGCGATTTACTAGCATTTAAGACAAGCCCATTAGAAATAGCTAAAAATGTGAAACGACCAATGGCGAAACGATGTTCTATGTCATTAATGTACATAAGAACTAACAAAAAACACTATCTGTGAACGACCCGATAGATAATTGATAACTAATTTAGCAGCCAATAGAGAAAATTTAAATTGCTTATTTATGGAATTGGAATTATTTTACCGAGTTTCCATTGCTCGGGTAACGAAGAAGAGGTTAAGATAAAATTACAAATGTGTAATAAAAATTTTGAGACAACAGGAAAAATCACGCTTCACCAATTTTAAACTATCAAGACCAGAAAATTCTGATTTAACTTTCCAAAAAGCAGACTGTAACTCCACATATGAAATATTTGAAAACGAAAAGGGATTAGAATACTCAACCGATATAAGATCAATAAAAGTATACTAACCAAAGTTGGAATCTAGCTAATAATATAACAATTTATATCGTCAGCTTTGCAATTTTGAATACCATGAAATCTTAATCATTCAATAAGATCGTAGGGAGACACATAGATAGCGTTACTAGAATTTTTTCCATATGATTTTTATTTAGTACTAACCTTCTAAAGACATGGCTTCACAATTAGACACCAGAATCGAAAAGTGGACAGCAGTCGATCAACCGAATCAAAAGCGAGCAAAGACGCAACGGTCGGCCGGTAAGGGGATGGCGTCTGTATTTTGAGATGCGAACGGAATAATATTCATCGAATATCTCCAAAAAGGAACCACCATCAACAACGAATATAACTGTGCACTTTTAGAGCGATTGAAGGCTGAAATCGCAAAGAAACATTTATTAAAGAATAAAGTGTTGTTTCACCAAGCCAATGGAAAGAAATGATGATGTAATCGCTGAAACTGAGGCCTATTTTGACAAGAAAGAGAAATCGTACTATAAAAGTGGTATCGAAAAGTTGCAAAATCGCTATACCCTTTGTTTCACCCTCGAAGGCAACTATGCTGAATAATATAATAAAATCGAGTTTTGTCTAAATATTGTTTTTTTCTTACTTATCCTACGAACTTATTGAATGACCTTAGATGGCAAACATTACGCCAAAATTTGAAGGATCTAATTTATCCTGGTAAAACTACTTTTGGCTGCCCTAATCAATCTTAATCAATCACCCTTTTTGCCAGCCTATTTGTAAAGTAAAAATCTCTCACTATCTCAGAATCTTTTCCATGAGCGAAATTTATCTACCCTAAATCTGATTGCATCCATAATTTGTTCAGACATCGATACAGGATTTAGGTTTAATTATCACTGATCTAAGACGAACACAACTATCGAAAACCGAAAATCCCTAAAACTAAACCTTTTAGATTCCGGGCGAGAGCAATAATACCTAGCAATAATGGTCTAAGCTGACTCTTTAAAAATCTTTATATAATATAACCAATTAATTGTAGAATTAAATGCATTCTCATATATACCAACACTACTTCCAATTAATAAAATAGTAATAATAAAAGTCAATTAAAATGTAAGACAAAAAGTTCAACTACCTCTATCTCTTCAATTATTATATGCACAATCTCTTGTCGAATCTACAACGAATACATTTATTTTATTTAAAAATCCATTTCCAAGATAAAAATCAAATTTACGCTTTTTTTATAACTATATAACCTTACCCACCACACACCACACTAATTTCTACCTAATCTATACTAATAATTCAACTTTTCTAATTTCCAATTATATACAGAACTCGTATATACATAACATAATGCTCGTATTAGAGTCTCACTCCAAAAGTCATTTTTTTAAAAAATAAAAATCTATAATTTTATAATTACTATAATACTAGCAACTATATTATGAACATAAATCTTTCATATTTATATTTATATTAAAGAAAAACCATTTCAAAGCAATAAAAAAAAATTTTGGCTTCGAGTCGTTAAAAAAAAAAAATATCGATTTGAAGACTGAATAAAAAATCGAACTCGCGCTGTTGCATCACAATCACATGAGAGACTAATTTTATGCGTTTTCTTGTACCTTATAGTTGCAACACATGCATGCACACACCAAATGCAAATTTGAATGTTGTTACACATTTTCCATACAACAACAACAATAACACGAACAACAAAACAAGGTGGGACACCACTCGTATCTATATAGGTAATTTTTTGGTATAGGCATTCACTTGACTCGCGAAAAAAATCGCGTTTTTCAATTTTTGCATTTTTTTTATAAGTTCCTTTCATACACACGTATATCTTAAGCGCTAAAAGCCTATTATATAAGACGACGACTACAAAAATTGTTTGCGCTCGTAAGAGTCGCGTGGTTCGCTCAAATACACACTATTTTTGTACACAAAACGATGGAGATTAAATGCAACGTTTTGTTGTTGTTGTTATCGTATGGTGGTGCATTCAATTTAAGTCGATCGAAAACTATAAATCAAGCTATTAGAGAAATATAGTTGTTTATGTGTATCGTGTACGGTTACCTATATATACAGCTAACAGGTGGATTTAATTGATTTTTCGCATTATAAATGGATTAGAGACTGATATAAATGCGCGTATACATTTTAAACCCTCGAATTCGCGAATTCATGTCGATCTACATACATATATACCATGTGTTGCACCATACAAATCGAGGTGTTCGCATGAGATTGATTTATCTTAGTTTTTCCATTTAACGTTGAGTTTTTTTTTCTTCATTGTAGATAGTTGAGATTTTGTTAAACGTCTTCGTTGTATAAAAAATTATCAAAGCTTTTTTGTTGCTTTTTATAGTTTGTTTCGTTTTTAAATTTTCATTTAATATTTTTATGAATGAAGTAGATAGCACTATCTATTGTTGAGTAGTGGAATCACTTCAGAATGGAAAATATTTATTTTATTTATTTAATGGTTTCTTGTTTGATTCGATTCATTTTCCGTCTTAAAACTTACATTATTCGTATTGCATTATAGTTACTTACCAAACCAACTGTTTAATGAAGACGAAACAAGGCTCAATTGGGAACTCATAATCTCTAATGGTGTAACTATATACATACTTGGAGTGAATGCAGATAAGAATTGTATTGAGTTATTGGTCATAACAACACGGAAAATTACGGGTTATTTAATATGTCGAGACTGGACGTTATGTGGAAGTCGAATAAAATCCCGTAGATGACTACTTAAAGCCTGATTTGAAAATTATACGAACACTAACGAGATTGAAATTCACCCAGAAAATCAATCGATCAAATATCGACCAAGACCTCCCGAAATATCAACAATGAAATTTAATAATTTTTAAACAATTTAATTCAAACCCGGAAATATAAGGTATCCCAGGCCATGAACAAGCAAGATTTCATATAATTTCCTAGAATAGTTAGCAGCGCTAAACTATAGGCAGTACAGAGTTCACGAGTAGATGTTTTCTCCTTTGTATAATGATGTCGCAGTTGAAGAGTTGTAACAGATTTAAATTCGACTCACCTCATTTCAATAGTACTAATCATTCAAAAAAAATCTCCATACATTATTTTCAGCTGTTTGGATGGAGTTTATATTTTAAGTGGTATCAGTTCGTCATCTCCATTTTATTGCGTACTTCTAAGATGTGAGTGTATTCGTTTGAAGAGACTTTACAATTTTTCTGACATAATGGGCATTCGAAATCAATAGCAGTGTACCCATGGAGACATATAACGTTTCGTGACAATCCATAAGCTGTTCTCAAAAGATTTAGAACAAATTAAGCATTTTTGATATGGTCCAGCGTCGTCCCAACGAAATCAATACTAGTTTCATCTTCAGTACCCGATGAAAACGATATAATCGTTTTAGAAGTTGAGACAACTTCTAAAACGACAACTCGTGTTAGAAGTTGAGTTGAAAATTCATTCACTTTTGACACCCAACAAAAATATTTTATCATACCCAAATTGATTCTAGTCAGTCGACTAATTGCCTGGTACTATCAGTTAAATCTCTGATGTATCCACAGCATTTTGTCTCCGGGTTTTCTAAACTATAAGAGTGAACTGCGAGAGCATACTATAAAACCCAATTTAGATGATAAATGCAGATCAATAGCAAAATGTTGGAAGTGTAGATTTATGATTTGGTAGAGCAATAATGTATCTCTTTTTTAAGAGATACATATATAGATTAAGTTAAGATCTAACTAGAACTCTTAACAGAAGGGATCAGAACATAGTTTCCAGTAGCAAGACGAACTTGAATATCTTCCTCTATTGACTTTCAACATGAAAAGGATCTTTATAGATACATAAGTATCTTTATAACCCCCAAAACACTATACCATAGATTAAATCTCTTGCAACTTTTAAAATTCAGAGAACTATGAACTGTTGCACCAGAGAGTTAACTAATTTATCTTAATAAGCCAGTAATTTACCGATTATTATACAAAGATTTGACAGAAGAACTCTTTGATATAAAGACGATCCAGGATCTGTGAAAAGCTAGCAATTCCATTACCAACTCGACCTCATAGAACTACAAAAAACCAAACAAATCGGACACGGCATGTCAATTATGATTATTACGAAACCTTTATCTGCGCCAAAGTCTGTTTATCAATCAGGAATCGATTCATGGATGATTCATCGATTCAATTTTTGTTGGTTGTTGAATATACCTTTGGTTTATCTAGCACATTTAGTTATCGTATTCAACCAATTTCATGATGCAACACTGAACCTTTCAAGTTATAGAATCCACTTGAGAGCCTATCGTTTTACAGGAATTTTCAAGGAACAACTTCTTCTTGACTCCGTGGAAGATCAATGGGCATAACACAATTAGTGGTGATCAATGTTTCAGTATTCAAATTGGATCGAAACCATTTATAGACCTATAAGCGATAAATGAAATTAGCACTATGTGGCGTTCAGTAACTGAAATAATTAGCAAAATACACAATTCACGCCACAATCAATCAATTAAAAAAATCGATATTTCGAGTTAAGTTCTTGTAATTCGCTAGCACTGTCGCGTTACGACTGAACGTGTACATATAAAAATCGCACAGTACGAACATCAAGTCCGGTAGCAAATCCGGTTGCCCGATGAGATGGATTTGGTCTTTTCGATCACTCAGTCACTCAATGACGCCATCATCAGATCGAAACCGGCCTAGCGAATAACAACATACAAGCAACAACTCCATTTATAACTCACTCCAAATACTAATTCAAAATTACGTAAAAGCTTTACGCTTTACAACTACATTAACAACGAAATTCGTCAGATATTCGAATAGGACAACGTGATATACAAAGATTTTCTGTCAATCTGCATTTTTTAAATATGTATATATATATATATATATATATATATATATATATATATATATATATATATATATATATATATATATATATATATATATATATATATATATATATATATATATGCAATATATGGATAGAATTATCGCATCAAATCTATCAACTTAAAGCGAACAGATCTTAAGTGATAAACAAGCTTTCATCTTTATTGATCTACAACTGAGAGAACTATCACGCGATAAGGGATCACGTGAAGAATGACTAAAAAGAAACCTTACACTTGTTGGTCATAATCTTTAGAGCAAATTGTTGAGGAAAACTATGCAATACATGTGTATGGTTCACATTTTGAACATAAACTGCACCAGACTGTTGGCGTGTCACGACTGACATATTATTTTTACTGTGGAAAAAATTGCGATTTTTGCCAAAATCAAATCCTACATTTAAAAATAGATAAGCAAAAAGTTGGAACGAATTGATTAAAGGTATTATGGTGCTCGTTACTTGCGCTAACAACCACAACAATATCTTCCAAATATTCATATAAAACTAATTAGCCGAGCAAAACAGTCAATTTATGTTTTTCGGATGCTGCCCACATTGAACATATCAATCAATAGTTTTAACTATAACCTGTTTATCTACCGTTTGGCCCGACACAATTTAATTCCAAACATTAAAAACCCGGAGGCGATACAATTAACGAAGTAAACTGACAAAAATCATTTCAATTTATCCCATTTGGATGCAAATCACCCTGCGGCATCCAACTGGTTTTTATTACACATATATAAGAATAAAATTTCCCAAAATTAAATTCTCACCGTTGTTCGCGGCGCATCTTAATCAAATTCGATGACTTTTTGGACTAGAATCGATCAATAATTATATGTTTACATATAACGCTAATCGAACAGCTTACCATCGCTACCGCGTTAATTGCACATAATTAGCACTATATAATCTACGTACACTACAATATCTAGTGAAAGAGTGGGAACCACTAATATAATTTTAGAACTAACATTTTTCGATGCTCGTCTAACAACGTTGATGGAGGAAAACTATAATAAAATAAAAAATGTTCTCGACACTTATTGAAATTCGTTTTGTTCTTTTGAACTTACGTGCACTTTAACATTTTAAGAAGAATTGAATTGCTTATAAAACGTGATTGGTACAAAATACGAAGACGAAACTCATCAAAAATGAAACGGTATTTGGTGAATGAATCTAAGAGACTATATATAGTTGTTAGACACACAATATATGGGATGATCAATTGTTTATATAATGAAAGCGCCTTAATTGGCCACAATTGTCGATTCATAATGCATATATTGTTTAAAATTATGTATTTATTTATATTTTGGAAATTTGCTTGATCATCTCAAATCATATAGACTGGAAATTATAATAAATCTTAAAAAAATAAAAACGATTCATCTTAGACGATTTTCTTTTATTTGAATTACGATGATTTTCTCAAAAGTATCCATTATTCAATCGTTTCCGTTCCTTTATTAATTCGTAAGCGGTACGTGACCGTGTAGCTGCCACATCCATTTCACCAACACAGCATAGTGACTGGGATGTGGTTACACCGCGCGATTTATAATTTGCCGATGGTTGTTTAATCGGCTCGACCGGCTTATTCGATTGATAGCAACACAAATCTGTGGTTGATGTCGTTTTGGCGTACGTAAAGCCATAACGCTTGGGCACTTCGCCTGTATCAATTGTACTAGTTGTGTCCATCGGTTCGGACGATGTTTGTTGTGATTGAGGTGCACAATGGTATTGGTAGACGTTAAATTCGGCCCCATACGGACTATTCGGGCTGTTATTCACGAACTTATCCATTTCCAATAGTTTTAATTCGACAACATGCCTCATACTCTGTTCTTTCAGCAGATAGACTTCGTTATTGAAAAACACGGGTATTATTTCGGGTGCGGTAATTTCTTCGTAAATTTTTTGATTTCGTGTGATGATCGGCTGGAAATTGGACATTTTAAAATTTGGAAACGAAAAATTAGGGTTAACAAAAATATAATTTAGAAATAAAATAAATAATTTTGAATTTTTTTTTGCGGTGGTTAAACCAAATTTTGAAATTTATGAAATATGAAACAAAATTTTGGTGGCAACTCGATATTTCGAGAAAGCAAAAGCCCATTTGTGAAGTTGTTTAAGTTATTATCGACACCTCATAAGGCTGCTAGCAGTACATAACGTGCAATATGTACAATTAATGACGATTTGACACATATCGCATGCCACGACTGTACCTCAACATATACTTTGTTTTGTGGTACTACAAACTATTTAACTATATTGACAGATATTTTTGACATGGTATCGTATTCTGCACGGTTATTAAAACAATGGAACAATGGTTCTCTATATGACTAGAGATTCATAAGCGTATAGTTCAAGTTTATATAATAGTGGGGTTCCATATACAACCCAGCAACTATAACTTGTGATTCGAAGTACATTTTTTTTGGCCATGTGTAGCCTTAGTGGTACTTTCTATCTACTAGTCTAATTTATCACAAAACTCAGGCCACTGTGACTGTAATTAGTTTTGCTATTTAGATAGCTATGCTGTTCGTTTCATAAGTGTCGTCAGGTGGTCTTGCTAAATTTTGTGTTTCTCTTGCATTCGACTTAGATCTCTTATCAGCCTTACTACACTTTTCTCTGACCTTATAGAACTCCACACCGTAAAAAAATCTATTGCTGTCTAAACATCAGTGACTCCAATTTCCTTTTGGTATCTAAGTCTATAGTTTCATCTTTTTCATGCCAATCATGATTCCATCACTTCTTCGAATTACATTTCGGTAAACCTGAAACAGGTGCAATTTTCGACCTCTTTCTGACAAAGCTGGTTCTCTGTTCACCACACCACATCTTTATTGACATTACTGGTTATCTTAGCCGAGTGATTGGTTATTATTATAGAAATGATTTTTCCCGGTACTCCATAAGCTTATGTAGGTGTTATAGTACGTCCTTTATGAATTCGGTGTCATTATCACATGAACGCGAACCCTCTATGCTCTTTAGTAGGCCTTTAGTAGTCCTCACATATATTTCAATATTTTTGTAATTTTCTGTCTCAGCTCTGAATGCCCTTGTAATTTACAAAGCATAGTGGAACTTGTGAGCTGATCAAATATATATATATATATTACCTAACAGTCAGCATAATATCAATATTTCCCGTGAAATGACTAGGCAGCTTGCCTTTGGGTTTCTATTCTGTTCTCATTAGGACTGAGCTCAATTCTGACATTATTTACATAACGTGCAGTTTGTATATTGTCGGTTTCAATACAAGGAATTGATAGTTTTAAGGGTTTTTACTTCAGTTCGGTTCCGTCGAAATAATATGTGGTATATGATTTAATTGTTCTCTTCTACGGAACTAAATTGACCACGATGAGAAATGAAAAATGCAGGCTCACCTCTTAGAGCTGAGTATTAAGAGTAAAGCTCCATCCTCACACTTGGCCTTAATTTGTGGGTGATCAGGACTCGTGGTATAAATGCTTAGAGTGAATAAATTTTTGGACGGTCAACATTTAAACTCAATATAAACAAAGTAGCAAACCAAAGGCCAATCAAAATTCCAAACCAACTCAATTGATAACCAGTTTTTGCAACCATAAGTTAACAATGACCATTAACAATAAATAAATTCTTAATCAATGGTTAAAGAACCAAATATTTAAAAATAAATTCCACTTGTCTCGAACAATTCGCGATAAATTACCTGATATAATTACATACCACCAGATCTCACTAAAGATTCTTAATTCACTTAATGCTGCAATAATTTTATTATCTGTTCTTGCATCCGTCCTCTATTCCGCGCACTTGTGTATACATACACACACGAATAAATAAATCATGATGCTGCCCGATTCTATCTACATTTTTATCTGCACCGTCTTAAATAAATTACCAATAAGACAAATGTTCAAATTGTTGCTATATATGCACAAATAACCTGTGCTAATTCGCCTTCTTCAACCGAATAAAATAAAATTGAAGAAGAAATCAAAATAATTACTGAGGTCTAAGATAATACCGAGTGAAGACGATAAAAAAAATATTCTTAATCCTCTTCTTATTCTTCGTCTTACATTTTTTGTTGTTGTCAAAATTCATTATTGAAGATGCTTATATGAATATATAAAATTTATAGCGTTATATATTGTAATATAACGGTACTGTGTGTAGTTTGTACAGTGACCGCTAGGTTAGCACACACACACATGTAAGCACATACCGACATACACGAAACACAAGCGATAAAAAAAAACCAGCAAAAATGTTTAATCAAGAATTATGTCTTATAAGAACAAATGTTAAGTAATATCATATGTATTCATGCTACACAAGAAGAGTGCATATAAGAAGATGGAAGTTTTTTTTGTTTCTTCTTGTAACATAAAAAATAGCTTTAACGTAACGGTAAATTTAAAATCATGAGAAAAAAGAAATTTGTGATATCGAAAAGCACAGTGTATGTATATATAGAATTAAGTATATATAATAATGAATAAGAAGACGGCGAAGACGTAAAATTAAAAGTATAAATTACAGCCAATTGTCAAGATCAATACAATAATAATTCGATGATTTTGTATATAATTTCTTGGGAGAATACAATTAACGGTTTGTTATGTGAATATTGATGAGAGTGTATAATAATGACAGAACGACTGGTTCATTGGGTCAATTTGATCCCCGTTGGATCGCAACAAATATAATATGCGCATGTTCTAAATAGGTCAATCGCATAATTTAACGTAATAGAGCGTAACAGAACTCTGGAAGCTACAACTAATTCTTGACTCTGTGGAAGAACAATGGAACATAATAGCGCCAGCATAAATATCAGGACTACATGATAACTGCTATTATAGAGAAGGGTAACGTCAATAAAATCTGTTTCAAAAAACAAAGACATGTCACAGTGGCCATTTAAACTATTTTCTCGTATCCAATGGATGGGATGATGTTGAAAGAGATCAAAACTTATTGGGTGGCAGGAGCCCTTTTTGGATGGGTTCATACATTTTAGGGTTTTGTATTTATGATGAAGAATTAGGCTTTGATTTGATTTATTACCTGGGCTAGAAAGCTTTTCTGCAGTACATGGAAGAGAGTTTAATTTTACAAAAACACTGCAAGTCATGATTGAATATCATTTAACAATAGTGGTTAAATCTTAAACGTGTTGATATCTTTACGAAGATAGTTGGTAACCGTATATAGTTGCTAACTTTATTGAAATATATTTAAGACTGTTTTTGTGTTCAGTCATCATTCGCTCAAAAAATCGATCGGGAATCGCATTAATTTCTCTCAATTCCGTTACTTATTAAACTACCACTCAATTACATATTCAGCCTTTTCTATAAAAAGAGATGAGTCATTACAAAATGACGTTGTAAATTTATATAATTATTTTAGATGCAATGCTAAGTCGCAAAGGATAATTTGCGAGTGCAGACTGAATTTCGTGTTCATTAATCTTGTTCAAAAGCAAATCTGAAATAATGCTATCATGAAAAACTGTTAAGAAGTATGTGCTACCAGAATCTGAAAATAAGTTGAAAAAATAATAAAAAGGGGCAAATTGTTAGAGAGCAATTACACGCTGGAAACTGTAATTATGACAAAAGCTTTCTTCGTTTTAAAAAACACTATTGATTCCTTAATACCATATGTAGAAACCATATAAAGTACCATATAAAGTAAGAGAACTGTTCATTAAGTCTATAATAAATGTAATAGATGGCATTTCAATTGTCAAAATTAATGTATTAATGTAATAGATGGCGTCACAAACATTAGGTAAGCAATATAAGATTTATGTCAAAACCCTACCTGTTTTACAAATATTTTTTGCGAAGAAAGTATATTACAATCCTCTTAACGATCGGTTAGAATCTCTTCTTAAATATTGTTGTAGATGTACAAATAATAATGATCCAGAAATTGTCTAGGTCACCACAACAGAAATAATCGATAAAATTATAACTTCCTTGAAAGTTAATCTTAACTCAACCTTACTCACATATACGATATAAATAAAGATTAACGAATAGTTTGAAATTCATAATAGGCACATCTTGTCAGTGTCATCTATGAAGAACTGGTAAGAAATAATTGTTTTAAAAATTTTCGCATGAGGCTCACCAAACATCCTGTAAAACATTAGTTAATATACTTTTCTTGAGCCAGGTTTTTCGGTCTTTCCAAAACCCAAGATAACAATCACAACCAACGGTGTTAGATAAGTTTGCATTTTATAATCACAAGAATAGGCAGACCAAAGCCGGAAACCTTAAAGTTCTCTCATACTCCATTTTATTACAGTGGATTTTAGATTAAAAAAATAGAAATTTTGCTGTAGAAAAGTTAATGAATATGATGAGATTTTATAGCATGGTTAATATCGTAATATTAAGCCTTCCTTCCTATTTCAATAGAAAACCTTCAGTAAAAAAAAGTATATGCTTTTGCCTCAATACTATTTAAATGTATAGAAAGCTTCATTTCAAATCAAATTTTGCTCTAACGTCTTGCTCCTCAAACACCGTCCTGTTTCAAAGATTTATTTCCTTTATCTAGACCCGCATAAAGCTGAGTCGATTTGGAATTAAACTTACTGGAAGCAGTTGATTATTGAAATGTTTAACGGAATTGTCATTCAATCATTGTCTCTGATATAAAAGGTCAACATCAATATATATTACTTAAGTACCTTGTCTCGAGAAATGTGGGAATAGGTCATTCTGACTCCTTAAAAATATTTGAATGCATGTTTCTGTCATAATCTTGTATAGCAGGAGAACAATTAAAGCATCCATTTCAACCGACTATTAAATCAAAATTTTATAAAAATAAACTTTTAAATTTTAATTGACTATATCAGCTTTTTCAATATTTTGATTTAATTTCAAAACTTTTTTTGAACAAAAGCTTCGAAAACTTTATCTAATATATTTTGTTAATTTAATATAACAGACGACTCAGTCGTAATATAAAATAAAATTAAAAAAAAAAAATATAACAGACAAAATTATACCTTCTAAATGAATGGATCGAATATCATTGAGACGGTTTTCCATAACACAAATTGTACTGTCCATTGCAAGGAGTTGAAATGATTGAATAATCAATTGATTAATTTTGAAGACATTGCCCATTTAAATTTAATGGCCTGCGATGGCTGGCTAAGTTTCATAATTGGTTTCAAAAGACATGACATTTTGAATAAAACAATCAATTAACTTGCTTAATGTTAAGAACACTGTTATATATGATGTGCCTTCGAAGTTTATAATTTTAATGCTACAAACAAGAGATAAGATTTAATTGAGACAAGGAGTCAAAAGAGATTATATAAAACACTACCATTATTGAGAGAGTTATATAAAACACTACCATTGTTTGCCAAAAAACAACAAAATTGTTAGAGTCACCCACCTGTCATAACGCCTCCTGTCGACGAAATATCACGGCCACCCGTTGTATTTGTCGTATTAATTTTAAGATTGTGATTCGAAACAACTGTAATCAATTGATGCTGCTGCTGTGGTTGTTCTTGTTTTAGTAACAATCCGATATTTTGTTCGCCGCCTCCACCACCGCCTCCGCCTCCACCACTTGAACCGCCCGCCCCACCAAATTCAATACTCGACGACGTTGACTGTATTGAATTTGACGATGGCGATTGCGGATTCAGTTGGATGATTGCGGCGGATGGTGATGGGATCGACGACGATGACGTATTTGATGGCAAAATGGTTGTGTTCGCGATATTAGTAGCGGCGGACGATGATAATAATGTGATGCCGTTTGATGCCGCCACTTTGATTGATTTTTATGCACTGGTTTCACTCAGCTCGACGAACGTTACAAAAAACCAAAATAAAAATCGGTAAATAAAAAATAAATTAAAAGGAAAAACCAAAGAAATTGCACTAAATTTTCATCGCCTCGTCAGCAGGATATAATTGTTATAAACGACGAAGCACACACTAACACTTTTTTAAATTATTAATTTTCCGGGTTAGTTCTTTATATACACATCTATATATACATATATAAATCACAGTACTTTTTCTAATCCGCACACACGATATATTTTATAAATTATAAATTTTATTTAATTCAAAAAATCAGTCTTAAGTTTTCTAAAAATGATGCACAAAAAATTTTAAAGATTTTCCGCACACACAAAATGCACTCCCCGAATACAATCACAAAAAGAAAAACATTTCATATAATCAATAATAATATACACTCACACATACACACACATATATATAAGCAAATCGGAAAATATAACAAAAAAAAACAAATGAAAAAGGATAAGCACTAAAAAAGAAAATGGCCGACTGAAAAAGTTTTTTAGTGTTTATTTTTCCTCCCGATTAATTATTCGCTCGCTATGTACCCAACAAACCGATTAATTTGTCACTTTTTCGGCCACACACCATTAATTGTGAAAGCGTATATTGAACCGATTCGAATTAGCGACAGTCGAGATTAAATTAATCACAATCGTCAAAAATGCATTATTGTTATTGCTTCCATCTCGCTCTCGGTTCGCCCAAAAAAAAAGACAAAAAATAAATCACGTAAATAATGCACCACAGTGGTAGTAATAGTAGTAGTAGTAGTAAAAAATAAAAACGCAATTTGGGAAAAGGTTCACATTTTCACCACTTTTCGTAATCAAAAACTAATTTATCACTTTTTTGTATGAACAATAAGATAATTTACGTTTACAACTTTTGTTTCAGTCTTCAGAGAAAAGCGATTTGTTCAAATTTGTTTAACTATAAAACGAGCTTTCCGCTGCTTTTACTATACCTCGTTCGGCGTTCGAAATCGAACATAAAATCGAAAAGCTGGTTTTACACCACAAAATCCGACGCTATATTGCAATTTTAATTTTTTCCCGTGTTTCGGTATTTCGAACCGGTTTTACAACGTACTTTTATATGATACCTATACTGGCTTTATCGTATAAGATGGGATACGATAGGCAGTACTATATCCCTATTAGTGTTTCGGTATTTGAGCCAATTTTACAATACAATTTAGATACACTGTAAAAGTTACGCGCATGCTCAATATCCGTGAGAATAAAAGAAAAATCGAATAATTTACCGAAAACAAATGAAAATTTCATAAATTTCAATTGTTATTGCCGAACAATAACAAAAACAAAATGCAAATTAAAGCTATTCATAGTGTAATTGTTTTTTCGATCAGTTTTTTACGCTTTTTCAATAGGACCTAAGTAGGCTCGTTGATATCTTTATATTTCATATATGTACGTTGAGGTCACCATATACCGGTTCATTTATACACTCAGCAATACATCAAATTGGATGTCTTTCTTCAAATGTCTGTGAATGTAATAACCCGAATGAATTTTCAGTTGTGGTTGTCCTTTCGAATATGATTCCTACGATCCGAAATTAGCAACATTTAGATAGTTTGTGACTTTTCCTATAGATTTAGTTTCTTTATTATTCGATAGATGTCAGCTAAAAAAAATTGTGTGAATAATAATTTAAAAACCAATCTGCATGCTTGTCAAACGCAGGATCTGGAGAGGTAATATTTTTGTTTGTATGTTTTTATGTTTTCAGCTGTTGAGGCGGAAGCACTACAAACATTTTTATAGTTAAATTTACGCCGTCACTTTCGTCGCAACCAAATCGTTAATCTTCCGTTAAAGGTCTGATTTGCGGTAATCATTTCTGCACACCAACAGGGCGTCATGCATGTATAATGGAGTATGAAGGAGTTATACTAACTACAACAATCGAACCTTTTAATGACTTATATGAGTTTTCTTTTAGTAAAAGGGTGTTCTTGGACATTATTGATCACCTCGCTTCAACTTATCTTAATCCTATAAAATGCTTGGTGAATTTTTACGAATGACAAATTTGAATTCTAGTAAAATGTGTGATATATAATAAATGACAGAACTACGGGAAACCGAAAATTTCATAAATTAATATTGTAAAACTTCTGATCATTGAAACTAAAAGGATGGATCAAAAAAAGTGTTAGTTCATCCTTGAATTTGTTCAATTATTGTTGTCAACGTTTCATTATGCAAAGGTCTGGAGCTGACCCAATCGCTCATATTGCACTGATACAAATTCAAAAAAATTACCAACCAATACCGATTACAGTTTTGCCACAACAGTTTTGTGAGATAAATTTAGCAAAAACGTACATTCTTTCAGTGAATTGTTGTTGACTGCATTATCTAAGTATGATTTTTTTGTTATAAAAATGAGATAAGCCTCCAAACATGTAATGGTGTATTCACGTGGAGTCGGTTTACTCATTTTAGCATTAAACTGAGCTTACATAGAATAAATTCTATTACATTGATAATTATTGTTCTAGCTAGTACCCCACCAAACCAATAACAGCTAAACACAAGAATTGTGTGATTCCTGGAATATAAAAATTGTTCAGGGGCCTAATAACCAATTGGTCTGAAAACTAGCCTGACCTTAATCGAACTGAACCGTTTGGAACCTAGTTTAAGTGACCAGTTACCCAAAAATAACTATATAATGATTTTATCAAAACATTTTGTACGAGCATCGAGGAAGATTTTAAATTGATCAAGGTGAAATCTAAGATAACACAGCTAAAATCTTCTTCCGTTGCTGTAATTAAGTATATTATTTATACAAAACCATTTTCGAAGTGGTTTACAGGTATCTAAATCCATGAATGTATCAAAATTCCAGCCTGGAAAAACATCAAGTAAAACCTGTACGAATATCTAAGTTGTGTAAATTTGTGCATTATCTGCCATTAATGTAATGAAATTTTTAAAAGACTGCTTTTTGTGAAATTTTTAAAAGACTGATTCACTCAATTACTCATATATGAACCCTGAAACAGGACGATGGTTAAAGATCCAACACTTTTCTATTCCGTTATAAACTTAAAACTATTTCTACTTTCTTATTAATTTTTGTCACCCTAATCTTTCCCTGCCAGCAGTTCTAGCACGTTTAACTGCTTTGATGCGTTGTAATTGAAGATATTTAAACAAACATCTTTTCTAATCTGGTCAGCTATACAGCTACTAAGATAAAAATTAGTTGTTTTGGGGCAAACATTTAAAAAGTTTAGGTGGGTGCAAAACATGGAAACAATGGTATTTCACGTCCGAGAATCTGAAACTTATTTCAAAATGATGCCAGCTGTTACAATAAAACAATAAATGACATAGACTATGAAAATATATGGTTTCATCCTGGTGCAATTTGATACACAGTGCGAGCTACATGGCAATATTTGGAACGAATTGCCTAAGAATGTTTTATTTCAAGATACAATCAACTCAAATGACCACCGGAATTTAACAATTTGTAACGACACATAAAGTAAGGTTTATATAGATATGAGGCGAAAAAGAAACGATCTTCGTTGTGGAGTTTGTGGTGTGATTCACCACACAATTACTAATAAGCACTGGTTTTTGTTATCTAGCTGCCATTTGTCATATAACACCCACCTAAGTGTGGTTTCATGAATTAACTTATTGACAGTCTAGTCTATACATTGTAGAACTTTTGCAAATTTGTGCGATCTAAATCGACTTTTTTAATGTTATTTTCAAATCACTGACCCGTACGCACTCCAGATTCTTTTAATGTTTTTCAGTTTGTAATAATGTCATCCTATGACATGAACGATGAGATGGCCCATGGATTCTAAATTCGACAGGGGATCCAGATGTGTTCATTCACACGATCGATGGTGAAAATGTGCATCTTTTTGCATCTTGCACCTGATCAAGATTCGAACCCGGCACCTTCCGCTCTAACTGCCACAGCTTCAATCACTGCGCCACAAACCTCGAGAACAGAATCATCGACCAAAATCGTTGGATACAGTTTAATTGCTGGCAAGATAAGGGTACGATTTTAGATATTTACCAAGGCATAATCGAAGCTGGAATAACTGCTAAGAGGACAATACAAAGGGAGTAACACATTGAATACATTAAAAGTGACTATAGTCTGAATTTCATGAAACCTTCATAAAAAAAATATTTCAAAGTGGTGTCAAATTGTATTGTGACTTTAATTCAAGGTATGATCGGTCAAACAGTGTTAATGGCTCCGGCTATAGATTAGTGATTAATGGAGTTTTTCAACATGTCGAAGTCTAGTGTTCGAGCTCTGCCGTTGATCGCAAATAAAATGCACTGGGTGGCATGAAAAGTGTACAATTTGCACCAATTTTTATTAAATGATTCGAAAGGTCTCAGTTGAGACGTGAGTAGGGTCACTTAGGGCCATTAAGTTATAGATGATTTTATCTCAGTATACTGCCTGTCTTTCTTACAGTACAAATAATACCACAGTTATAGGTATAGAAGCAACTAAACAAAAACTTATTGTCTCGCACGTCTTTTGCGCCTCCGTCTTCTTACTTGACTAATAAATAACTGACTTCTATAGATATATATTCTAGCTACAATTAAAAAAATTTGTTTTATCTTATTAAATAAAATTATAAGACAAAATAAGATAAAATATTTCTCTTCTACGAGAAACCGGTTCGTATTTAACAAAAATAACGTGATACGAAATGCATTGTTTCTTCAATTCATTATATTGTTTTGTTGGTTTTATGTTTTCGTCTTAACTTTTTGGTGGTGGAGGTTTCTTAAGGAAAAGATACAACCAAAAAATGATCAATGTAGTAAAGCAATAAATAAACAATTTGGTTTTCGATTTTTTGAACATGGAAATTTTTTTTTATTGTCTTAAAAACTCTTAAATACATTAAAATTTTGTTTTATGCTGAGTACATTGCATATACATGTATGTTAATACGAGTAATACGGACTATGGTGTGAACCCTTTGCTGTAAATATTTATTTTGTTTTTATTTTAAACACAAGAATTATGTACAACTGGCGTTTGGTATAATTATATAACATCGAGAAACATTTTGTTTTTGTCTTGTAAAGGTAGAAATTAAGAAAAAACTCATAAGTCATTGAACTTAACGATTTTTATCTTCACGAAGATGAAGACTATGATAAATAAATGATTTAAGTATTTTTGGTGGTTTTATTTATAACTTTTGTTTTGGTTAAAGTTTGTTTGAAATTTGGCGGGAAAATACAAAATGATACTCAGATATTATAAAGTGTGCCCCATGTTGGACTACATATAATAGGGTTACCAATACTTATTACTATTCCAGTTAAATACTAGTTTGAACATGCTTTCAATAGTAATCGCATTATATTTGAATTAAAAGGAGTCTGTTACTTTTCCTTTGAATCAGGTTTTATTTACAGAAGGCCAGTCAGTTTCTGATTGAAGCAGAAGACTTTTCATCAATCTTATTATTATATTTGCAGCCTTCGAGACACTTCTACATGGTATTAGCCAATAAAACTGCCGGATCCCAGTTATGGTATTTTTTTACAAATTTCGTTGGGTTTGCGTTCCATTCGAAGCCTTAAAACAAGTAAATATCAAAACAAAAAGACCATAATAAATGAATACAATTGCTTTCACATGACGAATGCAAATATAGATTGGAAAATATACTATTTCTGACACAATAAACTAACGATCGATAAGAGATCTCGCTGAGGTGCGATCTTTAATACCACAACCCAGTAGATGGCGTTGTAGATTGACTTTGGCGTTGTGCAATTTGACAGGTGACCATTCCCATTTTCGTTTGATTGAAAATTTGAGCTAAATTGCAATAGTATAAAGTTCTGTAGATAAGACCAGATAAAAGCAGATCAAATCGATCAAAATCAATTTAATCATCAGCACCGAAATATAAGATCTAGAAGCCGACCCGGAATCCAGATTCATCGTGTATAGTCGACGGGATATAAACAAAACAATATACGCATCCGTTGATAGCATATGCAATTAGAAAAGTTATTGTGGTCGATAATCGCTGGATCGTTCCGTATTGCAAGCTTCTATTTAAAATTTTCGCTACACACTGCAATATTGATGACTGGTAACTCCATTATGTTCAATAAATATGTCTGTAAATACGTGAACAAAGGTAGTTAGATACGTGAATCTGGTAGTATTTGGTATTACTGCTCCGAATGCAAATAACAAAGTGCCAATTTGCCAATTGAGGTATTTTCTCAATTGCAATACATGAACGTCATCTCGTTCTCAACAACTGTGGATATACACTTGCAGAAGGGACAACGTGTCTATTCCATCGAAACTGATGCAGCACAACGATCAGAAAGCGATTCATTTACACGAATAATACTTTACTGGGGAAAGCCACGCTATTATACTTGGAAAGAAAGGTTGCAGGATTTTGCTTCGGCAAAACGGAACAGGCAAAACGTTTCTAATTTCATTGCTTTTGCCCACAATTCCGGCTAGAACATTAAAATACATTCCACAAATTATAGTTTTTTTCGGAGTAAGTTGAGACATAACTAACAATGGTTAAAGGGGGATTCGTTGAAGATTCACTTACTAGGTAGTGATAAATTATTTTTTCAAAATATAATACTCTAGATTTAACTCTCTTTGTAGTCTTAACTGTACTAAAACTTTGAAAATTATACTTAAAGACGGTGTTTCGGAAATACAACATTTCAAATGCGTTGGATAACTGTTCAATTAACCCTAACAGTTTGTTTATTAACCCTAACAGTTTGACTAATCTAAACTAGTTAGTTCATCTAATTCCAATATAAGCTTTTCAAAAGTAATTGCAATCAGCTTCAAGGTACTCACTTTTTTTGTTAGTCACCTATGATGTTAAAATATTTTCTACGATATTCTGTGGAACGAATTGTGACTGATTCTCAACATTCAAATTGAAACCTAGCAATTTGGTGTCCAGAAATCATGTCGCTCTCCAAATTTAGAACTGTTGCCTCTTTGCATATTTTGTATAATATCAATTATTGAACCGGGCCATTTCGGTACTGATTTAGGAGTAGATTTATTTAAATTTACATCATTTGTTTGGTCGATTGTATATGCTAATAGACTCGACCCAAAAACGATTTGTATTATTTTTTCTTAAGACACCATACCTTCCGAAAACTATGTACTATTCGCGATTTACTTTTACCCCATCCGCTTAGTTATATAAACATTCTGTTTGAGTTTATGTGAAATATCAATCACATACCAACAATACCTATTGTCGTCTTTAACAACCTTTAACTTGTTTTGATCAATTCTAACAAAAACAAGTTTTTTTTCTTAATATAATAGAACATTAATTTTGTGAAGGAGATAATTTTCTTAATATAATATCCCTGGATGGCTAAATGTAAAATCAATTCATACCTCTTATAGTGCTCGGCATTTCGTGTCCGTTAAATAAATTGCTGTATCCAAAATATATAATCGATCAAATCGATCGCGATCAATGTAATTTAAAAAACTGTGTGTATGTTTATTGACCATTAACTTCACCATATGTATAGTGTAACTGTAATCAAACTTTTTTTTTAATTTTCATTTTCACTTTTCAATACCGAAAAAGCTTGTATCACTATTTTTATACATAAACAATGTAGAGGATCACATTTATGTTATTTATGTTGTGTTATCAATGTAATCACTTCGGCGAATATCACTTTTAATTTTATTGAAAATATTTTAAAACACCACAAAAACAAATAATTATTTTCCCATGTGTCACGTGATTAAAATAACTGTTTTTTTTAATTAATCATAATACACAACATAATATAATAATACAAACAAAAGAAAATCACAATAAAAAATAAACAAAAACACAATACAGTACAAAAAAAAACTAAAATACCGGAAGTACTTGTTGATCGCAAAAAATGGTTTTCAATTGTTTTTTACTTTTAAATCGAAAAAACAACGAATTAAATTAATAATGTATCGTGACCTCGACAATGGGCATTCAGATGCTTACTAAAAGGTACCATAGACAAAAAACATCGCACTTGAAAACGGTTATCTGTTTTTTCTTCATGCACCCAATATACACGATCGAAATTGTAAGAAAGAAAATGAAAAAAAGTTTCTCGTTCTTCGATCATCCATTCATACATTGACATTGATTATATAAAAAAGCAAGAGAACTTTTATTAATTCCAATACCTACACACACACACACACACACACACACGTACACATACATAAAACAAACCATTAGAATATAAATATAAATTAAAAAACAAAAAACTAATAATAAAATGGTTGATCAACAACACACGATCATGATCACATAAAATCACTTAATCTTAATTTTAATTATGGGAATTCTCTCGTTATTCAGCCAACCTTTAAATAAAATTTTCGATCAAATCAAAAATCCACCCAATAATTTGCCAAATATGCCGAAAATATTTAACAAACTACTACTACTACTACACATACAATACGATCGAAAAAAATTCTTCGTAACATTTTTTATGACATCACAGAACGAACACGATCGCGATGATGAAAAAGCGCAAAAAATGAGCTCAAGTTCAATCAACTTTTGACCCAATATGAACAAATCGCGCTTACACGATTAACTATTAAAACGACAAGAAATGGAGAGAGAGAGAGAGGGCTAAAGAGAGAGATCTGCAAAAATGTTAATTGAGAAAATAATTTACAAAATTTCTATTTTAAACATCGCCATATTATATTACTTAAACGAATAACAGTAAAATAATATTACACAGGCACATGAAAAATCGTGATCGACTCTTAAAAAGTTGCTGTTTATTGAGCACCCTGCGTCTATTTTCAACATTTATTTGAAAGCGTTTAAGTAAGCTGCACGCACAATGCGTAGGAGATTTTACCGTTTCCTCGTATATAATTATTTTCAATCGTTGGAAAAATATTATTTTGTTTGGTTTTCGTATAAAATGTCCAAAAAGAAAACCAACGATCCACCACCAAATGACGAAATAAAAAAGGTGTGTAAATAAAATAACGGACAATCACATGAAAAAAAAAACAGCAACAATTTGTTTTTTTTTATATATGTATATTCTCAACCGAACAACTTGGATTTACCGCTATAAATATAAGAAATGAAATACAACAACTATTTTCATATACGAACCATTCTAATAGTATTTAAAAGTTCAACGAACGTACTCACAACCACTACCGCACACTCGCCTCTAAGAATAAGGAGAAACATCAAAATCAAAACAAAAACGAGAAATTCTTTTTCTTTTGTTTTTTTTTCTACGACTACTTTTTTCTTCTTAAATTTTATTTTATTTTATTAAAGACTAATAAAAAGTTATCGACGAGAGAATGATCACATACTCATCGATCGTAGTATGTTGTTTGGTGAGCTGCGAGAAAACAATATAATTATATAAAAGAGTTTTCCTCTCTTCAATGTAGAAACAAAATTATCAAAACAACGTGATCGCGTTTTATATAAATTTGTTGTACCTAAGTGAGTAAAAAGACAATTTTACTATCGTATTGATCTGATATGTGGGCTTTCGGTCAAACTATATTTACGGAAGTTTGATTTAAATAATTGAGATCTTGGCTCGGTTGCCTTCATTTTAATGAGGACAAGCTTTTCGAGTACAATATCAACTGAAGTGTGAAAAGGTTTTTAAGACCCAATGGATTTGAACCATTTGGCCGTACGTTTACTAAAGTTTGAATCATATAACGATCAAGCTAGCCAGTATTTCAAGGTATTTGTTTTTATTGAATGATTGCACAGCGAATACACATTGGGATATAGCTTGGTAGAAGGTAATGCATGTAAATGTCGTTTGAAAGGATTAGGTGAGTGAAAAGATGATTTAGGAGGAAACATTTTCAGCTACTAGACTTTTCGAAGTTGGTGGTGATGATGACGACAGTGATGTTGGCGGATGACGATGGATGATAATTTCCTGTTAAATTATGACCGGTGTTGTTAACAGACGAGGATAAATGTAAATTTCCTGGGCCATCTGAAGATGGTTCTGGTTCTAAATGATTAATACCAGACCGATGAAGAAAAGTATTACATAATAATCATTAGCCAATCTGGGCTAAAATTGTTTAATCAAATTAAGTGTAGAAGGACGTATTCCAAAGTTAAGCAATGATTTGAGTCCGGGTAGTAGCAGTAGTCCTAATATATTCCATTGTAGTGGACTATTAATTGGAAATGAATAATGTCGAGACGCTTGTATTAGCCGTTCCCTTTGTCGCATTTCACACTCTCTCTCTGTTCTTTTTCTAGTTGGTATTTTACACGTTTTCTCGTTTTTTCCCGTTCTCGCTCTTTTTCTCACTGTATTTGTTCCTCTATGTTCCTCTTTCATTTTGATCCGGCATTGTCAGTTCGGTTTTAAAATCATAGTAGAAGGCTGTTCGCGGCTACAGATCCATGTCTTATGATTTGCCCAGTTGTTCCGCTTCATCTAGCATTACTCACTTACATTTCAGCGTTAATCTTTTTACTGGCCTTTCCCATGCGGATTCCAGTCCAACGACATCCTCGTTATATCACTGGATGATTTACTCAACGTATAGCCAATCCATCTCCACTTTTGTCTCTTTATTTCGGTGTCTATGTGTGACTGATTTGTTTTTATATGTAGTTCAATGTTAGCTATCGATCGCATTTCACACCCATAATACTGATTTCACACATAGTTGAACATTCGTATGGCAGGACAGAATATTTCCAGCTGTGGTTATATTTGTGATGAGTCTCCATTATCTTGAGACCAACTTACCAAGATCTGGTAAGTTGTATTTTGTGCTGCATGTCTGAGTGTTCGTTTGTAAGTAGGCGTATATCATCTATGCAGGCATATGTATTCTTCTATGTATTCATTTCTTGGTGTAATTTCAGATTATGAAATGTTCGTGATGAAGTTGTTGTCGTCTTAGCTATCATAAGACTGTCTAAAATGTTACCAAAGGCGATAGTTAAAGCCATATGCAAGGTACAGTGTTCAAATAGTAGAAAAACAGAAAGATAGAAGTATCGACAGAAGTGGAACAATCATAGAAGAAGACTAATATGAGGTTTGGGTCCTGTTTAGGATGAATTGGTTTGGGCGGATGGTAGTATGACTAATCACAATGTAATCGGTAAGAAATAATAAAAAGTTCACTACTTTATAAGTCACCCTATAAAGATTCAAAGGAATTTCTCTAAAAGCTAGAATCAACCTATCGATGTGTAGAGTTCACATATCACATCGTTCTTATCACTGATTTATTAATTAAAGTGTTTGTTTAAATTTTGTTGATTTCATCGCGAATAATTGGTGAATAATGTTACATTCAGTGTAATGATATTTCAGTTGAGTTATCGAGTAGAAATTATTGCATTTGTAGCTCGTCTAAAACTTAACAACTTCTCAGCTAAGCCTCAGTGTTGCTTTGAACGAGTAAAATTTCAACACGGAAACATTTAAATTTGATACAAAAGGTGGTATCAAAGTCAGCAGAGGAAGAGTTCCGTTCAATAGGGCCTTAGAGTAAACAGAGTTAATCAGAGCGGTTGCTGAAATGAGCTAATAGGTAAACGAGAAATTTGCAGTCAGAGAAGTCGCTAGATCTGGACATTTTGCAATTTTTTACGTAACAATAGATATAGGAACAATAGACCCAAGTGGTCAGTGGCATGGAACAACAAAATCTAATGGTCCAGTTAAATTTGGTGGACATAACTTGGTCATAATGAAATAGAATCCACCGATATTTAATGATACGATATCGTTCAGCATCTTTTACCTTCAATTTGAAACAGCAGTCGTGACTTACAGTTTGTCTAAGTATGATTGGGTTTCAAAACAGGTTGTGGTCACTAGACGATTAGGACGGAGGTAGTTCTAGTGCTATAAAATTGGATTCAGTAACAATGAGAACTATGTACGAATCGATATAATAACGATTGGGATTGAATCAATAGCGAAATTCAAGGTTCAAATGGCAAATGTCGTCGGAAAATCTTATCCAGCTACTCAAATAAATTTAAAATAAATACAATTCAACAATTAAGACGTCAATGACTCAGTAAAATTATTTGAAAAGATGCTTGAGAAGAACATGTGAGAGATCCGATAGAGGAAGTTAATAGATACAATAGTGATGAGTACCATGGACCGAACATATATGAGCAAGAAAACTTTGACAAAATTCCGTGAAAGGTTCAACTATACTTGGGGTATAGAACAATAGTTGTGGGTTTGGTGTCGAAAATGTTAAAAAGGACTGCAAAACGGAACATTCAAAGTTTAGTTTTGTTTAATTATTTTAGATCCTGCTTAACTAAAGGGTGATTTTTTAAGAGCTTGAGAACTTTTTTTTAAAAAAAAACGCATAAAATTTGCAAAATCTCATCGGTTCTTTATTTGAAACGTTAGATTGGTCCATGACATTTACTTTTTGAAGATAATTTCATTTAAATGTTGACCGTGGCTGCGTCTTAGGTGGTCCATTCGGAAAGTCCAATTTTGGGCAACTTTTTCGAGCATTTCGGCCGGAATAGCCCGAATTTCTTCGGAAATGTTGTCTTCCAAAACTGGAATAGTTGCTGGCTTATTTTTGTAGACTTTAGACTTGACGTAGCCCCACAAAAAATAGTCTAAAGGCGTCAAATCGCATGATCTTGGTGGCCAACTTACCGGGCCATTTCTTGAGATGAATTGTTCTCCGAAGTTTTCCCTCAAAATGGCCATAGAATCGCGAGCTGTGTGGCATGTAGCGCCATCTTGTTGAAACCACATGTCAACTAAGTTCAGTTCTTCCATTTTTGGCAACAAAAAGTTTGTTAGCATCGAACGATAGCGATGCTATAATAAATTGGACTTTCCGAATGGACCACCTAAGACGCAGCCACGGTCAACATTTAAATGAAATTATCTTCAAAAAGTAAATGTCATGGACCAATCTAACGTTTCAAATAAAGAACCGATGAGATTTTGCAAATTTTATGCGTTTTTTTTTTAAAAAAAGTTCTCAAGCTCTTAAAAAATCACCCGTTATAATAGAAAAATTACAACCTACACATGTATACAAACCATTTTCACAAACAAAATCGAAGCCATTGAACGTTTTGAATCATCGCCAGTTCGTTATAATAATATGATGGAGCAAGAAGTGGTTTTTGTCTATCATAAATGAATGTGAGGTGCGATTTGGCTAATAGGTGCGATTGTTATGCCCAAACAAGCCAGCAATAATTTCTGAGCTATAAAGTTTGAAATAATTTGGGTAACTCGAACCGTTGAAAGACAGTTATTCAAAGGACACTTCTATTTGTACCATTTATATAAGTGTCTCTCCTCTTTTGTGAGATAAATCATAAACTAACGTCACCCTGTATATCAGTTATTTAATCTTATCACTTTTGTAGTTTAAAGTAATTCAACTGTCCCAATATGTTCACACTCGTGTTTTTCCCACATAAATTGCTTTGTACAACACATTGTAAATATATAATCGTAATCTAATATTTATTCTATATGTGGCTTAGTATATTTACAAAAAGTTCCAGCACGCCTAAGCTTTAATACACATATTTGAACCATATACATATAGTATAAGAATACGTTTGTTAAGTCATTAATGCAGAAAGTCAGGTTTCTCACTTATCGTCGAATTAAAATCTTTTTATATTCATTTTGTAATATTTTAATTACCGTTATACATTACACTATCACAATCACTGTCGTCATCTCGCGCTTATACATACATAAATATTCTTGCCGCAGTTGACACTGAGAATGTGTTATTGTCTATACATGTACGATTATATAGTTTTGATTTAATGATAGATTATCACTAAGCCGTGATCTAATACACATTCAATTGTTTGTGCAATAAATCATCGACAGTCATTTGCAGAACCACCCATGTTGAGTTTTGAGAGAATATATATGACTAAGTGTAAATTTAAATTTATCAAGATTAGATGGCTATAGAGTTAAGACTGTGTATCTATATATTTAGATTAGATATTTGAAGACAAGACTATATATAAAGGCTGTCCCATTAAGACTTTCCGGTTTTTTGTTTACTTATAAGAATTTTGGAACATCTGGAATACATAATAAGTTTTGGTTTACATCAAGAAGAATTTATAGGACCCCACCAACAGTAAGAGAAGGCAGATTTTAGTTTCCAGTATAACTCAAGGTTGTCAATTTATATAATGTTCAAATCACAATCATATATTTTTTGAGGTAGGGAAACTTAATATTCCGAGGAGCTAAATCTAGTGAGTAATGTGGCTTGCTGTCAGTACTTTAATTTTTATTTTGAATGTCCAATTGTAAAAATGCAAGTCGGTGAAGCTGAACATTTTAGAAACCTACCATGTCAATAGAAAGCTTCTCGAGGTGGCGCAGTGGTTAAAGCTGCAGCAGTTGGAGCAGAAGGTACCAGGTCAGGAAAAGCGGACCTATAGCCGTACGTCCTCGAATTGGCTGTAATGGCATAAAAGCAAGGACGTAAATAAGCGAAACGCGAACAAGAAGGGAGTGCCTTGAGCCCCAAAACAGATTAGAGATTAGAAAAAAGGCTTCTCGTGACTTGTATACCACAAAGAATTCTTTACCGATATATGATGTAACCTTATCCAGTGACTTGGAGGTCATTTTTCTCCTTCACCCCGTCGATATTTATGGTAAGCAGATGGCGACGATTATGGCCACCCGACTATCAGGCATATCTCAGTGGAAATGACTTGAGACTGCACAATCGACCATAATTAGATCTCTAAAGAAAGACCTAGCGAATCTAGACTACATTACACATTTTGTGCTACGGGAAAAGATCCCGAACTACCTGCCTCTCAAGAGAATCTTGCAGGAGCGGGTCGGATGCGAAAACGGAAGCACTAGAGTTCTTCACGGATGGCTCCAAGCTATATGGTAAAGTAGGAGCTGGGGTCTTCTGTGATAAATTGAAAGTAAACACATCAGTTCGTCTCCCTGATCACTGCAGCGTATACCAGTGTTTGAATTGGTTGAGATATAATGTGGTATCTTCTCGGCAAGGAAGGCGGCAATCAAGTCACTGAATTCTGTTTCTCTGACTCTAGAGTGGCGTTAGATTGCCACTTGTCTCTGAATGAGATGAGTGAGCATTTCAACATTCAGATAGTCTGGGTTCTTGGCCTCTCGGGTGTCATGGGGAACTGCGGGGCGGACAAACTAGTGATGCAGGGTACAACTCTCCAACTGCTACCGGAAAGGGTTGTGCTTAAAAAAGAGGCAATAGACTCAACGAATGAAAGGTGGACGCACACCATCTCATGTAGTGTAGCAAGGCAAGTCTGGCCAAAGCTGGACTTGAAACGCTCAAAGACACTGATCTCCCTATGAAGGCGTCAACTAAAACGATCGTGGGGGTACTCACAGGACACTGCCTCTTGGAGAACATGCGAGGAGGCTAGGACTAATAGAAAATGACTTTTGCAGAAGCTATGTATCGACGAGAAGGAAGAATAGACAGTAGTCCAACCCCTAGCCCATGTCCGGCGTTGGCACAAAAAAAACATGAATATTTGGGTAAGTTACTTAATGAACTGCTTCTCTATAATAGGGAAAGTGAATAATAAAGTGATTAAGGTAATAGGGAAGTAAGAAAGTGTGCTATAGCAGCCATTCAACCTAACCTATGCAGTGTTAATGCAATCCAGTCTATGGAAAAAATATGATGCACCTGATCATAGAAAGTGCCCAACAGTTTTTAATGGTCCTCTTGTACTTTTGCAAATTTTATTGTTCCGAATGTGATTATTTACAGAACTCTCAGTACTCTCCTGTACTAGACTTTAAAATATCCCGTCTGATCCTGGTATCTTAATTGTAAAATGTCCGAGTCTCTATCGAACTTTATCATTTGTCGCCACTTTGGCCTCCATATTCAAATCGCTGGAATGTGGATTAGAACTTCTAGGGCTTCTTGAGTTGGGTTATCTAGAGCTCTTATAGCAACATTTGATTCTATGAGAGAATCGGTACACGGTTTAGTCTTTTGTTTTGCCAGTTAGAACACCGTATAATGCACCAGTTTTCTTGGGTTCAATGAGAGAAATGCTCTTCTCATATGAGCTCATTCGTGGTTTTTTAAGAACGACAATCGCCCTTTTTTGGTTTTTCTACACTTTTTGATTATCATTAATGAAGATCGAAACAACTCGTTGAGATGGAGATCACACGATACGACATGACGCCTAAGTCTGTAATTCATATTATTGTGAATATAAACGCAGGTTCTAGGTTCCGAGCAGATATCACTTAACAGGGTGGACCTCAAGTCTCTGACATCCATGGTTCTACAATATTCTACGAACCGTTTGTTCTCGTCCCCTTTCCTTTTAAAAATTTGAATCCGAAAATAGTGGCATCGGATATCTTTGAATAACAGGGCCCTGTTTTACTTGGGATGAAGTTGGTATAAAAGGACCATCCCTCTTAAAAGAAGATGAATGGTTACACTTTAAAACTTGGTCCCCGTCGTTGTTTGATCTCTTACTTAGTCCAAAGAAGTTAAGACGGATTTCTTGTGATTTGACACAAATCACTAACCTCTGATTAAGGTGATCTTTATGGGGCACCCCTGTATTGTAACATATACATATTAAATTTAGCAAAGTGCTATAAAACCGTTTATCTATGAATTTAAATTTTTTAAGGTTTGACATATTATGCATATAACACATGTAAGACATAATGATCATCTCTCGCTTTGTGTCTCTATAAATATATGTATGATTCGCTGTGTAAAGAATGTCATCCAGCTCACTCTGTAGGTATCGCCCGTATCACATCACCACTAGCCACAAATCACTATACATACATGTGTATATATACGCAAAGATCAAATTGCGTAAGCCAATTTGCACACACACACACCTATATATTTATATATAGAAACGCATATCAAACCCAACCACACATTGGTTGTTTAAAGACCTCGGAGGCAATTTTCATTTGTATATTCTCGCGGTATAATAAGCGACATAATCGCGTACACACATATACGTGTGTCTCGATACATATATACGCGTCCAATAAAATCCAGCAGAATTAAATTAAAGTTGTACCGTTATATCGCGAAATTAAATGAATAAAAAAAAATCGTGTACGTGAGATTCTTACGTATGTTGTTGTTGTCAAATATATATTTTTGATTATCCAAGTTTTAATGTTCGCGATCCCATCAAAAAACAATTTGAAACCCATCGAATCCTCAGGTTCATATATATAAGGGTGCGTATACGCACATTACGTGAACTGCAACAAGATGGTTTGTATATACTCATCCATTGCCTAATTTACCGTCGACCCTGGGTCTGAAAGTGTTAATATATTTACATATTGAAAGTTTTTGCTTGCTGGATAATTATATAAGAAAATATTTATATACTATGAGCGGCTCGGTTATATGTACAAGGTATATCTGTATATGTACATAAGTAATAGAAAAGAAAAAGCTTCGAGATTTGATACAAAACCATTATACCAACCGATCCAAACGAACAAAAGAAATCTCAAAGCTCCATCGCCAAAAATATTGAAAAAGAACCAGTTTGCAGTGTTGTTTGTGTTGTTGTTGTACAAATGCGCGGATTTTATACAAAAACACACATGCGGTATATAATCGAACGAGCCAACCAATCCATCTTTTCAATTTACCTAACGAATTTTTTTTATATTTTTTTTTTGACATTAAATCACTTAGTGAAAGAGAAATGTATAATAAATGTCTGAACCGTGTACGCGAGTATGTAAATATATAAGATGATTGGAAATAGGAATTTAGATATGAAGATCGCGAGATAGTGATTTGTTTGTGTGTGTGTGTGTGTTTGTACTCGACTCGTATATAAAATCTTAATATGATCACCTATGCGAAAATTAATGTTTTGATCCCTCAAATATCAATCTTTTGATCACGATATGATCTATGATTTATATACTTATATTTTTTATATAGGCCCGATCGAATTTATGATCACACACGTGTTTGGTAATATTAAGAAATATGTTATTTGGGAACAGATCTAATCTTTGATCATCAGTAATAAATAGTCAAATTGTAGACCTTCACGATCAAGTTCTATTCTGGAAAGCACAATTTGGCTAACTATTCAAAACGGGCGTTCGTATCAAGGGTGACCTTATTGCTTCACGGTGATCTATTTCTATTAGAAATTCGGAAACTTGGAACAATTCAGATTTTATCATTCTAGGATGTGAACTACTATATAAACAGTACTTCGCTCTAAATCTTTTACTCAGACCTCGATGCCTTTGTCGGATGGCTCGAACGGTATTTCCTGTTGGTAAAGGCAAACGTTTGTGATATTTTCAGTAAAGTCCCGCTACTGTCTTTACACGTCTTACTTCCTATTAAGTATGAGCTAATTTACTACGACACATAATTCTGATTTGAACGGAAGGAAATAAAACGAAGCAGACCGGAACATAACGGGACAGAACGGAACAGAACGGCACAGGACGGAAGAGAACGAAACGGAATGGAAGGGATATATATTTTTTATTTACAAAACATACTGAGTAAAACGGATGGGATGGATAGCTATGTTTGCGATTTAGTTGTTGTCGGTAGGCGAGACGGATACACTATGTTTGTGATTTAATCGTTGATGGCGAACGGAAGGTTGTTGATTTTAAAACACCAAGAAACATCTTAATCCGAGAGCTGTCACTCGATATGACGAAGACTGCTATTTTGGCACATACGAATTTTGGCGTACCTGTGCAGAAAGTACAGTATACACGATAGTGGGACTTATTCATAATAATGTACTATGGCAGTTTGTATAAAACTGGTGCAATCGTTTCAGCGAATGAATTGTGGTTTGGAACGGTTTTGACTGACTTTATTAAAATGATGATAAGAAGCGACGATGATCTAAAATTATCAAAATTGGATAACACAAGCCACAATAACATTTTATGGGTAAACTGAATCTGGAGTACAAAGTTAATATCTACTTATTCGATAACAAACAAGTATTGTTAATTGGAGGAAGTTGGAATATATGTTCAAACACAGAGACCATGGCAAAATAACAGATTTTGCAGTAAGCATTTTCGTGAATAGGAAAGCGGAAAGTGGACATATAGAGGTTGTGTAAGAATGCAGACTACACTGTTGAATTCCTCTTCAACATAATTTTTATTTGCGATAGAGTCTTTGGAAAGTGGTGTAGTTAGCTTTATCCGATAGTGATAGTGATCTCTGTATGGATGTTCCAAAACATTGATGAAAAGCACAAATGCATAAATCCGGCACCTGAACTTATTAATGTTAGTTATAGAGAGCTCGAAAAAGGCTGGTCAGAATTCTGTTAAAAAATATCCATTTGAAAACTATGGAATCTATAGGCAGGTGTTTCATACAGGAAATCGAGATTACGCCAAAAGGGAGGGACATTTTTCTTTTTCTGTCGTAACTATAATTGATTCGGCTCTGATGACAGTGACGAAATTCATTAATTGATAGAACGAGATAAAAGCGCGCATTAAGCCTTCATCTATCTTATAATGTTAAGCACGGAAGCTCTGGCATGTAGGGATGAAACAAGGAACCAAATCAAATTGACAGCGTTCTATGCACATTAAGACAGTAGACGAGCATGTCAAATAGAACGCTGTCAATCGATCTGAAGACGACTACAGTTTTGCGCATAAGAATCTTATATGATTATTGGATTAATTCACAATGGTGCACTGTTTGCATCGCCCTGCAGCAGATGACATGAGGTTATGAAAAAATAAACACTGATTACTAGAATTATATCAATATTCAAATGTTGAGCACTGATAAGCTTTTTTTATCTTAATAACGCTGGTTCAACAGCTTCAGTGAATAGATTGTAGTTTCAAACGATATTGATCGATAATTAATGCCAGGAGTGCATGATTTAATGAAAATGATGATAAGAAGCGATCATGAGCTGAGATCATGAAAACTAGACCTCGCAAACCTTTTACCTCCTTTAAATTTATGCAGAAAAATTCTGGAGAGCCTGCAACTGGTAGAGAAAAAGTGGGGCACTGGAACCATGTAAAGGGGGAACACTACTCTCTCCGCCAATTGTGAGACATAATTAAGGCCCTCCCTTCGCAAAACGTTGAAGCACAGTACACATGCATAAATCAGGAATCTGAACTGTGGGTTTTAACAATTGTGGAATCTAAGCAGGTGGTTTAGCCACACTCAGAGAAAAAAGTAGTGCGTTATTTTCTAAGCTGCTATAGTAACTTGAAAAATGTAAATATTACTTACTTTTTGATAAGCTTTACATGTGTAAAGTAAAGAAAATTTAAGTAGGACTAACTATGCTACGTAAATATAGTAAAATTTGACATATAATATTTTTAAAACCTGACTTACTATTGCTTTAGTAAAGGTTTAAGCTGTTGTATGTATCTTTTAATTATTATTTAAATTTTAAATACAAATTAAAAGATGCACATTGAAAATGTGCGTGTTTGTGGGTCTGCCTCATATGTGTGTTTGCGTATGAGTCTTAACTCATCAGTATCACTAAGAGAGCTGGATGAAAAAAACTAATAAAAACGTTCTTTCCGGTATGTGTGTGTTGTATGTATGGTTGTGTATGTTTGTGTATATGTATGTCCAGTGCTGAGTGAAAAAATTGGGCAAACACATTTTATTGCGAATTGGAGTCTTTTTTTGCTAAAAATACAAAACTTTTCAAAGCAGTTAGTTTTGGAAAATATGTACCTCAGGTTTAGGAGAGAAACTCCGCAAAATGCCAAATTATTCGAATAAGTTACTCAAAGTGATGATTTTGGCGCGAGAAAATTTAACCACGCATCAAATAGCAGAAAAATTAAACATTCCTAAATGAACGCATGAAATAGTATATTATAAAATGCGGAAGATGGACAGTACACAAAAAAAGAAAGGCTCTGGAAGGTCTAGAAAGGCAACGGCAGTGGATGACCGTTTCGTAATATTACAATGACGTCGGAACCGTTTTTGAATTTCATCGGACATAAGGTGAGATGTTTAATGAACCACTGGAAAACAAAATTTCGGCCAGCTTAGTGAGAAAAATACTTGTTAAACTTGGTTGGAGAGCAAAACGTTGCTACAGGCCCAGGAACATGTTTCTTGGACTTCACAGGTGTGGAATGGTGTGATTTTCTTCGATGAATCAAAATTCAAGTTGCATGTTGGAGATGGAAGAATTATCGTAAAGAGAAAATCAGGCGAGAGACTTAGAGCAACGAATGTCTTTTAGGACTTCCACAGAAAAATGAAAGAGTTATGCTCTGTGGATTCTTTTCTCGAAATTAAACCGGTCGATTGTGCTTCCGTATTTTCAGCATTACAGCAGCTGTGTATCTGCAGGTCCTACAGAACGAATTTGAGCATTATGTATTGAAGTGCTATACCACAAAAGTTGTGAGTTATTAATTGGCTTTCAGATAAACATAAATAATTTTTATAAACTTTTTTTTACTTATCTCTTCATTTAAATTCAAAACTTCTGCTTTCTTTATCCTCGTAATAATATATCGAAGACTTGTTTAAACATTTAAGTGAAGGAGTATAATATATCCTTTAATATATTATAATACATATTATATTTAGTGAACGAATACTGTCTTCTTTCATATAAATAAGCTTTAATCAATTGTATAAGTTTAATGTATATAAAATATGTATAATACCATAGTCGATTTCATTTACATCAATTGTAATTGAATTTATTACTCATTTTTGAATTTCAGCCCTAACTTAAGATCGTTTAAAATTTGGCCTTAATCGATAAAGAAAGAATCCAACTCCGTTTCTTTTGTCCATACTAAGATTTTAATCGAAACATTGATCTAAAAGTTCATTTTCATTCAACATCTTAACTTTCATTGTCATCGATTGAGAAATAATACAAAAAGTCTCGTCCAATATTTTTTATTCCATTTTTTACCTTATCCTGTTTGAAAGATGCCATTTTGAACTTTATGCCGTTTTGTACCTTATGCCGTTTTGTACCTTATGCCGTTTTAAAAAATGTCATTTTAAAATATGCAGTTGTGAACGGATCCCGTGTGTTTGTGTCTTCTTATTGCTAAGCGGACTAGATGAAAAAATCTGATGAAAATGTCTTGCCTGTATATGTCTGTGGTTTGCTTGGGTGTCGATTTATTTATGTGTATGTATGTATATATGAGTATATATGATTGAGTGTTTCTACGTATAAGTGTATCTACGTATATATGAGTCTGTATATGAATGGGTTTGTGTATATGTTTCCATGTGTGTGTTTCATTTATTTTTTCAGACAGCTAAGTACCGCTCTCTGTGAAATAGTTCTGGTGCAAAATAAATGAAGCACACCAATAATACTCAATTCTTAACAATTATTGATGGACATATTTATGTTGCAGGCAGGTTTCAACTTACAAAATATTTGAATTTTTGAATGTAAACTTTTATAAAATACTTTTAAATGGTTAAGAGAAACTCTCTTAACCATTAAGCTACGACCGGCGAATATATATATATATATATATATATATATATATATATATATATATATATATATATATATATATATATAGATATATATATATATATATATATATATATAAATATATATATTTATATATAAACTTTTTGTAAACTTTAACTATATATATATATATATATATATATATATATATATATATATATATATATATATATATATATATATATATATATATATTAACTATATATATATATATATATATATATATATATATATATATATATATATATATATATATATATATATATATATATATATATATATATATATATATATATATGTTACGGTTAAAGCCCGAAATGCGGTGAATGTCCGATTTACCGGTAAATGTCCGAATTCACAAAAATGTATGTTCAATCTACGTTTATCTGCAAATTTAGACTATATTCACATTAACTCTTTAATTATTTTTATTAAAAAATGGTTTCGTAGCAGACCCTAGAATGATTTCGTAGTAGACCCTAGAATGATTTCCTAGAATTGTAAAGGCTAACGGCTTCGCTAGCTCTCACGGGCACGCGGGAGGTCGCTGCGCTCCCCCCGCTTATCCCTCCGAGGGGCTTTAGATTTCAACTTCGGGGGACGTAGGAGCCGGGATAAGCAAACATGTGCCGCATGTAGGAACGGATTATATAGAATCTATAAATGGATTTCGGTACACTTCGGTTCACATTTTTTGTAAATTCGGACATTTACCGGTAAATTCGGACATTCGCCGATTTCGGGCTTTAACCGTAACATATATATATATATAGCGTTACGTATATATATATATATAGCGTTTTTAACTAAACAAATGAGTTTAGTTACATATCAAGATTGCTTATTATACTTATGTGCATTGTTAATGAGACTAGTGTAACCTGTAAATTTTAAATATCAATTTAAGTGAAAAACTAATGCACTTTACTTGTCATGCTTTAAAATTTGCTATTTATCATTGTAATCGAATTACAAATATATATAATTTGTAAATATTCCATAGCAGCTAGTTAAACAATTTCTATTTTACATATAATGCTATGTTAATTTTATATAAACATTTGTTTGGTTAACTTTTGATCTTAATAAATTTTACTTATGCTGCAATGTTCTAAGAGCAGGATCAAATAGTTATTTTTACCTAGCAATATACTAAATTTTACATTTCCAATATTGCTTTATTCGCCTAGCATTAGGTTGGTTGGATTCGTAACTATATTTCGGTAAACTCTACTTATTTTTTAAATAAAGATACGCTATATTTTTTCTCTGAGTGCAGAAGATATATCCACAAAATCCACATCACAGCTATCAAGTAGATAACTTGATCTTTTAACTATATAGTTACGTTCGTTAGGTAAAAAATGTGCTAAATAGACAGCTCTAGTTTAACTCCGACTTGTAGCTAAGAAACGGGTACTAGAACCTGTCAAACTGGCTATCATAAATATATTTTCATGTAAATGAACGATAAAAAAAACTTTAAGTGAATTTGGAATGATTTGGCCAGGTACCAGAAAAGACGATATCACGAGAGAATAACTTTAGTTGGATTTCTGCAAAATTTTGTTATCTCAACTCGACTTTAGAAATATGCTAAAGATCTAATATTGAAATTTGAAACTAGAAGTTTGCTTCCAACTTGAAGTTGAAGGTGAAAAACTGGAATGACCCAAATGATACTAAGGTTTAACTTAATACAAATATAATACTGAAGGATCTTGGGTTTAAGCAAGGGTGTGTAAGTCTAAATTAACCATCACTGCATCATTCAAGTCTATGATCATAGATTCTATTATACTTTTATCATGCTGTTGAGAATGTCTATACAGTTTTTGCATTAAGCTGTTTTAACTCCGCAATCCATTGGTATTTACTTGCGAGTTAATTTGGACGTAACGGTTAAGCTATCTGGAAGCCTATCATTTCATTGGTCAAGATGAGACAAAATAGTATCTCATGTCACAATTTTTCATGAAACAATATAAAACGGAAGGTCTCCTTTAATTCCTTCTGTACTTTGGCCCTTCACGATTCCGATTTAACGACCATCTAATGATCTTGATAAATAGTTTGTTTGGGAACGGGTGTCACAATGCAAGGCTAAGTGAATAGTGAAACAGCAAACCGAGTTTGTGTTGGTGCAAGTGGAATGCAACGGTGACAGCAAATAATATAGTAAACTCGAATACTTTTATAAAACATGCATCCAATTTGTTTCCACTCCCTATCATCCCGTAAACGAGTACATCCAATATCGATGGAAACAGATCAAAAAAAAATTGTCTTGTTATTTTCTTCTCCGCATATTATGTCGTATTTCCACTATGTACTGATAAAAAGGCGTATCGTTTTCCCAACACCACCATCCCACCCCAAAAACAAAAACAATGAAAAGGATTAAATCCATCCGAGTTTTTCCGATTTTCATCTCGACGAAAACAAAAACCAAAAACATCGTCGTTCGCCAAAAAGTATAAAAGCCAATGCTGAACGCAACAGGACGTTCAGTTCAGTGAAATCGCAGTGATCGTATATAAGTGAAAAGTTGTGTGTCACAGTTGAAATAAGTGAAAAGTGAATCAGACAAGTAAAAATAAATCTGTTTGGTATACATGTTAATGAACCTCGCTCTTCTTCTTCGTCGTCTTGTTGTCTTATATGTACATACACGGTTTATTTGTTAATTATGCTCGATGTATGAACCTTCTCTCATACACTCGTACAGACACACATTCACAATGGATGCGCGATAATCAAAATCATCATTCATCTGTCGTTTTGTATTTATTCAAATTTTTTTCTCGTCTTCGAGTCTGTAAGACGTTATGTACATGCAGACAAGATGAGAATTTTTGTGTTAAACAAAATTCTTGATATTTTAGGCGTGTTATTGTTAATTGTCTTCTAACTAAGCGAAGAACACAACAAAAAAAATTAGTAAACGATGACTTTTAACATTTTTACTGTGCGCGGCCTGTCTGTGTATGCATGTCTGTATACTCGAAGGTATATATATGTACGAAAAGATCAATGATTCTCATCTCGCACATATATAAGAAAATTATTTTAATTAATGAGATCATGATTGATCGATTACAGATTATATACGAGTACCAAACACAAGAAACGAACAGTCGTGTTAATAATTATGGGGAGGTTGGGTAATTAGATGCTGTTTCGTGAATTCTGTGCATATTTGTATGTCAGAGATCATCCCATACAGTAGAAGTATAAAAGTGGCTTTATTAATTGTATGTGTGCCTCGTGTCACACCACCTTTACAAAATCACTATTCATTTTGTTTTGTTGTTGTAGAAACTAATCCAACTTTGTATTTCTGTACATAGTGTATACATGTCGTTAACTTAATTAGCAAACGAAACATAAAAATAGTTTTTTGTATGCAGTCACAACTAGTTACCGTTGAATCGCATACCCATACATACTTACATTAGATTTAGGGACCTAGTTCAGTATTCAAAACTAATTTTCCGAAATAAAAATTAAAAAAAAAATCCACTCACATCTCGAACCATTTCGAAGTGTTAAATAATAATCTTATTTCGTTTTTGTTTGTTTGGCGAATATGCAGTTTGCAACATCCCAATTAAGTGTCGTTTGTGTGTGTAACACAAATTAATAGTGACAAATTAATAAACAACTTTACTGTGTGGCTTAAGGTTGTGGAGAGATTTGGTTGAAATATATAGTTGGAGCGACACCGCAGAATGGATGTGAATGAATATCGGAAACGGGGTGAGTATATATATAAGTTTTTTAATCGAATCGAGTGATAAAAGCTCGTCTATCGATGATTATTATTGTAAGGACGGTTATTGATTATATATGTCCGGAGACCGATCGATATGTGTAGCATATAGAAAAAATATTAAAATTATTAGTGATGCCGTAGAAGTGATGTATTACATATATATGTAGGTAACACGGGAAGCAGTTATTATATTTCACTCGATGCGGAATATTGATCCAAAAAATATAAACAAAATTGTAGTGCACGGTGGAATCGATAGTGTTCCAAAACGTCGTCATATTATACAACGATTATAAAACGATAAAACTATTAATCGAGGTGGTAAACTATATCGCCATCTATTTTGATTGCCCTTATCAAAGAGGTAATAGTTGTGTGTGAGTGAGCATTTACAATCACATGGATAATTGGTAGACAAGATCGTTTTGCAATGGTTTCAATATTCAGCACATTCATTGGATGCCGTTCTGGTGGCTACTCCACTTTAATCTCCACTTGATTTAATCTCCACTATCTCAGTTAGAATTGATTTAGATTTTGATTTTATTCTAGAAGCACAGTTCATTAGCTTGAGAGTTATACTTAACGCTCCTCCTCAATCTTACCAGTAATATTCGAAAGAAATTATTTTTGGGTTCATTTGGTCAGTTCACAATGGGCTCACTCATATTAAGTCGTCACCTCGAATCACAAATGATTGGATTGTCTTTCAACCTTACCACTTTTTTGCTGGCCACAAGGAAGACAGAAAGTTAATGGAAGTACGGGTTTCTAACAGTTCATGATTAGAATTGTTATCAAATATTAGTCGGTGATGATCTTCTGTATTAATCAAATCTTTTAATCCAATCCATAAGCCACAAGCAAAATAATCAGGTTTATCATTTCAGGTCCTGGGACACTACTAGATTTGTATCACTTTGTGAATATGGTTTGTTCCTGCCCGGGAGTTCAATTTTTAACACACATTTATTCCACAGCCAAATCAATACCCTGACAAACATCCCAGATTTGTTAGGGTAGCAACATATCCTAAAATTAAATACGTCAGAGGGATCTGATGGCATCATTCCTAATATACTGCAATCTGTTAACATAATCTTACTTTGGCTCAACCTGTACATATCTATAGTACTTAAATGGAAGATGGGTTGGCTCATCAATTCTGCACCCCAACAGGGGGTCTTAGATGTCTTCATTCAGACCATCGATCGTAATCAGATAATACCGCTCCAGGTGGTCGTATCTTCCTTTAGAACTATAGCTGTCGAGGTTTTAGCACACGTATCAAAATGAAAAGGAATGGAAACAGTCTTCCACCCTCTGATTGGTCCTTTTGAGCTAGAGGTTGATTAGAGTGATTACTTATTAGTCAAGGGTATCCTTTTTATCGTTCTGGAGATATAAGGATACCCTTGACTAAGTCAGACCAGAAACAATCATTCGAATACCCATGAAAGGCTGGATGAGTAGATCTTATGCTGAGAAAACGGATCGTTACGAGTAATTTGGTTAGTTCTTCCGTCAGCATATCTTAGATGGTAAACAAAGATAGAAATCTTCTTGTGAACCTGTAATAATATAGCGAATTCATCTACAAAACTATCGCCACTAACATCTACTATAATTTCTATGTGGTGAAATATCTAATTGATATAAAATTTAGAGACGGCAATTAACATGGAAAGTGCTAAGATACTCGAACATCTTTCGTTCCACATCTCTATTATCGAGCGTTGTTCAGCATAAACTGTTTTTTTCAATGTGAGCTGGGAACTAGATGAGGTACAATGTTATATATCACTTTAGTGACTATACCTAGCTGTCATTAAAACTCTTAAATTTTACAATCTTAAGCCGATAGATAGCCTAGAATTGTTCCTCGTCTATAAATGAGATGAGATACCAGTTAACATCAATACGAGTATATTGTCGTGAGTGCCAGGAAATTTCAGTGAGGCGGAAAATAAAAAATCGGACGAACTTGCTCAGGATACAATATGCAACCTCTCATCTATAGCAGATCGAACAATGAAATGCTGCATCGATGAATAATAGACGAACTTATGATGAATTAATATTTTTATAAAGTCTCATTGCACAATGGATCCATCACGGTGTTGAATGCCATAATAAATGTCAGGTCATAACATATACACATATGAGGCTCAAGGCTTTCGAATTGCACTCTTCTTTGTTTTTGTTTATCGTCATTTATTTATTTGGCCCCGTAACATGGGTCTTATTCTTCCAGCTCATTTCTGTCTGCATCCCGCAATGCATTTACTTGCTATTCATGCGTTAAACCTAAATTTATGTACGAAGTCATTGACAGACTTGGAACACAATCATGTTAGGGAAGACGAAATTGCGTATACACTAATGTTTGCATAGGAACTATTTTAACGTTCTGACGAAGCAATGAATACCCATATAAAGTCCTTCTTACTCATTACGGTATAGCAAACAATTTTATTCTATTTCGATTCATGTTGCCAATGTGACAGTGTCGAGACATGAAAAGCCTGGTTAGTGAGATGTGGTATTAAATTCTCTTTTTACTGCATTCATTTTAACATAACACTTTCCGTAATATAGAAATACTTCCTGCTCAGCCACCTGGTTAAGCAACGACGTTGTTTGATGTCATACAATGGTAACAAATCGGAAAGACAGCTGTACGTCTCAAAATTACTAGATATTATTAAATTGAATTGAATTCATCGGTCAATAGATCACATCGTTAAAGCGTTATCAGTTGGAGTGGAATCAGTATAGCATACTGACTCGCCGGTTGTAGCTTAATGGATTAGAGAGTTTCTCATCAGTCTCGAGTTTGATTGTTACCACAAAGCGATTGTGACCTTCAATGTTCACGAATCGTTAAAATGCCATAAATTATATGATACTGACCACAATTAACTGACGCAAGTAGAAAAGGTTCAAATAGGGTTTACACGCGACTGGCAGTCTTTATCATGTTTATTACAAATTTACCAAATCTGATGTGGCATTTGATGTTCATACCTATAATTCTGTCTTTATCTTTGTTATCTGTTTATGAGCTCACCATTACATAGCCATTACATAGCCAAATCGAGGAGGTTCGGCTATAGGTTCGATTTACGTAGAATCATTTGCACATTGCATAGCTCCATTCCAGCCTATGACATGGAAGATGGGTAGGCCCAGGAATTGTGCACTCCAACAAGGGGTCATAGATGTATTCATTCACATCACCGATCATAATCAAACGGTAAAAAATCCCATTTGCACCATATATCGAGATTCGAACCCGATACCTCCCGCTCCAATTGCCGCGACCATACTGCGCCAACTTATAATACAACTGCATACTACCCTTATTTTGTGAGAGACGGTCGTAGTTGGATTGGTAACCATCAGTCGATATGATGTATCCATGACTAAATGTACATTTACAGACGTTATAGATTATCGAAGCGAACGATTCATAGTCAAATCGTAAACACAGAATCGGTTGGATCAGTAATATGTTAATTCACATAAATATTGTTCCAACATACAATAACTGTATGTATTGTCTATGCATAAAATAAATCCGGTCCAAATCTATAAAAACGAATTAGAAAGGATTTTCCAATTTCATTACGAAGCGAGAGCAAAATGAAGTTTTCCATTTAAATTGAATTTAATACTTTGCTATCCCACTGCTATCCAATGCATTACATCTATTTTGATATGCTGATATTGCCATCATATATGTACACATACACACACATCTTATTACCGTCATAAATTTCCAGGATCAATTTTATTGTTTTCGATTTTAAATTTTTCTTGTATTTTGTTACATGACTACTGCACCCATCCACCCCCATCATCCACACACACACATAATTATATGCACACAAAGGCAAGGAAATGGTCGATTATGTTGCTAATTATTTGGAAAATATTCGAGAACGCCGCGTATTTCCCGATGTCAAGCCAGGATATATGAGACCACTGTTACCGGACAGTGCACCGCTCGACGGAGAAAATTGGCAAAATATCATCGATGACGTCGAGCGTGTTATAATGCCGGGCATAACACATTGGCAAAGTCCTCATATGCACGCGTATTTTCCAGCTCTAAATTCCTTCCCATCGCTACTCGGCGATATGCTGGCGGATGCTATAAATTGTCTAGGATTCACTTGGGTAACCAATCATCATTATATATAGGTACAATCGTACACTAACAACTATTTTATTTACAGGCATCATCACCCGCATGCACCGAACTTGAAACAATCGTTATGAATTGGCTCGGCAAAATGATCGGACTGCCCGACGAATTTCTATACTCGTCGACGAATTCGGGTGGTGGAGGTGGTGTGATACAGACGACAGCATCAGAATCAACCCTTATTTGTCTGTTAGCTGGACGAACACAAGCGATACGTCGATATCACGATACGACACCAGGATTTCAGGATTCCGAAATTAATGCACGACTCGTCGCCTATTGTTCGGATCAGGCGCATTCTAGTGTAGAAAAGGCGGCTCTAATTGGACTCGTCCGCATGCGATATATAGAATCGGACGAGAAGTTGAGTTTACGTGGTAAACCGTTACGCGCTGCCATCGAGGAGGACATTAAAGCTGGATTGGTGCCATTTTGGGTAAGACATAAGTTTGTTTCGTGACGTAGTATTTGCAATGAGTGGGTTTTCGAGTTATTTTTATCATGTTGCAATTATGTTGATGAAAATGAAAAATAAAATCACAAAGACGATTATATATAGAGAAAAGAAATGAATAGGAATCAGCTGTCAGTCGGATATAAGTCTCGAGGGATCTAATTAATTATTTGCGGTATGCGTTGTTGCTATATACTTGTTTCTCAATATTTTCTTATGGCTGTGTATACAAACAAACAACAACATCCCTGACAATATATAGACAACAGTACGATTTATAAATCCTTCTCATGAGATGAGTATACGAATATATAGTCGTTATGGCCAATTTAAGAATTCATTTAACAAAAATTTATGAGTTGATCTCCTGTGGTTATTTTTTGTTGTATTTGCGGGATAATTACAAATAAATCATTTAGGATCTTCACTGGTCTCGTGTGCTTTGTTAAATAATTACCTGCAATAAATCAGTTTTAAGTAGTTAAATGTGAAAATTAATTAATTTTAAGGTGTGTGCCACACTCGGAACAACTGGTGCATGTGCATTCGACCACCTTGAAGAAATTGGTAGCGTGTGCCAAGAATATAAACTATGGTTGCATGTGGATGCCGCATACGCAGGTAGTGCGTTTCTATGTCCCGAATACCGGATATGGTTGAAGGGCATTGATAAATGCGACTCGATCGCCTTCAATCCATCCAAATGGCTGATGGTGCATTTTGATTGCACAGCGATGTGGTAAGTACCTATATATATTCTATCGATGTTCTAATGTATAAAATATATATTTTATTCTTAAAGGGTTAAAAACAGCACCGCATTACACAGGACCTTCAACGTCGAGCCACTCTATTTACAGCACGAAAACTCAGGACTCGCAATCGACTACATGCATTGGCAAATTCCGTTGAGCAAACGATTTCGTTCGCTAAAGCTATGGTTTGTGATTAGAAGCTACGGCATCAAAGGATTACAAAAACATATTCGGGAGAGTGTTCGTTTGGCGCAAAAATTTGAAGCCCTCGTTTTGGCCGATGTACGATTTGAAATTCCAGCACAACGCCATTTAGGATTGGTTGTATTTCGACTTAAAGGTGAAAACGAACTAACCGAAAAGTTATTAAAACGACTCAATCATCGTGGTAATCTACACTGTGTCCCATCGTCGTTGAAAAGTAAATACGTGATTCGGTTCACCGTCACATCGACACATACAACGAACGATGATATACTAAAGGATTGGTCTGAAATACGAAACGTTGCCTCGGAAGTGATTAACGAGCTCAATGTTAATACAATCGAGCGAGCTCGGGTACCATTAAAAGGTTTGACCATTTGTTATCACATGTGTTTTGTATGCCTTCCTCTCTATATATTTATATCGCTAGAATTATATAATTTAATGAGCGGATTACGCTTAACTCTATATATTAAGTTCGATCTCTTCCCCTTCTAGAAATTCGTGAAAAAAACGAGGCCTTCGGATCGAGTCTCTTGCTGGCTAACTGTCCAATGTCACCAAAAGTTGTGAATGGTTCGTTTGCCGCCATATTCGATGCTGATGAATTTTTGGCCAAAGCATTTTCGGGGATACGAACCGCTAATCAAGATTCACCAGCCATGCGTCGTCGGGTACGCGGCATTCTTATGTCGGGCAAACAATTTTCACTCGACTCGCGTATCGATTTAGTGGTCCAAGGGATAGAAACGAGTAAGCCGAATGGTATGGACTCGTCACGCGCCATCGAAGAAGACTGCGAAGACAATTGGGAAGGTACGAAGGGAAGGTATTGTAGGCATTTCAAAATTATCTAGTTATTGTTGTGTCTTTATGATTTTATGTATGTGATTGGCAATGTTGAGTCTTTATGTTGCTTTTTATGATGACGTAATGAAATACCTTTCACTTTAATGTTCAAATTCCAACTTAAAATGTAAATTCTTTACACTATAAAACTATGCCATCTATATTTCAGTATGTGAGAATTCCAGAATAAACGAAACAATTCGAGAAACGAATCAACTTCTTCCACTTAATGCTCATAAATATTTTCAACCGCTCCAGCTTTCAAATACCAAATCACGATGTCAACATAAAATAAAATTAACGAAAAATGCTTCGTTAAGTATGGACGAAATGGTTTGGAACTATGATAAAATAAAATTAAATAAAATACTTAAAGATGATAACGTAGATTACTGTTACACCGACCATAAAATAATCAATACAAATTTACATTTTATACAAAATAAAAGCTTTTACGAGATGGCATTGCAATCGGTAGGTGGAACATCGTCATCTTTGTTGAACGTTGGTAATTTGTATTCGACCAAAGCGCAACTGAATTCAATCAACGAGGAACTTCTAGAGGAGCAGGAAAACGACAAAATGATTATCGAGTTTAATCCCACGAAACGCCAATCTGAGCCAAGCATCTGTTATTCGTTTCTTAACTACGGTTTCGAAATGAATAATCCACCTGCGAATCGACAATTCCCAGTGCACGAATTAATATTGAATTCTTCAGATTCGTCCAAACATACGCAATGGTTGAAAACAGATAACCCGTCCAACGATTACTACACCATCGACCAAGAAGCTGCCCTCAATTCACCACTCACCGCTAACATTTATCCCGAATATAAAGTCAACGAATCCGGAGACGATGATGATGTTTACGATGAGGAAACGATCTACGAGAATATTAAATTTTGTCCAAAGTGTCGCCATCAAAGTCTCAAATTTCAATGATTTATGTTCAAATTTTTCAAATTCAATAATCGAACCCAATATGTAACACAGCTGGTGCTTTTAGTAATTAGCAAATACTCAAACCACAACACATAATTTCAATATAATAATCTAATTTAAGTGTAAATTACAATTAATTGATTAATTAATGTCTTATCAAAACTGCTGTGCTATAAACAATAACGTATAATTTGAATGTTAAAAGAAAAACGGAAAAAATAAAAAATATTAAATTTTATGAAATACTCATTCATAGATGTCACTATTAATTAATAAAAAGAATAGAATTTTTGTTGCAAATTTTATCGAATTAATTTAAATACTAAATTGTTAATTAGTAATTTATTACTATTTTGCGTGTCTAATCTTATTATATTAAATATGTATGTAGTTTTTAATTTAATTCAAGTATATGATTAAGCAGTAATGTAGTAAAAATTTAACAGTAAAATACAATTTAAAACAATTTAACGTTATGAGTGTTAATGAAATACCGAATCTTGGCCCAGATTGTGAGGTTGCTCGCTAAAAGTAGTACTGATTAACTTTGGGCATGCCTCAATTTGTTTGTTTTTCGCAGTTCTCTTTTAATCTTATGCCGAAATTAAATCAAGAATATACGGCTTTAGCCGTTGATGAGTTCTCTGACAAATGTGAAATTCGGGCAAGAGCTTTCCAAAGCCATTGTTATAAGATCGGACCAACCAAATAGCGCGGTTTTAAAATATGCAACAATTTGGGCGTGAGGTATTGTGTGTTCGAATCCCGATAGGGGCAGGTTGTAAATGAAATTTTTCACCATCTGAATACGTTTGGTAGTGTGAATTAATTGCTGCAGAATTCACAGGCGAAAGAGTTGGGTAAGTCTTGAACCCCAAAACAGATTGCAAAGATAGAAATAGACAAACAGAGAGACAGAGACGAAATCGATATTTTAATTGCCACAGAGTACGGAGTTCATGTTTGTTTCTGGTGAGTCGTAACGGCAACACATTTATGATCGAGACGAATATCTCAGTGAATGGGACAATAGTGTGGCACACATTTTGTCATCGTTTCAATTTGATTGTTTCGGATGGATTTTTCATGACAGGTATCATAGGTACATCGCTTCTTTCCGAGCAAGAGATCAGTGAGAGTTCGACAGGATTACTGAAAAAAAAACTCTTGAAGAACCAAATGGTGTCTCTTTTTGGTTGTTACTCGCCTTTATATTTCTGATGATGTGACTGCTGCATTTTGCTGGTCGTTGGACCTTAAAAGTGAGGAGGTAAGCAGTAATGAAATTTTATTTTTATCGCCTGATACGATCAATGGTGAAGTACATGACTTTCTGGTGGTATGTGAACCAGCCAATACACAAGATTGTCCAGGAGCTATAGGCAATGTGCAGATGGTAAGCTTGTAGAGTGTGCACGAGTGAAAAATTTAGACGTGATACAATTGGAGATAGGAAAAATTTACCTCTTTGCCATTTACCCAACTTTTTGTGGACTCCGATTCACTACAAAAGTTGATTACTGACAACTTCATCTTAATTTATGGAACAACCCAATATATGTTAAAACCGTTATTGATTGTTTATTATTCTTCATTTCATATAGTTTACAATTTATGTACAGTACATTAATTTTAATTTAGTATTTAAGTGCTTTGTTGTCACTTGGATTCATTGAATGAAATAAACCGCACGACATGATCGAGATACAATACTGTGTTACCACATTGGTTTTGTGCTCTAGTTTGATAAATTGAATTGAGCTAAGACCATGAACTACAATAGTCGTTATTATACATAATATAAATTGTCTTGTGTGTGGGAGAGGTAACACCTCTTCCTTTCAAATTTTTAGAAATAATGCCCGGTTCATCTCTAGTATATGACCCTTCAAAATCAGACTAGAGCTTCGATGACATAGTATACATTTTTTTTGTATTGTTGAATTGGTTGTGGTTTCCTCCGTTTTACTTCTCAGGTGGTCTATATGTATTCTGCATTAATATAATGAGTCTCTGGTGGTATTCTGATCTACGATACATCATTAGAAACGCCAGTCTATAGTTTGGTTTGGCATTTAAAGCGATTGGTTTCATTCGAACTTCCTTTCTTGATACTTGTAAAGCTCTAGTGATGCTAGCAATCTACATCTAGCAAATCTTTTGCTACTGCGATTGATTTTTTCGATGGCTTACAGCAAAGATTATTTTACATAAAGATGACTCAACCAAAGCAAAAATTTACAATATGAACGATTTTGTTTTGTTTGGTTTTACTATAGAACAGGGGAACCCATCACTATGTAGCGGAACCCAGAATAATAATTTTTGTATTTTAAAATGTTACTCTGATTGAACTATCTTTTTAGTATATAATAATCTTTGCTTACAGTTTCTTTTGAAAATATCCTAGCATGTAACATTCTCAACATGTCTTTGGGGAATTCCTTATCTACTATAACTCAAACTATTAACTGACTATTCGATCCGAGTCAAATCTGATTTTCTGGATTCTATCTGCAGGCTTAATGACTAATGCTAGCACAAGCCGCATAGATTGCTCTTATAGATAAAGCAGTTTTCCCATCGTATAAGCAGTGTTGGTTTATGCATCTGTCGCTTGCTTTAAAGTTTATCAATGGCAACTTCTACTTTTAGCAGAGATTTCGAGATTTTGTGAACCTCTCACCTCTCTTTTTCGAAAGTGAATTTCTCTCTGATTGTGATAGTTGATACATATATCCGGTGCTTGTGATGATAGAAACCAGAAAATGTTGACCTGAAACAGGACCGTAGGAGTAACCATTGATCAAACATGACTTCTAACTTCATCTGATCCAGCAAAGTGTTGCGAGTAACAAGGTGATTCATTTAGAGGTATTTTTTCAGTAGGAACTTATGACGGAACGCGTGTGTGTCGTGTCAAACAGTTATGGTGTTCAGTATTGTTTGGAATTTCATCATATGTAAAGACTTAGCCCTACACAACGTCAACAAATTATTCAGCTGAATAGCGAAAATCAGCATTGTACGAGGAATGTGTTTCGTTCGCTGAAATCAACTTATGGTCCACATAATCGGGCTACCCACAATTCACTATAACATCAAAAATTTGTACCCCAATTTTCATTATTGGATAGTACTTGACCAAATGGACCACATGTGAGACTGTATACGATGACCATGATGAATCCATTTGGCGCCGTTCTCAAGAACTTCGTTTCTCGTATGCAACAACTTAGCGTTTTTACGTATGGATCTTGATTTAAAAGCAAACATAATTCAACTCGTACAAGAATTGATGTCGGCTGACCTTCCAAATTGTCTCTGTTTCGGAAATTGGCTCTTGATCAGGTTGAAGAAGATTCACAGTTTTCGACCAAAATTTTGTTCAGGTAGTCGGCCGCAACATACCTGTAAATGGCGTCCATTATCATGCCATGATAACGGACTCTTTGCTGTACTCTAGACAGCAAAGAGTCCGTTATCATGGCATGATTAGGCTCATGATCTTAACAATAGTTTCAATTAAGAAGACGCTACTTGCCACACAGCCCGTGAAACCATGGTTTTATTGAGGGAACAATTCGGTGGCCACCTCGATCATGTGATATCATAAATTTAGCCTTTTACCTTTACAGGAACGAAATGCCTACAGTCTCCTGGATAAGCCGCCATTTTTCAAATACCACTCGAAATTCTCAAACGCGCCATCGATAATTGGAACTTCAGAATAGACCATGCAGAATTGACGGCCAACATTTGAATTTGAAACCTAACGCCTATTTTAATAGAATCAAGTTCCTCAAAATAATTAGCTGAATCGGGATCTTACTGAGCTAGTGGTCCATCAGTCCTCGCAACCTAATCCCTACATCCTTCTTTAGTCTATACTGGTACCACTTTGACAGAACTCTGTAACTCTTCTTATACCAGTTGTTATGGGTCTCGAACGGTTCATTTCCGGATCTCGATATTTACTAAGATCATACTCGTCACTTCAATTCCATCATATAAAGTTTAGTCTTTAATAATTTAACTTTCATTAACAATTTAAAACATTTCTTAACAGCCTTTTTCAAGGTGACTGCAAATTTTATTGTACCCAACAAATGAATTGGGTTAATGATTGTCTATGAAGTACATAGATTAAGCACACCAACCACGAGAACAATATGAAACAATTTTTCAATGATTTCAACAATCACATCGCATTGTTATATAGCGAACTAGTCAGTGATACTGACGTGCGACAATAATAGTGATAGAAATACAATAATAGTGCACATTAATGTTAATAAGAATAATAACAACAACAATAAGCGATATGCCATCGTATACAATAAAGTAAGAAATTCGAAATGACATCACACCATTAATTAATGTCATCTTATTGTTACACTTTCCCTTGCAGAAAGAAATAACAAACCAAAACCAAAAGCTAAAATACTTATTTACATGGTAAGTTTCTTTCTTTTTGGTTGCAAGCAACAACTATTCAACAAGTACAAATGTGCGCGCACCACGATGACGCGATACTCGCGTATACCAAGTTTTCTTGCAAGACAACGACGACAACAATCACCGCATTGAATTCATTTCGTTTGTTTTGTTTAAAATGAATTCATCTTCATTTCTCAAAATACCAAACAATCACACACACACACACATCGCATAGACGCATCGTCTGAGTATGGGAATTTTGTACAGCGAGATCAACATAGGAATGAGTTGAGATAAAAATTGGTGCCATCATTCAACTCCCACAATACAGATTGTATTACTCAGATTGTATATCTTGCCAACAATCACGGAACCCAATTTCCATTGAGGCGAGTAGTTATCACTTTCAAATTCTGATGAGTCATGATCTTCATACCAGAGGTCAGATATTTAGCGATAATCGGAGCCTGAGACGTTGAACCCTGGTTGGACCGTTAGGTTGACGGGCCGCGTCCGATTTAAACCCGTCCACTCATTCATAAAACCTTGCGTATTTAACGACCTTACCACATTTATTAAGAGTCCTGCCTGGAACTTATTGATCTTCAAGAATCTCGATTATCTGAATTTGGAGATCATTTGAGATAATGCTATAGCCTAAAAACTTGGTTGGGTTAGAATTTTTACTGGCAAGACTTTGGACTCCAATCAGTTCATAGTTGAATATGAAATCTACGCTTTTAGCTAATTTAGGAACATAGGGTGTCGACTAGACTGGACCATCTGGCTATGGGGCTATTGCTTTCAACTATTCCCATGTTTTTGGCTTCCGCCAGTATCGTCAGCTTCTAGATCATTGCTGGTCTTCCAATTTTCGATATGGATAAAATTCCAATGCTATTTGTGTTATGTTATTCGGAGTCTTTCTCAGTGTGTGACCGATCCATCTCCACTTGGATTGTCTGATTTCGGTTTGAATGTCTGTTTGGTTTGTTTGCCACAAAAGCTTTTTATTTTTGAAGTATTAAATTCTCTTCTCATGCATTTGACTACAGACACCTGTAGTTTACGAGTGATTTTATGTGGGGGTGTGTGTTTTTTTTGTTTACCATCTCCCTTTCATCGTCCTATTTTATTCCTGCGGTTCCACCAATCAAGGCATTCCTTGGCAGGCAGGGTAGATTTTACAGCTCACGCATAGACAAGCCACGATTGGTCCATTGGGTATTCCTCTGGTGTCACGTTGCTATAGACATGGCTGCTCTTCGTTCGTCTTGCCTGACTTTCTGCATTATGCTGGCAATGATCAGGTTCGCCTTGTTCCAGTTTTCTTCAGAGCAACGCATATATTGTACGAGATCTGCATGTTCTGCAGATTCCCTTCTACTCTCGCAGTAGAGGCAATTTGGGTCTTCTACATGTTTGTACTTGTACCAGTACTCCCATAAACAACCATGTCCAGATAGCAGCTAAGTTAGATGGAAATTAACATCACCGTGTTTTCTTGTCGTCAAGTTCAATATATCAGGGATCATCGCAAAAGTTCATCGTCCTTTCATGGACGTCCTCCATCTATCTTGCCATTCTCTGATGCTATAGATGCTTGAACGTTTTCGCGTGTGTACCGATTTTCCGATTAGCATCCTTTACGCTATAACACAGACAACCTCATCAGACACCGTACCAAATGCACACCAGATTCGTAATGATGTCAACCTGAAGACTGTAGTAATTTCTCTGACTTAAGATGGTGTTCTGGTAGCTCTGCCCAGATCGATGCAGCGTACATCAAAATAGATGTGTTTACACTGGCCATAATAGTTTGCTTATCGGCTGTTTCGGTCCATTAATGTTTGACATCAATCTTGCAAGGTTAGCTTCAACTCACTTGATTTTGTCACGAGCATATTTCAAGTGCTCCCTATTTAGCCAGTGATCCAAAATGACCCCAAGGTATATCAGGTATGGACTCGAGCGTATCCTTTGATTTCCGACTTGAATCTCAATGGTTTTTACCACTTTCCGGCTACTCATCAATACAACCTCCGTTTTTGGTTCAGCTAATTGCAACCCTGCATTATTGAGCCATAGCCTAACACTAGCAATTACCTGGTTACAATTATGAACAACGTCTTATTTATTTTTGGTTACTACAACTATGACAATGTCATCTGCATATCCGACAATCGTGGTTCGCGTTCGTTCTTTGAGAATATCATTGTACATGATATTCCACAAGAGAGGCCCAGAACAAGTGTGTGTGTGTGTGTTCCATGTTTCACACCCGTACACCAGAACTAATTTCACACTCGCATTGAACAATCGTAGCTTTGTTTTTCTCGACAGGACGGATGCTTTTCGTAAAGCATTTTGAACGTAATTCCATAACATCTTCCTTCTCGTTAATTAGAATTGGAGCAGAGATAATACACAGCCATGTCTAATTCCGTGTATAGAGATGTAGAGTTGAAGAATTTTAATTTGTACTTAAATTGTTATCCGAATCCCGATACAACTCTTTGATTAGTTCAATTATCTTCTTCGGTATACAAAGCGCCTTCCAGACTGCGTTTCAACTGCTTGAGTGAAATCCACGTTTGAAGTCTACGAAGTTGGTATATGGAGTTCATTCTTTTGTCTGTTCTATGAGGATACGTGAAGTGTTGGTGTGATATGTAAAGATCTTTCCTGGTCTAAGGCAAGCTTGTGTCATTCTTAGTAGTTGGTTGATTGATGGGGATATTCACCCAACGATTAAATTCGCTGTAATACTGTATTGTGCTGTCCCGGTATTCTATACTTCGTCAGCTACCATCGACCTTATTATTTTTCAGCTTCTGTATGACAGTTCTAACTTCCCGCTCAATTGGTGGATGGGTGTTGATATAGTATCGTTAGAGTTGCCATCTGGACGTACATAATCCGGTTCGCTTGTTCAGTTGACTTCAAAGTATATTTTACATCTTTTTAGTTGTCCCTCATATGCGGCTACGGTTTGGCCGGTTACATTCTTTATTGGTGGAATGTTTGTGAATTTCCAGTGATCTTTGAGAAAAGCATATTTTTTTCTAACAAGCCCAACCGATTAGAAACATGTCCACATACGCTTAAACTTTTGGTTGTTCAAAACGTGAACTCAGGAAGGAGCAGGGGAATATATAAAACTATTCTAATGTATAGCTTGTCAGCGATAGATATGTTCCAAGACAGACTATCGGTATGGTGGATACTAAAGTACATTAAGACATCATTAGATATCCACTCAGGTCCTGGATGGAAAACTTTATATCAATATTGGTACGGTAGGCACGATTCGTATATGTTTCCTGATCCAAATTACTGTTCAACAATTGTCGGGTGGTATAACTGATAATTCTCAAATACTCTCCATCGATAAATGTTCAAAAAAGCCGTACAGAGAACAGAACGGCTGATTGATCCAGTAAGTCAATCCACAACCAATATTCCTCGTTTACCATTCCGTCGCTTATCGCATCAGATAGGCGAGTAGAACCGGTGCGTGTGACATAAACCTTTGTAATTCTTATTCTACGACATAGTGGAACTAAGAATTTACTGACAGTCAGACAAATAAGGAACCACATCTAGTTTAAATTTTGAAAACAAATGGAATTAAACGTTCACCGGAACGATATAATGTCATTGCGGAAATCTCAGCTTCTATAAGAGCCCAACGTATTCAGAAATTCTTCGGCATAGTAAGCTCCATGGATCTTATAAGAAGAGTGAGACACCAGGAAACTTCTCTTTAGCCGTAGAACGCCACTGTAAATTCAATATGACGTCTGATTCATCGAACATTTTGTTGAAGTACGAGGCTTCACAATTTACCCCGACCATAAACTACTGACAAAACCAATTCAGTCGAAAACTTTAATCATGGCACTTGGATTATATTAGCCAATTAAACACCAGACATCCACCTAGATTTTTCCAGGAGGTTCTGCTACACAAAACCATTGCTATGTATATGCATATAAGAGTTGAACCTGGTTGGATGAGTATAAGACATGATTGTTTTATAATATTTGCTAGCGGTTAAGACATACTGAAAGCGGTTCGTTACTCTTCTATATGTACATGTATGCATTAACTAAACCGGAAGGTAACTTTCCGCACAGTGCGATTGAAAAGCCGATTAAAATGATTTTTCTAATTTTCCAATTCCTCCTCGCAAACTATTTGCATCGATTGCCTGAAACCATTTACACCACAATTTGTTATCAACTCGTTGCAAATTGCAACCGTTTATAAATCGTATATCGAAAGGAATAATTAAAATGTTATTCACTTCCGTAAAAATGCTAATCAGCTTCCGCAAAAATCGAATTCATCATTTCGCTTTTCAAAGAAACAAACAAACAACATGTTGTGGCGGATGAATAGTTTAACGATACACATAAATATTCAAATTTATATCGAAATTATTACATATTCGAAAAGTTTAAATTAAATAACGAATCGAAATTGTGGCGGGGTTAAGCTCACACCGAAAAGCGAAATAAAACAAAAAACCATAAAATCCCATCGTTAAGACTCATCAAAATTCCTTACGTAACCACTTTTATCTCGTCGCCATCGTAACCGTCATTTCTATTTTCTATTTCGGTTTGTCTTCAACGAATGTGATATGAACTTGAGTCTCAAACCGACAAAACAACAAAAATCGTTTTTTTGTAGCCAAAAATTCATTTCTTAGAGATAAACTTTCACTCGAAATCTTTGCGATTGTTTTTGTTTCTTAAAAGATTTCTGCAAAGTTACACAGTTTTCGGATGAGATTAATTTATTATAGCGGACTGACGAATTGGCGATACGATCAACAGATCGTTGCGATCGATCTGACTAAAATTCGATTACCACCGGAATATTTGTGATTCGAATTGGGCTGCAGTAGAGTACCTTGCCGTAGATTGAAATTTGTAATGCCAAATTTCATATCTTGAGAACTCATGGCGGAGTCTTTGATCAGCACCCATAAGGTAACAGAAGTAATTATCTCCGTCATTGTTAACTGTTAGTGATGTAACACCCATTGGTTAGAGATGATGTTAATCAGTGTTATAGGCCTTAAATCTTGATATTCATTTATCTATAAGTATTGGACACATTTTCATGACCTGTTTGTTTGGCTAAATGTTCGAAAGTCTTTCCATGGTGAACAGGCGACAATCTTTCCATCGTTTGTTTTGACCTTTTTTTTATGTTAAGCTTTACTTAGGCGCAGGGCGGACTTTTAGACTGTCCTAGCTCCTTGTAACTGTCAGAGCTCCTGCACCCAACGCACGGTCCTTCAAGTAAAGGGTGATAGATGCCTTAAACTTGTGCATTTTATGCTCAAACGGAAAATGAAAACCGGATAACGAATTCGCGCTTTGCACCTTTAGTTCTAGGTTTCGGCAGCTTCACCGCAAACCTATGCGCATTAACCGTTCCTCGTGCTACCCGTCCTGGCGTGTGGTATTTTATCCTGTAGGCGGTCTAGATGTTTTGTAAGTCTGGAGTTTCGTATTATTCGGATGGCACGCCGCTGAACTCTATCCAACAACTGGTGAGCAATGCCATATGCTCCACCCGAAACCTAACAGCAATATTCTATACACGAGAACCTGATGCGATCTAAAAAACCATCTGCATCTATTGAGGAACCCTCCTCCTTAAATTTGACCTGATTGTTTACTCCTCACTCAAATATTGTACTCAAATCGGAATTGTACTCAAAGCGAAGTGGCAACTTCCAACCGTTTACCGTTTAACTGTGAAAGAGTAGGCTCAACCTCGAATGAAATAGAAGAGTGCAGTGTTGCATCATCAGTAAAACTTTTGGATAGGGTTCACAGTGCTATCCAACAAGTCATTAATGTATAACAAAAATAAAGTTGGTGATAAAACTGATCCTTGAACTCCGGCATTTGAGGAGTGTGTTGTTAATGATCGCCTATAGCACAACATTGATCTTTCGGTCTTTGAGAAAGCTTTTATTCACTTGATGGTCATCGAATCCAAGTCATATGCCAAAGACCTTGGATATATCCAAAGCGATTGCTAAGGCTTCTCCGTGATGCTAAAGGGCGAGATTAGGAGAGATCGGTTGTGGAGGCGCTTCCGCGGAAGCCATATTGTTTATCTGAAATTATTTTTTTAATCTCAAGATTATTCACCAGTTGTTGGTCAATACATTTCTCAAAAACTTTAGCCATGGTTGACACAATTGATATTGGCCGGTAGTCTGAAGGGTCAGTTTTATCACAATTACGTTTAATTACCGGTTGTACCATCGCACTCTTCCTGGCGTTCGAGTATGTACCTTGCTTATAAGAAAATTTTTAGTTAATATTGGAGCCAAGTCACCGGTAAACTCCTTCAATATTTGAACTGAATTCCGTTAGTTCCGGTGGTCTTATTTATGTCCATTGCCTTCAGATGCGTGAAGACAATTTCCTCCGAGATGTTGACAGGGTCCATTTTGAAACCACAGTATGGAATTGATGGCGGCGATGTTTTAGAAATATAAGCAAACGAAGCGACCATCTGATAAAATTTGCGATCGGAGATTTTCAACTCGACAGCTTTAGAGGCGTTCTTGTCAGCTTTTTTCGCTTCCTTAGCACAGATTTTTTTACAGATTTTATGCGTGGTCTTATATTCATCAAACAAAATTTCGTTGCGCTTATATTTTGCGCTTGTGAGCAGATTTATTTTGTCTGGCTGCTTTGGTGGCTTCTTTTTTGAAAAGATTTTAAAATTAGGATTGAGATTGGAAAAGGATGATGGGATATATTTACTCATTCTATATAGAACGGTTTCAAAAAAAATGACCGTAACCGAACATTGTCAGCCTCATTAAAATACCATAGACGCTTTGGCTGCTGTCCAAATCCAGCCTCGACACGCGCTTCTATGGAATAAGGAATTGATGTAAGGTAAAGATCCAGAATATGACTGCTTGCAGAATTTTGACATTCAAATGTGGAATCACTAATAATCTGTATAAGGTCATGCGAAACAACAAGTCACTCTGTCTGACCTTAAGAGGTTTCGCGCACTCATGACTGTTGTTAGTCTCATAAAACTTGGTTTCTAACACAAATCGCCTTGATTAGTTGTAGCACTGACAAAATTCAGCAGTCTAGACCAATGGATAGATCAGATTTTGCAGTTCAATATTAAGCGCCTAACTATGTCCAAAGCTTGGCAGTTACAAATAATGTGTATGTAATCGTGTTTTGCCTCCTGACAATTATTACATAGTGCCTCTCGATCTAGCCTGGTGTAGATGATCACTGAAGTGGCCATGATCAGTATAAAATTCACAAAACATATACTTGGTTGACCATAGATTTGACTCACCTCCAAAAAGTGACAACTAACAAGCTCCTTGATAGCTTTTTTAGTGGTTTCATAAGTGAACACTTAATGCACCTTAAACATGAACTAGCTTTTGCCACCATTTTAGCTACTTTCGAGATTGTATTGAGTTATTGTATTTAGAGTCTTGTTGTTCAAATAGCCTTCAATAATTAGCCTCCAATAAATAAATCACCTAGAATAGAAGAACCAATGAATATTATACCGCGATACACAGTATATCGCTGTAGCGTAACAGAACTTTCTATGATTTACTTGCACTCTCTTCTTCTATTCTCAAGTCTATATTGCCTCTATTCTGCCTAATAAATAGAGTTGATCCTCCGCTTGTACGTTCCCGATCAACGAAATGATAACATATATCACTCGTTATGTCCTCGACATACGATATCACGTTTTAGGGCTTACATCACAAGCATTCAGATTTCTATTTCAGAAGTGGATATAAAACTTAGCGGATATAAAATTGGATGCCTGGTTCATCTTACAACCTTGATATCATCCCCCATCACTATTATCTCATCACGCACTCAAATGGTTACCAACGGACGTTCAATACTGTTCTATAACACAGATTATATCTGAATATGCCAGAGTTTGATTTAAACGCAGTATTGTTAATGTGGAAATAGGTTTTATTTCAATATGAGATAAGGATGTATCGGGGACAAGGAAACCTCCAAACAAACATCAGAATTAATTGCTATACAGACATCCTATAGTGTACATCATGATATGGGCCGTGCCCTTAAAAGATATTAAACAGTGACAAACAATTTGAACGAAATCCTCTTTATAATTACCGATAACGTTCTTCATCAGAAGAAACATAAAAGCGAGTACCACATCGATGGTGATACAATGGTGTCCATCCAGATCCAAATTGGCCCATTTTAGATAAACCAATTAATTTTGCTCATTGCAGAATTGTTGTGGCATCAAGACCTCACTCTGTCACCTTTCAGGCTTTTCTCGATACTATAATTCGTTTAACTGTCCTAAGGACGAAAAGGCAACATATTGGCTGTTAAATTGGTCCGTTTGGATGCAGCTTCCATTAACGTGGAACCTGAGCCCACTCTAGGAATGACGTTATTATTTCTTAAGAGAGATATCGACTATCACTATGATGATTTTTACCGGAAGAGCTGGAACAACCTCTTCTCTTGTTGCCTATTCAAAATTTTCTTTGGAACAATAAATCAGCAAAGATCACAGTCTTTCTTCAATTATGATTGGCGCACTTTGACGATATTGCAAAATGCGAACAGCGTGGAGAAGGAAAATAAGAAATTGTTTGTGCTCGTGACCGTCATACGTGGCAGTTCCCATAGATTGCACTGCTTCGGGACTTAGACAGTACTTCTGAGAGGGGATGTCACAATTGGACAATAGAGTCTGAGTTATGGAGGAATCAGATCCCATCGGATTAGGCGCATGCCTATCTTAGGCGCATGCGGATCTGATCCACTCAAATACATGATTGATACGTTGACTCTATGAAATCAAATCCAGCTGTTTTGCATGTGATCTAGACACCAAGATTACCAAAGCGTCTTCCATTTAATATGTGTTCCGAATTCATGATCAAATATATCATCCACCAGTGAGATCATCCAGTTAAAAGACACTCAACAACAAAATAACAATTCCAAACCGTCGAACTATCTCTTCGTCTGTGTATATAACAACTCTAAGTACACAAAACTCAAAGTACATGCTTTGGTTTTCTTTCGTTCGCGTCATTCGACAAACAATTACAATCCAAAATGGAAACAACAACAAAATTAAATTAGAAAGCAAATTGGTTTGGATTTCTTCCATTTCCACTACGAGTATAAACAACAACACTCCACTCCTACATAAAGTTAAGTCTTTGTGGATTGTTGTATATATTGTACATGCCATCGTATATTCGAATGTGCGATATATAATTGGTCGATACAAGAAACAAGGTCTAGATCGTACAACTCAATCTTGTATTGAGCGCTAAGGTCAATAGCAATCGGATTGTAATAAAAACGAGATCTCGCATCTCCACTATATATATGGTCCACTTTGGTGGAGTGGTACTGTATATCGACAATCACATCGAATCAAAAAAAAATTCCATTTCACCAACAAATTAAACGGATTATTAATGTAAACTATCTCTCGTTCGTTCATCACAATATAACCTCGACCGAACAACCTTCACCTTCAAACTCTTTTCTTTCGTTTTTATTGTGGTTGTTGTTGGTTTTGTTAAATCTACTTTAAGATTGTGTAAAGTGAATTATTTTGTTGTTGTTTTTGTAAGCCAGCTTCGTATATATCGTGTGATGATAGCGGCGTATTGTGAGAGATGGGAGATAACCAAAAAGAAAAGTACTTGCGGTATCCGGAGATTGTGCATATAGGGGCTGATTCGAATGTATACCACCAATCCAATTTCTGAAATTCGTCATCCCGATTGTTAGCTGCAATGTCGAACTCGTTTATACCACATTACCACCCGAAACAGTCGATTAGCCATCGAATAAATTCCAAAACTATCTCGTTCGTACATTGTAAAAAATTAATTTTGTATTAAATGAAAAGCGAAACTGAAATTAATTTTTGAACAACTTAAGCATTAAGAAGCATTAAAGCTGAATAAAAACGAACAAAACCGTATTCGTCATGCTTTCTTGTTGTATTTAAAGAAATTTTTAATGTTATTGTTATGATTTGCCGACGCCATTACTGTGTTTTAATTTATTTTGCTCAAAGTAATTGCTATTTGCAACGAGACAAGCAAGGCTACCACAACGTACAAGAGTTAAATGGCTCTAAACGGTTTTGCTATGTTTATTATGAAAACACTATCGAAAGGGTGCCCCATTAAGATCGGCATTATTTCAAACTCACCATAACATATCTATATAGCCAATAGGGGTTGAAATGTAGAACTAATCGCCCAACCTGTCATTAGGTACTAGAGACTGGCATGTAACAATGTCGAAAATCGAACTCTTATCTTCGATTTGACTTTGGCGTAACGTATGACGATTTGGTATTGACTCCACTAGTCACTTTAAATATTATGTCAACCCAAAACCTAACAAATTACGTTTTCAGTCAATGAGATGAATTTTTTGGCCAAATTCAAATCAAAACTTTGTGATCGGCCAGCCTGGAATCGATAATCGCTACAAACAGCAGAATGATGAGAAACAATCACCCAGCACAGTGCTGATGGCCTTAGCTTTTCAAGAAAATCGATGGCCTAAAAGTGAAGTTTATATATTCCAAGGTTATACATTGCTACACAGTGGAGTGGAGATGACTTCAGAAATTTTCATTGGGCCACAGCACAAAAAGGACTGTGTTGGACTTCCAAGCAGTCGATAATCGAAAGCTACTATTGTACTTAAGGTTTGTCAACCTATCAATTGTCTGGGTACTTGCATCCACTGATCTGAGCCAACCCCACGATAAAGACTCATTTTCAAATAATTTTGGTAGTCTGATTAATCATTTTAATGCTAGAGGTCCATAGTTCCGACACAAAACTGCGACCGAAAATGGAGAAAGAACGATGTACTTGGCGATCGCTCATGAACTCAAAGAAGCAACAACCAGTTTTGGGCTCGGATTATCCAAGACTTAAGATCATATCGGTGTTCAACAAAATTCAGGGAGGGCACGGAAATATATGCAACGTGATTCCCCTGTAAAGGTCTGATAAATAAAGAAACACAATGAAAGTATTAGGATCTTGTCAGCAACAGCGTTTTGTGATCTAATTACCAGGATGCATTGAACACTGTCTGGGAAGTATTTACACTTCGGTTGTCGATGCCACCGAGTAAATTCGCGGTATAGTGAAAACTAAGCCCACAAATTATTGGTAAACGAATTTGTAAACAGAAGAAGTGCGAATGGTGGAAGGCTATGATCTTAAGAGTACAATAACTCAACAATGAGTGTTATTCCCGTGGTTTCCTTAAGATAGACCTCACACCTTAATTCTCGATCAATTATCATTCGGGACTAGGATAGCAAGTATTAACATCGACGTGAATTCTTGATTACGTGCTTGAAATCAAACGGCTCGATCACGTTTTGTTTGCTGATTAAGACCGAATGATACAGCTATCTTATATACATTTTTGGCTTTCCCGCCTTTTGGTAGCTCTCTGTCGACAAGAGGTCGCTGTTGGTGACGGTGGCTTCACTATGTAGAGAACGATTTGGAATCTTCTAATTATTTACAACATTATGAAGAGTTGGTTCGTGATCGAAATCGATGGAGCCAGATTGTTGACTCTTATGAGACGATTGTTGCCTGTTAAAACCCGTCAACAAAATTATTCATGTTGCCGTATTGAAATCGTCACTACAAACATCACCGGGATGTCTTTCCTCCAGAGCGTTTCCTTCTTTCTTATAGTTACCTATACGTTGTGCTTAGGAAGAGAGTTCATATTTTTGCTATAGATTGTTATAAATGGGATTGTCTCCGATATTATACGTTCCTTCTAGTACTTCTAAAACGTTATTATTCATCTAAATATCATACAAATGTTACTCGTTAAAACTATTACTTTGGAAACTTCTGTAACGCTTTAATTTCCGTTGAGACATTATTAAAGAGATATGTTAAAACGATAAATCTCGAATAACGTACATTTATCTCGGCGAATCACTATTCGTTGCTAAAAACTAAAAATAAGTTCGTTCCATGTACGTGTGTACCTGGTTTAAACGAAGGCTGAATTTGATAGCAAATACGTTGATGGAGGCTCTGCCGGTTCATGAAGATTGTACATTTTTATAAAAGCAGACACTGCCTTCGATTTGGTGGATTTCTACAGTTCGACGGGTATCCGACTGTTGCCAAAAACGCTACTTCTGATTCTGGTAAGATCGATCTTAATAATTTAAAGACGTTCAATCCCAAATTATTTTCCACTGCCTATGTAAGACCAATCAATATTGTCTCTAAGTAGCGAAACGTGTTGATCGTAATTAAAGGGTATTTTTATGAGTTAGGTGTCTCAAAATTAAATAAGAATTGTCTGAATCTGAATGTCTATGAAACGATGTAGAACGTGTATATGCAAATGGTGGCTGAATACGGTTCCAAAAAGAAGATTCCTATGTCGAAACGGAGTCTTTTATCGATAGTGATAAGTGTACGCTATTGTCATGGGATACCCAACCATGTGAAACAGAAGTACTTATGTATTCGAACAAGAAATGAAACATCAGCACGAGCTCGTTGAATTCCAAGACAATTAAAACGCCACAGTAGTGATGGGATTAGAAATCTCTTGGGGAGAACCATTCCTCTGGAAGATGAAACTAACTCAGTCGCTCGATACGCAGAAGCGCGGTTCTAATGTTTTTTATTCTTAATTTTTAAAGTAATCTTTCGTAAAAATGGAATATCTTAGTACAATATCAAGTTTTTGCAATCTTTTTTTGGGGCTCAAGGTACTCTCAATTCTTTCGCAGTTTGCTTAGTTATGTCCTATCCTACGCCATTACAGCCAAATTTAGGACGTACAGCTATATTTGCGGTTTACTTAGAACCGCCTATACTCACTGAATAGCTCCATGCCGATAGTACTAACGTGGAAGATGGCTCGCCCTATGAATGCTGCACTCCAACATCGAGTGTACAACAATAGAGTATACATAGAATGCAAGAATGTGCCTTTAACACGTCGACGGTCTAATATTTTTAGTTAATAGTTTGACTGGTAGAATGTTCCATATGGAACATTGGATTTAAGCCCGAGGAATATGATGCCATTGTGGTAAGTAAATGAAGATAGAAAAATTTTCTTGTATCGAACGTTGGTGTCGAGTCTTGCTGAAACGTCCTATGATTTCTACCGGATTAGTAATCAAGAATCGTTTATAAATCTTTCAGTTAAAATGAGTGGTGAAGGTTTTGTGACAGGTATCGTGGTCCAAACCATCATTGATGCAAAGCAATTCGTTGGTCTAAATCATCTTTTGATTTGCAGTCTTACCAAGCACGATCGTTTTGTTTGTTTACATATTGTTGAACCGTTAAAGTGTTTTCATCATCTGAAAATACCAAAATTTCAAACCCGCCACATGCAAGTGTTTTAACAACTTTGCTCTTACTTAGAGAACCACCTTTGGTCCAAGTGTTAAATCTTGCCCTGTTTCTATTTTGTAGGGCCTTAAACGTTGTTTTAAACAATTGAACTGCACTATGTCGTGGATTACATTGAATTCTGGCCTTCACCTTTTGGTTCTGGCGATGTTACTATTTTTGAATGTTTTTGCGTTTCATTATAACGTGTAATGGTCCGATACACAAGCATTTTGTTCACATGTAATTGTTATAGCTCTTTAACAATAGATGGTTGCGATTATCTATTCATATAAGCCAAACAACACTGTTGCGTGCATTGTAACACTTTGAATGTCGTCCCTTGTATAGGGTGGCCCAATAACCGGTTCAGACTTCACATATCGGTTATTTTGGCTCTGGCAACACTATAGTGTCATACTTTCTTTGGCAGAAACTCAGTATTAACGAAATGAGTCGCTTAATGATTCAACAAAAGTGGAAAATTTTGGATATACTGTCCATAAACTGCGTGATACGCTTCGGCGGCATTGATGAAGGTTTTGTTCACAAAATCAACTTTTCGGACGAGGCGCATTTCCTTCGTAAACAAACAAAATTGTCGCATTTGGGGATCGGAAAATCCACAATGATATGTTGAGAAGACAATGCATCTATATTCTATTGTGTTTTACTTGTGCCGTGGCGGCATTATTGGGCCGTATTTTTTATTGACCCGTCTTTCGCGTCAACGGAATCAACTATCGCCACATCTTAACATTTTTTTTGGGGCCATATGTAAAAGATATTAGTTTATAATCGAGAATGGTAAACAATTGAATACCTACGACATTTTTTATAACCTGAATACTGCTGCCGGGAACGGTAACCTGAAATTTATTAAATGTTTGCTAACGATGAAATTCTACGATTTTCTGCAACCACCTACCCAAGATGAGAATCCTTTAATTACGGCACTCATCAAACGATAATCTGATATCTTATTTATTTACGGCGGTACGTTCCGGGTGAGCTGGATAAAAGTCGAGACGAACATTTGGTATCGATTTGTGACCGATTCGGGAAGTCTTACATGCGATAATGAACAGGAATGTTACGATTTATCAAAAGATACGAATGACAAATTGGTTATTTCGAGTAAGAATCAGGATTTGACGGATGAAGAGTTAGCCGAAAGGAATCAGTTTGATAAAATATTTGGGACTCTGATCAATGACGGTGTCGATTGTGACAATGTTGAACAACATATACTGGGTTGAATCTGTTACATTATCGTGTTCTAAGATAATGCAAAAGTATGTCGACGCCTTTGGTGTTGATCCAACCGATTTGACCGGAAATGTGCCACTACATTACGCAAAATCACAGGCTTTTTCAAACAATCGACAACAATCAAACAGATGGCGAATATATAAACTACCAAAATGAGCAAACCGGAGACACATCGCTGCACAGTTTATGTTCTCAATAATGGTGGTGATGTAGCAGCGACAAATCACAAGCGACATACACCGTTGATATACGCAACGAGGAGTGGTGTACAATTCTACTCGGCCACAAACCCGATGTAAAAGCGACATCGATGGTTGTACACCGATTCATGCTGCGTTCAATACGCTGCGATATCGCGTCGTTAACATTCTACTCGAGCATGAGCTGAGTGACTATTTAGCGGTGGATAAGAAGGTAGTTACATATATCTAAGCGGATTTATGACAATTTCAATTTTGATAAGAAAAATTGTCGCCTTTTTTCCAAAGTGTTCGACATACATTATCCAAAATTCTAGAAACAGCTGGAAGTGCACTGCAACAGTCGGAATGAATTTCAATAAAGAAGTACTCTTTTTAGGGACTTGTTCCTCTACTTCCTAGGAAATTTCTTTCTTTCAGAAGCAAATAGTTCGACACTGTCTGAAAAATCAACCACGAATCTGAAAAAATCCAACCATTTTTGTACTTGGTGGCTAGAAATGAATAAGGTTCAAGGTCATAACCAAATTAGTCCTTGGAAAGAATTTTCGGTTATCCAAGAAACTCATGTATAGATTACTTTCATTTACTCATCACTGTCTCCTCTTCTGAGTACGTTGACAGAGTACTAGTCCTTTTCAGATGTCTTAATACAAGGAATTGGGTCAGTATTGCAGAATGTGTTCCGCTTTAAGATAGTTTCATACATTTTCAAGCTCGGAACCCTCAATAAGAAACAATAAGGTAACTATCGGTTATCATTCTCATTTCTTACCCCGTCGTATAGAGTGTGAAGTGTCCTTGCCAATTCCTGAACGGCCTCTGGTTTCAGCAAGATGATGGGCCATGCCACACATCGGGCGTTATAAATTCGATGATCGCACTATCAGTCGAAATGGTGACGTGATTTGGCCGGCATGGTGCTGTGATTTGACGCCTTTGGATTTTTATTTTTGGAGTGTCGTGATGGACAAGTTGAAAGTCAATATTGAACCAAACATTACCGAAATAGATCAACACAATTCAAAATGTACTAAGAAAACTTATTGGATATTCTTGAAAACGACTCAAAACACACAACCCACCTATCACGTGTGAGCTACTCCACTGGTGGTATAAAAATGATAGTCGGTGTCAATGAAATGGTAAGGATCTGAAACGCGTGACATATAAAACAAAATTGTACACTAACTATTCATTTCGAACCCGGGTCGTCGCATTTACACTCCATATACAAGTGAGATGAAAATTAAATTGCCTCGACATCAATATTAATGCCAATTATAAAGAAAACATAATTTGTATAAATTTAAATTAATTTAAAAAAAATTAAATTGGCGCCAGTCATCGCACATTTAACATTTAACCACTTGTTTGTTATTGTTAGTCGTGTTGTTGTGAACAAAATCACATTCGCTGCCATTAACAACTCTATAAAATTGCGTTTACCTCAAATCGAAAGTGTTTTTCTTGAATGCACATCAGTTGGTACTGGATGATACCAAAACAAATGAGTCTCGCGGTAAGTGTAAGTATTCCCTCGAATTAAATGGTGTGGTTTATCATATAAGATTAAGTTTTACCTGCACCAACCTTCTGTTCGATGGTTAATTATTTTTATACACAATCTATATTTATATATCGTGTTATTAATAATTAAAGCGAAAGTAAAATTTTACATATATACAGTAAATATAATATAAGAATAATTTTAGTTGTTTCTTATTATTTTTCTTAATAAAATAGCACACAAGACAAGACACACAAACACACACACACACACACAGTACACCACACCACGCCACCCAGTACAACACAAGTTTCTCAATTTCTTCGATTCAAATGTGTGAAAGTCAAATATTTATACAAGATCGTTTATACACTCGCAAACTCGTACGTGGACACCGCGGACGGACAGTGTCACGAGAACGATGCAGAGCTGTGCTTAATATCATGACGTCACGGTCCGTGTGAAATTCAATCGAGGAAGTAAAAAAATAGTTTTTCGAATCAAATTAATCGCACATAACCATATTGACGATGTTACACATATTAACAACCATATTGCTACATCATATATACTCGTATACATACGTTTAACAACAATAAAACGATTTCTTTTAAGACATGAATCCAATATAACATAATATACGATGAGACGAGCAACTGTACAAAGACTATATACATATACGATATCGTCGAGCAACATTAACAAAGCAAAAAAAAAAGCGAAATACATTCATTTAGTAATATATAATTGAATGCTCACGTTTCACTTTCTCTATCAATATTGTTATAAGCCATTTTGGGCATCGAATTGTTGTTGCTTTGTTATACCATACACATATGTGTACTCGTATAACAACACATGGTTTAAAGTATAAAATTAGCGATGATATGATCATGTAACAGCTGAAAATCACATATTGCTCACCATCTTCGCTTTTACCTTGATTGTCTAGTTCAGCTCTGAATCATAATCGTTTCTCACTTGCCATGGTCTTACGATAAGAAATTGGTAATGGGACGTGTATAGAGGAGACTGATCGTTTTTGTACGGTTAACATACTGTCTCCATATCAAAAGCAGGAGTCTGGGAGGCTCCAAAAGTTAAACTTCATGCCATCTCGCTCTTTTCAGAAGTGAGGTATCTTAAGACTCACTGGGGCACTCTAAATTGACGTGGGGTTGCTGCTCCATGATCTTTAACATATAATTAGGATTTGCTGGATTGAACATATTTACGTACGGCTATAGGTCTGATTTACGTAGAACCATATGCAGATTGCATAACTCTATGCCAACTTATAGTATAGACATGGAAGATGGCTTTTGCAGCCTGTTCCCACCGGGATTAGCGGATACTTCCCCCTACATTTTTTTAAGTTTAGCTTTAATTGGGTGCAGGGCGGAATTTTAAACTGTCTTACTTCTTGTTACTGTCAGAGCTCCTTCACCCAACGCGCGATCCTTTAAGTAAAGGTTGATAGTTGCCTTAAACTTGTGTCTTAAATAAATTCGCGCTTTGAATCTTCAGTTTGGCAGCTTCACCGTAAACCTACACAGTAAAAAATTTCGATTGAATTTTACATGCTTTTGAGAGTGGGCAAAAATGCCATACCTATGCTTGTAATTTTAAACTTTTATGTAAAATTACATCGTTAGTGTAAAATTAATGTTTATGACTTGAATTTTAGGTAGTAATTTTGTTTGCATTTTCACGTAAAAATTACTTAAGTATGACTGTAAAATAACAGAAATAAAATTGAATTTTACAATTAAATGGTGCAATATTACGTATCGACTGTAATTTTTAAAATGTAAAAATACATTCATTGCGTAATATTGAACGATTTGAATGTAAAATTTAACAAACATTTCTGTAATTTTACAGTCCATCTTAAATAATTTTTACGTAAAAATATAGTACATAATTACTTAGAACATGTATTTTTCAACAAAGTGAATGGAGGAAACCAGAAACTAAACGTAGTTTTAGCTTTAAAATGAAACACAGATTTTTCTTGTTTTATTTGTATTATTTAAAATTAAGTTTTATTTAATTATGTAATAAATTTTAATTCGCCGGTCGTAGCTTAATGGTTAAGAGAGTTTCTCATCACGCCGCGGTCTCGAGTTCGATTCTCGCCGCTGACCAAAAATTAACATGCCACCGGATGACATAAAATGCGTTTGTGTGTAAAAACATTCGTTGGGTTGACCACCTACAATGTGCACCAATCGTTAAAAATTGGTTCGTAAGGTCTCAGTTGAGATGCGGTAAGGGCCGTTTACGGCCTCTAAGCCATAGATTATTTTTAATAAATTTTAAATAAATCTAAATGGATAAATCAATTCATTAAATACTTATACAACTGCTAACTCTACAGGATACTCAATATTAAAAACAGTTTGCAATGATTGCAAAATGTGGCTTGACGTTCCTCATCTTCGAAATCTACATAACAGATAAAAGATAAGTAATTGAATTAAATAAGTTTAATCAATAAGTTAATCAAATGAGTATAGAATCTTACTTACGATGCCAAACCATGGTGTAGTCATCGCAACAAAAATTTCAATTTGCCAAGTACCCACCTATAATAATAAAAATAATTATTATAAATAATTTTTCAAATTTATAAAATGCTAGGAAATCAATTCTTACCGAAAAATTTTTTCGCATCATATCCAAATCAAATAATTATGAAACGTCACATTGCACAACACTTTTTATTCCGCTGAAAACTGGATCGAAAATGCGTTTCTTAACTATTTTATTTATATTTCGACTTTTTTGTTTTGTTTTAAATGTATTTAATAGCAAAAGTAAAGGGTTTGGGTAATATTACATAACAAGTAGTGCAAAATTACATCCCAACTATTGAAATTTGCAGCAAAAAATCAGCATGGTTCAGAAACCGTTGTTTGTTTCACAGAATGATTTAAAATTGCAAGAACGTTGAATTTTACTTCAAAAATCTTGTAATATTTACATGTTTTGTATGTATTATTACTTAAAGAATTAAAATTAGCTTTAAATGTAATGTAATTTTCAAGAAACATTGTGCTTTTTTAAAATTATATTTAAAAGTACATACAATAGTTAATTTTATACTAAATAAAACGCGAAAATCCGGAATTAGCGTACTTTTAAATGAAAAATTGATTTTAACAGTAAAATACAAGTAAAATTAGTATTGAAAATTCAATTTTTTTAAAACAGTGTATGCATATAAACCGTTCCTTGTGTAATGGTGCTATTTTCTCCTTAAAGTTCTGCAACATCTCTGCAGTGCTGTAGGCTGTCTAGATATTTCGTATGAGTTTCATATTATTCGGATAGCACGCCACTGCACTCTATCCAGCAACTGGAGAGCAATGCCATATGCTCCACCCCAAACCTGACAGCAATATTCTATACACGTTCTAATAAAGGTTTTATATATCTGGAGAACCTGATGCGATCTTAAAATCCTTCTGCATCTAATGAGAAACCCGACTCGTTAAATTTGACCTGATTTTTTACTCCCCACTCAAATATTGTACTCAAATCGGAATTAATAAAAGTGACAACTTCCAGCCATTTAACGTTTAACTCTGAAGGAGTAGGCTTGACCTCGAATGAAATTGAAGAGTGCAATGTTGCATCATCAGCAAAACTGTGGATAGGGTTCACAATGCTATCCAACAAGTCATTAATGTATAACAAAAAAAGTTGGTGACAAAACTGATCCGTGAGAGACTCCGGCAGTTAGATAGTGTGTCGTTGATGATCCCCCATTTAGCATAACGTTGATCTTTTGGTCTTTGAGAAAGTTTACAAATAATATCTTCATGTCAAACCTTGTCAACGGCCTTGGAAAGTACGGTATTGCAAAGGCTTCTCCGTGATGCTCAAGGGCGAGATTCCATTTTATTGCAATATACGTCAAGAGATCGGTTGTGGAGCGGTTTTCGCAGAAGCCATATTTTTTATCTGAAATTATTTTATTTATAACTGCCGCAGCTTTAACCACTACGCTATTCGTTCGATTATGTTTAGTATCGCACAATTAATTTTATAAACCACTAACACTAGTATCTTTACTGTTGAACTTGCTTAATCTTGGACTTAAAGGCTAAACGCCATGATTCATGTGCTGATACTTTTATAGAGAATATATCAGTTAAACTATTAACACCCTTCTTTCAACCAACAAGCTTGATCTTAGCAAACCTAATAGTAATGACCATTATTATATCGAATAAACTGAGGGTTACAAATCAAAGGTATATTACCGAATTTCACCAGCTGTATCGAAAACCACAACTCTAATAGCTTAACATCGCTTGTGCGGAATCTCTTAGGACAAAGACTTAAGGCCATTACAGCACCATTCTATCGTTTTTGTATACGCGTGTATATAGATGACCTGTTGATGTTGAACGGTATATTTATGGAGCATTTTAAACTGATGGAGTTGGCCTTTTAACGAGCAACAGCACTAATAATAGCTGGATATCTAGGGTTGAATCCACTTAAAAGTTGATGCAGTATTTAGCTTATAGATACCTACGGACCTAATTGAGACTAGACAAATACATATTTATAACAAACTGGTTAAAGAAAGGCAATTTAAAGTGGTCGCAGAAAAAACGTATATAACGTAAGCCCATGATTTCATCCCAGAAAAATGCAATGGTAACACTAATGATATCGCGATAGTATATCATTTAAGTGTCATCCCACGATTTTGTATCAAAATAATATATATATATATATATAAATATATATATATATATATATATATATATATATATATATATATATATATATATATATATATATATATATATATATATATACATATATATATATATATATATATATATATATATATATATATATATATATATATATATATATATATATATATATATATGTATATATATATATATTTAATACCAAGATAGTAAATATTTTAACTATCACGACAGTTTTTTACTACCATCGCAGAAAATATTCTTATGATTTCAAGAATATCGTCCTTAAATAAAATAAAAATAAACATTATACAAAATTTAAAAATATAAACCAATACAAATCAAAAACTCTCAATAATAATTAAATAATTGTTAAAATAACACAATAAGAGAAATCATTTGAATCGTGCATATTCCAAATCTCAGAGTTCGGATTTATGGTGTAATGTCTGGAGGTAAGGATTTTAAAGTGTCATGTCAGGGAGTTCTAAAATAATATCATGAACCCATCAGAGAATAGCTATGTAAAAAATTAGGAATACGTACCGTTGCGTCATAGGTAGATTCATAAAAATACCAGCCATACATACAGAATTTTAACATACGGAAGGATCCACGTTTGAAAATTTGTGTGGGTGGCGATTATAAAGTGTCATGACGCAACGGTAGGATTTTCCTTGTTTTTTACATAGCTATTCTCTAATGAGTTCATGACATAATTTTAGAACTCCCTGGCATGACACTTTATAATCACCACCCACAAAAATTTTCAAATGTGGGTCCTCCACTTGTTAAAAGTATGGCTGGTATTTTTATGAATCTATGTAGCTATGACGCAACGGTAGGATTCTCCTACCTAATTTTTAACATTTTTATTCTCTAATGGATTCGTAACATAATTTTGCAACCCTCTCAGATGAAACTTTATAATCACTCCTCAGAAGAATTTTGGAATGATGTCCCTTCGAAATTCAAATATCTGTTTATTGTGTAATTATTACCATTTATAAATTATTATTAATATTTTTTGGTTTCTATCGGATTCCATTATTAAATTTTATAACGGTTTTATCTTATTTATTTATCGACGATATTCTTAAATTAACACAAATTATTTTCTGGGATGATAGTAAAAAACTGTCGTGATAGTTAAAATATTTACTATCTTGATGTTATATATATATACACATATATATATATATATATATATATATATATATATATATATATATATATATATATATATATATATATATATATATATATATATATATATATATTATATATATATATATATTATTTTGATACAAAATCTTGGGATGATAGTAAAATCCAGGGCACTTAAATGATATACTATCGCGATATCATTAGTGTTACCATTGCATTTTTCTGGGATGAAATCATGGGCTAACTTTATATACGTTCAGAAAGAACCGAAAAAGAATTTAAACCCGTTTCATATAAGGTGTGATGCCAGTATACTGCAGGAGTAGCCGCAATCTTATACACAAGAAGGATGACAATAATAATGAGATATATAGTGGCTTAGCTGGCAAAAATTAAGAGCTTTTGTTTTGAATGGCTAATGCAACAACAGACCTGAGTGGCAAGATAAACCGCCTATAGCCTGATGGATTCTAAAACGGCAGCGATCTAATTTCACAATATTTCATTAGAAAGGTAAAGATAATGTGATGGCTAACATATTATTTCAGATCTACTGTGATAATATCAATCTAATGGGTTCGATATTTAAAGTTCTTAATCATATAAGCTTTATACGGGTAAAATCAAGAAGTTGTCAGTGTCCGATTGTACGGTTAAGTTGTACCTATAACAACTGTACAGCAGCATTGAAAAGCCATGAAAATGCGCTTGGGCCTTAGTCCATATGATAAAATGCAAGGATTTTGACAGTTTTGGATCGCCTCACGTAATTTACATTGCTGTAATCTCCATGTGATGTTCTAGCAATGAACTCCAGTTATAAGAACCTTAGAAAGTTATTTTTGGTATGACACGAAAACCGCAATTCAAACCTGAGCGTTTCAAAACGAATGGATCCATCTATTTTAACTGCTATTAGACCTAACAAATACTTAGATTAAATCGCAATGGTGTCCACGACACAATAGAAAATATGGTACACTTGGAACATCGGTGAAGGAGAAGTTATATATTACCGGAATACCACTCTGCATTGGTTCACGATCCAGTCAAAAAATTCCAGGTTGGGCAAACAGTTTTCGTTTCCAAAGCAATGCTGAACCAGCAATGCTCTCCCAAACTTCAACAGCTTCAAGTTTTTGTCTCAGAATCGGCAACGATATGCAGATCAAATCTTTGTTTTTCGACGAAGTGACAACGGAGTGAAAGATACACTTGATCCACTATAATATTATTCAGCTTATGTTGATTGCAAAATCAGGGGTATCTGATCTTTGATGGAATCACCTTAAATTTTATTGAGGGCTACACACTTTCAAAACTGATCGCAAAGAGGTCACAAATATCAAGATAATTATCACAAATTCTTATAGCGGCAATACACTTTTTGCAGCAGGCCACATTTTATATCTTCTTCTCCACTTCTGAGGTTCTTGCAAATGCAGCTAACCTGAAATTTTATATATATAATCTAAAACAGTGACACGTTAAAGTTCTATTGGCCGGAGCCAATGGTTTAGCACACAATGACATCTTGAAGGCAAGCATTCTAGATAAAAGATCAAATATTTAATAAATCTAAAATCCTTAAAACGAAAGCTTATACTATTCTGTTCAAGAAGGAGGTTTAAGCCGTCAAATGAAACTATGTTTCGATAATACAATAAATGACAAAGAAACATGTAATATTGCCAGATTACAAGCAGGTGGGGTAGAAAAGACCTATCTCACAGCCCCAACACATTAGTCTGTCTGACAAATAATACGAGTTTGACTCCTTTTGAATGGTTAATCCATGGCTCGATCCATTCTCCAAACCGGAACTATATACATATATGTACAGGGGGGAGGCAAAAGTCCATTTCTGCTATACCATTTTGATTTCCTATAACTTTGTTCAAAGAAAAGATAAGTAGGTTTGGTTTTGATAAAAAGTGTGTTTGGTTTTTACATTTTTTTTCGTTAAGATTGGAAAATTTTATCGGCCAAATGGTGACCGCGATTCACTATGCAATTTTCAGCTCTTTTTAAGACATTTTTCATGACATCCTGCAACATATCAGGCTGAATTTCGGCGATTTTTTAAAAGACCTCCATAAGAAATAGTCTGGTGCTCTGAAATCCGGAGATTTGGCTGGCCATGCTAAATCGCCATTTCGCGAAATTATAGTCTTCATGGAAAAACATCATTCAATAATTGAATTGTTGAACGGGCTGTGTGTGTTGTGGCCCCATCTTGCTTAGTCCTTGCTCTTCCATTACAGGCACAAGAAAATTTCGAATCATGTCTTGGTATACCGTTCGGCAGTAACAGTAACTTCAAAACCTTGGTCATTTTCATTAAAAAATAGGGACCAATGATGTTTCCAGCATGAATACCACACCATACAGTGGTTTTAAGTCGATGCAATGATGTTTGATGAATTAATTGAGGATTTTGTGTTCCCCAAAACCGAATGTTCTGTTTATTGCCGTGGCCACTGAGATGAAAATGGGCTTCACCGCTCATTATCAATTTAGACGAAAAATCTTTAATATCACCAGACAGCCTTAGGATTGCATTACTGTACTGAACTCGTTGATCAGGATCACTCGGTAGCAATTTTTGGACTAATTGCATTTTGTACGCGGGAACATTTTCAAATCAGTTTTCAAAATTCGCTTTAAACTGCGTGCAGAAATGCGTACCTGGGAACCACGTCGAATTAATGTTTCTGCAGACTCTGCAACACTATCACGCACCAGAGCCACACTTTAAGCGTTGCGAGACGTCCGCTGTCTTCCAGAACGAGGTCTGTCTGCTGTCGTACCGTACTGTCGAAAGTTTGCATGTAAACGATAAATTGTGGTTTTGTGAGGCAATATGGACGATTAGGATATTTTTGACACAATTTCCGTTGAGTGGCAATAATGGAACGATTATTTTAAATAAATATTGTCACTATTTCTGCTCGTTCTTGCTTGTGGCGTATATTTGTTCATTATTAAATTGGGGCGTCTACACAACACAATGGTTAAAGCAAAACTGAGCTTAACGTCACAAGATGGCGAGCAATTAAAATGGTAGTGGGACTTTTGGCCTTACAGACTCTCAGATAATGTCTACAACCATCTGAAGAAGATTCTGCAAAAGTACTTAACGATTACATCTACATAATCAAATTTCTTGACTTTTTCAAGTTTGGCACCTATGTTAATATATGGCTCGATCTATTCTCCAAACCAGAACTATATACAAATATGTATAACAGTAGTGGAGCTGATTACGTAAAGTTATTGGTTATTGGTAACAGGGTAGGGTTAAATGAACTTCCGTATTTTAATGTTTGTTGGGTTTGTTTGTCCATAGGAAAATTTATTGTTAGGAAGTGCTAAGAATGGAAGTTATGAGGGTTACCCACTAATACAGTTGAGTGTCATACAATTCTTTACTGCGTCTGTATTTACCTCAAATACCTACATCCAAGGTTCATTAGTATAGGCATAGAGTTCAGATCTTGTTCTTTTCTTACCATTATATACACCATGCAGACTTGTTTGCTTAAAAACTTAACGTATTCCTAGATTTCAAGCAAGCCTACGAGTCGACCAATCGAGAGAGAGGCTATGGTATGCTCTTGGAACACGTTCTTGGTGCTGATCCGAACCGAATGATACAGTGATATTTAAAGGGAAAGGTCACTGTCACTGACGATGGCTCGACGGCGCAAAGAGCGATCTGACATCAATTGTTTACAACAGTATGAAGAGTTGACTCATGATCTAAACCTATGGAGTTAGATTGTTGACTCAGATTGTGTACGTTATTAGTTGTTCAAAGAAGAAATATCCTTGGTTGTTTCATCTGGGCCTTCTTCTGTGTTCATGTGTGTCATCTCACACACATTCTTTCTCCACGTCAAATCCAAAAGACAAGACAACGATGTTCTAACGTTTCATTTGTTTCTCTATATAGTTGTGCTAGCCTCGATTCTTCAGTTCGAGAGTTCTGGCGATTCATGTTCGGTCAAAACTTGTGCCTTTCTTGGTATTATGTGAATTAAATACAAAACTATACCTCGACATGCCCGCAGCCCTTTACTCTTTAAAAAGCGATTTATTATAAAAAGAATGTAATTACTTGTTGGTGATCTCGCCATGATTCAAGATTGGGTTACATATAATTAAAGCGTAATTCACCACTCCGATATTAATAAAAGATTAGTCCATATATATAATATAAAACCACCTTAATTCTTAATTATGTTCATTTTTATGGATGCTGTATGTATAAGACGCAAATTTTTTTTGAGAAAAACCTTTCACCGCATACACACCAAATCTGCAACAAAGAACAGCAAAAACAACAATATTTCGATGTACATATAGACAAGTATTCTCACTGTGTGTGTGTGTGTATAAAAATCAGTAAACGATACTGTCGACCTCATCTCACTGATTGACGATAAATTATAAACTTTCCATCTTTATGTCGATTTACTTAAAAAGGGAAAACAGCGAAATGCTTTACAAAAATATAAATCGCGCAAATAATCGTTAAATCTCTTGTAGGCGTCGTTTTGTTGTTGTTGTACGCTTAAGTGACATTAACATTCAATAATCAAGTTCAGGAGCAATTGATGAAAGTATATAGGTGCGAGGATACCATTCCACACGCACTCGGCTAACCAAACTCGTTGTATTTCCCAATCATGCGTGAAAGCGAGCGCGATAAGGAAACCGCGAGCATATGTAACACCGCATGATTGGTATGCACAATAACGCGTCTAAAACAAACGAAGTATTAATTGGAAAGAAAGTAATTACCAAATCGATTAAAATTTTTGGATCATAACATGTGCACAACCAACAATAGATGGATTTACATAATCCGTTTGTGTACGAGTGTTTTGCAATCGATGTTTTGTATACATCTGTGTAATCCAAATTTGATTAATCGTTCGACGTATTGAATTTTAATTGATCGGTTACGTCGCACGATCATCGCATTGTTGTATATATGCAGTTTAAACCACTTACCTCAATTTTATATGTACGCGACAATTGACGTACATACATGAAGTACATATAGAAGAAATGAAATGACATAAAATCGATCGATCGATCGATCGGAAATTTCTTTCGGTTTTGTTTCTTATTTCGAGTTTGACAAGACGACATCAGATCGAATATATACTCAAGTATATAATCTTTATGAAATGAAAGTGTGGGGGAGTGTATATAACGGTCAATTGAATTATAAAAGTGGAAAACAAATTTATGGTCGATGGATGACGTATATACACGATTAACTTGAAATCGATTTTCTTATTTACAATTTTTAATTTGTCTTTGTACATCCTTTACATCGGAAACGTGATCTCGATTCGGCTCAGAAATTACACGACCAGAACTTACCAGTCTAACTTTACTTTTTATTTGCACATTTACAACATAATTGTGACACTATATAGTTGGACATTAGCTGTCCGATATGGCGATTTACCACTGCTTACAAAATCGGATGGATTTTTCATTCCATTTACTCCAACAGTCAATGTGACGTTGGTTGGGAGTAACGTTCAGAATAATTCTTTTTTCACTTTAATAGTGTATACGACTGGTGTCACTTGTTGTATTGAATTGATGTTTTTCGTCACTCACTGTAGTGTTATCGTCAGTCGAGATGAGATCACATCTTGACTCTTTAAAACTAAACTTCAACATATGTAACGGCATTGCCCCCGAGTTCTTTCGAGTCTGATTGTTTCTTCATTATGATATCTCTGACCTAATTCTGCTCGTCTCGGACAGTAACACCAAGCTCCTGCTAGGTATGGGAATAAGCTCGGAATATGCATTTTCAAATTCAACTCGAGTAATAGCCGGTAAGCCGCCCAGGTGGCGCAGTGGTTAAAGCTGCGGCAGTTGGAGCGGGAGGTACCGGGTTCGAATTCCGATTCGGAGCAACATTCAAATGGGGTTTTCACCTTCGATCGTTTGGGCGGTGCGATCGGTGGTGTAAAAATGGACAAATATCTGGATCTCCTGTCGTGTTTAGAATCCATGGGCCGACCCATCTTCCATGTCAGTACTATAGGCTTACATGGAGCTATGCATTGCGCAGATGGTTCTACGAAAACTCGGACCTATAGCCGTACAAAGAGTGGTATCACAACGGACCGTCGCCGGTCTAAGTGTGCGAAAGCAGCCACAACAACCTAAACCTAACCTAATAGCCGGTAAATGAAAATCCTATTGATGTATAAAGCTTCCCGACCAGACAATAGCTGGGTATCTTCTATTTTTATGTTTAGATCTACCTGGTAAATTTATATCGCTTCCAAATATTACATTGGTTGACGTGGAAAACAGGAGTCAAAGTGTATTTTATCGTTTTCCACCACTTTTGCTTACGGTCCTTCATGATTCAATTGAAAATTTCCAATGTCTTTGCCCAACTTTTCGTATTGTTTAGTTTCTTGTGTTTTAGTCAAAGGCTCTGCTACTGTTAATACTTCAATAGGATTTGAATCTGCTTTGAACTCTTGCAACCGATAACTTTGATTACATAGGTTATATTTTCTTTAGTGTGCACATTTCTCTGGCTTTTATTGGATAGCATGCGCAGATACACGGTTATGTACGCCATATCAATCACAAAATCGTTTATCAGATGCCCAAATCAACGAATAATCCTCAAACTTTGGATAATCCTCAAACATTTGGATAATTTGGTAGCGTTGTTCCAGCACAATTCTATATTCATGTTGATTTTCAGAGTAAACTGATCATAAATGTTTAACCATGAGCTCAGTGAAATCCTTATTTGACAGTTCGCTTCTTGTATTTGATTGATTGGATTTTAGATGGCTGTACATAATCCAAAATTTCCCTTATACTAGCTCTTTAAGATTACAATAAATCGGACCACGTATAACGCAACATTTATCCAAGGTGATTTCAATGCAAAAATAGGAATTGACAACACCGGAATGGCGACAATGGGTAAATACTCACTCCTTTGTTGTTTATTTGCAAGAAACAACAACGGAGAAAGACTCATCGACTATATTGTGTCACAAATCAGCTATTCATAGGCAGCAGCAAATCCCCACACAAGAATATCCATACACCTGGACATCGCCAGATGGCAGAACAAGAAATAAAATTGACTATGTGCTTGTAAATAAGAAGTTTATATCCTCCCTACAAGATGTCTATGAACACCAACTATTAATAGCAACATTCAAAATCAAACCAGCCGCTGTGAAAACTACATGTACAAATCGGAAGAAATTCAACATAGATAGATTGAGAAATACAGACAAAATAAATATCTTCAATGAAACGCTCCAAATCAATCTACCGAATAATGAAATCAGCACTCTGGATCAAAAATGGGAAGAAATAGGAAACGCATATTCGTAAAAACTACTACAAGTGTGCTTGCAAGGAGTGATCGTAGAAAATTAACAGAATAAATTATCGTGTACGCCTGCCAAGTCAGTGGCAGCATATAGAAATATGCGCACGTTACACCAATGTGTAAGAAAAATCACCGGAAAATTTGCAAATGCACCACCGATAAAGGATTAACATGGACAAGACCTAGCTACATACGACCAAAAACTAAATAGATGGAAGGAGTTCTTCGAGAACAATGACATAGATAGCGAACCAATGAAGGAGCCTCCAGATGAAACCATAAATACCTATACACCAGCAGAGCGGGAAGTTACAAGTGCCATAATGAAGCTGAAAAATAAATAAAGTCGCTAGAACCGACAACATACCAGCTGAACAACTTAATGGAGATGCATTAACAACTGCAGGAGCACGAACCACTATTAGTAGTAGTGTGGAATACTGCGAAAATGCCGCAATAAATGGAAAGAGGACTTAACCATAACTATCCCAAAGAAAGGTGACATAAGAGAATGGAAAACTGACAAGACATCTCACTACTCAACAGTACAATGAAACTATTAGTAATGGTTTTTTTTTTTTTATTATTTCTCTTTTTTTTATCTTGCTGGTGTTATCATGGCATCTATGCATGTAATTAAACAGATTAACTTGCAACATAGCAAGTCAGCTTCTGTAGAACTAAAGAAGTTGCTTGTTAACTCGCACACAGATCTATGCTTAGTTCAGTAACCTTACCTTCTCGATGGTTTGGTTTCTGGACTAAACACTCCAGGTGGCAGAATTCTTTACAAAAATTCTACCGCGAGAACCAGAGCGTGCATCTGTATCTCAAAGAATATGGATGCATCTCTTATTGAGGAGTGTAGTTCGGCTGACATTACAGCTGCTAGAATCACTCTTAACTCTCAAACTGAAGTGGTTATTGCTTCAGTGTATTTTCCTTACGATACCGCTACTCCACCTCCCTCTGAGGAGTTTACATATCTAGTAAATTGGTGTAAGGTTAAAAACTTTCCTCTGATAGTGGGTTGTGATGCTAACGCACATCATTCTCTATGGGGGAGTACTAACGTTAATAACAGAGGTTCTATTCTGTGATATTCTGACCTCCGATCACAGGTGCATTTCCTTTAATATTAATCTTAAAAGAACCCCGTTAAAACCCTACCGTAATCGGAAGCTTACCAACTGGAAAATATATCCTATTGAGCTTGTTTCTTTAATCGAATCTCCTAAGAAAATTCGCTCATCTGTGGATATAGAGCTGCAGGCTTCTGCACTGTCAAAAGCAATCACAACTGCGTTTGAGATTTCGTGTCCACTTATTACTAACCAAAAAACTCGTAACAAACCTTTCTGGTGCTCTGCTCTAAAAAGGTTAAGGAAAACTACTAGAAAGCTGAAGAATAAGGCCAGGAAATCTAATCTTCAGTCTGATTGGGACAGCTTCTTAGCTTCTCAAAAAGTTTACAAAAAAGAATTAAGAACATCACAAAGAACCTCCTGGGTAAACTTCTGTGAGGAAATCAATAGCTTACCTGCGGTAGTTAGACTTAATAAGTCGCTGAGCAGGAACAATACCCGTAGACTTGATTCACTTCGTCTACCTAATGGCAAGCTTACTTCTTCTAAAAAAGAAGTAAGCGACCTACTTCTCACTACCCATTTTCCAGGATGTAAAACCATTGCAACCGAGAATACTGGTGTAGTCACTAACGATCGGGATGTAGTTCCCAATTGGGACCTTGCCTGCAGATTAATCAATTATGAGGTCTTACGTTGGAGCCTGTTCTCCTTCAAACCCTTTAAATCTGCTGGTCCTGACGTTATTTTCCCTGCCATTTTACAGCATGGATACCCTCTAATTAAGGAACATTTACTGCATCTGTTCCAGGCTTGTATAGCTTTTAGTTTTGTTCCTCAATCTTGGAGCAAAAGTAAAGTAATTTTTATTCCAAAAATTGGAAAGTCGGACTACACCGACCCCAATTCATTTCGGCCTATCTGTCTGTCATCAACTTTTTTAAAATCTTTAGAAAGGATTGTTGATAGGTTTATTAGAGAACAACATTTAGCTACCGCTCCGCTCAGCACCACACAACATGCTTCCCGTGTTGGCAAATCCTGTGAGACTGCCTTACATGAACTTGTAACTAGGATTGAGAGATCTATGCACAACAATGAGTTTCTTGTGGGCACTTTTTTGGATATTGCAGGAGCCTTTGATAATACTTCTTTCGTCTCGATTACGAATGCATGTACTAAACATAATATCGAACCCAACATCATCAGATGGATTGAATGTATGCTTGAATCTCGTATTGTGATATGCGAGGTGCAGGATACTTTTATTTCGGTCAAAGCATCCAGAGGATGCCCGCAGGGAGGTGTTCTTTCACCCCTGTTGTGGCTCCTGGTCATTGACGAACTTCTTGTTATTCTTCGTGATTCCGGTTTTGTCGCCCAAAGTTATGCTGACGATCTGGTTCTGACAGTTTCAGGCAAGCATCTGAATGTCTTATCAGATTTAACTCAACACGCTCTTCTCATTATAGAACAGTGGTGTATAAATAAGGGTCTTCATGTGAACCCATCTAAAACCGACTTGGTTATTTTTACTAGGCGTAGGAATACTGCAGCTTTCTCTGTACCATCACTTTTTGGATGTAAGGTTAATAGCTCAGTCTACGTCAAACACCTTGGAGTTTTCCTGGATAATAAACTTTCTTGGAAGTATCATCTGGATTTTAAACTACAAAAAGCCACTGCTTTATTTTGGCAATGCCGTAGAGCTTTTGGTAATTCTTGGGGTTTATCCTCCAAAATATTATACTTTATCTACAAATCACTAGTTCTTCCGATGCTAACTTATGCATCCGTGGTTTGGTGGCCCGTGGTTAAAGTTAAATCTTCAATTGGAAAACTTAATTGTTTGCAAAATTTGGCTTGTCGAGCTGTAACTGGAGCCATGGCTTCAACTCCGCTACTAGCTATGGAACTCATTCTAGCCCTACCCCAGTTACATTCCTTCATTTTAGGTTCAGCTGGTTCGGCTGCCTCTCGCTTGAGGAGTGTTGGGGCGTGGAATGCTCTTGGCACTATTTCAGGCCATAGATCAATTCTTGATGAATTTATACGAACGATGCCAGAAATCGACATGGTTATTGATAGGCTTCTGCCTGTATTTAATTTCCACAGATCTTTTGAAGTGTTGTATCCATCAAGGGATATGTGGTTTTCGCCAGACTTGCTCAAACAATTGTCCGAATCACTTGTATTCTTTTCAGATGGTTCTGTCTCTGAACAGGGCACTGGCTTTGGTTACTACTGTCCATCGCATGATTTGAGATACTCAGGTAGTTTGGGAATCTACTGTACTATTCATCAAGCGGAATTAATTGCGATTACTCACTGCGTAATTTCAGCTCTAAGTCTCGTGGCCGACGGCAAAAAGATTATATTTTGTACGGATAGTAAAACTGTACTTAACTCCTTGAACAATCCTTTAAACAGCTCTAAACTGGTAGGGGATTGTAAGTAATTTCTGAACCTCCTTGGTTGTAGCAACAAGGTAACGGTCATGTGGGTTCCAGCCCATTGTGACATTGAAGGCAACGAAATTGCAGATTGCTTGGCTAAAACTGGTTCTCGCTTACATTTTGTGGGTCCTGAACCAGCTGCTCCTCTACCTCTTCACATAGTGAAGAATACAATTAAAACCGCTGCCATATCGAATCTAAAGCTTACGTGGTCAGCCACACCAACTTGTCGCAAGGCGAAATACTTTGTCATAGGGCCTAACCCGAAGTTAACCAATTACGTTCTTTCATTGAATAAGGATAACTTGAGAATACTGGTTTCTATACTTACTGGCCATGGCCGATTCAAAAGCCACCTTCATCGCATAGAACTTGCCAGTGATGCCGTATGTGACGATTGTCTTGAAGATGTTGATGATAGCTTACACTTTATCAGCAGCTGTCCGGCTTTCGATCGCATGAGATTCCTTGTGTTCAACTTCAGGAATATTCCTGTAAATTTACTGTCTTCTCTGCCCTAGTCCAAACTGCTCCAGTTTGCTAAGGTTGCAGAGCGCATCTGTGCGCTTTGATGGAATCCAAGGTTTGCACCATGGGCCCTCTGTGGCATTGAGTGCGGAACCTCTAAGGGTTCCAGCCATATTTTAATAATAATTAGTAATGGTCATCCTAGAACGAATCTCACTAACTGTGAACCAACACATAAGAAACGAACAAACTTCAGAGTAGGGAAAAGCTGTACAGACCACATCAACACAGTCCGAATCATCGTCAAACAATCCAACGAATGGAACTCACCACTAAATCTACTCTTCGTGGACTTCGAACACGCATTCGATTCCATCAATAGAAGTGCAATCTGGAAAGCACTCTGAGAAATAGGCATCCAAGGAAAATAATCGAACCTATCCGAGAAATAAAGTGCAACATAAAAGTAAACAGAGTGGCATATGTACTACAATACACGAGGAGTTAGACAAAAATGTGCAATATCTCCACTACTGTTTCTCATACTCGTATAGTACTGGATAATGTTATGCGCAAGCTAAACATCGCATCACCAAACGATCTCTACTACGCAGATGATATATGCCTTCGAAAACACATATACACAGACATGCAGCAAAAGCTAAGGGTTCAATATAAACATAAGAAAGACGAAGATGGCATTAACCAACGCAGCAACAAAGCGAGAAACACTTTCAACATGTTCTATAAGATCTGGAATGCATCCGTCCTGTCAAGAAACACCAAGATGCGAATGTTCAATGACTGTATAAAATCAGTACTGACTGTGAAACGTGGAAACATACGCAGAAAATCACAAGAAGACTCCAAGTGTTTGTGAATAAATGCCTTAGGCGATTGATCAAAGACTTTTGGCTAAATTAGATCACAAATGAAGACTTACTGCGACAAACAAACCAAGTGGACATTGAGAAGGAGATCGGGAAGTAGAAATGGAGATGGATAGGACACACGCTGTGAAAAACACCAAATGACTTAAACAGGATGTCGCTGGAATGGAATCTGCAAGGAAAAAGGAAACTTGGAAGGCCAGCAGTTACTTGGATAAGAACGGTGCTAACTGAAGCAAAACATCTTGAAAAAACATGGAGGAACTAAAAAGAAGAGCCCCAAATAGAGTGCGATGGTCCAATCTAATAGACGCCCTATGCTCCTAAGAATGGAGATAAAGGGAAAAAATAACGCTACATATTAAAATGGAAATTTGACTATGCCGTAATTGGGGTAGCCAGAAGGTACAGAATCCATTTTCCATTCTGAGTATACATTTCCACAGTTGTGTTCCTACATCGAATGCATATGGCACATATTATTTCATTCCAATCTATAATCAGGGCTCAACAACATCATTGGTATGACAGAGCGTAGTTGGTCACGATGAATGATAATTATTTAAATAATTTCGACTAGACGTAATGGTAGTAAACTATCGTTCTCAGCTCCATCTCAGATTAAAGTGTTAAGCTTTAAGTGATTGGACTCATGCGATCACCTAATTGAGATTTATGGAAACAGTTATATTTAACTCAGGTCTGTAGAGATTCAGAGACGTCAACCAGGTTCATTAGGCCGAGATTTCAGAAACCTTCTAAATCAATAGTTGATTCTCAAATAGGATACCCGATATGAAGAGCAGGAGCGGGATGTATACTTAACAATTTGGCCTTCTCCTACTCTTCACTTATTGCAGTTTGCTTTAATAAAAGTTTTAATTCGGAATCGATGCTGGTTCATTGTACCAAGAAAAGTTTTTTTTCTAAGTGACATGAGATGAAATATTGTCCCATCTCATCTGTTGCAGATCATTAAATATATTTTCGCTATATTTTTTAAGAGACAACAACGCCATGCTGTCTTTTATTACCCATATGACTAGGTATCCAGTAAAAACTGATTTTAATCCCACTGCCAAGTCGATTTAAGATAACTATTTATTGTCGAACATGCTTCGACGAAACGGCTATGAAATTAATTGCCTTAAGTGTAAATTTCTCTATAATCCAAAGGATGCTCTCAAACATGTGTCATTTCTTGCCCGTAACACAATCATGAATGAAAGGTTAATTTGCTGGATTGAACGGTTTATTATGTGGCACAACACAACAACGCCCGAGCCAAGCGATGGTGCCTTACCAATTGCATAACATGCCAAGTGAGTAAGTCGATCCAAATGAACTAATATTTAATCTATTATTAATTGCCAGAGTCTGACACAACACATATCAGTTTCACACAATCTTATATAACACCGTGTTAAGTGCATATGAAAGTTTTTTTCAAGATTAATGTAAATTTTTCCCCTCCACCCAAAATATCAGTGTTGTTGAGCTGACGATGCGATTACAACTTTCAAAATATGTACACACACACACAGTGGGTAAAACCAAAGTTGTTAGATAAGATCATGTCAATGTGTATACAGGATACACAATTACCAAAAAAATGTACATTTCCATTGACCCAATAAGGGTTGTGCAATATTGACAACAGTTGGAAAATCCTAATATTTCATCTCAGTATATAACCACATCGTTAACTCAATGATAATTTTCAACTTGAAACTCAACAATTTTATGTTGTGTGCTTTTAACCAAAAAAAAAATAATAATAATAATGTTAAATTATTCACCATGAGCCGAATGTGTCGGATCATAAATTCTGAAAAATTTATGTTTTGAATTATGCGATATTTTCACATAAAACATTTTCACATTAAAGGGAATTTCGTAATGACAAGTGCGATTTTCGAAATTGGTACATCAACAAACAAGATATAGTTTCATTGTGCCGAATACATATCTAACTCGTATAAATTGGAATCAAGTTCAATGTGAAATTTTGAACTTGAAACCCACTTCGTATACGATACATAAAACTGGTCGAAACGGTTTACGTAATTTGCGATTTTACAAAACCATGTCTAAAAGTGTTAAATTAGCTTAAGCGCGCGTCGATGTTGCGCAAAACCGAGTTTCAATATAAAAATGACGGTTACTTTCGTGTTCTTTGTTCATTAACTATATACGAGTCTAATCAATCAACGTTGTATCTACTTCAATCTACTTATATATTTAACCGTTAGTTTGTCTTAAGATTTTCTATATGGCTATACTTACTTTCAATAGTTCATTAAACTTGACTACAACCATAATAAAAACATAGAAACGAGCGCATGCGACTATTTTCGGTCAGGTTTGTGCATCGCGAGACTAAGATGGAATTAGGTTCGATGCACTGCTATATACGACTTGTGGTCGAGTACCGTTGCATTACATCGCGCGGGCACAGTGTGAAATATAGCATATACATAAAATGCTGTATATAGATAGATCCGCGTCTTATGTTTTTTAAGACGTTGATCTTTTAAATATTTTGAAATCTTTGAAGTTTTAACATTGTCTCTTGAACTAAACCTTGAAAAGCAACAATTATATTTTTACGTATATACGAATGTTATTATTTATTATTTCTCTGCTCGTTTTGTTGATTTTGATTGCTTGCTGCTGCCGTTGCTGCTTGTTGTAAATGTTGTAATTCAAGGTTTGTGTTGATTTTATTTTTTTTTTTTCTTCATTTCTTTTTTCTTAAATTTTCACTTTTCAAATTTATATTAAGATTTCGTTTTTTTTTACTTTATCGCTTTTACTTTCGACTTGAATATTTTTGCTGTTGTTGTTCATGATCAATTTATTATTATATTTATGATCATTAAAATATGAAATAAAAAAAATGTGATCGTGAAATAATCACATTTTGCATGAATAATTTACATGGTGATCGCATCATCGTTAGTTATATGATCATCGGTTTCAGTAGTATACCATAAACCCGTTAAAATTTTAAGATATAAAAATGCTCGCGATCATAAATGTCAAAGTGATCATTCCGCATGTGACCACGATCATAAATGTGAATTATAAAACATCTCCGATCCCCTATTTCGACCCTGTCATTCTTAATATTTCAAACACCAAGTGGGAGCGGGAGGTGCCGGGTTCGAATCCCGATAGGGGCAGGATGCGAAAAGGGATTTTCACTATCGATCATTTGGGCGGGGCGATTGGTGGCGCGAATGAACACATCTGAGACTCTGGTTGAGTTTAGAATCTGTGTGCCGACCCATCTTCCATGTTAGTACTATATGGTGGCATGGAGCTATATGCAATGTGCAGATGGTTTCTACGTAAAATCGGACCTATAGCCGGAACGTCAAATAAAAGTGGGATGTCACAATGGGCCAATTGAGCCTGAGTGAGGTAAACAATTAACGCACAGTCAAATAAATCGAAAATTTAGAAAACTACTTCTTGTCATTGTGCTAGCACTGTTCTGACACGATTAAACACTACCTATACGAGTCGCATAGGTACAGACATTATGTCCAGTAGTATATGCCTGATGAGATGGATTTCATCGTTTCGCTCACACAAAATTTGAGGATCTTCCACAACGCGGTGGTACGACCAACCACCGAGTCCCTTCCTATACAGGATTATAACGTAAGTCTCTCCCTAAACTTGGTTTATTCATTCCAAACGTCGTTTCACATACCCTCAGAGTCAGAAGCCTACAAATAATTCTATAGTGTTCAAAACCTAAAAGCTGCCCTTTGATAACGCAACATTTAATGCCATAAGTTCAGCCGATTCAAGCGGTTTAATGCCATGAGTGTCAAGATTATAAGTGTTCACATGCAAATGCGATTAGCATGGGAATGTTCAGCCAGACTTAGATATATAATCATTCCTAATATAAAGGTATATGTATTTCAAGCCAAATAACTGCTCTCAAGCAAAATGGGTTCCAAGAACTTTATAGAACTTGACTTTAAAAGATTAAGACACACCAATTTAGCTACCGTTTCGATCAAAATAACTTTTTTCATATTGAGATATGACATTTATATAACGACTGTTCGATAGGAGGATAATTCTCTGACAACTCATCTACCCTCCACAGAGTCTCAACCGATAACAATGTCCGCTGCGATTGATTCTGAGTTCTATAAGCATGATAATAAAGGGTTTTCCAATAAGAGGTTTTATTTTCAATAAGTACCTGCTATTTCGACAGCTGTCAGTTTTGAAGCTATCATCTTTTGACATTTAACAAGTAAAACCTACGACATTATTGAAATGATACGGTACATCTTTCAACAACGCATTGAAACAGTTCGCAAAACTATACTTTTTGGTTGTCCTGAAGCACCTTCTCGGCCAGCAATAGTGAAACTGGCGGAAAAATCTGAGCTGTTGCGACCAGTTAGTGATGTAAAGAATCGAAACCGTGTGCTTTGCTCAATAACAACGGAGAATAATGTTGCTGTAGCCCGTATAATGTTGAAGAAAACCCAGGTTTGTCGATTCCTCGTCGATCTTTGGAATTAGACATTCTACAAACGACCTTACAACGTATTTTGCATAAAGACTTATGTTTTAAGGCTTTTAAAGTTCAACTAACACGAGAAATCAAGCTGGTCGATCACCATGAATGTCATAACTTCGCTGATTGGATACTTCAAATGCATCATAATGATCCGGATTTTCATCGAAAAATCATCTTCAGTGATGAAGCCCATTTTTACCTCGGAAGCTACGTTAATAAGTAGAATTGTCGCATTTGGGCTCTGAAACTCCAAGAATGATTTTTGAAAAGCCTCTCCATTCTCAACCTGTCACTGTTTCGTGCGGTTTCTAGGCTAGCAGTGTGATTGGGCTTTACTTTTTCGATTATGACGCTGGTGCAACTTCTACGGTGAATGTATTGCGCTACCTAGTTAAGATTAACATTTTTTTTGGCCGGAATTGGAAGATATTGATGTGAATGACGTTTATTTTCAACAAGACGGATTTTCTACGTGCCACACTAGCAACAAAACAATTGCAATTTTGCAAAAAAAGGGTCCTGACCGTGTTATTTCTTAAAGGGGTGATCACAATTGGCCACACAGATTTTGTGATTTAATTGGTCATGGAAAATTGCATGAAAAGGATATTGTGCTGCAAACGTAGCCGTGGTTGCCATTAGGCTGATATCGTTTTCAAATGTTTGGATACGACCTTAAAAGGGTTCAGACATAATTCAATGAACGTTGCATCATACCACTGTACTCTCGAACAAGTATTGTTCAGAAATGGTTCATCGGCGAGGGTAAAACTAACCAGTCTCCCGACGGTCTAATTTCAACTCACGTTGACTTGTATGAACAAATAAACCATTGCTTGTTGAATTTTTCCACAAACCAAATATCTGTAGTAACTTTCTGACATCTCTTACTAAAAATTCTTTAATATACCAAAAGAATCGATAAGTCATGCTTTAGCAGTCTCTATTTGTACTAATCATGGAGATGTGTGATTTATATTCGTAGTAAGTTGAACTTGGGACACCTCCGTTATTATTTGAAAGATGTACCGCTCCAGTCTAGCATCCCATCTAGCAGTGACCTTGAACTGGATCACATACCTGAATAAATATGTATACAAGTTCTATAAATCCATATTGATATATGGGATCTATAAAGGTAGTGGGAACACATCTGTCAGATAAGTAACGAGATTTTGTATTCATTTGTTGTGTTCACTTGAGACTTTTGCGGAATCAGTGGTGGTCAGCCCGGATAAAGTTTGAACTATGGTGGATGCATGGTAACGCTAGTCAAGCTCATTCAAATTTTACAAAAATCATTGTATAGATGTTTGCGGACTGGCATTGTCTTAATGGAAGATGACGTCTTTTCCCTTGATTAGTTAAAGGTACTTTAATCACATTAGTTGTTGGCAGTAAGAGTGGAAACAATAGTCTGGTTAGGTTGGAGCAGCTCATAATGCAATATTCACCTCCAATTCCACTAAACAGAAATATCTCCAGCTTCATCCAACTTGGAAGAAATTTTTCGTTCCTTATGTAACCCATGTGTCTTTGCCCGTTTCACGGTTATGTCATAAGATGAAATGTAACGATCTTACTGTTCTATCGACTTGATTAAACCTTTTGTGTGCTTTCCCTCATTAAATTTTCATTTAACTCAATATTATAGTGAAAACTTCAGTTTGTATATGATGGAACTCACTGAGTTCTTGTTGTGACGCTTGCAAATTTAGTCCACTCAATATATTCCGAAAGTACAGTATATTTTCAGCATCTGTATAGTAAAAGTAAAAGTTGTGTACAAAGCTCGATCTAGAATATTGTGTTTTCAGTGTGGTGAATATAAGAAAGAACTGACGGAATACAACCTTGAACTAACACTATTTAAGAGAGCTGAAAGGGTTTTTTTAGGTATCCATAGTCTCCAGGAATCCATAAGTACTAGTACACTTATCAATCTGATAAATCACCACGGTGACTGTTCAAACGAATAACGTCTCTGAGATTAAGAGTTTAATCGCGGAAAAAGAAATCGGTTTCTGTGTCTTTTTTCGCATTGAGGGAATTTTCAATAACACCTCTTATATGACTCCATTGCTAAAGCAGCAAAGGAAAAGAGGTGACACGGACTATGTAGGAATATTACAGCTAGATAAGAATGTTACCCTAAAGGCCATGATGTTATCTGGTAATTGTTGAGCTTCAATTTAGATTGAACAAGGTAATAACAATGTTTAGGTTTTGATATCCTAGGTTATGCGGTTGATATGGTAATCAAAAAAGAACACAATGCATCAATAATATAGCTAAGTGTATAGCTAAGTTAATCGATGAACGTTAACCCTAATATAAAAGTAATAATCACAATCACTATGAGGGTAAAGTAGCTGCTTAGAGCTCTTGTCTTGCTATTCAACGAACCAACTTTTCCAAAGAAGTCAGGACTAGGAATCCACATATTATCAAGGTCTATAGCAAACGCAGATGCATCGTTTGGGTCATGTCAAATGCTTTCTAATAGGTGGTTTACTGGTCATATATAAATATTATTAACGGTACTCTGTACCTCTTTGGAATGGTGACCATAAACTGAGATAATTAATTTGCAAACTTTGTTCAATAAGGTATAACGCGTAGTTTGCATTATGTATTATATATCAATGCCTGTTACGGCTGCTTCCTGCATATCAAAAACGTTACTGTCTTGACTGCATTTAAGATACAATCTGAAGGTAGTCTGATAACAACGAAAATGGGAATAATAGAAATAAGGCTGCTAATTGGCTGACTCGTAACTTGTCATCGTAGAAAGGTAGTGGACTGATTTCTCCGTTGGTTGTAAGTACATAGTGTTTCTAGTACTCAGTCAATACGATTTGAAGCTATTCACTGGATTCCTCACCGCTGTTAGACACAACCTTTAAAAATGGGGTTGAAAAGTTGTCGTTTATGTCATTTGGAAGTGTAATCTGAGAATAGACCGGGCCACTAGGTAGAAGAGAATTTACCATCGACACGACTGCTTTGTTGGCCACAAAATTGTTAAGTTGACATAAACATGCATACAATAAACAAGATAAAATGACGGTATCACTTTAAACATTATCACTAGTTTCGATCATCATTTCACTTGTCAAGCACGAGACTTAATAATTGGTGACACATATTTCAGTTTTCAAGTTGAACGAACAAGGAAATCCTACTTGAAGTGAAACATTTTCATAATTTGGGCTATTCAAAATATGTATTTTAAAACCAATTCACAAAACAAACAAAAAATTGTATCCAACTTTCCCAAATTAAAAGTATTTTCATCCTTTTCCTTCATCATCATCATATCTTATATAAAATATATGTGCTTCCGATACCACTTTCACTTGCAAAAAATTTGTATTTTTTTCGTAAACACTAAACAAAACAGACAGTAATAGTTTTTGTATATACATATATGTATGTATGCTCGTATACAGTATAGTCCCGAGGTTATTAAAATATGCCCCAACTATTTTTTTATGACAGCTTAAAGATCACATCACAACAACAAAGCGAAGCAGCGGTAAAAAAGCGAAATCATTTTTTCTTGTGAATTTTATAAGACGTATGCAACTGCCAAACTAGCAAGATGTTTCGTAACACATAAACATTTCACTATAATCTTACAATGACTCAGTTGTTTTACTCGTATAATCCACGGAATCGATTTGGAGATCGAAAAAAAATTTTTTTGTATGGAGAAATAGGGTTCGTCGCTTATAAAAGACTTCAATTGCGCGATGCAAAATATTTTTTGTCGCATGTACAACTCATATTACACAAAGTAGCGTGTTGTATCGGTATCTTAGGCACATATCATAATAAAAGTGAAAAATTATAATTACTTTCAGAGCTGCACAAATGAAAATAGAAGCTTAAACGATTTAATTACCATCCAATCTCTTGGATCGCAGTGTACATACTTGTACATATATGCTTTGTGTACTTTTACAATAAAAGTCTATTGTTGATGGTATTACAACTACTAATTAATGTTGTCACTTTTTATTTCAATCCATGTTATGTATATATGTATGCAACATATATATTATGATTTGCTTAAATAATTTAACACTTTGGTGGGCTATGACACGTCGATCATCTCGAGCGTTGCAAGTGATTTGATCGTTGTCAATATCAACTAATGTCATGTTAAATTGTTAGAGTCTTTTAGTTGGATCCGCGAGCTTTGGCAAAACGTACTTTATTTATTTCACTCGATATATTCAATAAGCTTTGAAAAATTAGCCGCTTGCCACTAGCGGAGCTATGCAACTAGTCTTCACTTCACTTTAATGGTCTTTGTACTTCACTGATTAAAAACAGTATTGGTCCGTTGCGGAGATTTAGCACTGCTTATAGACAAAATCGCATAGTTTCATTTCGTGTCTGTATGAAAATTTTCCTTTGAGCTGTATTCACATGATGTTGATTCGCTCAATGTATAATGTTTGATCTATTTTCACATCTCGTTACTACTAAATGATGCTAATAGCGACTATCATTACGACTTGAGGCGTCGAAGATATAATATCTCTCGCTCACTAAATCCAATATGAAACCAGCTTCTCTTTGATCACTACTACATATCCCGAGTAGTCTAACCACTTGACTATTGTCTAATAAGACGTTTAATGTATCGATTAAGGGGCATATTCCTTCCATTGAAGTCAATCAACCCTCATATGTCAGTAAAGTAAATGTTAGGAACGGTTGAATGTTATTAAAAGTTTGAGTTAACCTCAATGCGGCACTCATTCTGGTATAACAAATATGTTGAGGAAGATATTGGTATCCTCCAAAATAACGTATGGAATTATAAGAGTTGAGAATGCATGTGCATGGTTTTTATTGAGTGCGATTAACTCAACCCCAATACTGTATGAATGGCGATAAGAATGAATGACATTTGGACAAAAGCACTGGTTCGAACCCATTGCCCAACACTCTTACTTTGTATCTGGAATTGGAGAATTATTTCAGAGAAATGAATGAAATTATGATTAAACGGATATTTGAGAGAGTGGAAAGTAACTGAGATTAAGAAATCTCTAATAGATGCTAACGCGAAAGATAGAGTGAGTGTTGGAATATATGTTGAAAGAACGAATGTTGGATAATCTGTTCGATTTGGCGTATAATGTATGCCGGATTGATTGCAATGTATGAAGGTCTTAAGTTGGCGAGGGTAAGAGGAAAATGATTCTGCTTAACGACTCCAGAGGGCATTTTAATGTAAAATAATGGAAGAAGCAGGGAAGGTAAGGTGTATGTGAGATACAGAAAAGAAAAGAAAGATAAAGTGTATTGTGTCTGGGTAGGTTAATAACCTTCGTCTTTTTATAAGGAGCTTCAAGGGAGTACCACAATGTTAAGAAAGACTGAAAGAATCAGATTGAGTCCTGCTAAACTGTATCAAATAAGTATAGGAGTAAAGCATATTAAAATGTCGGATAATATTGTTTAGGATAATAAAGGAACTAAGCTTCAATCACACCTTTTACCATTTTGAGGCAGTGATTTAAAAAGTTATCTAGCCCATTGCTTTATTGCTACTATAGTTGTCTTTCATACTGACTGCGATCATAGATCTATAGAACATATATAAATTGGATCAAGTGTCATCTTGATTTGGGCTGCTTATCTGGTTACTCCATTCGCACTCTGTTGATCTTGATGGAGTGGATGGTTGTGGTCACGGTTTAATAACTATGCTCTATCTTCCTCAGTATAAGACTTTGATACTGGTCAGTTTATCTATTTTGTTAGATTTAGTTGGATTAGAGCCAGCAGTTCACCTTCTATATATGATACTAATTGTTACTTATTTATAGGGAATGTGGTTCTGTCTGTCTTTATCTTTGCCATCTGTTTTGGGGCTCACGGCTCTCTCAACTTTTTCGCGGTTCACTTTTTGACGTTTTACTTTACGCTATAACATAGCCATACGACTATAGGTCCGATTTACGTATAGAATCATCTCTGCACATTGTATATAGGCCAATGCCAACCTAAAGCACTGACTTGGAAGATGATTTGGACCCGAGACCTCCCGCTCCAACTGCCTCAGTTTTGAAATGTAGTGTTTTCGTTATTTCTTCTGGAATCGGATAGAGCAAGTCTTGATGCAGTTGATCTATTATTAATCTCTTGATGCAGAACGACAGCTAAATGTCTTAGGATAGCATCTATTAAGACTTATGTTGACCTTATCCGATTCGATTTTGATGCATTACTCAAATGTGTTTTGGATAAACAACAAAAAGCACATTCACCATCGCGGCATTGTGTCGCGCTCAAACCGCCAACATGTTAAGTTGATCGGTCGCATATAACATAAAAAGAAAAGTAAAAGAAAGAAAAAACATTATAGTTTCTCAACTGTAAATTACATATCACACACCAAACAATGTCTGTGGTCGTACAATTTATTTTCCATTTCACATTTGTATTTGTGTTATGTGTGCAGTGTTCGCGCTGCTTCGACTCTTCATTTCTTTTTTAACTTCATTACCATTATTACTATAAACTATACTAGTCTTATTGTTGTTGTTGCTTGTAGTTTCGTCTTAGTGTATTATTTTCATTCGTATCTTACTTTAGTTTTATGTCAGACTTCTTTGAGCTTTTACTCAAGAAGGTCGAATTTAAATATAAAAAAACAAATTGTTTTTCGTGTTCGGTGCGCGATTTATTTTGAATTAATTTAAATATTATACTCGCTATACATCTCAGATTCGAGTGAAGTGTTGTATCGTGTACTTAGTGCGCGCTCGGGATACAAGTTACGTGCTATCGAATTTTTTATAAACAAAAAGGTTTTTTGGACTTTTTGGACTAATTTTTTTTTCTATTACTCTAAGGTAATGCCCAACGAATTAACGAGTAAAAGTGATAAAGTGAAGTGAATTATAAGAAAATATATTGAAAATCTGTTTAACAAAAATAATGTAAAGAAAAAAGTGAAAATCTTAAGAATTCGAAATGAATTTTCTTTTTATTTTCGAAATGAAATTAATTTTTTTTTTACCGTTTACACACTTACATTACGTTGGATTAAAATATATATAAATCACGCTTAGTAACGACGACTCAAGCAAGTACAATATGATATGAAAACTTTATATATGGATTATACTCCCAGAAAGTAGTCTGACTGTTGGATGTGATTGTGTGCGTGAGTGTATATATGAATGAGTTTGAATCGGATGTGTGGATCACTTCAAGTTATTGTTCGGACCAGTTTCTACTCAAACACACTTAGTTTGGATTATTGTTCGATAATAGGCCTGCTAGAATACGAACATATTTGATTAAAGTCTTTGTTAAGTCTTCGAGGTTAAAAATTCGCTCAGCTTTTGGTTTAAGTTAAGAACGTCGAAATTATATCCAAAGTGGCTTAAGTGTAGTTTGTTGAATTTGCAAAAAATAAGATAATGTCATCCTATAGGTAGTAATATAGGATTGCAAGATCCTTAACTGGTGGTGTGCTACAATGTTCAGTCTTGGGGCCTTTATATACAATCACGATTTTATTATTTATGTTCTAGATCTTATGTACCATAAGCTTTCAGTTAGTAACAAATCAAAGTAAATAATTAATACATAATGCATTGCACATCATGTTATGACTACCCATATAATTTTAGTGAATGCTCTTTGCTTTGTCATATGCATTTAAGTATTTATGTTTAGGTATTCAGAGCAGGGGTTTCAAATCTTACCTGAAATACTCGCCTCTGTTCGAGTCAAATTTTTAACCTATTACAAAAATAACTTAATCAAAGTTCTAAAAGAACTTCGACTATTTCTGCAGTTTTGGTCGACTTCCTTCGTGCTTAGACATTTTTATATGATACCAACATTGCTTCGAGTCATAAGATCCCTAAAGATCTAAAGTCAGCCATCCGTCGTTTTTGATGTGAACACAACCAATCTCCTGAACCGCAAAATGTTTTGGTTATCAGCACCATAACGCTTCGTTTCTACGGTACTGTATTGAAAGAAATAAGAGTTATTTTCATCCCATCTCTGTGTTGTGGTCTCGAGAAGCCTAATCATTACTTTGTTCTCTTCTGTTATAGTAGTATATGATACGGATAAACACCCATTTGTGTACAATATTACCAAATTTTATTTGAAAGCTCATGATACATAACAACCTCCTCTATATTTAAGACGTACACTTTAAAAGCCAAATTTAACGGCGAATTGTATAAAATTAAAATCTCATCAGTGTCAGATGTAAATGGTTTGAATTTAACATAAAAATTAAACCACACTGATATTATACGATTACCAAACGACCTCAGTTTACCACACTAATTTTATGTTAGCGTGATCAGCTTATATTTACACAAGTTTTCGGTGGCATAAATAAGTCAAAATTATTATATGAATTACTGCCATGGTAATCACTTGCATAATCATTAAATCGCAATGAAAGACTCGTCATAAGATTTTGTCTTAAACAACGATCTTGTCGAATCCTCCTCCTCAAGAGGACAACCAACTTCGTGGTACAACAAAAAGAGTATAGAGCCAGCTTGCTCTTTAATGAATTGCCCTTAAACTAGTGGCTGGTATAATTTTAAACGGACAAATTTACATATATTATTCTTCCGATTAAATCATCTTATCGATAAGATTTAAATATTTTCATTGAATATTTGGGTCGTGAGAATATAACAACCGATTGAAAATTGGAAAAATATACAAACGGATTGTAAAATGTTTGATCTTCATTGTTCATACACTATAGTAGTAATAATGAGAAGTGTAGGTCATGGATTCCAAACAAAAATATTAATCTCGAAACGTTATTGAATTTGAAATAATCCAGTAACACCGATACCAGGGGACTTTTCACGTTTAGACATTGAGTAAAGTTGGCCTAAAATTCAACGAAACAACATAGGTTATTGTAGTGTTGCTGATATCGTTCATGTTTATTATCACCCCAATCAATGGACTGGTTCGGGATGTGCAGGCTGTGCAGCAAAGAGTTCAACTCCGTATTTAATCTCTAGCTCAGTTCCTGGAGTTAGGATAAATAAAGAAACGACTGGTGGTTTTACACCCTTACATATTGGTAGTTATTGAAGGGCATGTCATGATGTAACAAAACCTTAGATAAATTTCATAAATACGTTGAATTGGGTTGAAAAAGTTTGTTAGCACTGTTTAAAAGTTCCAATCGTTAAGAAGTGGTCATTTACCATTACACCAATGTGGTTGTGTTTCCAAGTTAATACCAAACTCAACGTATGTTTAAGGTTTTATTTGAACAGATGTTTTCAAATGACATGAAGTGCTGCATAGTATGTCAAATATCTCGCCAAAACATTACTATGGCATGTAGGTTGAAAAAAGTCAAAAACAGAAAAACCTCCTCGCCAGCTTAATGGTAAAGTGAAGACACTCAATTTCGCTTTACTTCCGTAAGTTTGCTCCCATAATCGTTATTTGGTTGCTCATACTGCCAACAATAGGCTGCAACTGCAATATCAACAGACTATGCTTTTATACATCCGACAGTCAAGTTGATTTAGTAGAGAGTAAATATATCGCCTGCTCGGTATATCTGTCGAATTGTGCCTTAGCTATGTATGGCAGCGTCTCGTATTGCCTTTTAGGGACTGTCATTAATGGGAGCTTAACAGTTCTTAAATGTGATAACTCAACAGAATCGGAAATGGTTACAAATATTCTTACAAAAATATGACTGTCCCTTCCGAAAGTTTTGCCATGACAAATATTTATTACCTCTTATTGTAGTTCCATTTATAATTTCCTGAGACAATTGAGCTTATGAATAATCATGCTATGAATTAGAATACCACTATGACAACCATGATCCGGACTGGAGGAACAATCACTAGAGAAAACTAGAAGCTCATGATGAGATGTTGTATCGAGAGGTGATTCGATAATAGAATAAGAAACCTCATTTGCGATTGTACAGAAATGCGTGGATACTCCAGTATATTACTCACTAGAAAGGTGTAGCTAAATGAGCTTTTATGATCTAACTGAGAATTTTTAATTTTGCATATAGTATCTTATCAGTTATAGGAGGATATACACAGTATTGAGATTTCAACATTTGAGGAGTAAAACTACATGTTAACAAGTTTAGACTTCATATAAAAATCAAATTATTTACTAAATTAGGCAACTAAACCTCTTAAGGCACGGCGAAAAAGTAGGAAAAACTAAAGAGTTTGAAGATTTGAAAAATATTCTCAAAATTATACATCAGAAACACAGAAAGGAATTCACAATCGTGGAGTATCAGCATATGATCTCATCATAGGAGAAGTAAAACGAGTGTCGCAATAATGATATAGACTCTGACTTACTTATTCAATGCTATACTTAGACTCGGTTACGAAATCCCATTTTACGGGAGAACGGGTAAATACCGGACCATCTGTTTGAATTTATATCAGGATTTACCTTTACAAGAGTAGTTCTTTCATCTCCTGAAAACCTCAAAAAATCGGGTATGATCTGTATACCCACCAACAAAACTAAATAATCAAAATATACATGAAACTGATCACGTATGGTTTCATCTCGAAAATCGTCTTATTTAATGGCTTAAACAAATATGAGCAAAACGAAACCATGGATACATGGAAACGAAATTATGGATACATCAACGGTGAGAAGAATGAAACATCTTAATTTACACTGAAGATTGAGATAATGAAGTTCCTAAGTGGTTCAAATTAGTCATATGTATCCAACTCGATTTAAAAGTTATACCACGTCGTTCATATATACTTTATTCCTAAGCCTACTTCAACTATAATTTGATAGGATTCACCAGAAAGCCATCGAAGACCACGAGGCACGATCTGAACAAATTTCAGCAAGGCTTTTGATTCAGTCAATTTCATTTCTTCAATACCTTTGTTAAATGGTCAAACATTTTGGAGTACCATATTTTTGTGTACCAGATACAGCGAAGATTTCAAATATTTAAAGTTTCAGTTTCTTAACTATACATCTGAACTGCAAGACGATTATAACTAACTGTATAGATCGAAATCGATTACGATCAAATATAACTATAATTGTATAGATCTATCATAATCTTTATAGAAACAAGAGGCCAATACAATGTGAGTATCATATAAAAATTTATGAAATTCGAGATTTATGAGTTAAATTTGTAGAACCAAAGCGATCTGGATGAATATACGTCATATGTTCTGTATAATAATATCTTAAGCTCTATGTTGCGGTTTACTAAGCGGTTGTTATGCGAGCTAATCGACATTAAATAAATTTCGATTCTGCCTTTGTTCGTTCCCAACCCGGATTTGGTCTTCGTATCAACAAACGTATTGCAACCCTACAAGAAAAATTTTGACTGTACATTGGCTTGGAAAGATGGATAGAATTGTGACAAAAATTTACCATAGTATGAAAATGTTAACCGTCTTTCATCTGACATTAGAATATGTCATACTGAGCTTTTGCTTCCTTCTCTATTTTTGGGGTTCCAAAACCCGTTGCTTATGCCCAATTGTATACACTATCCACTACTGGTTGCACTTTCAAAGACAATTAATGAACTAAATAGTTTTTGGAGTGGTATTAATTTGAAGTAATTGGTAAATACCAAGTTTATAAATTTAAATATTAAGATTCATTATACCATAGAGAGAGAATGTAAGCTACATTTTTAAGAAAACTGAATCACAATTAAACCTATTCAGATTGTCTTATCTCGTCTGTATACATGAATACAAAAAAATTACCATATAATACAATCGGAATACACAAATGAACACTATAAACTTGAAAACTATTCTCGAAAACTAACATAAAAATCTCATTCTAAATGTGGTCATAAATATATACAAAACAACTACAAATTGTAAACTTTTACGATCACTAAACTACAAAACAAAAACTTATGTGTAAGTATTTCTTAATAAAATCAATCAAGATAATTTTTTTTTCTTAAATATAACATAAAAAAGAAAATTTAAATAAAATAAATAATATATTATTGTAACGAACGAGTTGCTTTCCTGTTTCGAAAAGCTAAACTAGAGTCAAAAAAAAAATACTTTCACTGTACAAAACCAAACAGCGGTTGTGGAGTACTGTCGAGTATGTAAATATCAGTTTTGGAAGGCCACACCGACCAAATGTCTCCCTGTTGGAGGGCAGAATTTATGGGCTGACCAATGTTAGTACTAAAGGTTGATCTGAGCTATGCGAACCACGATTGAGTTGAGTTTCTATCAAACAAAGAAATTTAGATCTGCAGTGGTGGTTCGCTATCATGGTCAGTGGGTTCACATTTAACATCAAATCGGTGCACTATGTCACAAAACATTATAATTTTCGGTTACAGCAATTGTAATTTTCCTATTCAGTAGATTCTGCAGTTTTGTAAATAGTTATTATTATTGTATATATAATTTCGTAACCAAATATATGTATATTGTAAATTGGGGTATGCAAATGGGTTTTAAGGTTATATGTATGTCTTATACACTCGTAGTATGTAGTCTCATGTAAATAAATTACTTATATACCTTAAAAGTGATCACATCTCCAAAAATAGATAAATAAAAGCTCCGATTGAATTCAAAAAATAAAATTCTTTGTACGTGCAGAAGAATTGACGAAGAGAAAGTGTCTAGCCAGTATAATAAAACTAACAATAAATACATAAATCTTAAACCAAAATAATAACAAGTTAATTACACATCAAAATCTAACATCACATTACAATATGTACAACCAAAATAATTTATTCAGAATTATTAGAGCTTCTTAAACTGTTAAAACAAAAACTATAACGTAAGTTAAAAATCTCAACACAAAGAACAACAAATTTTTCCGGCTTGAGAAATTTTTTAACCAAATTTCATCGCGAACATAAATAAAATTAAAGTCTTTGTTTTAGTTTTTGTTTTCTTTTAAGAGCACAAGAATAAAAATATATTTTATGGTTTGTTGAATCTAAGATTTCTTATTTGAAATAATAATAATATTCATAGAAATTAGTACGCACAAAAATTTACTATTATCATACATAACCCTTCGTCGGTGATATAAAATGTAAATCCGACAAAATACAAATAAGTCATTCTTATAGGGCCAATTAGTAAAGTGTGTGAAGTTATCACAGGATTCAATCCCAGAGAAAAATAAAATATTCATCAGATAATACTAATTTTAGACCAGTCGTTCAACTTGTTCAATCCATAGGTAATAAAGGATGACAACACTCGTGATTCCTGGGAACCATCTTTATTACAAAAATTGAACAAGTTGGGATATAGACACACGGGCCAGCGCAAATCTCAACATACAACTGGATGAAAATAGTATTACCTGATGAATATTTTTTTTCTGGGATGGAATAAATTCTCACACTTGTGGTGGTATTCTAACACATTAAAGGACAAACTTATAAGTACAATAAGTCGAAAATTTTAAGATGAACAGGAGGTAATGAGGCAGATCAACAAATGTGCAAATCGAATATCAGCTCGGAAGGAGTTTAATATTTTATATTACTTTTCTTACAATAATAAAATTCTCAGAATGGACTTTGGTCTGATTTTACTCTCATATGAACTATCCATTCTGCTATACGCTTTCCATCGATATACACACACTTGAGAATAGGCTCAAACCTTTAGTAGTTACAGAAAGGTATTACACAATTGTATTGGTTGTATAAACGGTTCGAATGCGGTTCTTCATTGACCTCATTACAGTTTTATTGAAGCAATAAATGCGCAATTGGATTCATGTTTGAACTTAGAACTTCATTATCTTGAGTCCAAATGAATCCATCACCTGCCGAGTGATTCAGACCGGTTTGTGACACATCAATATAAAATCTTCTTTTACATCCATGCGTAGGGCAACTCATGACCAAAAAGAGGAATCACCATATACGAAAACAAAATCTGATTTACCCTCAAGCCATGTACGAAAACAAAATCTGATTTACCCATAACTTCATAAGCCTTCTCATGCCCGAATGGTATCCATACGAGACTATTTCATCGGAACAGCACTGCGAAGTTTGTTTTTCTGGACCCGGCCTCTTCTATCACTCCCATGGATCATCTTGGAATGAGGTTGGTTTCCTTCAAGCATCTTCTAATTATCCATTGACTATAACCACTATATCTCGCACATATGTCTTAGTTGCAAATCAATGCGATAGTGACGTAAATCGATCATCTTTCTCATATGTATATACACCGATACCGGTTGGTATGTGATCTCCGATTGAAGGTACCACACTCTTTCTGATACCTTCTGGATACTTTTGAGCAGATTGATTCATGTTTAGTTGATAAAAGTATTTTCGTTGATTGCGTACCTCCTGCAATAAATTCTCAACTTGTTCTGCTTTTCTGGAGTAGTATCAATATTTTTGAGGCAACCAAGAATGAAACTGGTAGAGATTTATTTGTACGGTCAGCATAGTATTATACTGGAGTGTGCGGACACCAATTGTTTCCATTGAAACCTCGCATTTTGCCATACGATTTTTTTATTTGAAGAGTACTGTATAAATTATAATGATAAAGGTGTCCTTGTAAAGATAAAATATTAAGCTGTCAAAACTGTTTCACGAAAATCGATTAAGTCTTTTTGTACGCACTGAGGTTTGAATCGATTTAGTTGCGGGAGTAGATATCTCAGATAGCAAATTACAAACCATTTAATCGTATTAGCACCCAGAAGTTCCCGCATAAATCTGAAACAAAATTCAACGATTGTTTATGCAATTTAGACATGATGTCTAAACAATTCTTCTTGTAATAATCCTTCTTCTTACCCTAGTCTTATAACAAATCCTTCAAACTCAATTTATTTCTGATCCGTGAAAATATATTATCGTACGCTTGATTTTTTTTAATAGCTAGACGTAGATGCCGATAAAATAACAGTTGCTAAAGTGTCGGATTGCTCAAGATAGCAAAATCTAGCTCTATAGATGAACTGTCAACAACAAGTTAAAACCTTAATAAACTCTCATTTTCCTATGATACTGATATCTCTATAGCCTACATATGTTGCACTGAGTGGAATTGTTAAAAATTCGTGGATCTATAATATATAAAATTACTGTATGTATCGTTTGATAGATTGTGTCTCTCAGATATAGTCCCCATCATATCTCTGCCATTTGGACATAACTGAAAGCGTATAGATCGAATTTATTCAGTTTGCTCTTCTTGTGAATGTGTTGCTAAGGAAATCACTGTTGCATCTTCGAAACATCACTTCATATAGTATTTCACTAACTAACCATGTTACTGAGAGCGAGAGCTTGAAAAATTGAATTTATTTAGAGAAGTATGAATCCAGTAGCTCACAGATAAATGATTACTAAAACCCGTTCTACGGATTGAGTTCTGCATGATAAATTGCCTTATAAACCAAACAATAACATTAACTAAAACTATAAAACCAGCCATCCACAATTTTACAGATAAATGACCCTGGTTTTAATATGATTATAGGATCATTGTTCACCACATTGTGCACCTATGTGCAGACACATTAAACCAAGTAATTAAATTTGTATATCTAACCATGTCTGTGATATCGCCCGCTTCACTAACTATCCATCTGGATAGTATGCTAAAGAGTGTTAATAAAATTACTTCCTCGTTGAGATTGTCTTACGTCTAAAAATAAATCGGCAGAACATATATTGGTAATTTCAGTTAAAACTATATCAGTACCAAAAGTTCAAAAGCTTGACTAACCAATTTTTACAGGACGACGGCTAACATAATAGAATAATTGAAGACTTGATGTAATCAAGTATGATGACAGTGTAAAAAATCATTTCCTTATTTAAAAAAAAAATATTTCAGTCAAATTTCGATTTTACAACCGAAAAACAACCGAAATTTTAATCTGACTAAATAACCTTTGAAGAGTTTGTTTGTTTCTGTCTCTACTAAAGGGTCCGCCAAATAACTTTTTTTTTTGAAAATGCTATAAAAAAAAACTACTGAATATTTTCTCAAATTTCTTTTTTTATTTAAAAGTAAATAAAACTCAAATCCTTCCGGTTAATAATGGAAAATAATTTCATTCAAATGGCTGCCTCGGCTGGCCATGCAATAGCCTACACGATCGGTCCAATTTTTAAGCACATTATCGATTGTGTGCAGCTGTATTTCACCAATGGCTTCACGAATATTGTCCTTTAAAGCGTCAACTGTCTCTGGCTTGTCGGCGTAACACTTATCTTTGAGGGCACCCCACAAATAATAGTCCAACGGTGTCAAATCGCAGCTCCGAGGTGGCCAAACGACATCAGTTCTGCGGCTGATAATGCGATCTTCAACAACAGGGCGCAAAACATCGAGTGTAGCTTCAGCTATGTGGCACGTAGCGCCGTCCTGTTGAAACCAAATGTTGCCAATATCCTCCTCTTGAATTTTTGTGAACAAAAATTCGTTCAATATGGCCCAATAACTATCGCCATTGACTGTAACGGCCACTCCCTGCTTATTTTCGAAGAAAAAACGCCCAATTATGCCTCTGGACTAAAATCCGCACCAAACAGTGACTCGTTTTGGGTGTACCGGCTTTTCGATGTATGCGTGCGGGTTTTCTGTGCCCCAAATGCGACAATTTTGCTTGTTTACATACCCGCCAAGATGATTTTTTTTGGCAAAATCGGCATCTTCTGTAAGTCGATTGCAGGCCCACTCAGCCAAGCGAAAACGCATTGGATGGTCAGTGGGCCTCAATTCCTGAACCAATTGGACTTTGTATGGCGTCATACCAAGGTCTTTATGCAAAATTCGTCTCAATGATGTCTCCGTTCAATTGTTCAATTGTTGAGAACGACGGTGAATTGATGTTGATGGCGCATCACGCACACTTTCTGCCACAGTATTAATATTCTCGGGTGTACACACTGTTTTGGGCTTTTCGCGCTTTGGTTTATCGATGAGGATGCCAGTTTCTTTCACTTTTTTCACAAGATAACGAACATACGGAGCTGACGGTGCTTCTCTTCTTCCAAAATCCTTATGCAATTTTCGCACACATTCTGCAACATTACCATGATTTTCAAAGTAATGTCGCAATATTTCCCAGCGTTGTTCAAGCGTATACACAACCATAATCGTTCAGCGGAAGGATAAAACTAATGATCTGTCAAATCAGACATGAGCTAAGTGTTACCATTCACGAAATAAGCACTAGTTAAAAAAAAAACTTTAGATGGCGGACCCTTTATAATCTGTTTCGGACCGAACAGTTCTCTTTTAACGTCCTACCTTATATCAAAGCCGAAGATGAACAACTACAGCCCGATTCACGTAGACCATCTACACACTGACACCGAAGATTGGTCGGCGAATGACTTGTGTACTCCAACAGAAGTTCATGTGTTCATCCACATTGGGTTAAATTCGAGACAAGAGTCATAGTTAGCAGTATAGAATGTGAAATTTCATATCTCTCCTTTCCGATTATGATGATAAAATCGGTCAGAATGCGCTTTATTATGAACACACCCGATGGGTATAAGTTTTGAAATATTTTCAAATACAAACTCGATGAATGGATTTATTTAATGTTAATTTTTCTCAAATTTCAAAGATATTGTTTAATAAGTCTAACGCACTGAATGTGTAAATTAAGAAAAATTTGATTAATTTTGGACAGGTTATATGTTTTCCCCTCATCTATTATCTAACCCATATCTACTAACATTTTAAAAATTAACACTTTAGACATCTACATTGGTATGATTGGTATGGACAGCAGTTGACAGTCTGCATTTTCGTCAAAAACGAAAATCTGAGTTTCTCAGCATAGCAATTCTGTTTTTGAAAGTAATTTTTTAAACTGTTAATTCAATTGTGTTTATCGATGCGCGAGTACAGTGAAAAATATCTAAATGTTGGTCTCACTGCAATTGAAAAGCTCATATTTTGAAGCGACATGTTATGACCACTTGTGATAGGAACGAGTATATATGCAGTCATAATTATCCGAAAATATTATTTATACTGCATTAAGACGATTCTAATCGAATTATTTTAACTGTTGTATTAACCAATTACGGTAGTGGTAGATGTACAAAACTGAACCGACTCACTAATGGCAAAGTTTAATTAAGCTACCGTTGAAACTGGGTTCCAAACCCAGGTAAATTTAACTCCAATAAAATCTATTCAAACCATGAAAGAAATTTTACTGAGTTTAAATTCTTTTTATTTTTTTTCAATTCACCTTCAATTCATAACATATTCAGGTTAACGCTAGGATTCCATTTCATCATAGCTTCGATTCTTTGAAATCATAAATAATACAGTTCAAGCTCAATTCTTCACACAAATTTTGCATTTTGTAGCGCAATTAACTATATATTATCATTAGATTAAAATCATATGTAAAGTTCTTTTATCATTCGGAATCATTGAATGCAGTTTATTGTAATAAATTCATTGAAATCATGATTTAACATAATTATTTATAACATTCGGTTTGTAACAATTAATTTAACTTTTATAATAATTTAACTCTTTCGGCATTATTACCGAATAACTAATCTCAATTTATCACTCATTTTGCATAATTTACACTTTACAAGGTGACAGTAGTTGCAAAAGAGTAGTTACAGTCTAAAACTAAATAAAATTAACTCTTTCTGACTCATTCTTATATCTCGACATCCATGTACTGTCAATATTCGCGGTCAAATTACCATTGTTTTGGGTTTTGACACTAGTTCAAATTTGGAATTCAAGAATACGGTCTCCAATATAATAAGAGACCGTATTCTTGAATTCCACATTTGAACTACTGTCAAAACCCAAAACAATGGTAAGTTGACGGCGAATTTTGACAGTACATGGATGTCGGCATATTGAAATGTTCGATGTTTGCAAACTAAACCGGAGTTTGATTTGACTCATTTTTGAATAGCGTTTCTACGAAATTATATAATTTGGGTATAGCTACATGGACGGATGATAGAAATTTGTTAACGAACATTTTAAAATCCCACAAGTCTACAAGCGTGAACGAAAATGCTTGCCTAGATTTTTGGAAATACGTAGTTATAGAAATGAGAAATTTGACCCGAATAAAATCAATAATTGCTAAAGAATTTTATTATCTTGACAACACATTTAAACTGGAACGGTCGCATTACAGGAACGGTCGCAAGTACCTTTCGCTGCATAGTAAGTGATTCTTCTTATAAATTTATTGTTATTCCTCATCCCACTTCTCATAGCTTCCACTCCCTATGGAACTGCTAAAAATGAAATTACTTAAGATAGATTACACTAGATTTCTTTCATTTATTACACAACTCATACATTTAGCCAAGTCCTATCAAAGAAGGAGAACAACTAGGGCAAAATTTTCCGGTCTAACATGTCAAAGGACATTATACTTCTATAAAAGGTTTAATACCAAATATTTCTAAAATATTGCTTATCAATTCCAAAATGGCCAAAAAACCTTTTATAATCATTTTGATTCCACGTAATACTAACTGCATTTCATCAATTTGTGGGAATCTCTACTTTTGACATCAGAGAACATGCAAGGAAGCTGTATTATATTTTGGTGACTTCCAACCAGTTAATATACTTGTTTTATTATCAATCCTCGATGACCCAAGATTTTAACTGACAAACTAATTGTAAATTGACAAATCAACCTGATGTCCAAACAACATAATTAATGGAAATTTGAACGCGTTCTATCCAGTAGTTCATCCCAATTAGAGCAATTGCATACTCTACTTGCCGTTAAAAAAATATTTTATCGATAGAGATATACTTATTCACTTCAGAGCTTCTTCGAAAATATCATAAAACCATTAAAATGTTAACTATTTGGAAGATTTTTTTTATCGTCTTACCTTAGTGAAATTGAGGACATATGGCTCCAATAATGTTATGGCTCCGTAGATCAGATTTCATTAATTCATGCCAGCCGAAGATCATACAGAAGATAATTCATATCGCCGATTGTTACCAAATTGGCTTTTTCCTATCGAGATTCGAACTCTGCACCTTGTGCATCAACAAGGTAGCTTTAACCATTGTTCCGTTTCGTTGATAATTTTTTATCTAGATTTTGATAGGAACTTTTCCAGGCATAGCAATTTTTTTCAGATCCACATTTTGACCCATTTCGAAGTGGTCGATTTGAGCCAAAATTGGAGATTCGTGAAAATGAAAATGGAAAAACATCTCGATAAGGCTTAACATTTGGTTTTAGCTACTGAGCTTAGTGTTTTAGCTTCAGATTATTTTTACCGAAACGATCAATAAATATGAAAGTATATTGACATATAGAAATGCTGTACTAATGCATCATCTAAGAGTTATATTATACTGAACATACTCGTTCTTCCACTTCACTTTCAACTCAATAGGATTATTATAGAACTTAATTCGTTAGATATTTAAAAGTCAGCTAGACCATACGGTATACTGTCTCTTTTTTTCAAAGAATGGCTTTCATCTGATATGAGCCAAAGGAAATCTATACTATGGTTTCGTACGGCCCATTCTAGAATATGCTTTTATTCTGTGGGATCCCAATTGCATTTCACAGATAATATGAATTGATTCCATTTATTATACTTTTGATTGACTGACTTAATTGATTGACTTGAAGCTCGGGAAGTACACATTGTCAACAAAATACTATTTATCATTCACAAATACAATGATCTGTCACGCTACGATAGAAATTAACAACTATCTGTAATTCACTAGAGCTGTTGCTAAACGACCCACAACATATGTATATAAGTACACAATGCAACTAAACATCAAATCCAGCCTCATATGCCTGATGAGATGAATTAATCTTTCGAATCACTCAAGTATTCAATGGCGTCAAAAGATCGAAGCTGGACTAGCTAAACAACATTATAGAACACACAGATGCTACAATGCCATCTGTTTTGGGATTCACTCGAAACTCCCATCACAATCACCTACAGCATAACAGCATCTCATAACATATTTTTCAATCTAAGTTCAACGGAATGTTTTTAATGAGCTTAAGTATAGAAAAAAACTAAATGAGCTAGCAGATAGTAAATTAAGTCAAAATTAGCCATCATGTAGGCTTACTATCCCGAACTGTGACTACAACGCTAATTTTGAGTGCAATAAAAGTAATTTAAACTGTAGCAGTTGGAGCGGGAGGGGTTCGAATCCCGATAGGGGCACGATGCAAATGGGATTTTTCACCATCTGATTACGACCGGCGGTGTGAATGAACACATCTATGACTCCCTATTGGAGTGCAAAACTCATGGGCCGACCCATCTTCCATGTCGGTACTATAGGCTAGCATGGAATATGCAATGCGCAGATGGTTCTACGAAAATCGGACCTATAGCCTTACGTCAATTAAGGCCATTAAGGCGTAAAGTAGGACGAAAATAAGCGAACCGCGAAAAAGCCTTGAACCGCAAAACAGATTGCATAATAAAAAATAAAAAAATAAAAAAAAACAAAAAAAAAACATCTATTCAACTACTTGTAAAAACCACTCTTCTATAATGAGTCCTATGTCGGTTTCTAATGGGTCTATTGAAAGAAATGTTTAGCTGGGTGACTCATCTGCGAATAATGCTTTTAACACTTTATCGTTTGAACTGAAATAACTTCTATAGATATTTATAAATGTAGCACATATTTTACCAGTAAACTGAAACTTTTTCAACCACATTAAAATGTTACCGTTGTCCAACCAAGCTATTGACAACTTGCATCTGGATCACTACAACACATATAATTTCAATTGAATTTAACGCTTTAGCACCCACGTCGTTTACAAATTGCCTTGGCTAGAAAGATTTCGACTCAGATAAATAGGTTTCACTTCTATACCAGTAAATTGGCTATATAGGAAACTAACGTAACAACTGTCACCTTATATAAAATTATAGGATATGATATGAGATGACATGATATTTGTTGCATTGTGTTCGTACATATGGTTTATACGTGGAAACGTCGGATTCACGTCGGGCTCACCAACCAGGGATATGATATGAGATGCTATATGCTGTACTCGCACAGTAATGGGAGTCTAAAGTGGAATTAATTGATAGTTAAAGCGCTAAATCTGTATATTCTGTAATATTTTTCACTGACCCGTTTTGATCTAATGACGTCATTATATTACTGAGTGAAAAGATCAATTCTAGCTCATCAGGCAAATGCAACAAAATGCACCAAATTAGTTTTGATAGTTCACATTAAAGAGACAATCGATTTGGCATTCAACAAATCGGTCGTTTACGATGATGAAACCACCATTTCTTTTATATAGGCATAACCTTTTAACGTCATTTTGACATTTCCAAAGATAAGATACTGTGGATCGAATTTAACATTGGAATGATATTCAAGTTTACTTAATAACAAAACTTTATATATAGACAAATAAAAATTTAATTGGTAAAAGTGAAATTGGAAGTGCGATATACAATGGTAAATATACCATTGAATTTAATTTGTCAAATTGTGAACTTCACAATGCCATTATATGTATGTACATATACAACAATCATATCGAAAGTGTGTTCAAATGGAAAATCCTTCATTTCTAATTCGATTGATTTTGTATTATAAACATTTACGACTCTCTACAAGTATATATGTACTTGGAAGTGACGTTCATATAATTCTCATGTCATGGTGAAAAGTGGTATATGTATGTACCAGTTATTATTCATTTACAATACTTTTCCATAATTTCACCATATCATACTAGTATACATGTATATGATATTGTACGTCCGGTTAACTCAATATACATTATATACATACCATGTTATGTCACACACACACAGAGTATATGTTGCAACTTCATTATGCGACAGTCACGTCTTAAGATGGGTTATTAATATGACTCTGACCGTCTTACAAAATTTTCGATGTATATAATTATAATCAAATATAGTTTTGAGCTTAAGTCCAATTTATACAAAATGTATAAAATCTTTATCGCATCATCATATCCGTTTGTGACTCAATCGTAACAATTAAATGTTAATGGAACGACATGGAAATATAGCAACGTCTATATACAGTACATATTTACAAATTGGGTAATTTTTGTTAAGATTGATGAAAGAGTACTTGAGATTGTTTTGTTATTTACATCCCTTTCACTTGATGATGCAATTTTCTTGTTTTGTTCAGTATCTGTATGTCTGAGACCCAGACGAAGTTTTTATAACAATAGATGTACTAGAGAATAACAAAATACATCACAGATAGATAAATTATATATTGCCAGATGAATACAACTGATTGTACTGTGATAGATACCATCTATTCATAAGGCTTTGAATTTTGTCGTAATTGGTGGCTATTGTAGCTGACTCAGGCCAAATGATTTTACACACAATCACTTTGTATCACTTTGTGTTGCCATAGTTAAATAACTCAATACCGCTGGGCAAAACTAGGTGTTTGGTAACCAAATGCATAGTACATACAACCTTTTTGAACGAATAAACATTAACGAATATGGTCTCTTATCTAGAGTATCTTGAGATATGAGATCATCGAGCAAAGTTCATTTCAGACGATGATGGTTTCAACTGACGTTTTGGCTGAAGCGAAGCTAAAGACCATTCATAATGAATATATTGTTGAAAAGTAACTATACTTGAATCATTACAGATTAGGTCAGAAAACGGCTTTAAACTGGAAGGATTGAATTGTAGTTGAAAAATTCGAGTCAGTGTATATGCCACCAATAAGGTGGATCAGATCTTGTTCAGACTCTTTAAAACGAAACATTTTAGAATTAGTGATAACAAGTCTCCAATGATTAATGTAAGGTCGAGTGGTTTCCAATTGATGCATTGTAATTTTTTCTGAGTTTGCATTGAGGTTCGCGTAGTTTCATGAACATAAGCTCAAACCCTCATTTCGAAGTGTAATGTGTTGTTATTTGAAATGTATATACTATCAGGCAGCCATGCGTGTTCGGATTCCTATTACAGATTTGCCTTTATAAATTACCAAGGGTCTCGTTCCTTAATAAATATATGTAAGTTCCTAGAATATGTTAAGGTCGAAATCACTGATATTGACTAGTGAATAATAAATATTTAAGGACTGACATATGTATGCACTCAATATTTATATGCTGACACTCAATTTTTCTAAGAGAAATTTAGTCTTCTAAACTAACTAAACCCAAGAGTTCTCTGTTTTTTGAATAGTCGGTAGTTGGACCTTATTAATAGTTCACTGACTTTGAAACGCTATTCTAATTTTGACTGCCATCGGTTTTTAAACTAAATAGTATTGGCCATCATTTCGGCAAGATGATCAAGCTATATGCTTGTGTAACGTACTAACCAGAGTGTAGTTTTGGTTACATTGTTTGTATTTTTAATATAGTGAAAGTACAAGCGATCGTATATTTGAATACCTTTGGTCTAAGCTTAGAATAGGTTTTAATACTTTTTCGTAGGTCAACACCTTGCAGTCGCTCGTTTGATTTTTTTTTTGCAATGAGTCATAGTTCATTTTGACGAATTTCAGCTTAATTCGTTAACGATTGGATTCAATATGCTTTCATCAGATAAGCCTTCCATCTAAATGTATAGATCGAGGCATTTACACCATTTTGGAGTTGTGCTAAAATGATGTCATTTGATTTTACTGATGGGCAGTTTACTTAGGGAAATATGCATTCAAAAATGTTGAAATACTGATACACACTTTGCTATTGGTAGATTATTGGTTTATGGCCCTCTATTGTAAATAAATTCCAGAATGCACTGTTACTGGAGAAGCACACACGATTTGGAATAGCATTCTTCAAAGAGTCTTCGGAGAGTTGATATAGTAAACTTATTGGGTTCATGAGCCAGAGACAAACTTGTCGACCAGAGTTTTGAGATTCTTGTTTTCTACCTTAAGGCTTATGGTGACTCATACGTAACTAAGACCTTTGTTTATATTGCCCAAGCTCATTCATTAACATCCCACACAGCGATAATATTAGTTAAATTATTGCTGATTTTGATCAAAAGGTACGCGAGCCCGAATGAAACCCCAACTAAATAAACGGCCCAACTAAATTGAACTGTTAAATATCTCAGTTAGACATATTTTTAATATATTACATGTCTATAAAGGAGCAGTTTTAAATATGGGTCCTGCTTTGATCTTAAAAATCAACTGTAGAGAAATAAATATTGAACTTGATTCAATTCTAGAAACGAAGTAGCAATCATTGTATTGACCTTCTTGACAAACGTGCTTCGAAAACAATAACTGAGCTATCAGTCGGATAGGTAACTGCTATGAAATTATATCATTACTATAGAATAAGAATGTTGGGAATGTTGAGAGCCATACTGGTTTACACAATACAGTTTTGAACTGGGGGCACAACTGACAAAATGCTTTATCGCTAAAGAGCATTTTGTCTGTTGTAAATTCAGTTTTCATTATGTGAACTATGAATGAGGCTTACGATACATTCCAAGTCCAAATCTTCTCTAACATTTTGATGCCTTTTCGACTCAAATATCTTTTTTTTACTAGAATATTGTTGCCTGGAGCACTGTTTGAGATCTACTCAGTAGTAGTTTCTTAGAGTCATATCGGAAAATGCGATGGATAGCAATTTAATTCAACTTAAAGTAGTTTAATTTTGCCATCATAGCCATGCCTCTGATGAAGACTATAGATGAAGCACAACACAGTTTATCAAAAACAGAAACCCCCAACTATAAATCCAATATAAGCTAGTTTTACGTTGATTGTATTGGCACTCCTGGCGAACATGCTTCAAAAACGATAACAACGATTTCACCGACCGAAAATGATTTCCCATTATATTATCCTTACTATAAAATCAGAATGTAATACAAACTGCTTCTCAATCCAAACTAACCCAGAGTAGTACCCAGAACGATTATTTTAGTCACTTCCATCTGGGCACTACTGTCACTAAAGAGTATTTTTTCTGCTGTAACTTTTATAGTCTATGAACTATGGATGTCCAGAGGCTAACTACTTCTTTCAATTCTTTTCTAACATATCGATGCTTTTTCGGCACAATTCGGATAAAACGATGGATGGCGAGGTTATGCAATTTTGCCATCATAGCCAAGGAATTGTGGCATAGTACATTGTATTGATGAAAGAACACTTGTTTCGTTATCATTTGGAGTAGTTTTTTGATGATCCTATCTTATCTAACTAACGCCGATATTTGCAAAGATATTACTAAAAAAAGCTCTTTAACGATAGTAGTGCCTCTGGTGGTTACTAGATGAAGTGCAACACGGTTTCACCACAAACGTTATATACCCAAACGTACCATTGGGAAGGCATGTTTGGTCAAATTTCGTATTATAATCGGGGAACCCAATAAAAAATTGATATTTTTTTACTATTGCCATCTATTTATAAAGACCAGAAACACCTTGGATAAACTAAAAAATGTTAAATTGTAATAACTAAATTACAAAAATAAATCAACAATTGAAATATTTCTCTGGATACAAGTTATCAATGGTGTTTCTGGTTTTTATAAATAGATGGCTATAGTAAAATATTTATAATTTTTATATTAGGTTCCACGATTATATATTCTGGGTATATTACGTTTGTGGATTAGTTTATATAACATTTAGTTGGTACTAATTTAATCCAATAACGTTCCCCAATCAAATCATAATTATTACATATGATATATTGTTAATCTCAATTAAATGTTGAAATAAATTATGTATAGTTTAAAGTAAATTACCGAACAAATTAAATCATAAATCTCGTTGTTTTGTGCAAAAATCAAATCAAATTAGTTATATATTGTGTATACGTAAATTATGAAAAATTGATTGTAATTGACCAATTTGTTTCTTTCAATTACAATCTCCATTTCCTCATCAATTATGAACATTACGAATTGCCCACAACACAAATCATTTCCAAACGCCTTTGAAACATTTTTCACAACACAGGAAAATCGTTCATCTCGGCAAATCGAAAGTTTGTTACAATCGACAATTAAAATCAAGTGCTACCGTTTGGCCTCAGTCCATACCACAACGATTATCGCTCACAGCATGTTATTATATGTATGTTCGACTGCAGTGGATTTCCTATATATTTCTCGATCATGAATGGAAAACTTTCAAAACTAACATCAATTCTATTATTAGATATTTATCTTCTTTATGTACCGAACTAATGCTTTCATTTTCACTCCCCTTGAACCTAACAGATGGTATATATATATAAATAAATAACGTCTTATAACTCTCAAGGTTATTTATTATCACAACCTAATGTATATGTTAACCGAGTATTAATCGTTTGGTAATTGGTTACCCATTATACAGTTAACAACATACATGTTTATATGTATATAGATTGTGGTATGTCGAGATGATATCATTCCAATCAAAAAACGTTACAAACAATATACATGTATGTAGAGAAGTGCGCGCGTAAGAATACCAGTAATAAAGAAAGTATACTGCAGTAAATAATAAGACATTCGAAAAGAAAATACTTTTTAAACCATAACAAACGACCTTGCGGTGTAATTTTTTCAACTAGCACACCAAACCAACCTATATGTACCGAGTATAATTTTCTTCTTATACCATTACGTTTCTTATATACATTTATCTCCGCATAGCATATAAATAAACATTGGCAGATCTGTGGTACGTACAGTATATATACAATTGTTGCTGCTGAATTAATTTATTTCGCAGTGTTGAGGTAATATTCGCGAATTGTGTATATAATACATTTTAATCATTTGATTTGCGCGCAAAAAGAAAGTATGTCGCGCAAATTTGTGGTTATTTATTTAAGAAGAAATAAGTTATATATAAATTACAGCAAGAAGAAATACAAAATATACCCGGACATGTTTCGCTTTTATTCTTGTGTTTTGTTAACGAATTTTTAGATATTGTGTACTCTCATTGTATGTACGTGGGAGGTTTTGGGATGCATAAAGTGAAAATTTTGTTATAAAGAAATTCTTCTTAAGACGATACCTTTATACGGTCTTGTACGGTTTTATGATAATTTGTTTTGTATCGGATGCCTTGATTAATAATTATATAGTGCATTGCACTATATACATCTATATACAGTCTATTGTTGGGTTAACATAATGTGCCAAACCTTTTGCAAAGATTTTATTTTCATCTCAAGACTATAGACTATGTAGTCTACAAAAATTATCGATTTACTAATACCCTTCGTACACACCACATTCGTTTGTTCCTCAAATGATTTTTACATTTTCCAAATAACTTGAAAATTTCTTTAATTAAGGAAATTATATCACAGCTCAAGATTAGTTATAAGATTTATGAAGAATACTGTAAAAACCGTAATATTCGCGAATTATGAAACCTAAATAATTCCAATTGTTTTGTTATATAGAAATAAATTACAAAATAATTATAATTGCAAATTAGGTTTTATATAATATAATTTTTGAATTCGTTAACCATTTTGCATTTAATTTATTTCAAAATTTTGTAAATTAATTAAACCTGACAGATTCACGTTATTAGATTAGTGATTCGCTACTTGAACCCTAACTAAATAACTAGGTTCAAATTGATTTGTTTTCAATACAATTGTAATGTAATGGATTATGTACTTACTTGCGACAATAGTTATCTCGTCAGATGTAACAAATAGATGTCAAGAAAATGTACAAGCCTTAGCCAATGTACTTAACTAATTGGTTAATTTTGCACAACCCGTCTCGTAATAACAATAATATTCAACCGACCAAATGACTCAGTAGTTAAAACTCGTTCCTTTGGAGTGAGAGAAGCCGGGTATCACAACAGGGGCGGGATACAAAAAGGAAATCTGACAACTATGACTCTCTGGTGGAATGCCTGCAAAACTCGATTTCGATCAGCACTTTATTTTGATAATAATCGATCCTGTACTCGTTGTTCTTGGACTGTTAAGATGATATCAAAAATTTACATTAATCCCTGATATTACTCGATACTTATATGCTAAGATTCAACTTTCGATTGATAGAGTATTTATATAGGTTAAGGTTCACTTCTCATACACTTCGTCTAACCAACAGTCTCTACAATTTCAACTCAGACGCCCTCTCAAACAGTTACCATTGAAATGAATTGCGTCTTTGTCTTGAATTGTACACCAGATCAATATTGTGGTTTTGTAGATTAAGTATCTCATTCACTCCGTTGCCTTTTAATACATGGATACATTAGCAAGAACATTTTACACAGATGTACGGAATTGTTTTGTATTCCCAGATAGTTAAGCTAAAACCGTAGACTATTTATTATCAGTACTTGGAAAAAATCATATGTAAACTATATCAGTGGCTGTTTTCCTAAACTACTCGTTCAAAGAAACTATACGCTTTTTAAGTGGTTCCGCTCTCAACATCTAAGGTTTCCACAATTCATCCTTTTGTTGTCATCAACAAATTTGTTTAACTCCCGTCCTCCTCAAATTAATTTATATTCGGCATAATTTTCGCTATTCCAATACTTCACACAGTTTACTTTATGGGATTGGTGAGTAGATCTCAAAAGGATATTGGCCGTCAGCTCTGTGATTAATACTGTAAACATATGCATGTAACGACATGTACATTTCATAGTGCAAATATACATTTGATTCCATCTGTAAGATTACTGGTCATTTGCCGTCAAATACCTTCACATTTTTAAGGAATTTTACACATATTTCACACTTTACTTCGACAGTTCAAATTATTTGTGAGTTATACCAATAGAAATTAAATTTTCCACCCATCGCGTTCAGTGCTAGCTGAAATATAGTAAGAGATTTCTACCATGTTACAACTCTACTAAGTACAATTCTACCACCTCTCAAATGTTTCAGTGGTTAAAGCTGCGGGAGTGGGAGGTATCGGGTTAGAATCCCAATAGAGGCAGAATGCAAATTTTTCATCATCTGCACTGATTGGTTGTGTGAATGAATACATCTGGACCTCCATATTCCATGTCAGTATTATAGACTGGCATGGAGCTGTATCATAGTTGAAAACAATTTTCGAACAAAATTGTGTCCTAAATTTTGATTAAGATCTCCTTTTAACATATACAAAAAGCTAACCAACCTTCTACACTCTTTTGAATTTCAGGTGGTTAAACTCAACTATTGGTTTAGTTAATCCAAAAAATCTATAGAGGTTCCTCAAAGATCATCAGTGTTGAGAACATTATTTAATGGCATTTTTACACCACACCTAATCTATACACATTTCTGTGTCAATTTTGTTTAAAGCCACAACTTTCCAAGATATAAAGTTTTAAATTAAAAAATTTAGGCTTTTGAATGTAAGGTATAGTTTATAGAAAAGTGTATTTCTGGTCCTTGTGCTGCCCGCAATCGAAAGAATTGTATATTTTACATTAGCGGGCTGTTCCTCTACAATATTGCCATTCATTTCAGGGTAAGGAATGTAAAACCAGTTATGTAAGGCAGAAACATTTACTTCAACTCATTCACTATATGCAACATTCTGAATACTTCAAAAACCTAGATCTCTGCCACCGATTTGACAAGATCTGTTATTATTGAGGGAATGGTTTTCAAGTTAATTTCCAATTAAAACTGTAAACTGCCCCGAAACGCAAAATACTCCTTCATTTGTTTACATACTCAAGCGGAACAATACAAATAGTTTAAACCGACCAAATCATGCACCAAACCGAGCAGTGATTAAAATTATGGGATATTATTATATTGGTCGACCCATCATACTATGGCTGTTTGTGGTACCCATGAAACATAGATTTTGGGACCCAAGTCGTTCTAATTAGCATTGAAAGCCATATACTGGATGGTATGCAATCAACACTTCCATATAACTTCATTGTAGAACGGTCGTTTCCTCATTATTATTTTATAAAGCTCCTCCTGAACATGATGAGCTTTTAAATAATAATTATAACACTACAATGTCATAATTACACCGAAATCAACTTAATCTTATGGACCAGCTTTTGGATTTTCACTAAGTGGTTGCCTGTCCTTAACTAACATACATAAGTTATAGATGGTAAGGTAAGCGATTGACTTATTAGTTTTCTATAATTACGACATAAATTGGGTTATGATATTTATTTGTTACCATTTCGAGAGTTTGATACATTGTGTTAGCTGGTGAGTGAAGAGTATTCTTGAGAAAATAAAATAAGAGTTATAAATTGAGAATCTTTACCAGATCGATGTTTAAATATAAACTATTCAGCTTGACGTCATCGGTTATCGTTTCACAACTGCCCTATGAGTAGCATATTTTGGTCTATACTGTGTGAAATGTATGTACTGGTTTTTAAACGTTGAACCAAATGGCTCTCTCTTCTGTAGCTTTGTATGAATTTATATAAAAGATTTATTTATCAACGTGTTCCAATCCAATTTATAACTTAACTAGTCAGTGTATGGGTTTTAACCTCATTTGATAGAAGTTTTGCCACGACACATTTGTGGCAAGTTTTGTCAGAACATTAATTTATTCGTGTGGATCTCAAGCTCTTCCGCATTAGCTCGATTAGAAGATATTACATGAAGGATCAAAGATGTGATTTTCTGTTGTAGTGTTGAACTTAGGGACCGAAGCAATGTTTTACCTTCGCCACCCGAACAGGTTGTGTTAGCGATAAAAAAGAAACTAATAATGTTGCTGCAGATAGAGTAAGAATATCTGAAGCATCAAGAGATCGATGGAACAGAATGCGCCACAGAACGCTTAGTTAACAAGAGGTTTATTAAATGCCAAAGGTTGCAAATCAGATCTAGTCTACTTTTATGTCAACAGCAGTAGAAAATCTTTAATTATTATCTTGTACAAAGACCGTTGTGCTCACAGAACAGAATAATGCCGCAATCATACTGTTCGAAACACATCACTCCATTCTCGTCATATCTACCTTAATCAAGGAGGGTTACCTGTATTCATATTTGCCGCTACCTTAAACATGTATTGAGCGGTTTATAAGCCAAGAAAACAAATAGGCGTAATTAAAATATTTTCACCTTCCACTTGAATACAGTAAGACTAACAATTTGTATGGTGTATAATCAAAAACCTTAAAAATCCGGTTATGCCCTGCCATTCGATAGTAAATATTTCTACTTTCGTCTACAAATCACATCTATTAACTAACAAGAAAACAAAGCTAAACTTGAAGATCAAAATTAATATCATCACTTGGACGGAAGAAATTTTATCTTCTCGTTTAACAACATGATGAAAACGAGATACAAACATTTATCTTTCACTTGTTGAGATCGAGTCTTATAATTGAACTCTGATCTATAATTTGTATTCTTTCTCCATTCATCGTCCATATGTGACCTCATCCATTCATTAAAAACAAATCATCGCCGCCACAACACACAAGCCATCACTTTCATTTGCAAAACGCTGCTTACGTAAACTCGTAATTCATGCGGACGAAAATGTTACGAAATGGTATTAAATCAAATCGGTATGTGACGGTGATATATAAACACTTTCGTAATCGAAACGATTCAATTTGTCGAATGTCAAAGTCATTACCTATTCCTAATCCATTCCATTATCAAATTGACAATCAAACTCGAAATTCGATCGCAGAAAGACCAAATTAGTATGCATTTTGAATAAATAAATTTAATTAAAGCTTTTTCCGAGTGTTATAACAATTTTTTTTTGATTATTTAATCGAAACTACAAAAAACTAATAAAAAACGCATAAATAAAACCAAACTACTGTTAAAACTGAAGTTTGGATGAAGAAAAACGAAAGTGATTAAAATTTAATCAAAATAAAATCTACGAAAAGTTGAAAACAATCGGTCATCATATCGCGCTCATATACATATGTACGTGAGCCACATTATGTATGTACATAATAGAATTGTTACGAAACCAAAAGTGAAATCGAACCAACAATAATGTAAATAAAAACCATCATCATCAGTCATATGCTCATATGTGATGATAGCGACGCATTGTTTACATCCGTATTTGCGGTATTACGATTTTACGTTGGGTTGCCGCCTGTATATACTGTTGAAAGTTCACTGTTCACCTGTGGGCGGACTATAGGTGAACTCATTGTTCGAAGAAAGTTGCTCTGTAGCAGATATGCAGACAGACTTCCATCACAATGTAGGAGAAGGTCATATGAAAACTTAAAAAGTGTTCGTATAACAACCCATCAATCTCTATCTGTTCCTTTTTGTAATATTTTCTGAAGCTCAAGGCACTCCCAGTTTTTTTACGGCTGGGTAAATTATGTCCAACTTTAACCTATGGTTTCCACTTGGCATGCATTGCAAATATTTGCAAATGGAAATTTTGTTTATTTTTGTTAGTTTCTGTGACTGTATTAGTATATAATACTTGTGTATGCGTGTATATTTTTGACATATCTTAAAAGCGCGATCTAAATGTGTTTTGAGTTTTTGAATATTTATTTTGATTATTTTGAAATAGTGTATTTGGCGATTAATTAAAATAAATATCAAATTGATAAAACCTTATAAACAACCGTTTGTGTTTACGTTACTTCATTGAAGAAGTATTAAATCTTCAACCGCGAAGGAAATGCGAAATGTTCTAGTACAATATTTTATGACAGACGGAACATTACTACGGCTCTGAGATAAGATTTAATATTTCAAAATAAAAGACTGAAAATTTATTTATCTGTTTAATTTGACATCATTCACTTATTTCGTAAAATACAATTATGGGTAGCGCACTTTTCATCTTAAATACAATTGCACAGAGTAAATGATCCAAATATTCAAATGATATTTACCAATTATTTTTAAAATGAAAACATTTTTTTTTTGACAGTATTTAATACAGGGTTGAACTAAAAAGGGAAATTTTTTGATTTTGTTGAAAATATAAAAGTTGCTTTCCAATCGACCAACCCGCTAGTGAACCGCTAGTAGTTCGTTGCGTGTCTTTACTAAATAATCCATAGTAAATTTAGCAAAGACACGCAACGAACTACTATCGGTTCACTAGTGGGTATTAGCGGTTGGTCGGTTGGAAAGCAAAAAGTACTATGAGCGACTACTTTTCATTGCAAATAGCTTTGTAAATGTTTATATGTGTGAGTGAAAAAATTTGTATACAGATACGAATTTGTTTTCAACGTATACTAGACGTGAGAAAAAATTTAAAATAGAATGCAAATATTTGCAATGCATTGCAAGTGGGAACCGGGCCTACGGTTCTAGGTTCAATTTACGTAGAACCATCTCCACATTGCATAGCTCTATTTCAAACTATAGAATACTGTCTTGGAATATTAAACAGACGTTTTCTGGGAAAACTACGCGGACATTCGTCTAATATTTTTAATTCCACAGTTTATGTTATTCAAACACGATTTAGATGACATTTGAGACTCTTCAGAAAATACCTAATCTTTTGATAAAGTTATACCAGGCAAAGGGATTTTACACCATACGATTACGATCGGTGGTGTGAATGAACACATCTATGACCCCCTGTTGGAGTGCAGAATTCATGGGCCGACCCATCTTCCATGTCAGTACTATAGGCTGGCATGGAGCTATGCAATGTGCAGATGGTTCTACGTAAATCGGACCTATAGCCGTACGTCCTCGATTTGGCTGTAATGGCGTAAGGTAGGACGTAAATAAGCGAACCGCGAAAGAGTTGGAAGTGCCTCGAGCCCCAAAACAGATAGTAGAGATAAAAACAAACAAACAAACAAACAAAGTTATACCAAAGAATTTGAATCGGTTTCACCAACACGACATATGATTTCTGTATTCCGATCCGATTGTGATTGTTAGAATGCGTGTACTTTTCAACTAAGGGTTTTATGTATATCACATATAATCAGGAAAACAGATCGATAGCTTCTCTTACCGTTGAAAGAGGTTCACAAAAACCACGATAAGTTTGGATGCATTGGTTTCATTTAGCTTATTAACAAAACCTTCTCAAAATAAAGAGGTTGCCTAGCGTATTTGAGAAAATTAGATTCGTTGCTTGATTTGATTCCAAAACAAGTCCTTATAGTGTTACTTTCAAGAGAAAAGCTCTACTTCAAAGAGGTGTAAATGACATAAGCGTGCAAGTGAAATGACTTAAGTCGAAGCGAATTTGTGGAGCTGACATAAATACCGTCAAGAAGGAAATGGTTTCCTGATATGATCCTTTAATATAAGTTCAAATTGTATTTTATAAACTATTTGAGGTGATCTGTAATGTATGTTCAAAGAGATTTTATGGTTTAAGTTATGGCATAAATAAACTATTGTTTATTTTCGAGCCTAATCGCTGAACATTATAATTCGACCTAATTATCTCACGCAAAATTCAACATAATGAAAACAAAATGTCGAATTGCTGTTGGTCTTCTTGTATAATAGGGATAAAAACCCAAAATTTGATAATCAAAAAGCTTATCAATAGATTATCAATATATAGCGGTGTCGGTGATTGTTAGATTAATTTAAAGTATTAGCCACATTTGAGTAAATAGAATGTTAGAACCGATGACGCGAAAGTAACTATATTCTGGCACTAAATCGGTTATGATACATTTAAGCCTAGCACAAACCACCTAAAGAAGTTAAATTATGTAATAAGCTCTGTAAAAATTTAACAGTAGATAAAATGTCAATTGAGCTTTTGATGCAAATAATACCAGTACATTTTCAAAATTGTTCAGGACTATTAAAAATATGTAAGCTTGATCACAATATAAAGACGAGACATTCTTTAACAAATCTAATCTAATTGAACCGAGCATATAGTGCAATTGATAAAGTTGATTAACTGGAGAAATAGGGTAAAATCTCGATGGAATGCTGAATGTTATGGTTGTTCCTTCTTGAACCAAACTTATATCACAAGAACTATGACTTAGCAAAATTCCCCAACGAATATCTTTGTGGTTCAAAATTAAAGCCAAACGTACAGCACCAATATCTGGAGAATACATTGGATGTGGTAAAATATCCCAGTTAAACAATTCTATTACGTTTTTTTACAGTTCTTATTTGTAACAAGCGTTGTTGTGTAAGCTTAACTTGAGTAATCTGACCGGTAAAGATTAAATATTAGTTATAGTATACGACAGTGATGGTATCGTTATCACACTTTACAAGTTTTTTGACACTTTTCCTCACACTTATCGACTTCGTATACAACATTTCTTATAGTCAGAAAATCGTTCAGAGACCAAGTTCTATACTTGCGTTTGACTTTAATTTTGATCAAGTAAAGCCTTTACATTATCAACTTATCTTTCAAACCTAATGTGTTAAAATCACTTTATTACCAGTTAAAACCAGTACTTTATACATTCTCTTCATACGTTCCCTACCGTCTTATTTAACTTATAAATTAACAAAAATGACTGGAATTGTGGAAAAGTTCATTGGCAACATTTGGAATCAATTAATATAAAAACACCTAACTATGGTGTCCATTATGGACCAACCAGCTTGATGGTTAATGAAACTAACCTATTATTAGTTTTCGTTTTTGACATCGATTGTGATCATGATAACGAATATATACCATGTTGCCTCCTTGTTTTGAAGCCAGTGTAACTAGATAGGATTTAGAACTTTTTTATAAAGCTCGTATTATGTGCCGATATATAGCTATAGGTACTTCGTTCTGTATATATAGGCTTTACATCGTAGCTTATGTAAATTGAATTTCAATCTACTCTCCTATTAGAGAAAAATGTAGGAATTACTATTTCTCACCCCAGCTGAGAATATTTGTGATATGACTATTTGAAAAGATTCGATGTTGATTCATCATTGTAATAAACAATATCAGTTTTTCCTGGAATAGGTGATCACTAGAAGGTGCCAAATGAATGAGCAACATCTAGCAAGGTGCACTTCAGAATCCAAATTATATTTTTTTCGATTGCTTTTGACATTATCAGTAATAATATACACTATCCGGTATACTAATATTAATCTGCGAGATACAGTATAAGTTTGGTTAAAGTTTTTCTTACGAGTTTTTCTTACCAAAGTCGGAAAAGATACATTTCTAATGGGTGGCCCATTTTACGGCTGCAATTTTATTGGGCTCTTAATTCAAAGTTTAATGAATATTTTGAGACGGTTTTTTTATTAGAAAGATATACATTGGCATTAAGTATGAAACACAATTTCATTCAAGTGACTAGACAACCGACTTTACAGTAATCCATTCTTTCAACCAAATTTATCAGAATATTTTCGATTGTATGGGCTCCTATCTCATAAATGGCAACTTTAAGTTGCTCTTACAAGTCTTGGGTCGTCTCTAGATGATTATCGTATCACTTATCCTTAACGGCTCTTATCGGAAGTCCAGCGGAGTCAAAATGAGCTTCGTCGGTAAAAATGAATTATGGGTAAAATTGATGTTGATCTATGCTTAGTGTGTCTGAGTGCGTGCTTCACAAATTGCATTTCTTACAGTTTTGGTGGAAGACTCGCGACATTGCAAGTAAGTCTTCAATATTTTGTTCCCAAGCGTAAAGCTTCCTATTTCAAAAATGTAAATTAAACTAATTTTACTAGCCCACTCATTGCGTATAATTTGGAGATCCATGTATATAAAAATCTATCAAGATAATGTCTATTTAATGTAATGACTAACCATAAACTTGTACATAACTCGTATATATATTTTAATCCATTATGAAAGGGTGTAGAGTACATTCAATTGCATTTTGCTATCACATGTTTATCAAATGTCAGAGGGACATTTACACACATATAACATATGAGCCGACAAAAGCGCACACAAAACCGAACAGATCAAATACCAAAAACTAAACATGAAACTATTTTCTAACCTTCTCGCTGTAACAAGCAACAAAATAAGAAATTTAATTTTTTTTCTTCTTCTTTCCATTTCTTACAGCTTTTTGCCTTAGATTGATTTCATTTGTGTATATGTAAACTTGAATCAAAAGTGAAATTTTAAAGTTTAACAAAAATAAATAAAAACGATTGTGCACATACAGCTCTTAAAAACCAAGAAGAAAAACGTAAAATAGTAATAATAATAATTATCATTATTATTATTGTTATTATTTTTGTTTATAAATATTAAATGAAAAGTACAAGAAAAGTACTGTGCATTGTTAAAACAGTTGAGTATTTAATAAGCGGTCAAAGACGATTAATGATACAGAATCCGACGATCACCTTTCGATCGTTGTGACAATATAAAATACAAAAATTCTAAAAGCAATGACATAAGCCAGAAGGAGCCCTTATTTGAAACCAACAAATCAAATTTTTTGTCCAGATTTCCGAAACCTAAACGACACACACACATAACAAGTACACATATCTCGTTAACACCTTTATAATCATATATTGTATCGCGATTGATTGAAACGAGAAAAATTAAAAAAAATTTTGCAAAAATATTATGTTGGGGCCAAATAAATGGCGACTACTCACGATAGTCGCTGGAATACTATTAGCAAATGCGATTGATTCGCCGAATAGTTCGCACAAAATTATATCACACAATTTACAAAAGGACGTCAATGTTAAATTCGAGAAGGTGAACTTTTGGAATCCGAACAAGTATCGAATGGTTCGAAATTTATTCCAGTCGGACGAAATATTTTCGAATGTCGACGATATACGATTTGTGGGACATCGACGAATAAGCACCGCTGATGGTAGGAGTAAAGATAGTGATAATAAGGTACCAAGTATTATTGGAGCATTTCGATATCCACCGCAGGCTGTAATTAGTCGACGATCGGATACGATCATCGTGCCGAGTGTAGAAACCCAACAAATTTTACTGAATCAAAGTTTAAGTGACGACAAAAGCGTGGGTGAATATGAAAAACCATCACAAGTTGTGGCAACGGTCAATAATATCCAGTATATACCTTTGAATGTTGCCGTTTCATCGAATAACGCTAATCCGATTACTCAACAAAATTATGAAGCGGCAACAACGCCGTCTAATCTACAAACACCGAGCGATGGGACCGAAAGTTCAATAGCAATTGATAATATAACAGCACGCCGATCTGGTATACCGTTCAGTTCGGTGCACGCCCATAAACATCATAATTTATTTATACCGCAAAGCTATCGCGAGGATCAAGCCACATTCGACACAATCGGTGTACTACAACGTCCGTACAACGAAGAATTGTCGTCGTCGGAAACAGCACCGAGACCGATACTATCCGAAATCGATACATATCCAGCTGAATCAAATTTTAGATCAACCCGAATCGAATTCCCCGGTGCCGCAACTAATACCGTGCCACGCGTTATACCAACACAACAAACATCGAACGACGATGTTACAAAATTTGGCGATATAAACGGACCAATCACGACAATACAACAGCAACGTTATTATAATGATTTTAGTGAAAAACAATCATCGATTCGAGGATTTGAAGGTGTATTTTTCCCCGATAATGATTATCGAGCGGCCCGGCACTATTTCCCACCAAAGGCGTATGTCGAATATAGTGACTATCCAGGACCGCCACGATTAAATAATCTACCACCACCACTATCACCGTACTACAAAACAAATCGATCGCCTCGAGTAGTATTTCCCCAAGATTTGACATCGACGACGACGGGATTCCCCAGTGGGCCCAGCTCTACATACACAAGCGATAATGTTGTGTTTAGGTATTCGTTGTCATATAAATAAATAATTTATTTATATAATGATCCACTATCTTTAAAAATATTTCTAAATTTCAGAGATCAAAATTTTGGACTAAACGAATTGGCCGCGGTTCAAGATGTTCGAAATGATTTTAATTTGCAAGACATTCAAGAAGATCCCGGAACGCCAAATAACAATGATCGTGGTAAGTAGTCAAATAAATAAATAAAAAAACCGTTATATTTACCATTAATCTGTTTATGCGTCAAAAGCAACGCGCTTATCCAACTATTGATTGTACTTTCAATTTTCAAAACTTAATAATTGAAATTACCAACAATATCATTATTGATATTCTTTTTAACTTAAAGTGAAATTTTTATTGTTTTTTGTTAAGTCTTCAATATTATAAATATATACTATTGAGAAACTTTTATTACTATTAATTCACTGTTACCACGACTATATACTTATTAACTTCTTATTATTATTTTATGATGTCTTTTATAATTTAGATATGGCATGAAATTTTATTGCCAAAAATGTTTTTTAAATGCGAATCGATTGACCCAATGCGGAATTGTATTGTAATTATCGTTAATTATTTAATAAAAAATTAATTACACCGAAAACGAGAGGGGAGGGGGAGGTGTATCGAGGGCTTATCAACCAATAAATAATTTCACTTTATTTATTATAAAGCATTAACGTCTCAAAGCTTGACGATCACTTTATGACGAATTTCATTTTAAACGAAATCCCTCACAGACCGACATTCGACATAAAATAGAGCATGGGAAAATCTGAAGAATTTTCAGAAAACATAAAATATAGATTATATACTGTCATGCATACATCGTATATACCAAAACCAGCTTAACTTTCATCTTACAATGACTCAATAATACAAAATACTTTAATTAAACACCAATATGTACAATATATATATATATATATATATATATATATATATATATATATATATATATATATATATATATATATATATATATATATATATATATATATATATATATATATATATATATATATATATATATATATATATATATATATATATATATATATATATATATATATATATATATATATATATATATATATATACATATATATATATATATATATATATATTTATATATATATATATATATATATATATATATATATATATATATATATATATATATATATTTATACATATATATATATATATATATATATATATATATATATGTATATATATATATATATATATATATATATATATATATATATATATATATATATATATATAAATAAAGTGGGTACCAAAAATGACTGGCAAGAATGGTATGGTTGGACTCCTTGATCAATGCGAAGACCACTTTAATTTTACCACTTCACTTTTTGAAACCACCTATCAAGTTATAGGCGTTTGAAGTGGCGCTTTCCGACGTAGCACCTTGTTTTACATCAATATCTCGAGAAATAACCATTTGTTTTTCGCAAAGCATGAATATTTACTTTAAAATTTCAAATCAAACAAAACTTTTAGAATTGAAACTTTTTCTTGAAACTCTAGTTCAAACTCGACTTCAAGTCGAGTTCATTGTTGCGTTCCTTCCTTCCGTTCAAATTTTTTTTAAGCAAATTAAAAAAATTCACAGAAAAAAAACACGTCATTTTCAACCAATGATATTGCTTAAAAAAAATTTTGGGTGGAAGGAAGGAACGCAATCATGAAGTCGACTTTAGCTTTCAGAAAAACTAACTATATCTGTGATATTTGCAAAATTATTTTATCTAAACAAGTTAAAAGTTTCCAATTAGAATTTTGAATTTTCTTTATTAGACACAAGTACAAATAAGTACTAGAGTATGACGTAATAATATTTCGAAAAATTTATAACGAATGCTCAAAATGATCAACATTAACTGTTACACATTTCCAACATCTCTTCATGAACGAATAGCAAACTCTTGCGAAAACGTTTCTGTCTCGTTTAATTTCGTTACAATCTTCAAATATTTGAGCAATGAAGACTTCTATTTATTTGGAACAGCAGAGGCATTATTTGGAACAGCAGAAGTATAAACTTTAGTTTTAAATGATTCCAAAGAAAAAAAGGAAAGAATTTAGATCCGGTGATCTTACTGGCCAATGTATTGGTCCTTCGCGTCCAATCCACTGACTTGGGAACAAATAATTTAAATGTGATTGAACGTTTTTTGCAAAATATGGTGGACTTGAACGGAACTTCTTCCAAGAGATCTTCGAATTGGTTATGTAGAAAATTTAAATATTTTGGACCATCTAATCTGTCTGGATGGTGTTATCGGTCCTATAGTATTTCATCTCCAAATATACCACACCAAACATTAACATTGAATTTATGTTGATAGCTGTTTATAATTTTCAAATTGGGATTGCTCGAAGACCGGAAATGTGTATTATGTAAATTTATACATACGTCTCGAGTAAATGCAGCTTCATCAGTGTAAATGTAGCTGAAGGTTTACTTTTTTAATTTGCCTGTGAACTAAAGATTTTGAAATTCCGGTTTTTGCCGTAATTTTCCTAATACTAGTTAGGAAAATTACGGCAAACTAGTCGTTCGATTGTTATGAAATTCAGATTTGCATTAACAAACGTGTTAACGGATGGCAAACTGCGATAATTTTTCAAGAAAAAATATTTACCGTCGTATATTTTCTAATTGTTGTGAGCGGGAGGTAGCGGGTTCGAATCTCGATAGAGGCAGGATGCAAAAGTGATTTCACCATATACGATTACGATCGGTGGTGCAAATGAACACATCTATGACCCCCTGTTGGAGTGTAGAATTCATAGGCCGACCCATCTTCCAAGTCAGTACTATAGGCTGTCATGGAGCTATGCAATGTACAGATGGTTCTACGTAAATCGAACCTATAGCCGTACGTTCTCGATTTAAAGATAAAAAAAAGACTAATTGTTAAAAGATAAATGGTACAGTAACAAAAAAATTTCTTAAAAATATTTCAATTCTAAAAGTTTTGATTAAATTTCAAATACTTTGTAAATATTCATGACTCTTGTTCTTTATTTAAAAAAAAATGTTATCAAATGTTATCAAAAAATGTTATCAAGGTGCTACGTTGGAAGGCGCCTCTTATTTGACGCCTATAACTTGATAGGGACCTTCACAGTACAAAGTGGTAAAATTAAAGTCACCGTCGCTTTTATCAAGGAATCCAACCGTACCACTCGTGTCAATCACTTTCACGACAACCTATATACTCGTGCCAATCAATTTCGGGGCACGTATCAACTAACGGGCAAACACGATTGCTGTATACTGTATAACACTGAATTCTTTAGGGCGGTTACGATCTAATGATGACCACATTAAATGGCCACTTATACGAAAAGATCAAACCCATGCATCTCATGCGGCATATTTGTACTATGCGATAATTAACGGTTCAATAATCGTGCCTGATTTTCGTCCGTTTAGTGATGAGGGGCTTGTTGCAGTATGAGGCTAACTTTATGAAAATATCTGTGAGAGAAATCAGAAAAAAATCAATTGTGAGAGGTTATTTTTGCCAGGTTAGGTGAGGTACGAGGTATAGTATGGATTTTTTGGGAGGTTGTGTTAGAAAGTATATGTACGTGCAATTTAATACCCGTAACAGTGTCATAACCGTTTAATCTGAATTTGAATTGTTATGAAATGCTTGTATATATTGTAATTAATCGCTAGGACGGTTTCGATCTGATGCTCATCGATATCTCAGTATAATCTTATGAGTAATGCCGGTATTTGGCATATGCCTGTTTAAATAAATTTGTATATAAATATTGGTCAAGTTATAATTGTTTAAATTACTAACCATACCGATAATGAAGAAGTTTTTAATTCATTTTCACTCCATTCCCTAAAGTACACATTTTGACATCCATCATTCCGGATTGCCAAACAAACTATTATATATTGTGTTTTTTCGAACACATCATTTCGATCGACAGATAAGGGGTGCCAAATACAATGAGTACGTAACGTTTATTCACTTGCAACGTTGTCGAAATTTGAGGGTATCGGCCTGTTTCGTAATCCTATTTTGGAAATATGTTACTATCATCATTGTACACGCACTCAGAGGGTTGTTACCTATTGGTTGGTCGCAATAAAATATCACATCAGCTATGAATTCAGCTGTTCCAATTTGCATATCGATGTACCAAGTCATCGATGTCATCCTTTGAAGGCATCTCTTATATTGAATTTATTTGTTGTAGAACATTTGTTTGTATTTAATATTAAGCCTTAACTGGCATCTTAACATGTGTTTATTCAAGCTTAACATCAACTTTTTCTATTGTAATCTGCGTCACTCAGGCCAAACGACCCATTGTGACATCCCTTCGACATACGACTACAGAACCGATTTAAGTGAATCCTAAACTCTCAGATGTGTTTATTCTCACCACTGATCCTTTCGGGATTCAAACCCAATACAAATGTTGAAATCGGCCTATGTACGTGTTTTTTATTGTTCGATAGCTTAGGCCCACATCATTATTTTAGCCACTTAGCATAAAATAGGTTATATAGAAAGTGAGCTATTGCGGTTTATACAATATTTCAGTACAATACTTCACTACAGAAACTATCCTCAATAAAAGCTTTAATTTTTTGGATGTTGGCGCGGGATCATAGTATAATCGCCAGTAAGAAAGCTGGGTCTCTTACAGAAGTGAGGAGAAATATTGTTACCACACTTCGATGATATTATTAGTTTGTATCAATCAAGCTTCGTTGTGGTATCGCTGGTACGAAGAACGAATCTATCTTTGAGGATAGAATTTTTGAACCTTGCAATGCCGATACTGAAATATTAATTACTGTCGATTTTATTATGAGTGATTTTTTTCACGGAATCAGAAACCACAATGTCTAGTAGACAGCTTAAGTCGATTATAAGGAACTTCCAATATTGGATCAAAACGCCGATTAAGTGCCAGCAAACATATTAACCCTCGTCCTCTGATTTAAAATGCCCACAAATGCACTGAAAACTTATTTATGTAACAACTTAAGTTAGAAACGCTTCATCGTAGATGTTGTAGAGAAACAGACGACAAAAAACTCGACATCTAAGTTGATTTTAACCTCCCTCTCTCGTCCCTATCGCATGTTTTCGATCGATAACGAAACTAATTGCATTCTCTTATTTATTGGCAAGAAGCATGCACACGATTACCAAAGCTCAAGTAATATTGTTCCGTTCCCGCATCACATCACACAATAGCAACACATTGCGAAAAATGTTATTCTTCAGGTACACTGATTGTTTTGTATATTAACCGCGTTACTATACACATTATGCACACCACTCTCATAAAACTATAAATTGAGGTGAAAATGTTGTGATTAATTATTTTTTTTATTGTGGTTGGATTTAATATTCTTTAAGATCTTTTAAACTGCAGTTTTCGCCATTAACCAGGAAATAAGTGTGTTTTATGGTAATTGATAATGAGAAACTTTAAAAGGTATATTATGTCTACAGGTTAGCACTATACGTAAATAATTAGGTAACTAGGTTAACTGTTCTCAATAATACAAGTACGACTGTACTCTGGTTTACTAAAGTAAGGCGATTAAAAACATGTATTTTACCACTTTGTATAGATTCTTTGGTAAATTGCGACTTAAATTGATTACTTAGAATGAATTCGAATCAAAATTATCCACTTCGGCTTACCAAAAATGTGGCGTCCATTTTATTGGAAAGTTTGTTTTGTTCTACGTCTTCCTTCTAATATTGATAGCTTTGTCATTAGCAAACTCTATTCAACATGAGGTTAGCAAGTAGAGTTTTTTGAAATCAAGTTTCATAAACACCGCCCAGGTGGCTCAGTGATTAAAGCTGTGGCAGTTGGAGCGAGAGGTACCGGGTTCGAATCCCGATAGGGGCAGGATGCAAAAGGGATTTTTTACCATCTGATTACGATCGGTGGTGTTAATGAACACATCTATGACCCCCTGTTGGAGTGCAGAACTCATGGGCCGACCCATCTTCCATGTCAGTACTATAGGCTGGCATGAAGCTATGCAATGCGCAGATGGTTCTACGAAAATCGGACCTATAGCCGTACGTCCTCGATTTGGCCGTTAAGGCGTAAAGTAGGACGTAAATAAGCGAACCGCGAAAGAGCTGGGAGAGCCTTGAGCCCCAAAAAAGATAGCATAGAATAAAATATAAAAAATAAAAAAATAATAAAATATAAAAAAAAAAAAAAAAGTTTCATAAACCCAAATTTCCAATAGTAGACCTTGATGAAATTCCGGACGTTCTATCTTCTTTGCAATCTATTTTGGGGCTCAAGCTCAAATTTAAAAAAAACCATCTGCATGTTACATATCTCGATGCCGGCCTATAATACTCTGACATGTGAAGTTTGATAAGCCCATGAATTCTGCACTTCAACATAAGGTCATAAATTTGTTCATTCACTTTTGCATCATTGCTCTAATCAAAATTCGAACTCAGTACCTTCCTATCCAGCTTCCACAGCCTTAACCACTGCGCCATTTGGTCAGTCATTTCCAAATTTTACTATGCTACAGTCAATATGTTAAATCTACAACCACAAACATGGACTCAATGCTATTTCGATTTTTCCGACCAAATATTTTCGTTGAAAATAATACATCGTTATGAGCTGCCACAATAGAGCAATGGTATTTTTTAGTGATCTTCGTTAATTGTGCCTGTATGTCATACAACAATTATAGCCAATTTAATCAGCTTTCTCAAATCAAAGTAATGTATTGATTTAGAAATATTATCAATATTTCGATTCCTAAAGTATTACAGCGAGTTTGAAATGTTTACATTTCATTCGATCAATCTGTTGTGGTTATATGGGAAAACGAAAGAAAATCCTTCGATGTATGTATGTCAAATAGAATGAAACTCAACTATACGACCGATGGCTAAGAACTTGCTTGGGTTGTAATCCGAAGAATTGCTATCTTTGTTATCTCGATGTTACGTTGAAAAATATTCATAAAATCGAATTTTTTTAAAACCGGAGAAGTTGAAACTACTAATAGAACTTTTATGAAGAACACGTTCTATGACTTGTCTGGATTGAATTTAACCCTACTACATCTGTCGTACACCATTCTATAAAAATTATTTCGACATTTAGGGTATGCGTAGATATTAAATTCGAGCCACAAGCTTTCTGACTCTTAAACTATAGAAATGGATAAACGAGATCATCAGTCTAGAGTGGATGGCACACATTGTGATAAAACATCATTAATATCAATCAAGGCAATATAGATGAAAGAGGTAAACGTTTTGGAAGAAGATGATCAAATTTATATCTGACTTATGATCATTATCCAATGGTTTAACCTGATATGCCTGCCATACTCTATAAAAAGTCTTTGATATATGTCATGAAACAATGTTAATTTTACCCAGTTTATTAGTTTGGGATGCTCAACAGTTTTCATATATCACTTGGTAAGACTGATAGTTTTTCTAACTTGGAAAGTTCCTTTGTCTAGATTGAAATAAATCAATTAATAACTGAATCTAATTAGTTATCTCTATAGTATCGTAAAACTGTCTTGGGATTGAGAGTGCTCCGTATTGTAGATTACTTTAAACCACTAAATATTCACATGTTCATATTTTGTAAACCTTTATGTGTAGTTTATTACGAATAGATAAATAGTACATAAAATTACAGACATATAATTGTAAGCTATAAAAGGTGAAATTATCTCAAGACATATAATATAGTTATTAGTCGATTTTTATTACTCTGTTAAGCTTTCTGTTAATTATAAAATATAAACGACCGTTTCCTCTATTTAATATTGAAAGCATACGTGTCCATTAGGCACAGATTATGGTCTCTCTAGAAAACATTTGCTGATTTATTATTTTTATAGCTATCACATCAATAGATCAAAAGTCCACAGGCAAAACTATCATCTTCACCAGATCGATTTAGTTGCTCATTACAACCAAGTAATGGTTTTAATTTGATTTTTGATTGCTTAATTGTTGCAACACAGTTTAATTACTTTCGATAGTTTTTCATCGATTTTTGTGTTATGAGCAATAAAAGATTGTAATACGTAAAACCCCATCTTCACCGCATTTATATCATGCAATTAAACCATCTTTGTTTATTTATGTGCGGTTATATAACATCATTATATATACATAAGCATGTAGAATCGAAAGTCAACATACTTTCAACCGTAAATTTATCTAAAGTAGTTGATTTAATCATACAGTTAAGAAAAGTACTTTCAACCCTCAAAATACAGTCCATCAAAGGTACTCGTATACACATTCATGAGTTGAGCAAGCAATTCTGTCGTTCTTGATATAAGAACTTTTGTATCGAGCCATACTGGTTGTGCAAGACGTGAGATCTAATCGGTCGTCAATAAAATTCGTAGGCAGTGATCATTATCTGATCACTCCAAAGTTACGATAGGAATTTGCGTGCAAACCAGGGAGAACGCAGGGCAAATATACAAAGATTCTCTTGTGAAGGTCTGATAAATGAAGAAACACAACGAAAATATCAAAATCTTGTCAGCAATAGCGTTTTGCGATCTGATTACCAATCTGAAGAAGTGAATAGTGTATGGGAAGTATTGAAAGGTGTCCATTTTGTCCAGCACATTCTCGATATAGTGAAAACTACGCCCAATAATCATTAGTTTGATGAGAAGTGTTGTCTTGCTGTTGAGCAACGACATGGCAATTCTTGCTAGGAGGATGTCTAAACGCATTTTTAGACAGAAGAAGCATGAATTGTGAAACGCTAAGGTCTTAAGAGTACAACTCAGCAATGAGTGCATTTCGCGTGGTTTCTTTTAAGGAATCACCGATTTGCACCATACCTTAGAATCTCGGTTAACTGCCATTCGGGACCTGGATGGAAACCTCTTTGTTAACGTCGATGTGGTACTTGATTCATGGTGTGAACATTTTTCTGCCCTACCTTATGTTCCATACATGTATCACAAGCTGTATTTGAATACCCTCAAATACAGACCGCAGAAATGAGGTGTTCCTAGAAACCAGGTGTTCCCAGATTTCAAGCAAAACTATAGCGCGATCAATCGAGAGAGACTATGGTATGTGCTTGAATATTTAGGTATACCAAACAAATAATATCATATTTCATATAACATTCACTGTTTTTTATCTGTAATTCGAAATCAGCCTTTCTAGTAGTTTTTACGAATTCTGCCATATCTCATAACTATCACTACATAGTACAAACACTACTTTACAATCATATTATTTACCAATTCCCAAAGATTAAAAACCAATTCTTAACTATACAAAAGATCAATACCATATTGAATCAATAACTGAATGCATCAATGCTGGTGAAACTAAAAACACAAAAACTATAATAATTCTCATAATTTACATTACCTGTAAAGTGGTGAGCCACTATAATTATACATTTTCCGTAACACTTTCATAATATTTTAAATATTAAATTCTTTAACCAAATACTTTTCCGCCAACTTGACCCATATTAACCACTGCCAACCAAACTGAAAAGAAAACCATAATAATATTCACACGGATTAACGGTTCGTTCAAAGTAATGGATTGTGTGAAACCGTGAAATTTATCCATCTTATTTTGCATGGTTACAATAAGAAGTCGACGACAAGTGTCGGTAATATATAATTAATTAACTTTTTTTTTAATTATAAACTGATGTTTCAAAATTCGATTTCAAACAAAACCTAGTAGTATGATAAGCTAAGCTTGGAGTTTAGATCAGTTACGATTAGTCGTAGTATTGGTTCTCCTTTGTTTTCTTAAATATGCATGATACCGTAACCAACATTAATGCTGGACCGTTTGGCACAAAGTTGAATTGATTAGGCATGTTGTATCTTGTATATAGTCCTATGCTGAATCGGCAAGTTTTTCAAGCCTGGTTGTATTAACAACACGTTGTGTGAAAACATAACCGCTAAATTTTGTTTCTAATATCGGCATGGAGCATACTAAAAGTGATTTTAAACTTGTTAGATTCTCGATCGCAGCATATTTAGAGAACATAATTAGCTCTGGTTTTATTTTTGAGGGAATATCTAAATATAATTTCTGAATCAAGCGATTGGTCGCTTTGACCTTACTCGCTGTAGTTTTCGTAAATCAAATTCAGATTCTATAATGCATCTCTTTATACCACACATAAGCTCATTTACAACCAATAACACAGTGTCATATATACCTGGGGGCAAGTTAAACTCCAATAAGATACAACAATGCAAACTACAGAGCAATTAATTTTTTTCAACTTAGTTAAAAAAACCTCAACAATTTAGAAGCCATTGTTGACACAAACCTCGAGACCTTTCAAATTTGGGTGTCAGGTTATGTTAGGCCGATTGAGATCCTTTTTTGTGGTGTGCACCAAAATACAGTGTGAAGAGAACTGTAAGTTCAGAAGTAATTGTGTTTGACGGATAGTGGTGCAAATAAACTAAGCAGTTAGATTTACAAGCTTGAGAATGGAATAGATCTATATGCAGCACGTTATTAATCTACGAAAGCCATAGCTCAAACCATACGTCCTCGATTTGCAATGGTGTAATATCTTACACGTTAGGGGCGAACTGCAAAATATTTGGAATTATACTGCAATTATAGTTTAAGGTATAGGCATATCTAAGGATCGTTATGATGATAAATAAAGTGTCTGAAGTGATAATTTGAACGGTTTATATTAGTTGAAGCTTTGATCAAGATTTCGTGAATAATGAGTTTAGTCACAATTCACATACATTTTAAAGTGAATTCTTATCACAACTATCCTTTTTTTTTTTTTTTTTTTTTTTTTTTTTTTTTTTTTGCGGTTTTTACAGGCCATTATTGGCCCGTACCGTGTCAACAATCTGACTCCAACGGTTTCGATCACGAGCCAGATCCTCATACTGTTGCAAGCAGTTGGAAGATGCCAGATCGCTCTCTACGCCGTGGAGCCATCGTCGCCGACAGCGACCTCTTCGCCTACCGAAAGGCGGTTCTCCCTTTAAAGATCGCTGTATCATTCGGTTCGGATCAGCACGCAGAACGTGACCGAGCCAGCGTATTCGCTGTCCTTTGATTTCATGCACGATATCAGGAATTTGCATTAAATTCCTGATCTCGTGATTGAAAAGAACTCGGTAAGTGCCATCGACGTCGCGTTTTGGACCATATATCACACGCATGATTCTTCTCTCGAATGTTAGAAGCCATCTTTCGTACTCATCCGTCAAGGTCCAACTCTCACATCCATACATGACAACGGGTCTGATCAACACTCTGTACAGTTTCAGCTTATCCGTATTTGCAAGATATTTTGATTTCAGCAGTGGACGTAGAGGATACAAAGCCCGATTGCCAGCGGCAAGGCGGACCTTGATATCCTCGCCCACACTATTATCGTGAGTGATGAGAGATCCAAGATACTTGAATCTCATCACTCCTTCAAACGTGTGGTTTCCACTACTGAAATCAATTGCGTCTTGGTCTCTAAAACCCGAGATTAGATATTTGGTTTTTGACTCGTTGATTTTGAGACCAACGGAAGCTGAACACTGTTCCAGTGGATCAAGTATCTCTTTCACTCCGTTGCCATTTAATCCAATCACACAGATATCATCTGCATACGCAAGAAGTTGATTGGATTGTCGGAATAAGATATTGTCCTGAGGTGTTTCACTTTTACGAACGATGTATTCCAACATGAGATTAAAAAGTATCGGGGACAGCGCATCTCCTTGTCGAACACCGGAATTGATTGCAAAAGTTCTCGATAGCCTGTTCTCAACTTTAACACAGCATTGTGACTGCGTTACTGTCATTTTACAGAGATGTACATATTTTTTTGGTATTCCTAAATATTCAAGCGCATACCATAGCCTCTCTCGATTGATCGAGTCATAGGCTTGCTTGAAATCTAGGAATACCTGGTGTACATCGCGAGATGTTTCGTAGTACTTGGAAAGAATCATCCGTAGCGAAAAAACTTGATCAGTGACTGACCGATTTGGACGGAATCCTCCTTGGTAGTCACCGACAATTTCCTCCGCTAGAGGAGTAATTCTTCCCAAGATAATGTATGACAGTAACTTGTATGCTGTGCAAAGGAGAGCTATACCGCGATAATTCTCGCATTTCATGCGATCACCCTTTTTGAATATTGGGCATAACGCGGCCACTTTCATCAGGCATAACTTCATTTCGCCATACCAATCGAACAAGGTCGAAAAGACAGTTCCACAAAGTTAGCCCTCCGAATATCAAGAGCTCTGAATTAATGCAATCAACCCCTGGTGAACGATTTTTCTTTAATCTCTGCATGGCCATTGTGAATTCCTCATAGGATGGATCCTCAATGAACATCTCCGCGGTCTGTATTTGAGAGTATTCAAATACAGCTTGTGATACATGTGGAACATTAAGTAAATCAGAAAAATGTTCACGCCATGTATCGAGTACCGCATCGACGTTAACACAGAGGTTTCCATCCTGGTCCCGAATGGCAGTTGACCGAGATCTTAAGGTATGGTGCAATTCGGTGATTCCTTTAAAGAAACCACGCGAGTTGTGCTCATTGCTGAGTTGTTGTACTCTTAAGACCTTGGCCTTCCACCATTCGCGCTTCTTCTGTCTACAAATGCGTTTAGCTGTCCTCCTAGCAAGAACTGCCTTGTTTTTCCTTGCAATTGTAAACCGAGTCTGCGCTTCATTGTGGGCTATATTGCGTTGCTCAACAGCAAGACGACACTCCTCATCAAACCAATCATTTTTGGGCGTAGTTTTCACTATACCGAGAGTGTGCTGGGCAGCATCGACAACCGAGGTTTTCAATACTTCCCAGACACTGTTCACATCATCAGATTGGTAGTTTGATCCTAAAATGCTATTGCTGACAAGATCTTGATATTTTCGTTGCGTTTCTTCATTTATCAGACCTTCACAGGAGAATCGCGTTTTATATTCTCCTGTCCTCCTTGACTTGTACGAAAATTTCCATCGTAGCTTTGCAGCAACCATAAAATGGTCACTGCCTACGAATTTTGTTGACGACCGATACGATCTCACGTCTTGAACAACCCGAGCCCGGTCTTTTGAAATCAACACATGGTCAATTTGGCTTCGGGATGTTTTACGTGGATGTGTCCAGGTTTCCAAATGGATGTTTTTGTGGGGAAAGAATGTACTTGCCACTTGGAGATCATGTGCGATCGCAAAGTACATCATTCTTTCCCCATTTTCGGTCGCAGTTTCATGTCGGGAGTACGGACCTATGTTGTTACATAAGTCGGTCTGATTTCGGTCAGCTCTAGCATTAAAGTCACCAATCACCAATCTGATATCGTGCTCAGGTATAGAGCCCATCAGATTATCCAAATTATTGTAAAATGAGTCTTTATCTTGGGGTTGGCTTACATCAGTGGGCGCATGTACACATACAATTGACAGGTTGGCTAATCTCATGTGCAAGCGAAGCTTACACATTCGATTATCGACTGCTTGGAAGTCCAACACAGCCGTTTTTACCTGCGGCCCAATGAGAAAGCCAACTCCAAGATTTCCGAGGTCATCTCCACTGTGTAGCAACGTATAGCCTTGGGACACATGGACTCCACTTTTAGGCCATCGAGTTTCTTGGAGCGCTACGAGTTCCAGCCGATACTCCTTCATACATGTGATAAGGCCGTCCAACGCGCCAGGTTTTCTTAGTGACTGCACGTTCACCGTGCTGATCCTCAATCTCGTATCCGGGTACTTAAGCGGGGGGTCATTGTTATTTAGGCGGTATCCGATTTTTTTGTTTTTGTTGACATTTTTAACTGTTATTGTTTTTTACGGATGCGGGTCGTCAGCCCAGCGATCCAACCAGATTTAGTCGCCTCCTACGACAAGCTCTGGATACTGTGGTGGTATTCTATGGATCTCATGTTTCGTTCGAAATATTTACGAAACATGGTTGCCCCCACCCACAGGGCTCCACAACTATCATTACTGTTAGTCAATTTGGTAGTTGTGACTTAAGAAATATTTCTATGTTGGTATTATTACTAACAAAGAATGCTCTCGACAAGGAATGGTGTTGTGTTAACTCTAAAATTTAAATAACTAATCTAACATTTGGAGATAAATAACATTTGCCAATAAAGTACAACCCGAAGTGTAATATATCCTTTTTAATATTTGACTGATATCGATTTCACTTAAAGGCATTGACTTTTTTTAAGTGCAACGAATTCCAACCAATACCCTTTCTTACATCTGCCTTGGCACTTAATTGGCAGTTTGGTGTTAAGACGTATAGACGTACACATGCTCTTATATATACATGTAAATACAAAAAACTTTTCACAACGCTTATAAAAAGTGTAAGTGACCATGATAAATATTTTCAAGATGAAAGAAAAGCAAGTGAAAGTTTTCTAAGAGGGTAATTATATTATCTTCGATACACGATGCTCTAACTACGTACATGCAATAAATAAATGACAAGTAATTAAAGTTTTAACTTTAACAACAACATAACGATATGGGGAAATAGAATTATGTACATAGAGAGCAGTGGCGTTTAATAGTTGTTTATGACCTACACTATACTATTGTCTAACATGTATGTATAGTTCGGATGATTCAATTGTTGCAAAGTGATCAGTTTTGTAGTTAATTTTAAGTGGCATCATTATTGTGTAAAATTTCACTTTACATTAGGGTTAACTATATATAAATACTTGATACTAACATAATTTGGTAATATAATATTTCTTGCAGACCTATAATTATATGGTAATTAGAAGGTGCTTAAGCAAAGTCTTTTATTGATAAGTAGAAGACGCGCGGTATATATTTACTTATATAGTTTGGTTTCATAATTTTTCATAAGTTTGCACATAGACGATGACAAATATATGTTTAGTTGTACAATGTGATTTTAACAAAACACACATCTTTTCTCTTATTTACTATAATTATTCTCTTATACTAAATTAATTTTATAATTTATAATTAATATTCGAAACTATAAATTAAAACACAATACCGAACAAAATACTACTACAGTAGGTGAGGGTAGTGTAACAACAGAACAACAGTGTCAGCATGAAGGTGGTACATGTGAATTTTTTCTATTGTGCTGGATGTCTGGCGGCCTATTACAAGGAACGTGTAATGGTATATTGAAAGGATGCTGCCATCGAACTGCGAAATCGGCTAATTTAGGAACGGGAGATGTCAGCAATACAATCGATCTCACAGACTTGCCAAAAAAAGATTATGGACCCGTCACGAATGATCCCAGTGAGTTTTAATTAATGAACAAAATGACCAGTAAAACAAAAACACTATATCACAAAAAAAACAAAAAAATTATAATTATTTATTAATTAATGGCGGGGCGATATTATAACTATTTATTTATATTTTATTTATTCGTTTGGGTTTTAGTTTTTAATTAAATTGTTTGAGTTGTGTTTTATAATAATATATTTTACATCTTTCACTTTTTTGTTGTTTAACGATTTTTTTTATTTATTTAACCATCCGAACCGAAATACTAGTTAAGATTTAAACTTTAGATACCGTAAGTGGTAATATAGTAAATAATTAACATATTGCTAATACATGATCCGCGAAATGGAAAATTTAAAAAGTAAAAATGTGTAGATCATATCGTTATCTCCCACGTCAAGTATCGTCTGAATCGCAAACAGATTTCACTTACTTCATAAATTAGTTGAAGGTGCATATTTGTATGTTTTGAACAGCACTTGAATTTTCCTCTGGATCAAAATCGCCGAAACAAAATCATTTGTGTTGTACCACCTTCAACCTAATCTAACTGCAAAAGGACGGATTATGTACTATACACCGTGTCAAATCAACAAAGCACTGAAAGAAAATCGACTACAACACTAATATTGGTTGTGGTGTTACCTAATTATATAATATAATGAATGAAAAACTTATACTGCATGAATTTATATGGTGGTGATCGGTCAGCATTTCAAAAAATCATCATTAGAATACTGCTTTGTTACAAAATGATCGAATGTATAATAGCAGAACGATCTAAATCAATATATGATTTTTCTCTTTAAATTCCAGGATGTGGTATATCGATTGCAAAACAAACCGCCCAACGTCGTATAGTCGGCGGTGATGATGCCGGTTTTGGAGCATTCCCGTGGCAAGCGTACATTCGAATTGGATCGTCCAGGTAATATATATAATATACGAAGTACCCACTAGATTGTATTTGAATACACAATTCTCGTTTGTCATAAATATAAATAGATGTGGTGGATCGTTAATTTCTCGACGCCATGTAGTAACAGCAGGTCACTGTGTAGCACGTGCCAGTCCGCGACAAGTCCATGTAACATTGGGTGACTATGTTATAAATTCGGCTGTGGAACCACTTCCAGCATACACGTTTGGTGTTCGCAAAATAGATGTCCATCCTTATTTTAAATTTACACCACAAGCCGATCGATTTGATGTTTCTGTACTAACGTTGGAGCGAGCAGTTCATTATATGCCCCATATTGGTATACAAATCACATTATTTTTGTGAGATTTACATATTAATACAATTATATTAATCTTTTCAGCACCAATATGTTTACCCGACAAAAATGAAGATTTTCTGGGAAAATTTGGATGGGCGGCCGGATGGGGTGCACTTAATCCAGGTTCCAGACTACGACCTAAAACGCTACAAGCTGTTGATGTGCCTGTTATTGAAAATCGGTAAATAAAGTTATAAACCCAATGTATTCAATAAATAGCTAACATCTTTTAATATTATTCTAGTATATGCGAAAGATGGCATCGTTCGAACGGTATCAATGTAGTTATATATCCCGAAATGTTGTGTGCTGGCTATCGAGGTGGTGGGAAAGATTCGTGTCAGGGGGATTCGGGTGGCCCATTGATGCACGAAAAAAGTGGTCGATGGTATTTAATAGGTATTGTATCAGCTGGATATTCTTGTGCAACACGAGGCCAACCCGGAATATATCATAGAGTCCCGTACACAGTCGATTGGATATCCTACGTGACAAATCTTCAAAACTAGTATAGATCTAGTTGTATACAAAAAAAATATATTTAATTAATTTATAAAAACGGAATTGTTTATTATAAATCGTCTTTGGTTTGTTAAAATTTGGAAAGAATAAAATAAGAAGTTAAATATTTAAGCTTCTATGAAACTTATTTAAATACTATATAAATAAAACTTAATTATTTATTAGAGGTTTTTGTAAGAAAGCTAGCTATACACTATAGACGTTAATGAAAAACGAAAGAAAACTGAAATTATTATTTTTCTATTTAATTGTATTTATTATAAAGATTTATTATATTATTAATTCTTTTAAAAATAGAATACCTATAATAATAATTTTATATATTTATGTATATATAGTTAAAATATTTAATATTTAATTTAATGATTAATGTATTAATCTTTAGACAAAATCGAAAATAAATCAAAATAAATGTTTTGTTTGTTACCAAAATTTAAATTTATTTGAGTCAGTATTTTTGGACGTTAATTTGTTACAATTTGTGTGGTAAGTTTTCTTCTTTAAATTTGTTAGATAAACGACGGCCCTGAACGATGCCATAGTTCCCTAGCGAATTCCAACGGTTAGATTTGGACCGAAGCATCAAGCTAAAAAAAAAATCTCCGACTGTATACGAATCCAGTAATTCCTAATTCAATTTCGATATTATTTCATACGTGCTCTTCGAAGTTTGCAAACAAACTGAAGATTACTTCTATCATTTAGCATCGTACATAATTTATTACAAAGTTGTATTAGTTTAATTAAAGAATTGCATTTGAATGTCTAACACCCTCCTCACATGCATAACACACATTAAAGCCTATTAATTAAATATAAACGTTACGAACGTCGAGAAGTATCTAACTCAACTCAGCTCAGAAAATGATGGTAATAAGCCTTCTTATTGGATTAACTATCGCTAATGATCACTCAACTCAGCTTCTAGTGTTTGGCCAGTGTTTTATTCAGTTCTCCTTCTAGACGAACGATTACAGTAGTCTTCTTTGACAAAGAATAATTGACCGAATCCGTTTTGACCCAGTACCATAATTAAATATCCGTCTTAATGAAATACAAATAAATCGAATAAGGGTAGTTTCAATGTCGTGTTTTGCGAATGCTTTTTGCAGTCTTAAGCATCCTCTCAGTTTCAAGAGTTTCGTAAATCGTTATTAACAAATTTAGTACGCACTGTTTTCACGGTCAATCTCATGCCACTTTGAATATGAATCTACCAGTATAAAGATATGAAATCTGGACTCCTTAATTTCCCTTGCTTTCTTAATTTTTGTAGTTTGTTTACTTTGTTGGTTAAGAATGGATACAACACAACCGGCCTAATAGCCTAGTGATTAATGTTACGTCACTTGAAGACGAATTCTAAAGACAAGTGTTCCTGCTTGAAGAAAATTTTCATAATTTGACGTGTTATGTTAAGCAACTCTTTGTCATTTATAAAAAGGTTGAACAACGCATATCACGTCAAATTGACAAAATCGACTTAAGGTAAGACGTTAATAGAGAATTGAATAGTTGGTCATGTAAGATTGGAGCCATATATAATATTGGAAAAATAGCAACACACAAAACAAAGTTCAACACACGTTAACTTGATATGCACTGCTCAACCTGCCAGTTTCAACCTGGATTGTGTTCTAAGTTTGAAACTATCGAATTTTAGATCGGGAATAATGTTCTGCATACATATTAAATCTTAATAACAAATAAATCATTTACAATTATTTCTTTATTACTTAATACATAAATTAATTAAATTACATGTTCTGGCTAGCTTGAGACGCAGTATAAGATTTATTTAATTGTGGTTTGCTTGTTCCAGGTTTTTTTCCAATATCCGCCCGATCGGTCATTATTTTCTGACTCAGCTGGAAATATTGAACTGGATGATTAATTCCAGCATCGCAAGTTGTTTCGTGAGTTACTTCGAAATATCGACCACACGCCAATTGATAATGACCCTTTTGTGCAAAACTTACAACTTCCTCGGCGTGTCCTCCACTTAACCCATATGATATTAGCTTTGCTCGTAAATCAGTCCCATTGAAGATTTTGAACGGACAGCCATGAGTCTCTTGTGGACCAGTTTGTGTGGTAATAATCTTTTGACATGAATGTGGAGCATAATCTTTCATTGATCCAACTTTTCCATAACTGTGACGGATACCGTATGCGTAGTTTTTCTCAAATTTATCTTCATCCATTAATTTGCAAAATTCGTCACGCCAAAACCGCAGAGCGTCGTTGAAATTAACCCCAATTCCTTTTAAAAATAATTGATACTGGAGCCGGCCACCGTACTTTAAATGATGAGTCGAACGGAATATGTCATGTGTGTAACGACTGCATAGTGGAAATGATTTTTTCGACAGTTGATCCAAACTTTCGATCGGGATGGGCACATTTTTATCGAACGCATAATCTTTTCCGGTATAAGAAGTATGTAAATTTTTGATCAAATCTACCATTCGCTCATCTTCCTCGAGAAACGGAAGTATTTGATAAGCAAATTTAATTCCTTCTTCCAGAATTTTTTGTTGCTTTGTCGCCAATACTAATGTAAAATCGTTGGCACTTACATATGCAAACCCTTTTTTTAAGAAACATTTTCGAGTTCGGATAAGATCTATGACTTCAGTCATTGGAACTCGAAAAAAGTGAATCGTATCAATTTTGGATTCATCCAAGTCAGCAGTGCTGTCCATTAGATGATCGAGTACATCGAGCTTTTCTTCTTGCGATATTGGCTGATAGTCCAAGTTATTGAGTTCAAGAAATTGTTTGATTTCAGAGGGTGTGCAATTCATAAGCTTCAAACGGAACAGTTCGAGTTCACGTTGAATAAACCAACTGTAATTAAAGAATTTAGATGACTAGAATATAATTAATCTAATAACATGAATATTACCGCACTGTATCTTGATTCCTGCAGTACACTAAACGTAATATAAAGTGTGAAATGTAATCCTTTCGCCGAGCTTCTAAATCTAAACGTTTTTTATCACTCCGATGTAGTAACCGAGAATAACCTTTTAATCCTTCAACATTAAACTCTTCATTAACTGCCTCACTCCATTCTTTTGAGTATACATGGACATTCTTCAAACCAACGCGTTCTAATGCCCGGAGAGCCTTTAAACGGTCGATCGCAATCTCTCGGAATATATCAAGCGTGATTTCGAAATCAGGTGGTTCAGTATAAAATTGGATATTTAAAGGAAACTTGGCTTCTAATAGTTTCTCACTATTTTCTAAATTATTATCGTTAATACCTCCCATATTTAATTAATAAATTGCCAAGCAAAAATAAAACGTACACAGTAACTTTGACGTATTAAAGAAAACTTTCGCGCGCAAATTAAATGAGTATGTTTTATGCACTAAATTTTATTGTATAGCAAACGTAAATATTTATATGGTTTGTAGGGTATTGAAATGTCACTTATTGTTTGACATCTGTCAAAATCAAAACATTTGCGATTGTTGTGTTCATCGAGCGACCATAAATTAATATTATTAAAATGAGCGAGGAAAAGGATAAAGATAATGAAAAGGAGTATACATTAAACGTAGACAATGAATTAAGATTTGAGATTGAAACAAAAAATACTAAAGTTCTGGTCGAGGTGAGTTATATTAATGAATTTCCAGTAACGAACTGGCTGACAAAATTTTTATGTTTACAGCTGAAGACTGGCCATGCCGAAATGTTTGGGACTGAATTAGTCAAAGGGAAACCATATGAGTTTACAACCGGTGCCAAAGTAGCAATATTTACATATCATGGATGTGTATTGCTCGTAAAAGGTCAAACGGATGTCATATATGTGGCAAAAGAGACTCCAATGGTTCAGTATTTGAATTGTCACGCCGCTTTAGAGCAGTTAAGAGTACATGCCGAAGAAAAGGATACACAAGGAGCAATTGCAATGGTAGTTGGCCCCACAGACGTTGGAAAATCAACACTTTGTCGAATATTTCTAAATTATGCTGTTCGATTAGGACGACGACCGATCTATGTGGATTTAGATGTTGGACAAGGACTTATTGGAATACCAGGTACAATTGGTGCTTTGTTAGTAGAACGCCCAGCAACAATGGAAGAAGGATTTTCTCAGCAAGCCCCACTTATTTATCATTTTGGACATAAAAGCCCCGATGAGAATTGCGCCCTATACAAACTTTTGATCTCTAAACTAGCCGAAGTTACATCTGAAAGACTGCAGGCAAATAAAAAAGCTAAAGTCTCTGGAATGATAATAAACACATGTGGCTGGGTAAAAGGGGCTGGATACAAACACCTATTGCATGCTGCTGAGGCTTTTGAAGTCGGTCAAATTTTTGTACTCGATCAAGAGCGACTGTACAACGAATTGCTCAGGGACATGCCTAAATTTGTAAAGGTAGTATTTCTGCCGAAAAGTGGTGGCGTTGTGGTCCGTACTAAAGCAGTACGATCGGAGACTAGAGATCAAAAAATTCGCGAGTACTTTTACGGTTATCGTTCGCCCCTCTATCCACATTCTTATGATATGAAATGGTTTGAGGTGAAAATTTATAAAATTGGTGCACCATCACTACCAACTTCGTGCATGCCGCTCGGCATGCAGGCGGAAAATAATATGACTAAACTAGTGGCAGTTACACCATCACCTTCACTACTTCATCATATTCTAGCCGTTAGTTTTGCCGATAGTCCAGAGGAAGATATTATTCAAACAAATGTTGCTGGATTTGTATGTGTAACCAACGTTGATATGGAACGACAGACGATAACGATTTTGTCACCACAACCAAGGCCAATACCAAATAATATACTGTTACTGTCAGAACTTCAATTTATGGATAGCCATTAGTAGTTAAAATAAATATTGTAATTTTATAAAGCATTTTGTCTGTTTAATTCTTCCTTCTTTAACGTATTTCGATATAATAATCTTTGCGTATGGCTTATTGGGTTCTTGATTTTGACGTTTTTGCAGTTTATTTTGTAAACAAACTTGTGTTGGTCTAATCTTGATGGTAAGTTAGAGGAACAAATATAAGAAAACATGGAACGTAGTCCAAGTGCTATTTTAAAAGAGCAATGGCAATTGGTCCAAGCACAAAAAGAAATCGACAAGATGGTACAATTAATTAATGGGTGTTTAAATGAATTTCTGGTGAGTTGAATAGGTTAAGAAGACAACAGCATTTAACACCATATAATTCTAGGTGGAAAACTTACAACTTAAATCGAATGATGTGACTAGGCTTATAAATAACACAAAAACAGAAAATATGGAAAAGGTGACACCAGCCGATCCAATTGTAGAACAAGAAATAAATAAACAATCGTTAAATCTGAATATGACAAACACACTAAAATCAGAGTTTGTCGAAGAAGAAGATGAGGATGATGATATATCAACATTATCATTTTTAGAATAATCACTTTAATTGTTAATTATTGAATACATTTATTTTAAATATAAAACCACTGTGGGACTAAATTTTTTTTTTTGTACATAAACAAAAATCTCATTTGTTATGCTCTGTAGTTTAATTTGTTACTTACCTTTCAATGGTGCATCGGGTATTGTTTAGTATACACAAAGATGGACGTTAGAAGTTCAAATAAAAATGACACACGTCCAAAAAAATATGAAAATAAAATTGGATATAAACTAAATTCGAGTCGTTCATCAATTGAAATCTATTTTATATGGTTTAGTTTTTTAATATTTGTTACGGAATTAATAACAGGTAATGTTGTTGTGTATAAATTTTGAATGTTAAAATAAATTTTTGTGTGTGGTCTATTCACAGATTTAAGCCTTGTTGGTTTGTATATACATAAAAATCATATAAAATGGAGTGCAATCACTCTAGCAATTATTTTACTTCCATGGATTGTGTGCCAAGCATATTTATTTTTTATCATGAAAATGGAACATGATCGTACAAAGCTGGATGTTGTGCTACATATTTTATTTGTAGGAATTCCATATCGGTAAGTTAGTGATGTGAATGTCACGAAAGTGAGAAGGGATGATAGTCATCGTGCCTTAATTAAAAAGAGATGGGCGATGATGAATAAGAAACTGTAATTTTCTTCTCTTTATGTATCTTATATACAGGTATATACACATCTTGAGACGAATCGAAAAGGGAAATAAAAACAATCAAAAAATTAATTCGATTGTGTATAAGATCAACGTATTAAATCGAATACAGCTGATTAATGCGATTGTCCAGTATTTACCACAATTCTTATTTCAATCGTATTTGATATTCTTCGAGACATATCGTTGTGTATTCTCAGGCGTTTCGGCGGGACTGGCTGGCTTCTCATTTGTGTGGTATATATTTGTGTATGTATTCTACTATGTGCGTCACAACAACGAGAATCTTCGCTGTGATTTGAATACAGATCAGAATATCGTCTCGGGATCTCGATTACCAGGGTCACATCACAATAATATTAACGGACAGCACATTATCAATAATACACAGAGTGGGCGAAATAATAACAATGCATGTAATAATTATAGATATTACACGAACACAATATCGTCACTATCGTCACAGCCTTCTAGTATTTTGACGACATCTACGTTGATGTCGGCTGTGAATCCGAACGACAAGAATTTCTACAATAAAAAGCAGTTTGAAAAGGACAAGATATGCTATTTTAATAAACGAAAGCCTATTTATAAGAGAAACGATGAAGTCATCGATACGGCTGATCTAAGTAACTACTCGTTGGAATTTTTCGAAATTAACGAGTCGTACGGCGATAGCTCATGTCTCAAAAGTAAGGCGCAAAGTTCAAGCAACGATAAAAATTTAAATTACGAGACAGGACATAGTTCTGATCCGAATGAGCTGCATGAATTTATGCTGAAACGTAAAGGGATTTGTTCATCTCAGGAAATGCTACACTTAGTAGATATCATGAACGACAACATAACTCCCGATCAAATTGATATGCTCGCAAAAAACGTTGCGGATATTAATAGTCTCAACGATGAAACGAGCAATAATGCCAATCAGAATAATAATTTATCGAGCCTTCTATCTACTGGAACACATAGCACCGATAATGATTTTATCGATTTACTCGATAATAAAAAATTTCTGGACCTATTCCCGACAAATATCGTCATCGATGATAAAATCATCGAAAATATCGATGCTGCCATATACGAAAATCAGATCATATTCGAGAAACGAATACACAAAAATCAACTAACAATCGAGAATTTAAAACTTCAGGACGAGATCCTGTCGAACGATATCAAACATCATGATCGACAGCACAGTCAGGATAGCCACGAGTACGAAAATATTTACTTTAACAGTGATCGTAAAAAATACTGGCAAAGTTATCTACTAAATTACAACGATGAGAATACCACTTCAATACTACTCAATACATCGTCAATGGCGGATCAGAGCAATACCGTATTGGAATCGACTCTTGGGGCACACGAGAAAGCCCACAATGAATTACATATTGACGAGAGTATTCCGTATAATAGCGAGGAGCAGCAGCAACATAAAGAAGAGGATGGAGTTGGTAATATACTCATCGATACAATAAATAAGATTAAAGTAAGTAAATGAAACCCCCCGGAGGGTTCATCGCCATTCCGATATTATTGATGAAAGTATTATATTTAAGTGCAATTGAATCTGTATAATTGTGATTATATTTTTTATACAATTGAATTAAATGAAAGTGCCTTTTTTATATTAATATACACGGTTTAAGCGTTTTATTACAACCCACCTTTCATAAACGTTTCGAAATTAGATTTCACCAAAATCATCTTGATTGTATGAATCGTCCAATCGTGTATAAATCTAACATGGAATGAACTCGTAAGCATATTTTATTTCTTATCTCGTCTCGATGATTTTGACGACTCTCCACGTCTTCGTTGATTTAATGGATTACGCGGATCATAGACATCATACCAGTCATCTTTTTTCGTTGCTGCATCTTTTGCTAGCACAGCACCTTGTTCTGAAAATTCAAGTTTATGCGACAGCCAGTTGTCATCAGCATTCGTTTCATCTTCGCCTTCTTGCTTTGCTTTCTCGAGCTTGTTACGGAATTTCTTTAACAGATCAAGTGTGAATGCTTCGCGTGAGCTACCCTTTTTCGGAAGTTCTTTAAGTTTTTTATATTTATCTTTTTCGTCGAGATATTCTTTAAATAGTTCAGATTTGTTTGATTTCGTTTCTTCTTCCTGGCGTACTTTTTCAAGTCGTGTTGTTTTTTCTTTTTCATCTTGGTGGTATTGCCTCTTGAGAGATGATATTTCCTTCTTGATTTCTTCCATTTTCTTTTGTTTCTTTAATTCTCGTTCTCGTCCAATTTCATTCAAATAGAGATCATCATCTTCGGAATCAGATACCTCTTTTTGAGGAGATTTTTCCTTTAGTTTCCGCTTCCCTTTGGAGTGCAGCTTGTCTCGAATTCGCCTTGCTTTCTCGTCGGGGGTTTCATCTTCTTCTGGTTCAGCATATGCTTCGATGTAGTCATCAGGATTTACATCCGATTTTCCAGCTTTAAAACTTTCGCGACTCAGTTTGGGATCATCTAGAACATCATGTGAAGATTTAGCTTTGCTTTGAAATTTTTTTGTGACTTCTGTGGTTTCGTTCTCGTCCTCTTCAGCTTCGTTACCAAACGAAAGTAGAGTAAAGTTTTTAACTCCCTTCTCCTTTTTCTTTTCACGATTTTTGGTCTTTTCAGACAACTCCTTGGTTATTCTTGGAACTATATCGTCGAAAGGGTTTGAAAGGATTTCTGTTTTTATAATTTTTTGGGGATATAAAGGACGTTCATCTTCACCAACAAGCCCATCTTCTAATTTAAGCATATTATATAGTGTATCACCAGTCACTTTACCAAATAGTGTGTGTTTGTTTTGGAGTTCCGGAGTAGCTCCAAGCGTAAAAAAGAATTGTGATCCATTATCATTCTTTCCAGCGTTTGCCATGGCCACGAGACCACGTCGTGAATATCTTAATCTCGAATGAAACTCATCCTTAAACATTTCACCATAAATTGATTCACCGCCCGAACCATTGCCATTGGGATCACCGCCTTGTACTATGAATCCTTTAATTAAACGATGAAATATGGTTCCATCGTAGTAACCCTCCATGCATAGTTGAACGAAATTTCGACACGCTTTCGGTGCCTCTTTAGCCCATAATTCTATATCGATATCACCAACACTTGTTTTTAAAAGCACTTTGCCGAATGTGGGAGGCTCTTGGATATAAATACTACTCATTTTTTATTTATTAATCCAAACAAAATCAATACATCAAATCAAAAAGATTTGTTGTTTATCTGTCAAATTTTTGACAGCTTCCTCGGATAGAATCGTAACAGTATAGCGATAGTAGCTATTTATTAGGCGGCATATATTTTAAATCTTGATTTCTTAAATTGTTTAAATTCTAGAATCAGGTTTCATGTAAAATTTTGATTTTGATTTAGCATTTGTCTTCGATTATTCGATAAAACGATACACGTTGTATGAATTATCTCGTAGATTTAAAACTCTACACTTCATAGTTTAAAAACCACATCAGGCAATACAAAATTAAAATTGAGCAACAAACGTAATAAAACAAAGTGGACTACAATAAAAATTCATTCAAGAAAAATATCGACGAGTCTAAAAATTTTTCTCTCGATTTCATTTTCAGTTCGTTTTTGTACGAGGAAGGTTGACAGCTCCAAGAAATAAACACGGAAACTGTAAAATGAGCAAATTTGTGGTATTAAAGCAGAAAAAAACTATCAAATTACTATTCTTTCATGAATAAAAAGATGTGTTGTGATTAATAAATAATTTAATTAAAATCGTTGTTTAACTAATGTGTATATAATAAAAGAGTGCTTATTGATTATAAATAGTCCTTTCACTGGTTTTCGTTCGGAAAAACGGAACTTAAATAAAATTATTTTCTGTGTTAAAATTGCAAAATTGTAATTGAAAATTCATATTTGTTGGAGTTATAAGTGATTTTCTTTATTATCATTTTGAAATATCGTAATTTTGTGTTATTGTATCAGATTTGGTTATGTGGTATCAACATTTCGTAGAGCAGCTCTAATAGTGTATATTTCCCAAAGTGATTGTGATCTCCATCCCACTAAAAGAAGAAATGTTGATTTTGTGATTAATTAAAAATAATTAAATAATAAATACTAAACTATAAATACATAGCAATACGTCATGGATTCTACATTTAAAATATCACATGATTCTCCGGCCAAAGGTGGTGTTGGTGGATTAGCTGTAAATAATGGTGGTGCTACTCATACCCTAAATAATCCAAATAGTTTAAGTTTAAATAATAATAATAACAATAATAGTGAAATCTTAAGTAAAAATGATAGCCCTCTAATATATTTAGTCGAAACATTTTATATAAGCTCGAAAAAAAATACTGTCTTTCAAGTCCGGCTTACCGACCGGGGTATAATATTGCGCAAAGAAAGTAACGGTTCGACAAAAGAGCAGACAATATTGCTAGAAGATATAATTGGCAGCCGCTGTTTACGAAGCAAAAAAAAGAGAACTAAAGGTGGTGCGTGCGCATGTACATCGCTAACTGGGCCGGCCCAATTAAAAGTTGTCGAGGAGAATTCTGGCGAACAAGATGAAACTGATGTTAGTGCTTATCTCTATATATATGCTTATGTGCTAAAACGTTCACGCAACAAAAATGAAGGTAATCGAGGACGTCGGGAACGTACCTCGATTACATTGCGTTTCCGTTCGTTCGATAAGTACGAAGACAATAATCGAGAAGCTCAAAAGTGGAGGGCAGCTATAAAATATCTTCTAAATGGTGAATCACCTCGAAGTCCAGTTTACCAATCGCCCGACAATCGGAAAGTTTTAGTTCTTTTAAATCCAAAATCGGGATCGGGAAAGGCTCGCGAAATATTTCAGCAACGCGTTGCTCCAATTTTTCTCGAAGCTGAAATTCCATACGATCTGCACGTTACGAAACGAGCTAATTTTGCCCGTGAATTTGTCCGCATGAAAGATATTTATCTTTTCCGGTATATAATCGTGGTCGGCGGTGATGGTATATTCTTTGAAGTATTAAATGGTATTTTCGAGCGTAGTGATTGGGAAAGAGCAGTCGAAGAAATTGGAATTGGAATTATACCGTGCGGATCAGGAAATGGATTAGCTAAGAGTATTGCATTTGAATACAAGTAAGTTTGAGTTTTTTGTTATCTTTTGTTGAACTTTATATTTGGTTTATCACGAAACAAATTTTTTTGTAAATTAAGTAATTCTGTTTCTTATCTAAACTTGTGTAATCGAAAACGTAGTTATATTTATTCCAGATATAAGTATCTAAAGGTCACATCTCAAATTTTGTATCGCGTTCATAGATCAATAAATGGGTTATATCTTATTTCTTTGTAGCTTCTGTTGTTCGCTTTTTCAAAATAAATTTTCAAAACAAGATCGGTTGAACGCTGGCTCTCGAACACATTTTACATACTTAATTACTTACATGTCTATAAACAAGAAGGATTAATTTCGTATATGTAACGAGCACAAATCAAAACCAATTACGAATATCGAATTGTGCGTGAGTATATCATGCATGGAATTTTTAATTTTTACCCAATTAAATGATTAAGCCGTTCAGCCATGTAAAATGTATGATTAATCGAAGATAATTTATAATTACAAATATTACAAATGAAAAATAAAAATTAATTAAATTAAAACCGGCAAATAGTTTGTGCTCGTTGCGCTCTTATTAATTGGTTTAGCTCGTAGTTTAATAACTGAAATGGCTGGCCCATTATATACAAGGTTTGTAAATAACTCGTTAACCAGGGGCTAATTATTTTTACGAACTATTACTTCATGGCTGGTATTGACCGAAACGTTCCTACCTCTTGTTAAACACGTTGTGTGGTATTTTTCTGCGATCGCACGTATCTTTGTTCGTCAAAGATGGTAGTTTATTCCTAATTCATTGATGAATGCTGCTAATTGCGTTGCTACGGTGCATGTTAAAATCATTGTTTACTTGTAGCTGCCGCATTAAAATTATTAATTTTGATAACTTCGCAGCCAATTTTTGAATTAATTCACAGATGTCTATCGTCTTACGAAATCATAACAAAATATTGAAAATTTATAGTTTAAGGCTGAACCAGTCTAATCGTATCTCAACTTTATTGACCAGCTTAGTCAAAAAAATATATGATTGTAAATGGTGCATTATAACCTTAGCTTATATCTTGCAACCTGGGTTCGAAGTTGGTATATGAGCTTTGACTATGAATAATAGGGAACGACTTATTTGAATTTATAGATTTTCTCAAGGCGATTGAATCTATAAAACATAAAATTTTAAGTTCTAGCTGGCAGGTTAGTTATGATTAGGTACTTTTTATCTGTTTTTATAATTTTCTTCCGGTTTTCCTCAAGCCTCTGTATTTTGTCTTTTATTGTTTGACATTAATGAATCTTGGTTCACCATTGCTAGTTTCATATTATCTCTGATTTATGTTAAAATTGAGAGAAAGAACATTTTCTTTCCCTGGTTAATGGTGATTTAAATTCTTACACTCAAACATGAGGAAACGCCACCAGACTCAATGGCAGATGAATTCCATCATGTAAAACTGACCTAAGTATATTTTATTTATTTCCATAAATCGACTGGCGCAGAAAAAGGGTTCATCGAGTCAATATTACGTTTTAAACTAACTCAAGTCCTAACAATGTAGTTACAAATTAATGGAATCGAAGAATGTACAGCCAAATAAGATCGAGGAATAAGACTATAAGCTGCAAATGCACATTAAAGTTAAAGGACCAATTTTATTGATCAGGTCGTATTATTTAAACATATCTTCGGTTACTTTCTTTAAGTAGAGAGTTCTTCTAGATATTTGAAATTGTTCTAGATATCATTACTATAAGAATTCTTTCAAACGAGACTTAAGGATTTTCTGAAATTAAAACTTAGTGTTTATGGGAAGACAATAATATATGTATATAATGTATATTGTTTCTCTTTTAAATTTTGTTTTAATCTGAAGACCTACGAACTGTAATTTTGTGTTTGATTTGTTGTACACTACATTTTAATTTTACCTGCGTAACGTTTTTTGTAAAATCAAACATATTGTCCCAAGTATACTCCATTACTCCACTGTGGAATATTTAAAGTGCTACTTACAACACCATTAACCAAAAAGAACACTGTCTAGTGTGACAAAGAATCCAGTTACAAAATATCCATGGTCGCCTATACTGTCAATTTCCGTACGTATCGGTCTAAAACAATCCACAAGCATACTATTGATCATTAAATTGATTGATAGATCAAGTTGAATTATTGCCACAGTGACGTATTTACTATACACAGTGCTCAAAATTGTAAATTTAAAATATTTGGGGTAAATTCCAGTTTCAAACACTGTGTGAAATAATGCATACAGGAAATTTGTAAAAAATGTTATACATGTTATAAATGTTATAGATTACGTTCAATAACAATATTCTGAATATAATCAATTATTTAGGCTACTAATTGGGTTCATTATTTCAGTAGTTGATATTAACGACAAAGAACAGATTTGCAATAATTTTACTATACCAAATATATTACGGTTTAAACCATTTCCTAATGTTGAAGAGTTGACATCTACGTTTGTTCCCGAACCACTAGGACAGTGCTTTTTTACAATAGTATATTCAATAACCAAATAGCGCAGAGGTCAAAGCTGCGGGAATAAAAACGGGAGGTACCGGGTAATCCCTATAGCGGCAGTATTCGTAAAGAATTAGTCACCATCTGAATACGATTGGTAATGTGAATGAACATAATTTATGGCCCTCTGTTTGGAGTGCATGTTAGTAATATAGGCTGACATGAAGTTATGCAATGTGCAGATGGTTGTACGTAAATCGGATCTTTAGCCGTATATCCTTGATTTTGGCGTGAAGTAGGTCGTAATCAAGTAAACCGTCAAAGAGTTGAGGAGCCCTAAATCAGATTGTAAAGATAGAAGCATCAGACAGATAGAAATGCTTTCAATACTTCTGATATACCTCTATACCTATCATTAGTCTAAACGTATGTTTTGTTGTTAAACCAACACAACGTGCTAACTTACTTAAATGTCCACATTAAGATATATGTATAATTATGTATGCTAGTAATACATTATAATACAAAGTGAGTGTATTGAATAATTAGCATCTTTCATGGTCGTTTACTAGAAGAGTATGTATTACTATTAAGCCATGTGCGTGGAATGTTGCAAATGCATACATAATCTACTGTTTATTATTAATGCAACACATATTAATAAATATAATACATACACATATTTAATGTGTGTTGCATAACAAAAATTGTGATATTATTTTGTCGTAATGTAATTGTCCATAAACAAATATTTGTGTAGATTAGATTAATATTCAGGCGCTAAGTAAATATAAATATTGTCTAAATGAGTACTTAAACTAGAACTCGATGTATTTATTCGGGCAATTGGTTTATACTTTGTGGCTGACCTTTATTAAATTAATGATTATTTTGTTACTACACGACTCAATCGGTTGGACGTATTATCAAGATAACCACCGGTAATTACTATAAAAAAACTAAAATACATATTTGTTGAATGCATGTTATCGTCAACTATATATTGTCATATCTATTGTGTAGTTTTATTCTCGACATAATTTGTTATAAACTATTGTTTGCAATATGTACTCGTAAATATTGTATTATTGTTAAGTATGGTGTTCTTGTTACCGGTCGTATACACACATCACACATATTTAAAATTGTATGATGATACATCGAGTCAGAATATAAAAAGCGCACTGACATTGAATTAAGATAAAAATAAATACGAAAACAATGAAGACAATTTTTTCGTTTATAACAGAACTATTGAAAATACTTGTAATCCACCAAGGTTACATTAAACATTTTTTTTATGTGTATGCATGTATCATATATGTATGTATATGTGAATGTAAATATGAATTAAGACACAACTACAACAAAAATAAGTTAGATATATACTTAATTTTCTCAATATAATAATTTAAAGAAGTTTTACTTAGTCATTGATTGTACAAAGAATTTAATGGGTTGTCCTTCGATGTTTGCGTTCAGGAAGACGTTAACGTGGCATAAAAACAAATTGCTAAATCATCTAATTATTACATATATTACATTTATCTGTAAGTTAATTGGATTCCTTAACTATTCGTTAGTTTAATTTTTATTACTTTGTGTATTAAATAAATATTTGTATAATTGTTCGTCATAAAATGAGTAAGAGCGGTTATGTAAACATAGCAATTTCCGTGTTATTTAATCGATCTTTTGTATGTTGCAGCAGAGGTAACTATAAATGTAACAAAAATTAGAAACGCCTATTGCAGTTCAAAAACTACGTGGAGTGTATATATAACAACAATATTGTACGAACTTAAGTACGGTAGCATATGTCTGATGGAATGGATTTGATTTTTTTCGATACAGTCATTGAATCAAACAACTCGAATTGCAACTCACTTGGTCCTTATCGCGTCTCAACAGAAACCTTACGAACCATTTTAATGTATTGGTGCACAGTGTAGGTGGTCAGCCCAACACGAATGCTTTTATATACAATATTACAATCGCTTTTTATGTCATACGATGCATGTCAACGGCGAGAATCGAGCTTGAGACGTGATGAGAGAATTTCTCTCTTCTATTAAGCTGTAATCGACGACTCACTTCAAATACTATTCAAAAAACATAAAGCTACACGCTTTACATACTTTTACTTTTCAAGAAGTCTCCGAATCAAAATTATTTTTAAATTGACAATGAACGGTTTGCAAAATGTCTCTTTATTTGATGAAAACCGCTTTCCACCATATTTTATAGATGTATAGCAACAATTCGTATTTTAAATCCCGTCTTGATTGCCATGGTAGTTAATTAATTATGTCGCGGCAATAGTATAAATCGACGAATGAAATCGGTCATTTGTTTTCGATCATTCGACCATTTGATGGGCATGCGGTATCGGTTTTGCACACAGCTACTTTATACCTTAGTGATCTGATATACGTCCAAAATTATCATTTGTTCAAACGCAATGGCTTATTGAAAACAAATTATAAATTTTCGATCAAACGAGACATATAGTAGTGTCAGTTGGTTGAATAAGATCCGGGCTTAAACCTCTTGAGGGGGAACGTGAAAAGATGCATTATCGGAGATTTAAATATATATAGATATAGATACATATATGTGTCCCTGTTAGACTCCAAAATTAATTAGTCAAAACATCGCTGGCATGGAGATATTTCACTGAAAAACTTTAGTTCAACTGCATATTATTTCAATGCATATTATTTCAATCTATGAACCACTTTCACCAAAAGTTTTGAAACTTAACCAAATCGAGTTGGGCCGTCGAATCAGGGGAATAAAGTAGATGAGGTAGCAATTCGGAGTGCAATCTCCAATAACTATCTCATCTCCAATAACTACCGTAAATGCTGTTTTGTACACTTTCATAATTAAAATATTTCCAATATCCTCAATCTCTCAAATCTTCATTCAGTGGTCTGCTAACACAATATTATGGATTTTATAGGTACTCACCTCAATCGGACGTCCTGGGTGCTCTTCATCAAATGAAAATAGATGAATTCATTGAATAAATAAAGGATAGATATTGTAGTCATCGAAGCATGATCCTTATAAATGGTACATGATATTTCACTTTGAGATCTTTTGACCCATGTTCCCATTGAGAAAATAAATCGAAGTAACTGTTCTTTTTCAGGATTGCAAACAAACAAAAACCAAACTACACGATACCAAACAAACATATCATTCAACGCTGCATGCATTTTTATTAAATCTATAATGCATTCCATCCGAATACTCACCATTAAAATAAATGAAAACCTTCACAGGTATCTATGTGAAGTTTTTTATTTATTTTGTACCACACAGCTTTGATGATACTACCAATAACCTTGTTTTCGAACGTCTATATATATTTTTGTTCGTTTATTTGGTACATCCCCAAAGTTGGATATCATCAAAGTCTCCGTCTATTACCGAAAACATGTTTTTGACAATGTCTTTTCATTCATTCAACTTGACATTGAGAGACATGCTAGATAATTTATTGTGTTTGCATTTGCCACCTAGGTCGATAGCTAATTTCTACATGGGTATCTTGGCTGCCTTCTTGATATTTATAATGACTCAGTGGTTAAAGCTTTGGCAGTTGGAGCGGAAGAGTTTGAATCCGCAAATGGGATGGATGTAAAAGCGAGTTTTCGTTATCCGAATACGACCGGTGATGTGGATGAGCAGATACGACTCGAGTACAGAACTCGTGACTCTACCAATCGTTCATGTCATGCCACTATAAATTAACATGGACCAATGCAATGTACATATACGTTCTCGATTTGCCTTCGACTTAAGGAAGGAAGTTAAAAGGGAACTGCGAAAGCGTTGAGAGTTGTTCAGCCCCAAATCGGGTAGTATAGCTAGAAACAAACAAACAAAGACTTTTGTGATACGACGCAATTATTTGAGCACATTGCAATTATTTTAGCCATTCTTACGTAATCCGATAATGTCATGTTAATTTTACCACCTCTCACTCTTAAATTTTCTGATTTATGTAGCTCAAAGTCCGTAACTTGTTGAAGTATTGTAAAGCCAAAGTTTTGTGAAGGATGAATTTATTATTATAGCTGAGTATTGATAACCATACATTTAATTATTTAATTTAGAAACTTCGTAGCTCGAGATGTTTTAGTATAATTGCTACATAGATGGCCGTTAGGCCCATAATTCATTTTCACAGTAAATTATTAAGATATATAAATAAAATAAATTATGATAACAGTACAAACTATACATTACACTATCTAAAAATGTGAAGAATTCTAATTAAAATTCTATTTAGTTATATCTGGTAGTTTTAGAATTTTTTAAAATAAAATTAAAATTCTATTTAATAATAACAATAAACTGTGCTATCTATATTATGTAAACTATTTTATCAAGGTATATTATTAACTGTATAGATAAGAAAATTTGTACATAAGATATATTTATTATAACAAACTTTCGAAAAAAAGTTTATTTAAGTTCCAAGCTTACTTATTTAAGTTCATACTTACTTTGTGATTAGAAAAGTTTAATAATATAGTTTGCATGTTGAGTATTAAGTATCTAAATTGTCAATGGACCTTATGGTTATCTACATCATAGAAATGCTTAAACAACAAAGTATTAGTAAAATTTGGGAGCTCTTATTTGCAATCTCTGACGTCCATTGGTCATGAAAGCTCGTCGTTTCGATGCTAAAATTAAAATTTCAAGGCTTGCTTGTTATTTTAAAATGCAAATTTTGATAGTTTACGATCATGCTTTTAAAGCTTGTAAAACCATAACGAAAGGTGAAGGAGTATGCCAGTAATTTAAATAATTTAATGAAATCTGAATGCTATATACATCGGCAAATGGCAACCATGAAATATGGGTAAAGTAAATATACTAAATATTCCAAACTATTAGCCGATATATTTATCCAAAATTGTACAAATCTTAAGTTGATAAGTGGCAATTTAATCGCAGATTTAGATTGTTTTACGTATAGTAAGGAAAGCATTGATTTCTTTCTTTCTTTCTAAAGCTTCTTACATTAAGTAAATACTCTAGAGTCGCAAACCACAATCATCTAAGTGATGTTATGTAAAATCCTTTTTTTGGAAATTGTTACGTAAGAGGTATGTTTACCTCTTAAGTTTTTAAGTCATTTATTTTATATAAATTTGGTTTAAATAAACACACTTAGTAATAACCTAACTAACAATATTCTTCTACTAAATAAATTCCAAGGTCCACAGAATCTTTAAATTTAATTTAATTTTTTTTCGGATCGGAACCATTCATATGCTACCATTGATGGGCATCAGATTTTCTAAATATTTAAATTTTTTAATAGTTATAAAACCCCTATCAAACTGTCATTTCAATGACTTTGAACTTTCATTCTTATCCATATTATTTGCATCCTGTATATTATAAAGAGTTATCCAATAAGAGCTTCTGGAAGTTTTTGAAATAAAACGCATTAAAATCTATTTAATAATCAAAAGTTTTATTTCAGACGTAGGTTCGGTTTATGAAATATAATGTTTAAAGATACTTTCTTCATTATTCCTTCTATGGTTCAATTTTCCGGTACTTATTCGAGCATTGTGACCATATTCCGGCGTGTTATGATAGCTTCTAATGCAGGAATCGATTGTGGTTTATGAAACAAATGTGTAACAAATGTGTAAGATATCCCCTAAAAAGTAATTAAACGGCGTCTGATCACAAGATCTTGGAGGTCAATTCACGGGTCCTTTTCTTACAATAATGTTCACATTAAAATTTTCTTTTATATAATCGTAGGTTTGGCCTGATGTCTGGCACGTTGCATTATCTTGTTGAAACAATAAGTCGGCTACACCACTATCTTTAATTTTTGGCAATAAAAATTCATTGATCATTGCCCTTTAGTTTGCGCCATTGACGTTTATACGCTGTCCTTCCGCATTTTTAAATAAATACTGTCCGATGGTACCACCTACCCATAAACCGCACCAAACAGTACATTTTCAGGATGCATTGGAAGTTGAAATTTTGTTTGTTGAGGTTGACGCATCCATTCAGCCAAAAATGTGCTTCATCGTTGAGCACAATTTTTCGATAAAAAAACAGATCGATTTGAAACTGTTCCAATGTCCATTAACTAAATCGATGACTCAAAGATAGGTGAATCGGTTTCAATTCTTGAACTAGCTGTATTTTGTATGCCTTCAAACCAAAATTTTTCTTCAAAATACGCCACAATGTGCCATATTAGAGACCCAGAGATTGAGAACGGTGACGAATTGATTGATCGCGGTCTGTTCGTACACTTCAGCTACACCAAAATATTCACATTAGATCAACTTGTACGCACTCAAGTCTAGTGAATAATGAAAAAGTGGCTCGGAATTGATTGATTGTTTCGCGAATAGTGCGTTCACTTTAACGAATATGAACGCCATAAAATGTTCGAAGAAGCACGAAACAATTTTTCACTGAACACTGATTTTGGAAATAAAAGTGTAGAATTTGTAAATGGTGTTCTCGAACATGACGGTTGCCTCACATGATGAATCCCAATGATATTCCCTAATAGAAGAAGTACCTCGTTTTAGCTCACTCTTTATTTTCATTTTTGTTTTCCGTTTCTGATGTTCTTCGATGATAGTAAGATGCCATCTTATCTTGATTAGCAGTAGTTTTAATTGGCTATTAAAATCGCAAACTTTATTTTGTCCAGCGCACAAATCATTCCAAAATATTGCAAAAACAGTTTAAAAAATGTTGAAATTTAATCACTACGCGCTCGTGTCATATGGAACATTTAACTGAAAAATTATATCGTATAATTTAGGCTTACCTTTACAAAGCAATTTTAACGACCAAATGCAAGTGCTTCAACTTGTGACAGTTGGAGTGTTTCAATCGCGATATAAAAGAGTCTATGCTTAAGTAGGTTTTCATCATTTGATGAGAATTGCGAAAGAATTTGAAGTGCTTCGGTCCCAAAACAAAAAGTAGAAATAAAAAAAACAAAGTAACTTAATTATATAAGAAGTTTTGGCTCGATAACATTGTGACTTTATAAAGGTCTCCTAACGGAAAAATGGTTTTTGTGAAGAAACCATTTTTCCGTTAGGATACCTTTATAAAGACTGAATAAATTTAATTCTTATGTAATTACTAGTCAGTTGAAAAGTCAGTTGAATATCACAATGTTACCGACCAAATGGTGCAGTGGTTAAAGCTGCGGCAGTTGGAGCGGAAGGTCGGATTCGATTCCCGATAGGGGCAGGCCAGGATGGCAAAGGGATTTTTCACCATACGATTACGATCGGTGCTGTGAATGAACATGACCCCTGTTGGAGTGCAGAATTCATGGGCCGTCCCATCTTCCATGACCGTATACTATAGGCTGGCATAGAGCTATGCAATGTAAATCGGACCTATAGCCGTACGTCCTCGATTTGGCTGTAATGGCGTAAGGTAGGACGTAAATACGCGAACCGCGAAAGAGTTGGGAGTGCCTCGAGCCCCGAGACAGATTGTAGAGATAAAAACAAACAAGCAAATAGCACAATGAGCCAAAACATACCATCAAACTTTCATGAGGTATGATAGATAAAACGTTACTGTGATGGCGATGACACCAAAACAATTCCTTTTGGCAATTTTTTGTCCAAATGGCCGATGGTTTTTCACAACTACAAAACATCTAAAATATTGTTTGTTTTGTTCAATTTTTGCATCACCAACGAAAAAAAGCTTGTCGATCGATTTAGACATACATATATGTGTTTTTTGCCTTTACCGAAAAAAGCTTTAAAATATTTCGTCATATCGATACCCGAAAATATGAAATCCCTATACCCAAAATATTTAAATGAGAATTGATTATGAAGTAAACAACAATCACTGGGTTAGTTTAGAGTTTGGTTTCCTCCATATATATACTCAATTGAAATTATTTCCAATTCTTTTATATAGCAGGGGGTGTTATGATTTTTTAGAAATAAAATCTACTGGACCGAATATTTACTTTGATTAAACCTTTAATTTTGTATACTTTTATGGCATTTTCGGTATATAGAATTTAATTGGTTTTTCCCTCGTTTAGTGCCTGCTCATTGTTAAAACACTACATATTTTGAGACGTTAATCATAATTATTATATTCATCTTTGAATTGACGTCAGTTGGACATTATTTTTATTCCCAGATACTTTGATGCTTATATATACAATCTCCGAATCGTGTTGTGAGATTTATCAAACAAATTGTTTATTTTGGTTAAAATATTAAGATATAATTTAAAGGTCGCTTCAAAATGTTTATTATACATACTTTTAATATATTCGTTTGAATCTATCGGGTGTTCTTTCGGGTACCTTCTTAAGCTAATCGAAATTCTCAAACTAAATAAATATCTTTTCGGTATAAAGGTCAATGTGCATAAAACGTTCGATATTACGTCTCTGCATATGATGGGAGGTTATTGGTACATTCAACTATTTATTTTATTTCCTTCAATAACAGGTTACTTCATTTATTCTTATATCGGTCGATTAATATATTACTGCAACGTGAAATAAATGCTTCCGCTCATTCAATTTGCAAAATTTATTTCGCAAAAACTGAAACAAGTATTGCTTTTATTGCTATACAATTATATAAAACAACTTGTAACATTTAACAATTGCCTTAAAGCCGTGTGTATGATTTTATGTTAGACGTTTCGTTATAATCGACAACATCAGAAACAGATTTAAAATCCAACAAAATATAGTGTTCATGTCCATAACCTCCTCTTTAGAGACTGGTTTTCTTTCTTCTTTGTGTATACTTACCTTGTAAGTAAGCAATAGCGCGATGTAAAAATGAGATTTTCACCAAAAAAAACAAAATATTCAAAATTCTTCAAACGAAAATTTCTATTTCAAATCTAAATTGGTTTAATGAACTCTGTTTTGAGTAAAACGGTGATGCATGTTTGGATTAAGATTGATGTAGACAATTTCGTTTTTTATATAGGCAGGTACTTCAAGTAATTCGTTTTCAAACGAACTCCAACACAGGAAATACAAATATAATCTAATGGATTTCTTTTCTAACGTATAAAATATACATGTTTATGAAACCTACTTATGCCTACAAGATATACTTAACACATATCGACTTTTCGATAAAATAAATAAATAAATAAATTTTCAATGATCCACTTAAGAAAGTTTCATAAAGACATAAAATACAGTTGATATAGAACAGTCTCTTTTTGACAATTTTGTTAGATCTGATACACTTATAAGATATTAGACAAGTAAAATATGTAAACTTAGGCGTATAAAAAAAATCTATATTGTACAACTATTACGAAACCAGGTGACAGTAAAATAGTCAAATCATTTACCTGTTTAAATATGAGAAGCTGTTCAAAACATTTCTAGACCCAGTCTTCAAGTATGCCTAAACAAAATAGCCGTAGTAGTGTCTTGACGGAAGGCCCAAGCTATGTTTGGATAATAAGCGATCAACTTCATCTCAATCACCTCGTGGGAGGCTCTTAGTCATCGGCAACAATTCGTGCTCTTTGGGAAGTTTTTTTAGTCAAATACAGCCATTTGACGATTGTAAAATTGTTCAATTGTAAACGTTATCGTGCGTGTTGTGGACGATCCAATAAATTACCTAACTCCTGCAATGTTAGAAGTATCGTTTTATCACTTTGAAACATGTCAAATGAGTAGAGGATTCACCAATTATTAAGACGATTGGGTTTTTCATTTCCAGATTTCTTATAGACTAAAGATCCAAAATAAAAAGAACATGTGACGTTCAGTGTTTACTAGCAACAGTAGGAAGTTATTATATTTTTCCGGCATCTCAAGCGGCAACGGAAGTTGTGAGCTAACGAAACACGAGTACGTGTGATGAAATTAGTTCAAGAGCTAAGAGTATTGGACCATTAAGTATCTTAAAAATACCAGAGACGAAAATACTCGTGTCGCCAACAAACAGAATGTTAAAAATAATGGAAAAACTGTGTGGTTGCTGAAATCAAAAAGTCATGCAAAGTGTCAAAATAATAGTAGTCGATGTAGGGGTAATATTAGATAAATGTCATGAAATACGACTTTTAATAGATGTGTGTATGTGTGTGTGTGTGTATTAATTAAGGCATGACTACCAAAAGTAATTATGTATATACATATAGTATCGTGAGTTCAATACATTTTTGAATAAAGTATAAACATGAAGACTTCACCAGAAAGTCCCCGAATCCTATGTCCGACTGAACTAAAAAAAACAGATTCGGAACGTTGCAACAACCATTCTAGAACGAAAAATTAAATCGCTTGACTAGATACGATTCCTTAAAGTGGCGCATGATGATTAACTCAACACCAATCTACCAATTGATCGAAAGGCCTTACAAGAGCCATGTTCGTGGTATAAGGCCTATAGTTAATCAGCTCCGTAATACAATTAAAGTTGAACAAATCAACACTCTATAAAGAGTTACGCGTTTGTGTGTAAAATATTCATTGAGCTGATCACACAAATTTGCACCAATCGTTAAAACTGGTTCGTAAGGTCTCAGTTGAGACGCGGTAAGGGCCGTTTAAGCCATAGATTATTTACTTTTTTTTTATAAAGAATTTACAATGCTCTGATTTCTATAGTTCAGACTAATAAAATCAGACATAATTATTAAATAATTGTTGATCATACACGATTTTGAAAATTTGTTTCGTCTTCTGAATGGCAGCTATTAACGATAAAATGTCGAAGGCTATGAATTTATGTAGTTCAAATCATATACCTACTCCCAATCATCATAACACATCGGAACAGTATAACATCTGTCGAAAGCATCGTTGAATATGAGTGAATTGACCACAGATGGCGTTTTTGGTTTCCCATAACGGATGTAGTGGGTTTGCAACTACGCTGTTTCATTCCATGTATACTTATAGTATCTTCGGCTTATATCGATGATTACTTTTCTGGCTATATAACGTTATTGCTTTCTTTATCTTCATCCTTTCAGAATTAAAATATTAAGGTTTGGTCGATAATGATACTCGCTCCAAAATATTCAGCTGGTTCAAATAGTATTGGTGATTTTGAGATCTTGTTATACTGTAGTAAGAACTATATATAATCGCTTACTATAGACGGTATTTCTGCATCTGTTTCATTCCTTACTCAAACAGTTATATTATCGCACGTAACCAGAACAATTTCCATATCTCACTGTATGATTTTCGAGATATGTAACAAACTGGTTTGGTTTCATCAAATCGAGACTAATAATATACCCTCGTCTTCGTTGTCTTTCACCACGAACGATTCGTCAGTTTTTTTCTGTTTTCAAATCGTAACCATCAAACAAGCCTGAATTTGTTTTCTGCTATTCGATATTCACTTATGCTGAATTATCGTCGATTATTCTTGATGCCGATTTTCTATGAGAAAATCCATTTAGATCTTACTTCCTATACCAGCTTGTAATTTTACTAGTTCCATGGTTGCTTCTATAGCTTTCACACTCGTTCCGAGCGAAAACGTTTTTGTTTTGAAGAAGATGGAAAAAAATATTTCAGAACTCAATGTGCCTACGGTTCAACACACATTCACTCACATAATTCACATTAATCGTTAATCCACCCTACGGAAATCGAACCCGGAACCTCGGACACACTTCTTTCTCTACCACTCATTTGAAAGACCTATATAATTAGTTTCGAAGCCTGCCTCTTCCCACTCACACACAGTTAATTTCTGATTTGGCCGTCCGCCATTAGCGATGAGAAATGTATCTGGCACTTCCACATATCTGTTATTATCATTGTGGTTCGGATTTACAAGTCGGATAATATCGACAATTTTGTTTAGATATTTTGTAACTCTTTGTCTTTTGCTGTTGAAGCATCTTATCGGCCAGTTGTTAAAGTGTTATTTCGAAAGCTGTAAAATAATGTCGACATTTGGAGCTTAAACAACAGTTTTACTAAAGCGTTAATTTATCACCAATTCTGCTTTTATCTCATGCGTACTATAGCATTGTTTCGGTGCTGCTCATCTCTCAACTGGGCTTGATTAACTTCATTAGTTTTCTGACACAATGTTAATCATTATAAATTAAGGAAATAAGTCTCCGCATGCAGTTTCAATAAACTACAGTCAAAATACGGTTACACGCATTTTAAAAATAATCCAATTTGAGCAAAGACATGTCGTGTGATTTAATCTTATGTCATTCCCACAAGTTTATAATTTTGTTCCCCATCTCGTAGCTTCGTCTTTTTATATAAGTATGTACATACGGTTTGTTTTTTTCCCAATCCCCAAAACAACCCAACACACAAATGTTTGAGGGTTGTGTTTTGTGTGCGACACAAACAATCGGTTATATAGCTAAGCCAAGCAAGAGGGAAAATTAAAAATACATATATAGAAGACGGAGGCGTATTATTTTTGTTGTATTCTGAAAATTTAATCATTTATATAAAGTTTACAATTTTACTGAAATGAAAAACAAAGACGTACATGTATATACGAAACGTACGTTCATATAAGACATATGCATATATGTACATACGAGTAAGTATATAAAGCAAATATAATAAATTGAACAAGTGTTTTCCTGAAATCGTATTATTTATCTGGAAACAGCAAAAAGAATTAAATACATTTCGAAAAATCAAAAATGGGCCAGATGTGTATGTTTTGCTGCGTCTCGTGTTAGATTTGGAACGCGCTTACGATCATATATGGTCTTGTAAAATGATTTGGCCATCTAAGATGTATTCACCGAATACAACGACATTTAACTATTATTGGCACTTACATTAGTAATTAATTTTGTATTGACAATCTATTTAGCAATGTACTCGTTGCTGGTATACGAAACAGAAATGGAATTAATGTATTTAATGTATTGTATATAAACAAAATATGTATGTTAACACGCCATGTGGGAGTTGAAAACTAAAGCAATATGTGGTTGAAATGTAGGTTATATAGGAAGATAATGCGATAAGTACTCGATTATTTATAGCTATTTGCAAATGGCATTTCGATAAATATGGCGAATTTGCTGACAGAAAAATTATTTGCATGAAATGATATGTACTCGATTTTTTAATACAGTTCAACTGATGCCCGTGAGACTTAGGTAGTTTTAAGAATTACATTACCTGATTAGTAGTTGATTGCTGTCGTTAAAGAAAGTTCTCAGGAAAAAAATGAATTTTATGTGTCAATGATGGACAACTGTGGAAAATATGTAATCTTGATGTTTTCACTTTTGAATGGTTTTGTCGATTGATTTGAATGAATCCGTTTCAGTGGAATTGTGATCTGTAACGATAAGACCCATAATGTTAGCGCACCATGTAAAAATAAATATGGTGGATGGGATAAAAACATAGCCTTCATCCCACATACAAATGGAAAATCCATTAAGAAGCAAGAAATGTTTAGCAAAAATTGAATATATTACAGTTTCCCCATTAAGAGAGTAATTATCCCTTGAAACGGAATTTGTATATTAAGGCAGCTGTATAATACAAAACCAGGCCGTATTTTCTGAGCGTTTAATCTATCTGTTAATAAATAGTATAGTAATTCCAATAATACCACACCAGACGTTAACACTGAAACCTTTATCATAAAGATAAATAACGAGGATTATGCTTATGTATTAAAATGTTGGTGTTTCTCATGGGCTGGAATGTAGTGGAATAAATGCAAATAATTTGTCTTTAAATTTTAATTTTACTCACTTCTGTACTAAGTCGTAAAATCACATCTTGCGCCAATGGTCGAATCTGTTTTTGTCAAATACAAGAAATGTTTTTCTTTTTTCGTATCATGGATAAAAGTTCCTCATCTCAAATTCTGGTGCCCACTGGATATCGATTAATGTATTCTTGCACTGGAACATGTGCATTAGGATATAAAATGAATATCTCTCTAGCAACAAGAGCTACTTCATGTTCCAGTGTCACCAGTTATTATTGGATATTCTCAAACAAAAACAGCAGAGATGTTCATTGAAGATGCATCCTATATGAAGAATTCTCTAACGCCGCATGTAAAGATTAAATCGTTTACCTGGAGTTAATTGAATTGATTCAGATCTCTTGGTATTTGGAGAGATAACTTTATCAACCTGTCTTTTCGACCTTATTCGATTGATATGGCCAAATGAAGTTATGCCCGAAATTTGGCATCGTTATGTCCAATCTTCAGAAAGAGTGATCGCTTATAGTTTACCTTTGTACATTATCTTGGTAATAATTACTCCTCGCGGAACAAATAACCGATGAGTATCAAGGAGAGCTTGTTTTAAATCGTTTAATCACTGATCAAGTTTTCCGCTATCGATCAATCTTTCCAAGTATCCATGAAATGTATCCATGATACATTTCAAAAGATCAAGAATTAAGCGCGAATTTTTGATATCGTGCTTAAATCAAAAGACAACGAGTATACTGGTTAGGTCACGTTCTGTTTGTTAATTCGGAGCGGATGATAAAGCGTTCTTTATAGATGTCGCTGTCGGCGAAAATGGCTCCACGACGTTAAGAGTACCGCCCAGGTGACGCAGTGGTTAAAGCTGCGGCAGTTGGAGCGGGAGGTACCGGGTTCGAATCCCGATAGGGGTAGGATGGCAAAGGGATTTTTCACCATACGATTACGATCGGTGCTGTGAATGAACACATTTTTGACCTCCTGTTAGAGTGCACAATTCATGGGCCAACCCATCTTCCATGTCAGTACTATATAGGTTGGCATGGAGCTATGCAATGTGCAGATGGTTCTACGTAAATCGGACCTATAGCCGTACGTCCTCAATTTGGCAGTAATGGCGTAAAGGTAAGGACATAAAAAAACGAACCGCGAAATAGTTGGAAGTGGCTCGAGCCCCGAAACAGATTGTAGAGATAAAAACAAACAAACAAGACGTTAAGAGTAAAGCAACGAATAAGAAGAAGACTTCGGAATGGATGATTTATATTGTAATATTTTATTTTTATGAACTATACTAGTCAATCTGACATTTAGTATGTGAGCCAACTATTGTATTGTAAAAAAGCACAACCTTTCTACCACAGTTGATACCAAGTTAAGTCTTCTTAAAATATAATTTGAAATTTCACAATTTCACCTCTAGTTGCTTTCATTGCATAATTGTTCGGTTTAGTATGTAATGCTTCAATGCTTCTTGTCGTGGTATAGCCAAATCTTGAAGTGATCAATAAGTGAATTCTCATCGACTAAAACACATCATCACTATTATCTATAACAAATCATTTTTACAGTCAGACATGTCAGTTCATCATTTATCGATATCATAAACTAAAATTTGGCAAATATTTATCCCATGTAGGTTAATCTGGTTAGTAGATGTATAGTCGATCTTATCCAATTTAATATCGATAACAATGTTAAAGTTTCCGATACAATTCGAAAGTTTGCAATATATCTAAATTTAGCTTCGTTTGCGGTTTATTCCGCTTGGAAGACGAAAATGAAGTTAATTTTTAATATCTCTTCGGTATTTTGTGTGCGGTAATCCAAAAATAGTAAACAGTAACAAAGACGTTTATTTAATACGTAAATGTTACTCATTGCATGACGTCTATTTGATTTTATTTACAACTTTAAATTATTTAAATCATGAGACGGGTCGAAAGAAAACTCTTGAGGCAATATATGAGAAAGGCTATACGAAATTATATCTAAACCATTTCTTACTGTACGTCTTACACTATGGCAATGTACGAGTTGATGGAAGTATTCAAATTGCATCATAGTTGTAAATTTTATTGAGGGTTATACAACCCAAGGTAAACTGTATGTAACAATACGTCTCACATAATAATAAATTTACTAGTACGAGTATATGGATGGTTGTTAAACTGTTTTATGATATTTTTGAGTCATAAATATCGTTATAAGTAAAAATCACTAAATTATTTTATCGTTGAACTATATAATTTATATTACTTAAACTCAATCTATAGTACGAACTCACGTAATTGTATAAGTAAGAAATAATTAAGTTTATTATCACAACATAAAAATGTTCAAAGGTGCTATATTGAAAATGGAACTTCCTAGTTATAGTGAAACAGAATGCAATTCTCCATTTTACTTACACTGAGGATAATTGTTCAACAATGTGTTCATTCTTATCGACGAAAGATTGTTTTCCTTTAAAATTTGTTAAAATTTGAATCCGGTTCGTTTAAAATTCTTATCATCAATTGATAGATACGAGTATGCTATAACACGCCTTATCAGCTGATTTATCTAATTTTGTGAATCTAAATATAAGTCGCAGAGAAATATTTAATAAATTCTCGATAAGATCAAGGGTTGCAATATTGTGTGAACTCTTTCTTGCTTAGTTATAACTGTGATTAGGATCTTTTTTCTATTTGGGTTTTATAATTGCTTTGTGTGCTGTATACACCATTAAGTTGAATTAAGTCTTTAACTAATTAACATTTCAGTCTTGAAGATTAAAGCTGTAACTCACACGAATACCAATGTTGCCAATCATTGATCCAAATAACGAATTGTGTAACGATTGAAAAATATACATCAAAGATTTTTTTCAATATAAAACTCTATCAAACCCTTTTATACTAACATTGATCTACAACATTTGCCTAATCACATGGGATTGCTTTCCGTCGACATTTTCCTGTTTTCCTGTTGGTACTTTCTCACTGCATTTTTTTTATTACGAACCAGACCTTAATTTAGTCCAGGTTAATTATTAGGATATTAAAGCCAATTCTTATAATTATCCGTCAACGATCACATTTGTATTGTACATTCACTTATGGATCTGAACAACATTCTGTACAATTTCAGATTTTTCGCATCATTCATTTTCATTTATTTACCAATTTACCCAATCGGACAGATGTCATCTGCAGTTAAAACTACAGAGATACTTGATCAGATCATCGAGTAGAACTTGATCAGATTGCTGGTATATGATGTTGTCTTAAGGTTTTGTACTTTTACAACTGATACACTGCAAATTAAAATAATACAGTATCGAGGTCACGATAGTCTGTTATCAACTGTTACTGCATTGCTGTCGTTTTACAAAAATGTATTTCTATCTGGTAGAACGTTTTCATTCAACTCTCAATTGGCAGTTAACCGAAATTTTAAAGTATGTCTTCTCTAAAGTAACCATGCAAATTTTGCACATTGATAAGATTATGGACTCCTTAGGCTTTATATCATTCACGCTTTCTACGTACACAAATTTATTTAGCAGTTAGCTGTCGTTCTAGCAATAGTTGCTAGACTGAAAACTATAGCTCGTCAACTATTTATTCATTAATCCAGTTGTTGTCAGGTGATTTGTATATTCTCCTGTTCTTCACTACTTAACGACAAAAATTTCAATATAATAGTTTCGAAATAACCAAGTAACGATCACTGCCTATATATTCGTATTGATTGTAGTGGCGAACCAATACGATCTTTCTTATTCAACAACTCGAGTTAACCCATTTACTTGGTTGTTTTTATGTTTCGGTTCGATAAATAAATGTTGCTGTAGAGAAAATGTGGCCATTACCGATTGCAATGTATATACCTTTTTTCCATTTTGGGTTGCAGCCTGTAGTCTGTACCAACAAATTGTTAAACATATCTTGTATTAGCTATAAAACCCCTATAGGCAAATGTATATACATTTAGATTTGCAATCGGTATTGATTGTTTATAATCTCATAATCATGATGAGCAAGTAAATTAAGTTCAATACAACCTTTTTGTTTGGGGTTCAGAAGATTTCTACAAACCGTACCGACCTCAGCCAAGAATATCAGTGAGACACATAATCACCTATTTAGACCTACGAGGTTATTGAAGAGCAGCGAATTCCATTCAATATTCTCGATATACATAAGACCCACACGTATGAGGTTTTTGAACTGGATGAATGTTCCACGTGCCGATCCTTATCTTTGAGACCAATTAAGCTTCCAAATGGTGGTCTGAATTTTTTTTATTATAACAAGCACCTCGCACTGGTTACTGCAGTAAAATTTTTTGACTTCAAGCTTTTTATATAAATTTAAACTTGATCATAAACTCCAGCTTAAACTTCAATAATAAAGGTTGAACCAATAAGAGCTTCCGGAAGTTTTTTTTTTAAAACACATTAAAATCAATTTAATAATCAAATTTATGACGTAATTTCGGTTGATGATTTTTACTATTTTAAGATATATTCTTTAAAATGTTGTCCGCGACTGGTTCTTAGATGATCCAATCTATGGGTTGAATTTTCCAGGATTCTTTCGAGCATTTCGGCCAATATTGCATTAATTACGCGCGTTAATCTTATCTTCTATGCAGGGGCCGATTATGGTTTATCGATATAAACAAGTGATTTCATAACACCCCCATAAAAAGTAATCTATCGGCGTCAGATCACAAGATCTTGAAGGCCAATTTATCGCTTCCTTGTTTTTAATTTGATATTTTCATTTAAATTTTCTTTCAATAAATAGATGGTTTGACCTGCTGTGTGGCTCGTTATACCATCCTGTTGAAATCACTAGTCGGCTACACTATTATCTTGAATTGTTGGCAATAAAAATTCATTGATCATTGCTCTGTACATAGTTTGTGCCACTAGCGTTTACACACTGTCCTCTTCTGGCTGTTCATCAGCTCTTGAATATCTTCTGGCTGTGCATCAACCCAAATACCACTATTTTGTTTGTTGACGTATCAATTCCGAAATTTATTGATTGCTTCGCGAATAGTGCGTTAAATTTTCACAATTTGTAAACGTTCTCGCGTTTTCATGGTGAAATGTTAATGAATACTGAACACAAATTTCTGAATGAATACTGAACACAAATGAGAATCCTAATTGGAAAATGTACCTGCTATTGGATCACTGTTTAGTTCTTACTAGTAAAGACAAATTTCCCTAAAAAAACTTGAATGGCAAATTGGCAGTTGGCCATATCTCCTTAAAATCGTGTATACAGATAATTATAATTGATAGCAATAATCTATTTTTGATTATATTTTTAAAACACCTCAAATAGGTAATATATATAATCTTAAACCCTCCTTTCTCCGGACTGGTGGCAACACAAAAGAAAATTATTTTTGAAAACGAACTCCAAAGATAATAAACCTAATAAAATTACGTTAACAAAAAATGAAAAATCATCACAACAAATACTTTCGATTAATCCGCAGTCTTGATATATAGAATACAAAACAAAGGCGCAAGTAAGTCGTCAATTAAAGATGTAGGCTATATTTGTATATACACGCGTCCAATACATTAAAAGCTTGAGTTGAACAAAAACAAATTAATTTTAAAGTAGTAATTCGTTTTAATTCCAGTTTTGTACAATTTATGCCTTTTCGCTATCTTAAACAATTTTGTTGTTGTTTTATGTAGATTTGTTTTATAGATAGTAAAAGTAATTAATCCTGATAAACCGCATCGAAAAATTAATCATAAACATATGCCACCAACTCCAATGTGGGTAACAATGCGATGAAATGAAATATATGAATAATTATACTTTGTTTATTGTTTAAAGATTTTCCAATTAAGAAAACTATTTTATATATACGGGAACTTGCTGATTTTGTTTACGGGACAAAATCAGCAAGTTCACAGAAAGAAGTGTACTTAAACCTCTTTTGTACAGTTGTGAGTGAGGATTTTATCATTATTGTTGTTTAAGTTCAAGTGGCAGTGATAATTAAGAATATTTGTATTGTATTCTTTGTACTCATATACAAGTATATACTTGTACGATTAATTTCTTAATCGAGTACAGCTTTAAATAATTGCTGTATTGGTAATTCATAAAAAGTGTTAATTAAATTAAAAATATACAATAATTAAATTTTTGCAAAGCTACGTACTATGAAAAAAACCTGTTTAAAGATGTTAAACTTAGAAAAATCTTTGCGTTTGTAATATGAGAAATAAACATTTTAAATGTGCATCTTTTATTCTTGAATAAACATTTCAAGGTCATATGTAAAATAATAATATAAAAAATAATGTTAATTCTAATATGTTTTCGTAGAATCAATCCAAAGTCTTAATTATCATAATTTGCATTTAATTTGAACAATCAACTTAAAGAACGATTTTAATGCGCAAAATCTTGCGATTCAAAGTTTAATTTTTAAGTTGTTGTTTTCACTGCAACGCATTATTATTTAATTAGTATTTTGAAAATTAGTAACTTCGTAAAACTCGACCACAAGTAGGCCATATTTGATGATGGCGCAATTGTTAACCACTAGAGACAGTCACAATACATGGATCGTAACCCGAGTGGTCAATTTAGACTGACAGGTATTGAATTATTAATAATCAATAAATAACCTTTTTCGAGCTTATGGGGTTAAAAATTTAATTTTGAATTGGTTAAAGAAGCAGCTAAGGACAAGATTTAATGGTGTATGTCAACAAACTTAAATTATTACTTTACGAGTGGCTTATGTAAGGTTTCAGTAAGTTTGTTCATTATGGAATAATATAGCCGTACATAGAATTAAAAAGCTACCAAATGATTAACTTTGTTTGAAAACTATCTTCTTCAAAGACAATCCCTCGTTTTATCAGCTATCTTCCGCTTCTTTATTTGGCCTATTCAATTCCAACCGGATATACTATTTAATATGCGGTATTTAGCTTGTAGAAATAGAAGTCTAACTCACTCAAATTGCTGAATACTTTTTCGCAAGTACAGATCGAAATCATTTTAAAATGAAGACCACTTATCAATATAAACTATGCAGCGAGATGCTTTCTACAGCTACTAAGGTCAACGATCCGTTAAGGCGCCTTTTGCCTACCATCATATTATTCAAAATGTTATGCTAGTTTACCAACGCATATTGTTAATTCTTGATCATAAGTATACCAAAATTTCTAGACATCTAACAATACTTTCAAACACAAAGGAAGTTCAGTTAAACGAATTTTGTGAACCGTCAGAAGCTGCGAATCGTTAGAGCTGTGTGGAGCAGTTCTTTTATGTAAGGCTGTAAAGTTCTGCAAGTAATCTTTATACACAATGAAAATATTAGATATTATTTTAATAATTAGAAGATTATCATCATTCATATTTTCTTCAGCTCCTGTTGGAATTTGAACCCATCCGGTACTTCCCCACTCTTTACCAATTATACTTTTTCGAAAATAAGCTATTGCAACTGTTACGGTGAATGGATTGCGCTACTGAGCTATGATTAATGATTTTTATGGCCGGAATTGGAAGATATTGATGATGACGACATTTATTTTCAGCAAGAAGCCACTACGAGCACACAAGCAAAACAAAATTTTGCAAGAAAAATTTCCTAACCGTGTTATTTCTCGAAGAGGTGATCACAATTGGCCACCGAGATCTGGTGATTTTGAACACCTTTACACTTTTTTAGGTGACGTGAAAGATCAATTCAAGACCTTAAAGATGGAACAATCAATTCAAGACATAAAGATGGAATTTGTGAAGTGGTGGCAATTTGACTGATATCACTTTTAAATGTTAATCGCATACCTTCATCTTTACAATGAAATAAACATTCATTGATTTCTCTTCAAAAATACTCGTTTTTTAAAATATCAAAATATAACCTTCTATTGGAAAACCCTTAATAAGTAAAATCCACCTGCACATTGCATATAGGTAAATGCCCGCCTATAGACTGAAAGTCTGAAATGGAAGATAAGCAAGTTACAGTATCTCGCCCTTCATGAGATTGGTTTAAAATTAAACAAATCTTTACTTCAGATAATAGGGTCAACTTTAAACTGTGAAAACAGCAAGACAAAGATATTAACATAAATTGTCAAAACTATTTACGCAATTTACAGTGTACAAATATACATATCCACTTTCCTAATATTGTTGTCTGTTTACGGATAATTCAAGCACCCTACACCTATTCTAAATATTTGTATGTTCGCATAACCTTCAATATTAATGTAATTCGTTTATTAAACTAATTTACAAATTTTTATCGACTTGTGTACACATTACCTTTCAACATTGCTCGATGGTGGGAAGAAGAGACTTGACAAAAATTATGTTGTTGCTGTTATTAAGTTCAAAATTGATATTTACATAAAATCGACAATTCTTGAGAGAAAGAATTGCTAGACAAATATTACGCCAAAATAAATTGCTGTATCGACTTTACGGTATACTGTTGTGTGGAGTATTATAAGATTGTTGATATTACTTAACTATTATTTATTAAAAAAAATGAATAATTAAATTATACTATATAATTTGCGTTAATAAAATTGTGTAAACAAAGTAATTTTGTTGAGATTAAGATTTACTCGTCTTACTTCATATATATACTCGTACATATAGAGATTATAAGATGAAATGTACGAATGAAATCATAGTCACATATGTACGTTTCGTTTATTTATTTTATTAAAGTTGTGTCACTCAGTGTGTTTAAGGATAGATCAACCGACTTAGTTGCTATCACATATAGGCGGTATAGATCCTATACTAAAACTCAATAAATATAAAATACATGTAGGTCTTGTAATTATATCTTTTATTTATAATGCTATATTTAACAACACTACGACTTCTCAAAGAACAGCTAATTAAACATTGGTCATTCCCAAAATAAATGTTCTTAAATATTTCTTTTATATAGGTATCCGTGTATGGGGTATGTAGTAATGAAAATGTTAACACGCAAGCAATTACTTACATTTTATTTGTTAAAGAGTTGCCTTACGATGAAATGACGAAACAGTATTCAATGTTAATAGGTTACAAAAATAATACAAGTATAAGTGTGTGTAATAGCTTAAAGTTAAAGGTCATAACATCGTTCAGGATTTAACCATAGTATTTTTTTAGGTGGTATGTCTTATTTTGAGAAGAATTACTCCTCTGGCGGGGGAAATTATCGATGATTACCAAGGAGGGCTCCGTCCAAATCAGTCAATCACTGATCAAGTTTTTTTGATTCGGTTGATACTTTCCAAGTACTCAAATCATATGAAGCGATGTATACCAGGTATTCCTAGATTTCAAGTAACGCGATCCATCGAGAGAAGCTATATGGTATGCGCTTCAATATTTAAGAATACCAAACAAATAAGTATATCTGTGTCTAATGATAGAAATGCAGTAACTTTTGCAATTAATGCCAATGTTCGACAAAAAGAGCGCGGTCCCCGATACTTTTTACTCTCATGTTGGAATCCATGCTACATAAAAGTGCAACAACTTACGAGAATATCTTATTCCGACAATCCAATCAACTTTTTTGCATATGCAGATGATATCTATGTGATTGGATTAAATAGCAATGGAGTGAAAGAGATACTTGATCCACTGGAACAGTGTTTAGCTTCCGTTGATCTCAAAATCAACGAGTCCAAAACCAAATATCTATGATCTCTGGTTCATAGACCAATACGCGATTGATTTCAGTGGTGGTGACCACACGTTTGAAGGAGTGATGATATTCAAATATCTTACATCTCTTATTACTCACAATAATACGAGATCAAGGTTCGCCTTGTCGTTGGCAATCGGGCGTTATATCCCCTACGTCCACGGTTGAAATCAAAATATCTTTCAAATGCGGATAATCTGTAACTGTACCGAGTGTTGATCAAACCCGTTGTCATGTATGGAGTGTTGGACCTTGACGAATGAGTACAAAAGATGGCTTCAAACATTCAAGAGAAGAATAATCATGTTATAGCATAAAACGCGACGTTGATGGCACATATGTAACGAAATTGGCTCTTGATCAAAACCGATGGAGTCAGATTGTTGACACGGTACGGTCTATAACAATGACCTGTAAAAACTGTTAAAAATGTCTTATCTCAATGGTTTGATCCAATTTGCAGCTCAACCATATACCCTTCTTAATGAAACTGGTACAGTTTTAACTTATTTCGGTTCCACTGTTGTATTCAAATCTCGTCAAAGTAGTGTAGTGTTTTTCCTCAAACTCACTTAAAACTAGATTTTTATTATAAAGATTCATAATTTAACAGGCATTACGTACTTGTTATTTATCTCATCCCCTTAATGCTATTATTCTTTCTCACATTGGAATTAGATATAAAATATTTTTGTGTTAATTTTACGTTTACTCACCATCCGAGTAGGGTCCAAATCCTAAAATATTATAAATGTGAAAAAATATTACATTTTGTAACTGAAAAGTTTTAAACCCAAAGTTAAAAATTAAGAGCGGGAAATTATGTGTTTGAATCCCAACAGAGGTAAAAGTTAGTTTTTTATCATCTGACTAGAAAATTACAGTTTACAGGAAAACTGACATTTTATTGAAAGTTTGAGAGTCGTTCAAAATAAGGATATATTATACTTCGTCCAGTTTTAAGCAAATTATATAACATTTATCAAGTCTTATATGGTGTATAGCAAGTTGGAGCTTTTTATATACTTTCTCATGCAGCAATTTTATCCATACAAATAGAGAACGGTGTGATCTAGGTTCGCTCAAAGTTTATCTTTTTAATTATGAGCCATCAACAGTTTTTATAGCTTGTTGAAGATTTTGGGATTCCGTTTATTAAACATAAGCTGTTGTAGGCTCGAACAATCTTTTATACATCAAGTTTAAGTGTGGAAGATTGATTAATGAGAAACACCATACCGACTCAATATAATTATTGACGGTTAAATTGTCGTTGTTTACAAATCACATAGTTGTTTATTACACTTATTACAATATGTATAATGCAAAATCGGTTAATTAATAGTTGTTTGAGTTGCTTTTATGTAAATGTGATTGGTGAAATGTTTCGTGAAACACTTATTTTCAAGAATGTTAAGGTCAAAGCAATTTGCATTGTTTGTTTTTAAGTATAATGTTGTTATTCTCATATTTCTGTAAATTTGAATTCATTACCAATTATACTCGTAAACAACTTTAGATTGTTGTATATGAATGACTTAGAGCTACTATGCATATAATAATACTTATGACCATAGGCCATGTTTCAATATGACCTTTTAGTTGGTTAGGTTTGGTGGAATACCCTTCACTTCCGAATCCTTCATTCATATATTAATGTTATGTGGTTTGTACACACCAGTATTGCAAACGGACTGGCCCATATTCTATGTCTGTACTATAGAGTACTATGGAGCTATGTAATGTGCAGATGGTTCTATGTAAATCAGACCTATAGTCGTCCATTTGGCGTAAAGAAGGAAGTAAATAAGTGAACAGTGAAAGAGTGGGCAGTGTGCTTGACCTTCAAATAAGATTACAAGGATTAGATGCAACCTAAATAAAATAAACAAGCTCTGTCCTTTAGACCTTTATAAAATAGTAAAATAATACCCTAAAACAGTCGAAGGAAATCAATAAGCGAAGATAATTCTGTAATATTGCTTTTGCTGTTGATGAACTTCCATTTTCGAGTTTATACTTAAATTAAATATAATCTTCTCTCTCAGTTTACACATGTTTGTTTAAAGAACCGCAGTCACGCCTAAACTAAAGAAAAAACAAATGGGCCAAACAGTATTTATTCAGTCCGTCCACTTCGCGTTATATGTTCCCAGTGTCCGTCCATTTGATTAAACACAATATATTGCAACGTATGTCATACCCAATCCATATAATACTTCTGACACTGTTTCTTATAGGTTATGTCGTCCGTTTAGTTTTAATTCAGTGCTAAGTGGCCTTCCCTCACTCTCTGTTTATTGTGTTGACTTTTCCGTTTTTTCATATACGAAATAGACTCATTGTACTATCATTGCATTATAAGAAGCGCATTTTTCCGGTGAAATAGTTCTCGTAGTAGAAAATCTCGAAATACATTATTGATATGTTCCTGTTTTAATTGAGCGAATGAATTATTAGTATAACTATCGCCTTATCGTCAGCAGAAGAGGACGGAGATGCAAGATTTCATCAACGTCGAACCAGAAACAATAAATCCTGGAATCTAATGATTTTGGTTAGATCAACTATAGGAATAAACTATACAAATAAAGGATCCTGAGCAATACAATTATCACAAACGTAGAGATATGACGTAGAACAGTCTTCGAATGTGCTGATTGTGACTCAATCAGTCGGAGTTCAGAAGTTGGTCTTAAAATAATTATCAGTTTTAAACCAAAATCATGAGACTAAATATAAACAATAGTAAGTAACCAATCAATAATCCGTCATTCAAAGAGGTTGATAAATTCGTATACCTCGGTTGAACTGTAACAAAAACTGGCAGAAGAAGAAGAAATCAGTCAACGCAGGAACAAAGCCAATTATTGGAATGTATCCGTCCTATCAAAACAAAGCTTTGATTTGCTTGTGTAAAATGAGTTCTAAGGGTGTGAAGTATTTGTAAACAAATAAGATAAAAAATGAAGAGCTTCTGCCAACAAACCACACAGACATTGAAGCCGAAATCAGAAAGCTCAAGTCGAGGTGGATTGGTCACACAATAAGAAAGATCACGTATTTCATTGGAATAGAATCCATGAGAAAAATTTGGAAGGCCATCGGAAAGAGAACAGTGCTAGTCGAAGCCTGAATTGTATGGTCATGCCCTATGCTCCTAAATTGAAGAAATAAAATATAACATGGTAAAGACATGTTATACTAGATCTGAATAACGTCTTACTAATAATCTTTGATTTAAATTAATCCAAATCCTAACAATACAAATTTTTGGTCTGCCTTGCTTAGTAATCAACAAATTTGCTTAGTAATCAACAATCTGTGCGCCAGCATATTCCAAATTTGTGCTTACCATTAAAAATGTCTTTACATATTGACGAAGACGACATATTCCTTATTTGCAAAACTAAATGACAACAAACTATCATATATAAACTATTAAAGTTCACGCAACTCAAACCATATTTGAAAAACAATTTTGTTATCATAACAATAGAGTTATAATAAAAAATAACTTTCTTATCTCTAATATAAGTAACTTTTGTTACTTATACTGCCGTCATTCAAGTGTGTACTCGTACAATATGTGTGATAGTGCGCGGAATTACGACCAGCGCACAAATAATAAATTGAAAATATGATAACTTTAATCAGATTGAAAAAAAAAAATTATTTTGTGTTAGTTTTGGTTTGGGTTGGTTGTTATGAGGAGAAATGTTAATGACTGTGAATTACGGTTTAATCACGTATATCAAATATGGATTAATTACGAATTAAGTACACACACATCGAAAGGTGTATGTATAGTAAATTATTGAACAGCGTATTTTGGCATTGACTGATAACGTTTAGGTATTTTATCAATATTGTGTTACGAAGTGCGGGTGGGTGATCAATTTTTAAATCTAGAACAATCTAATCAGACCTAACGTCGGATACGTTAATGGTCGACGAATTTTAGTGCGCTGTAATGTAGGTCAAAAAAGAAGCTGGTTCATCCAACCGGAGTCGGTAATATGTTATCTCCTCAACGTCTCTAGCGCGATATATATAGTCGATTGTAGCTTGAGAAGTAGTTACGAGATAAGGAAAGATATAACACTATACAACGAGCGAATACACAGCGAGTGAATCAAATGGATAAAAAGTGAAATAGTGAAGTATGCTTTGCTCCCACCAGTGGCAAGCGGCGAATTTTAAGCACTTTATAGGATTTATTGTGCCAAATGTTTTGTTATAATCTTAATCCGCGTCTAAGGTGTAAATAAACCGAATACGAACCGAGGACAGTCGTAACAATAAATTAACAAAGTTGTGGCTAAACTTTGATTCAGTTTACAACTTACCATTTTATTGTTCTAATTACATAAATATACTCGTCTATATAAATTTTTATTTTGCGGATGTTCGTTCGTTTATCAAAAACATTTATAATTTATATATTTGTACACACAAAAACGTTGCATTGAATACAGTAGGCAACGAACACGTTACGTTGTTCTATTTGTAAACAATTATTGATAACCTTTTGTACCTTCTAGATTGGATTAATGTTGAACGTGAGATAATATGTAATATTTTTAGAATTAGAATTTTCTATTTAATTACCCAGTGTTTTTGCTCAAATCAAGCCCAAGTGGATAAGAGAGGGTAGATTAGTGTGCTGTAGAAAATGGTTTTATTTTATTCGGAAGTTGAATTAATTGAGTTATGACCCTTTGTGTTTATGATTGTGCAAATTTATATTACTTTTTTGATGTCAATAGAATAATAAAACGTGATAGAACAGCTATGTTTAATTTGAACACGATGATTTATTAAACCATAATGAGGTCGGATATAGAATCATATCCTTGGCTTTTCATTCAGTTACATACTTATTATACTATCAAGACCCGTATAATTTGATATGTTAATTTTAGCCTCGATGGTGTACTCAAAAACGTTACGATATATAAAGTGATAAATACCAATGTGGTTATTGGCCTAACTATCATTAACATACATATATGTTCTGTACTGTTTCAAAATATTTTCAATCTAATTGTTAATAAACAGCCAATATTGATCTAAGGCTCGATCGATTTCAATCAGGCGAAACTCTTAGAAGCCATCTCTGATAGTCATGATCAAAAATGGATATTTTCAAGATGAATGGCAGAGAATGGTAGCTGAATATTATTTTAGTAGATATAGTAAAACTTTGTTACTTTAGATGAGGTCTTAATAAGTAGCAATTTTCTTCACCAAAAAGGAGGATAATCGTTTTTCTTATAAGGTAACTTATATACGTACATGCTATGGCAAAAGGAATAACGCAATAGCTTTCGAACTTTACCCGATTGCTTTGCTTCGAAGTTGAACCATCGAAAAGAAAATTTCATAATGTTATCTCAATTTTTCTTTGGTCTTTGGAATTATCGTTGGAATCTCTGCCAAAGAGGTATAAATCATTATTGGTATGTTTTAAGACCGAATAGAATGCGTTGTGTTCGATAACTAGCCATTTTTTTTGTTGGGTGGCTGCTACCGCACACTTAGACCGGTGACGGTCCGTTGTGATACTATACGTATTGCATAGCTCAATGTCAGCCTGTAGTACTGCCATGGACCATGGGACGGTCCATAGATTCTAAACTCAATAGGGGATACATATGTGTTCATTCACACCACCGATCGCACCACCCAAATGATAGATGATGAAAAATACCGTTTTGCATTCTGCCCCTATTTGAACCCGGTACCTCTCGCTAAAACTGCCGCAGCTTTAACGACTGCGCCTCCTGGACGGTCTAACTAGCTATTTACTCTTGCAAAATATTAAATATTCTAGATGTATCTTTCACAGCAAAAGTGGCTCTATGGTGGTGGAACACAGCAAAATAATGATCATCAAAATGAATAAATTGTGTTACAATAACAAGCTTTTTGGCTACTTCTTATCGATCGCAGCTATCGCAATAATCTATTAAATTAGGGACGGCAGTAATAAAATATGAGGGGATTCTATGAGTTGTAGCTCAAAGATGGGAATCTGACCAACAGTCCGATGTTTACCACAAATGGTTTAAGATTGGTCAGTATATCGAATGTAAATACTCAACCTAGTCAACTATCATTGGAGAAAATTAATTGGTCTGTATCTGTTTCGAGATCTTGGAAATAAATTAATGGATTGTTTTGTGTATAGGTCAGGATACCGTGGGTTTTTTTAAAAATTAGACAATTTGTTTATAATTCGATCTTATCATAGGTTTATTCTTCGCAGCCTAGCATCTACGAACTTCCGGTTTGTATATGTTTATAAGAAACGTTCTCTTAACTAATAACCAAATCAAAAAGTTAGTACTATTTAGCAAGTCGTATTACGTCAATCTTCGATTCCTCCATGTTCGTATTTTTTCTAGATCTTTCAATAACTTATGTTAGAGCCATTACTCTATATATGGAATTCTGAATATAGAACTTTAAATGTATGCATGGAATTGTTAAGCAAAATTGTGTAGGTTTTTACGCCTAATGTAAATAATGTATTCTTCAAACTGTCTTGATATGTGCTTTTCCTAAATAAATAATTTATTTAAATCCTCCTAAATCTAATAGGATAAATAAGTAAGACGATCCACATTACACATACAATTTCGTTAAATATTCATCTGGTGATTTGCTGTAGCTTAGGGATATTTTTCTTGAAATATTTGCTAACCCCATCTTGAACCTTTCTTCTGAACATTTGATGTATATCATCAACGTGTTATTCCTTTGCTAAATATCATTGATTGAAAATAGATTAAATGATAAATACACTTGAACACTAAATTAAACATAACACCGAATTGTACCGACCAAATGGCGCAGTGGTTAAAGTTGGGATGGAATTGGAGGGACACCAGGTTCCAATACCGATTGAGACTGGATGCGAAAGTGCTTTGGATGAACTCATCTTCAACTCCGTGTCAGAGTGCTGAAATCGATCAATCCGTCATGTCTGATTGAAAACAGCTGTAAAATCAATTAATACAATTTTAGATGATAGAATACGTATCTTGTTTTTGTATTTTTTTCTTTGTTAATTTTAATTATTTTTAATCAATTAGTAAAGAGTCGTTCCACCCAACGTTCAATAACGTCAAGAAGTCTCTTATGGTGCTTATTGATTCGTTCCTATTCTCGAAGTGCCTATCTCTTTAGTAAATTTTCTCCTTGAAAGCTTCTCTGGGAAAGCCACCCCAAACGTTTCCCATTATATTTAAGTTGGGTGAATATAGGCAGCCAATGCAATATTACTATAGATTATGCTTCTAAATCCACACTTTGATTAGAGTGAACTGTCCGGTTTGAAAATTCAACGCTGTTCATTAAAGAGCCGTTCGGAAAATATCTTTTTAAAACAGTTTTATTATAGGAATTTGCTGTTATTTTTATTGGCTGAAAATCTTAATTAAATATTCCAAAAAACAACACTGCTCCCTACACCATTACACTACCCCCTTTACTGTGTCTGTTATTGAAAATAATTTCTTTATTTCTTAGGTCATGAAAATAATAGTTATTTCCATCTGGCCAGCCAAATTATTATTTTTTTATTAGAAAAGAGATCCTGTCACTATTTATCTTATCTATAACATATTGCTTTGAATGTTATAGATAAGACAAATGCTTTGCAAAGCAACGACTCTGGTTCCTGAATGCTTCATTTAACGGAAGTTTTTTGGTATTTTAAATGTGAACCACACTGTGTTATGCTATGTTGTCTAGAACACCGATTTTAGCCCTTATTTGACTAACCAATAAGGTATATTTTCTTAAAATGGTAAAGCTTCTCTTAGAATGGTATGTCGGCCTTGGATTGTTTTAGCCATGCTCACACGGCCTTTACTACCAAAGCTTTCTATGTTATTGCGCGGTAATTCTGCACAACGATTGAGCTTCTTCTAATTTTTGCGAATGCTATGACTTTCTCATTGAAAGCTCGAATTTACCTTTTTCTTTAAGCGTAATTGCACACACATCATGGATATTCACGAACTGATTTTATGTTCAGTTATTCTTCAACCAGTGATTCGATACCATGCAGCAAAACAGTATAAGTAAAATGTTACGAGTGAACCGTCAAAGAGTTGGAAGTGTTTCAGCCTCAAAACATATAGTAGAGACCAACCAAATACTGGTTCGATATCAGTTAAATTGTTAATTAGATGGTAAAATCAAAATTTACATGTTGATCAGCCTTGTAACAAACTTAAATTTAAATTAGATAAAAATGAATCACGTGTTAACCTTAACATAACGTACATATTATCCACACCACCCAGGTGAATGTATCAAAAACTAAATTCTGTATATAGTTGCCTATCACAACAGCAACATATATTCATAAACACGAAACACATAATCATAAATTTATACGCTTTAAACGGAATCAATACTAACTTGACCTTGGCATAAGATGCAATAAAATCTGTTTACTTAAAAACCATTAAATAAATATTCAAAACTATAAGATTAGGTAACGACATTTATCGTCGGTCGTCTTATAACCAAAACAAATAAATTTCAACATTTCAATACTTAAACCGATTGTGTGTGTGCGACACAAAAAATCACTAATCGTTAAAAACATAAAATGAAGCAACACGTCACTTATGCGTTTGAGATTATGACATACTCGTTACATATATATTCTCGTACTTATAAAACAAAACTATCAAGCTTAAACCTATTAAGCGAATAGCTATAGCAATGAAAAAGCTGATAACCGTCCATAATCTGATGTGAATATTTACATTGATCTTTGTGTTACAAGTACAAAACTATTGAGATATCTATAATAGTTTAATTGAACTAAATTCACCTTTATGTTTGTATAGATTTCGCATGTTTATAAATTTTTGGAATTGATTAATCCAATCCAGCTCAAGGACTTAGGTGTCGGGTGAAAATTATTAAAAAGCTGAAAGCAGCAACCAAACTATAAACAAAAAAAATAAAAAGTTTGGAAAATGTAATAATGTCTTATATATCGCGTCATCAAACAACAATAATATATACATATATGTACGTGAGTGTAGATGTACATATACATATGTGAATCGCGATCTTTAAGTCTATCGATTTTTATTTTTGGAGTTTGCTGTCTCCATATATGCATGTATTCACATATGTACAACCCATTTTCTTTTCGCTTTATATATGTGCATTGTGCATACATGTACATGAAAAGGTTAAAGAAAAGTGACCTCATTAGCTATACAATATCTTATGTCTCACCTAAACGTTATATAATGAAATTTAATGGAGTTTAAAATTTTCGCGGATAATCGATCAATATACATAGGTGGAATGAAGTCCTTGATAAGTAAAGCAATGCAATATATGTTATATGTATGTTATGACCAGACCTATATAATCAATCAAGTTACGAGATTATGTATATGGTTTGACCTTTGGTATTTACAAAATGAACTGACCTTCTACTGTACATTTTAAAGGATTTATATCCGATATATATATATGCTGTGTGTTGGAGTGTTTTCTAATGAATAAAATCGTATGACGTATTGACTAAAGGGTAATCAATTAGGATAATTATGTTTAGGTAACAATTTAAAAAGTTATGTATAACAAAAACATATCGAGCACAAATATGATTTCGGCCATGTGGCCGCCACGGCTGGGAACACCAATTTTCACAAACTTTTCGCAGCATTTACGACAGTATTTCGCCATAACTCTTCAAATGTCGGTTTTGTGGTTTTTAATAGTCTCTGGTGTATCGACGTAGACAAGTGACTTTACATAATCCCAAAGAAAATAATCCAATCGGGTTCAAATCACACGATCTTGGTAGCCAATTAATTGGACCATTACACGAAATTATTCTTTCGTCAAAAGTTTCTTTTATTAAATTAAGTGTAGCGCGCATTGTGTGGCATGTGGCTCTGTCCTGTTCGAACCACATATCAGCAAGATAAATGCTAGCAAAAATTTCTAATCATGTCCCTATACCACTCACCATTAACAGTAACATTTTGACCTGCATCATTTTTGAAGAAATATGAACTAATATCTCCGCTATTACCCCATAAAACGCACCAAACAGTAATCTTCTGTGGATGTTATGGTGTTTAGACAAAAACTTGTGGATAATGCTCACTGCAAATGTGACAATTCTGTTTATTTACGTACCCATTCAACCAAAAATGGGTTTTATCGGAGAGCAAGATTTTGAATAGAAAATTCCACTTCAATATCAATGTTTGCCCATACATTGAATTGGCGGCACATACGATGGTCGTTTGGCTTTAACTCTAGCACAAGATGAATCTTGAGCCAAGGTCGTTTCGTAAAATTTTCACTTTGTGGAAAAACACAACCTAAGTTGCTGAGAACGGTAACAAATTGATAGAATTGGATCTTCTTCAATGCTTTCCTGTACAGTGGCTATATCTTCTTCTGTGCTCACTGTTCGGCGTGCTCACTGTTCGGCGTAAACGTGGTCCGAGAACGATCTATTGTTATTCCAATTAGCCACTCCGAAGGACGATTATGTATGCCATTAAATGAACGAAGTATGCACGATAAATTTAACGAACATAACCATTATTTTGATTAAAAAGATCAACATAAATTTGCAAGCGTTGCTCTAATGTAACTCTATCCAATATGATAACTATTTACGGCACTTTCCATTGTAACAGATACACCTACTTTATCTCATAGCCCGCTTAAATCTAAAACATTGCTAATATGAGTATTACTGTAGTATTATACTCTTAGTAGCCTCTGATTCATCGGTGTTGTCGGAGTGTTTTCCTCTATTTTATACAAGACGATTTTTCAATAGACTACAAGATAATAAATTCCAAGTGGGGATATCGATTCACGCATATCATGCAAATCCATATTATATAGGCTTGGGGACATATATGTCGTAGTCATCTATCTCACTACTTATAATGGGCTGTTGGATGCTGTACTGTTTATCGATCTTTACATTGTGGCTATACCTTTCGAGTTTTTTTCATGCGTAATTGTAGTAGTAACTCCAACAGGATTCGATTCACTCGCTGTATTTTCATAATGTTGATCCGCTCGTTGTATAGTGTTACCTCTATATAGTACTTCTCAATGTGAAAGCGATTATCATTGCTGTTTGAGGCTGCTCTTCTAGTTCGAACCACTTACTCTCACGACGTTTACTGTATTAATTTTATTTTATTGTTTCATTCTCTGGTGGACCTCTATAAATATTTACATTTGTAACTTATACATAACAATCTGGTTTTTATCTATGCAGGTGGTACGAGTTATGCTTCATAAGCTTTGGATAGTAATTAACTGTTTACCGATAAACGATTACTGATGAATCCAAGATTCAAACCAGTTTTGTTAGAGTAGTTGCTCTGATCCGGTTCGATATATTTGATAATTTTGTGGCCGTTTTTGGTTTTGTTTGAGTGAAAAATATTTATATAACCATTCGAATTTATCTTTAATTTTCGCACCTTCTTGCCGAAATCGAACATACTTCAACTCGGTAATACTAGAAATTTAGATTTGCTTTCTTAAAGTTAGCACAGCGTTATTTGATCGGTATTGACGTTATTGGTAAAGTGTGTCGTTTCGTTGTAACTCATTATATTTAATTGGATTTTATTTCAACGCTGTATACTTGTGATATACTTTGTAACATTTCTGATGTACTAAAGATGAAAAGTAATTTACTTATAGCAACCTATACCGGATAAGTAATTTGTTTGGTATGAGTATGAATATGACATCAGCGTACCATCATCAATGAATTAGTTTACAATCGTGCGTAGGTCGTCGTAGGTCGATTAACTTGTGATATTGATTGGTCATCAATAGCGATTTCATCGAAGGTGGAGAATGATGATATTTTGTAGCGTGACAATTCATTGTATTTTGTGTGTTAGAATGTAAATGACAAATTTATATTGTATTATGGATACGGACGCCACATCACATTCGTGCTTATAGCATTCCCCGAAGATTACAAAACATAAATAGAATAACGAAAATATAACAAAAATGTCTTTTGCTCTCCGATGAAGATCAATCTTATTCATATAAAACAATTTAAAACATGGCATATTAATGTGTTTGTGTTAGAATGCTACATATACGAGTAAGTTGGAATAGAAGAGAATATCTCAAACAACAGTGTAACCCACCTCGCATATAATATGTGCGATGCATTACAATTTGTAATGCGATGCATTACAAGTTTTTAGCGACTTTACTCCTTTGTACATTGAACACCAAACAAATTTATCCAAACAGTTCCATAATACATTAAGTCTTGGCCTCTAAATGAACTGGGTATAAGCTTTATAAATATCGGTTTGCGATTTTCATATCGGTATCTATAGATCGAAATCACTTTCCAAATATACATTTGAATTCGTCTCGAAAGCTGTATATTTCTAGTGTACTTTTCTTTTCAAAATTCTGTATTATGAGAAGTGGCAAAAAGCAGCGAAACTATAAACACCAGCCATAGCACATGGTGATTTGATTACAATCGATCCTGTAAATGATGATTTCTATAACCTGTTGTCAACGAGCAAAGCTCATATGGGCTAACCCATGATCTATATTTGCTATATACTATTAGACAAATCACTTTCTTTTCGATCTATACGTCTAATATTTTCTTACGAAAATACAAAAACAAATAAAGCCCAAGCATCCCTACACTTTAATATTTCCTTCATATTTCAACGTATTTTGGTGTAGAATGTGGATTAAATTTTTAGTTGTTTGGCCTATGGATATATGTATACTGTTTCCCATCAGAACTATGGATATGAATTTTTGTTTCGTCATTCCACAGTATACTGTACTATGTTTCCCATATTGGAATTCATATAATGTTTCTCCATTTTGGAATACTATACGGTCGCCATTACCCAGAAGAAATCGAAATCAAAAATTTGAAGGTGAGTTTGGGTATATCTGTAATTTTTTATACACAATTTTAGTGCGCCATACAATATAAAATAATACATAGAATAATGTTTCAAACCCTTCGTAATGCCCGCACCCACCAAATTTGAATACAAAAGACGTATATTCCCAATGGAAGGTTTTAATGTTTATGTTTAAATTGAGGTAAAATGTATATTTTTTATTTCGTTAATAAAATTTACGTTGGCAGTAATTTTTAATTCTTCACAAAATGTCTGAAAAAATCTCGAATTAAAAAACATTTTCATTTCTTACGGTTAATGAGTATCGATATCGATTGCAGTAACTTTTTAAAATGGCGAATCATCAAACGTCTTGTTAAAGGCGGGTTTGTCCACTATTATCCACTTTTATAATCATGATCCACCATTATTAAAGAATGTAAATCGTATAAAAATATGCAATCGAAGCACAATACAAAATTAAGTAAAATCATGGTATGGTAAACACCAGCAAAATGTCTGGTTGTGTTATAGCCAGATACACATACGGCTTCTATTTATAACATTTTCGTCACACTATACATTTTATTATGTATTATTTTATTTTTGGCATTGTTGGCCTAAACTTAGCTCTTGATAAATAAAAAGGGGCCGATGTTAAATACCTGACTACCGTAGAAGACATATAATCGATAGTACCAATTCTTATAATAACAGATCTGTAATTCTAATATTACTTTGAACATCTGTGAAAAGGCATTGTTATCACACATTAACGAATGATAACGTTCTCCATAGTAACAATAATTCCTTTACGCCTCCATAACGCTCTACTATCACTTAAATTGGATTCAAACGTGATGAAAAATGTTAAAAATGTTGCTACCACTCAGGTTCGATTGGCCCACTGGGACATCTAGGCGTCTGGGAAGGACGCACACTATGTCCCGAAATCTGATTGTTCTTTGAATGAAGACCAAGATACCCGGTACTGTCAAGGCATCAATTGATCCTTAAATATTAATCGTCATCTAAAGCAATGCGTTTTCTTTTTATTAATTATGTAAGAATTATGTCTCGTGAGACTACTTAGTAACATCCTCAAAATGCGTCTATTATTATTTAAGAAGGCCTGGGTTTTTGCTGATTAATTTTTCCAAAGAAGATCTTCGATATAAGCGACAAGAGATGAGTTTGTCTCATCTGTTATGGTGCAGTTCACCAAGGTGGTCTCACAAAAGTGGAAGCTGCACCCAAACGAACAATTTATCAAACAATACGAAGTCTAACTTCATCAGAGTGCCTAGTCGATTCAATGCAATTACCATCTTCGAAACAAGTTTCGGTGAAATAGTATTGGAGTTAATTTAATAGTGTATAGACACGATGATTCCTACAATTCATCATCATTGCATAAAGTGCTACTGTCAAAATTGCGGCAATGTTCATCTAAAAGAAAATAGCGTAATTTCACCTCAAGTTTTACAGCATACATCACTATAAAGATCATCATATCGTCACCGGAGAGATATCATATATTGTATAGTCCCATTTGTGCTTTTCGGTAATAATTACACGAAATAATATTCCGATAATGTGCTTCGACACCATAGTGTCTGAGTGCATGTTGGGAGTTAAGTTGACAGTGCCCAGAAATGGTAAATTGATTGTATCTACCATAGAGAAAGCTACTTATTGCGCCTCACATCTTCTGATTCAAAGATCAACCGGCAGAACAACCACAGCTATCTCAAGAGCTGCATTGGGTGTGATGTGCATAGTTTCCACAATACACAGGCATGCAAGTCTTTAAAGGCGATTTAAAAATTATCATCCAACCCGATTCAATTTTCTGGGCCACCAAATAAGTGCAGCAAACCATTATGGATCTGATAACCATAACATATGGTTCAAGCCCCATGATTTAACAAATTTTTTGACTCTTTGTATTTCCAATAAATCTTACATGCTTTATTGCATTTCTCTTCCATGTGTTTTTGCCAGGTAATCGTCCGATCTAACCAGATACTAGAAGCTTAAATTCTGAAGAGAGCGGAATGGTATGATCCCCAATTATTGGAAGATAAAAGTTTTTCGAGAGGACCATGTCAGTTTTTCTAGAATTGACGATAGAACCTGATCAGTATACCATGCTACAACTGTTAATCACTATTCACTTGCGGTGGCACAATCCGTGTATATATGGATACCAACCATAGTATTGGTTGACAGCATATCCAGTTGACTGAAGGGCTAAATTCTTGTTTTATCTATTCTCACAAAGCGACGCAAAAACCCCTATTTATAACGATTAAACAGCAATACTCTATACTAATTCTGGTCCATAAAAATCGTAGCATGCTCTTTGAACACATCTTTTCATTTACATATGTTTCATTTACATATGTAAAATAGTGTTTTGATATCTTTAAGATGTCAGCCATCTCAGACAACTACACTTTACGATATTGTTGTCTTTTCTGAATCATCGGTTTATGTATGACCAAGTTTAAATTCATCGGAAGGTTGGCACTCCATGTGTCGTGCGCGAAACTTTTTGAGTGACGGGTTCAGAAATCCTAATCGTTCTTGTTTTATAGGCGTCTATAAATCAATTTGGTTTGGTGAGTTGCAACCGATTGTTCGTTAGATAGGCTTGACTTTGTGTTTCAGCAATGTTTTCCGCTGATCCTCTTTCGTATATATACGTTATTGTCTGCAAACTTGAACCGAAATTTCTTCGAAACAAAAAAATTACATTATTCCAAAACGTCATGAATTTTCTACTTGTCACAATAAATGATGATCATATTTTTCCCACTGAGCACCCTTTACAATATACGAGTATCATTGTACAGTTGAAATGTATGCATAAATAGACACAAAGAGTAATTACTTATGATGTGCTGCTAGATTTTCCACACAGCATAAATTTTGCAAATCACTTTTTAAACGGGATAGCTCATTTTCACAGGGGCTAGGCGAGGACACAAACGAGTATAACCAAATAAAAAAAATTAAGTAGGTTAATGGAATTCAGACGAAAAACACAAATTACTAAAAGATGAATACGTATCGCGCTTTGTTTGGTATTCACGAAAATTACTTTTATTGTATATGTATGTATGTATATGTATAATTAAAAAGTAAAATTAAAGCGCGAGAAGAAGAAATTATGTAAATTAGTCTTGAATAGAGAGATATTGACCGAGTAATGAAGTTTGTATAATAGCCACCAAGCCAACATAAATATGTAGGTAACGAGCGGTTGCATTTCTTTTTCGTTTGTGTGTTAAAGTTTAATCGCCTTTTGCTGCTATACAAAATGACATAACCAAAAGCTATATAAGCTTGTTGTTGTAAAATTATGCAATATGATTTTCGAATTATCAAACTATATAGAGTTACATAATCTGCAACCAATACTTACTCATGTGTGTACATAGATATATAGTTTATAGATAGTGGAATAACTATTTCCGACTTTACAGATGATTCCTTATCTCATTTCGACGTACATAATACTGGTATATGTACAAATAATCTGATAAATATAATGAAACTGACGAACAACATGTGTTGTTTGTCGTTCCACGTGACTTTGACTGATTAAATTGTGATAATCGAAATGTTTCAATGAAACTGATAATATGTATGTAATTTGGTATGCTATCAAGCGTAACATGCAATTGAATTTATCGAGTATAACCATATAGTCATGGTATAGACATTAAAGTCGTGGTGAAAGGTGATACGATGTTTATTCAATAGGTTGTGTATGATGTATACATACATATATGTGTACTTGTCCCAGCTTAATTTAGTTTTGATCGTTTTTAACGTGTTATTGGTATGCACGGAAACATGTGAACTTTGTTCAATAGTGACATGTGAATCAAAATATTAAATTAATTACTGTAATTAATATTGAAAGGTTGCATACACATATCCTATATATTTTCACGCGACATATCATTTAGCATTTGTGATAAACAGCTAACTATATAAGGTGTTTACATATGACCTGACATTTTTCTATTAACCATCATACAGTCGTAGAAAAAGTAATAAAACAATCAAAAATATTCAACTGTAAGATCTTTAAACTTTTGCATGCGCTCTAACTATTTATCGGAAAACTTTTGCCAGTCCAAAGATAACAGCTCCAAAACTTGAGTTTTGAACATTTCAATAGCTTCTTCAGGCGATTAAAACCATTCTTCACGCATTTTTTCACTGATTTTTGGGTACAAAAAAAAGTCATTGGATACCAAGTCGAGTTTGTAAGGCAAATGACCCATTGTGATGCAAAATGATTCGCCGTTTTTGGTTGTTTTCTCTCAATTTATTGAAGACCTTGGGGCAAATATATGGCCGTATACCTAGCTGAATTGGCTGTCTTTTGATTTTCAAGAACCACAGTAATCCTATGATCGTTTTTCCTAAACGCTCTCAGCTCGCACATCTTTTGTTGGTTTTTCTTCGAAGAAAAGTCGATTACCCTTTTCTTTCCGGCTCATACGCACATGACTCGTCACCTGTCACGATCTTGTATATACGTTTTTAGAAGTACCAATTGTTTAAGCATTTGAATGTACCAATAAATGTGCTTCTGTCTACAAATGTGGAATCAATTAACGTACACCTAGCTTCCACACCTTCAATTGTTCATGTAAGATCGTATGTACGCTGGTGTTACTAATAACTGAGGATACCTCGATTTCACGATAAATCACATGACAATTCTCTTCAACCAGTTTTCTCAAAGCATCGATGTTTTCTGACACAATAGCTGTTTTTGGACGACACTCACGAGGCTCGTCTTATAAATACTAGCCAAAGATGGTGATTCGTCATCAAAAGTGAAACTAAGTGAGTCACTTAATTGTGAGTCAGTACTGTTGAGTTTAGCTCCTTTCGAAAAACGTAAAAAATCATCACTGAATTCAATTTTTGAAGTGAGCAAAACAAAATGTTGCTTTGCAAATTGACAAAATACTTCTGAGATACATAACTTCCAAAAATGGTACACAAAACACTAGTATTATACCATTAACATTGTAGCTTAATTGTTAAGAGTGTTTCTCATCATGCCGCGGTTTCGAGTTTGATTCTTTCCGTTGACCAAAACCAAAACATAAAAAGGCGATTGTGGGTAAAAAATTCGTTGGCCTGACCACCAACAATATGCACCAATCGTTATAACCGTTTACGGCCTCAAGCCATAGATTATTTTACTACCATTTTCTAAAAACTTTTTGGCAGCCCTGGTATGTAATTTTATTCTGCGATTTATTACACCAATTTTTGGAAATTTAACCAAACCAAATTATAAGCACAACAGATACATTGGAAAACTATTGGCAAATAAATTGCCAATCAAATATATGATTTCAAGTGACCTAACAGTTTTACGATCTATAAAAATTGTCTTCTCATATTTACATATTACCATCTTACCTCAGTCAAAATAAATTGGAATATGCTGTATCAGCACTGTCCAAATAGTGATACTCACGTGATTCTCTAAACTTCCTAATTGCGTTCCTTTATCTCCGATTTAGGAACATAAAATAAGACTGAGCCATCTAACTCTATGATTTGCACTCATGAATTGTCGAGTTGTTTCGCTCCTGCTTTATAGCATTGTTCTACGTTATATAGCTGATCGTCCAATTGTCCCTTACACTTGTCGGTTCCATTCTTTGTTTGGAATCCTTTTTTTATGATATTAGTTGTGTTTGTCCGATCCATTTCTCGATTTGCGCTTCCTTATTTCGGTCCCAATGTCTATACGACTCAACGTTTATTATTTTGTTGGGTCAGAAGTACTTAAGTGTCCTCTTAAGACAGTTATTGACAAACTCTTAACTTTTTTCGTACGAATGGAATACTATATTCTTGGCTTGGGTACCGGACTAAGACAGATGTGTTCCAGACTTTGTGTAGCATGTTGAATGTTGTTCTAACCTTTTCTTCATTCTTGATAGTGAATTGGAGGTCGATTTCCTTTGCTAAGTAAGTTCTTTGTTTTCTGTCGCATTTCAGTGGCTTTCTATGTTGGCAGATATTTGTCAATATAGTAACTAAATCATGTAGTTTCTCCATTATCCCCACTGGGCTCCGTTGTTGAATGCGTAATCCAGCATTTCTTCCATATGTTATCAATTCAAGAGATCTTGTAGTTTTTTATTTCAGTGATGACACTACTAACTTCGGATACTATTTTGGGGATATTTTCTCCGTAATACGCCGTTTAGCCATTCAGTTGTGCTTCATCTGTTGTTAAGACATTACCCGACGCATACGTATTGATGTAGTCCGTGCATATTCCTAGTTGCCACAGCTCATTGACCGTATCATACCGTAGTTTTGTATTGAGGTTTGAATTGACGTATGGTACACATTAGCAATTTGAGTTGTTGACGTTCTTCAATTTTCTTTAATGTATTAACTGATCCCGAGGCTAAGTTCGAAGGCTTTCATATCTCAGTGGTTTTCTGTATCTAAGTTTTCCTTTGATAATTTTATTTCGCCTCACTTGTCAGCTTTATCGGGTTTTATACGTTTTTGCATTTTCAGATATAATCTTTGGTAACAATAGTAAATCTTTTACTTCAATAGATCTGATTCTTTTGAGATAATGTTAGATGTTGTTTCGTTTATCTGTTCGTCCTTAAGTAGATAAGTTTGTTGTATAGTATCCGTACGTTTTAATATTACCTCAGTTTAGCTTTTGTCAACCTAAAACCAAACCACCAATGCCGTAACACAGAGTTGCTTTAACTTATGTAATGATGAAAACTGCAAATGTATAGCCAATGAAAATAATCGTTCCCAAAATGCACGAAGAATGGTTGACGCCAATACCACTAGCCAAACAAACAGTATAATAAATAAAATAAATTGATGAACGATGAAAGATCACAAACGTCTTCACAAATAAACAATTTAATAAATCTCACCATGAACGACCACCACAGAAATTTGGAAAACCAATTTTGAATCTCGTTCTACGCTGCAATTAAGATTTAGAAGTGATTTTCATTGAGACAAAACTCCAATTTCCTACAAATTTCTCCTACCATAATGTATTCCTTCATGTCGAAAAATGAAAATTTTGCATGCTATTATCGTAAATTACAAACTAAGGTCAGTTAATTATTTAGCTCACATATGAAACTGGCGCAACCAATAACCTTGACAACAATGCACAAAAATGTTATTCATTCGTTTGAAGATAAATATTGGACAGTTGCCTTTTAATAAAAAATTATATTTCGGATATTTGTAAGAAATTTTTGCGAGACAAAGAATTTTTGGTTTTCTGTTGTTTATCTTGCGAAATACAAAGACGAAGTCGGTCGTTAGCTAGATCTGACAAAAGCTAACGCATTTTTACCCATGTAAGTTGTCAGATCGATGTTGTCTGTTCCAATTTTCACATTAAAATCCCCTTGTACGATTTTAACGTCGTTTCTGTGCGTCCCTGCTATCGTGGCTTGTTATTGTTCGTCAAATTTATTTTTTATTGAATGATGGTTGTGTTTGTTATTTTTGAATGGAATCTTGCCACTTTTATTCTACTTTTAACTGCTTTGAATTCCTTTAATGTTTTCTTCGTTTCATTTTTTGTTATTATGTGTATCGTTTCTACCGAGGTATATAGGGGTTGCAAATTTACTGAATTTTTCATTAACCGGTAAATGATAAAAGTTTGCTCAGTTTACGGATTTACCAGTAATTTTATCTGTAATAATGTAAAATCTGATGAGCTTAACGATTCTACTGCCAATTTTACAGGTTCCAGTGCCTTTATAATGTCATTAATTAGGTTTAATTCATAGAGCTGATGTTGATATTTAAGTCTATCAAACTTTTCCGAACAGCAGATTTTAATTTGAAGAATTGTTCCAGCATAGCCAATAAACTGTTCCAATGGGTTTGCTATCCAGAAATACAGCCATTTCCTTTCCAAATTCATCCATGACGTGCTTTTGAAGTAAATTATCGTTTTTGGTGATTTAGTATTGTGGAGTTAGTAATTTAGTCTTGCGAATCATCTGTTGTTATTACATTTAAAACCTCAGAAACTCTCGTCTTTTTCATAACCTTCAAAATAAGTAGCTTCATTTTCTAACACAATATTTTTCTTGTACAAAACTGTAATTACCACCAGTTGGATACCATTGGTAAAACATAACTGATGATGACCATTTAAACGTGATTCTTTCTTTTTCATCTGTTGTTATTGCGACAAAGTTGCTAAAATTGATTCCAAATTCTTGCAATTTGTTTTCTAGAACTTCTGTTTTCTAGAACCTATGCTTGCAGGCGTATTTCCATGTAGCCGTGCGAGTATGAGCGGTTTTTGATTGACGTACATTCGTCGAGTGTGAGACTAAAATTGTCACCATTTATATCTGGCTTGCAATTTGTTTCTCCGTAAGCCATTACAATATTTCTTATTGAATTTGACGATTTTGGGACGGAATATTCTTTGGCGGTTAGTAAATTTCTTAAATCATAAGAGGTACAAAATTTTACATTGTATACCATCATACCATATTCTTGAATCATCAATTGAACTCTTGAAATAATTTTTAATTAGTCCAGATGGTAGCCGACTGTAGTTTAAATGAATGATGTGTAAGGAACTGGCTCATCTCGTTTTAACAAAGTATTTGATTTATTTTATCTAAAATTGTTAAACTTAAATTTATCGGTAAATATTTAATTTTACCGGTAATTCGGTAAAGATATCTGGAAGGAAAAACCGGTAAATTGATTTACGGTTTACCGGTAATGCAAGCCCTAGTAGTATATCATAAAATTCTCATTGCTTGTATTTAATTAGGCGCTGTTCCTCTATCTGACTGAGGCCTATCTCGATGTGATATCGTTTCATTTTCTTCTCTACTTGAGCTAGCCTTGAGGTTTCCGTTCCGTTTGATTTGTGTCCGTGTACTATAGTCATAGGTTACTTCTTCTAGTATTCGTTTCTGTAATCGGTGTGATTTCGGATTAATATACGATGGGGTCAATAAATTTTAGCAAGCTCCCAGGGCTGTTTGGTAAGCCATACCGGCCGAGACAAGCATAATGGAAATCTGTTTTACTTGCATACTATTCTGTTTGTTGTGTTAAAAGCTAATTTTTTTAATTATCTTTAACTACGAGCACGATTCCATAGTACATATAACAACTTTCGTTTCCTTGTTATAAGAAAATTAATTAAAATTCGTTGGATAAATTCCATTTCCACTACAAAGAAAACCTGTTTGATCATAAAATAAATAATTTTTTTTCTTGATAATATTAATTAAGCGATTATTCATTAATTTTATAATTCGTTTTCTTGTTCCAGTGTTCCGTACGACCCGAAACCAGTATTAAGTGCAACGCTGTCTTGCATTCGAGGCCGATCAGCCCAAATGGATGTTGTTCGCGTTGAAACGCGGTCACAGGTAATTTTTATTTCTAAATCGATAAATTGTAATCTCGAACGAGTATACGAACGAGTAAGTGTGCATTAGAAATGGAAAATATTTCATCATACATCTCTTCGTATATATGTATCTGCGTTGTGCTGTAAACAAATGCATTTGTAAAATAGCTTAAAGCGGTTTTCGATTTTCATTACATGATATTGATGTTTCGAAAAGCAGCCGCAATGATGCGAAGAATTTCATGAATCAATCTATGAAAATAAAAAAGGTTATTGAATTATTGGATTGATGGTATACAACGAGTGTGAGAGATGACGGAGAATACATAATGGATATGTACGTCAATGATAGATGATATTTTATAAATTTGGCGCTTAGTCAACTATAGAGAAATGTTGGTTATCCTTAGGAATAACGTTGAAAAATATAATTCCATAAATACAATTTAAGATGCTTGATATATAATGAGGTGAACTTTTTCCCATCTTATCTAGATTTTCTTTCGATGTGGTATTTGAATTATCAGTTTGTATATGTATGCTTACGCTTTCCGGTATCTCTATCAATAAAAAAAACATATAATTTGATAGTTAGAAATTCATTCTGCAAGCTTTAACTTATAAAGCTTTAACCACTGTTGCAGAAAATAACCTTTTTCTTTTAAAATCTGTTTTAAACTTCAACTCTTTCGCAGAGTTAGCTGATTGTCTATATCATCAAAATTAACCTCAGCATCGTACTTGTTAAATTTTTTACAAACCATATAGAAATATCCCAACGCTTTCGCGGTTCAGTTCAGTTTGAAGCTCGTTACTAAACCAATCGACCACGACCCGTTGCCATGATGTGAATCATTTGGGCATACCGAGTCTAGATCTACTGCAATAATATTTTTGAGTGAACTTAGTCTTTTGTTGATATTGTCATTTGATAGTGTTATACTGTAATTGTGACCTCTCACCTCATATTATTACCTAACGTACTTTCACAATAAGCTTCGTGTTAGAAAACAGCAGGGGCATATAAGGTGCCTAATTATATTTATTCATTTATTATGGTTTACAATCTTACTTTATACTTTCTACAGTCGTTTCGAACTGTATATATTGTGGTATTAGTTAATAATGTTATGTTACAATAAAATCCTTCTTTTTCTGTAAATTGGAGACATCGTATCATTGAGACTTATGTCGTAATATTTATCTTATTTGTCGAAAAACTTTTTTTGTGTAGCGTACAATTCGCGCTTGAAGTGGTTTCTGTTCCGAAATCGTAATTTAGTTAAGGTTAGAGCCACTAAACTAGCATAGAGGATTTCAGAACTGGGGCTTATCAGAAGGAATCGTTGGTAACTTAATGGTAAAGTGAGTTTCTCATCACGCTCAGATTCGCTCATTCGATTCTCGCCGTTTACCAAAAATTAACATGCACCGGAGGACATAAAAAGCGAATCGTTGGATAACCACTTACAATGTGTACCAATTCATATTAATGGTTCTTAAGGTCTCAGTTGAGGCGCGGTTAGGACCGTTTACGTCCTTTAAGCCATAGATTTATATAGGAGAACCTTCAAAAGTATGAAACAAATTAAGGAAAAGGCAAACGAAGTCTTGGAGATACTGCTTAATAAATTCAATGTGATTTCCAACACGACACTTTCTGCTTTAGAAAGATTATGTTGAAAAATTCAAGCACTCTTATTATATGATTAAGTAACGTCTTCTCGAAAACAACTTTTTGGGAATTTCTAACAATACGATGGATACAGTAGAGATAATTGGCCAAGAACATGCTCTATGAGCACGAATATTGAATAAATACTTAAATTGAAAGAAGTCAATGATATTTTTATTTCCTTTTCGGAGAAAGGTTCACCTGGTTACCAAAAATTTCTTAAACATAAAACTCTTTTATTCTCAAAATTTCAAGAGATTGACAGACGTATTCAATCTGTAGCTAGACACACTCTCAACATGCGTACTGTAAGAAGTTATCTATTAATATAGCTTGTAATAATGTAAATATAGAGGTAATCGTGGTAGTTTTTTACTTCTAAAGCAGGGTAGTCAGTAGCAAACCGCATCGAGCCATTTAATCATCTCTTATCTAGAACAAAAAATTCAGGATGGCAGATAGGCACTGAAAACGCTTGTTGTCTCTAAACAAACAATAGTGTTAGTGTTGGAGTCTGGCGATATACTCAATGTGAATATCAACGTGGCAGTGTATTGTCACTCATCTCTTAACGATGTCCTTCTTAATCACTTGAACAGCTGTGAAAAACGTGCTTAAGTTTGTATATCGGAAAGTGAAAAACACCTTCGTTTAAAAGAAAAGTAGAAAAACACTTTTGAACGGAACTTGACTTGAAGAGCTTTAAAATAATTCATCACCAAAATGGCATTTATCAACGATCGTCAGGAAATTGCCTTCTTAGCTCATGTTGAGGCTGTGAAACGTTGAAGAGAAAAAGATTCCAGTTTACCTTTTCTACTGTTCGTTGCAAGCACTTCTTAGGCACAAGCTCTTGTAGTACACGAACCCTCACTCGAATCTCGAAAACAATAATGTGCGAAATATTTTATTCATTGCATTAGAATCTTCGACTACATTTCTATATATTATTGGGAATCGGAAGAACTGTCTGTGTTAGCATGATGGACTGGTTGTGATATAATCGTGTACAAGGGCCTAAATTAACCTAATCTAACACATTCACAAGTACTTATACAATATATTAATTGGTTCATCGTTATAGTTGAACAGATGAACAGAATATTGCCACTAAACAATTGATCATACGTACTCACAATCCGTACTGAAATTCACATTGGCGCGGCGAAAATCGAGATGATCGTGAGAACTGAGTGTTTTGAATGAATAACATCGATGTTATTCTTCTATCTACATATTCTATTATACATCACTTCTTCTTCTAGTCTAGATTAATGAGTTGTTCTACCCTCGAGTGTTTTTATTAAATTGTGATTGTGTAAATCAGTTTATGATGGTTAAAGAAAAATCGATTTAATGTTGTTTTTATAGATATTGAAAATAACTACACTGACCTACCTTAAACTATTTTCGTTATAAAAATTGTTATACGTAACCGATTTACTAATTAGTAAGTTACGAAAACAACACTGATGTGAATAACTATTTATTCAATCGATATCACAAAAATATTTTTTATTTGCCACAATGTGAGTCGATAAATGATTTTCCTACCATCTAAACGTTTCCCAGTATTATCTCAAAAAGATACTACCTAAACAATTAGACTTAACATCGGGTGTCTAGTCTAATTTTGTGTGTGGCGCCGATGACTATATCACGCTTGGCCAAACAATGTAATGTGTGTGTGTGTGTGTGTAAATTCTTCTTACATCGAACTAATCTGAACTGTTCACGCAATACAAAACCCAACCCAATTTCATATAATACAACAGGTAAATATTTTATTTTCAATTATTTGACGAGAATCAAGTGATAGCTTGAATTGCTTATTTTAATTGGCAATTACATTTCATTAGTTCGGCAATGTGTAATAAAAGATTAATCTTTCAATCAGTATATCAAGATTATTCTAAAACTATATATTAGCTAGACATGAATAAAATATTCTTGACCGTCAATTTATGTATATAGACGAATGAAGATTTGTTATGCTGTCATTTTAAATTATGATAGATTAATAGAATAAGTACATAAATACATTTCTTACACTCAGTCGGATTTAGGTTTGCTCTGCGCAGAAGTTCGAAGGTAATAGTGTTGTACATTCTGTGATATTTAATTACTTTATATCAACGTACATTGCTTATTATTCCAGTGAGAGTAGCATGAAACACTCAAAAAGCTGTTCCGACCAAAATATATACTGCAAAGAACCAATACACAATATAACTAACTCTGGTATCGGAAGCCAGTCACAATAAGAGTGCATATTTACTATTTGTACAAATGGTCTTCTTCATTGGTTCGTTTTTAAAACGCGAATTTTCTTGATCCGAATTTCTTTCGTGTCCAGTGTATATGCGCTATCATTTTAAGAACTTTAATTGAAAATCTGCTAGAGTAGTAGGTAAATCTTGGCAACCTTCAACTTGTAGTTGGTCGATGGAGGCAGCTATCTCCAGGATACTTTTCTTGTACTCGGAATTGAGATAAGATTCGTAAAGGCGGATGGTTCACGCTCAAAACATGGTCACAGTAGATTGAGTTACTGATCGACGCAGAATTCAAGCTTTTTTGATCATCTCATGACGATCGTGGATTTGTGGTGTGAGGAATACATGGAAACAAGTGTAAATATCACTTAATGGCACTGAACGGCAGTTGAAGCACACCCTCATCACCAGTTAGAAAACTAATGAAATCGTTTACAAACAATTATAATCTTATTATCTTCTGCAGCATTTACTACTTTAATCTGTAATCCTGTTTGGAGCAACATGTATGTTTTTTTCAATGCAATCACATTCTTCTTGGGATGGTGCCAGAAATGTTTTACAAAACTCATCCAATTGCATTAACCTCGAAATGAAAAATATATTTTTATGTTTGAAAATATCTTAGGTTTAAATCTTTTATCAGTTTTTATTATTATTTCACCTGTTAGGATAATATCAATCATACTTATTTAATCAATATTGTCTTATAAATTTAATTTTCATTTTTAGATTATGTTTTCCTTCCTATCGGTCGGATGGGGTTTTATTTCCGACATTGACATAGAGAGTGAAAGATTGCGTGCGATTGGTGGACAAAGATTTACAATTTGGTCCGTTCATCGTTTGATTAGTTTAAGGACATACAATGGTAAAGTATCGTATCGGCCCGCAACTCCTGCACAAATAGCAGCAAGCAATTTAAACGGAACAGAAAGTGGTGCACCAAAACTTAACATATCAAAGCTGAAACATAGTATGAGTTGTAATACGACACTGGATTGTCCCAAGTGTCATGGTGATGGAGACTGTGAAAATTGTGATACAGAGTTCGATGATGTATTGTCGCTTGAAACATCGACAGGCGCAGAACATTATCGACCTCGATTGGATAGTTGGTATGTGTTTATAATTTATGCAGAACTACTGAAAGATTTAATTAACTAAATGTTTGTAATTTATATTCAGGTATTCAGCCACTTCCCGAAAAAGCGCTTATTTCTCGACAGCTGACAGTATATATAAGAGTATAAATGAAAAATTATCGATTAACGAAAGCAATATACCCGGTGAACCGCGCAAAGCACAAATGTTCGGACCCGGTTCAAATATCCCAGCACTTACGACGCCTGCACCCGATTCCTGGACCACACTAACCGGAGATTTTGTCATGGTTCATGCTGCCTATCAGTCTCACTTGGCTGGCGATTGCTATTTTGCACCGTCGTCGAAATTGAATGATGGCCTTATTTGGTTACTTATAATAAAAGCGGGTGTATCCCGATCGCAACTTCTTTCGTTTTTGCTCAGTTTGAGCACGGGGACACATATACCTGATAAAAACGAACACATCAGTATGATTCCGGTAACCGCATTCCGAATCGAGCCAAAAAGTCCAAATGGTATTATGACTGTGGATGGTGAGCATGTGGAGCATGGACCAATTCAAGGCGAGATATTTCCCGGAATGATTAATGTTATAGTACCGCAAAGCAATGATGGTGGGGTTAATAGTTAAAAACTAATTTTGGGGATAGTTTTGGTTTTTATATAATTTTGTTATTTCTTTTTATTGTTATTAATTAATTTTATTATTTTAATTTATTTAATAAACAATTTATGTATAATATTAGTTATAAATTCCATCCAATAATGATGTTGCAGAGCAATAATTGAACATGAAAATTTCTTATATTAAAAAATAATTAATTATAAAAGTTATGAAAGTGTTAGACAACTGTGTATTATTTACAATTTCCCTGAAATGATGATTGTATTAATGAGAGAAATGTAAGTATTTGATTTTGTTGGTTTCAATTTGGAAAAAGAATAATTATTTTCTACTGTGGATTTAATATTTAAACGACATAATCTACCCAAAAGCTTGAAAATAGATTTAGACACCATCTATTTGTCGATATTACTGCTACCAACATTTAGTGCCATCTATAGTTCAAACCTTTATATTTTGAGCGCAATTTTAACTAATAAATTCAGCTACCACTGGTAGTCCAATAAGAATTTGCCAATTCGTGTTCGTAGGGCATAAATGTAAACTCTACAAAACAAAAATATTGACATTTTCGTACAAAAAAGTGAAAACAACAAAATAGTTTTTTGTATTATTTTTGTTTATAAATCAAAATAAATTTATGTTTTTCTAAACAAATTGTTGATTAACTTCTAAATTAATAACATCTAGTTTAGTTTAAATTCACCTCGGTTTCCTATAATTCTATATTATACGGAAAACCAAAATAAATAAGACGGAAAAAAAATTTGCCTCATCCATCATAAAAAATGGATTCAGGATTTGAAACGAGCAATGATAGCACAGATAGCTCGGCTGATATAACAAAAATCCTGCAAAAAGAATTCCGCAATCTAATTGAAAAGAATGCAAATCGTGATTTTGCGTATGCCCAACAATCGACCTCGTATTCAGACGCTGCGTCGCAAAAACAAAACCACTCGTGGAAAATGAAATCACGCTTGAATGCAACACATCGTCGTTCGCATCACTTCGATGATTTTCTGAATTCGAGTAAGAAAAAACGTTTGGCAGTCGCCTCGATGACAAACAATGTTGAGCTGGTGAACGAATTGCTAAGGTCGCGCAAGGTTGATCCGAACGCAGCCGATTGCTATGCTCGTACACCACTACATTTGGCTGCATCTCGAGGATATACCGACATTGTAAAAACGCTTATTTACTATGGTGCAAATCCGAATTTAAAGGATTCGCTTGGCAATACACCACTTCATTTGGCGGCGTGTACATGTAAGAAACCTGTGATTGTTGCGCTGCTCGATGGTGGCGCAAATGTTAACATAACCGACAGCAATAATCGCACCCCATTCGATTTGGCAATCAGCAAGTACAAGCTACGCAATAAATTTGAGACGACCAAAATCGATATAAATCGATTGGAGGAGGTGTTCGAGATGTACAGCCTCTTGCACCCAGACTCGAAGAATAATACAAATAAGAGTGAGGACGATATAAAATCATTGCTGGAGAATTTGACTTTGAACGAATAATTGCGAATTAATGAATTTGATTTGGTGAAGGCTTTTGAGTGGATTTTTTTTTAGGAACGAATTCTGGAATTCGGCCAATATTAGAAGACAAGTCTGTAAATATTAGCTCGTAAGGTGTTACTTAACAATTTATATATTAATGCATTTTCATAATACATAATAAAGACTATCAATAAAATATATTTAAAAATGAATTCTATTTAGATATATGTCTTTTGATTTGTATAAAGAGATTTGGCCAACTTATCATCTGCGGTTCTTACTTGATTACCATAAACAGAGAACATTCCATGCTTCAAACTTGACAGAACATTTCGGTTAAAATCGAATATTATTCGTACTCAGATCGTTTAGCTACAATTGCGTAGTAAGAATTTTGGGTAACCTCAATATCAGTTTCAACATGATACTACAGATCTCCATAATATTGAGACGTTAAGTTGATAAGATGCAGGTTCTGTTAAATATAACGTCTTAACTCTTCATTGGTACTCCATTAGCCATTAGGATGGTCTATCTTATTGTCGAGTGCTACATCAATCTTGTAGATAATCAAGAAAATATCCATATCAAACCCTTTTGAGGTGAGTTTCTAGGTTAATAAGGCATATGTCAACAAGCGTAGGACAATTCCAAATAAATCCATACTTTTCAAAGGTCCGGTGACTTAAGATCCTATAATAAACTGGATGAGCATTCGTGTCGATATCAGATCGGTATTCAAAATGTGGTGGTATCACGCAGCCGTTTGCATTAATTTCCAGTTCTTACTAGTTCAATTCTGTGGAATTGCCTATTCATGCTTGTTCGATTGGTAAAGTGAAAAAAAAGTCGTTAGACGATAAAAGAAGATAAAAACACTTGGATTAGAAGAACTATCGCTATAACCGTCCTTTATCGAGCATTTTGAGAAGAATTATTCTTCTAACAGATCTACCTAACGATTTAATTTCCAGTGTTGAGCCACTGAATATCCTCTCCCATATAATTATGAGGACTAATAAAAAAAAATCCAAGATACTTGATTATTTCCACCTCATCAAACGTGTGATTGAACTGAAAACAGTTGCATCTTTGTCTCCAAAATCGAAACTTTCTCTGTTTCATTAGAACACGTGTCTATTTAATGTGAGTGATAATAACACAGATATCATCTGCATATGTACTTGATTAGATTGTCCACGTCCGAATACCCGAAGCGGAAAACTTGAATCAATAGTAGTTGACATAAATGTTCCATACTTCTCAAACAGAGATCACTTCATCTGATTGTTAATTTAGTAGGGTATTGCCATTGCTGGCAAAATCTTGATATTTTATTGAGTTGAGGACCAATACGACCTCACATTTTGAACAAAACTCCCCGCGAAATCAACACAAGATCAATGATTCAGGTTCTACATGGATGTGTCCGTATTTCATAGTGAATCTATTTTAGGAGAAAGGATGTACATCATTCTGTGATCAGATATCGAACCGACAAGTAAAGAAGTCTTCATATCAGGGTTAAACATCAAAGGCACACCCTTGAAATGCATAAAATTAACTTTCTCGCAAAATAAACAAAAGCCTGCACGTTGATGATCGACTGCTTTGAGCTCTAATGAGCCTCGAGGTACAAGCTCTTTACTTTTTGGCCTTCGAGATTTTTGGAGAACGAGTTATAGCTAATTTGCTTTCATATGAGGTCGTCAAGTGCGCTAAATGCGTGCCGAGATGGTTCTACGATAGGATGAAGGTATTCAATTTTTTATATTATTTACATTTAAAATTTGAAATCAGTGTGAGCCAGCTCAGCTCATATAAACCACATGGCTTATATAATAATTTTTGGCCGTTTTTCATTCATAAACTTGCATGCGATGTCGCACATTTTTAAAATCCAAAAGGTTTTTGATAATAAAAGCCTTTTCAACTTACATTAAAAAATCCAGTTTCATTTAGTGAATGAGTGCATATATTATATTTTAAAAAATACTGATTTAATCAATTCTAACCATTGATATTATTTAAAACAGATCAAAACTAATATATTTAATGTGTAAAATGCATTTTTGATATAATACTCCGTTCATAATCAAAGCACGTACAAAATGATGAGTGATTTTTGAATAAATATAACTCGAATTAGTTTCAATTTTCAGCACAAAGTGTCGCCGAACATCACTAAAAATATACTCAAATATGACAAATCTGTCAAATTTATCCATTTTACACGAACAAGTTGGCAAGCTTTGTATTTTCTTCTCATTTTTACTCGAAAAAAGTGAAATAAGTCAAACAAGACACAAAAAAGAAATTTCTATGGCTGATAGGAACAGAAATCCTAAAATGTGATGTGTTTTTGTCTATTAAAACAAGGTATATAATTATTTAAAAAATATTATTTATATAAATCTTAATAATTAAATAGTGTATAATAATAATCGTAAAGTGATTTAATCGAAAAATTATGTCGTCAGAAATAAATTAAAGTGACGAGAAAATATATTTTTTTTTTTATTTAATCCAAAAAATTTTTTTGTCTAGTTGGCACTTGCAGTGTAAAATTTTTTTTTCTGTCTTCGTCGTTTTCGAATTTCGAATATGTCAATGGAACATTTTAGTAAAAATAAAAAATCCAAATTAAAAAATGAACATTCAAAAGCTCTAAAATTTATATTAACAGCAACATATATAATACATTTAACAGTCTTATTTCTTATGATATTATAGAACATGCAAAGATACAAGATAATTTTTTATTTGGTGTATTCGATGAAGATAAACAATTTCGATAGTCATTGGACTTAAAAATTCTCGGATTTGAACCATACACAAATTTGGCAATAAATATCTTAAAGAAGACGGAAAGAAAATATTCTATACTTTATAGATCATAATATGATAGAATAAAATTTTCTTAAAATAGTGATTTTATTAATAAAAAAAATTATGAAAACGGAAAAATAAGTGAAAAAAAGTGCCATATCATTTTACGACGTTGCATGATGAATTTTTTTTATATATCAAATTCGAAAAACGAAGAAATTCAATCAAAATACTTTCTCTTCTTTCTCTTTTATTTTTTGTTTTATTAAATAATAATACGATTTTTATAATTTCTTGTGTATTGTTATTTAAATAAGAGGATTAAGAATTGAAGTTTTTATTTTTTTGTGTGTGTCTGGTATCTCTAGTACAGGGACGAATAGTCATCCAATCATTTTTTGTGTGTAGGACTTGACAATGTCAAGATGAGGTTTCGAGGTGAAAAGGTTGATGAATTTTTTTGAATTTTGTATCGGGAAATGGTCTTTTTTATTTATGTGTGGTATATAATGCTCTCTAGTTATAATCCTTGCCCTTAGTTCCTCTATTCGGAAGTTACAAATAAAAGCAACATATGTGATTATGACTCATCGTGATTTCTTTATGTGATGAAGTAATTGATGTGCCCATCAATATGTTTAGTGTAATTGTTTTAAATAATTTCTGTTTTTATTTAAATTATAAAAACAACCTGCTAGAAAAGTTAGGAAATCAGTCTGGCTCATAAATTTGTCTTGTTGGCAATTGTCAATATTGTTGTTTTTGTCGGCTAGAAAGCAGTCAGGTTCCCTAGATGAGAAATAATGTAACTTGACTGGATATGCTGAATGAATATAAACTCAAGTACAAATCAAGTGTTTTCTTATCAAACCTGTTACTATACTACTTGACCATGCTCCAATGAACTACTTTATGGTTAAAACTTATATAAGTAACAGATAAGTGAACAGTCTTAACTTCGTATATCTTCGTAGGGATTTTCGAGACACTTTTGGGTATAATAAGTACAACACATTCATTCATCCTTTTTCCTACCTGTTGCTCGTTTGTAGGTTGAGTGGTTATTTCATTCTATGCAAATCAAAAATTAGAAATCCTAAACCGCTTGTGATCACTTCGCCTGCATAGTGAATATTAACAATAATATTTGAGCTTGTGCAGATTCATATATAGTTCAAAATTTGCAAATTAAAATGGATAAAACGCATACGTGACTACACTAAATCTAGACATATTTTTTATAAATTTGTAATTATGGTCTCATAAATGTACACGCCATTATTATACAAAAAGCATAAAAAGTTGTAATTTCCTTAAATGCAAAATAAATAAATGCAATAATATATTTAGCTTATTTGAGACAGAGGGGATATTCTCGCTAGACCTTTAGTCTTGTTTGTGGAACAATTATTTAAAGTTATTCTGTTGCTATAGAATAAAACTAGCCTCTTCCATTTGTTATGTACTGAAAGATAGGCGAATTGATTTATTCCTCGTTTAGGGAATATTATTAAAGAAACATAATCGTGGCATTTATATACAGACATTCTGTCTGATGTGATGACACATAAAATAATTTACGTGCCAAATTATTATGTTTAGAACAAGAGCATGAGATAGAAACAATATATAATTTGATTATAAAGTTAGATTTAACAACTATGAAATGAAACTAACTTGTAATGGATTTAATGTAATGTATTTTCGTTGGAGACGTTAAATTTATGTTATTTGTAATTGCCAATACGCCAGTACATGTACATATTTTATTTTATAGATTTAATACTGGAAAATGGCATAAAAATATGTTATAAACTCATCGTTAACCTTTCAGACGAATAAAAGTTATTAATTTTGTATGGAGGCATACTCGGAATAGTTATAAATTTGTTGATATTGTGTGATAACTTTAAATGCACCTTCTGATAAAAATTTAAAATCAACAACAGTTATTCGATACCTTGAATTCGTTGTTTGATAATGTAAAATCATTCGTACATGATCATACTCATACAAATAGTATCCCAAATACTTTCCAGTATTAATTCGTATCTTCAGACCATTCCTTTATGTTTTGAATCGATAGTGAAAATAAGCATTTTGTCGTACAAAGTCATTATGGGTAGAGGAACTCCTATATATTTCACTGTTTTTGTACGTAAACTTCTTTGAAATGATTAAACTGTTTCTTCGACGAAGTTCGTATGAGTACACTCAACTGTCTCATAGTTTGGTTTGAAACGTAAGTTCAGCCTTTATCTGACTGAAATCAAACTCTAGACGTTGGAATTTATTTTTGGCCACAAACTTTTCAAGGATGGCAAGATGCCTCTGATGATGTTCAAATTTATAGTAATACTAAGTTAGATCAGAATTCTATTGTTACATAGCTCGTGTTAAATGCTCATAAATCGTTATCTATTTGTTGCAAAAATCGTTAGATACGTTTTCTTTTCTTTGTATTCATCTTAATAGGTCTTTCATTCCATTTTCCACTACTCTTAGTAATTGGAGATAGGTTTCAACCAGACTTACATGGGGGTTAAAGTTAAAGTTAGTAATAAGATAATTTAGTTTACTTAGGCTTCTATATAAAGTGGTACGGCTTAGGGATAGTCAGTTTAAACAGAGAATGTTCAAATCCTACCTTCTTCTACATATCCTCAATCGTGATGTCTTATTTGAAAATGCTAGCACTGGTTTTATTTTCGGAATAAGAACATTTCTTTTAATTTCATTCTATTCAAGGCTCATTCTTGGTTGTAGTTTACCTAGTTTTTGTTTAGTTTTGCATGTGCGTTTTTATTAGGATACTTCTCAAAACTAAAAAACCAATTTAAATTTCTCCTTTTTCTACTGGAAGGTCTTGGGAAACAGTTTAAGAGCCTACTGGAAGTAATAATGCCTACTGGAAGTAATAATTTGTACATGTTGTTTCCATATGTGCTTAATCAGCAGCAGGTTTACATGAACTTCAGGACTTGTGAAGACGTATTTATTGTATGTTATATCGATAAAAAAAAATGTCAACTGACAAATAATCACTGTGTCATCACAATTCATAAAGATTTTCAGGATATATTGGATCTTAATTAATATTTCATTGTGTCTGTTGTTTTCAAGTATTTCATTGTTTAAAGCCTATAGTCTGTCCCAGTCTTTATTATCTGTGAAAACAGCAATTTCGTAACAATGATAATGGCTTCTACTTTCTTAATATAGAATTACTTTATGAGTAGTTCGAAAGTATTAAAATTGCGTCAGAAATCATAACCAGTTCTACTTCAATTAATTATTTAGTCGTATCTATTCCGATGGCTGATAAAATATTTACTTTTATTTGCACATACTGATTAAACGTTAGATTTGTGTGTAATTAATTGTTGATTAAGTTAAGGTGTTTGCCGCGGTCACTGATAAAACTGATATCGCATTATGCATTGAATCTTTCAAATTATTCTGTAGTATATGACAAAAAATTGTCTCACGGTAAACTTTGTTCATGATTCATTAAGTTCATGGCCTCAATTTGAAATTCCGTTAAATAACAAAAATCTTATTAAATTTATAATTTTTATTATTTTTTAGAATGCCGATTCAGGCGCCCCAATGGACAGAATTTCTGTCATGTCCTGTTTGTCAACATGAATTTGCAGTTAATATACGTCCACCAATTAGTTTAGGATGTGGTCATACAATATGTCGTACATGTTTAGCTACATTACATAGACGGCAATGTCCACTTGACCAAGTAAGTATTATTTATTTCAAAATTCATTATTATTGTTTTTAATAATTTTTTTCGTAAATTACATAAAATTTTATATTATTTAAACCTAAATACATTCACATTTGAAGTATTAATCTTTAAGTCTCTACGGTTGGTGAACTCAAAATATGTGTATGTGTAGTAAGATGGATAGTATAAATGTGTATAATAACAACAAAACAAAATATTTCATGATCAAGCATGTTCAATCCAACTTAATTCTTGATTGCATTATGATATATATGTCCGGTCTGGGCAACACATTAACAAAAAAGGGCATGAGCTTTGATTAGAAATTGAATATGAATATAGATTTAAGTATAAATTACTTCAAAATGTTAATCTAAATGAATTGTTATTCTATAAATTCCGATGAAATGACCAAACAACGTTGGATTAAATATTTAAATAAAAAATCATATTTTGTGACGAATATTGATAAAATAAAATTTGAATTGGTAGCTCATTATATTTTGTATTAATCGCTTTCCAGTCGACAAACCGCTAGTAGTTAGGTTCTTGTCTCTACTATGTTTGAAAATAGGTAACATGAATGAAAGATAATCATGTTTTATTGTGTGTGTAAATTCGGTGAAATCTCCTTATCAAAATTTTTCTGTGAGTCAAAACTGTCGATACAAAGCAAATAAAATTATTTTTATTTATGACATAAACAAAAAATAATGTTTAGTCTCATAGAAGTGAAATTATATGTATTTAATCGCATCTAACTACTTATGAAAATAGCAATAATAGTTGGGAGTAATTATTTAAGCAAATACAAAAACATTTCTACGCGGTTCACTATCGGGTGATAGTATTTCGGTTTTGTCTGCTAAATTAACTACTCGTCTCTTGCTATTTTCGACGAGTAGTTATAGGCAGTTAGGCATAATTTCACCACTACGAGCTAAGTGTAGAAAGCTTCGCTTTTTCGTTCCAAAATTATTATAAAGAAAAAAATTATTTTGATAGATTTTTGACAGACTATAAACATACACAATATAATATAGGTTATGTTTTACTCACTTTTAATAGTTCCAATCGACCATGTCATAAAGTTAGAAAAACGAATGTTATGTCATAAAGTTCATTCTTACCGACCAAATACTGCAGTGATTAAACCTATGGCAATTGGATTGGAGCGGGAGGTACCGGGTTCGAATACCGATAGATGTTTCTTCCTTTATTTAATTTCGATGACTTTTGTATTCTTTCCCAAAGTTGTTTCTCAGAAATTCCATATTGCATGCCAAAGGTTTCATAGTTTCGGTTGTCTTTTTATTAGTATATTATTGTCTCGTCCTAAATTTGGAGAAGCTTCATAATATATCCATGCCGCAACTGTAAGAACATTGTTCCATGTGTGGAGTCCAAAAAATGCAATTTTAAAACTAAATACTGTCGTAAATTAATTTCTTTGAATTCGGTTAAAGAACGAATCAAAATGAGAACTTGAATATAGGGTAAATCCAAGACTACTGTTTACCAAATATTTAAAAAATTTCAGTGGGAATTAACTGATTAAAACTGACAAGCAAATTTCGGAGAACACAACGTTTACGATGTTCTCGTTTTATTAAAGTTCAAACAAGAATTATTAAGCGTTTTGACACATACAATATTTGGGCCGATAATCGACGTCGTTTCAACTAATGGAAACTCAACAAAGTGTTAAATGATTTTTGTAAAAATTAAATTCATTTGCCACTTTGAACGGTTTTTCCAATCGAATTGGTTCGATTAGATTTTGCATCAATATTCCCATCATTAAATTAATAGACAATTTATTTCGAATAATTCGGCCAAGGAAGTTTGTTCAATTTGTGGGTGAAATATGTCGTTTCCTCCGAATAACCGGTTTGTAGTAATTTATAGTCATTGTGGGCAATAAGTTATAAAAGAGAATATTTTCACTCGCTAATTTCGTTGATTCTGTAGTTAGAAATTTGGTTTGAACGAGCTTTCCGTAAACTATTCCTCAATAATTCATATTAGTAATCAACCAAAACGAGTGTTTTTAAGTAGAGTCATGTTTAACAATCGAGCTATTTTTCGTTGGTCAACACATTGGTTAAACCAGATATATGGTTAATCAGGGTATGGCATATTTAAGATAAAAACCATACCTGTTTCTGCTACGTATACAATGTTTATGGAAAATACCTTTAACAAATGCATTCCACGAATTTATTTATTTACAATAATCTCATTTGAGTTAATAAGCTTATTCGTGATTAGTGTGTGCTGTTTTTGTTCCATTGTGTCAACATTTTTAAATGCCTACCACAAAACTATTCATAACCGCCCAAATGACGCAGTGGTTAAAGCTGTGGCAGTTGGAGCAGGAGGTGTAAAAGTTCAAATTCCGATAATAGGGGTAGATGCAAAAGGGATTTTTCACATCTGATTATGATCAGTGGTGTTAAATAAACACATGACCCTCTGTTGTACTGCAGAACATCGAAACATAGAACGTAGATGGTTCTACTACGTTAATCGGACATGTAGCCGTACGTTTTCGATTTGGCTATTGAGGCATAAAGTTGGGCGTAAATAAGGAAATCACCAAAGAGTAGGAAGAGCCTTGAGGTCCGAAACAGAATGCATAGTATAAAACATAAAAAAACCATTCATAATAATTCATATTTATTAGATAAAATTTAGAAGACGTCTGTTTCGTTTGAATTTTAAATCAAAGTTTCTTGAACCATGCCATACAAAACACTTACTGAAGTAATTCATAATCACAAGATTCATTTAGATTTTCTGCCTAATATTAATGATAATGATATTTATTCGTTTTAATGACAATCTAGTTTCGATCTAATGAAATTATGACAAAAGCAGTCATCTGTGTAGGTCATTGTAGCTGTAATTATATCTTAAATAATTCAAGTTATATCTACATAATTATTACAAGTACAAACTGTAATAACTTCATATAAAAATAGAAATCATGATTTTGAAAATATTTTATAGTACGTATGCATGTGTATTATATTTATTACGCTTATAATTACGAATTTTCTTTATTTGATTTACAAGTTTAGATGAACTTAGCTAGTTTTACATGTCGAACTACTTTTGGCCAAAGAAAAAAAAAGGCGAATCGGTTAGGGTTTTAAGTAAATGAATCGGCTACAGAAAACTATTGATAACTTAAATACATATGTAGAGCATTCGACAACTAGTAATTGTAGATTCTTCATTTTTATATAGAGCTCTTGGAATGCTGATTACACTATTGATTTATGTACATATTTATAAATCAATATAATTCTTGTTAATTAATTGAAACTCAATGATATAATTGAAAAAACAGAAATATTATTGTCTTGGATGATAGCAAGATTATTTCGTTATGCAGATGGTTGTGACTTAAACAACTCTTTCGTGTTTATACTTAATTGCTGAAGATGAATAATAAGCTAGTTTCTGAAATCTTAACCAATAAGCTAGATATTCCGAAATTTCGAGAATGGGAGCTTGAAGCTTGAAAAATGGAATGGGAGCTTGAAAAAAAGCAGCACTATCCAAATTGATCAAGTAGTACATGGTCAATCAAATTCAATTCTTGTTGAAGATGGGTCTATAAATATTCCATATGTTGGTCGAACAGAGATCGAGTTGTTGATCGTATGGTATCGAATCGATATGTTTGAACAATATTTAGTTTATCAACTACATACATCAACGAGGTGATAAATTAATTCATTTTTCAGGCGAACTTAGGTTAGTTGAAGTCAAAATAGAAATTTTCATATCTTTAATATAAATTCGAAACGATAAATGAATTTAAAGAATTTTAACAAAATTTCAAATTATTTTGTTTTATTGGCATTCAAAAATCTTACGAATGTGTCAATATATATATAGTTTTATCTCAAATATTTGTTTTTATTTGAATAAAGTCGCCATCACAGTAGTGTGTCACAATGTTAAAAATATATTATATGCTACTGATATCATCATCACAACATCACGTTATTGGTTTAAATCACGCCCTTAATCGTTTATGAACTCTGGTTGAATTCAAACATGAGTACCATACTCTGGCTAACTCCTCCGATTACTGACTGTTATTCGATTGTGTGTTATGTATAAAAATTGTAAAATTATATTTTTAATCAATAAATGTAGACGAGTGTAGATAGATAAATACATTTAACTTCATTAAAAACTAATATAGTAAAATTTATGATGACCTTGAACAATGAACATAAGTTAAATTGAAAAATTTCGAAACAAAACTAAAATTTATTGGCTTTCAACAGAACTTATTTGTTTCGGTGAAGTTGAAAATTCCTCGAATCCAAGAAGACACCAATTTTATTATTTATTAAATTATATATAGGTAATAATTAATTATATTTTATAGAAAAGACGTATGGGTTGCTTTTAACTACACAAGTATATATTTATAGAACATTCTTATTGTTATTGGTGTTGTCTATATTCATGATAAGATAAAAATAGATTGAAAGTTAAAATTAACCGAATTAGAAAGTATTCTTCTATATTACACTCCAATGCTCTGTCATACTGTACTAACTTGTATTTATACACACAAAATATGTTATATTTTTATATATTTTGTTTGAAAACGTAGTAACTACCACGTCGTTCGTTAACGAATTTATAAATTTATTAAATATGTTGTCGACGTCACACACTTTTTAGACGTAACGAATAATGTAGAATTGAGTGTGTACTATCCAATTATGGTAATATTAATTCTTATCTCGCGACATGAGTTCCATACTTTGCGCTGGAGTTTATAATTATGTGCATTAGTTAATAATGTTGATAAGAAATATATTTAAAAAATCTTTGTTTGGTGAATAGTTTCCCAAACAAAAACGTTACACTTTAAGTATATGCACTCCGAATTTCGATTCACTCGAAGATTCTTTTTCAGTATGTGTTCAATCCATCACCATATATATGCATTTATACATTTGTTATTTTGCTACCAGTATCCTCCTAAAACATTTATTTAGAAATGTTATAGTTGGTTGTTTTACCTTACTGGTTTTGCACCATACAAAAATGTCGCGTTCACAACAAAATACGAATTTCACATTGGTGCGCCATAACAAGTGACATTTTTAAATTTCCAAGCCCTTTATAAATGAAGGATAAATCATATTAAGGTTGCTACGATTCAGTCATGTACCAGTAATTGTTCCATGTGTATAAACAAAGGGTTTTCATTATTTGCGGTGTCAAAACGAAATCGTATCGTAATATACGACAATTCCTCCAAAGAGCACAAGTGTCTCATCACAGTGGTTTATGCTCCATTCCAAACGGCAGCCTTGTTTAAAAATGTAGCAGTTTATCATGATTAAAACAGCAAACAAAGTGGAGTTAAGTTTATTGTCTATATCTTCACGGCAGGTTTACTATAGCACGCATATAAGCGTTTTGTAAAAGGGTGTGACGAAAAACAACTTATTCAAGGAAATACCAATTTTTGGTTTTGTAAACGAAGATCGCTGTACCGGCCCAATAGTTTATTTTTATACCTACAAATCCCATTTAGATTACATGTTACATGTAGGCAACCCTTATAAGAGATATGATAGTCCATTCGATATACTTTTATTATGATGAGATAGAACCTGGTTGATCGGTACTAAATTATGTTTTAGATTGTTTTTGAAACTCTCACAAATATTTTTCTAGTGATGGAAGTTAATAAAAGTACCACAACTTGAATGTAAATGTTAATTTTTATAACTATGTATTAGAAAGGAACTTTCGATTTCATAGTATGAAATTTGAACTGATGAGTAAAAGTAGTCGATATTTAATTATAAATCATAAAAAATTTGTCTGATATATTATTATTGTTAAAAATATTACTTATCGTTACTTCTCCTAATGATGTGCATTACTTTCACCGTCTGATCTACTTTATAAGCCTTTACTGGGGAAACACTAACTAAAATTGGGCTAAATACTTAATATAACAAGGGTTTTGTAAGTTATAAAAGCCCGAATTAAAGTAATAACCAAAGTTTGAAAAAAAACTAGACAAATTATTATACGATAAAATAAAACCGATCGCTGAATCGTATGTAAAATATATAAAGTTGAATGAACTTTCATTGTATTTGTATACGTTTAATATTTTTATACTGTGTATCCATTTGTGACTTCTATCAACAAGAAAAACTTGATCGAATGACGTTATGTACTATAGATTATGTTTCAAATTGTTTCGCTCTAAATCTTTAAATGAGATGCTTAAAATATCGATAAATCACTAACTGTTTGCTACGACAACTTAAATCACACTATTAGGTTAGGTGCATTACCAAATTTGGATTACTTAATTTGGTTTTCATGTCATACGACCTAGTTTAAATTAAATTATTTATTTGCCAAGAATTTTGTCAGAGTTGATTACACATTCATATTAAACCATTTATTATCTGTACAAAAATGCTTTCACCTCTGCCACTTATCAACATATAAGGATTTTGCGTTTATTTTTAAAAATGTCAATAGAACAAAAAAAAAATTTTGATTTATCATTATAAAATTTATATTTAATGACATTTTTTTTTATATTTTCAGGCAACAATAACAACAGATTTAGATAATTTGCCAATAAATTATGCCCTGTTACAATTAGTAAATAATTCAACACCCACACAATTATCAAATGAATCAGAAATACCATCGTTAAGCGTCCAAAGTTTGTCCGCTGATGATTTGCAGTGCTACAATACAGCGAAAACATGTATCGAAGAACTAGCCCTCTTTTTGAAACCATTTTCAAATGGAAGTGCTGGCAATTTATTGTCGCGACCAATGCAACGAAAATTGGTAACGCTAATAAATTGCCAGCTAATTGAAGATGAGGGTCGATCTCGTGCACTGCGTGCCGCCCGTTCATTAGGTGAACGTACGGTAACAGAACTTATATTACAACATCAGAATCCCCAACAGTTGAGTGCCAATTTATGGGCAGCTGTACGACAGCGAGGATGTCAGTTTTTAGGTCCCGCAATGCAAGAAGAGGTTTTAAAGTTGGTATTATTAGCATTAGAAGATGGATCGCCACTATCGCGTAAGGTTCTCGTAATGTTTGTTGTACAAAGATTAGAGCCCCAATTCCCACAAGCATCAAAAACAAGTATTGGACATGTAGTACAATTATTATATCGTGCAAGCTGTTTTAAGGTGTCGAAGCGCGAAGGTGATTCATCTCTAATGCAATTGAAAGAAGAATTTCGAACGTACGAGGCTCTAAGACGCGAGCATGATGCTCAAATTGTACAAATAGCAACAGAAGCTGGACTTCGTATTGCACCCGATCAATGGTCGGCCCTATTATATGGCGATACAGCTCATAAATCTCATATGCAAAGTATTATAGATAAGTTACAAACACCGCAATCATTTAATCAATCAGTCCAAGAGCTAGTTATTGCATTACAGCGAACCAATGATCCTGCTCAACTATCTGGACTACGAACAGAATTAAAATATTTAGCCAATATTGATTCGACAACTGAAAATAATGTGCCTAGCTGGCGTGAAGTAGCTGATGCACTGACCGCGGTTCGGCAAGTTGTAATTGGTTTGGTTGACTTTGTACAACATCATGGTAATCGTAAGCTACAGGAGTCTGGTCATTCGAGTCATAATACTAAATATAAAATTAGCATGTGTCGCGATTTAAATACACGTGGCACATGTCCAAGAGGTTCAAATTGTACATTTGCTCATTCGGAAGAGGAATTAGAAAAGTGAGTGTTTAATTTGTAATTTGGGATTGTTTATGTATTAACATGTTATATTATTTGCTGTATAGGTATCGTGCTAAAAGCCGTAAAATCGCGGCTAGAACGCAGAATCCAAATATGAGGGAAATGGATTATAAAGATTTATTAGGAAACAATAATTTCATTCCATCGGAGGAGAATTCACCAATGAGGTTCACATCGAAACCTCCCATAATTTCGCCGAAATTAATACAACAACCATTTGGCGATAAACTATCGATTCCAACACCGGTACCAAATTTAAATGCATTACCGCCTAGAGGACCATTTGATCATTACAATAATATAAATTTCCAACCACCAATACCTCCGCCTCTGCCACCAGTCCAGACCATGCCAACAGCAATACCAGCGCCTTCATCACAAACTTCGCCAATGTCTCACAATCCACGAGGAAATACGTTTAGACCAATCATGAATTCTGCGCAAAATTATCAATCCAACTATCCAAACAACAATATGGTTCCGAATAATGCGAGCCCATCGCCTGTATTTACGGGAAATCCAAAAAATTTTAGTCCTGAACTGTATACCAACGCTGTTCAATCACACAATATAATGAGTGGAAATCCTATACCATCGCAACAACAATCGATGACATATCAAAACTCCGCTAAGCTGATGATGCGGCAAAATATGCATTGGGATCAACAACCACAACAACAACACCACCTTCATCAACATCCATCTCAACCCCCTCCGATCCAACCACATCAACAACATAATATGCATTTAAAACCATCTCCGGTTAATCCAATGTATCTCAGCCCGACATCAAGTGTTAATAATAATAATAATAATCGATCACCACCGGGCCGTAATCCGAATATGAACATGAATCATCAAGAACAAAATCGCTTGGAATATATAAAAGGATTGGAAAAGTATAATTCAAAAATGATGCAAAGTCCACCACCGACCGCATCAACATCAGCTACTTCAATTTATGGAAACGGCGGTGTTGGTGTTAATTACAATACAAACAATAATGTTTTACTCAAAGATGATATTATGATGGGAGGTACAGGTCCTTCGTATTGGACGAACGCACAGCCACAAACTCCACACCAAACTACAGCTTTCCAAATAGATTCAGTCACACCAGCATCTCTAAATAGAGATTTTGTTCGTTCCGATTCAATTTTGAACGACGATGACTATGTTGAATTCGAAACACAACCTACATCAAATAAATATGGTCCTATATCACGTATCACTAAATGTTTAGATTCATCACATTCGTGCATTCTTGGCGGCGGTGGTGGTGGAGATTCCGAAGATAATTTATTAAATAATAACTATACATTTTGGTATTCAAATGCAAATAAAACCAGTACTGGCAATCCAAATAATATGACACAATCGCAATCAAATCAAATGACAGTGGCAACGCATGCCTCAAAAGTATTAAACAATTCGTCGTGTGATGATTATTTATCAGCAGGATTGGTTGGATCGTCGGAAAAATTTTCAAAATATCCAAAAATTGATGCTCTTAGTAGTGGAAACAGCGGAATGACGAATAATAGCAGTAGCAATACCAATTGCAAAATACAAGAGGTTCAAAGTCAAGAAGATGTAAATCGATTGGAGCAAAAAATGAACGATCTAAGGAAGCGGACCTTAAAAAATGAAATTGAATTGAAACGTAAAAATGACATACGCGGTGATAGTGAATTAGAGAAAGAAACGGATATTAAGGTAAGTGAGAAAATTGTAGTCCAATCGAAAAATATTATCTTGTTTATATCTCGATTTATTAAAACCAATTTAAAAAAAAAACTCTCAAGTTCAAAAATGATTATAAATCCTAAGAACCTCTACGCCTGACCATTAAAAGTTGTTAATTTATGTATTATCATTCCATTCATATTCAAAAGAGATTTAATATTTTCAACTGGTGTAAATTCACAATTTAGAATTATTCGAGAATTCTGAGCACTGTGGATTGTTGTATTTATAAATATTTTGTATAATCTTTCTTTACTTATTGGTCTAGTTAGAAGTCTCAACTTACAGAAATACAGAATCGATACCTCTCTGAGTGAATTTTAACGGTCAGCGTCTATTATCCGGGAATAGCTGTATTCTATTACTAGTCATTAGGTTTAAAATGCTAAGAATCGTGTATTCTTTATTTATCATGAATAGTAGATGATCATGTAATTTGTGTTACGATTGTAAGGAAGTGAGTTATTTCAAGTCATCGAGGTTCATTTTCTCTGTCCTCATTTTTGGAAGAAGTGGTAAAACGTAGAAATTTCCGATTAGAAAGATTCGGAGTAAATACATCCAGCTATCATTTTTCCTTACTTTTCTATCAAGTAAAAATGGCCAGATGACAAAATAGAGCAGACGAAACGGAATTAACCTCAAATCAGGTTGCGATTTGCACTATAAAGTGTTAAAAATAAATGAAAAAAAAAATCTTGAAATGGCTTAGGTAACATTGCACATGTCAATCAATTTAATTTTTCATTTTTATAATTCTAACTCGGTCAAGTTAAGTTTCGAAACAATTTATTTGAAAACAAGTCAAAGTAATATTCCAGATACTCGTTGATCCGAAAAAATATTTATGAAGAGTGGGTATTTTCGGAGCTTTTATTTTCGGAGACTTCCTGATTTACAATACTTGTGATTTAAAACATCAAATTGTTCGCCTTAATAACAATTCGGTATTAATATGTTGAGCCAATTTCATCCACTAATATGTTGTTAGCGAACATTTCTTGAAAGGTTCTTTGAGAGGACTTCTTGAACGCAATCATCACGCCTTTAAGTTTTTTTTTCAATCCGGTCTAATTTATAGAGACGCGTTTCAAAAACAAGTTAAAAAAAAAGGTTCTACAATATTGTCTCGTCAAAAACTAGCATTTGGTTTTAATTAACCTCCGATAATGCTGCCCCACTATTTGTTGAGATTAAGTAGCTGAGTTTTTGAACTAGATTTTAAGAAATGGGTTGAGGTTTATAAACTAGATTTATTGAATATTTTGTTAGCTTAGGTACTTGGCTTTGTGAAGCTATTAAAGTTGTTAGGAATACTTGATAGGGAATTCAAAATATTTCTGCCTACTGTTAACCCTGCGGTATTTTATAATATTATTTGACATTTGAGTTGCTGTAAAGCTGGTGGGCCAGATACAATTCGGAAAGTAGTGGTAAAGCGTAATGTTTACTTTTTTCGCTAAATTACTTAATAAAATATTGTAATCGATGAATATTCCAATTACTTAAAAAAAACACAAGTCGTATCAGTTTTAAAAGTGGTGATAAAGGTCTGACTTCCAATCTATCTAAGTAGTCGTTTCAGAAGTTTCTTAAATGAATCTAATTTCTAAGCATATTAATACGGATTTATAGAAGGTATAGTTAGTTACTGAGATGGGTGTTGCATAACTAACCAATATGATAATAATGCAGTAGATCGAAAGGAGGACATACGTGCTATTTTTCTTGATATTAAGAAAGCATTTGATACTGTTGGTCAAGAGTAACTTCTCAACAAATTATGCTATTATGGATTTTGTAGAGTATCCTACCAATTAATGAAAACATACTCAAAACATCGTCTAAAAAATGTTAAATTGATGAAATAATTAGTAATGCTCTTGTATTGTAGAGTACCACAGGGTTGTGCATAACGGCTACTGTTTTTTATTTTAATTAATGAAATTCCAAAATTACTATTGGTCATATTTGCATTTTTGCTAATGAAACCGCAGTATTCTACAAAACGAAGGATCCATAAATTATAACTAATAACATAGAACACGATATGTATAAGAATACTTCAAATCTCACCTTATTTCAATAAACCTAACCAAAACAAACATGATTTTTCAATCACGTGCTATCGCAATACCATCCTTCAATATTAAACGTGGTTGTTGAGAGTTTAAGGATAATGTACCTAAGAGTCAAATATCTAGAAGTAACATTCTCATAATATGTAGTAAAATGGTTACAGTAGTCGGACTTGAAAGAACACTCTCATATTATGTCGCAAAATATGTACTTTGATTGATGTATTTTGCTTTTATACACCCGAGAATTTTCCGGTATTATCGTTTATAAAACTGCGAGCATAAGTGAGAAAATAGTTCTCGTTAGCTTAGTTTAGCTCGCCTAGCTCATACCACTACACACTTCAGCTATAACAACGCTCACAAATCCATTCATGTGCAAATGAAATGCTACGAGTTATCTGTCAAAATATTGTATATGAAAATATTTTGTATATAAAAAAAAAATAACATCAATGGATGTGTAGCGATATAGCTGACATTTGCAATGCAAAGACAAATCGAGCTAAATTAGTTTGCATCGCTGAAAACAGAAAAACATAGCTCGCATAGTTTAGCTCAAGTGTGCAACGTTCCATTTAAAACTCTTTATTTACAATTAAGAGCTACGAACAAAGCTCATATAGCTAGCTTAGCTTAGCTAAAAGGTGCAACGGGCCTAAGTTAGTTAAAACAAACTATGCAGAAAAAAGTATTAAAGCTATTGTCGATATATAAAACTGAATCGATAGGAATTCTACTTATAGTTGCGTTGCAAGATTATCAATTGTATCTATACATGTATAAGAGGTTCAAGATATCATTGTTTCTGTCTAATTTAGATATTGACAAATACAATCTTAATTATAAAATAAGATTTGCCAACAATCTATTTCATCTATTCGTCCAAACGTATTAGTAATAGATTTTGTGAATCTATTATTAATGAGTTTGGACGAAAATCTTTTAGATTTTGTGGTCTCTACTGCATGACTCATAATTCGTTGCAGGAGACTGAATTTAGTTGAATAACTATGAAAATGATTAATACACAGTATATAATCGAGTTATATCCTCCTACCTTGTATAAGATGAAATCATCCTCCTTTGTGTTTCATTGATTGAAACTATTAATTCACATTATTAATTTTTCAAATTTCAGATGCACGCCAACAATAATCTACGAATGCAAAATCAAAATGATGATAATTGTGAGGTAGGTTTAGTTAAACAGATGCATGCATTAGAATTACGAATTGAATCAGAAGTTTTGGAATAAAAACTCAAAATCTAAACAACATTAAGAAAAACAAAGAAAAAATCTGTAATTGTAAGGGTCATTTTTATTATTAATTAATCTTTAATTTTAATTTGGTTTAAATTAAATTATTGTTCTTCAATTTATAATTATTATAATTTAAAATTAAAAAATAATCCGTACTACCAAACTATATATATACATATATATATATTTATATTTATATATACAATATATATTTTGCTTTTTTTTATATTTAAAACAATTTTAAATTGACTGATTTAGAAACAAAAAATTAAAAATGCTTCATATATATATTTCAATATATATAAATATAATATCAATTATATTTGATTAAATCGTAATTTTCAATTTGATTTAAAAACAAAATGCTTAGTTAATTTTATATCAGTATCAAAATTAATTAATTAATTATTATTTATTTAAGAAAATTTTTATTTTATTTCCTTTTTATTAAAAACAAAATATTTTCCTCGTTTTATTTTTATTTAATTTTTTTTTATTAAATTAAATTAATTGTTGAAATATTAAATTTGTTAAACTATTTATAATTTTTTATTTTCTAATTATTATATATTTAAAAAAAAACTATAATCGCGGGCTGTTCATATCACAGTTGCCCCTCTTATTACTTAACAAAATAAATAAATTTAAATTATTTATTTGAAATTAATGAATAAATTTAAATAATTATTATTATATAACGCAAAATTATTGGATGATGATGAAGAAGTGGTTTTGAGCGGTGTGTCTATTTTTATTTTTATCTTTTATTTTTCGAACATATTACTTCTGTTGATATATTATAGTGAACACTTATACTAGATATAAAGCGCACACAAATTATAAAAATTGGTTCCAGTTCTTCTTAATCCCATTTCTTTGTTTGTCCCCCAAATGCAATATATGATTTCTGTTTACATGACAATCATTTCTAAATAAATATTGTTAATAATATCAAACTGATGCAAAAAAAAATGTAGTCAGTAGAGAATCTTTAATCGTATGTTTTAGTACGTTAAGGACGACAAAATATAGGTTTAGAGTAGAAGAAGTAAAAAAAAAAAACATTTTTTTGTGTAAAGTGTCGCTCAGTTTTTATCGCTGCTTATTTTTATTCTTAATTACTACGCGCACAGTATATAGGTTTTATTTAGACATGCCGCGTAATTTAAAACTTCAACCACATCGCGTGTAAACAGTGTATATACAAGAAATTTTATATTTGCTGTGCAAACCGTGTCTGTCTTATATGCGTGTTACCGCCACTATACCGCTTCAAGTGATTTTTTTTGTTAAATATTGTATTTTACATTAGAACGGTCGGCGGACTTTAATCATGAATAAAACATTCTTCTATGAGAATGTACTGTTTACACCGACATCGATTTAAGAATCTATATTTTGTATTATCGTTATTATTAATTATATTTTAATTATATTTAATTATGTTTACTTTTTTTTCATTAAAGCGTCGAGTGAGTTGTACAAGAATAGTTAGTGCGAATCTCGATAGACATACAAACGAGATACTTTTGTCGGTTAATCTTCAAATAAAAATATGCGCTTTATATTCAAATGTCCAGCAATATTCGTTTTTCTTTTTAATTACAAATATATTTCATGAGATATGAATTCTTTAATCATGTTATAAATTCTGGTTGACGAATGTATCTTTAATGGATTAATCAGGTCAGTAGAACTGACTACTCTTGTACGAAATTCATAAAACGCTCTCATTAAGTTTGAGCGATTGAAAGTGAAAACACGAATACGCAATTACACACTAATATTGATATAATATTTATAGATAGGCTAGTCTGTCGATTTTTTGTCACATACTTTATGGTTTTACACACTTTAAGTTGTCTTTAAATAAATAAATTTGTTCAATTAATAATTTTTTTTTTAAATTGTTAACATAAAAAGAGTAACAAGAAAATGACTGAAAAAATTTAAATTAAATTTTTTTTAGTGTGTATTGTGTTTTATTATTAATTAATTATTATCATTACAAACTAATTAAATTTATGAACAAACAAAAAATACAAAAAAAAAAATTAAGCTACTATGGAGGGGTATTTTAGTGGTGCAGTTTTTTTTAAACCCAATGGGTTCATAATTATATTTTAAATGAAAAGTTAACATTATATTAATTAAAAAAAAATAAATAAATAACAAAATAAAAAATAAATAATGAGAAACAGAAAAAATAAATAAATAATAAAAATATTGTAAAAGTATATATTTATATAAGGTAACAAAATAAAACAAAAAATATTTTTAAGATTTAAAAATGAGTAAAAAATTTTTATTTTCGATTTCCTATATTTCAAATTAAAAAAAAATAAATAAATAAATTATATATAAAAATGATAAAAATATAAATCAACGTTAAATAAGTATATATTTAACCAATATAAAATAACAAATATTTATATATTAAATGGGGAGTGTATACATGTTTCGGCCTGTTGTCCTCTCCATCCCAAAATGAATATATTATAATAATATAAAAAACTATTAACATTATTATTATGATTATTTAAAAAAAAATATTAATTATATTATTTTATTAGTTTTTTGTTATTTTGTCATTATTATTATTATTATTATAATTGTGTTATCAACAATACATATATATTTATACATATATAAATATAATATATTTATATTAAATTAACCTTATTATTATTATTATTAAAAAAGTTTAAAAAACAATTTAAATAAACACAAAAAAACTTAAATAATTAATTTTTATTATTAATTGATAAAAATTGTATAATTAATTATGATTATTGATTTTATTATATTATATATAAATAAAAAAAATTATATTTATTGTATAAAATGAAAATAAAAAAAGTAAAAAAAAATAATATGAAGTAAAATACTATTATTATAATATATATAAATTATTTATTTATATATATAATATATGTAGATAAAAGAGCAAAAACAAAAGTAAATTATTATCTTTATACATTTTACTATGTACTCTCGTATTTATATATATATACAAAATAATGTGAATTTTTTTTTATGTTTACGTTTATTGATTAATTAAACACAAAAGATGGTTCTATATCTTTTGTTTCTAAATTGTTTTTTTTTAAATTTACTTTTGTTTTGTTAAAGGCACAGATTATTTATTATTGATGGTGTTACGAATACGATCAAGTTAGCTAATTATTTTGGTATCGATTTGAAAATAGCCTTTTAAAAATAATAAAAATATACGTAATTTCACATAAAAATGATAATTTAGAATCTGTGATTTATCAATAAAAAGTTATGTAAAGGACAAGATTATATGGTGGCGCCCAACATGGGGTTATTAGTTAGTTTATTATTTCGTTTTTACTAAAAATGAGAAGATTATATCAAATTAAATGTTAACATACAAATTAAAAATATAATAACATATTATTTCTGGGTCTGAATATATAAGTATTATAATGACGCCCAAGGTGGGGCAAAATATTTAAGTCAGATAAATCTTACACATTCACGCGGATACATTTTTTCAACGGCAACAACTATTTATATTATAAGTATTGCAGATATTTTTTATAATATTCCAAAGTGTAAAGATATTTGTTGTTATTTTGGTCGTTACTTTTAGTATGATCTAATTTGTGTCAGGTTTCAATGCATTCTAAATATAACAGAGGAATGTAAGTAGTTTGTGTCCCCTTTTTTGATTGACTACATTACCTGCATTCTCGAATTTGTATATTCCACCTATATAGGAATTGGTTTTTCCAATGAATGGAAGCTATTGGGTTAATTGTATTGGTTTCTAGACACTGTATATTATTTGATCCGGTTTGTCAACTCTAATCATGTTACGCTGATACTGATCAATATCAATTAAATTAATTCAATATACTATACAATATATTACCTTCATTTATTGATTCCATTGATTTTCCTTGCGATTACTGTTGAAATTTAGTACAGGTAAAATGTTTATAACGCTAAGTTATTATATATAATCACTAAATTACTCATCAACGTACTCATTTGTACAACTTTATGCCATATTAAAAAACATTAATCTGAATCGTACACGAAAGAGTAGTATAGGGTTGTCTAGCGATGTCATTTGTGAAGCCGATATAATTCTTGACATTTTGCAATATTAACATGCTCAAATCGATGTTTGAAAATGCTGAATGGTCATATGAGAGATATTTTATAAATATTTATATCAGACTATATGAAATTTTAACAGAAATTGTAAAAGGCAAAGACCTATAAATTTCAAAATTCTGTAGAACTTTCACTATAAAAGTTTGAACGCAAAGTTTACAATGTTGATCTAATGTAATTCGACAAATATTGGTAAATATTTGCCTGTTGACACGATTTGCCAAACATAACCAACGTTGGTGCTTACGTTTGACCGTTTTTGAGCAATTGTGTACCGATCGGACGTTTATTGTCACTCGAGTGATATTTAGGTATTATGATTCTCGTTTTTTTGTGATACGTTAAGTATTTGGGAATGTAATGTAGAAAGATGTTATCCTGTTATTTTGCTTTAATATGACAATAAAAATTTCAGTTGACATCGCGAACGGTAGATAACTCCAAGTGACATAACACTCGCTCACCGTGACAATCATAATACAATTTTAATTTCAGTAACGTCGCGTCACTCGGTGACACGTAAGTGAGATTCATAATAGAGGCATATATTTGACATTTGTGTTGTAGTTTCATGGTCAACAGTAGTACAAAAACTAAGGAAATACAGAAATTGAAGTGATTATCCTCGAATGTGTTAAATAAGAATTTGAAGTGCAGGCCAATTTAATGATACTGTATAAATGATTATTTTCAACGTGATTGTTTGTTCTAATCAGAATCGTGAGGTAGTACCTTACTTTGATTCACTTCGGTCGTGCGTATTGACACTTCAGTTAAAAAAGAGGTTTACACAGTGTCAATGAAATTGAGTTAGATTGTTATATTCTAGCTAGTTATTTATTAAAATATAACAAATAATATGTTTTGACGCCCAAAGTGGGGTTATTTTTACGAATTTTTGATTCTTTGTTTGTCATTTGGCTAGCTTGGTCAATGTGGTTTTAATAAAAGTCACTGTCATTGCTGAAGTAAGCTAGTCTCGGTGATGTGTGTTTATTACAAAATGGAATTGCATATACATACTATGATCATGAAAATTGTAAGTACCTATACAAATACTAAATAGCATAAATATTCAAAATTGCTTTTAAATAACCAAACTAATCCAAAACTAGCTTATTGTGTAGTATATATAATGTGGCTTTTAATCAATTAACCAATAGTTAACACCATTTAAAATAACTAATGAGCAAAAAGCTTGTCCACTGTGCTTTATAAATCAAAATGGAAAGAATCAAGACCTATATATGCTTTTTATTACCGACCTGCTTGCTCCATTTTTAAATACATAATGTGCTTTCGGATTTTAAATTCACATGTATTTAGTTTCTTCTTTTTATAAAAAGTAAGTGATCGTTAACGTTTTATTTTTATTTAACAAATAAATCAAATCAACAACAATAAATGTATATTTAAAATAAGTAAATGTTTTTAGTATATATTATGTATTTGAGAAGCAATATATAAAAAAATCCTCGGATATTTACTAATTTACTACATATACGATCAGACAATTTATTTATAGTGACCAATGTGAATCAGTTCACTTAACAAAAACAAACCGCTATCATTGGAGTTTACTAAATATATACAAAAAAACAAAAAACGCAATACAAATCTTATTTACTATATATATGTACTAATTAAATCAACATTAATAACAAATAAATAAAATACAAACAACTAAAATTCTAAATTAAATTAAAAAAATATATGAATCAAATACATTTTTTTTTAGGAAAAAAATAACAAATAAATAAATATAAAATTATTTTTGTATAATTTTATCGATATAATTATATATTATATAACATAAATAATACATAATGTAATATTATTTAAAAATTATTAAACCATATACGGCCAAAATTATTAATTATTTTTGTCTAATAATAGTTTTGGTTGATTAATAATTTATTTTTAGAAATAAGACAATTTATTAATGCCGCAATATTTAAATCCAACAAACTTTTGTTTGGAGATAAAAGTTTTTGTGTTATATAGAGTCAACTATCGGTGTTTTAAAAATGTTAAAAATATTTTGAATGAGATGTGATTTTAACTGGTAGAATTTAGGTTACAGCAAAGTAACAAGTTTGTCTTCATAATAACGATATTTTCCTAATTAAATGGCATGAGCTATATAAAGTGGGCCAGCTGGAAGTGATCCATAAACTTAAACTAATCCAAGTCTTCTAACTTAGTGTTTTCAAGTTTGATGTATTAATAATTTCTCAATTTAAGTTTGTATAAGTAACCACCATATGGAGAATCATTCTAGCTGATTTCTCTGGTTGAAAATAGAAATCTATTGTACAATTTAAACTGATTTTAATAAAAACTACCTAAATCTGGATTCTGAATTGATATATCTCTAGTATCTGGAACTATTATATTTATATGAGCAGGGACATGTGCGCGTTGAGCCGTTGTATACCTTATAAACTAGTCGTCCATTGTGTAATATTATTGTGTAGGCATCTATCCATTCGAACTTATACTTCTATCTCAAAAATGTACCCATAGTAGGCCAAGAGCTGCACAATGAAAGCACGTGAAAAAGCCAGTGAATAGGCTTAACTCAAGTTTACTGGATACACCTTATCAAACACCTCTGTTCGAATGAGAGCTCTGTTCATCTTGGTCGATTCACTTCTACATATCGTCCAAGTAAACATCTTACCTCAGCAGACGTTTTATAATCAGTAAAGGAGATCATACTGTCCATTTTTTTCCAGTTAGAGATGTACAGTTTTATTTTATCGAGATCGAAACCTAATAGTTTTTCCCTAGTGTCTGGATATCGAATCTAATTAATTGATAGAAAATCTTAAATTGATAACAAAATATAGTATTAATGCTGGTCTGAAAATTATGAGACTTAACAAAACTATCAAGAAAGTTGTTGCCGTTTCGATTTAGCTAATTGTAACTTTTGAAGTTGAACGCGATATTCTATCTATGCTAATTATTCATGTATATAAGAGTCATATCGAATCAATCTCTGCCGAGTGTCTAAAATTATTTTCATATCGCTCATGTAAACACAATATTTTCCACTGTCTCATCATATGGCACATTTTATACTAACTTGTTGTCACACAAACTTTCCACAATCTACAATGGTAATATTCCTGGTCTGGGATTCTCAAAGGATTGTTAATTCGCCAAATCAGCTAAAGATGGCCCTCATTCAAATCATTTCTACTTGTTTTATTTTATTATTGTTATATAATTTAATAAATAAAAACATTATTAAATATTAAATGTTATAAATAAATGGATTTTCAACTTAAAAAGTAAAAAATAAAATTTTATTGTAATTTAATAATAATAATTATAAATAAACTAAAAAATAAAATTTTCAAAATTGTGATGCGTAAATTAGAAGTTAACAAACCAAAGTTTAAATTCCCTATAAAAAAAAATAAGTGTTTTTTTTTCTCAAATAATTATAGAAAGCTCCTTTATTATTAATTTTAAAAATTTGTTTATAGTTTTTGTAATGAATTATAACAAAAAAAAAAACACCAAAATTTAAAAAATAAAAAAGAAGTTTTTCAAAACTACAAAATCAATAACGATTTTTTTAAGTTACATAAAATAAACAAATCAACATAAGAGGCTTGGGTTAAGCCTTTTTAAAATAAAAATATAGATTTAACATATTTAAAAAGAACAATTTTTTTGGCTGCTTTTTTTTTTAAAAAAAATGAATATATTTAAAGTAAAAAAAATCATTACATATTCTCCAGTTTCATGGGGAGACAAAAAAACGTGAATAAAAAACCAAACATAAATATATATATATATAAAAACAAAGTGAGTCTGAATTCGATGCGATTGCGGATTGTACGGTTCGTTGTGATAAAAAAAACAAAAATAAAAGTATGATTGTAATATATATTAAGGGGAAATAAAATGTTAACCCTGTTTGTCCAAATCGTTCGATACTTGAACCCAATCAAGAAAATATGATCATGTCTCTTTTGGAATATGAAATATTAAGTTCGCGACCGCCAAATTTTCAGACTCATGCAAAATAATGTATTTTTAATAAGTTAACATTTTTCAAGTGTCTGGCTGTATTTTTATTATATAAAAAATAAATAAATAAATAAAATGAACATAAATATTAAAAACAATTATAATTAATTTAAATGTATCTAGGCGCAGAATATTTATATACAAAATGATTTTAAAAACCTTATTCAAAACTTAAGAGATCAATCAAACCATATATGTAGTCTAAATAGCATGTATATGTTATATTACTGCGCATTATATATTATTAATATAATAAATTAAGATGAATACTATCTTACCTATATTCTCAGTAGTTTTCTAGAAAAGTATACAATAATTGTATGTACTGTAATTACTATTACAACAACAACAAATACACAAATGTATCTAAAAACAAGAAATGGCTTATTTGTAAAACTTTATGCAATTTATTTGGCCTCTCGGGGTTGGGTAATTATTTAATTTGATTATATATAAAATGTCTTAAATATAAGATATATAACAGTATAAATATGTGTTTTATTAATATTCATGTTAACACTTCTTAAATCAAAATCTTGGCCCTCTGGAATCTTCATTAATTAAAACATCAGACGGGACATAATAACAACACGGGTGCTATCTTCAGAAGTCGAGTATGTATACGGGGATTGAAATGGCAAGCATGCAAGATTTACAAGTTTGGCTGGGATCGAAAGATACTTGGAAACACTTATTTGTCTGCGGCGTTAGTGGCAACTATGCATAGCACATCCACTGCAGTATTCCAGATTGTGGTTGCCTGCTGCTGCTTAAACTATTTTCCGAAACTCTTCTTTAGGAAATTATTTACATTGCTACACAGTGGATATGACCTCGGAAGCCTCGGAATTGGATTTTTTTTTATTAAAATGGCTGTGTTGGGTTTCCAAGCAGTCGATAACCGCAAGATAGACTCATTTTACAATAATTTGGATAATGTGATCGGCTCTATACCTGAGCACGATGTTAGATTGCTGACTTTAATGCTAAAGCTGGTAGGAATCAGATCGACTTAAGTAATAATATATGTCCGTTCTCCCAACACGAAAGTGCGATCGAAAATGGGGAAAGAATGATGTACTTTGCGATCGCTCATGATATCAAAGTGGCAAGTACATTATTTCCTCATTAAAACATCCATTTGAAAACATGGACACATCCACGTAAAATATCCCGAAGCCAAATTGACCATGTGTTGATCAAAAGAGCGGGCTCGGGTTGTCCAAGACGTGAGATCTTATCGGTCGTCAACAAAATTCGTAGGCAGTGACCATTATCTGGTCATTGCAAAGCTACGATGGAAATTTTCATACAAGTCAGAGAGGACAGAAAACGTAAAAATCAAGATCTTGTCAGAAATAGCATTTTACGATCTAATCACCCATCTTATGAAGTGAACAGCTCCATACATTAAGATATCGGTCAACTGCCATTCGGGACCAGGATGGAAATAACGTCGATGCGTTACTCGATACATGGCGTGAACATTTCTCTGTCCTACTTAATGTTCCACGTGTATTACAAGCTGTATTTGAATACCCTCAAAATCACTCTCAGCTCAGACCGCAGAGATGTTCATTGAGGATTCATCCTATTAGGAATTCACCATTCCTAATAGGATTCACCAGGAGTTGATTGCCTTAATTCAGAACTATTGATATTTGGAGGGTTAACTTTGTGGAACTCTCTTTTCAACCTTGTTCCTTATGCGAATTTCTGATAACGTGCAAGGACAGCGAGTTGAAGAACTGGTTCGTGATCGAAACCGAGTCAGATTGTTGACACGGTACGGGCCAATAATGGTCTGTAAAATCGCTAAATAAAAAACACCCAATAGGAAATACCGAATTTCATGCCTTTTATTCGGATAGTTTACATATACCAACTGAGAAACGAAGAAATCCTAATGGTAATTTTGATTGTAAATACAACCCATATCCAATGTGCAGATGGTTAACGTAAATCTCACCAATAGCCGTAAATCTTCGATTTGGCTTCGGCGTAAGGAAGGATGTTAAAAAGGCACTGAGAAAGAGATGGGAGTGTTTTGGCTCCAAATCAGATAGCAGAAGGTGGTGGTATTTTGAATGGAAGTGATCCGCTATATGTAGAATTGATCAGCTCTTTCTCTACAGATATTAAATGATATCTATGAGAATGAACCAATAAAAAACTAATAGTTTGAGAATCTGTTTTTAATTTTTATCCACCAATTGTAAGATAAGCAGCTGCCGCCTACAATATTGAACTACATATTATAAGTTGAAAACAAATAGATTTCTTTACATAAAACCAAATTCAATCAATCAATTTAACAATTGCATTTAATTTGTGTTATATTTTGAAAAGTACTGGAGTGTTGCGCGGTTTTAAATACGCGCTGAATAAACCCCATATTAACTTTTACATCAACCACAACCGCTAAATTGTACAACCCTAGCACAACCGAAAAATAAAACTAAAAAACAAATTTTGACATAAAAGAAAATAAAACAAATTCACTATTTCTCTTTAACACAGCAGATACCATACAGATTGCATTTGCGGATTCATCGCAATCACTCTCAGCTCAGTATACCGCTAGCTCTACACAAATTGTGTTGTATCATCATTGATACTCGTATTTTGTTTCCACACACTAAATACACCACAGAAAAAATGAAGTTTATCATAAATTTTCTTTGATAATTACTGAAAACACCGAAGAAAATTGTAATAATTAAGTTAATTAATATTATCATGCATAATAATAGTTCTATATGAAATAATTTAATACAAAAAATTGTGATAAGTGTGAATTTTACTAGTAGAAAAGTTTTATTTTTGGTGTGAAAGAAAATCCTGAAAATCTTTGCGATTTTCATTTATTTATTTTTTCTGTACGTGTGACAATCATCAATTAAGGAAAAATATATTTTCATTGATTCAAACGAAAAAATTTCTATTTTGCTATAATTTTTATTTAAGAAATTTTATTTTTTGTACATAAATAAATAAAAAAATCTGTGGACGAGCAAAAATGGAGCCAAAACAAGACAAGCGGGTGTATAAATTGGTTTTAACGGGAGGTAAGTGTTTTCTAATATACAGGCACGAATGTCATGCGGTTCATTCTAGTTAAATTGAAAGCACATGTGCGATAAATGTGTGTTTCATAATAAATATGTGTAATCAAAAATTTGTTTATAATTAATAGGAAAATTTTTGTCAAATTTGCGGTTTTCATAATGGAAAATTTTTTGTTTCATTTGTTTATCTTTACAAATTGAAGATCAATAAAAACAAAACAGTGTGATCAATAATAAATAATAATGTAAAAACGCACCCATACATCGATTATAATGTGTCATGTGATGTGATTTTTTTATTTTGCGAGAATGAATAAAAAACGTGTTTTGAATGTCTATTCAAGCAAAAGCTGTTTACGATGGTCGATTCAAAGAAATTGGTTGGTCATCATGTTGTTGTTGCGCTGAGGTTTGTCGCGCTCTTTTTATTTGATTGTGTCGTTATTACACATGTGTGATCGAATGTATTTATAGTTTTGATTATTTTATATTATAAAAAAGATTATTGTTTCTTTCGTGATTTATTCGGGTTGTTACTCGGTATGTTGCTTAAGAAACTTATTTGGTTGTGGCTAAGATTAGCAAAACCTTCGACAATATTGTACAAGCCATGTTGTGATCACATATATAATACAACCTACACTACGAATTGTATAAATACGCATAAACTGGAAACAACAGGTTTGTCTGTTTTTTTTGCGTTTTGTGAAATGGGTATGATAATGGTTTGTATGAACACAACTGTCAGTTGTGACTATGTAAGATTACATGCAGGTGTAGGATTACATGCTCGTTTTAAACGTTATACTTTGGCCCTCTTTTTATTCCAAAATCTGTTTTGGGAACTATTTAACTATAAGTGATCTAGTTTTTGTTGGTGACAGATCACAGCGTGACACTTGCTATGGTCCCTATTAAAATACGTTCTTGGGAATGTAGGAGTTAAAGATTACAAATCATGCAGGAAGAGTACGAAAAACAATCGTTTTTCTAGTAAAAGAAAACTTACACAATTTAAGTTCTAAAAAATTACACAATAAAAATTAGCGCTTCATGCAAAAGATTCTCATATCATTTTCTACAATTTACTTAAAGTGGATTTTTATATTCTAAATAATTTTCTAACTCAACCAATTTAATACTTATAATTCTGCCGAAATGGATCTTGAATCATGAATTGGAAAATTACCAAGTAATATTGTACATTTACAAAAATAGAGGATTATTCTTTTATAAAAAATAGAATAAAAATAAAACATTAGTTTACAAAGTGTTGAAAGTGAGCCCGAACATCAAATGTCTTGTAAATTTATTTCTATAGCAGTTAAATAAAGTGGATTAGTACATCTAGATTGGTTAAACTTTCTTATTTAATTTGTCCTTTTCTACCCTATAGAATGTTTAATAATCACGCTTATCTAACTGCCAGGCTATTTTTTGTTAGACGTATTTCTCTAAAATTCTGTTCCATTCAGGACTCAAAGTTTGAGAACTGGCGATATCAAAATTTTTTAATGACGTGCTAGAATGAGGTAGTTTAAACTTAATTTTAAGATTTATTTAAATGTTGTCTGCTTATTGCTGCTCAATCCATTGTAAGTGGGCTTGAACTCAAAATGGGACGGATGTGGATGGTGTTGTTCTATTCAGTATAGAATATAAGAGCTTTTTATTGCAACATGAATTTGAAATTGATGCTTCATGTTTAATGCAAAGTTAGCAAAGGCAGAGAACATCAGCAAATCAGGGCTTTATCTGTAAGCCCTCGATTTGGTTTGGGCATAACTTTGGGCAGAAAAAGTGAAAGTGATGCCATAATTTAATTAGATAAAATCAAAGAAATCTTCACAGGCAAATAGCATTTAATGATGATTTTGGGAATACGTACTAGTCCCGACGAAAATGGCTTGTTCTCTTTGTCTACCAATTACTTGTGATGATGTATCATCTGTTCATACACAAGTTCTACAACTGTGCAAACAATTTAACCGTAACAAGTATATGATACTCACCTAATTCGCTATTGCTCGTTGTCACTATAGGTGTAAATACATCCTTAACTAAGTAAACGACCTTGCGATCTTATTATTAATCTTATAAATGGTACAGTCGCCGGTTGTAGCTTATCGGTTAAGAGAGTTGCTCATAACGCCGCGGTCTCGAGTTCGATTCTCGCCGCTGACCAAACATTAATATGCGCCGTATGACACCAAAACGGATTGTGTGGAAAAGCATTCGTTGGGCTAATCACCTACAATATGCACCAAAAATGTAATGTTTGCGGTTCAACTTCTCAAGAGTGTGACATACTTAGTTGTGACAAGTTTGGTTTATTGTGTGAGACAAGTATATACGCAACTATACTGACAGAAATGCAGAAGAAACCCCAAACTGACTCTTAATAAGTTGATCGAATTGAAAGATTTACTAAAAGTGTGTAAGTATAAAATTCAATGTTTGATGATCCCGGAGGGAAATCGTGTTCTCATACTGATAGTGATAAGTATATACCTATAGTTATCGTTAGTATATAAAATATTCAGAACTTAATGGACACAATACCTAAATTACTGCTGGTTCTAAAACTTATCAAGTTAATGTTGGCTTACTAATATCGAGTAATGATTAAAGTAGGTAACATTAGGGCGGCTTTGGATCAATGAAGAATATAGTATAAAAAACAATAATTACAAAGATTATTCGGTCGGAAGTACAATACAAAACTTAAGCTTACTGCTTTGCATATTACGTTTTCTACTATTTATAATCTTAATGTATACTTAAGAAACACGTGAAATATTTAAAAACAAACTTTTACGATTACTAGTATTTAAACAGATTTAATAGTTGAATAACCAGTTTTTGATTAATGATAATACTTTGTCTTTGATTATAAATAGTTCCCGCGAAATTAACTGAAGGACAAATAACTGTACAAAAACGATAAGAATTGTGTTTAGTGCTACGCAGAGTTTCCATCATCATATGCGGAACTGCTAAGTAATACAAGCTGTTTATTATACTTTTATTGAATTGAAATCAATTACGAGCAATATGTGAATTTTGAGTTATATATTCACACATACGAGTATATTAATGTAATCATTTTGCTGTCAAAACATTTTTTATCGCATTTGCAATATCTACAATCTGTATATAAAATTTTAAATTAAATGAAATTTAATTTTCAGCATTATTTTCTGTATGTATGCTTGTGTAAAAGCTATTTTTAGTATCATTTTTTTCGCTGATAACTATCGATGTCGATTTTTGATATGAAATATAATTCATCTATAGAGTGGTGACCACCCAACCGTATAACATGTCTAATCAGCGCTAATTTGAAACACTTCAAAGTATGTATACCACATATATAATTTCTTGATATCTGTAATAATATAAGTACAGATACCTAATTATTTTGCTTACTATATAAATATAGTTTATTTGGTGTAGACAAACGATACATAGGTGGCATTTTAGACGCGACATCTAAATACTTCTCAATTCAAACATTGAAGCAATGTTTAACAATGAAAATTTTAAAAATAATTTCTTTGAAGAAGTATAAATGAAAACCTAATAATAAGCATGACCTTAACACATCGCACGGATCTATATTTAAAATGTTATAAACGAATTTTACGATTTTTTAATTTACAATTTTCATTTAAAATACAGCACAGAAGCGAAAATTTTTCGTTTATTTGCGAAAAATCTTGTGATTTTATTGTTACATTCTATACTAGCTGAGCAATTTGGTTAAATTTATGTATATTATGAGTGCTTTGTTTGTGAACTGGAGCAATCATGTGATCGACCTGTTAATAGCCAAATGTGGTCTAGTTATATAGTTCGAATGATCTCATATAAGAAGTAAACGAAATCCTAGAGTTTTTCCTATTGTTGGCATGTCAAATTCTGTTTTAATAATATGTACCATAAACATTTGATGACCGGCAGCTTAAAATATAGCCAGATTGAGTGGCAACGGAAAACAACATAATTCGAATTATTTAATTTTACATATTAAATACAACTCTCTGTTTTGTATCAAAACGCATAAAACTACTAAGTTGAGTTAATGTGTTTTGGCAAACTATGTTTTGACTAAAATGTGTTACATAATATTAGTAGGCAATATGTGTAGTTTTTATACTTAGCCAACGACATTGTTCATTAATTTCACATCATTCAACAAACAATTTTCTTTCAACCAACTTTTATTTTAGAACTATCCTATACATATGCGTAATGTAATTGTGGCGTTCAGAGCAGCTCAAACAAATCGCAAATTAGCTCACGCCACACGCAATTCATAAAATTGATATTTCGAGTTGTTCTTGTAATTCTTTAGTACTGTCGCATCATGACTAATCGTATATATACGAATCGCACAGTATGAACTACAAGTCCGGTAGCATATGCCTGATGAGATGGATTTGATCTTTTCGAACAGCTAGTCATTCAATGACGTCATCATCAGATCGAAACCGGCCTAGTGGATTACAAGAACAAGCAACAACTCGGAAGAACAACATATTCAAAATTACAGTAAGCTACACGCTTCAATGGTGACCCCTACGGCCCTGTTTAGGGAACAATACGTCAATACCTTCTGACACAACCTCCCGATACCCTCCTGTCTAACCCAACGGCAAAATTTAACTTCCCACAATGGAATTTCTGCCTTCTCTCTCATTACGTGGTGGTTCGTTTCGCGCTCTCAAGGCAAGGCACAGATATATCCAGGAAGTTCGTTTCATGTCGCAACAAGCCTAATCACTAAGCGGGCAAAAGCAGGCACCCCAACGCATTGCGGCATAGATCATCAAACTCAAACGGAGGGGGAATTCACTTTCGTGGGATATTAATGTGGCGTTCAGAGCAGCTCAAACAAATCGCAAATTAGCTCACACCACACGCAATTCATAAAATCGATATTTCGAGTTAAGTTCTTGTAATTCACTAGTACTGTCGCGTCACAACTGAACGTATATATACGAATCGCACAGTAAGAACATCAAGTCCGATAGAATATGCCTGATGAGATGGATTTGATCTTTTCGATCACTCAGTCATTCAATGACGTCATCATCAGATCAAAACCGGCCTAGTCACAAGAACAAGCTTACACGCTTCATAATCTTACTGGGACATTGCTTAAACGGAAGCAATTTAAATTTGGAAAAAGTTTCTCACTGATACACAGTATTTGTCTTGATGGTGTGAAGATGAAGTGTGCATAATCTGTATAAATGGTAGGTTCACGTGAGATAAACAAGTTGTTTATATTTGTACAAGACTCATTGTACTTTGGATATGGTTGTAAACTCTTAAAATATCTTGAGTTTTTCAACTTATTGTCGACTAACTATTTTCGAATGTATCACTATTAATATATTAATAGTGATACATTCTTGGAAAGCTTTTACTTTGTTCCAATGCATCTGTTTTAGAATGATTTATCTATGGCTTCAATATAGACGTTTGTTTTGGTTATGACTTCAGCAGTTGATATTTTATTTCTTGCAGAATTTTTTCGTGATCTGAGAGGAAGTAGTTGTCGTTGGGAGCTAGATTCGATGGCTCACATTCGTACGAGTACGGTGCAATCGCTTGCTGAAAGTGGTCTTTCCCTTTCTGTCTTTCAAAATAGTTTTCACGATTTTTTTATCTTTTGTGGAATAACTGTGCAAAGTGATGTTGCTCTTCAAACTCATACAACACACTTAATTTAAGTAAATGATAAACAGAATAGAACCGGATGCAGAGCTCGGTGATACTCCCATTTGAGCAATCGAATGATTACTAATTATGTACGTTTTTTTCTTTATTGTATTCGATTGGACAAATCACTTTTAATCTATTTTAAACATTTATGATATAATTTAACAAGTAAGATACCTTATCACAAGCATTGTGGCGTCAAAAATATTCCTATAGTGCTTATCTTGGTCCGTAGTAACTCGTAATAAAACCCTCTTTCTATTCGAACAGTCCAGAGACGATGATATCTGTTAAAAAAAGTTAAGCACACGTTGCTATTGGTTCGTTTATCATCCATTGATAAATGAACCAATACCCCTAATCTTCCTTGTTTAGCAAAACCTTTCATGTTGTGCTCTGAAGAGCGTTTTTGCTGCCACACTGGAATGTTTCCATGACAGATTAATGTAACTTATCTGTCAACTCGTTTATAAATGAAAAACAATTTTAGCCTACCTTCGACGTAATAAAGTATAATTGAAGTGTTTTTTAAAATTGAGGTTTGGCGATCTGTATAGGATATGATAATGATATTTGGTGCTGAGATATCTATGAACGTGAAAGCTGATGGGATTTATACTAGAACTCCGATGTGGCATGGACTGACAGCAAGGGCTCTGAATGATTCACCCGTTGAGACGCTTTGTCTTTTGAATTTTTATGGAATCTTATGTATTCTGCTAATCTGGAATGTTGGTTCGCCAGGCCGGTTTCGATCTGATGATGCCATTAAATGGCTGTGTAATCCAAAAAAAAAATCAAATCCATCTCATCAAGCATATGCGACCGGACTTGAAGTATGTATCGTTGTTTTGTATACATTTTGTGAGTCTTTGTTGCATGCAAACAGTGCTAGTGAATTACAGATAGTTTGAATCGAAACTATTTATTGATTTCGGTAATTTTTTCATTGTATTTATATGGATTATGATGATTATTTTGTGTACTGGTATTAAAAATGTACACTGAACGTTAACAAACATATAGATCGAAAGTTCGTAAAAGCTTCTTTATTAAGAGAATGAATGAAACTTAACTTTTTATCCTGAGATCTTATTTACTTAGTTCTGGCTTTAACTAACTAAGCGTAAACCGTGCAGGCTCCGAGAATGGTGGAATATGTTTTCTGTTATTCATCTAAAACAGAGATTTTGAAGCAAAAACTTTATTAATTATCCCTTTTCAGTTTTTATTTTTTACCATCACCCATATTGAACTGTATGACGTGTCTCTCATATCAAAAAATCATCTCTGATATCCACCAACTTAGTAAAATAACTAGGATATTTGATGTTTGAAACTTTATCGTTCGTTACAACAATTGATATTGTAAAAACATAGCACAAAAAAGTATATCTGATTTCAGAAATTGTTGTCATCATAAATCAAAGTTTTTTTTGTTGATAATAAATTTTTTAATTTATTTATAAACAAAATAGGTAACGTAACAAACTAGCATTAAAGTTAATTGAATCTCTGGGAGTTATTTTATATAGAATAGTTTTTAATAATTTTTTCAATAATTTTTCCACATAGACAGACGACATATACAGCATTGAAGTAATTGGGGGAAGTTACTCGATGTTACAGTATTATGTTATATATATGTAAGTTATACGATACGAACGAATGACAAAAAACTAAAATTAATTTATTTTATTAATCAATTTGCCATCATATTCTCATAAGACTGATTATTTTAAAGAAACATGCAATTTTATTATATTTTTATTTTGTATGACACGCAAATGATACGAAATCATTGGAACAACTCTGCCATACACTTCATTGTTTACGTTGTTTATTACTATTTCGAATTGTTTTGATATGTCCAATTGGTTTGATGATTGATTGATGTTTAAGATGTCAATATTATGGTAACGATTTATATATTTGGCAAAAACATCCAATTTCTATTTTCGACCGCGTAGTGTACATGTGATTTGTTTAAAAATATCATATGTCTTTTTAGATGGAACGTCGTTCTTGTCTTAGGCATTGGTTTGAATTGGAAATAAATATTTAATGTAATTTAATTTAATAAAAGACATTAATCCTTTTATTTTTTTAGCCTTGTGTTGACACCTAGCCAATACAACAAACAATTTTAATCTCATCAACTACAATTAAATGAATATTAAATTGATTAGGTTTCTCTTTTGTATAGTAAACAAAATAGTTTATGGCTTATATAAAATAATGTACTTATACTAAACACTAGTTAAATAATGTATTCTCACGTGTTTTCAATGTCGAGGTGGTTGTGATTATATTTTTATCTTCTTTTTAGTTTATGACAGTGACATGGTTATGATTTACAAGTTGATTAACTATCTTAAAAATACAGTTACAATTTATCTTTTAATCCTATCTTATCTATCTACGTAAGTCCTAAAATTGGAGGAATAAACTTTCTGCGAAATGTTGGCAAGAACGAAGATTATCAAAGTGATTCACTATAGTAACTATCACTGAGTGACGGATGCGACAAAAATTGATACCTTGTTTACAAATATGACTTGACTTTTAACTTATGGCTTTAATAATAGTTAAAATCAGGAAGAAGTAAAGTGTAGCTACAACCCACGGCTTAAGCTATTTTTGCTTAAAGTAAAATTGATGAACAGATGAATAAATAAAATATTACAGACCAACGAACACTTTAAAAGCTTGCGTCTATTTTCAGAGTTGCAATTTTACAGCCATCCAGATATGATATGGCAAACACTGCAGGTTTTCATGGTAAGGTAATTCGTGATCATTCTCCTCATAGTTTGCAGATTTTTGTGTCAAAAAATGGACACCAAAAGAATATTGATCGAAGTACAGGATATTGATAGTCTTCTTGCCATAAATATGTTCATTCGATCGTTTAATAAAACCCCACATGGAATTATATCTAGCATCACTTGTTCTATGTGTTTGTTACTGCTCTTATTTTTTGAAGAAAACACGTAGGTCTTTAAATACTCGCTGTAGAGGCATATTGTTTTAAATTGGGATTTAATTTCCGATAAAGATGATTTAACTCACATTAGCTAAATTGCCAATGCCCTCGGCGTCGCTTAAATTCTCTATAGTTTTGTATTTATTAAGGTCGTCAGCAAACATTAAAGATGAAATTTAAAGATCGCGTCGGTGAAAATTGTAAACATCCAAAGGCCAACATGGGAACCTCGTGGAAAACCCGATGTACCTTTAGTTGACTTAGATCTGCTGTTTCCAATATCGATTTATTGGATGCGGTCACTTAAATAAGATTCAAGTGAGTATAACCTTTCTACTTTTAGTGCTTTAAAATGGCTAATGGAGTCAAACGTCTTGGCAAAGTCGGTATATACCACGTCAACTTGCTTGTGACTTAACTCTATAACTTTGATTGTGCTGGTGGTGAATTCATTACTGTTTGTATGATGTTGATCTCTTTGGGATGAAACCAGACATTGCATATTACATGTTCAAATATTTGGGTGTAGATGAAATCCACGTTATGTACCTCGATAACTTGATAGATCGCTTCTAGCTCCACTTTTGAATTATGGGGTTATTCTACAATTCAAGTAATTAATTGAATGTGTCAATTTGATTTGCTTAACGAGATTTGTATAGTTTTGTAATCCACTCAGTGACGAGTTACTCATTTGTTACTCGTTGTTTTAGGCTGTCAAGTTTTTGTCAGCAAAAGTGTGGAAATGATTACATTCTGTGATCTTGACGAATAAACCATCTTCGAGATGACAAAGTATTAATGAAAAGAACGTAGTATTTAATCATGGATGAGTTTTGTATGAAAATAGTTTATAGAACTTAGTTCGCAGTGTGGTCGTCTTTTGCATCCCACATGCTGCGTAGATTGAGAATATGTTTCCCTTATCACAATGTTGGATCATTACCAGTTTAGTCTCACACCTTCGTAGTATTGATAAATAGCACTTGTGGTATAATATTTTTAGGGTACGGTTATGTGACATTTTTAAGTGGATTATGCAAATCCTGAGGCAACCGGTAAATCAGTAATGACTGTTGAAATTATAAATATTCTATACTAATAGCACGTTTAGTGTGAATTATCGAAATAGAGGTTTTAGATTTGTCTTGCTTGTAGTGCCATAAGTAATTGGATATTGAATTCCATTTATCTCGAAAAAAAGCAAATTGTTTAGGTTTCACTTGTTATAAGTGCCACTCATCTCTTTGTGGTCACTCGGAGATCCTCACCAGCTGCTATCTCATTTGGTCGGGTTTGTGAAAACTTTTACGGTGGTATAACAAAAGACTGTTACCAATCTAATTGTGCTTTAACAGTCATTATAACGTAACGTAGTCGATTCAGAATATAATCAAATTTAATTGTATCAACTTAAATCTTAATTATTTAACTTTGGTTATTTTAAACAATAAATGTCTGAAATGGATTGACACATTTATAATTAACTGTTTTATTTATAAATAATAAAAGATGAAACATATAATTTAATATGACAACAGGAGAAAAATTGCTATTCGCGTCTATTTCTGCTTTTAACAACTATAATAATTACAATATTTTATTGTGGAAATCTAAAATTGTAATAATATAAATAAAAGAATAGATTATTAATTTTTTGCAAATTATTTTACATTTTTAACTCAAGTAATAAAATACTAAATAGCTTTTGAAGTGGTACATCACGTGTTTCAATGTGTGTATAATGTATATACTTACGTTTATACTCGTAGAGATACAGTCGCGATATTTTATAAGTATAAGCTAGCGACATATGGAATGATGTCCTACAAGTGTAGATTTATCTTGTAATTAGCCTAATTGAATTTTCTGCTGAATTAATTCTGAAAAATCTTAATGATATCCGGAGGATCTGTTGCTTGAAATTTTTTTAACATTCTTCCAAGGCAAGGAACACTTCACACTGTTTTATGGAACAGAAATTTTCCAATTGATGTTTTAATTATAATTAGGTGTGAAAAATAGTTCATGAGTTCACTTTACAAGCTACTATTATAATCGTACTTTAAAGTCTGATTTCCATTATGAAAAAAATGTTGTCAGTATTTTTTACTGAAAAAACCAGAGCGAGAAAAAAATGCCATTAGAGTGACAGAGATAGTTTTTTACTTTTTTCTTTTTTTTATAGTGGATATATTTTGACAGATGTGTGTAAGATAACCAATAAATTTCAATATTTTTTTTTGTTTTTGAAAAAAAAGACAAAATACACTTTAAATCTACAACAAAAAATTAAAAAAAAAAACTTAACATAATTATTCTTTATTTAATTATTTTCACAATGAATTAAGATGAATGGCACAAAACGAAATGTTAAAATTAACCATAAAAAATTATCCATCTTTATTTTTCCTATAAAATATTTCTGAGTACTGAATAAAAATACTTCTCTTGATATATTTTGTCAGTACTGCTATAATAATTTTCTCAGTAACCATAAAAATTTATTCAGTACTTATTCTCTCGCACTTCAAGGAAAAATTATAAATATTTCCAGTACAAAAAATTTATTCAGTACTGAGTAAATTTTTATGGTTACTGAGAAAATAATTATATCAGTACTGACAAAATATATCAAGAGAAGTATTTTTATTCAGGACTGGAGAAATATTTCATAGAAAAAATAAAGATGGATTGAACATTTCGTTTTGATGCTTCATCTTAATTCATTATGACAATAACTGAAATAATGAATAATTATGTTAAGTTTATTTTTTTTAAATTTATTGTTGTAGATTTAAAGTGTATTTTGTCTGCTTTTTCAAAAACAAAACAAAATTGAAATTTATTGGTTATGCTACACGCATCTGTCAAAATATATCCACTATAAAAAAAAGAAAAAAGTAAAAAAATATCATTTGTAATTTTTTCTCGCTTTGGTTTTTTCAGTAAAAAATACTGACAAAATTTTTTTCATAATGGAAATTAAACTTAAGCCAACTTCATGCTTGCCTTCGTTCGTCCGTCCGTTCGTCCAGACATTTTTTTTAAGCAATTTCATTAGTTGAAAATGACGTGTTTTTTGTTGTGACATTTTGTCATCAAGATGGTTTAACTTTATCTTTTGTCTTAACGAACATGGCGAGAAAGAGACAGTATGATATTAAAATGAAAGAGAGGAAACTAAAATGGTTTCAAATGTAATGTCAAACATTTTATGTCGGTATGTCGAGGGAAGAACAACATATTAAAAAAAAAAAAAAAATTTTATTTTTTTTAATAACAAATTTATTAAAAATAAAATAATTAAAATTTATTTTAACATTATTTTATCATTATTAACCAGTTATGATAAATTATAATAAATTTATATCCGCTCCAATATCCACAAATATAAAATTAAAATATTTATCACAGATATCACAAATAATCACATTCATAGTTTTTAACATTTAATAAAACATAAAACAAAAGTTTTATAGTAATCACCAAACATAATCGACAAAATTTTATGAAAAATGGATCACGAATAATGACAATGACTTAAATTATTTACCTATAGATGGCAGTAAAATCGTTATGTACTTTTTCCATCAAGCATGATATCGCAAAAAAAAATAGTCCGGACGAACGAATGAATGGACGGACGGACGAAGGCAAGAATGAAGTCGGCCTTAAGTGACATTCATTCATTTAAAATGTGATGTATGAATATCATTGGCCAAAATTACAGGTTAAAGAAGCACTAGAATATGATCATAATCGTTTTCATTATTCATTAATTACACTTGATCATGCCGTGCTGCATAAGAATGCAATAAACATTTAGAAGATTGCAGCGATTTCTTGAACAAAAAGAACTATGTGTTCCCTTCCTTACTTCAAATGTAGTTAAGACAATTATTTGAATATTATGACCTCTCAATCAATCTCTCTCGAGTTAACAATCGATTGTGGTAGATGATCGCAAATAATCCGTTATAAAAGATGTCACTGTTGACTTTAAATGTCAACTTACTAATAACATCAGTGATAAGCTATGATTGCTTATAATTATATATCTTCAGTGTTGTCTACGTTGATTGTCAATTTTAGCCAGTCATAATATCGGAAAAATGCTCCAAACGATATAAAGATGATAATAGTAAGGGTTACATAATCAAGTACGACAACATTGGAGAACTTAGTCAAATAAGCAAACGAGCAACTGAATTTGGCTATCCACAGTTGATAATCGACTAGATCGATGTTGATTTCAAGAATTATACCGTCAATTTGGAAGAATACATGGTAGTGCCACTTTCTCAGTCACTACACCACGTTGACGAACTTAAAATAAAAACGGTGTGCAAATCTATGGACGTCCTATTAGGATCTCACTCATAATGAGACTAGAGTAGCCCAAAAGAACTGTACTTAAATCCAACATCATTCCCAAATTCCTTTATTAATTTTGTTCCTACACTGGCGTGGTTAGTTTCTTGATTGTACATTTTGTTCATAAACGGTCAAATCAATCATTTCGTTAAAAACGGTTACTGGGAGCTAAATTTTATGGTTTCCTTGTGAAAAACAAATAAAATCAACCATCCTACCTCAAATGCATTTTTTAACAAAATTTATTAATAATTTATTTTTATATTTTCAGGACCATGTGGTGGCAAAACAACCGGACAAGCACGGCTATGTACATTTTTTGAAAATCTCGGCTTTAAGGTAATTTTGTGATATATTATAAAAAATGTCAAGAACTTGAGGTTTAGATATTTTCAATCTATCAAAATAGTTACGAGCAAATGATGCATAATTTAAATTTTTGTATATACATAAATCTATTTACCTATACGAACTATGTTTGTAGTTTAATCAAATATTAGTTGAGTTTGTTTAAACTTATTATCTTTGTCACTTACATACTATATACATATATGTTTATTTCGATGGAGATAAGACGCGCGAGAACTTGAGTTTGATAAATATATTCGTACAATGTTGTTTGCCTTTTAAATAAATGAGATTACAATAGGATTTTGTGGTATCGGCCTAATGACGGAACAGATTCGTAATATTTGTGTCCGTTCGATATAAATTAAATATAACATATTCGTATTTTGAAAATAGATCAAGGTGAAAATGTGTATATGAGGCGGAAGTTGGTGAAAATTGTATTTTAAATTATGTTGGGAATTTATGTAATTAGATTTTAATTTAAATAGTTGTTTAGAGGTGAGAGCTATAAACTATGTGGGTCGATAAATTAGCAAATGTGCAGGTGTTTAGAGTATTTTTGGCTTAGGTTGAATTAAAATTCGCTAGAATTTGTACTTAATTATAAGGTCGTTATATCATAAAAATCCCCTTATCAGTATGAATTATTTACTAAACTTAAAACATGGTCATATCACTTATATTAATTGGTTGCAGCATTTATAAAAAAACCACAATTCCAAGCAACTTGCACAATAACTATATAAGTACATATATCAAGAAACGAGACGTTTTGATGATGCAACAATAATTTTTTTTAAAGACAACTAGTTCAAAGACTTTGCAATAATCGAGTTTGCAATAATTATGACGTTAAGTATTTAATTATTTTAATAAATAGTTTGAAATAAAACTCAATCAACTATATAAAATAATAATATAACAGACAATGCTATATGTGAAATACCTTTGTGTACAAGGTAATGAACAATTGAAAATTACAATGATTGTAATTTATTCAATTGTAAATTTGGCATAACCTTCGTTTGGACTGTACTTTATTCTGTGAACAGAGTGTTATTTTTAGAGATTATGGCTAGATTGAAAATTGTACTGAGTTTGTTGCCAAAACTTTATTATAATGTGTTATAATAATATAGTAAAACTATCCACACAATAAAATTTACAGTAGATATAATAATTAACGAGACAAATTGCAACAGGCTAGGATTAAAAATATTTTGGGCGAAATTTTAAACCGTACTACATATAACCTTTATGACACTATAAAGTGATAATAAATCACTTCCTCATCAAACTCATTATCACTATATTATATACAACAGTCACAAGAATTATAGTAGTATACAATTAGAAAGATTAAAGTCAACTTGCATGTTACGAAAACTATAACATATGTGTTTTAATAAGAACACAGATTTTATTTTTGTCTAATCAGCGTTTCAGTTACAGTGACTGTTTAAGTTCACTGATTTTTGAAATAAAGATAATACTATTATATAATTGATGGTTATGTATAGAATAGTACGTAGAACTGTCGAAAAATTATTATAGTGTAACCATAAAGTAGTGATCACTATTAACATCTCATACAAACTAGAAGATATAATTTATATAACATTCTAATATTGACTTATAGGTAATACAATTTTGTTGGATTGTCAATTAGATATCAATAACGAATTAGCACATTGCCAATTTCTGTCCGATGTAAAATGTGTGAATAATGATAATTTATTGTACGTACTCATGTTTGATTGTTCAGTATTTGGTTATATTTCTTACTAATGTTTGCCTATAAAAAGTATGGCCCCGATTTGCATAGAAAAATTGAAAAATGATTACCTTTAATTCGATTTGACTGTTTTGAAAATCGGCCAAAGCGTGTTTCCCATAATGTGTGGAAGATCGATCTGATCAGAACTTACTCAACACTGGTGAACCAAACAGCATCAAGAGACTCGAAGTTAAAATTTTTGCCTCCATTCATTAACTTTCAGAGTAAAATATGATTCGATATCAATTTGATGGTACTCCAAAATTTGTAAGAGTTGCTATAACAGTTTTTTAAGCTTTTGAAATTGTTTTCAGATGATCGGTTTGGTTTTTTAACTCGGGCAAGCGCTCTTCATTGAATATTCAACTAATTCAAGTAGTTTTCGATAGGGCCGTGTTATATTTCGTAAAATATAATGGCTGCAATTTGCCGCCTTTATAACCTCGATTATCCGAGAAAAGAGTTGTACGTGATAAACTTTTGTTCTAATTTTGTAACTTTTCAGAAATTGTTCATATTTTTACAGTGGGTATAAATTCACTACATAGTCGGAATGTACAACAGTTTTTGCATCATCGAATTACAATGGAGAATACGATGCTAGAACTTCTAGTAGGAAAACAGGCGATCCATCTATCATCTTTCAAGGTTGCTTTGGTGTAAGGTAGTACGTTAACTCAGAATTGAAAGTACTTTGGTTATTTTTTATTAGCACCGGCACGATAAACACTGATCACAGTGAATGATATTGCTACGACTCTTCTCGCTTCGTATCCGGATTATTGATGCCTTAGCTGATCATTACCTTGATCGAAATTAAAACGACCAGAGTTTAGTCAAACTTCTAACTTTATTTATTTCTACAATAAATTGCGATTAGGGTAGGAGCTATAACACTAGTATGTACTTCACTTTAAACACTTTTCTGATTAAAATAAGATCTCTCCGATAAGACGATTTCGCATTGCTTGTATAAAATCGAATAAACTCTCGATCTTTTCATTCTACTTACAATAGTCAATGTAGTGGTACCTTAATTTCAATGAAGTACCATTCGAGATATATCTATGCATCATACAGTAATATCTTTAACTGGTTTCGAATCACTCGATGCTTTCTCAACTCAAACATAAAAATATTGCATGGTCTTTGGTTGGATTCATCCAGTTTCGAATTATGTTGACCACACTACTATATGCTGGATAAATTAAACATAAAAATTAAAATACATTTACGGCAAAAGTATCCTATAAAAAGTAAAGGTATCAACAACTTTGGTGTTGATGATTGATTATACAATACAGGTTATCGATTATTATGAAAAAGATTCCAGGGTTCTGCAGATCAGCTGTTGGTTTTAGATTTTCCGGGTTCTGTAGAAACATCACGAGCATAATAAGGTTGTTACATCGTATTTTGGATAACCTTACTCTCAGAGATCCCAACAAATCTTTCGATGATTGGCCAGGTATTTAACAAAATTAATCCAAGATAAATTTAATTATTCCTTCTGTTGTAACTAGATTATAGAATCTTCAAAACTTCAACTGGTATCTCCGTGGGTCTCAGAACATCACAATACATCATAGTTCGCGTTATAGGATAGTTGAATCTCCTAAAACGTGGATAATTCGTACTGCGTTGAATGGAATCTAAGATATAAAAACTCCATCCTCAAAATACATTATCAGGTTGTGATTAATAGGGTTCATAAATGAGGTTTTTGAAATGACAAAAAATATATAATTTATTTAAATATTTCATTTTAAATTTATTGCATATAATTCTTAAAATTAAAAATAAAAATTATTTCAACAAAAAATTACTATGATTCATTGTAAATTGTGTTATTATTCATCATCACTGTCAAACTTTTTTTCTAATTGGCTGAATATCCTCCCCACTTTATAAATTTTCTTCTTGGTTTTCAAATGTAGTTTGATTTTGGTATTTCCTGAAATAGGTACCTGAAGTAGGTATTTCATACCTCCAACGTGTATATTTACAAATCTTTCGTTGCCCAAAGTGTAAGCAATCAGTATTATTTCTGTTAGTGGATCTAAAATAACCTGTTTTGAACCATTTGAGATAAATAACAAAGGCCCCCAACATGCATTAAGTGATGGCTGTTTAATTTCCGTACCTTGTACAAGCCAAACTTCAAAAAGTGCTTTACCTTCTCTATTTTCTAATCTGTTGAAAATGGCTTCAAAAAGTCCAGAGCTGTATTAATTGAGTGCAATTAAAGGAGGAAAATACAGAAGGTGATTCAGCACATTCAGGTGATTTAGTTCCTTACTATGACTACTACGATTTTTTTCAAACAAAGCTTTCCACTTGAGGGATAAACCAATTATAAAATCAATACTTAAATAATAAAAATTGAGACATCCATGCTTTTAGTGTTGCCATAGATACACTTTTGACGTCATTGGAGTTATTTGAAAGTCCAAGTACGAAGAACGTCTTATAAGGAAATTGCGTCGCGTTATAGGACAACAGTTTAAATTTTTACTGTGCCGTATATAGAAATCGCGATATAGCAGTTTTGGAAAGATCCTCTGCTACCAGTTTCAACTGAGAAATTAGACCCATTAATGCCTTTTTGGTACATACACTTGTAGAACCAACTACTTCCAGGTTCACGTAAACAGAGTTGCTAACATCTACTTCTAATGAAAATGTAGCACGCTTATCTTTATACGATCTTAAAAATTGAAGACTGATTTGGAAACGTTTTAGCTCATAGTTAAATCTTGAATAGCCTTTTTAATTCCAACAAAATTTTTCAGTGAACGAATGTGATATAGAGGGGTAGTTCAACAAACATGTTCACATTGGAACTATCGCTTTTAAAAATATTTATTTATTTCGGTAACAACTTGGTTGACACAGATACAATAACATCGATAAAACGTCAGTATTGATTTAATAACGCCTTGACCTATGTGCATTTTATTTGAATTAGTTCTTGCGATATATATTTAGTTTCTCTAGATCTAACGAGATAACACTCTTGAATTTATAAATAAAATTTTGTTGGTTGCAGTTGTTTGCCAAAAAAATCGCAATAATAAACCAATATGTACACATACTACATATACACTTAACGACGTGATCTTTATTATTATTGTTTGATCGTTACCTAAACACTTGGTTAATCCATTTACTGTTCGTTCTTCAAGTGGTATCTCAAGAATATTTTTAGAATTTTTGACGTGTATAAAATATTATATTAAAAAATAAATGGCCGGAAACATACAACAGAAACGTATTTTGAAAACTAAGTGGGAGTGTGATTGGAGCGAATTACACTTAGTTGGTTTGTATATAGGGAAAGCCAGCTTACGACAACAAGTGTATAATTCGCCACCATGCGTTATAAACGTACCTAAGATTTTACCTATTATGTCGCGAGCGCATGTCGCGATTGATACCTTGAACAGCGAGAATGATGAAATATTCACCGAAAATACATAATACATATATGGTTTTGAAGCACGTGCTTTCTATTAATGTAAATTCAAAACAAACATAAGGCTATAAATAGATTTGCCAAACAAAAAATAGAAAAACAAAACACCAGACACACCCTCCAACACGACCTTCTGCTAGTTTAATGAACTCGGCTGCGCAAAATTAAGAATTCATTGGGTTAATTGTGAGAAAAAAAAATGAAATACCAAAAACTTTCAGTTTACCTTCAAGCAAATCAAGATTTGAAATTAGAAAAACTTTCAAATTTGCATAACTTTTGAAATTAATCAAAAGGACATTGATATTTAAACCAAACCAAACCGCGTGGTTTTGAAATTAAAATTTATTGTATTACGTAACGTCTCGAAACGTAACGCGTAAGAAAATATTCGCGCGGTTGACAATTAAGAACATTTATTTTAATTCTTGTCACTACTGGCCGAGTGCCAACACAATAAAATAGGCCCGACTACCGAAACATAAAAATTTGGATATAAGTAAACTACATCCTCCTCGTTTATTGTGTATTATAAATAGATTATTGCCTGATTAGGTAAAATGATATAGTTTTCGATGAATATTCATCTCAATCTTAATATAAGTCTTAATTGATCGATTATTAAATTATAAAATGACGTAAATTGACTATTTGGTACGCACGTGATTTTTTATATATTTTTTGGCATTCATCCATATTCATTACATATTGTATTCTCGGGTTCGATTCAATTTTGGTATACGAATTTATTTTGTAGGTCGGTTAAGATGAGCACGCGGTAATTTTATTTTTGCAAAATAATATTCGAAAGTACAGCAACGGAGTTTTTTAATAGTCATAATTTTTATGTAAATGTGACTATATCGTTTTGGATTTGGTTCATGATCTTCACCGTCTACGTCAACGATAACAATAACCTTCTGGAATCCGTGTTTAACTACATATAATTACATATAACTACATATAATTTTAACTACATGTAATATAGTCAGAAGCAGAAAAATATAGGTCACTAAAATGGACTAGTTGGTCTTAACTGATAAATTGGCGATATGCTAAGATTTTTTAGAAAACTTTATAATCACAGTTAACGTTTGACTTGGAGGAGGATTGCTCTCATGTTGAAGAAAATCGAGTCATACAGACAGAAAGAGTATTAGGATGGTCCGGTTTTTAATGGCTTTGTCATATAAATCTGGCTGAATTTGCTGGATGGCGTGATTGAGCTGGATGGCGTAATTGAGCTGGTAGGAAGAAGCTAAAATGCGTTATATCGCACGATAGCGATAGGATTAACGTGGTTGCGACGCGAGAGAACCATACAATCAAATTTTTTGTACATAATGTCGTGGCATGTACTGTGTAGCACCGTCCTATTGCAACTACAAGGCGTCTGTATTCATAACATCCAATTCAAGCTATATAGTTGAAGTTGCTTATCACCGATCTCTAGAGATTGTCAGTGTAAGTTATAGTATTTTCACTTTCGGTTTGGAAGATAGTATTATATCTCCGGATGTATTTGCTGGTGTATTTCGTGTGGATTGGTTTCGCCCCAAAATTGACAAATGTTGCCTGTTCCCTATGCTCAGAGCCGAATCAGTGAATACGGTGTAGCCTATGGTCACGTTGTGAATGGTGGGAAGTTGACTGCCCCAGATTTATGTCGATTAACGTACAAATGCTCAGCGGGTAATTTCAAAATTGTTTAAGAGTAACATTAAAAATAATTTGGCCAAGTAGTGAAGATATACTTAAAAATGCTGACAAGTTTCAATTTTTACACTAATTGTTGGCATGAATTGGAGTCTATATTATGTCATGGCTTCGGTGTAAAGTACGACGTTAAAAATAACTGCAGAAGAGTTGGGTGAGCTAAACTAAAATAAATGTAACAATTTGAATTTCTCACCATTTTTATCCGCAACACATTTGTCGTAAAAAATACTTAACTTTAAATTGATTAAACATTTGTACCAGAAAACCGCAGTTGAGATTTTAAAGAATTTGCTGAACAACGTATGTATCTCCTGTAATGAATAAGTCATTAGTTTGTACAATTTTTCGCTTCCATATTTTTAGCAGTTCATTGATTACCCGAATACAAATGATTTTGACAGAAAATTGTGGTTGTGAAACATTAATTGTTGGTTGCAACAAAATTATTTCCGAAACATTAAATTATTATTACAGGGTGTTAAATTATATAAAGACTTTTTCGGAGACTATAAATTTAAATAGTCTGCCTGTACAAGAGGACCTCTGCGTGTACAAGAGGACTAAATTTTTCTTACTCTGTCTTCTATACTGCAAATAGTCTGATTAAATAAGACCGAATTATTTTGACCTTATTTACATGATGTTGGTTTAAGAAAGACTCATAAAGCTGTGGTTTTGAGTTATAGCCTCACCGTGACCAAAAAAGTGAACAAGCATTGCGTGACATAAAAAGAGATTGTGTGTAAAAGTAAGTACGTTTAGCATACACCGAATAAGAAAGAGTATATATGTATATTCAATTTACGAATAATTTAAAGCGCTACAACTGAAAGAACCTGTGGTTTTCTATAAAATTAAGAACCAAATTCGTGGGTTTCAAACATCCAGTTTAATGCAAATTCTATCGGAAAAGATTCGCCGAAGAATTTTAAAAATTAAGATCTATGATGAAAGTTTAATCATATCAGAAATGTTAAATTTTATGGACTAGGTTATTGAAACCGAATCAATGCATATTTCTTATGTGTAAAGACATGTGTAAAGACTATGACAGATGACGAGTATTTGCAGTTATAACACCTTTTCCATTTGGGACTAGACAACTTTGAACTTTCACTGTGAACGCATCCTTAAACAAATAACCAAACTGTCCGTGTCAAAACATTCTGTAGAGACAACATTTCCACTATGGTAAAGTGTGCACAGTCGAACAACGTTCACAAAGCATTAAAATTTAATACAAAAATCCCGAGTCGGTGACTCCAACTTCTAGAGTGTTATTTTCAATGTTTGGTCGTTATTATCGTCCCAGTAGACGACAAGCAATTCATAGTCATAGTTTAGTCTAAATATTCGCTGCTGGATGGATGTTCCAGTGGAACTGAGATAACGGAAGAGACAACCGAACCAATTGGGCATCGCTCAGTCCATTTCGAATTTGGCGATCTTGGCTTGTACTCAGTTTTTCGCTTCTTGACTAAACGGCTTCGGTGAACAAACAGAATCTGCGTTATTGTCAAGTGAAAACATAGTTATGTGCTTCAAAAAACACCACTTCGTGCACAAAAAGTAACTGTTTTTTTGCTGGTGGTGTCATTGGACCATTTTTTTTTGTCATTGGACCAATGGAGTTTGCTGCATGGACTGACATCATAATTCGATGAACGTGTTATATCCAGATATGGTCCTGTCGATTGACCGCCTGAATTGTGTGATTTAACACCTCTAGACTTCTTTTTCAGAGGCTTAGTTAAATCATTGGTCAGAGTCAATACTGAATGAGAAATAGCGGCCTTTTCTGTCAAAATGTGTGGCTGAGTCATCAAAAACTCGGTTCAACGAATCGACATCAACAAACCTGCTGGTGCTGGACATATGAACGATGTCTAATTCTATACATAAATACCAATAGTAAAATTTTAGAGATATCTCAACTAGTTTGCGTTTTATTTAAACAAAAAGTTGTCCTAATTGGAAAACCCTTTGTATGTAGTTTCCTTATCTTTGTTACTAGGCCTTCCAAAGTGATCATTAAGAAATAGCCAAGTATGCTTGCATTCTTTATGACGAGCCATTTCGTGACATACGCCGAACTTTAATTGTGTTAAGATAATTCCTGTTTTGGCCATCAGTTCTACCTAAAAACACTGTAGTGGTCCAGGAGGCGGAAAGTGATGTTTATCTAATATTTACCTAATTCTTATAGAAAACCCACAACACACGACTCTCGTAAAAAGCATACATTAAGCTCTTCTGTTAGTTAAAATACACTTAGTGAAAATGAAAAAAATCATATAATAAGGTTAAGAAAAGAATAATCGCGAGGTTATAAGTCCGTTACGTACAATATACATATACAAGAATTATGCATCTGATGAATAGCGCAGGATTAATTCATAACGATTACATAAACATCATAATAAAATAGTTTAGCATAAAATATAGTTGTGTGTATACAAACCCAAGATGATTAATTTTGTATTATGTATATAGATTTGGGCGAATGCTCAGAGGTTGCATGTTTAGCACTTTCTGTATAGTAAACCAACCGAACGAATCAATCATCTTAGGTTTGTGTATGATATACACAGATAGTTTTTTTTTTGATTAGGTGATTATATATTTTATATTCTTTTGTTTTGTTTTTCTTTTTGGCTTATATTAAATTTTTTCAGGTGTTCCGAGTGCCTGAAACGGCTACAGTACTTCTCAGGTACGATATATAAAATCAATTTTTATAAATAATAATTTAAATATTTTTATATTATTGTTGTTGGACGGATGATGTAAAATTTTTGAATTTTCTAATTCTTGTGTCGGAAACTATTTTTTGTTCTGTTGTTTTTGTTGTAACAAAATATCAATTTTAATTAGTTAGATATGTCAGAGAAATAGTTATTAATTTATACAAATTTTAATTTTTCACGACACACGATATTTTATTTTTTATTTGTCTTTACTATTTCTTTATAGTTTCTAGATATGTGAAAAGTAGTTCTCACTTAATTATCATTTAGTTTGGTGAATTGTAAAATGTGACACGGATGGGTGATACTTTATTAAGATAAATGCGAGTTAAATTGGATAAAAAAATGAACAGTCACTGTCAGACTAATACGGTCTTCATTCAAATGCTGTTAGGTATAATCTTGTCAGATCTAACATTGGTTTATATTTATATTTCTGGACTAGTCTACTGAAAACTGTCTGGAATTTTTTCTCCAAAAATCGGAAGTTTATTATTGTGGAACAATTTTGCCTCTGTTGTATGTTGAACCTCATTGTTGTAGATGGAAATTCAAATTAAAAAAATAATCACAAATATACCCTTAGCCGCGATCATAGCCTTCAAACGACCGATAAAGCTATTTTGCATGCAGCATGAAAGTGGGTCTGCGGTATTATGGCCCATTCTTGGCGAAGCGCTTCCTTTCGATGATCGACACTAAGGTATTTTTTTGTCCCAACCTTGTACTCAAACCGAGAAATATAGCTTAATTTGCCGGTGAATTTATTGGCGATTTGGGCAGTGGAAATGAACCGCGGATAGTTGTTTCTCAGCCAATCTTGATTGACGCGTACTTTGTGACTCAGCGCCGAGTCTTGTTGAAAAGTCCAGACTCTGCTGCCGAAATTTGTTTTGTGCCTAAAGCTTCAACCCTCCCTTCAACACATGATCCCGATAAATTTGAGCATTTATCTTGATGCCACGGTCCAAAAAACCGAGCGGTGAATGGCTTTCGAGTGTTAATTCGTTGGTCTAAATTTTTATTAGAACGACCGGGCAAGTAAATCCGGTTGTTTTGCTTGTTCATAAATTGCTCAATAACGAACGGTGACTTATCGGAGTAAACTAAATTCGGCAAATCGCCACTTTCGTGCAAGTGTAACAACTCCTTTGCTTTTTTCACTCTAACCACTTTTTTGAGCATCGGTGAGACCATGCGTTTAATGTAATTTCAAGACCTTTAGTCCAAAACTGCATCCGTTCGAGCGAAACTTTCGCAAATTTAGCTCACGCCACAATCAATTAATAAAATCGATATTTTGAGTTAAGTTCTTGTAATTCGCTAGTGCTGTCGCATCACGACTGTGTGAATCGTACAGTGTGAACATCAAGTCTGGTAGCATATTCCTGATGAGATAGATTTGATCTTTTCGATCACACAGTCATTCAACGACGTCATCATTATCAGATCGAAACCACCAGTAAGCTACACGCTTCAATGTTGTAGTGCGTTTCGGTTCACCACCATGGCGTTTTGCAATGCTGTCAGTATCGTTAGAACGATTTATGGTGCGATACACAAACATTTTTTCACATGCAGATGTTTTAACTGATTAACAATATGCGGCTGTGGTTTTCCAGCCGAATATAGAGCAATCACACTATTACGCTTGAATTCCATTGCGGATAACTTTTTTTCTGAAAATTTCCCACTAAATGGCTATTGTACACGATAAAATGAACTGTCATTAGTATACATTTGAGCACTCTGTCAACACTGGTTTGACAGAAATGACAGTCTGAAGTTGGTAACACCTCGTGTCAGTCACCCTGTATTGGCTCCAAATTGTTTTAAACCCAAAAGCCTTCGAAAGGAGAGAGTCAGATTGATCTCTATATACACACAGACAAGGTAATGACCACATGAACACAGAGTTCAATTGTCTATTTTAAATAGTCTAGAAGGAAATGTCCATACCGGTACTAATCTGACCTGCACAACTCAATCTTACTTTACTCTTAATGATTTGAGTGATCTTTATATCATTCCGAGATATTGTTTTGTTTAAAACGGAGGAATATCATTGTAAATTTATTGAGCTAAGCCAGAAAATAATCACAAGATGACAGTTTTGATGACTTAACATACCAACGATGATTGTTCATATAAAGATAATTAGTCACCATTTAAGAATATTTTTCATCATTCGAAAGTTGTTTAAAACCACCATTCTACTTGTAATATTCATACCATAAGTCATTTTAACCATTTAGTTTAAGATTTGTATCGGAAAGCATCACAACATAAGAAAAATAGTATTAAATTATTAATATATCGTCGCCTGAGTTATATTTTGGCCGTATAGTATATGATTTATATTTTTAACGAATTATGATTTTATCAAAATTGTTATAAGTACATACTATATATTTTAAGTAATGGAATCTTATTTTTGGTAATACCCATGCAACAGCCAAATTTACATAATATTCACCTAATTAGATTATCTTTTTAATTAAACCAATAAATATTTGTATTTTGGTCATTTTTGTACAATTAAGACAACTGAACTTGAGACAAATACTCAATAACAATCGTTGGTAACCACAAGTATAACAATATTACAAGCCTGATTTCATTTTAAAGAGTGGGAAATTCTTGGCTTCTATATTTTACAAATAATTGTATTTCCTACCTTAGTGAAATAAAAGACATTTGTGTATAAAATTAGGTAATGATTGTTATTTAAAAATGCTATGTCGGTAGCAACAATTTTCATCCATTGTGCACGTAATAATAGAATTATCCGGAGGAAAACTTTTTGTCATTTATCAATGTAGTTCTCAAATTATTTGTTGTTATTTTCATTAGAGCGAAAGTGTGTTCAGCTGGATTGAACAAGTGGTAATTGGAAAGGAAATAATATTTAGTGTATCAGACGTAGAATTGGATTTTCCAAAGTCCCACTTAAATGTCTGGATATTCTTGGCGGATCGTTGTATACGTATAATAGTCCAATGTCGTGAAATTGCACGACCTAGACGACTAGTTGTCTTCACCATTTCGGCTGATAATGCCTTTTTCGAACAATGGAAAACGTTTCAGTGCGTAAAACCGGTTAAGTTTTTCTCTTCAATCGTATAGGGAATTAAAAGTAAGTTTACATAGCATTATAACAGAATCACTCGTGTTTGAATGTGTATAGGCTTCTCAGTTATCACGTTTTCTGTAGCCCAAAAATTGGATCATAATCTCGGTTTTTAGCTAATTTTATTTCAATATTTTCCAGCGTGGATCACGCGTATATCGTCGACTCATTTCGTTGATAATCGGTGAAATAACCACTTTCCAAAATGAACCAAAAGAAGCCACATCTTTTATTATTGACTACACTGAACCAAATGTACCACTCAATATAACAAATTTTAGCGACAAAAATATTGATAAATATTTGTCAGTATTTTTATTGTTTTTTTGAAAAAATTATTGCATTCTGATAATTTATTTTCATTTCGAACTAGAATATTACAGTTATATCTTCATTTATATTTTTTAACAAAAATATAATTTTTTATTATTCTTAAGGCTGATTTTCATTATGAAAAAAATTTTGTCAGTATTTTTTACTGAAAAAACCAAAGCGAGAAAAAAATTAAAAATTCCATTAGAGTGACTGAGATCGTTTTTTCTTTTTTTTATAGTGGATATATTTTGGCAGCTGCGTTTTTTTAAAAAAAAGACAAAATACACTTTAAATCTACAACAATAAATTCAAAAAAAATAAACTTAACATAATTATTCATTTTTTCAATTATTTTCACAATGAATTAAGATGAATGACACAAAACGAAATGTTAAAATTATTCATTGACTATAAAAAGTCATCCATATTTATTTTTCCTATAAAATATTTCTCCAGTACTGAATAAAAATACTTCTCTTGATTATTTTGTCAGTTCTGCTATAATTATTTTCTCAGTAACCATAAAAATTTATTCAGTACTGAATACATTTTTTATACTGGAAATATTTTTTTTATTTCACTCTCACTTTAAGAAAAAATATAAATTTTTTATCCCGCCTTGACTATTTTGTCAGTATTTTTTCATAATGGAAATAAGGCTTTAATCAACAATTAATTATTCTTAACAATTATTTTTATCACTATGATAAAAATCTATTCTATATGATAAATTTATCAGTTTTTCTTAAATGTTCTAGCTGATCAGTTTATATGTTAAGTGAACATCATTCTAGATCGATAAGAAAATAGAAATTTGCGAAAGTTGCCGAATCTTTATCGGTTTTATATTGTATATTGATAACGAATTTTTCAATGTGATCGTAATTTTTATCAGCTTGAACAATTATTTTTTTAAGTTTATATAAATTAATAAAACCAATAATTTTAACTTTACATTCATCTAGATCACTGATTAAATTTATCTCCGATTGTTGCATATGAATTAATAATGGGAATTTTATACAGCAGAAAATGTTAGCAGTATTTCCAGTATAAATAATATGTTTGAATATTTCCTGGCTTGACAGATACACATACAACGAAGACAGTATAAATGTATTGATAGGTACCATCCCTTGCATATACGTCTAAACGTCATTGAAGTTTAAAGTGCTTACCTTAACACTTCACTTGGAATAATGAGCTGATCTTTTAAAGTCCGATATTGAAGCCTCGAATATGATATAAACGAATTGGATATATTTTATCCCTCATATTCAAATGCTTTATGCAAGTTGAGTAGCGCGTTTGCTATAGATGTATGTGTCTCGATTGTTTAAATCAAACTAAAATCAGTTATACTCGTGAACTTAGTTTTGGATATGGTGAAACTTAGAGACTATATACCAGAGCAAAAATAATAGTTTAAAGGTTTGAAACTGTTGAAAGTACCCCAAAGAAATTATTTAAGGAATGATTGTGATAAAATTTTTTGGCGATTTATATGAGTGGTTTTTTGGTCGATTGTTTTTAAAAAGTTAAAATATTTTATTATTAAATATTATTGTAAACACGAAAAATTTTAATCAAAGATCTGTACTGAAAAAATTAACAATTTTGATCAAGGGAATCCATGTTTTTACACAATTTTTTTGAGGATAGCTACGAATGAACGTCTAGCATACAAATATTTACACAATTTTGCTACAACGAGTCTCAGCTACTTATCATTATCAAAGAGGCCTATTAAAGTCCAATGGGGGCATATTCTCGTCAACTCATTGTCGCATATGCCTAATAAATTAGCATATGTTTATCGTTGGTGAAAATATTGTTTATTTCATTTTTGTTTCACTGTGGGCAATGGCAGCATCCATCTCGATGATAAACCCTTTTCATGATGGATATTTAAGTTTGTGTTCAATTCATGAGTTTATATCTAATGGTAGATATCGAGCAGAGCCTAATAAACGGCATGATACTTACATTTCCTCACACGTCTTACAATTCAAACTAAGAAACGAATTGACTGATATTGATCTTTTGAGATGATTGCAATACACCCAATCTCAAGCTAGTCCACTTTCAAAGCTACATCAGAACAAAACTACTCGATAAGTTTGTCAAAAATTTTAACAGTTGAGATTTGAAGAATGGCGCTAAACGATGATATAAACACCGGTACTTATCGTGTTATTTTACGAGAAAGATTAAGATGGTAGTATAAGTTAGTAAGTATCCTAGCATCAATCTATAACATACCCTGGACCATAAGCAGGTTTGGCTGATTTGGCATATATAGATAGGTTTTGCACGTTTTACAGAAGGGCTCAGTTGTTTCCGTTGTTATGAAAATAGCTTAGCCCTTCTGTGAATAAAAATTTCTTTTGCATCCTGCCCCAATTATGATTCACACTATTTTCTCATATTTTTTATTGTTTTTCTGGCAGCATTTCCCTACGTTTTGTTTTCATTTCTCTCGAAGATTAATTATTTTTGTGTGACAAATTTCATGCAAAAATGTGTTATGCGGTTTGTAAATGCATTATGACTAGAATTGACATGATACATTTTATGACTAGAATTGAGTGATCGAATAAACAACAACCAATAAAATTGAATTGATATGTTGGAGGCCAACGTATTAATGTATAGCTCTTTGCCATTAATCACAATCAAATTGATCAACAACAAACAAATTAATCCATAATCGTAACATATAAGATATTAAATAATTTCGGTTTATAAATATTAAAATAATTTAAATTGGTGCTCATTCGATCGAGATATACGCGATCTAAAAATACTTGTATCAAGTTTTTTTGGCTCATAAGCCACAGCAATTAGTTAATTCATGATACCACAATGCCAAGGTTAGCACAATGTATTCGAATTGAATATTTTTGCGTTTAATTAACGTTAATAAAAAGTTATCATTGTCATGGGAAGTATACAAACGCGCCTCAACTAAACGAATTTTCTAATGCCCTGATAAAACGAATCGCGCGCGGGGTAACCAAACTAAATTAAAAAATTGAATTTATTAATTACATTGATTCTAATCAATATTTAATTAATCCCGAACAAACGTTTTATTGGCGGTGGGTATATAGATATCGAACGGATATGATAAAATTTACTGGATTATGTGGCTAAATGTGGGAGAGGCGAGTTTGGGGTTTACATCGAAATTTATTAACATAATATTGTGTATTATGGTGGAATATAACAGGCATGGTAAAACTTTATTAGATCTGCGGCCGAATTCACTTAATCTCTCGTTATGTGATCCATTATAAAAGTTAAATACTTGCTGCAGTGATTAATGATTTTAGTAAGTTGTCGCTCCGTAAGTCAGGTTGTACTATGCCAATACGAACTAAAACTTACATACATTTAAGGATATAAACTGTTGTATGTTGCCTGGTGAGATTCGTCTGGTATTTTTTTTCCAGTAGTTTGTCTCTTGTCTTATATAGGTCTTGCCTTCCATCAGATTTTATCATAAAATAGCCAAGTTGAATTTGTTAGCGACCGTAGAAAAATAGCAAAATCGCCTAGTGTTTTAATTCTTCTTGGGATGCGGAAGCTCATCTCGAAAACAAACTACCTATCTGTCACGATAATTGAAGTATGAGAAAGTTTAACCGTCGATATGGATATGTGTCCACAGTGAAACAAAATAGGAATCACTCGACAACTTTTTTACCAACAATTTAATGAAAATAAGAAAATTCCGGAGCAGTATCCTTATGTTGGTTAGTTAGGGAGATTCTACCTCAATTATGATATACGCATCAAGATCCACAGTCAATATAGCAAAACAAATTGAGCTACGCTACGAGTTGCTCCTCAATATACAATCCCTTGGCTACTAGATCATTGAACTAACCCTTGGATTTTTGAAAATTTAAATAGCAATTGAAGTATGAACTGAAATGTTCTCCCAACCGAAAAAGTGTAATTTTATAGCTACTAAAATAAACTACTCGACAAATCTCGTGTCGTTCGAAAAATAACATTGAACGATAGTTGTATTTTTAACAAGAACCCTGTGTCTTATAGATCAGTGTTCCATTGGATCACGGATTTTGATCGAAGGATTTAGGACTCTTGTGCGTCGAACGTTTTCATCTATAAGAAAACGTTCGACGTACAATAGTTTTGACTCAAACGGTCTTGCTTGATCCGTTGTTTTGCAAGAGGTATTCCAAACTTTAAAACGTATTACGCGACAAATGATTAACCGGTTCCAATTCGTTACTTCTCAGCGTTTCCATTTGTTCAAGATGGACGCTGGAGCGAATGAACTCCTGTGTATATTATATTTTAGAAGAAGTACATAGTTGTCGCGGGGCGCAGTTTGACCAAGTTTGATATATAAGATTATGGACATAAATATCTTAGAATACGATACCGCATTTTATATTGCGTTTCAGTTTCGGCAGTTATAGCTTAAACTATTATCTACGCATTATAAACGTTTTGTTTATGATTTACGAGATTATTACGACATTATATACCTACCTTCCCGCTCGTTTTATTATTTTAAATACGAATTACACCCCCAAACGACCTTTAATAGTTTTTACTATGCGACCTTGATTTTCTTCTTTGTTCGGTGGTATTGGGAAAACAGATAGGATACTAATTGAGTTGTATCGACCAATTTAAATTTAATAAACTTAAAATTAATGTATAATAAAATAGGGTCTTATAGTACAAGGGCGGAGTAAGATGTCTGGTAAAATTACAACAGAGGGTGCGACAGTCGATCCCAGATGTGATGTCACCACTTTTCACTAGATGAAATTTAAATGTTCAGATTGTTTTTTGCGATGTACGTGGCATCGATTACCTCTAATAGGGGGGAACAGTTAATGGCAAATATTACTGCAACTTATTGGACCGTTTCAACGATGGTTCAAATAAAAACGCCCATAATTGGCGAATAAAGTTCTCTTCCATCGAAATCATCAAAATCCATAAATTGTGATTCGAATTGATTCCACAATCCGCCATATTCTTTAGACTTAGTCCCCTGCAACAATTTACTGTTCCGAACTTTAAGAAATGGTTAGGCGGAAAGAGATTAGGCTCTAACGTGTCGATGCAATAGACGCCTATTCGGAAGGATTGGAGAAATCGTATTATTGGGAAGGGATCGAAAACTTGGGAAAACGTTGGACTAATGTTTCAAGCGTTGAAAATTAAATTTCTTTTTGGCCGAAAATATTATTCCTTGCTTCATTTTTACCAAACTTCTCATTCCGCCCTCGTATATGGTCTATAATATCGAGTATATATACTTACTTATATATACAAACTTCAATATTCTAATATCTAATCTAACGTTTTTCTATTTTGTTTACATTTTATATCGATTTATTGTATCTCTCGATATTTTGTTGGTTGAATTTTATACAAAATATTGGTTTATTGTTTACATAACATTCTATTGAATAAAAATTGTGTTAGGGTTTTCTTGGAAATGAAAATATTGATCTACAGTTTATTAAATGAAAATTGTCGAAATTAAAGGACTTGTTATTGTTCACGTGTTTATTGAGTTAATTAATAGAAGCGTGTTTGCATTATCTCTACCGAATATAAAATCCAATCTCATTCCACCGATATATAACCGATCGATGCAGATAATTGAAATTCCGAAATTTATTACTTTGGAAGTTGGTGCACGCACGAAATAATATTATGACTCTAACAACAAAAGTGGATTCTTCTTAAATGATCTGATGCAGTAATTTGTTTTCCTTAATATGCGGGATTTGAATCTGAAGTTGGGGTGATACGAATCGTTTTTTTTCCACCGTCTTAAAATTTTGCCATTTTAATGTAGGTCTTCAGAGCCGTGAAATGTTTCATCAACAGTAAGATGCTTGGCCAAAATATTTTCGGTCCGTGGCAAATGGTCTTTCACAATTTCCTACTAACATTCTATTTCGTTGAAATATTTCGACATGAAAATCAATCCTTACTTTGCTTACAATATTGTTCACAAACGTATAATCGAATAACTTAACAACAGGGGATGTTCTAATCCGTTGTTTTAATTGTACTCATACCTTGTAATGAAACTTGAGATTGCTATTATTCATCGGAGGAGTAACAAAATATAGGGTTTTTGCTGAAAAGAGTAATAAAGATATAAGAAAGGTTGGACTTTTAGCCAACAGAGTAATAAGAGACTGATGACAGTTGTATGACTGCCTTTAAAAAGATAAACTATTATTAGCATTTATCTCCAACCCTAATGCGCGACTTCTGAAGCAAGCTGTCTGACTTAAAAAAAATTATTGTGGAGCATTGGCATAGACTTTATCTTTGACGTGGTCTCATTAAAACAGTCTAAAAGTGTTAAATCACAAGATATAGATGGTCAATTGTGATCACCTCTTCGAAAAATAACACGGTCAAAAACATTTCTTGCAAAATTGCGATTGTTTTGTTGCTTGTGTGGCACGTAGCGCCGTCTTGCTGAAAATATAGTTGAGGATGGTGAGACTTTTATACAATGGTTCTTGGATTTTCTGAGCCGCAACTGTGATAATTCTCCTTATAAACGTAGTCTTCGAGGTAAAAATGGGCCTTATCACCGAACAATTTTTTTCGATGAAAATCCGGATCATTTTGATGCATTTGGAGGATCCAATCAGCGAAGATACGACGTTTATGGCGATCGATCGGCTTGAGTTAACGGAACTTTAAAAGCCTTAAGACTTAGGTCTTAAAGCAAAATTCGGTGGAGTGTCGTTTATGGAATGTCTAATTCCAAAGATCGACGAGGAATCACAGACGTAGATTTTCTTCAACACTACGGGTTACAGCAGCAATATTCTCAGTTGTTCTTGAGCGACGCACACGGTTTCTATTCACTAACTTGTCCCAACAGCTTAAATTTGTCCACCAGTTTCACTATTACTGGCCGAGAAGGTGCTTCACGAAGGCCAACTAGTATTTGCTTTATTTTTGCAACTATTAACTAAACCAATTTCAATGCGTAGTTGAAACGCGTATCGCACCAGTTTTAGAATGATGGCGTAGTTTTTACTTGTCAAAAGATGATAGCTTCAAAATTGACAGCTGCCCAAAAAGCAGGCTATTTAAAATGAAACCACTTTTGGGAAATCCCTTTATTTTAAATCGTATGTCTCATTATCAGTTTGAATTTATCTAGCCCTCTCTCATTTCCAAGATAAATTGAAGATTCTGATTGTAGAGTACAGACTCAAGGTTTTTCGTTGTCTTCATTCACTACGTGACTCATTGAAAATATTTCGGTGAACAAAATCAAGTTCATGCACAGTATGGCTTGGCACAAAATGATCATCGGTGGAATTTAAGTGAGACAAACCGAGGCTGATGCTGACACAATGACTGTGTGATTTGGATTAGATAAAGCTACATCCTATCTATATACTTAAATGTAGTTGACATAGGTCAAGAGGTTAGTGTTAGCTTTACACTCGAAAGCAAAATTTCGTTTGTTAAATCAAGGAAAGGAAGTGGAAAGCGGTACGTGTTCCTCCTTGGGGATGTGATCACTTTAATATAAAAGCATTATTTTTCTTGATTGGTTTAGTAATGACCGCCACTATAGTGAAGATTGATTGGATCGATTTTGATACTGAATTAGTTGAGTCGTCGTAGAATTCTGGTGTTCGAAAAGGAGAATCACTGTCATGTCGTTTATATTTTTCAATCTCATGTATACGTTCGTAATACCTGTGTGATTGGATTAAGTGGCAACGAATTTAGAGATGATTGATTCAGAAATCAACAAGCCTAAAACTGAATTCTTAGTGAAATTTAAGTATTTTAGATTGCTCATGCCGATAGTATTGAAAGAGGTCCGATGTATGGTTCAGATGTGTAGGTCACTGGTTGCTTAGGTTGATATTCAGTTGCCTACAAGTTGATTTAACAAAGATGTGCCATTGTCTGTAACTCCCAAGAAAGGATAAAATTGGTCGATAATTTTGTTATAAATTTTCGGAATTGGTTACGTGAGACGAACGTTATTGCAGTAATTTTTTGTAATTATCTTCCACGATTGTTAGCCGTAGATCAGATATATGTACAAGATTTAACGACATTTTTATTTTTAAAATATCGAAACAATAACAATCTTGAAAGTAGCTATAATTTTTTTTTTAACATTCAAGACGGCCAACCAACAATCTACTATAATCTCAATGTTTTCCTTATTTATTACAGCGGCGGTATAAAATTTTCGGATCTAACAGCAGCTGAAGGTGAGTCTTAAACTGATCATAATTATCATAAATAATTCAAATTTATTTTACTTATAAAATCTAACGAGTGATAAATGGGGTGACACTAACAACAATAATAAATACTATGTACTAAGATTGTTTAAGAAGCTAAAAATTAAATATTTGTAACAAAAGCAACAAAAAATAATAATAACAATTAACAGGGTGTGATATATGTATGTCATTTATGTATGACGACTTGCTAGCTATCCTTGAGACTATTTAAATCTGATTTTCAATTTAATTTAATTTTTCATTAACACACAACTCTACTAAATTATTTGTATAACAATATTGTATATTCTGTTTGACAATCAATACAATGCAATTCTTAATTGATATTGATCGATTGCAATTTGCATACATATACTCGTGTCTATACTCGCGATTTTAATTTAATTTTGTAATTAACCGCACAATCTACCTAACAGCTTTAATTTTTTATTTTTGTATATTTACTCCTTTTTGAATTGGTGTTAATTGGTAAAATATTAAATTAAATTGAAATGTATAAAATTTTAAAGCCGTTAAAATGAAATGTGCTGGAACGAAGAGTATTAAAGACGGAATACCAGAGCACAGTTTTGATGATGATACTCCATGTCCAAGATGTTTATCAGTTAGAGCTGAGAAAATGGGGGATGAGGGTGAGTTCATCATATAAAACAAACAATGAAAAAAAAATAAGAAAAGCATTAAAAATAATATATAATTATATGATAAATTAGAGGAATGATATTGTTTACATTTCATATCGCCAATCATATCTAATCAAAATAATAAGCTCTCATTCTATATATTGATTTGATTATGTTGTTGAGGCTTATAACCATATACATAATATAAAGCATATCTAATAAACTTGTATAAGAGTTTTATAGTATAACATCATGACCATATAACAACCATTTTATTAATAATTAATATTTTCATTCTTATTTATATACATTTATAAAAGTTAAAGCATAATAAAATACAATATATACCATATAGACAAAATTTTCTATTGACTCTTAATAATAAAAAATACATTCTTGCTTTTCATTTGATAATTTTCAATCGTTGCGCTTGATTTTACAACTCCTCTTTGTGAATACCATATGGAAAAACGAATCAACTCCAAGAAAAATAAAACCAACTAGCGGCTTGACATTATAAAAGGCTTCATCGGTTTTGATACCATGCCGTAATGTTAGTTACTACCGGATTGATTCGGATCTTGTGTTATCCACTTACCGCAAATTATTCTTTTCTCTTTTGAACTTATTCATTCGCCAAAGTTTAACTCTGCCATCCATACGTGAGAGTCGCTCTTATCAACGCTCGTTCATGTTCAGATTTTCACAAGGTATTTTGATATAAAAAAGTGGACGAGATCATGATACATATTCTCTGCAATACTTGATCACTCACGATCTAAGAAAGATGAATCTCGTTATTTCCCCAAAACATGAAGATATCGATAGTGAAAACCATTGCTCGGATATTTCAGTAAGGAAATTCTCCCATTGCAACTTAATCTAATGACACGTGGTTACCGAATAAAGGACACTCGAACGCCATAGCAAGGTTAACTTATAAAACAAAGATAAGATCGACCTGATATATGATAATATTTTCTCCACAAGACTACGATCTTTCAACTATAGAGCCAAAATCCTCCCTTACGAAAATGTTACTTTACTCCGGAACTCGCAATTGAATGAAACTGTTCATATCCAAAGTATAAAATTCTGTAATACAATTAATTTTAAAAATTTTGTAAAGACCTCTAGAAAGTCTTTTCCGGTTTATGGTAAGATCCATAAACAAGGAATTTTTCAATTCAAATATAGATGCCCAAACACAATGCCTTTTATCAAAGAAATAAAATTGATTTTATAATATTTTATGGGGTCGACATAAAGTCAGTTTAGATCTGATAACTTCCCATGTTCCAAAATCAATGTAGCATTACAAAATCTTACATAACCAATTAAAAAATTACATAACTTTACCATGCAATTGAAGCTGCATTTTGGATAGATTGCCAGCATAATTCTCCTCTTGAATGCTAGAAGCAATAAACCCTCGTATTCGTTCATCATCAGCACTGCACAATTTCATAATATTTCCGTTTGCCAGATATTAAGTCTCCAAAACTTAGCAGCTGAATACCGTTTCAGTATGTATTAATTATCTCCATGTCTCTCCCATTACTTATATTACATTTCAGGATACAAAATTATAATTCTTAATGAAATTCACTTTTCATTATCAAAATTTTCAATAGATTCAAAAATCATGATAGGCAAATTATTATATCAACCATTGGACCATTAAGCTGCGCACTTGCCTGAGATTGAAGTTTTGCCGATTACAATTAAAACTTATTCCTTACATCTTATTTATATAGGATACCAAACCCTTTCTACAACTAAGGTCGACTAGATAGCTTTTTTTCGTTCTATCATTTAAAAGTTTTCATTGTGACAATAAGGAACTTAATTATTTCTACAGAATCACATACCTTTTGATAAAAATCTGGTTCACATGTTTCTTACAGCCCACGGTTTTTTTCACTTTACTGCAATTGAAACGAGTCAGGAAGGTTAAAAACGAAGTTCGTCAAACCTTATCCAGATAGAAACACTCTTAAAAAAATAAAAGGTTCGCAATTGGTAGAGAGTCATAAATAAACAAGGATCGTTACGAACGGATTATACTGCATTTATTTGGCCAGTGAAACCAGTTTGAGATAATAGTCATTCTTAAACATGTTAGTGGTAAAAACTCTAATCTTTCTCGAGAACCCTCTGTTGAAATTCGAAATTAAAGGACCAGGACACCGTTGATTCCCTCTTGTATAGCTTCGACTATCGTGCATAATACTGACATTACATATAATTCTGATCCATGAATTCTACCGCTTATACAAGTAGTCATAGATTTGCTAATTGACATCGATCTTAAATATGAAATAAGAATTAAACTTCGTACATTTGGGTCAGTTATAATTTTAAACCCCTGTCTATAAAATTATAGATTGTGGTTCATTACAAACATTTTGGATCAGTATAAAAAATGTAAGGACAGTGATCGAAGCAACATGATCCAAGTGAGATCCATAAATTCATTATATCCATTAAAGTAAGGCCATAAAACATTTGCTCTATCAGTGAGAGTATCAAACAAATTCCTACTATCAAATGGAACAATTTTTTTCCGGATCTCGTGTTATCAGGCATAATCCGCCGACACCATAGTTATAAAATACTAAACTGTAGGTAGCACTTAACTCAAGGATGTCCTATATTGAACTTCTTGAAATTTGTGATAGTTACAAATTTGGGCCAATGGAGTGAACTAAGTTCAAAGACGGCATCACAAATCATTGAAACAGGTGCCGTGCATCATTCATCGTTCTAATTGAATTGTTTATTCTATACGGCAATACTACATTGAATATTTTTCCATATTCTATCGTATGGTGGTTATTTATTTAGATAGGATATACATACCAAGCCTAAGCAACGGTTAAGGTTCTTGCGTTTTTATCTTCGTATTAGGGATGTGTTTCTCGAGATGCTTGAGTGAATCTCGATCGTATAACACAAAATTGGATTCGCGACAAAAGGAACCTCCTATAGTGTGTTATTATTTTGTCAACTTATATCATTAATTTAAACAATTGGACCATAGCTATGGTCTTCTACGAATCTATATCCTCAGTATACATTGGTTAAACTATCTTGAAAAAATGATTTTGATTTTAGAATCCGTTGTTCACCGATAAAGCAGTTGATATTTTGAGATATTTTGGGCACTCGATCCACAGTCCATTCGCTAAAGCAGAAGATTTCTGCCTTGACTACAATATCTATTATAAGCTTCAATAAGAGTTTAACTACAATCTATCCTAACAGTTCGGAAGATGCAGGATCTGTTGTGGAAATGAGACATAATTATTAAGGAAGCATTTGTTGAAGCACATTGCAGTATCCAAAGTCAATATCACAATTTAGGTGAGCAATCGAGTTCAATTTGGGTTCTTGGTTTCGTTCCGTTAACTTAAATTAAGAACCCTTTTTCTGTCGGAAAGATTAGGAAGACGTTTATAACCATATTTTGAAAAAGGCAGATATCTTTAAGACGGAAAGTGGAGAAAGACCTTCACATTCAATACGGTCAGACTAAAGACCAACTAAAATATTAATTTGACTACTAAGGATGTTATCGTTTTGGAAAACATTCAAGAAGGCTGAGTCTGGAATCAAATGACTTCTGAAAGGATTTTATGTATTTTAAACAGATCGTCGGCCACTTTCAATGATGCTGCTGGCACTAGGACACAGATAAATATACACTCGGGGAGTAATATATGTACTCTCTTAAATTTCAACACAGTGCTATGCGAGATACTCTACGCTTCAAACTTATATTTTTGGAAGATAAATCTCAAATTGGCATAAAATATTATTCCTCTAATTTTCATAAAACCGCGAATTAATTAATTTGGAAGTAGAATAACGAATATATATGGACTTGGGGTTGCTTTTGTATTCCCGCTTTTAATAAAACAAAAATATTTAACAACCGATTTATGATCGATCATCAACTTACTAGAAATACATCTAACATTTGTGCTGTTTGTGTTTGTAACGCCTGTGCACACACAAATATGTGGAGGATACAATTTTGGCATTTGCATGCGTGGATATTGGATCAAAATTAGAATCATATGTTCTATCTGGACTAATCGATAATTTCCTTTCTTTATTTAGCATTCGTGTTCCAAGAAAATCTATTGCGGACGATGATGCAAATTGAAAATACATATTTTGAGTTAGGAAAAACTTGTACCCGGGATTGTTTAATTATATGCGATCGTGGTGCTATGGACGCAAGTGCTTGTGAGTATATATTTCTTGGTAAATTTGATTTAATGATTTCTAATCGATTCGGTGTTTAACGATGTGTAGACATATCAAAAGACAAATGGGAACGAATGTTGAATGGTAACACGTGGAATGAAGTTGAACTACGAGACAATCGCTATAATCAAATAATACATATGGTTTCGGCTGCAAATGGAGCAGAAGAGTTTTATACAATTGAGGTGATTTTGGTTTAAAATTATGTATTAAGTACGAATTACTAATTTAACTATTTTTTTCTTCCCTAGGATCATGCTAGTCGTACCGAAGGTGTTGAAATAGCACGTGAACTTGATTATAAATCGGCAGCTGCCTGGGTTGGCCACCCCTATTTCGATGTTATCGACAATTCAACAGATTTTGAAACCAAAATGAATCGTATGATTGAGTGTGTGTGTCAAAAATTAGGTATCGATACGGGTGATCGTCTATTGAAGACATCAAAAAAACTAAAGTTCCTCATTTCGGAACCATTGCCAAAAGATTCAGACTTCCCACCATTTCAAGATTTCGACGTTGTACATCACTATTTACAATCAGCTGGACCAAAAGTACAGGCACGTTTAAGAAAACGTGGCCAAAAGGGACACTGGAGCTATATCCATACAATTCGTCGACCCCATTTACATGGACAATCGGTTGAGGTGAAAACTCAACTAACACATCGTGACTACATGAATTTGTTGGCGCAAAAAGATACCGCCCATTTTACAATACATAAAAAGCGACGATGTTTTCTAGTCAATAATCAATATTTCCAATTGGATATATACAAAGAACCGGGTCATCCCAGGTAAGGCCACTTGGCATGCTAGTACAACATACTATATAACATTTATTTAAATTTTTCGTATTTGTTCGGTCGACAGATGCAAAGGACTTATATTCCTTGAAACATATTCGTCGCTCGACAGTGACAACCTAAAAAATTGTATGCCAAAATTTTTAAACATTATCAAAGAGGTGACTGGAGCTCCTGACTATTCAATGTTTAATCTATCGCTCAAGGAGGATTGGAGCAAAACAAAGAAATATTGTCATTCATTGCACGGTAAGCACGGTGTTGTTGCTAGTAATAATGTTGGCCCAAAATCCCAATCATTATCGCATTACGATTGTACTAATAGTGCTGAGGTTATGAGTGAAGATGACTAAATTGAACGAGTTCACTATACTAATAAGCATATTGTGTGTGTTATTGTAATTTTAGTAACTATGGGATAAAACCCGGGGGGTTATTATGATTATTATTATTTTTTTTTTGTTAATTTAGATTTTAATTTTGTTTTTTATTCGGGATGTGTCATGCATTTGTAGTTGTGTGGGAGGGTGGTGATGGTTTGTTTTTTTTTTTAATTTGGCCGAACGACACCGCTTATAAAGTCGCACAGGAAACAAAATTTTAACGGCAAACCGAGCGCGCAACCCAGTACATTTCAGTACAGGCACATCTCGAACCCTCTCGAATATTATATATAAATGATAGTAGTGTAATTATAAACAGCTGCAGATAATCCTAATTTATACTTTGGTTTTACATTGTGTAGAGATTTTATTAAAATACCATTTTAATTATTATATAAATTTTAAAAATTAATAAATTATTTGAATCAAATTCACAACTAATATTTTTGTTAATAACTCTGTAATAAATTTAATTGTAAGCAAATATTTTGAAACAAACAAAACTAACACTTTTTAGAACGTGGACTTTTTTTTTTGATTTAGAAAGTATTTTTGTAAATTTAGTAAAAAAAAATTTAGTTGAGGCTGTGATTTATTTGGATCACACGCACATCATAAAATATATATTTTCAATATTTGTGTACGTGTGTTTATATAAAAAAAAACTGATTGTGTGATGTTATAAATTGCGGCCGTTTTTGTTCGATTGTCCACTAAGTAGTGTGTCCAAAGTAGATTTGTAGCAAAATTATGTAAACGAGGTATTAAACGATTACACACCAACTATACGGACAGATCTTGATTTTATGCTTTGCTTAATAAATGCTGGATAGGTGGTTTTACACAAACACACACGCACACAGCAATAACCTAGATGCCTTTAACATTTAATCAACAATAATTTATCGTTCTGAAAGCGGCGGCAAAGTTAATTTCAGAAACATTTCCATCGTTTAATATCACGGTTGTATCTTTTGTGCTAACGTCTCTCGTCTAAAGCTGAAGTCGTCAATAGTTTAAAATGTATAAATATTAATAAATTCACGCAGCCCTGTGCATTCATATTTCGCATATAATATTGTGTGCAACCGATTTATTAATTAAATTTAATTTTAGTTTGATTTAATTATTGATTTTAATTATATTTTTTGTATAAAGATTTACTTAAAGATGAGGACCAAGTTACCAAGAATGGTTTCTCGCAAAAATTAGATGCGATTACAATAGTTAATGGATCTTCATAAATTTTAATTTAATTTTATATTTTTTGTTTTTATTTTTTAAATTTAATTTTATTGTTATATACATATATACTTACATACATACAACTTAAATGTTATTTTATGATTATGATTAATTAACTATTATTATAAATAAATAACTTCACCTCTTTCTATTCTATCTACGGTTAAATTTTATCATTTTATTGATATAAAATGACGTCAGCAATCGTTATCCTCCTTGTCCTGTTGAATCGAATTGTAAAATTTTATGATTTTCGATTCAACGATACGACGAGGATACGTTTTACTTTATTTTTAATAATTGTTACAAAACAAAAATAATGTGCTTTAAATAAAAAATTTATATAAATAAATAATTAAATAAATTAATAAATTAAAGATAAAAATTATATATAAATAATATATAAATTAAATTACCATCTCTGTATTTAATTACAAAAGTAAATACATAAAACTACTAACAGACTCCCTAACTAAAGGCTGCCAATCTGTATTGGCACTACGGTAGCATCTCTGTTGATAGTTTACTGTGACCTACCTAACATTACGATATAATACAAAATTTAATTACTGTTAATATTTTAAGATTTCAACTACAATTATTTTTTTGGAAATTTTATTTTATTTTTAATCAAATCATTGAAAAAAATTATTGAAAATTTTATGTAAATTTGTTGAGGAAAAAAGATTATGAACTAATTAATTCTGTACTTAAAGAAAACCAAACAAACAAAGAAAAGAAAAATACTTATATATTTGAGTTTTTTTTATTTGATTTCAAAAGGCAAGAGATTAAGAAGGTAAGTTATCTGTGTTGTATTAAGAAAATCAATGTTACTTTAGAACCAGTAAGATATTTAGAAAACATTTTTGTCTAATTTGAAGCCCAGTTGAAAAAAACTCGCGTTCACTTGGATATTAACAGAAAAATCTGAAAAAGGGTTCCGGTCCAAAGAATGCCTCGATACCCAAATAATGGTTATCTTACGTTGCTTTATTTAATTGAGACAGCGGCCAAACAAACTTAGTTAGATCCGCGGGTATTTGTTCTGAGCTAATTAAAAGCATTCTATTAAGTTAAAGATTAAACCAGCATTAGAAGGGGTCCAGCAATGTTCAAAAACTACATCGTTGTTTCAGTTTTTCCTCAGATTACATCTCCACGGAGCGTCTGTTTTTATATGCGTTGTGCTTTATTTAGTAAAGTTTGCACTTGTCACCTTAGTCATTGGCCACCATGCCATGTAGACCTAGATGACCATAGGTCAGATGTTTTTTAATTCATACGATCAAAAGATAATCTTTGGTTTCAATCTTCAGAACAAAGTACTACCATACTATTTTTGACAGACCTAGAAAGTAAATGTGTCTTTATTAGTTGATTTCAAGTTTGTTTCTGATATAAAATCACTCCTAGATATTCGAACGTTTTCGTGTATTACTTTGTCAATGGTATCGTTAGAGGTGTTTACGAAACTTTTCTAGTTTCAATAAACAAAGATTGTTTTTTGAGGGATTGATCAGTTTAAAAAGCGAACTGGTGCTTATTCAGTGGATTCATAGAGAAAATCTCACTTCTAATATGCACTTCTAATCTAACCATCGCTTTCAAGAAAAACGGGGTAAAGGTCAAAGATTTTTATGGCTTGATTTGGGTATCAGGACAACCCCAGACGATTGATCTAATGAATACAATAACCTTTTCCTACTTACAACTCATATAGTTTAAGGTATATCTCTAAAGATAAGGACGAATTTCATACATAATTTGCAGCAATATATCATAAAAAATACTACCTCTGAAGTTTTTAGGAATGTCACAATGGGCCAATTGAGCCTGAGTGACGGATAACACAAAAACAATTTGAAATTTGAAGAGTTTGAATGATTTTATTGCCCATCTGACACTTTCGAGCTTAAAGATTTTTCCGGACAGACTATCCTATTATGTTAAGTTCACCGCACTAAGTTGCTGTCGTGTGATTGGTATTAATTCGTTGAAGGTATGCCCTAATAGTTTCTCTGTGGTTCTCAGTAAAATAAAATATTATTATTATATAATATTGTTCTTTTTATTTAAAATATTCCTTGTAGTGGAATTAATTGCGTAAATTTTTTATTTATATATAATTATTTCGCGCAACGATCTTGCCATCATCAGTATATATTATTCACTCATTTTAAAATGAATTTCCATAATTCTCAGTAAAACTTTCATCATCTTTTTGAAGGAAGCTTCTTTCTTTTGTATGAGTGTTAGAGAGTACTTCAGCTACAGTGGGCAGTTAACCGATTGTCTCGCCGCAGATTTTCCATGTAGCTGTCTTAGATTGTCTAAATTTGTGGTTCTATTCCGATCTATCTTGTTGGAGTGATTATCCTTCCTGGGTTGTATTTATAGTTTACGCCGAAGTGCAAAAAAAAACACAAATAAATACACCGAGTGTAAAACTTTTTATAAATTTCCTTTGTTTTACATCACAACTGTTCTCATAAGCTGAGTGGGTATTATTATGGAACTGATCATGAGCCCTAGTTTGTAGATTTGAGAGTTCCGATTTCCTGTAGCTTCATTTTTATGATTATCAAATCTAATACTCGTGTGATCAGACAAGCATGCCTCATCGATATTTGTCAGTTACTAACCAGCATCCCCATACTAGAAACAGGTAAGATAAGGTCCGTACCTTCCGCTGATGTCATTGATAAAGTTTGCTTTACTCCCTCTGTTATCCACTGAATAGTGTCAGTAATTAGATATTCAAAGAGATGCTCCCACTATTAATTGTATTACTGTTGCCGAATACAGTAGGTAATTTGCATTCCCATCACATCTGATTGGAATATACGCTTATTGCTTATTCTTGCGAGACTCTCAACAGAGGTATCCGGATATTTGTTCGGGTATTTATGGTATACCGAGAATTTAGGAGAGGACTCATGTTTATTTATTTCTTTTTCCTGTAATCTGTACCATGATAGCAACTATAACTGCAGGGTTTTGTAACGTTTCATTTTAAGTTTGTATACTTTTCAAACTTTTTTTGACTTAAGTTTAATTTTAACAAAAAATTATTGTTTTTTTGTTTGTTTTGAAATCATAAATGCATTTTAAGTAATATTTAGATCTCTTTAACTAAATAAAAACCTTTTTTGTATATTTAATGAATGAAATGGTACGAACCACTTCACAGAAGTTCCAATTGGTTCTTGGGCATATAATTTCTAATAAATAAAATATATAAATATAACTTTATTATCGATAATAAAAGTAACTGAATTTGTTGTCTTATCTTAGTTCTTGGCTTTTTCCTTTTTTTTTAAATTTAGCGTTTTTGCAATCTCCAAATGATGAGAGTCAATTTCTTAGTTCAGAAAAATAAAATAACTGCTTTTACAAACCATTTATGCCATTTGATCAACAATATCAGCTTATCGATTTCATAAGTAGACGTATTAAATATAAAGTGCAATTGCCTGTAGCATTGCGGTTCTCATATCCCCTTGCCACACTATTACGATAAAAAATAAGAGTTTCAAGATACCTGAATAGATGTGGTTACCACTACTGAAGTTATTTCGGTTTTGGTTTCTAAAACTAGAGACTCGTTGATTTTGAGACCAACAAAAGTTGAATTCTATTCCACTGAATCATCTCGTTCATCGCTGAACGTAATTCAAACAGACAGATATCGTCTATAAATGCAAACTTGATTGAACTGATGGAACCAGCGTTACCGTCATTTTTTCTTATTTATTTATTTGTTTGGTATTGTTTGATAAGCTAGTTTATATATAGGCTTGTTTAGAAATGCCTGGTGTACTTGATAGTATTTGGAAAGAATAATATATATGATAAAACTTGATCTGTGGCTGATTGATTTGGATGGCGGCCTCTTTCCAAAACTTAGTTACCTGTATGTTTTTCCGCTAGAGTTATGATTTTTTTACCGAAAAATGGTTTTTTGAAGATTAGTGATACCGCGGTCCTTTCATTGTTTGGATCTAACTTAATTTCATTAAGCCAATCGAATATCAAGAACTTTAAATTAATTCACGCTACTCAAGGTGTACGAAATTTTTTCAATAATTTGATAATATTTGATTACCACTTGTGAACAAGCACGACATAAAATAGATCATCTTATGTTACCTAATTCAAAATCAAATCCCTTAAACAAACCAGACGAATTGCGCTAATTGCTGAGATTTAAACTTATAAACTATGCTTTTCAATTCTATAGTTTATTTATCCTAATATATCAAGTAAAGTGCTACACAAGATTTTTTGTTGCATTACAATTCGTTTATGAGACCTTCACAAGAGATTCGACTCTTTGCCCGGCATAGTGACTATAATGCAAGTTGAATCAGAAGGTATTGGGTTTGAATCTCGTTATACATTATGTGAATGAATACTTCTATGATCATTGTTAAAGTTCAGAAATCATAGATCGATCCATCTTCAGTACTAAAGGTTATTATAGAGCAATGGTTCATGTATTTTCGAAATTTCCTGAAATTAATTTTTTTTTTAGTGTTCTTGATGTATATTTTATGAGGGTCGAATGAGTATCACCAGTTTAATAAGAATCGTCCAAGATACACTGGATATGAATTAGGAAACTCAATATTCTTCAATTAGATATCTCGATCTACGTTCCACACTCGATTGAAATGAGCGATTGAATTAATTAATTTTGATCTGCCACTCTTACCTGTTTCAAAATTGAATGGTCACTTATATTAATTTAAATTTTCACTTCAACATTCATTTCTGATGCACATAAACGTTCGTTCAAACGTCGATCGAAACATTAAACTGTAGGTTTTGGTTTAAGACATTACACGAACTTTATTTAGTTGCCTATTTGGTGAATAGGCTGAAAATTCAATGGATATTAACAAATGATGAATTGTACTTCTAGGATTCGCTATATAACTATTTGAAGGATACATTTAGTGTAAAATAGTTATTTCTACCCTGTTATTTAATTGCGGGTACTTCTAGAGAAAGGTGGCTTATAATGTAGACTTTAAACTGTCTTGAATTAATTGGTAAACATTAATAAGCGCGGAGTTCTACAAAAGAAAATCATAATGTCGAATTACAGTTGATCTGGTGTTACATACAGCTATATCGAGGAAGCTACTAAGTTATTTCGGATTGCTACAAAACTAGTCTCAGTCCTTTCGTACCGTTGTCCGCCCCATTCACTCATTCCATACAATTCACTACGGCTGTTCGCAGTAGATCCAATTCACTACTGCTGTTTGTAGATCCAAAGAAAAATTTATGATTAGAATTCAAACCTTCCCCAGTAGAAATAGTGTTGTGTTTAATGTTAAGTGAAGACTCAAAATGGAATATTGTCGAATCGCTCGGATTTAATTAAATCAAACAACATTAATATTTTATCATATTTCATTTGTTTTTTTATTTTATAAATTAATTATCACTATATATTATATAGATTAGTAATATACATTTTCTTAAGAGGCTTTTTTTGTTTTTCAAATGTAAAGTTATTTCATTCTAACTACTATTACGCATAATAATATGCTCAATGGTGGAAGATAATTCACTCGCAATTTGTTTAAAAGCATATAGAGCAAAAGGTAAATTATGTGTCGTTATGATTGCTTGTCCCGAAATGAATCGAAAACAAGGGAATCAATTCAATGTATATTCATAATCAAGTCATGATTAAATAGCTTTCATAAACAAAATGGTCGGAATGTAAAACATAATAATAAAAATAATAATAATATGCAATTTTTATTTACAAAACACTACATAACCTCACTTATTTAAAAACCGCCATTTTGTTCAGAAAACTGTTTCCAAATAGCACAGACAGTTTAAAATTAATTTTGGTTTTGTTTGCGTTAAAAATCATATAACATTTAATTTGTTTTTTGTTTACACAAATAAAAAAACATTCAATAATAATAATAATATTGATTATAATTAAGTACATAATTAAATATAATATATATGTATATAAAAAAAATATTACTTAATTATTTACTTACAAAATACAAATCAGTCACAAAATTAAAATTTTATTTGGTGATTAATTAATATAATTTATTTATTATTTAATTTGTAATTAAGAATTTAAATAATTTCTTTTATTGTTTTCACAGATTCCTTTCAGATTCAAAAATGTAATACTTGATTAGTGAGTGTGTCAATTAATTATGCAAATACGTATAATTCTTGATTAGTGGAGGGGAGGTAAGCTGCCATTTTTGTTTTGTACAGTATTTTGATTGACATAACTTAAAAATAATTAAAGTTGATATGTTAATTAAATTAATTAGAAATAAATATTGTATACGTTTTAATTACAAATTGAGTTTTGTGCATTTGCTTTGCATTTTCTTAACATTAAATTGGAATACATAATAATTTAGGTGACTAAACAAAATAATTTAAAAATAAGTATAAAAGCGCCATTTTGTTTTGCCAAAAATGGCGGCGATGGCAATTGAAAGAACCCATTTTATCTTAGGTGGAGTTCTTTGGCATAGATTTAAGTAAAATAATATAAAATCGTCCATGTGTTCGAGTAGTTGAGTTAACATCAAGAATACGGTTTGATTTACTGGATTTTATACTTCGAAGATTTTTAGGAAATTGAGTGTGTAGCTATGTCGAACCATAAAAGGTTTTGTACTAATTTTAAAAGTTACTCGAGAGATGGCATAACACTAACTAGAATCACATCACATCGGGCAATATTGATCTACCTTATTACCAAAGCAACAATGTAACTATCAGTATGTGAATTTGAAAATTTGTTAACAGAGAGTTTATAAGCATTGAACATATCAAATTTGGGCCAACAAAACTAAATTTGCGACAAGACTGTCTAACATCTTCTGAAGAAGAGCTGCTGCATGTAATTGAGTAGTTTTGACATGGAGAACCTAGCTACCAGAAAAAAATAGGAGGACTTAAGAAGCTTTACTAGATCAAACGCAATAAGATCTTGCATAAACATAATATTAGAATTGATCAACGATTTTCAGGCGAATATAGAACACTATAATCAAAGACTATATAAAATACAAAGACTTTCCATTTCATACAAAATACGAGTAAATTATTTTGGGTACGACCAATTTTATTTTGGGTACGATCGCATCAAAGAAGCCTGAAATCCAAACCTTGTTATAGTAGTAAAATAATTGTTTGCATTTGTTTCTGATTTTAAAATTTTTTCGTTTTAGAAGTTGCACTGTAAAACATCAATTTGAAAATGTATACTTTTTTATGTTATTATGGGAAGTCTTTGTATATTTATAGTTTTTGCTATATTGATTCAAACGTATGTAATGGATGGTGTACGAGATAAGCCGAGAAATGTGATGTAAAAAGATGCGAAACGTGTAAACTATTGCTGGAAAGATCTGTATATCATGATATGAAGTTTATGTACGGTATTCAAATGACAATTTATGCAATTACACACCAAAAATTGAAGCAAAATCGGCCACAAATAATAATTCCATCACGAAAATTCTTAGTTACATAAAGTCAATAGAACTATTAGGAATAGTTTATCACATGCACGCCTCATTCTAAATGGGAAACAGTACTTTGTAGTATTAAATATCCATCTCAAAAATCTTTAAAGATGTTGACATCCTTTGTTCCTCCAAATGGTTAGTCCAAATCTGTTTGGATTAGCTTACGCCCTTGCTTAATCGAGACTTTCTGAATCAACAATACAAGAACGAATTGTTTTATTGGAGACACTTTCAAATGATGGAATGCGCGAAACAAAAGTATGTTTTCTTGGGACACGAAATTACCAAACCTGGGGGGCCTGTTATGAAATTAGTCCGATTTTTTTTTGATATCGAAAAATCCGATTCACTGCGAAATAATCTATAATGAAATTATTTGGTCGAATTAGGTCTATATCAGCATGAAGTTAGCAGTTATGCGTGTTATAATTCACTTGAAATTCGGAGTCGGATTTTGGCATACTATTTTTAGAAATCCGGCTCGGATTTATTTCATAATAGACCCCCTGCTGTATCTATATTTCTAGCACTTAGATCATAATGAATTATTTAGAAGCATGAAGTTCACACATTTAAAATGAGCTTGTACCAGAGCTACTCTAAAATGATCAGCAGCCAGATGTCTAAATCTAATAAGATTTTAGCCGGCCTTGTATTACAGAACGCAGAAGGTTGGGTTACTGCAGAGCTTGTGAATATTCTTGTTACAAAGTGAATCGAACACTGGCATGACAATCAACTATTAATTTATGCAATTACACAATGCCATCCCGTTGAAGAACGAAAGGTGTGATTAATGGAACATCGATTGCGATTCACTAACCATATAGTCAAAAAAGAAAGTGTTGAGATGGGGGCTAGCTAACATAGATTGTAAATAAATAGTGTCAAAGATACAGACGATGGGGTGGTAATGCTTATGCTCTGCAACACTATACAGTAAAACCAAGCAACTGTTTTAGTTATGGATGATATTTCAGTAGGATGCTGACTTAAGAAACATTTTATTTTGGATTTAACCAATTTAAATTAATGTTGACACCACACTGTAAATGTTCGGCAAAAACCTGATAATTTGAATTTGGGTGGATGAGCTGCCATTCGAGGTTAGACTATATCCCACTTGTTTACAAATGAGATTCTCATAACAAATTATCTCTAAGATATATTTTCGGATTTTCAAGGAAACAAATTATGCCTAAGAGTCTACACTTTAATCAACTTATATGTAAAAATAATAATCGAATATGCAAAATCATTGCAATATTTTGCTTTTAATTTTAGAAAAGAATTTAGATTCGTTTTCGTGATGCTATACAATCGAGATTACTAGAAAAATCAATAAAGTAAATAATGTGTTATATGCAATCAAACCAATAATTGTCTAACCCTACCATACTGATCACCCAGCTATTTAGACTAAACCTTAAAAACTCGTATAAAAATATCGCAATTGGAATGTCTGCCTAATATAAACGAAATAAAATTGGAAAATACTGTAAGATTTCCTGAGTTGAGAGATTCCTAATATGTAAAATTTTATCGTCTGGTAATTTAACGGTTGAATCGAAGATCTAAATCTTAAAAAATATATATAAATATTTATGTTATGTATATAGATAGAATTTCTTAATCTTAAATTTGTTAAATCAAATTGAAAAAAAAAAATGAGGGCAAGTGGTTCCTGCGGGAGTATTAGTTTTTCTCAAAATGAACTCGTATTTGTTCCAAATTCGTGTATATCTCTTTGAACGATGGCCGATCCGAAGGTTTACGATTCCAACTCTTTCGCATCAGATTATAAATTGGTTGTGGTGCATTATCCGGACAGGCTAACACATTGCCGTCTTTTATAAATTTAACTACTTCCTCGTGTGTCATACCATAGTATGGTTGAAGCGCAAATGAGAATATTTCCCAAAGGCATACCCCAAATGCCCATACATCGGATTCTAATGTGTACTTATTGTATAGTATACTTTCGAGAGGCATCCATCGGATTGGGATCGCATCGTGTTCGTCACCTTTGTAGTAGTCCTGCAAATAGATTTTATGTGATAGACCGAAATCGGCAATTTTCACCACCATATTATCGTCGATTAGACAATTACGTGTGGCGAGGTCACGATGAACAAATTTCCGTTCAGATAAGTATACCATACCCGAGGCAATTTGCTGGGCAATATCGATTAATTCTAATAAACCTAAATCTGGTTTTGGATACGGACTATCGTTCCGGATTTGTGGCACATAATTTGACGAACACGACCGTAGGAATTCATTTAAATCGCCCCGCGCCATAAATTCGAATAGCAAACACATCGGATGGCCGATGGCACAAACTCCGAGTAGCTTAACAATATTTGGATGATCAAATTCAGCGAGTAGACATGCTTCTCGTTCAAAATCAACAAGCATATCCTGGCTCGCGTCATCTTTAAGCATTTTGACAGCGACTAGTGTAAATTCTTCACCCGCTACTAGGCCCGGTGCCTTGGCTTGAAAAACACGGCCGAAAGCTCCCTGTCCCAAATCTTTGATATAAATAATATCGTTACGTGGATATTCCAATTTTTCGAGTTTTGGATTTAGTTGGGCGCCCGTTTGATGGTACGCCGAATTGCTCGGCAATTTATTTAAATCAATATTTTGAGAATCTTGCGTTGCCGCGGCATTGTACCCACCTGGAACGCCACGTCGTCGACGATTGTGGTGTATTATCCGGTAGCACAATAGGAAAAGCAGATGTATGACTAGTATTACGATAAATCCGACTCCAGCACAAAGAAACATAACGTACGGTGTGAAAAGCGTTTCCATTTTTATTTTATTGGTTGCATCCGCAAGGGTTGGTTCAGACGAATTGGCTAAAAATAGTTTTACATTAGTCACGGGATGATTATGTTTTGTTATCCGACTTACGGCATAATGGTACATCACATATTTGCCAACGAGTTTCGCTCATTGTATAGCACCATGGTGATATTTCTTCACCCCCAGCGTTTCGACAAAAATTTTCCGAATTTTGCACTTGAGGGAATACAAGTGGTGGTTGAATGTGTTTATGTGGCGTCTGTGAATCCCATCGTTGGCATGGTAAACCAGTTTTTGTAACATTCACAGTGCCCATATAATATCGGCCATTACCCATCCGGCAATCATCTGAAATGATCGAATTTTATATAATATAATTTTTAATAGAAATTGAATAGATTTGTACGTACATGTAATCTCGTCTTCCTTCATTTCGGTTAATCCCAAATAAGAACAATTGGGTCGTCTCTGAGTCCTATTGTAGCGCGGTAAATCATCGCAATTCGGCAACCGAAAATGACCACGACTTTTGAGAAATTCATTTTTTTGTTTACGTTCTTCGATCAAAATCCAATCGGTGTAACAAAACTGTTGCCGTGTCGCAACACAATCCTCGTAGCATAGTGGCAATTTAGTAGCAGACCCATTCACCGTAATACACTGTGGAAATGCATAAGCACAAAGAAGTTTTTCTGCTGGACCACGACACAATCCAGTTAACGTTGAAATGAGTTCATACCACAGTTCGGTCGTAATTTTCTCATTTTCCCATCCGCCTAGGCCATCCTCCTGACTGTACCACACCTGGGTACTGGTTACATGCGATTTACACATTTTACCATTGTATGGTGCACAATACGATGATCCATCGTATGCACTTAGCACAACAGCAGTTAAGTGACTGGTCAAGATTAAAAATATCAAGACATTCGATCGCCAATTAATCATCGTCGAGAACCGATTAACTTGGATTGGTCCCAAACAATATTTTTGTTATTCTATATAAAATCTCACTTTTATTTTCGATTATATTATCATTTTATAGTTTATGTATTTTATTTGAGCTATAATATTGATTTGCCGGATCGATTATATGCGAAATTTGTTGAAATTTATTCAAGAGAAAAACACAAAAAGTAATTTTTTGACATTTTTCTTTGATTTATTTTGTCGCCATATTTTTGTGTTCGCCTCTGACACTACAAGATATAGAATTATTTCGGAGTGTCGGTAAGGCAGTTATATACAAATAAAGTTATCGAATTTTTATTCACCACTGCGGACAATTAACATATAACCTTCGAAAAACATGATTCGAATGTAATATGAAACCCCTATTTGATATTTTAAAATATTTTTTTATTGAAATTTTAATTTTATATAATGCTTCTTCCTTTCTTATAAACTTAACCGTTAATCCTAAAATACATTTCTTTTAAATCGGATGCGTCTCATTCATTTCATATAATACTTGCGCAATTGTCCGACTTGACTCCACATTGCTGAGTGCAACACCGGCCAAATGAGGTTCATAATACCGCAAACTTCGTTTCGCCGAACTAGTGTAGTTGACCAGATTACGTAATATAAGTGCGGCAGTCAAACGAATACTTTTTGTAACAGGACCTTCATTTTCATCCTAGAAACGATAGAATTCAACATTATATCTCTGGTTGATAAGGCTCATAGAATGCAATCACTTACCAATAATTCTTTAGATGCTACATAATCTAGAGCATGTCGTTTAATCGCATGCATCGCTGCTGTCGATGTAATTGTACCATTTGCTGTTGTTGTCGGTGGTTCGCTTGAGGGTAGCGACGATGGTGGACTTGGTTGTTTAATTATAGTAACCGGTTGCATTTGGGCTGACGATGTTTGTGGCTGGTTACACGTGGCTACGCGTCGCTGCATTGCCGCCTTAAATGATTCTGTAGTACAGTGCCGATCAAAAATGTGTGTCATTAGTGAAAATCGTTTCCGTGCTATATTATCACAGAGGCTTGGCCCCGGACCCCATTGGCAATAGATGTCAGCTGAGGGATCAATATTATCTGGACAATGTACGTTGCAAGCATGCATATAAACATCTTTTATCGATTTGTATTTACGCTTCGGACATCCACGCCAATCGCAAACATATAACCATGTATTATCGAATGTGTCCTCGATTACTTTGGGTGGTTGTGGTGGAGAAACAATTTTAGATTGTATCTCGACTGGTTTTGTGGGAGGTGGTGGTGGTGGTGGCGGCGGCGGTTGTGGAGTGGGCACCACTGGTTGTTGAACAACAGCTGGTTGTGCAACAGGTTGTGGTGTAGAAGGTTGCGCTGTATTAATAACTACTGATGATTGTACAACTTGTTGTTGTGCAACGTGTTGCTGTATCACAGCCTGATGTTGAATGGTATTAACATTGGTTTGGATTACTTCTGACTGATTTTGAATAATCTGAGAATTGCATTGCTTCTGAATAGTAATCTGCTGATTATTGATATGTTGTTGTTGTTGCTGCTGTTGTTGTCCAGACTGCTGTGTTTGTACTTGTACTATTTGATTACCGATTTTAATAAGCTCGGTCTTTTCTTGTATTGGTTGCTGTTGTTGTTGCAATATAATTTGAGGCGATTGTGTTATTGTGTTTACGAATTGTTGATTTGCAACGCTCAACTGTGGCTGATTCTGAATAACAATTTGTTGGGTATTTTGACCCATCATCGGCGATGATGTAACGAGTTGCTGCTGATTACCATGGTTCATAATGACGTGATGTTGAAGTGGACGTGGCACTTGAGTTACAACTACTTGTTGCCCTTGCTGTGTGGTCATAATCATTTTTTGTGGAGTAGTTGGTTGAGATTGCATTGTACCCATAATTGTACCTTGTTGCATTTGAGATTGAGAATTATTCTGGGGCTGCTGCAGAATGATAATCGTTTTTGCAGAAGTGCCTTGTTGTTGCGGCGTTTGTGTCACTAGTACAGTTTGATGAAGTTGTGGTTGTGGAGCTTGTTGCGCAACTACTACAGTCTGTCCTTGTTGATTTGTTGTCAAAATATATTGAGTTTGATTCTGAGGCTGATGCATCATAGGTTGAATTATTTGTTGTCCACCAAGTTGTTTCTGAATTTGAATTGTATTTGTTGGGGCACTGTGTTGCAGCAGCACGGGTACTGTTTGATAACCCGATTCAGTTTTTATCGTTGCAGTGGTTTGAGTTACTTGCCCACTGAGCTGATGAGCACCTTGCGACGATAACATTACTTGACCTTGATTATTTGGCGACATAATTATCTGCCTCTGCAGCGGAACGGTGATTACTTGCTGGCCTTGGGCATTTGTCGTTTGGTGGAGCATATTCGATTGCGTCTGTATGGCTTGTTGTTGGACAACATTTTGTACTATTTGGCTGGTAACGGGAACCTGCTGTTGAATTATTGTTCCCGGTTTTTTTAATTCGAGTCGTGTAGATGGCGGTAGTGTGATTGTAGTCGATTGTGGAGCAGATTTTATCTGATTTGTCACCAATTTTATTGTGTTCGATGTCGTTTCTTCCTCTAAATCTTCATCCTCCAACATGCTCGCCGCTAGTTCTGCATATAAATCAGCTGCCTTAGCAGATGGGCGCATCACAATATCTTCTACATCGTCTATTTTGATCGTAATCCGTTTCTCTTCAGTTGGACAGCTATCCATTTCTTTATCTCCATCTATTTTTCGCTTTAACGGATTTTCAATTTGGATCGTATTAAAACATGGTGGTGGTTCCATCGATTTCTTTTCAAGTAAATCTGCCAACATTTTATTCGCAGACACAACATGCGACTGCTTATACAAACTATCTTTAAGACTCATCATATCTTCATCTGATTCGGTCATATCGGCGACACTAGTCCGAGAGCTCTCACTATCATTTTGTAGCACACTCGATGATATCGAATTAGAATTAGAATCCTCGTCGATTTTGGAGGGCACAGAAATTTGAGTATGACGTATCGTATTGAGTCCACTTAATGGAGCCAATGGCGGAACCGGATCCCAAGATGACTTATCAATCTTTATATCGGTCACCTTTGAAATTGTCGTGTTCGCCAAAGGTGGTGGCAAACGAGTCGTTTGAGATACTAAACTTCCACCGGCTTTTAAATTATTTTGAAGTGCTACGTTCATTGGAATTGGTTGTTGCTGCTGTTGTTGTTGTTGTTTTAATTGCTGGCGTTGTGCAACCTGTGAACGGAATGATTTACAAAATTTATTAGTTGTTTTCTGTCGCTTAAAAAAATTGGATTCGAGTTCTCGCCGTGCACGCTATTAGTGATGTTAAGACGTATTCAAACTAAAACTCAAACATTAATCAATCGTGGGTTAAACTACAACATCGAAGCATGCCGATTGATAGTCCGAACTGGGTGACGAACCAGGTAGCAAGAGACAATGCATCTCTTGATTTCCTGAGCCGCAACGCAATTCGAGAATCGGTTAATTTTACACACGGGTTAGAATTAAAAACTAAACTCACTCGAAGACGACTTACGGTACTTTTGCCTTAACGGCACTTGCGAGCTAACGGGTGGGTTAGTAAAGTTAAATATGGTTACCTGATGCATATTGGCATTCGGAGCAATCAAACAACTAGCAGTAGTAGAAATGCTGTTAGATGTAGCAACTGGTTGATTAGAACCTTCAGAAGTTACCTTATTTGCTAACAAACTTTTGATTAGCGACGACTGTGTCGGTTGCTGGACACACGACTGTATTTTATTCGAATCCTCCATTTGTGATGCCATGGTTGAAGATGATGAATTTGAAGTGATTAATACTTTGTGAAGAATAGGAGTTTGATGCTGTTGGACTGATGCCTGTTGATTTGTTTGCTGTATTACAGTAGGCTGAACTGATACCTGTGGTTGAATTTGTTGCACGACGGGAGGAGGTACTGTTGTAACATTTTTCTGTGGAGTTTGCTGGGTTGTATCCATAACAGATGTTGGTGTATTTCCACTTTCCGCGGCTTGGGTGGTCACTTGTCCAGTCACTGCTGCACCTTTATGCATAACGGGGAATGGTTGAGCTCGAATTTTAATACCCTCATAGAACATATTTGTCGTCTCTTTGCCATTCATATCCATTTTGATCGGAACCGGACCAATTGTTGGTCCAAATACCATTCGAACACATTTAGGAAAATGTGCAGGCGACACAAAACCGCGACGTCCAATTTGGCTGCTTGCCGACATATACAATTTGTACAAATCCTGTTGTTCAATACGGTTACTTTTGGTTTGGGCGGGTTCAAATGTTGCACGCAACCATGCCAGGGCAAATTGTTCGTTTTCTTGAAATGTCTGTTGCTGAATTAGTCGATCATTAGCTTTGCTTGTCAATTGATTTTCCAATTTTGTATTCGACACCGGACTAGATTGTGATGGTGTAACGGTCGGAGTCATACGAACATTTGATCCACTATTCGTAGTTGAGGTTTTAACCGGAGTCATCATATTTGCGGTGTTATCAATGGTGGACATCTGGTTCGATGTCGCTTTAGAATCGGCAGCTGTTGGTGAATTAAAATTTAATTGGTTTTGACTGGGAACTGCATTCCCAGGCACAGTCTCAACCACTCGCATTAAAATACATGCATCAGGACCATAACTTTGAGCCTCGACAGTAACAAGGGACACGAGAGTATCGATAGTTCCTCGTACTTGGCAAATGCTATTACACGCCTTCTCGCCAAGCGATGAAAGGGCATATATGCATTCAAGTGTATAAAGCAGCAGCATAATATCACTAAGACACAGGTACATACACACCTGGTTATATATTGTGTTGCTTAAATATCGTTGAAGATAGTCCTCATTACTCTCTTTTTGGCAAAGTTTTAGCAAAATTTCCAGGCAACTGATTATTACAGCTCGGTCTGAACTATCAAGTCCCTCTGAAACAGTTTTCAATAAATAAGTCGACATCTCTTCCACTTCAATATCGCTCAACTCTAATTCCGATGCAATATTTCCTAACATATCTAGACCCATATGTTGTAGGTTACCCCAATGTATATTTGAACAGATGATCAGGAAACGAAGATAAGTTTTGTTCTTGGTCAGGATCACTATATTATCGTCGATGAAACTCAAATTTCGTAAAATTGATGCAATCTGGTGAACACGTTGTCCGATATAATCGTGAGTTCCAAGACCTCGACCCAGACACAAAAAGTCTAAATTTGAAATTATCTTATCATCTTGGCTACTTGAATCCTGTGTATCATCAATACACAAGTGAAATTCCTTAATTTTCGAAATGATTTCATGCTTTCGTTTCGTCAACTTATCGTTGCTTGCGAAATAGTCTTCGTATGATAACTCGAGGATGTCAGGCTTGTCTATCAACGAATCATTCCAAAATGATTGAAGAGAATGCTTTCGTGTTTTTTGATAGAATTCGATAAATATTTCACGAGTAGTGTAATGATTGTAGATACCGGCATGCGCTAATAAAGCATCTACCAGTTTCGGACATTTCTCAACTTTCAGCGTTGGTTTACTCTCGTTAGCCATTAGTGTACAGACATTAATTGCAAAATCTTGTTCGTTTGGAAGCGGAGATAACAATGACATCAATAGCTTATCATACTCCGATGTTTTCAGCAGAGCGGTGGACAATTTATGTTGGACACGAGCCGATTCCGTAACATTGTGTTGGGCATAGTTATAGACCATAGGTACAGAATTTAACGACCTGGCCGACCATCGCTTATGTCTTGTATCCTCTTCTTCGTCATTATCATTTCGATCGTCGTTATCTTCTTTGTGGAAATTAATTTTTTCATACCGATCCAGATATCGGATATAAATTTGTTTAACCGCAACATTTGCGTTAACACATTTAGCAGGAAATCCACATTCGTGTAGCACCTTATCCCATTCATTTCGATTATTAACTTTTAGCCATCCACCACGACCCGTAACCACTGTATAGAGCCGATACAAGTCGATGTCCCGTCCACCGATTTTCGGAAGTTTATAGTACGGCGTGCTGTAAACAACCAAACAAACGATATATACAAACAATTTATTATATATCTCAATATCAAATACCCTTTATTATCGTGAAATTGGCGTAATGATTTGAAAAAGTTATCACTATTACGATTTTCGGTTGATTCCTGCTCCGTTTTGATTTCAGATTTTACAAAAAATGCCGACTTGCCCAACTCGTTAACACCATTTTTTTGATCACCACCATTATCTTGTTCGATTTTCACGATACTATCTTTACTATCCACTTGAGACATGGTTATTTCAATCTATTTAAATATTACATTTATAATGAATATATTACAGTATTATTTAGGGTAAATTAAAAGCAAATAAAAAGATTTTTTGAGTTGTAAATTACAATGGAGTTTTGTTTGACGGCTAGCAAAACCACATACAAAAAACTAAAATCGAAAATGGCGGTTCGAAATTCGAGTTCGAAAACTTGCTGTTTCGTGGTGATTAAAATATAGCCTAATTGCTGAATTTTTTTTAAATATAAATCAACGTATGTGTTTAGTAATTTTACATAATGTCATACAATTAACGCAGTTCAATCGACTTAATAGTTAAGGTTACTTGCTAAATATGGCATACCAATTGCTTAATAAACGAGATGATTTGAAAAACAATATACTATATTTTTTATGTTAACTATTATGGATTACATAAACATTATTTTAAACTTTAATATATGAGAAATCGTAAAATAAAAATATGCTTAGTATAGAAAGATTCTCAGTCGGTGGCATTAAGAATTTGACGATATATTGTTTTATTATTAAACAGTAATTGATTTTTTAAATTGACAAAAAATAAAAATTTGTCTTCGTTAAATTTGTTCAGTGCTTCACTAAAGTCGACTTTATAAGATCTTTTAATTCAACTCAAACAATAAAAACGAAACGAGTAAACGAAGTTTTCTTTGACCAAACGTCAGATTTCCTAAAATATGTTTACATATTTCATTTTTTGTGTCGTTTCGTTGGTTATGTTCTATTTTGCAGCTCTAAAAAACGCATTATCATATTTTATTAACTCCACTGCATTGCATTGTGATAGATCCATAATCGTAAGGGAAACCTACTTTCTAAGTATCTGGGTGGACTTAAGTAATATCAAAGATTATTTTACATAAAGATGACTCAACCAAAGCAAAAATTTACAATATGAACGATTTTGTTTTGTTTTACTATAGAACAGGGGAACCCATCACTATGTAGCGGAACCCAGAATAATAATTTTTGTATTTTAAAATGTTACTCTGATTGAACTATCGTTTTAGTATATAATAATCTTTGGTAATATGTACTTTTATTGGAAATCGATGTTCTGCAATGATCTATTTGTCCCTATCTTTGCAATTTGCTTTATGGCTCAAGGCACTCCGAACTTTTTCGTAGTTCGCTTATAATCGAAGACGTACGGCTATAGATTCGATTTACGTAGAACCATCTACACATTGCATAGCTCCATGCCAGCATAGAGTACTAACACGGAAATGGGTTGGCACATGAATGTAATCAATCTGTGAAAAACATCGTTACTTTTATTTACAAAAACGTTTATTATAAAACATTTACTAAGCGTCTATCCTGTTGTCGAAAACATCAGTTACCGCTAACTGCAACAAATCTGTTTTCGGTTCTGTATTACGGTGTTTTAATATAACATTTTTCAATATATATGGTTTTCGTATTAATTGGGGTTCGATTTGTAGAAATTTGGTGCGACCTGAAGTATCGTCGGTTTCCATTTGTTCAGAATGATTCGGAATATACAATGGATCGGATGTTTTTGTTAATTCCATAACAGATTGTGAGGATTTTGTTTTGATAAAGTGCGGTTTGCATGTGGAAATATTTGAATCTTCGCAATGCAGCAAGCTTGTATCAGAAAATGGTGACGATACATTTATATGGGATGGTGATGATTTTTGGAAGTTTGTAGATTTATGTTTGGAGTGAGAAGGTGATAATTGTCTGATTATTCTTCTGCTAGAATGTGCCTTGAATGAGGATCCGTTGGATAACTGGAAAGGAGAGGATGAGTTGGATTTAACTGAAGAATCATTACACGAGCTAGGCATTTGCTCCTTTTCGATGGTAAAGAACTGGTTGGATCTTTGCTGCTGTTTTTCTTCGTTGATTTTTGTATTAACTAGTTGAATAATTTCAAGCGACAGGTTATCAAAATTGTCCTCTGATTTTATTTTTCTTAATAGAAAGCACAAATATCTGCATAATTCTTCTTCTCTACCCGATAACTGAGTAGATGGCTGGGTTTCTATGCATTTTGAACTATATTCAGATGGTTGGGTTTCTATGTATTTGGAACTATATTCAGATGGTTGGGTTTCTATGTGTTGTGTGCTATATTCCAATGCGTCAAGACTTTTTAAATTTTCGGGTTTCTGGAAATATAATGAAAAGTGAAACCGAAATTTATGGATATCAATCAATTTTATATTTACTTACTGTTGATGTAGAAGTTTCAGAATTTTGTAATTCTTCAAGTTCAATTATACTTTGCTGCAACTTAAAACAAAATATATATTATATAAACAATTAAATATATTAAAAAAAATACTTACATTTATGTTCGATGGGTTTAGTTTAGCCTGTTTGAAAGGCAACAGAAATTTAATTTCTTTAAAACACCATAGTTTCGGTACATAAATTTCATCAGGCAAGTGTTTTTTAAAGTTAATTTTATTTCTAATTTCCTTCCAAAGTTGGCTATGAAGTGTCTTTACTTTGTTTTTTATTGATTTAACGTTGGCTAATGGTTTCAAATGCTGACATTCATTTAAAATTTCAATGTATTTTGTTTCTCTAAATTTTTTATTACAATAATTACTGTCACTTGGATCATATAGACAAGGATACTTTTTTAGTTCTTGTATCAATAAAAGAGTTTGCAACCGAGTCCAATTATCTTCCACTTCCACCATATTTACGTATAACAATTTAATTATTTATAGCCTATTTTGTTTATTAATACTTTAATAACGCACTGTAATCTTAAATATAAGCTTTGCACATCGAAGGACAAATTCAAAATAACCAAAACATAAACACTACCTTGAGATCGTTTTTATTTGTGTAGGTGCAAAGAATTACGAGAAACAAAAATATTGTTTTGACGAAACTCGAAAACATTGTGCCATTTTACATTGGCACTCTCGCGTCAATTTCGCTTTTTCGTGCGGCAGAGTTTTTTTTTTATATTTGTCTATGTGTGTGTGGAAAATATTTCATTATAAATTAATACTTGGTCGAGCGAACATCGTATAACCAAATGGCGAAAAAAAAATTTTAACACAAATTTTTTTCATTCTTATAGGAGCATGTATATTTTTTATAAAATCCATTATATATTTATATTATAAATGTATTTATATATTTTCATCATTCCAACGTTTTACCATTTTTAGAAACATCATTAATATATGTATAATATTTTTTTACCAAAAAAAAATATTATAATAAGACAATGAATTCCATTACAATAATAAATAAATAAATTACAATTTATGTAAATAAATAAAATAAATAAATTACAATTTATCAAACTAACATACAAGAATTATATTTTTTACGAATTAATATATTTTATATTTATTTTCTGTAAAAACAAATCGTCATCTGTAATAAATTTCCTCTTCTGTAAAACAAAAATCGTCATACATAACCATATTTTTCTATTTCATCTGCACTCTTCAAAATGCAAAATGAAAATGTTGAGTCGAAAAAAATAAAAAAATTTTGAACCTCATCAAATATTTTTATTGCTTTTTGTATGTATTAGTGCGAAACTCACGTGAGTACAAAATAATTTTTGTCGAAAACTGTGCGTCGAGAAATCCCCACTCCAAAATTAGTTTCTAGACAAAAGAAGAAAGAGACGAGGAAAAAACCGGTTTGAGTCACACGCGAGAGTGCCAATGTAAAATGGCACATTGGTTTCTTGACATTGGAAAATGTTTGACACTTTGTCCGTAAATCGCCACATGTAAAATATAATATAACATGGCGGGCGAAACGTTCTAGTTATAATTTAGGTGAATTATGAACATTATTTTCTTTTATAATCTCAATTTCAAATTCGACAAATTATACAAATCAAACAAACAATTATAAAATATTTTCATTAGTAATTAGTTTTTGACTAATTGTTAATATTTTTTAATAGGCGTCAATCAATAATGATTCACTCTAAAAATACATGTATATAGTAATTCGAAATCACAAACAATTTCTACTTTTACAATAAAAGTTAATTTACAAGCAGATATTTAATATTTTAATTGGATTAATATTTTTTTATGTACCACCACTGAAAAAACAATGTAAACAAATTTAAGAGCCTAAATGACGTTGTTACTATACAGGCGTATAGTAACAACGTCATTTAGGCACCAAATATATATTGTATTTGAATTTGTGGCAAGTTGGAAAACGATAATTAAAATACCGCTCGATGTCTAAAATAGTTTATATCTAAACCACTGCGAAGAAAATGTTCTGTATCAACTGAGATTATGTAATTACTACGATGAATAGATTTCGATGGGGTGTAATGCTTCTTTATAACTGAATAAATTATCATGATATGATGTGATAGAAGTACAAGCCAACTAGTTACGGTGATCCTAGGTTAGTTACCATAATCTTGAAATATGTTTAACAGAATTCGAAATAGATATTCTTCATTCCAAAACTATGCAGGCCCAGGCCCTCCCTGCATCTCAACATATAAGATTCTAAGGAAATTGAATGTTAGCCACAGAAACGACTAAGGTGATAAGCCTCAGCAGAGTCATTACTAACTACATTATTAGTAAAATATTTTAAATATTTGTACAATCGTTTTCACATTGGGATTTAAGTTTGTTAGTTTTGTTAGTTGGATAGGTTAGGATTCTAAATTCATCATAATGTATTCGTATAGCATCAACAGTTAAAACGAGTATTAAAAATATCTTTGGGTCATCTCATTATATGCTGTATTTAAAAATGTGTCCCTGTAATCCTCAATCCATCACCATACAACGTGCGTGGGAGAATACATATATATTTCCACGAAGGCAACAGCATTTCATATACAATATAATAATCTAATTGAATGCTAATTCGTTTATAGATGGTCCCATAAAGACGGGGCCTTGTTGGAACCAAATGTTGCAGTCAATTTAGGTGAATGTAATGGTTTTTCATTTTCTTTGTATCAGAATGGACAGTTTTGTTTATTTACCACACCACTCAGATGAAAGTGAGCCTCATCGGAGAAGATGATTTTCTTAAAAAAATCGTTATCGTTTTCAATTTGTTCCAAGGCAAAATTAGCATATTCACGACGTTTACGGTGGTATATTATCTGGTCATAACAAAACTACGTTGGAAATTTTCGTACAGCAGGGAGGACAGGGGAATATACAACGCGATTACAAAGTATCAAGATCTTGTCAGTAATAGTATTTTGCGATCTAATTACCAATCTGATGAAGGTAATAGTGTCTGAAAAGTATTAAAAACCTCAGTTGTTGATGCTGCCCAGCGCATTCTCGGTATAATAAAAACCTCTTGCTGTTGAGCAACGAAAAATAGCCATCATAATGAAGCGCAGAATTACAATTGCAAGAAGAAATGAAGCAGTTCTTGCTAGAAGGACAGCTAAACGCATTTGTAGAGAGAAGAAGCGCGAATGATGGAAGGCTAAGGTCTTATAAAATACAACAACTCAGCAATGATCACGATTCGCGTGGTTTCTTTAAAGGAATCACCGATTTTCGGTCAACTGCCATTCGGCACCAGGATGGAAACCTCTGTGTTAACGTTAATGCGGTACTCGATATATGGCGTTAACATTTCTCTGACCTACTTAATGTTCCATATGTATCACAAGCTGTATTTGTATACCCTCAAATACAGATCGCATTGCGATTTTGATTTTATAAGAAATTCACCATGGCCATGTACATATTAAAGAAAAATCATTTCCTAGGAGTTGATTGCATTAATTCAGAGTTCTTGATTGTTATTCGAAGCGCTAACATTGGGGAACTATCTTGTTTGTTTTTATCTCTACAATCTGTTTTGGGGCTCGAGGCACTGCCAACTCTTTCGTGGTTCGCCTATTTGCGTCTCTACCTTACGCCATTATAGCCAAATCGAAGACGTACGGCTATAGGTCCGATTTACTAGAACCATCTGCACATAGCCTAGCTCCATGACAGCATATAGTACTAACATGGAAAATGGGTTGGCCCATGAATTCTGCACTCAAACAGGGGGTCATAATTGTGTTCATGTACACCACCGATCGTAATCGTATGGTGGAAAATCCCTTTTGCATCCTGCCCCTATCGTTATTCGAACCCGGTACCTCCCGTTCCAACTGCCGCAGCTTTAACCACTGTGCCACCTGGGCTGTGGGAACTGTCTTTTCGACCTTGTTCGATTGGAACGGAAAGAAGCTGCGTTATACCTAATATTTATGAAGGGTGATCGCATGAAGTGCGATGAGTATCGCGGTGTAACTCTCATTTGCACAGCATATAGTTATCAATGATCAAGGTTTTTCGTTACGGATGATACGTACATCTGTGTAAAATGACAGTACCACAGTCGCAATGATGTGTTAAAGTTGAAAACAGTTTCTAGAGAACTTTTGTAATTACTTCTGGTGTCCGACAACGTGCTGTCCCCGATACTTTTTAAACGTAAAAAAAAGACTACAAAGAAGACAATTTCTGAACTGATTGGGTGCTCACGATATAAATAAAGCGATATTCTTGATACTGCGGATATTTACCCCCAAAATGTTGCTGTTTCTACTTAGGTGATAATGCCTTTCCATTCTCAATAAGATATGTGTAGCAAATTTTGAGTATTCAATCTGTCGACAGTTTAAAAAAATCGTTACTTTTATTTACAAAAACCGTTTATTATAAAACATTAACTAAGCGTCTATCCTGCTGTCGAAAACATCAGTTACCGCTAATTCCAACAAATCTGTTTTCGGTTCTGTTTTAAGGTGTTTTAATAAAACATTTTTCAATATATATGGTTTTCGTATTAATTGGGGTTCGATTTGTAGAAATGTGGTGCGACCTGAAGTATCATCGGTTTCCATTTGTTCAGGATTATTCGGAATATACAATGGATCGGATGTTTTTGTTAATTCTATAACAGATTGTGAGGATTTTGTTTTTATAAGGTGTGGTTTGCATGTGGAAATATTTGCTTCTTCGCAATGCAGCAAGCTTGTATCGGAAAATGGTGACGATACATTTATATGGGATGGTGATGATTTTGGGAAGTTTGTAGATTTATGTCTGGAGTGAGAAGGTGATAATTGTCTGATTATTCTTCTGCTAGAATGTGGCTTGCACGAGGATCCGTTGGATAACTGGAAAGGTGAGGATGAGTTGGATTTAACTGAAGAATCATTACACGAGTTAGGGATTTGCTCCTTTTCGATGGTAAGGAACTGGTTGGATCTTTTCTGCTTTTTTTCTTCGTTAATTTTTGTATTAACTAGTTGAATAATTTCAAGCGACAGGTTATCAAAATTGTCCTCTGATTTGATTTTTCTTAATAGAAAGCACAAATATCTGCATAATTCTTCTTCTCTACCCGATAACTGTGTAGATGGTTGGGTTTCTATGTCTTTTGAACTATATTCAGATGGTTGGGTTTCTATGTATTTGGAACTATATTGAGATGGTTGGTTTTCTATGTGTTGTGTGCTATATTCCAATGCGTCAAAACTTTTTTCATTTTCGGGTTTCTGGAAATATAATGAAAAGTAAAACCGAAATTTATTTATTACCGAAATAAATTTATTTACTTACTATTGATGTAGAAGTTTCAGAATTTTGTAATTCTTCAGGTTCAATTATACTATGCTGCAAATTAAAACAAAATACCATTATATAAACAATTAAATATATTAAAAAGATACTTACATTTATGTTCAATAATTTTAGTCTAGCCTGTTTGTAAGGCAGCAGAAAGGTAAGTTCTTTAAAACACCACAGTTTCGGTACATAAATTTCATCAGGCAAGTGTTTTTTAAAGTTGATTTTATTTCTAATTTCCTTCCAAAGCTGGCTTTGCAGTGTTCTTATTTTTTTTTTTATTGCTTTAACGGTGACCAATGGTTTCAAATGCCGAAATTCATTTAAAATTTCAATGTATTTTGTAGCTCTATATTTTAAATTAAAATAATTACGGTCACTTGGATCATATAGACAAGGATACTTTTTCAGTTCTTGTATCAATAAGAGAGTTTGCCTCCGAGTCCAATTATCTTCCACTTCCACCATATTTACTTGTAATTGTTTTATTTATACTTTATTTTATTTATTAGTACAGTATCTTAAGTATAAGCTTTCCTCATTTCGAATGACAAATTCAAAATAACCAAACAATAAACACTACCTTGAGATCGTTTTTATTTGTGTAGGTGCAAAGAATTACGAGAAACAAAAATATTGTTTTGACGAAACTCGAAAAACGCGTTTCTTTCCACTATCCTAACAAAATCAATTTCAAGATTATATTTTATAGGCGTATTGAAAACATTTTGACACTTCGCTCGCTCATGTAAAATATAATATTATAATATGGCGGGCGTTTCGTTCTAATTATAAGTTAGTTGAATTATGAACATTATTTTCTTTTAAAATCTCAATTTGAAATTCGACAAATTGTACAAATCGAACAAAAAATTATTAAATATTTTCATTAGTAATTAGTTTTTATTAGTTTATATCACAAACAATTTGCACGTTTACAATAAAGGTTAATTTAAAAGCAAATATTTAATATTTTAATTGCATTAGTTCGACCCCTCAACGTTTTAATAACTTTATGTACCACCACTGAAGAAACGATGAAAATAAATTTAAGAGCCTAAATGGAGATGTTATATTGTATTTGAATTTGTGGCAAGTTGGAAAACGAAAATAAAACCGCTCGAGGTCTAAAATAGTTCTAAACCATTGTGAACAAAGTCCTGTAATTCAACTGACTTTAAATGTAATTACTATGATGAATAGATGGAGTATAATGCTTAATTATAACTGAACAAATAATCATGATACATATGAAATGATGTACTTCTCACAAGCCAACCATTTACGGTGATCCTAGATTTGTTACCATAATCCTGAAATATGTTTAGCGTAATGGATAATTGGAAATTTCTTTATTCCAAAATTATGCAGGCTCAAGCCCTGCCTGCAATTCAACATATAAGGTTTAGGAAAAGGAATGTTAATCACAGAAACGACTAAGGTGATAACCCACAGCAGAGTTTTTACTAACTACAATACATTATTAATAAATTATCATATAGTGTTAGTAAATATCATTTTCACATTAAACATTTGATTGTTATTATAGTTAGTTCGATTAGGTTAGGATTCTAAATTCATCATAAGTATTCTTATAGCCTCAACAGTTAAAACTGGAGTATTAAAAATATCTTTGGGTCATCTCATGATATGCTGTTTAAAGATGTGTCCCTATAATTCCCAAACCATCACATCTAACGTGCGTGGGAGAATATCTATTTCCACGAAGATTCGACAGTACTTCATATACAATATGATGATCTAATTGAATGTTAATTCGTTTATAAAGGAAACTATTTAAATAAATAAAATAGTTTAGTACAGTTAAGTTAAGCTAACCTGAGCATTCATAAAATAAACTTTCTGGTGAAGATTATTAGTTAAATAATCTCCATACAATTTTAAGCATGTTTCTCAAGAAACTCTTTCCATTTACACTTAGATAAATAAATAAAACTATACTTCAATAAAACATTATATGTAATATTTTTCATAGAAATAATAAGGCAAAAATTGTACAAGAGTACGTGTATAAGTTAAGATTACAAACTTCATCACGTTGCACAATACGTGCCCAGCCATTCATATTCCATGGAAAGACTTCTTGTAGACGGTCCCATAAAGTAGCCCCTTCTTCGAACCAAATGTTGTTAAGATCAATTTCTTCCAATTTCGGCCATAAAAAGGTGGTTATCATCGATCTATACCGATCTCCATTGACAGTAACGCTATTACCAGCTTCATTTCGAAAAAAATACGGACCGATGATGACCGAACTATCAATTTAGTAGAATGTAATGGTTTTTCATTTTCTTCGTACAAGAATCGACAGTTATGTTTATTTACCGCACCATTCAGATGAGAGTGAGTCTCATGGAGAAGATGATTTTCTTAAAAAAATTGTTATCGTTTTCAATCGTTCCAGCACATTTTCGATATAGTAAAAACTAACCCCAAAAATGATTAGTTTGATGATGAGTGTCGTCTTAATGTTGATCAACGAAATATAGCCCTCAATGAAGCGCGGATTCGGTTTACCATTGCAAGAAGAAACAAATCATTCGGGACAAAGATGTAAACCTCTGTGTTAACGTCGATGCGGTACTCGATACATGGCGTGAACATTTCTCTGACCTACTTAATGTTCCATATGTATTACAAGCTGTATTTGAATACTCTCAAATACAGATTGCAGAGATGTCTATTGAAGATCCATCTTATGAGAAAATTCACCATGGCCATGTAGATATTAAAGAAAAATCATTTCCTAGAAGTTGATTGTATTAATTTAGAGCTCTTGATATTCGGAGGGCTAACTTTAAGGAACTGTCTTATCGACCTTGTTCGATTGGTATGAGGAAATGACGCTTACCTGAGGAAAGAAAATAAGCCGCGTTATGCCCAATATTCAAGAAGGGTGATCGCTTGAAATGCGAGGATTATCGCGGTATAACTCTTCTTTGCACAGCATATGAGTAACTGTCTTATTATCTTGGGAAGAATTATTCCTCTGGCGGAAGAAATTATCGGTGATTACCAAGGAGGATTCCGTCCAAATCGGTCAGTCAATGATCAAGTTTTTTTGTTATGGATGATACGTACATCTGTGTAAAATGACAGTAGCACAGTCGCAATGCTGTGTTAAACTTGAGAATAGGCTATCGAGAACTTTTGCTATTACTTCTGGTGTTCGACAAGGAGATGCGCTGTCCCCGATACGTTTATCTCATGTTGGAATACATTCTACGTAAATCACCTCAAGATAATATCTTATTCCTACAAACCAATTGACTCTTTGCATGCAGATAATATCTGTGTGATTGGATTAAATAGCAACGAAGTGGAAGAGATCCAGTAGATCAGTGTTCAGCTTCCGTTGGTCTCAAAATCAATGAGTCCAAAACTAAATATCTGATCTCTGGTTTTCGAGACCAAGACGCAAATGATTTCAGTAGAGGTAACCACACGACTGAAGATTTAAGTGATGAATTACTCACGATAATAGTGTGGGAGAGGATATCAAGTTTCGGCTTGCCGCTGGCAATCGGGCTTTATATCCTATAAGTCCACTGCTGAAATCAAAATATCTTGCAATCTTGCAAATGCGGATAAGCTGAAACTATACAGAGTGTTGATCAGACCTGTTGTCATGAATGGATGTGAGAGTTGAACCTTGACGGATGAGTACAAAAGATGGATTTTAACATTCAAAGAAGGAATCAGGCGCGGGACAATGTCTCAAAACGCGACGTAGATAGCACATACCGAACTCGTTTCAATCACGAGATGAGGAATTGATAATGCAAATATCGTGCATGAAATCAAAGGACAACGAGTACGCTGGTCCGGTCATGTTCTGCCTGCTGTCCTTTGAATGGAGAGCCGCCTTTCGGTAGGCGAAAAGGTCGCTGTCGGCGACGATGGCTCTACAGCCTAGAAAGTGGATCTGGCATCCATCTTCTGCTTGCTTGCAACAGTATGAAGAGCTGGCTCGTGGTCGAAAATGGAATAATAATTGTTGACACGGTACAGTAAAAACCGTAAAACAAAAGACTACAATGAAGAAAATTTCAGAACTGATTGGGTGCTCACGATATAGATAAAGCGATATTCTTGAAACTGTGGATATTTAGCCCCAAAATATTGCTGTGTTTCTTTTTAGGTGACAATGCCATTTCATTCACAATAAGATATGTGTAGCAAATTTTGAGTAATCAATCTGTCGACAGTTTAAAAAAATCGTTACTTTTATTTAAAAAACCGTTTATTATAAAACATTAACTAAGTGTCTATCCTGCTGTCGAAAACATCAGTTACCGCTAATTCCAACAAATCTGTTTTCGGTTCTGTTTTAAGGTGTTTTAATAAAACATTTTTCAATATATATGGTTTTCGTATAAATTGGGGTTCGATTTGTAGAAATGTGGTGCGACCTGAAGTATCATCGGTTTCCATTTGATCAGGATGATTCGGAATATACAATGGATCGGATGTTTTTGTTAATTCTATAACAGATTGTGAGGATTTTGTTTTTATAAGGTGCGGTTTGCATGTGGAAATATTTGTTTCTTCGCAATGCAGCGAGGTTGTATCGGAAAATGGTGACGATACATTTATTGGGGATGGTGATGATTTTGGGAAGTTTGTAGATTTTTGTGTGGAGTGAGAAGGTGATAATTGTCTGATTATTCTTCTGCTAGAATGTGACTTGAATGAGGATTCGTTAGATAACTGGAAAGGTGAGGATGAGTTGGATTTGACCAAAGAATCATTATACGAGTTAGGGATTTGCTCCTTTTCTATTATGGTAAGGAACTGGTTGGATCTTTTCTGCTGTTTTTCTTCGTTAATTTTTGTATTAACTAGTTGAATAATTTCAAGCGACAGGTTATCAAAATTGTCCTCTGATTTGATTTTTCTTAATAGAAAGCATAAATATCTGCAAAATTCTTCTCTACCCGATAACTGTGTAGATGGTTGGGTTTCTATGTATTTGGAACTATATTCAGATGGTTGGGTTTCTATGTATTTGGAACTATATTCAGATGGTTGGATTTCTATGTGTTTTGTGCTATATTCCAATGCGTCAAGACTTTTTTCATTTTCGGGTTTCTGAAAATATAATGAAAAGTAAAACCGAAATTTATTTATTACCGAAATAAATTTATTTACTTACTATTGATGTAGAAGTTTCAGAATTTTGTAATTCTTCAGGTTCAATTATACTATGCTGCAAATTAAAACAAAATACCATTATATAAACAATTAAATATATTAAAAAGATACTTACATTTATGTTAAATGAATTTAGTTTAGCCTGTTTGAAAGGCAACAGAAAAGTAAGATCTTTAAAACACCACAGTTTCGGTACATAAATTTCATTAGGGAAATGTTTTTTGAAGTTGAACATATTTTTATTTTCCTTCCAAAGTTGGCTTTGAAGTGTTCTTACTTTCTTTATTATTGCTTTAACGGTGACCGATGGTTTCAAATGTTGACATTCATTTAAAATTTCAATGTATTTTGTAGCTCTAAATTTTTTATTAAAATAATTACTGTCACTTGGATCATAAAGACAAGGATACTTTTCTAGTTCTCGTATCAATAAAACAGTTTGCATCCGAGTCCAATTATCTCCCACTTCTGCCATATTTACGTATAATTGTTTTATAGTTTATTTTATTTATTAATACTTTAATAACGCACTGTAATCTTAAATATAAGCTTTCCACATTTCGATTGACAATTCAAAATAACCAGATAATCATAATATACACTATTTGTGTAGGTGCAAAGAATTACGAGAAACAAAAATATTGTTTTTTCGAAACTCGAAAATCGCGTTTCTTTCCACTATCCTAACAAAATCAATTTCAAGGTTATATTTTATAGACATTAGAAAAATTTTGACACTTCGCACATGTAAAATATAATGTAACATGGCGGGCGAAACGTTCTAGTTATAATTTAGGTGAATTATGAACATTATTTTCTTTTAAAATTTCAATTTTAAATTCGACAAATTATACAAATCGAAAAAAAATTATTAAATATTTTCATCAGTAATTAATTTTAAAGTTTAATTAACAAGCAAATATTTAATATTTTAATTGCATTAGTTCGACCCCTCAATGTTTTAATAATTTTTTATGTAACACCACTGACAAAACGATGCAAAAAGTTTAAGAGCCTAAATGACGATGTATATTTGAATTTGTGGCAAGTTGGAAAACGAAAATAAAAATACCGCTCGAGGTCTAAAAAATAGTTTATATTTAAATCACTGCGAGCATATGTTTTGTATTTCAACAGACTGATGAACAGATTTAGATGGGGAAAATGCTTCTTTATGACTAATGGATGCCCTAACATTTTTTAGAATAAAATGTTTCTTCAATTTCTTAGTGGGTCATAAAAGATTTTCTAGCCTTAGTTTTAAGATATATTACAAAATAAATTTCATATAATTGTTTCATTTCAAAATTTCAATCTTTATAAACTTTCCTCGAACGCATAACTGCGATTACCATATAGTAGAACATATGGCAATTTGAAGGTACATATGAGTCAACTCTAAGCCGTCAATGTGTCCTCATTCTAAGAGTAAAATTCGGTTGCAACTAGTTTTATATTACAGTTGTAAATCATCTAAATTCAATACCTTAAATATAATGAATTACAAAATTCATAAATCCTGATCAACGAGTGTATTACCTTATCAATACTGGGGCTGGCTACACAATATGTACAATTTTTAAACACTGACAAAGAACTATATTTGATCATTTGGAATTTCATCAACCAACTATATTTGGAAATTGTAGAACGACTCAGTACATATGCAGAGACGAACTAAAATATAAAATTGCCTCCTGTGAGGATTGAACTCACGACCCCTGGTTTACAAGACCAGTGCTCTGCCACTGAGCTAAAGAGGCTTATATTACAATTGTCAAACGGTACAGAAACAAAATAAAATAAGGATAGATAGACGACTGAATATTGGAAGACGCTTAAAATTGTATGAATCGCTTGAATGTGATGAAAGGCGTAAATAAACCTTAATAGGGTGCACACCCGAGTATAAATAATTACCTTTACCCGAGCGTTACTGATATGCTACGAGAAGCCTTAATATCTTCGAAATTTAGATATTGTGTTGTGATTGGCCAGATCTAAAAATTAAGAATGCATATATCAGAGTGGTGTTGGGTTCGATAATTCAACGAGGAAAAATATCCTTTCCTCGAGGGATAATTTAACTCTCATTCTGTGGTCTGAAATGGTTGATTCGCCTCTTTATTATAAGAGAAAGTGGATCAAAATGAGTGAAATAATTAGAATTCGTGTTAGAAATAATTTATTTTTAAAAGAAATTATGGGAAGATTTCAAAAAGGAGAAGTATAGGTAACTTATAGATTCAGTATAATATTCGAAAATATAAATTTGTTTTTGAGTATAGATAGTACTGAGCCGAAATACTTACCTAATACACCTTCCACACGAAGGAAATTGAAAATGATCGTTTATAAAAATATGCTTATTTTGAAAAGTAAATATTATTATTTATATTATTTATACTACAAATACTATAGTGTAAATGGAGACAAAGTAGGTGTTGGAGTATAACATGTTCTGGTAACGTTCAAAAATAGATATGTTAGAAGGAATTAATTTGGCCATACATGAGAAGAAGAAGAAATTAGTAATATTGGAGAATAGGAAAATCTGTATTGAGAATAGAAAAATGTGAATGTGTCATTTCGAGGTCGATCTAGTGGATATCCTCGCATAAACAGATCGAAGGTACTGAAAGCAGTGATATGCTTGCTAAACGCGGAAGTGAGCAACTTTTGCTGCGATGACCGAACTGACTAAATCTTGTTCTATATATTTAACTAGTTCGTCAAGTTATGTGTGTAATATCTTATAGGAATTCAATAGAACAATAAGAAAATTATACTAGAGTGAACTGCCATTATGTTTTTAAAAACTTTACGCCCTGCAAATTAACAGATTTTACATAATATAAACAACCTACTGTGATAAGGACCGCCATGTAGGATTAAATTTGCAACGGAAAAATAAAAAATATGATGTATTTTATAAAAGAGGAGCCAGATGTAAGATTCATTACATATGTGACTTATAATCTCAGGACAAAAAGAAATGAAACATATTACACAAAATAGAAAAATTTCCGTTTCGCCTCCTAAAACTTCATCTATGGTTGTTCTTCTCTATCTATGCTACTATTTATAATGTAGTGTGGTATATCATCATTCTTAGGCATAACTGTGGTTTATGCTAGATATTAACAGTGTTAAATTATTATTCTTCTTACTGTACAAATGTTGCTTGATAAGAGCTTATTGTTTCAATGCATCGTATAAATAGAATTTGAGTATATTTTGTATCCAACAACCGTGATGGAAATTCGTTTAAAACTCGATTTAAGAATCAGTATATTTTTTACATTTTTTTTGGTTTATACTCCATATTTGCTGACTCTTCAATTGGGCAATAGTATATGTTCTACTTTTATTGAAACCTGGATTCACCTCTTCGTGATAGTTTACACTCGTGATAAACTCTGTTCTTTTATTGCTCTAAATTTGAAAAGTTTTCATTTCAAAAATATTTCACAACATTTTTTTGTATTACGACTGAGTTTTGTACGCACTTAGTAATTTACATTGCATAATAATGTATTTGATTAGTCGAAGTAATCACATGATTAACCCCAGTTTCGTCCTTCTCAAATTTTACTCCTTCTTCTTAGATTTTACTCCTTCTCTATGCAAAGAACCAAATCACCTGACTTGTCGTGACCAGTTTGGTTTTTTGCAGTCTTGTTGGAGTAGAAGTCAGCATACAGTGTTTGTTCAAATTTTCATGCTGGTGCAAGCGTTGTAGGTGTTTTGTTGTCTGATGCTTAATTTCATCCGCGACAAGCTCGATCTTTAAATCTCGATGGATGTTGTCGTTCCAAATGTTCAACGGTGAATCGCATGATTTTATTTTGAACTATTTGTATGATTTTGATATTTGTCTTTTTGGCACAACTCAAGAGTTGGATGTCATAATGTCCTTACAGGTTACAGAATTTGTTTGTTGTAGTTTGTTATGGATCGCTAGTTCAGATTGTCTACCAAAGAGCTAATGCATTTTTCTGAATATTATGCATCTAAATTCATGCCGAGATATTTAGCAGTGTTTGCATGCGGTTTTACTATCGAATTTTTCATTATTGGTATATAATTAACTTTTTGATTTGTAAAGTTGAATTTTTCCTTCATTTAATTTACTTCGCCATTTCTTTGTCCAATTACATATCAGGTTAGTAGCCTTATTAACTTACTAGTGGCGTTATTGATGTTCTTTGAGGTTGCAAGAATTGCCGTGCCATCGGCAAAAGTCGCCATGGTCGCTTCTGTAATTGGTATATCTCTAGTATATGGGAGATAAAGGGTTGGTCCAAGAACACTCACCTGCTGCTATTCTTTCTAATTGGGAGTATTAATTCTGATATTTTACTTGGAAGATGGCTCTATGATATGTATGATTTTTAAATTTGAAAAAATGTCTCCGAAAGATCTCGGAAATTCTAGCCCTCGTGTCATACTTGGTCAAATGCTTGCGCTATATCAAGGAATATGGTTGAGCATATTTGTATGCTTTCTAGTGATTTCTCGATTAATTCAGTAATTCGATGTACTTATAGTAGAGTGTTAGTTATGGTTTTAATATTTTAAGAAGAATCTTTTCAAATGTTTCGATTATGTTGGTATCAGAGAAATTGACCGGGGGTTTGTTCGCATTAAGTATCATAATTACTTCTGCAACTTTCCATTTTCTTGGTCATATCTTAGTCGAAATGCTGCATTAATTATATGCACTTGTTTCTTCAACGCATTCTTCGGTAACGCTTTAATTATCTGGCCCGTTATAAGATCATATCCTGGAGCCTTATGGGCATTTAGATTATTCGTGATTTCCCATTTTAATTCTTTCAACGGTACAGGTGTAAGTTTTATTTCATTCGGTTTATATATCGAAGTAATATTTTCTTCTTCCGTTTTCGGAGTAAGGCAGGAATGTTTGTTCGAGGTGGATGCAAATAAATCTGCTGAACTTTGGGTGTTTTAAACCTGAAGTTTCGGTCTTTTAAGATTCTTAGTTGATTTCAATAATGAATAATCAGTAATTTTTTTTTCCAGTTAGAGTGCTGACGAATTTCTAACACAAATGGTTAAATATCTTCATATTTTCCGGGTATCGATATTTTTGCCAATTTTTCCAGTCTTTTCTTTTATTTTTAAGAAGTTCTCTTATCTGGATAGCTAGCTTTGCGCTTTATTTCCTGACTATAGTTTGGAGTGCTTTCCCATTTAGGAGTTTTTTGAATATTATAAATGAGCTTATCTAGTTCGTGGGCAATATATTGTTGAGATACTATACATGTATGGTTTAATTGTATTTTTATGGTTGTAACTTCCACGGGAAAGTTCTCGACTTTAAGTTCTTCGCTATGTTTTATATGAAATTTTATGAGGGTAGCATATATTCTCAAATATATGATACTGTTGCGAAGTGCAACAATTATCTGATATTCTGCTTCTGGACTACAATCGATTTGCTTGGCAACGGCTAACAGTGGAGCTACTACATATTAAGATTATGTAAATGAAGACATATCAATGCATTGTTATTCATAATTTTTAAGGTTGCGATATAAAAGCGATTGTTGTTAGAATTAATTATAAAAGTAAATAAATACTATAATTTACATTACCTTTAGATGTCGTATTCTGTTTAACAATAAATCAATGTATTTTGACGTGGAATAAAGTTTAACAACCAACTTCTTATACGTGATGTCAAGTCAATAAAAAATCTTGCTAATTTGCAACACTTAGTATTTATTTTTTTATAGTTCTTAAATTATACATTTTAATGTATATTTAATTAATATGTCAATATTATTATTATTTTTAATAATAATAACAAGTCATAACAAGTAACTTTATTATAATATATAGAATCAATCACATTAAATGTCTGTAGAAGACGTCTAACAACAAGCAAACAAATTATGTTTATGAGTACATAAAGATTATATAGTTAATAATGGTTTTATAGTTGAACAGGTTGTGTTATAGTGTATTGAAATGTATTATAGTTTTCAAGTGGCCCGAACTCAATATACGCTTTCGATATGTTATTTGTTTTTTGTCCCAAAACCATATGGGTATGTATGGATTATGCCCCGATTAAATTGAACAAAAGCAATGTGTCCAATCTAACGAGATTTTTCTATGTGTATAACTTCATCATTTGTGTAAATAACTATTTATGTAAATACATTTATGATATATTATTTGTATAATGTAAATATGTTTTATAAAAATATTTGTTTTAATTTTTAAACAGGTAATAGTTTAAATAATTATAATTTAAATTTGATAATTTATTGTCATACATTTTATTTCGTATATATATATAACGAATGAATTCAATATCTAATCAATAATCGAATGGCTTCTAATATCAAAAAGCATTGCGATTATACAGATATTCAATTGATTCAAATTTTTTTATTACTGGCCATTTCTAATACATAGCTTACATTCTATATCTTAAGATTTAACGTCACAACTCTCTATTTATCTAAACACTTCTATGTATATAGAGATATAAATTTTAAAAAGCACCTTAAAGTGCCAAAGTAAGAATTTACTTATTTATTGAGTTCTACTAGTTCTACAAGCAAAAATTGTGTTATTGTTTTAAATACAGTCTTTTGTTTAATTGTTTTTACATTACGTAGATGGATAGTTGAAGAGAATAATTGAATACTTTGAAGAAGGTTTTGAAATGGTATTTGGTCCCTGTTTTAGAAAAAGGAGTTGAGATAACATTTTGCGATATCAGAGTGATAATTTAAGCCCACTTATGAGTTTTATCATATAATCCAGAAATATTTCCTTGAGCAAAACCTGTTTTAAAATACTATATTTAATGAAGATTTGTTTCTTTGTCTCAAGGCACTCCCAAATTTTTCGTGGTTCTCTACACTGCCTATAGTATTGAAATAATTTTGCACTCCAACCGGGGATCATAGATGTGTTCAATCACCGATAGTAATTGGAACCCATAACCTCCCACTCCAGTCAATGGAGATTGTACGTACTGAAAGGCTTAAGAGTTATTTTGATCACATAATCATAAGCGTATTATATATACAGACTGTGTTTATGTTCAGTCGGTACAACTATTGTTTTGAATTTCTCACAAATATAAAATCTGGAAACATCGGCAATTTCGATTCGTCAACCATCGATATAATACAGCAAATATCAGTAAATAATATTTAGGAGACTAATCTCAAATACATAGCACCCGTGAACATTTTGAAGGCTCCTCACGTTAACAAACTTACATTATAATATTGGAACAGATTTCCACCGCATATAAAAACCAAGATATCCTAGTCCAAAATGTAATTAACAGAGAAATATTTCATGATAGACCCTATTGACATAATAGCTATAAACGAACCAAGTCAACATCAAATATAAGATTAACCTTTTAAGGACAGGGAACTCAAAAATTATTGGTTTTACAAGGAGACGATAGGATGACTTGCAGTTACAAAATAGACGATGCGCTATTCAGTATTTTCAATAATTCCACATCGAGTGAACCCAGATAGAGATTAGGATCGATTTTCAAAACGTGAATGTGGTCAGTAAAGATGCTAAACTCAAATTGTGTTTTATAATGCTGAGCAGTTGTCTAATCTGTGCGTGCAGTGTATCATTATAAAGGGACTATAATACAGTGTAGTAGCATAAAGCCAAAACGTTTCTTCAAGTTATATTTGATTTCGAGTGTGGAACTACTTATATTATCATAGGATTATCTGATAAAGCATCAGAGATATCAGAAACTGAATTCATGAGAAAGTTTTCCAAAATCTTGTTATTGGTCTAAGAAGCAACCTTCAAATGATAAAAAATGTACACGAGGTGGTGGATATATAAGTCTAGTGAATAGAGATGCATATATGACCTAATAAATCGATCACTCCTAAAATTACAAGGGTACACTAACTCTTCAAAATAAGACTGATGTTTTTATTTGAATAAAAAACTACAAACATAACCTTAAAATTATAAAGAACATAAATTTAAAAATAATAAATTAAACTCCTAAGCCTATAATTTTTCACATAAAATCTAAATTTCTAAAAAAATATTTTTATAACCATTTTTTAAATATATTATATTATTATTTAATTTGCTTATTCAATATAATCCTCTTTTTCTTATTGTCTTAATTTTAATATCTTTAAATTTATTTATTTTTAAAAAAAATATATTACTCTTTGGTAGAGACTGGGTATCATCCAGATATCAATCCAAGTTGCAGTTTGAAAAATATTGCCAATTAACTGCCATTATGATATTGACATCTGGTAAATAACTGTGTCTGTACCCGTGAATGTTTAGTGCCGTACATTTAACAAGTGCAATCGGGGAATTTTAACTACAAAATTTGGGATAAATAATTACTAAAGAGATGTGTACTGAGGTCGTGGTGTTTCGTTGTGTACTAAAATATAATTTTTTGTAGTGTTAAACTAAAAATTAATTAAAATCAGTTGTATAAACTATCACAGTTGATATACAGAAGAAATTATATTGCGTATATAAAGCCAAATATATGTTTTGTTTTTAAAATTATCGGATGCCCCATCCCATATATATCCGTGTTGTTTATCCCGATATAGCGCCTTAAAAAATACTGATTCATCTTCATTGAAAACTTTCGGCGGATCAAAGCGCAGATGACTAAATATAATAAATAATACTATTCGGTATCTTCAAACTTAAATGTCTATTAAATAAATTCATTCGAACGATCGAACGTTTAAGAATTCGAATTTTGTGCTGCCTGTCGTCTCAGATCTGACGATATGATAGCCGTTACAAGTGTGCCTGCACATAATATAACGCCCATCGTTATATTTGCCCCAATATCGCCCGATGTCGAGAACAGCTCACCGTACAGCATCGTAAACAATATGCCAAATACTTGAGCTGCTGCATTTAATAATCCGGCCGAAGTTCCTTCCGGTTCGGGATACGTTAGTTCAGCAGCAAATTCGAATCCGACTGGGAGATATCCGGTCATGAAAAAACTGTGCGAATAATAGAAAAAATAATAATATAATCGCAAAGGTCGTTTAAGATAAAATGTACCACAGACTTACCCAAGTAACGATGCGGTCACAAAAACCACAGATATGTGCTTTGTATCTAGTGTGAATGTATATATCCACATTCCAATCATAGAAAATCCATAAACCGCCAATGTTGTTTCTCTATATTATAAAAAAAAATAAATATATGAATAAAAGAAAATTTACGATTGATAAGACAATTTCATACTTAAATCTATGAGTTCGATCGAGAACGATACCACAGCATACAGATCCCAGCATACCGGCCAGTACGATACACAATCCGATTTGACCAACTTGGACCTCGTGACCCGGGAAGTATTTTAATACAACTGGATTCAATAGAGTCGAAATAGCGTAGAATACACCAACATTCATACCATAAGATATGAGTAGAAGGATATAGTTCCGATTCAAAAATAATTTTTTGACCGAATGCAAAAATGGCGTTTGTTCAGCTGGGTTCATGATTGCTTCTTGTGAAGCTGATGGTGGAGTCGGTGGTGCTCCTTTAAAAACTGTTGAAAATATACAAAACAATTCGTTTATGACACAAAATTAAGAATTAATGTTGATACACATACATAGTATGATTAAAACGAGTAATACTGAAGTGAATCCGGCAACGGAGAAAAACATGACTTGTAGATCAGCTCCAATTTTACTAATATCATCATGGTTCTCGACAAAAAGTGGTGGTAGCAGGAATCCCAATGCAACACCCAATTGATTTCCGAACACCCCTATACTGCAGGCGGACGACACCTGATTTGGTCCAAACCAAACCGCAGCCAATCGGGCCGGCAACGATAAAATAAAAATTTGCGATGCCGCAACCACAGTCTGTCCAATAAAGGTGACATAAAATAAACTAGGATCAACAGACAAGGTTTTAATCCAAGCACCAATACAGGTGCCAAACGCACCGATTATCGCTGATACTCGTAGTCCGTATTTATCCAAAAACCAACTAGCCGGAAACACCAACGGAATATAGAGCAGCATGAATATCATCGAAGTCCAATCGATCCAGAGTGAGCCAACATTATAGTAGTTTTGTATAATATTTCCAATAATACTGTACTGAATCCATTGAAGCGCATTCGAAGCGGAGTACAAAATAAAAATTCCTAATATAAGCCATCGACGTTTGTAGACACGGAATTCGACTGTAAATAAAATAAAAAATAAATAATCAAAAATATTTAGTGGAACATACGGATTCTTCACCATGATGTGCTCGATCAAGTGTGATATGCGAATCTGTCGGCGATTTAATCATATCCGTTGAGTTACTCGTTTGGAGATAAAAGTCCGGTGTGCCATCACCTTTCGAATTCGTTTCGGTTGCATCCATATTTGTGGGGGCTTGTGAATTCCTGCAAAATAGAACCGGTAAAATTCGATTATTAACAGACATTTCGAGCGTCTTGAAAAGCGTAACTAAAACTATAGATAATAAATTATATTATTTATCTTATATTCATATATCTTACAAGTGTATATATAAGACAAACACAATTATATTGTCATTAAAATTTGTGTAATGATAGGTTGAATCACTATATACGTCATAATACAAGAGACACTACAAATTAGAAACTAAATAACAAATTAATAACATGTTGGTGAAGGTGTTTCAACTATTGTCGATTTACTAACATCTGATGTCGTTAATGTAATGTTAAATAACCAATTCTATGAACTGTTATCGTTAAAGTAACTACATATAAGTATATGAACGAGTACACGATACGAGATAAACTTGCTATCGGTGAATTCGTGTAACTAGCTTATTAATCGAATGTTTCTCCACTTGAACTGCTTGTTGGAATGTTCATGTGTATACAACTGTGTGACAGTATGTGAGTATATAACATAAACGATTATAAATGCCAATATTGGAATTGGGCAATAAACGATGACTGTATAGTCGAGCGGTGAATGTTTGAATGACTTGTGGATTATCCAGATATATGTTCGCACGAAAAAGGTTGACCTTTTTATAGATAAAGCAAAATAGCTGGAGGTCTTATCTTGGACAGTAAACTAAGCTCGAAGTCAAACTTACTAGAAAGAATAAAAAAGTTGGCCAATCCATATAAGAACGACATTGGGAAAATATATAAGTAACATACATCATTGGTTTTACACTTTAGTATTCCGAGACATAATGGCTAACTTCCTAGTTACTCTAGGGAAATCAAACTCAACGCCATTTACTTGGGACCTGGTTTTTAAGGCACTCAAAACTATGCTAAATAAGGAGGCAGTATAGCCTCAACGAATAAAAGATGGACGAACACCCTCTCATGCAGGGTAGCAAGGCAAATCTGGCAAAAACTGGACTTGGAACGCTCAAATACTTTGATCTTCCTATACCAAGCCGTGAACTAAAGACGATCGTGATACACTCACAGGACACTGCCTACTTGGAGAACATGCGAGGAGGCTAGGACTAGAACCAAATTACTTTTGTAGAAGCTGTATGGACAACGAGGAGGAAGAGACGGTAGTCCACCTCCTAATCTCATGCCCTGCTTTAGCACACAAAGTACTTGAATATTTGGGTAAGTTTTTAATGGAATGCCTCATTGATTTCGAAAACTTTTAGGTGCGTGACTTATCACGCTATATAAGTAGCTGAACCTAACCTTATCTTACCTAACCCCTTTGTGGTGTAGTGTCTAACTGCATTGTCTCAAGATAAGACTGATAAAGTGATAAATCTTACGGTTTTGTTAGAGCACAATCAATCATCAAAATTCTATATGATCGGATGGACTCATAAGTGGGCGTAATGTCAGATTATTCATTGCTTCATCAAAAACGCAAGATGGCGGCATTTCCTGATATGGCTATACAGACCAAGATGTGTCGATGCCGGTCACTCAGGTCACGGCATACCTAAGCTTATTATATCGATTACATACAAAACAACTGTTTACCTTCAGCAATGAATTGGGAATTAAATTTTGTTCCTTTGTGGCTGTTGTCATGTAATCTTCAGCTCATCGATTGAAAAGATTGATACAGGTAAGTATCTATATTTTCCATGAGACAGTCACAATGATTCAGCGATGACAATAAGTATGTGTATGTTTGAATCGACAAGGTGTAATGGTGAGTTTACGAGACTTTTAAACGTTGGAAGGATAAACAAGATTGTTACAATGGGCCACGCTCTTGTTTACATTATGGGCCACAAATAGCAAATGTGAAAGGTAATCCTTAATGTGTCGATGATTTTTTGACATTATCAATATGCTAATGAATATTACCACCTGTTTATATATTGCGAAAGATTTTAAAGCGAGGATCGATTACAGAGCATTTTTATTCTTTAAGGAAAGTCTCCATGGTTTCCAACAATCGATATTGTTCTAATACAAAACAGCTCTGACGTCAACGTATTCTTGAGGTTTGTAAATGCATTTAGTCATTATTAGGGTTAAATAAAATTCTTTAGTGTCTTGTATCTTCAACTCCTTGAGTGGAACTGCTAAATGAGACCGAGGGTTGCCCCAGATGGGATTTGGGTGATTCCTCAGTTTGTGTTACTACAAGAATATTTTCAATGTTTGACGAATATTTGTGTGGGATTGTGCAATCATAACGCATATACAATCTATTATTTTCTATTTTAAATGTTTTCTATAATTTTTTCATACATAGAGTAGTACTGTTCTTTGTCAATAACGACCCTCTCAACTCTCATTAGTGTTTAGTCTTAGAACATCAAATATTGGATCATTAACTGTGTTAGCAAAACTTAATCTTGCTGTGTAGTGGTCCTGAGGACGAGACTAGCATGGGTTCTTATTGACCCCGTAAATTGAGCTTATGACATGATAATGTTTTAAAACGAAGAAAATTGGCACTACAAGTCTTTTTAAAGTCGTTATTCAAAACAATTCTGGTATCGAAGTGTCGTCATCCAAATCAACATATCCAAAAAATTAAATAAAAAGTATTAGCGAATGGATAAGGATTAGGCATTTGAAACAACTTGATCTTAATGTGAAGAGTCTCAAGGCTGATACAAGTGAGATTGAAAACGATTAAGTGATTCGGATACAAATATGGATGCATGATGGCAAGGAGCCTTTTCCTATCAATAATTATGAGTGTATTTCGCAACCAATTCCCAACTACGGATGATCATCTATAAACCCATCTTAGCTAAATCAACTTGTATTGCAATTAGACGTTGGCAACCAGTCGAATTTATCCAAACCCTTTATAATATTGTCCTCGTTGAGTTGTTCCTAAGATCTTTCCATTCATCGCGGGATGTCACAACAGAATGAGATACACAGATGTTAAAACGTCTCACCATATAAGTCTGACAATTATTATCTTATCGGTTATCCCAAACTTGCTTGGCTTGTATATATAGACATTATCACGAATGAATACAGCAGCCGTACAATACAATCCATAGGTTTTACAACAGTAAAGTGCTATCTTTACCTAATCTTATATTTAGCTTCTAGTTTAGAATGTTATCCAAAAGAGTTTCTAAAAATTTCATATTATCTTTCCAATCTTTCAATCAACTTCGTGAAGAGTGTGGAATAGTTTAACTGAGGAAGTTTATGATGAATAGAATGAGATCGGTAGTTCTAAGCATGCAATTTGGTGAGTGTTATATGAACCTATAAAGTATATTAGAGTGGAAGGTTAAATAAAAGGACATTTCAGTGTGTCTATACTTCAAACTTTTTAGACGGATAATTGAACTGGACCAATTTTTATGACTAGTGACTTCAGAGTCCTTAGAAAATTCTCTCTGTCTTAACAAACTCAATCAAAACGCAGTCAGAGGTATTTCTTTAAAGCGAGAACTAGTTTTGTGTAATAGACTGTTGCATTGTGTTTGAGCGGTTGTATCCAATGTATGATTTGACTTAAAAGTATTTTGAAATACGTGAGATACAAAGTGAAATTTGAAAAACTTGTTTTTAGAATTCTTATGGTCAAACCCTTCTTTTTATATAATGAACTTCTTAAATCTGTAGTTGAAAATAACGTTAATATAAAACAATCTATAAATGAAAAATTTAGGGATTGTTAGTGGGCACATTACGTTTTATAAAGATACCTGTATTACCATAACCACTGTGGTATATACTTGGAAAATACCACGACCTAAATAAGATCGCCTCCTTAGCAAGAAAATATATTGAATCATTAATTCTTTACGTAATTTAAGAGAATACCATATGGAAATACCAGTATATGTGTTCTCAAACGTCAAGTATCGGGGAAATAACGTCAGTAAAATGAGTCAGTTTACAATTTCTCACCTTTAACAATTTACATATTATTTACATATTATGCACATTTTTTATGATATTCTATAGCAAACGTTGATGAATAGTGCACGTGATATCGTGCGATTTTTGAAGCGATCTTAAAGAATTAGCTCGTGACCGATGTTAAACTGGCGTACTAGCAGAACGAAGATAATAATAAAATTTAACAAATTCAGTTTGTTCACTAAAATCGAACTCGGTAATTCAGCGTCCATAAATTAAAACTGTTTCAGCGTCATAAGTCCTTGATTGTCATAAGTCTGTTTGTTTTTATCTCTTCAATCTGTTTCGGGGCTCGAGGCACTTCCAACTCTTTCGCGGTTCGTTATTTACGGCCTTACCTTACGCCATTACCTCCAAATCGAGGACGTACGGCTATAGGTCCGATTTACGTAGAACCATCTTGCACATTGCATTGCTCCATGACAGCCTATAGTACTGACATGGAAGATGGGTTGGCCCATGAATTCTGCACTCCAACAGGGGTTCATAGATGTGTTCATTCACACCACCGATCGTAATCGTATGGTGAAAAATCATAATTGACCGGCCTTCGCTGTCCCCTTGAAACGACAGCTCGTTCTTTATGCGAACGAAGTTTATATGTCTTATCCATAAATTTCGTATGGACTGTAAACTTTAGTTATTTTTATATCTTGGCTTAAACATAGTCGTGTTATCATCAATTTTTAAGGAATTTATTGAGGTGATGTGGGAAGGATTTCCCAAACATGTCGCCTTGATTCGGGGCAGAATAAATACATTTTGAGAAACTAAAATGATGAGAATGGTGCACCTTCCGCATTAAGATTTAGGAGTTCCTAATATTTACTTTCTTATCACTGATCATAAATTTTTATCATACAGATTATCAAGGTCAAGAACGAATGCACTTAATCTCACGACTGCCTGTAAGTTTTGTTATAAATAATACTATAAAACGCTTTTATGTAAGTGAAAAATAGTATAATGCGCCCCCAAAAGCTTAAAAGCTTTCTTTTAAAATAGCTTTAGCAATATGTACAGTAAGAAAATCGTTTATTTGTCTGCGAGGTAAATTTATCGTATTCGTGTTTATAACGTAAAATTTTTCCAGAAAAGATTATGGAGATTAGAGAAGGGTTATGGGAGGTAAAGCAAAAACGAACGAATAAATACAATACATGGATAGATATTTCTCAGGAGATTAAGAAGTCGTTCGTTTACAATTTAAATGTTAGATAAACACAATTTTCCGTATTGTTGAATTTTATTATCGTATAATATTTTAAAAAGTAAGACAGGTCAGTTGGGATTTCGTAGAAATGTTATAGATTAAATTGAAATATACCATGAGTGGGATGATGTATAGTATAACAGAGATTTTGTCTCTGCAAAAATATTTGTTTATCCGGTTTTGGGATGCAATTAAGTAACTTGCTCCATTCTAAGACAAAAATCTTTTTTCAATATCCAATACAAATATCATTTAGATGAACAATATCTTCTTAAAACTTGATTGTTTGTTTTTCTACAATCTGTTTTGGCACATGAGAAATGAAGCTGTTTTGTAATGTCATGTAACTTCACTGGTATCTGATAGTATGCTCTTATTAAATCTAAGGTGTATGAATTATGAAGTTACCAGTAAATCGATATTACAGTAGTCGAGATTTGGAGTGGTATCTAGAATGGTTAAATGTAAGCCCGATAATTACCTTATGGTCTCCATACTCCATTTATCTTAAGCACCAAGTGCACCTTACTGAATCAAGCACTCATACATGACTAACATGTTTTTTTAGTCTTATATGTTTTTGGCAATAATCGCCTTATCTGGTGTATCATAATTTATCAACAACTTGAGAATGAAAATCTAGATGTGCTTTGACAACTATTAGGGTTAGTTCGTTTCACTTAACAATAACCCTACTACATTTAATCACCTTAAGGGATCGATCATACGATTAAGTATAACAAACTTATAGTATTCGAACTAATGAACGTGTAAATGATTTATTTGTGCTTCGAACTTACATTTGCACATTTAAATTAATTGTAGCCCTCGTGATTTATTGAATGAAATTTTTTGACAGGTATATAATTTTCTGATCTATTTTGATATTTGGAAAAGACCAAAACGTTCAAAAATCCTGCGTCCAATTAAAAAACAGCCCTGTTTTCTTAAAAGGTTAACTGATGATCGAGCGCTAAATCTGAAATGCAGCTAAGCAATAACTTAAGGCAAACTCTTGATTTTGCTGTCATCGATAAATTATTGATAGTATGGTCACCATTGGGGCAGGAATATTTTTCATTGACCAAATTCTTATCAAATAAGATGGACTTGGTTTTGTTGAAAGTTGCTTGGTCCATTCTGAGACAAAAATCGTTTTCCTATACGATGCAGCTCAGAGGGACAAAAGCTTTAATATATTTTGGATGGACTGGGATGTCATTAAGTAAATAAGGAGTTTGATCAAATATAGCAACAGTGAATTTATATATAACATCGGTTCGAAATGGTGTTGGAATGTGGAAAGAGAAAGATTAGAAAATTACCGTAAGGAAAACCTCTCTAATCACATCTAGTGGATTTGATAACAGGCTGCAGTTATAAATAGCGATACAACATCACTTCGTTGTGATTTTCTCTTGCGTGAGCTGCACAAGAGAAAATCACAACCGGACAAGAAATGTTGATGACCAAATAAGCGAAATTTTTAGCCCACCATGAGAGTATAAGTATAGAAAAACGACAGAATAAAGAACGATTAGAATAATAAGAGGAAAGTATCAACGAGCTTGCCTTGACGTCGACGACCAAAATTTAAATGGATCAGCAATTTTAAGCAGCAAATTTTTAAAATTAAAAATGGGAATTATTGGATATGGCTTATTGGATATAAGCTACCTAATTTACTAGGACAATTAACTCAACGGAGTTCTTTCAACAACAATGAAGTTGGGCACATTTCGAGAGATTATTGGGATATTAGACAGACGAAAATACGATTGCTGTTGTCCGAAGACTTTACTGGAGAAAAATAAATGAACGACTGTACGAGATGTAAGATCAAAAATCGGAGGTTTATAATGGTTAGAGAAGTAAACAACAGATCCAGTATATAACAACATTGAATTCGAAGGAAGGAAGCCATACAAATAAGTGATAACCTATTTTGATATGAAGTTCTTGTGGCGAATATGTAGTTGATTTGGTTGCAGACATATATAATGTTAAACCGATTCATATTGGAATTGGATTTCAGGGGAAGAACGTTATGCTTTGAGAACATCGAGTTGGAGATCAAATGGAACAGTGGGCACGACAATCGTACGGAGGATCATTGAGATGCGCATACATTCTATAATTGATCGGACGATTGATTGCTCTTCTACCAAGCAAGTAGCGATATAAACGATTATATATATATATATATATATATATATATATATATATATATATATATATTTATATATATATATATATATATATATATATATACATATATATATATATATATATATATATATATATATATATATATATATATATATATATATATATATATATATATATATATATATATATATAAATAATATATATACATATATATATATAAATATATATATATATATATATATATATATATATATATATATATATATATATATATATATATATATATATATATATATAAATTTAAATCTTTGTATCAGGTATTTTTATTCAATTAGATCATTTGCAATTTATTTGGTATAGTTTTTGGCTAACTGATTTAGCCTTTTTGCTAAATTATTCCCCTTTTTGCATTTTCAAAAACAAATTTTCGAGCATATCGGACGGTACAGCGATGATTTCGGCACGAATGTTTGCCTTGAGCCTGTCAATGGTATGAGACTTGCTGGAGTACACTCTTCATTTCAACTAACCCCACAAAAAAGGCCGGAGTGGTCAAGATTGGTCATATGGGTGGCCAGTCATTGTCACCTCTTTTTAACATGAGATGTTAAGGGCATTTTTGTTGCAGAAACTGAATTGTTTAATTTGTAATGTAGTATTGCGCAACGTCTTATTAAAATCACCAACCATTAAAATCGTTTTCATAAATTTCGGTCATAGAAATTTGTGACCGATCAATGACCGATAGACGTCGGTCATCAAAATTTGTTTCCAGAAATTAGGTTCAGAGTCAACAATTCAAGCATCTGTTTGGTCATATTTCAAGCGAGGTAGACGGTCTGGCGGCAACAATATTTGTGTTAATTAAACTTTATATGGAAACAAATGCAATGATACAACAGTTTTGGGTTCTGGCTAACGCTCTCTCTGATTGCTTTAAGCATGTTGACGTTCTCTCACTGTCCCGTGGGCCATGATATTTTGGAAAATGTAGACGTTGAGTTAACACAAATTTTAGAAAATGTTTTGTTAGCAGTCTTCGGTATACCATTTTGCAGTTACCGTCTGACCCTTTTCGAAGGAAATAGCAGCTACAATTTCTGGTCAAGTGAAGTAAACTGACAAACACGTCTGGGTCCTGTTGGTATCGATATCATTGACTGCTGTTTCTGGATCATACTTATAGAACCATGATTCGTCATCAGTAATGACTTTACTAAAGTTGCTAGACTACCAATTTTAGAATTTATTAAGGAAAAATTTATAAAATGCACTCGAGCCTCGTTTTGGGCCTCATTTCAAATTCGAGGAACTATTCGAGCGGATTTCTTCGTGTATCTTAGATAATTATTTAATATTCGCGATACAGCCAGGGCTAATTCATTAGCATTAATTTCTTGTGTCAATGGTGGATCTTGGCCACAGTAATGTCATAAGTGGAAGATTTATGTCAAATTTCTCGCCCTCTTCAGGAAATTGTCCCATCTGGAATCTTCGGAACCACTTGGAAATAGTCTGTAGATACGGCCTTCAATTGTTCCATATGCAATTTGACATTCATTGAATATATGTAGTGGCTTAAGTTTAGTGTGCCGGAAACCAAAGAGAGTAATATAGTGTTTCTGATTGTGTTGGTGGTGGAATTTCGGCTGATGCATTCCCAGGTATTTTGCGTTTTCTCGTCTCCATTATAACCGATTGTTCTGAATTTTTGAAAGAAGTTTCATAAAATAATTGCCGATTCAGTATTTTTGGTTTTTAAAAAAATATTTAAGAGTCGCCACTAAATGAACTTCTGTTGCTCCCCTCGTATATATATATATATATATATATATATATATATATATATATATATATATATATATATAACCCTCATACAATTCTATTACTATTATTACATCTAATGTTAATCTAAATCTATGTGATAACAACGGATGTATTAAATTTAATTTAAAATCCAATCAAATGGCTAAATCCAAAGTATTTTTTATCGTTCTGATACAACATCGTACTCATGTATACAAGGTTTAAATTAGAATATTTTATTAAAAAATTGTTTTTTGTTTAAATAAAATAAGCGAATAAATGTTATGTTTCGTGTCTAATCAAATATAATTTAGAAATTGTTTATGTCGCTCAGGGAATGATTAATCGGTCCTGCGTTAAACATGGTGTGAGCTATATATACTCGTATATGAGTATGAAATAATTGTTTTTCTATTTTGATTGAGTTGTAATCCTATATAGGCTGATGCCATTATTAATTAAAATTGTTTGTCTCAAAAGGTCTAACATATATATAATCAATAAATATTATGTTTATGTTTGTTTTGCCAGCATATGATGGACAAATATCGATTTATTAAGTTTTGACATAATATATAAGGCGTCGCACGTATGTACATACATAAACAGTTTTATTATGCATGTTCACCATATGACAAGTCTTTATTATATTATATTGGCATTATGTATATACTCACACATAGACACCATATTGTTATATTTCGTCAATATTATGGCTAGACGTATAATCCATAAATAATACGCGATAAGTCGATTATCGTGTAGATAATACAATTATATTTCGATAACAACTCATATGTTCCGATTGCTCAAATTCAATATACAGCCTCAGTGCTGTGAAATGTTGCGCGTCTTATTTGTAAATTTTGATATAATTTCATTGGGGTGCGAGCTACATGTTTGAACAGCATAAACGACTAAACACATACCGACTATATAGAAAATATTGTCTTTTTTAAATTGGAAGCAATCAAAAATCATCGTCACAATATATAATAAAGTTAATCAAAATAATTTTCAATCATAAATATATTGACGATGATACACACATGATAGTTAAGTTAATATTAAAGCAATAAATCAGTTTGAGTCTTGTGTTCGAACATTAATTTCAATAATGTGTGCTCGATGTTGAACGAATGTGATTTATAGAACAATTTAGGGATATCGAACATATAGGTGTTGTGATATATAGTGGTAATCTATAACACTAATACCTTTAATGCTAAACACTTATTGGCAATATAATGGCAAAACCTTGGAAACCCATACGCGTATTAGATGAGCGGTTTAGGTTTTAGAGGTGATTATTGATCTATTTCGGACTCCAAATACCTGGCAATAAAATCAATGTGGTCTTAATAACGACTATATAGGAGGGTGAAATAGCCATTAACTATATATAAATATATATATATATATATATATATATATATATATATATATATATATATATATATATATATATATATATATATATATATATATATATATATATATTTATATATATATATATATATATATATATATATATATATATATATATATATAATATATATATATATATATATATATATATATATATATATATATATATATATATTTATATATATATATATATATATTTATATATATATATATATATATATATATATATATATATATATATATATATATTTATATATATATATATATATATATATATATATATATATATATATATATATATATATATATATATATATATATATATATATATATATTATTTAATGTTATAATTTATATTAAGAAGGAACAGCACATATGGCAGCAAAATGTACAATTTATTACTTTCATTATAGGCATTAAATCGATTAATAGATTGCGCTTATAGATGTCGAGTATTTAAGACGCGCTTATTGGAGATTGACCAATTATATATTCTTCAAATCCTCGCTAACCATTCTGTCATTAATGTAAATAGAACATAATAAAGGACCAAGTACTGAACTTTGAGGAACTTTTGAAGTAACTGGAAGAAAATTAGAATAAGCAAAAAACACGGTCTGTGAATGATCCGATAGTTAATTAATATCTAATGTAGCAGCTGAAATGGAAAGTTAACTTCTGTGAATTTATAAGGAATTTGTGATTTATATAGAATCAAATGCCTTTGAAAAATCTAACAAAGTGACAGAAGTAAACTATTACTAATTATGTGGGACTGAATTTTGATGTTTAACTTCTATCTCGGAAATGAAACATAAAATACTAACAGGTGAAACTGGGATAACTCTTACCATTTTCTATTAGATTAACAGTATATAGTGAGGATATAAAAGGAGTGATATCATATATCGCCAATTTATCTAGAAAGCAGAGCTTCAGAAACCATTACAAGCCTGACCGTAATATAGGTCGTAGAAAAACCTATCGTCTCATACTATCTATCAAAAAATTATTTTGACAGAAGGCAAACTCCTGACACAGGAATTGGGCACGGTTGGTTTGGTGGTACCTATACAGATTTAAACATATGTCTATTTGACTCATTTTGTTCAATATTCATGCGGTTCAAGACATCTCGATGGAATTGCCAAATAGAACCTCGGAAATCATTCAACTGTTTTGTAAAAAATGAAAGATTGTACGGCGGCATATTTGAAGTATTACGTGGATGGAAGAAATGTCCAAAGAGACTTGTTAAACACATGTTTAAAAGTGCTTCCGCTATTATTACCTTGCAGTCAACCGTCAAATAATTGGGCTTGATAGAAGGAGCAGATATAAATACCGGAAGAAGAAAAACATTCAATCAGTAAGTAATGCATTATCCAGAATGAACCAGAACATTACCAAATATACAATTCGAACACGATAAAGACTATACACTGTTGGTTTTATTTCTAGAACCCCAATTTAGGCCGATGAGGCATAGATTACATATAGGTGTAAATTTAAATTCGATTATCGACTTAGACTTTTACGAGTAATCTGCGTAATAGATAATAAGACCAATGTGAGATGGTAGAACAGCTTACGATACTAAAATAACGAAGCTCGGTTTACATCCATGCAGTTATTCTCGTAGTATCCGAAGTTCAACATTCTTTTAAGATGTACACTTGGTAAAATTATCCACTCTATGAATGCGAGTTCTTTTCAAATGACAGAATTTTAGCAAATTGTATCATAAATAGCTTGTCCCAAATCGGAGGTTTGATCCGGCTTAGGTTATACAGTGCCTCTGAATTTTGTACTTCAAGAGAGATTGCTTCATACAATTTATTTAATACTGAGGAGAAACTTTTGTTCCAAAGGATCACAGGATCATTTACACAACTTTTTATTGACACTAATAACAAGATGCAGTGCCAACCTAATAAAATCGAGATTCATTAGAGTGTAAGGGAGTTCTATGAAAGTTTCATCAGAATCTTAGATTAACTAATCAGAATCATTAAAGTCAACGTGGAGAGAAGGGATCACTTTAAAACATTAAGGTTACAGTTGGTTTATCCTGAGGAAGTAGGCTTTGAGCCACATAGCTGTAGTTTGTACAAACTTCAGTGATTCATTGATTCTATACAGTCACATAACATTAAAAATCTAAACGAATGTATTCAGTTTTATATAATAAATGGCATCAACATTCTTCCTACCATGACAGAAACATGCGATACGGACAGAGTAAAAAGTGATGTGAATATAAAAGTTATGGCATGAAAAGATTGTCTGTTTTAGAAATAAACTCTCTGAATTTTCTTGAAGAGAGCAGGTGGTCGTTCGAGTCTCATTTGAATATACAACTATGGAAGGTGTAATGAAAAGTGCACTCTAAAATGTCACAGTAATGCCCATAAAGTACAGATTATATGTCAACTTGTCCAGTGGTTCAGAGGAGTTCTTTAGAAGGAATCATCTTTACAATCTAGTCAGAGGTCCTCTTGATTTTAAACTGCCCATTTAAATCTTGGGCAGTATATGTTAAGGTCAAAGATAAATATTTTGAAAAACAGAGTTTAAAAGCGGAGTGATTACAGAGTTAACTTGTTGTCAGCTTTTGATAAAGTAACAACGAGAAGAAACAAAGAAATAGGAGATAAAGAAGAAATAAGCGAATTTTGAGTAAAGTAAAAGCATAAATAAGGGAATTTTATAGCGTTTCGGCGAGACATAGAAATTTTGACGAACAAAAGTGGACAAACGAACCTAATGACATTAATTGGAGCATAGAGAGAACTGGAAAAACAAGAGACTTTAGTTGACTCTTATGCCTGACTACTTCTCATTATAGTAAAACTACCTCCTGGATCTCGAAATGTACCCAAGAGAATTTACGATTGGTATTTCTATTGGTAGAGATGAGTATGATCTTTGGTATCACAATGGGTCAGTAAGAAAGGCTTCGGATTGACGAGTTTTTGATTGAACTACTTGCATAAAATCAATATTGTAAGTTTCGGGTTGAGTGGTAGAAACGCAGAGAAATACAATTATTTTTTCGCAAATAATATCTTGACTGACATCTTTAACACTGTCAATTAGAGAAATCAGCTAATCTCATATAAAGCAAACGGAGCCTAAACTTCGAACATCAATCTGCTTGCAAGTTAAACTTTTAGCGTATCATGTTTCTTACATTCAGTAGCGAAATGGAACCGTGGCTATCTTATACATTTTTATAAGATCGCGAAACGAGCAAGGTTTTCGAAGTGAACGTTAATCGAGAGTTCGGTGTAAATTTGATAGCATTCAAATTTAATTTTCCATTTGTTTAAATTTATATTGTTATACCACCACTGCTTTTCGACACTTTACTAAACTTGTCTATCGTTATCATAAGATAAACTATCGCTTATACGATCATCGCTTTAATTTTACATTTATTGTCGAGTTTATTACAGTTTATCACTAAGATAAGGTATGCCAACATTAGGCTATAGTGCTTTGAATTTATGTTTTGAATTGATGATTTGTCTGGTGCTCGTGCATGTCTTATTTGTGAGACGTGTAATTTTTTAAACTTTATACGATCGGGGCTTGTTAAATTCATGGACTTGTTAAATAAAGTGATATAGTGAGGGAGTTCAAATTAAGTTGGCAAACATTGTTTTGAAATGATGGCTCAAACTACAGAAGGTATTGCTCTGTTAACATTGATAGCTATTATTTAGCCATAATTCGATTTTCGTTGTTTCTTGTGATATAAAGGTGTCCGACAAATCATTAACCGGCGCTCGTTATTTACGTTAATATTTGGAATGGCCATTGGTTTTACAATGGCCCTATTTTTTATATCAAACAAAACACAAAATTCGTGGTTAATTAGTAAATATCGTGATCCGCACATAAAACACTGGAATTTGGGCGAATATGATGTTGGTCAACATAATCATAGCGAAGAAGTGAATGCATTAGATAATTCAACATTGGCTAAATATTTGGAAACTGAAGTCCGAGTACTGTGTTGGATTATGACGATGCCGAAGAATCATGCGACAAAAGCGCGGCACGTAAAGCGAACTTGGGGTAAACGATGCAATAAATTGATTTTCATGAGTTCGGAGTTAAATGCCGAACTAGAGACGGTTGCCTTGCCGGTTGAAGAAGGCCGCGACCATTTATGGGATAAGACACGAGAAGCTTTTAAATACGTTCATGATCATCATATTGAAGAGTATGATTGGTTCCTAAAGGCGGATGATGACACGTAAGATAATTTATTTATTACTGTTGACATGTAATTTGATTTACTTTTGTACTTTTAGATACGTAATTGTAGAAAATTTACGATATATGCTGTACGCATACTCACCGAATGATCCATTATATTTTGGCTGTAAATTTAAACCGTACGTTAAACAGGGATACATGTCTGGCGGCGCTGGTTACGTATTAAGCCGTGAAGCTGTTAAACGACTGGTCAATATTGGACTGCCGGACGAATCAAAATGTAACGGTGTGAATCACGGTGGCCCCGAAGATATTGAAATTGCCATTTGTTTAGAAAATGTAAACGTTTTTGCTGGAGACTCGCGTGATGCGTCGAAGCATGACCGATTTTTACCATTTGTGCCTGAAGATCTTTTAATCCCCGGTCGTCTGGATATGACTTTTTGGTATTGGGAATATATTTACTATGAGACAGTGATAGGTATTGATTGCTGTTCGGATAATGCCATTTCATTTCATAATGTGGCGCCGGAACAAATGTATGTATTCGATTATTTAATTTACCATTTGCGGCCGTATGGTATATTTGCGTATCCACAATCCTTGCCGAACAAAATAACAATGGATCAGTTACGGTTTGGTACGTAAAGTAGAGTTAGGGAAGTCAAACAGTGTACTGTGACCAAAAACGTAACTCAATCCACTGATAAATGAACCGTTCATGGAAAGACGAGAGGCGTGGGATATTTGCGATATTCGCACTATAGACTAAACTATTTTTAATTAATTATATTTGAAATAAATGAGCGTGATTAAAATAAATATTTTATAAATACATTTATTTTACTTTTCAAATAAAATGCATGAGTTTGAACGTTGCACTTTGAACCGGTTGCTGATAAGCAAGCGAACAAGTTAGAGAGGAAATCATATAAGTAGAAAAAATATGCTGATCTTTACAACTAGTCTGCGAACCTGGAGACATTTGGCATATACGCTTGAAGAAATAAATAAGATGCTGACATTCATTATGTCAAGCACGAAATCAATTGAATGCGAGCAATCCCAGTAAAAAAATTTCGCATATCAAACTGTGTCAAGTTCAAAGGAACTGTATAAATACTGCAAACGATTCTGGTATGGCATCATCAGTTACACAACAAGACATGCTATACGCAACTAAAACCAACACTTCGTTAAATTCCACTGGACAAAAATTGTGAAATAACAAATATTTGGTTTACAATTGACTTGACACTTTTTAACATTCAGGCTAGTACATCAACTTTTATATCACATTTTTTTTTGTCGGTTTTTACCGACAGGCCATTGTTGGTCCGTAACGTGTAAACAATCTGACACCAACAGTTTCGATCACGAGCTAGATCTTCATACTGTTGGAAGCAGTTGGAAGATGCTAGATCGCTCTCTACGCCGTGGAGCTATCGTCACCGACAGCGACCTCTTCGCCTCCCGAGAGGCGACTCTCCCTTTAAAGATCGCTGTATCATTCGTTTCGGATCAGCACGCAGAACGTGACCGAGCCAGCGTATATCATCAGGAATATCAGGAATTTGCATTAAATTCGTGATCTCGTGATTGAATATAACTCGGTATGTGGCATCATCGTCGCGTTTTGGGCCATATATCACACGCATGATTCTTCTCTCGAATGTTATAAGCCATCTTTCGTACTCATCCGTCAAAGCCCAACATTTATATCACATAAATTATTTTAATATATCGTCACCGAACAACAAATAATTAGTAAGATCATTTTGTTCTCAACATGGTGTGACAAAGTTTCTGCAAGTCATTTTGCAAGTGCATACCATTGACTCTTTCGAGCCATGTAGCCTTGCCCGAAGTATACTTGGTGATCAGTGATGAGCGATAATTTCCACTACCAGGGGAAAAAATTGAAAAATTATGAAAAGATTATGATGCTTGGTACATATACTCGTGCATATCGAGTTTTGGTCTCTTAATTTATTCGGATATTATGCAACCAGGCTTGCAAATTTCTTTGTTGTGTTTACGATTGGATAAATGGAAGCTTAACGCAAATAAAATAAAAATATTGAGTTAATAATCATAAAAATGATATAATTTATGTGTAAACATGTAACGCCAATCTATTTAAATCAACAATTCGAAATATTAAGTTTTATTGTGCTTTTATAATTTATTTAAATTGCACTATTACTAACTTCCTTTATATAATCGTCATGGTCATAATAAGCAAATCATGAGAGTTTTATAAGACGAAAATCTCGTATAATAATTTTAATCCTCAGTCTTCGTAAGTATTAATAAAATAATTGTAAATGTGATTATTTTTTTCAAGGTACATTTAATTACATTCCGTCGTTGGTTGTATGTGGTGTTTAACCAGCTTCTTAGCATTGCGGAGATCTCGAGTTTGTTTCTTGCCGTTAACTCGGATAACATGGACTAATCGGATAGCTAATAAACTGAATAGAATATTGCAGCAACCACATTCACAGGAATGTTTGGTTCCTCTATGGACGTCATGCTCATTTCAACATTTATGAAGTATTCGAGAGACAATAAAATCTATTGCTTATTATATTGACTAGTACCTAGGGCTGAATCCTTCCCCGTCCCTCATGTTTGACTGGCCTCTTGTGACTTCACTTGCCGAACGAATGCTTCATTAGTGTTCAGTGAGAATATATCCATCATGATTTGCAAAATACGTCTTTTATAGTACAAAATGAACTAAAATCATTATATTGTTTCAAAAAAGAACCTTTCAAGGGTTTTTAGTTTTTTTTTATTTCTGGTGTCTTCACTTAGAGAAAAGAGAACATAGCTATTGGCAGAGAGAGAGAGAGTTACTTCATCTAAGATCTTCCAGTTTTGAATCTTTCTCATTTGATTCCGTGGAGGTAAGAACTATGCCAAACTTCTTATCTTAAAGATACCAACAGGGTCAGTCTATTGCTTATATTCTAGGAGACAAATTTGGTCAATTTGGTCGCAAAATTTGGTCGCAGAGAAGGAGCAACAATGCCCGGTATACGCAAGTTTATTGTTAAATTTCGAGAAACTGGTTTCATTGTTAATGCGCCAAGACGTGAGCGTGCTAGTACAGTGCATGCATCCGAAAATATCGAAGCTGTGGCTATGAGAATCCATCAACATCAACTCGTCATCGTTCTCAAGAATTGAACGTTTCACGCACCAGTTTACGTCCAATTTTGCGAAAAGATGACGCCTTACAAAGTTCAATTGGTTCAAGAGTTGAAGCTGCATGACAATCGGCTTCGTTTTCACTTCGCTAGATGGGAAAGCAAGAAACAGGACGAAGATGTAGATTTTGCCAAAATGTCATGCCACAATCGATTTATTGCGTCAAACGTCAATTGGTCGGCAAGAAGCTGCGATTTAACATCATTTGGACTATTTTCTGGGGAGGGAGGAGGCGTTAAAGACAAGTGTTATACCGACAAAGCAGACACAATTGAGCATTTGAAGGCCAACATTCGTGATGCCATACGACCTCATACATTCGAAAAAGTGAACTCGTCCGAATCAAATGGGGCACTGTGAGGCCAACCGTGGCAGTCATAAACAAAATTTCAAAACGTTTTTTTATTGCATTTTTAAATTTAAACTTTTAAATTTGAGATGAAGCCCCGTGTCATATGTGATGATGGGCAGAGATCAGTAGAACCTCATGTCTACTATATTGTTTCTTGACTTCAATAACTTCTGCTGTGAGATCATTTCGGTTCATTCAGACTTCAGAGATCTGTAATCAACATTAACGAATGAAATAAAATTTAACTTAATTACTTATTTTATTGCAGTATTCCATTATTTATGGGCTATGATCCTTTACTCTCTCACCAGTATTCAATTGTGTTAATTTAATTGAATAATTGATCTCCACCTGAACGTCCAACTAACATTAACATCACCAAAGAAGGGAGAACAAACAATATTTGATTGGCTGGTGCTGTGTAGTAGGCCAGTAAAACCTTAATTATTTATCACACCACTATAGCAATAACAATATAACTTTAGCATGATGATGGTGATTTGGGAATTTGCTTGGAAAAATCTAAATTGAATAATAAAATAACATTTCTATACATATACAGGACATAACTACCAAGATGATAAGAAAACGGAGTCAGTAATTACATGAAGAGGATTACATACGAAAAACGTATACAGCTTTATTGAACCGGATGAGATGAATGAATTCAACAAAAAAGCAAAGTTAATTAAATTTTTATTACTAAGTCACTGTGTTTAGTAGCTATACATATATATAGAAGTGATGGGTATCAATTATAAAAAAGACGATACAGTATCAATCTATATATAGACACAGACTGTAATAAATCAAAAAGTCGATGTAAGAAATTCGCTACGTTCGTAAACTCTTTATGCTCAATATAATGGAAAAACTTTGTTCTCGTCTTAGAACTGTGGAATGGGCATAAATATACAGTGAACAGTGTAGTTGGGTAGCAAGATAAACATAACTTGGTATGTGTACTAACGTTTATAAAACTATCGATTTTTTCATTTCAATTATATAAAGGATTTAAATGGTATAAACTATAGACATTCTCTACCCACTCATATACAGGAAGTTGAGCACACAACATCTATATACAGTATAAATACTCGTATATAGAATCAAACAGTGTGTTGATGATGATTATGTGGGATTTGAAATACAATTTTTACACAGCGAAATATATTTTCAGCATTAGTGAGGATTACTTTTTATAAGAACTTATTTACAGTGTATACCAATCGCCGGGTGCTTAATCCATGAATGATGATCATATGAATTTATTTAATAGAGATAAATGTTTTGATACGCGTATATATATCCTATTTTTCAGATTTTTGTATACCAGGGTTTGCCCAATATAAATGTGACAAAATATTATTTTTTTCAAAATCACTGCTTAAAAATATTGAAAACGGTTAGAAACATTAATTGCCGCAATCAATTGAGATAAACTTGATAATCCGGTAATATGTTTTGTAAGAGACATAACTAACGATGCGAGGTTATAAATTAGAAGAGTTCCATATGGTGGATTCATAACTTTCATTCAATTTAAAAATTGTCTTTTCAGTAAAGCACTATATAGTCATAATGGTGGATATGATGCGACACTTCAACCACATCCAAAAATGAACCCCTTCTATGGATCTTTTCGGTAATGTTTTGAGTCTCAGCATTCGTCGCGTATATGGATCAAAATCATTCTAAATCGTCAACGATACTAACTAATATGGCTTTTGGGAGGGGTTAACATTTATGTAGCAGTGTAAATTAAAAAAAAATATAAACCAGCTTGAACTAATAATTTTCTGGAATGATCATCTAGATTAGTTATGAGGCGTACGCCACCAAATTTTATAAGCTATACTATCACAGAGAAACAGAGAGATATTTTCTGTGAACATAAAAGTGAATACAATATTTGAGGTAGTAAATATCTTAAAAATGGGAATAAGCTCAAGTGGAACATTTAATGCTATTATATCCTGTGTTAGGAATGGACGCTAACTTCTAGTAACAATTCAGAAAACATTAACGTTTGTGATAAGGTAAATCAAGAGCGACCCCTTAAAGTCAATTTATCTTTCGATAGGAGAATAGACCACTGTCGTCGACGACGTTACGTAGAATAGCAGACTCTATAACTGAAAAGAATATTGATAGAGTACGGTTCAAAAATGGTCTTAAATCTATAAAAGCGGTTTGGTCAGATGGTTGTCTAGGCAGGACATTAGAAATTCTATAAAATCGTACAGTGCCTCTTGGTAGTGGTTTCTAGATAATATTTTATATAAAAGGTTTGCTAAGACTATGGTCCTCATAGAAAAGATTTGCGTTGAACTAATAAACTTACCTAAAATACCAAATTATTATACGAAACCGAGCAATAAACTTTTGGTATATTCTTGAATTCTTGAACGATGACTTCGGGCAATATATAACAGAGAAAGTTTTCAAACTCTTTGAACACACACCTAATAAAAGTTCGGTTTCCACTATAAGACTTCGATTACGTAATAAGCTAGGGATAGAACCTAGAATTTGGGGGACGGTTTGTTAATGACTAAAGATCTATGTATCTAAATCAACGATTATAACGTAAGATTTGAATTATTTCAATGCTCAAATTGGCAGCTATAGACATGCATACATAATGGTATTATCGACTCTGACTTCCTAAACCTAGCAACAAATAAACACAGGTAAAGCATCAGTGAGTAAGAAACAACTGTTATAATGTTTATATGATGCACATAGTTCTAGATCTAACGACTCAAACTATTTCCTATATATTGCTGAATACACTTTTCCACTATTTAGTACGTCATCGCTTTCTGGAATACAACTTTGAGAAATTTTGATTGGAGTCAACAGCCTAATAAATTTATAGACAACACAGAATGAGGATGGTAAACGTATCTAAATATTTGGGGTCGATGCAAAACACCGTATCTATTAGCATTATATCGATAAACAATGTGAATCCTTAAATAATAGCACTCCGCGAGTAAACTCTTATTTGATGGATGAACGATTTTGAATAGAGGATCATAAGTTTCTTTGGTAATATTGTTTTTATAGATTAAAGATGCAGAAGCTTTTAGAGTAAAATTTCCCAAAATGACCTTAAGATTTGGATGATTTCAATGCTCAAATTGGCAGCTGAACTTCTAAGCCGAACAACAATGAAACACAGGTATGGCATCAGTTGGTAAGTTATGTTTATGATGCATATATTTCTCGCATAGCATTCATGAAGACGGGTTTAGAATGGAAAAACAACGATGGGAGTACTGTCAACATTTCTATACCATTTCTCTAACATTATAACTATTGTCTCAAACTATTTCCTATTAATTGTTGCATATATACCTATTCACTATCTAGCAATAAGTCATTGCTTTCTAGGATCCACCTTTGAGAAATTTTGACTCTGTATAATAAATTTAGGGTACACAAATATGAGGATGATAAACGAATTTTAATATTTAGGATCGATGCAAAACTCCAATTATAAACATTATATCGATAAAGAATGTGACTAGTGGTAATTTGTGAATGATATCCTATCTGATGGATGAACGAATAGGGGTCCAGAAGTTTCTTCAATAATATTGTCTTTATATAGAGTAAAGTTACAGGTCAGAATTAGACGCGTTTTCTGTAAATAATTATTTATTTCTAGGGTGTTATATTGTAAATCTTTGATAAGATCATCTGAATTCTTATGACATAGACGGAATATTTAATATTGGAGTTGAGCCACAGTGGTTCATGTTTGGAATTAAAAAACTTTAATTCATATGCAATTAACAACTTTAATTTTATTATTGTTTCTGAAGGTCTGTTATTAATGGAATTTCAATGTCCATAGAACAGCTTAATTCCACGAAATTAAGATAATAAAGAAACACAATTAGTCATATGTGGTTTTTATTTTCGGCAAAGATAACCAACAGAAATAATATCTTATGTTAAAGAAGAAAAATATGAAATTTTGCGGTTCAACGACCAGAAAAGCACTAAATATTATGATACAACACAAAGTTATGTGATTTAATTGAATTCTCATGACTAAACAAAATTCATAAAAACATAAATTTTATGAGATGCTGCTGCAAACTACCCCGAAGCAAAACATAAAAATCATAAATCAAAATATGTGTCATATCGTTTGACAGCTGCTGGTGGTGGTAAAATTTATACAACCACAACCGAAAACTGAATCGATGCTATTAGATAATGAATCATCGATTCGCAAAAAATCCCAAAAATTCACTATAATTGTTGATTGAACTGTCAACGAAAGTGTAAACAAAGCGTGATTATATAAATAAAACAAAATTAGCTGTTATGTCGATTTGCAACACTTTAACATGTATAACTATTTTACTCACTTAAAAATATTTCAAATTTCCAAACAAAAATTATTTTTCACTTTATGTCACCACTTCACATGCAAAAAATTTACTAAAAATCAAACTACACATCCAGCAGCATCGAGCACATTGTATTGACTAACGAACGTAAATTATTTTTTTTAAAACAAAACCAAAAAAAAACTATTTTTGTTTAACGCAAGCACAACTTGTTTCGCGATTAAATTTATTCCCAAGTAATTGGTGTAAGTAATTGATCAGCGATTCTCACAACCGTTTGATTCGATCCACATAGAGCACAATTTTATATTGTTCACATCAAACACGTTTTAATGCAAATAATTTGCACACACACACACTTACATACACACACACATCCAAAGGTTAACACTTAACAAGATAACTGATTGGTGGAGGATAAAAAAAAGGAAAAACGCGGACAGTAAATTATAAACTTAAATTTAACCGAAATATAAATAATTTACACTATGGCAGACCATTACTGACTGACTGGCAGTCTGCTCAAGCAATGTATCTTTTTTTTTTTTTTAATTCGCAATACAACCAAATCGAGCGCAGAAAACGCGACACAAAAAAAACAAAAATCAACAGTGAAGTGAAAAGAGGGGAAATTTATGTTGTGTTTCAGCTTTTGTTTTCTCACTGCTATTGTCATGCTGGCTGGATGAGATATGGGTTGAGTAGCAAAAACAAAAAATTCAATTGAAATGGGTTATTAGTGTTTGTAGCATGCTTTATCTCGCTTTTACAGAAAATTTGTGATAAAATAAACCAGATCGTTGTTGTTGTGATTTAACATGTTGACTGGCCAGGCCATTTTATATCTCCTTCTGCGCAGTATGTAAATTTTTGAGAGTGAGCATGAGATTTTATTTTCATCCTGGAAATAGTGATACACATGTATTTGTGCTCATCACATTATATGCAAATCAATTAACCCTTTCTATATTTAGATTTCGGTTTTCTTTACCTTTGGCTACATCAGGATGTCAAAAGGATTAAAACTTGTTTATTTATTTATGAAGTTGGTTTGTATCCTAAGTTTAGCTGGAATATGTATATAGAAATAACCAGCACACACGTACACGATGAAATGTCACAAGAAACAAAAACATCCATATAGAGATGGTTGCCAGGGAGATGATTTGAATAGTAAAAGACTAGCAGATAGTTTTTTTTTTGTTTTGTTGGTTCCAAGTATTTGCGTTGCAGTATATACCCGCTGGCTGTCTATACATCATAATCAAGAAATGCCACTTAAAAAGCTTCCACCATTCAATTTAGGCCAGCATACAATTGAGAGATATGTCGTAGGTAGATACAGTCTTAAAATTTCACTCATAGGTGTAACGGCCTCAATTGCAACTGGCGAATATTTACGCATTGATTGAGTGTAAGCCCAATGCAAATTATACGTTGTACTTTATTTAGTAAAGTTTCCTTGTCCATAATAGTTAAGGATATGTTCAGAGTAGATCATCTTTGGTTTCCGTTACCAAGAATTATCATAAAGTTTGAGAGAGACCTAGAAAGCTCATATATAGATTTGTCATATAAATTGGTCATATATTGGTCCCAATCACATTTTATATGGCTTCTTCAACCAAATGTATGAATGGGTCCGGGTTACACTGACATATTTTAAAATGTCATTTTTTAAAATAGCATATTTCAAAACGACATTTTTCAAAACGACATAAGGTACAAAACGACTGTGGCGACCAGAGCAACTAAAAATAACTCACAACTAGCTCACGCCACACGCAATTAATAAAATCGATATTTCGAGTTAAGTTCTTGTAATTCACTAGTACTGTCGTGTCATGACTATTCGTATATATACGAATCGCACAGTAAGAACATCAAGTCCGGTAGCATATGCCTGATGAGATGGATTTGATCTTTTCGATCACACTGTCATTCAATGACGTCATCATCAGATCGAAACCGGCCTAGTGGATTACAAGAGCAAGCAACAACTCGGAAATACAACATATTCAAATTTACGGCAAGCTACACGCTTCATTGGTGACCCCAACGGCCCTGTTTAGGGAACAACACGTCAATACCTTCTGACACAACCTCCCGATACCCTCCTGCCTAACCTTACACGGCAAAAATTAACTTCCCACAATGGAATTTCTGCCTTCTCTAACATTACGTGGTGGTTCGTTTCGCGCTCTCAAGGCACAGATATCTCCAGGAAGTTCGTCTCATGCTGCAACAAAGCCAAACTCAATAAGGTGGGCGAATGCGGGCACGGGTACAAATACAGCATGCAGTCAGGTTCGTTTCATGTCGCAACAAGCCTAATCACTAAGCGGGCGAAATCAGAGTACTGTGGCGACCAGAGCAACTAAAAATAACTCACAACTAGCTCACGCCACACGCAATTAATAAAATCGATATTTCGAGGTAAGTTCTTGTAATTCACTAGTACTGTCGCGTCATGACTATTCGTATATATACGAATCGCACAGTAAGAACATCAAGTCCGGTAGCATATGCCTGATGAGATGGATTTGATCTTTTCGATCATGCAGTCATTCAATGACGTCATCATCAGATCGAAACCGGCCTAGTGGATTACAAGAACAAGCAACAACTCGGAAGTACAACACATTCTCAAATTTACAGTAAGCTACGCGCTTCACGACATAAGGTTTAAAATGACATTTTTTAAAACGGCCATATGCCGTTTTGTACCTTATGTAGTTTTGAAAAATGCCGTTTTAAAAAATGTCATTTTGAACCTTATGCCGTTTTGGAATATGCCGTTTTGGAATATGCTGTTTTAAACAATGTCATTTTAAAATATGCGATTGTGAACGGATCCCTATTATTATACATTATGTCGATGGTTTCTTGCGTTAGATTCGAAAGAGTTTCATCGAATTTCTTCCAAAATAATTATAACTAGAGTATCACTTCCATCACGGAAGACCATAGTAAAGAGGACATCCTAAAGAGACTAAATTGTGAGCAACTCATCTACCTAATTTAGTTATGATAATCTTGTACTTGACCATGAAACGAATCAATTTTGCTGTATAGTTTGGCAAAACGGTGCTTATGGGGTAGATTTCTTTGAAGGACCTCAACTTTATTGTGTTGATCTAGCACCTGCTTTATCGACTTAAAAAACGTTATAAGTTTAATCGGTCTATATTACGTATATTTATATTGGAAATCAAGACGTTCAGCCTTTTAGTATAAAGTATTTTCACCACCATTCTTCACTTATACAAGGGATGTTACTAAAGGTATAGCTGGTTTAAGAGGTACAATCCAAATACGGATAATAATAAAACAGGAAAATAATACAAGGAACGTCCTTATTACTTCCAGTAGGTGCCATTAGTTTAGTATGATCCGTTTAGAGTACCCTTTGAAGCCTGCATTTCAATTTGTATTTCATAAGGGCTCTCTTTTAATCCCGACTTTTCTCGGTGCTTTCATTACAATTTATTTTTATAGGTTCCTCCTAATCAAAACTGATGTCCATGTGTTCAGACAACGATGTCTTAAGATAAATGTCAACTAATAAGAGAACAAATAAGAGTTAAGTCTATATGACCTCTTTTCTGATGGCATTTGCCAAATATAGATTTACAAACCAACATACTTAAATTTGAATCACTGCTGCCCCACACTATATGTGATGTTCATTTATTTCACATACGATGACAAAACCTTAGTTCTTTCTCCTTGCAGTAAACTTTAAGGCATTCGACTTATGTGGGGGTGCAAAATATTGGTAGTATTATAATTGGAATTTCTACCATGACAGCAAGTAAATCACTGGAGATGAAGTGATCTTCGGTTTTATATAACCTACATATCGTAATCACCCCACCTGATTTGTCATCACTCTAATCTAATTAGATTGCCAGTTATTCATGTCATCTGTATATCCATGCCTGTGCATTGACTGTTACACCAGTGAAGGAGATCAGTATAACTGTGGGCAGTGATAGTTACAGTAGTTACTTACCAGCGAGAAAAGTCAAGAAAACAATTCAATTAAAGCTGAAAAATGTGAATGGCGGTTAAGGCATTAAAATTAATATTCGTCAAAATATAGCAATTAATTTAAGAACCCTCTCCACTTTCTAGAGATGCTAAATGTTTCCAAGTAGGCATTAAATTTACGAGACCACGAGATAAGTTGATCTCTCTTAACTAGGTGAAGTTCGGGAGATATGGTCACATGAGATTCAGTGACTCAGAGGATCAGAGTAAATGAGATTACTAATTTAGCTAATTGGGATGATCGTGCTTTTCAGTATAAGAGGTTGGCAGTAAGAGTATATATCTGCATACACATACATCACAACTTTTTCTTGAAATAATCCTATTTTGTTTTCTAATCAGTCCTCTGACGATAGCACAACATTGACCGATATTGATTATTATGGCGACAGTTCACACAGTTGCGGTTTATGAAATACAAAACCCGAAAATTATTTAATCAGTTCGCGTGAAATAATCTCATCGTCTTATACAAGAAACAATGCGGAAATATTAGAGATTTTTGTGATCTTAAATCGGTTTAGTATAGGCATTAACATGACATACGCATCAATTTTATTATTTTGATGGTTGTAATGTAATTACTTCGATTGTTTTAATATTAAATATACACAGTAAATATATGTATAATTTACTGTTTATCTTAATAACCTCTATAAAGTACACAACCTTCATTGTTCGTTTACATACCGCCACAACTAGAAACGTATATCAAGTGTACCTGACACGTTTTAATGAATTATAAAGATAATCGTCCACTTGCGATCACATACACAACAACAACTACATTTACTTATTGACAATAGATATAGTTGTTATGTTATGGAACCGCGAGTATCATATATCATATCGCCATTATATACATAAATTATGTTGCATATTATTATTATTTGAGTTATTTATGATGATTCACATACGAGCAATATGTGTCTGATAACAATTTTTTTAAGTAGTATACATCTAGTATACACCTTGTTATCAGCTGATTCGTAACTCAACAAAAAATATATCGCCTGGAATTATACTTTGCAATGTGCGACATTCTGTTTGTTTACTCGACGAAAATTGAAATGCAGTCACGAGGTGTTACATGTCTTATAAATTTATTATTTATTTATAATTCGTACAAGGTTGTGTTCGCATAATTAAATATTTGTACGGTATATAGAGAGCTAGACCAAAGATAGTGAAGTGATAGTAGAAGTGGAAGGTGCTACAATACGTGCTATTTACAGTACTGAAAATTGGTTTATGTTTCAATTGAGCAATATACTGCAACTGCAACTCAATTAGATGCGTCATTTATAGTTTTCTTATACAGTCGATCAGTATACTGCGCTAGTTGTCTGCAATGCAGTGGCGGTTTGTAGGAATGAATCCAGGGTGGGCTAAGAATCACACTAAGAATAATGTATGACTGAGGTACTTAACTCAAAACGGTAATCTATAGATGATGGAGTTGGCATTGTTATTTGTTAATGTACAGGCAATGACCTCAAAAGCAAAATACGAAAATACGTCCACCAAATGACATCAGTTTGTGCCAAATATATTATCGAACCAGTTCGTTGTTATATCGAACTTAGAAACTTAAAATAGAACGATGTAGTAGAGTGCCGCATTGTTGAGTGTCTTTGATAATTGTTATTCGAAGTGGTGATGCATGTTAATGTTAAGGTTAATGTTGTTGTAATTTCGCTAGGCCGGTTTCGATCTGACGATGACGTCTTTGAATAACAGTGTGATCGAAAAGATCAAATCCATCTCATGAGGCATATGCTACCGGACTTGATTTTCGTACTGTGTGATTCGTATACGTTGGTTAAGTCGTGACGCGACAGTTCTAGCGAATTAAAAGAACACAGCTCGAAATATCGATTTTATTTGATTGTGGCGTTAACTGTACGAATTAATTATTTTTGGTACTTACTTAGAACGCCACAACGTGTATACTGCTCATACGCGGATTCTACCGAATGGTGAAAACGTGTATTGTCTGTTTGCAGACATTCTTATTTGGTTGAAGTAATACGTTAGACTGATCTCATTCATGATTTAATTACTGTAAACATATATCAAATCCATTCATTACTTGAAGAAACGATTTCAGGTAAAGATAGCAATGATATTGATGTTAATAATCTTATGGCACAAAACCAATGATTTTTGTTGATTATTCGAATTCACTTAAATCTATCAAATATACTTTACCAAATTATTATTCAATTAATGCAAATAAAATTTGTTTGGACTAGATAATTGGGTCGATCTTATACCGTTCAACCACAAAATGATAAATGTTTTTGGTTCCAAATGTATCTTTATTCGTGCACAGTGAATGGCAATCTCTGGCCAACTTAGAGCAGAGACAACTATATGACTCGGCGTAGTGTTGAAAGCTGTTGCAGTTGGAGTTTGAGGTACCGGGTTCGAATCCCGATAGGGACAGGATGCAAAAGGGATTTTTCACTATGAGATTACGATCTGTGGTGTGAATGAACACAACTATGACCCCTGTTGGAGAGCAGAACTCTTGGGCCGACCCATCTTCCATGTCAGCACTATATGCTGTCATGGAGCTATGCAATGTGCAGATGGTTAGGAAAATCGGACCTATAGCCGTACGTCCTCGAATGGGCTGTAATGGCGTAAAAATAAGGACGTAAATAAGCGAGCCGCGAACAAGCAGGGAGTGTCTTGAGTCCCAAAACAGATAAGAGATAAAAAAAAAACTATATGACTCAAACCTGTGGGATAGATTTAAAAACGAATTAACTGACATTTGGCATCGATTGCATCAAACCATTTTACGACCAAATGATTATACAAAAAATTATTTTGAATTTATACTATACAACATAAAATACTCTTTTCAATAAATTCAATCTTCCAGTTTCTACACAGATTCTTCTATGGAACAAAGTAAGGGAAAATTAATACTTTATTTAAAAAAAATTGAAATGAATATACTGAAGGCAGCATGTTTCAATGACATATAGGAAAACGACCTCTATATAGAACGACATATTATTTATCATCTTCATAAGAATGGACGTTCCGTTTAGCAGGCCTATGAGTCGCCAATAAGAACAAATATTAATTGAAAGGAACAATGTCCGGTGGATTCGAAAGATGAAATAGAACTACACTCGTTTTAGCGTTTCCAAGAAGGTTTTGACCAGGTTTATACCAAGTGGTGAAATGTTCTAATGCTGCAAAATTACTCTGTCGTATCACTCCTCATATTGCGGCTTTTTTGGTTTTAGATTGTTGACCAAATACAGAATATTAGTTTGGATATTCAGAATATGAATTTGGACAATTATCTACCCCTCGGTCTATCGTAGCATTTCCACTTCATCTCCAGTCACGATACGATGTAAAAACACCTTTCCTTTTCTGACGTTGGAACAGCTTTTCATATGTGAAAAAACGACATTCGAAGACTTTCTAGTTTTTTGTCCTCGCCGAGAAATACTTTCCATCCCAGTTTTCTCAGTGCACCAGGGCGTTCTTTATCTTCGACACCAAAATTATTATTTTAAACGTTTTGTGGCTTCAGTGAAATAAAATGTCACTTTAAAGTGTCATAATGAAAATAATGTCACCCGAAAGATGATATAAATGAAAACATGCAACATTTTTACAGCTCCAAGTACCCACTCGTCGTTTTATTAAATCTACTTCACTCAGACAACCAATTTTTCTTCAATCTCTGGCAACTTCATTCCTCCAAAATTCTGACTTCTCAATACTATTTATATATTATATCCAAACTTTTATTCCACCATATACAAGCTCAATAAGATTGTTGAAAGGAGTTTTCTTGTTGTGGAAAATATATTAGGTTTTTTTAAATACGAATCGTTCCTGCTTAAATCTCTTTCACTATATACGTCAACTATACAGTGAATAAAGTTTATATTAAGGTCAATCATCCCCAAGACCACTCTATCGAATGCTTCCTCAACTGTCACTTATTTATCAAAACCAGACTTAAAGATCATAGAGATCGTTTTCGAATATATGGTGACCATCCATTTATGGCATAAAGTAATGGTAGCGAACATGGTCATTTTATAAGGATTTCATGAAATGAAATAGATTTGGGACAAGGAATTAAGCTTTGGTTGATGGATTTGGACAAGGAGTTAATCTTTGATAACGTTAAGTTGCTTATCTATGGTATTACTAAATCAAAGAGATCGAAATTGTTGTCATACTCAGCGAAATTTGTTGAAGCTTATAAGTAGCAAGCAACTGTTTATTTGGGACATATACAGGAATGGTTGAAGGGCGGTATCTTAAAGAGACAACCTGAGTTTCTATATCCACATCAGTTCTATAATATTTTGGCAAGAGTAATGTATAAATCAGAGCATCAGGGTAATGTAACTCGTTCTTGAGTTTCTTGGCAGCCCTGAGTAAGATACAATGTTAGATAGTGAACCATAAAGCTACTGGGACTACTACTTCGCCCGTAAAACAGAAAGTAATAATTTTTCCGATTCCGGCTTCTCCATTTTATATGACTCGTACACTATATTTTGATACTGTAAACAATTAATTATCACAAGTTACTTTTAAGATTACCAATTTTCATCGTATTCGTAATCACATTGATAGTGTAAACAACAATATATTCATATGTACTACATATTTTCATTATATTTATCTACATTTCGTATCGGGTCGTTGCGGAAATATTTTCGACACTGATGTACCATAATATGAAGAAGTAAAACTACAGCAAATATAAAAGCTCGACAAAACTTTTGAATCAACTAAATAAAATTTCTTAAGTCCAAGATAAACTTGTACGAAAAATTTTTAGTAAATAGCTCCAATTTGAAGTTTTGTACAAAAACTTAGTGATGTCGAGTTTGTTAATTTTACACTAACACGATTTAATTTAATTAAATATCGAATAATTTTTTAAAGAAAATTCTCTGTTATGCGACGAGTTGTAGTGAAACAAAAGGATCTTACATAACTATCTAACACCTTGTGATAGTGTGCAAAAGTGACCTATTGTTAATTATATATCGTGTTGAGTGTTTGCTTCTTAACGACTTTAGTTTCGGAATTTCGTTTCGGACTATAGTAACGAAGTATTGCAGTGCAATCAATCAAACAAACTCGTTCGATCTAAATTTCTAGTCGATCACTAAATTTCGTCTATACAAGGCAAGTGACATAATAATTAGGAATTTTGATCCGTGAAATTTGATTGCGGAGTATTAATGAGTTGCGTTTGAAACATAAATATATTTAATTTTGATAAGAACAATAATTATATAAAAAAAAAACGTAAAAATAGCGATTTATTATCACTGCTGGCCATTGGCGGTGTTTGTATATCTGTTGTTGTTTGTTTGGTGATAAATGGTAATCAAAACATATACAAAATTTAACAAACAATAATTGTTTGAGAGTGCGGAATTGTATGTGTTGAAAATCGGGAGTGAAAGTGAAAAGTGTTTTTTTACAGGTGAATGGATAGTGACTAAATTGTGCCGAGGAGTAATAAAATGCCGCAATCTACGTCATGGAATATTGGAGTTGGTGTAACGTGCCTTATAGGAGCTGTTGGTGGAATGTATTTGGCTTATAGGGGCTATAAGCATATAAGGTGAGTAGAAATGTGATTTAACACTTTACATATTCTATAAAGTGTGAATTGGCAAATTGATAACCTTGTAGAGAATATTGCCTCAATAAAGTGTAGTGCACATTGAGTTGTATTCTCAGTATTTTGTACATTGATATCGATAAATCAATACAATATTATCTTTTAAAATCCGATTTGATTAAGTTATGTTTATTCAACAATCAATCAAATGGTGAAAAAACTTTATCTTTGGTCAAGAAAGTGAAGTAGTTTTCTTTTTTTCTGAACATAAGCTTTCCATTCTCAACTTTATTTCAATTCCTCCAACGAACGTTATAATCTTCCTCGTACATTATCAATTAAATTGAAACCTGCATATAATCTTTCAACCTTTGAACGACATGATTTGTACATATGAAACATTCGAGTAATCTAGCGAAGTATGTCGTATTGATACCCGAACAACAGATAAAGATAGTAAACTGAAAATAATCTTTGTGGCTTCCAAAACGATTCAGCTCTTCAAAAGCTATCCGCATATGCTTGGTGAGATTTCAGACTAGGTATAGTGTTTACATGGATAAAAGGAACATTTATTGCCAATTGCATATTGTATATCTTATGGTAATATCATGTGAAACATAAAAGATAATCGAACGTATTAGGGATCAGGAGGAACTTCACGTTTTTGTACACGTAACGACCATTTATATACACACAATATACCTATGTGGTGGAATACCTTTTAACAATTTAGAACAGCCAATGATCGTTGGCATAGCGATATTTGCATGCCTGTCAACTTAGGGTTAGTACACCTTGATCAAAAAGTTCTCGAGATAGCCACCGTGTGGCGCTTCCATCGTTCCGATTTGAGTTCTGTTTTTTATTAAGTTGTTACATCTATTTTTGATATTCTCTCTAAATCTTAGCGTCGTATAGCTTGACATTTGCAAAAGTTACGTAGTCAAGAGTACATCTATCTCTGTGTGTGTTGGCGATTATTTACAGTTTTAGAAATGGATATAAACATGCAACAGCGAACTTTTATTAAATTTTGCGTAAAAACGGATTTTAATGGTGCCGCGAACGTTGGAAATGTTGGAAAAGTGTTTCGGCAACGATTCTCGAAAACGGTCGTAGACCAGTGGTTTAAAAGTGGTCATGAGTCAATTGAAGTTGATGATCGTAATGGCAGACCAACGACCCAAAAATTGATAAAGTAAAAGAAATGTTGGTCAATAACCGCAAATTAACCATCAGAGAGATAGCGGAGGAGTGGAACATTGCCTATGGATCCGTCCGATACATTTTGGTTAATGATATGGGTTTCCGTCGTGTAGCAGCAAAGTTGGTGCCAAAAGACCTCATAATTTCATGCAAAAAGAGACCGTGTTGACGTGGCAGAAGACATGGTTGGCGAGGCTGAATCCGATCCCATATTCATCAAAAGGATCATTACTGGAGACAAGACGTGGATTTATGAGTATACGACACGCAATGCAGACACCAGGCCAGTTAATGGCGTTCACCAAATGAGACTAACAAAACCACATAGTTTTCAGCCAAAAAAGATGGCAATGCTCGCGGTTTTCATGGATTACAACGGTGTAGTGCATCATGAAATTTGCCAAAAGGCCAGACCGTAAACAAAGAGTATTATTTGGGCGTTATGAGACGTTTGCATGAAGCAATTCGCCGAAAGAGACCAGAATTATGAGCAGAATTGTGAGCGAAAAATGCAAATACTATCCAACAGCTATCGAATTCACCTGATTTGGCTCCCTGTGACCTTTTTATGTTCAATCGAATTATTAAACCATTACGGGTAACGTGTTTCAGCAGCCGAGAAGAAATAATGGAAAAATCGCAGGAAGCATTAATGAAGAGTAAAGGAAGAGTAAATCTGTTAATTTACACCTACAGTATTTGATTAGCGACACGATCTCATCTTTGAGTCTCTCTATCAAATGATTCAACATATCCTACTATTATGATTGCAGGTCTGATTTGCAGTGCGTTGCACCTCAACCAATATCAGCTGGACTACTACGTAGTGGTAAAAGTACATAGTGTAAAAAAAAAGAAAGAATTTTGTCACCTTACAGTAACAAACAAAATGGTCAACATCCTAACGGAATATAATTTGGTCCTAATCAAAGACAACAACCTATCAATATATCATTATGGTTAATGTAACGAATTACTAATGTAGCACATCGATGGAGTGTTGGAAAGGTTCAAAGAGGATACAATATGTTTTTCAAGTCTTACAGTTGATTTAAAGTAAAAGAATAAAATATTTTGTGTAACACTTCTATCACCAGAAATGGTAAGAGATTTCGACCGTCTCGTGTTCAATATTAGAACCATTTATTCAGTTTGGTCCACATTTTTTGGGGCTTTTAGTATCTAAGGGCCTACCAAAATATTTAAGAGTTTTCATATTACAGTTAAGTGTCGTCACTCAGATTAGAGTAGTTTAAATGTACTGTTTACTTCAAAGCGTGCCTTCAACTAAGCAAATACCAATTTTTCTGTTTGCCTCAACAGATTTATAATACACTTTATAATACACCGTCCTTCTGCTACTTATCGGTTACAATATGTTTTTGGTAAAACATTTATATTTCGTGTGTGATATCAAAGCAAATATAAACCATAGAATGATTATCAAAAATTGTCGAATATATTTTTAAACTGAAAAAGTTTATCAAACGGTGACACGCTGTGCTCAGGCTTCAAAATACTTGTTAATGTACATTCTTGGTATAGATAATAAAAGTGTTCGATCAAACGGTATAGTGGTTATTAACCGAAATTAAAGTGGAAGGAGATGGATTCACATTATGGTAGAGGCAGAATAAATAGAATTTTGCCATTATCACATTAGGGTGCAGAACTCATAGGCCTTTTCTCTATACGTTAAAGCTATATGTTGACATTTTTAACACTTTCACTTTTTTTACGGATGCGGGTCGTCAGCCCAGCGATCCAACCAGATTTAGTCGCCTCCTACGACAAGCTCTGGATACTGTGGTGGTATTCTATGGGTCTCATGTTTCGTTCGTAATATTTACGAAACACGAATGCCCCAAACCACAGGGCCTAGCCCCTTATTTTTTTTTCGGTTTTTTACAGGCCATTGTTGGCCCGTACCGTGTCAGCAATCTAGCTCCAACAGTTTCGATCACGAGCCAGCTCTTCATACTGTTGTAAGCAGTTGGAAGATGCCAGATCTCTCTCTACGCCGTGGAGCCATCGTCGCCGACAGCTACCTCTTCGCCTACCGAAAGGCGGTTCTCCCTTCAAAGATCGCTGTATCATTCGTTTCGGATCAGCACGCAGAACGTGACCGAGCCAGCGTATTCGCTGTCCTTTTATTTCATGCACAATATCAGGAATTTGCATTAAATTCCTGATCTCGTGATTGAATAGTACTCGGTATGTGCCATCAACGTCGCGTTTTGGGCCATATATCACACGCATGATTCTTCTCTCGAATGTTAAAAGCCATCTTTCGTACTCATCCGTCAAGATCCAACTCTCACATTCATACATGACAACGGGTCTGATCAACACTCTGTACAGCTTCAGCTTATCCGTCAGCGATCACCCTTTTTGAATATTGGGCATAACGCGGCCACTTTCCATTCGTCAGGCATAACTTCATTTCGCCATACCAATCGAACAAGGTCGAAAAGACAGTTCCACAAAGTTAGCCCTCCGAATATCAAGAGCTCTGAATTAATGCAATCAACTCCTGGTGAACGATTTCTCTTTAGTCTCTGCATGGCCATTGTGAATTCCTCATAGGATGGATCCTCAATGAACATCTCTGCGGTCTGTATTTGAGGGTATTCAATACATGTGGATTATTAAGTAGATCAGAAAAATGTTCACGCCATGTATCGAGTACCGCATCGACGTTAACACAGAGGTTTCCATCCTGGTCCCGAATGGCAGTTGACCGAGATCTGAAGGTATGGTGCAAATGGGATGGTTTATACGATTGGTGATATAGGTTAATGACTGTGTCGAATGTATTGTGTTATTGCCAAAAACGCCAGGGCTACAAAAGTCTAGAACATAAAGTGAGACATGACGTAATGATCGATATGATGCTATAATCTAACAACTTTGATTCGTTCATTTGTTGGTCACATATTCCTTGCTCCAATAGTCCCGTAAAGGAGTTGTAATGTTGAAGTTGAAATGGTGGTTTGTTGATGGTCGTGCACTAATGATATATACTGAATAATGGTATGAGGGTGTCTTCTTTTTATCTGATCATATTGCTGCTATTATATAGATTTAGATTATTATTCTTAAGTGCGTACATCTTGGCTGTAGATCTATATTGCCATAGCGTTCCGACACGGTTACTATTGGTTGGTCGGTTCCGAATATCCATTAGTTTACATATCATAAAGTTTAATGAAGAAGTAAAGACTTCCAATGCACAGGATTCATGTTGAATTGGTGTAATTGGTGGATATTTCGCATTAATTATGCTCAATTTGACGACAATTTGACGATATTGTGGAAATGTTGCAAAGGAGAAGTTCAGGAATAATGTCGTGGTATTTTGATCTCTCGATGAAATGGTTGTAAAGCTGAACGCTTCACGGGTATTGGTCGAAAAGTAGATATTGTGTCATTGACAATATTCACAGCTGAGTCTGGAACAGAAATTACTTCATATAAGTATGGTAAGTTAATGCTTTCGAAATAAATCGTGTTCTTACCATCATTGATTATATGGTTAGATAGATGAATGACGTGATTCTTAGCCCATGTTAGTATTTACAGTAGATTCTGTTGAGTATTTTCGACGTACTTAATTGTCCGATTCTCGTTCAATGTATCACTCGTACTCCAGGCGTTGGTGTTTGAATAGTTGTGTTTGAACTTAAACTATGTGTTGAAGTACACAATACGGTTAGATTAGGTAATCATGGCGACCTGAGAACGATGCAAAAAATAGGAATACGGGATTGATTAGCCATTACAATTCTTTCGAAGTTGATGTCTTTCAAACCTATGATGTCATAGAATATGTACTTCCAAAAATTTTCGACTGTTTTGAGTAGACAGAGACCGAAAATAGTTAAATGGGAAAAAGTTTATTATTCCTCATCGTCTTAACAGCTTCGACACCGATCATGGGAGAAAAGAGTCCCTAATTGATGTAATCATGATTTGCTGAGTTTCGATAATATATTTCCAACTAACGATTCCAGCTAAAAGCAATTTTCGTTTTCTTTACTCACGGTTTTACCAGCCTTATAACTCGAGATATAAACTCCATCATAAGTATTCATCTTTATAGCAATTCCTTGGTTAATATATATTAATTCACTTGAGACATACCCACATGATATGTATTTTGCACATTAAGCTGAAAGTTAATTAAGAAAAATTTTGTTCGTGATCTAAAGAATCACTTAAACTATTCACCTTATCGAAAATATCGACAATTTTGGCATTATGCAGAAATATAGGATTTGGAAGACAATGAAAATCACGAATAGTGAGGGAATGCCAACCTATAAATTTGATTTGATTAAACTTGGCTTTCTTAAAGTCAGAAAACGGTTGGTCGAAACTGTTAAGAACTACGTCAACTAGTAATTTGCGAAAACGCGGTCAGAACCCGCGAGTTCTAGGTTTAAAAATCGATTCCATTTCTAATTTAATTCATCCGAAATACATTCGAATGGACACAGCTTGGTCATACATCAGCGCGCAAAACATTTTTTGAAATTTATAATGGCGTGCAATGGTTTAGTGACATACAATGGATGTTGGCATTCTCGGTGTTCAAACATGTTAAAAAGGGGACTGCTGAGGAAGATTCCATCTCTATACAATTACAGGTATGGAATTGTGTTTCTCATTGGTAGGTGGACTTACTCTTTACTTAATTTACAAGCTATGCAGATGGATTATCGATTATTCCATTAACTCCTCCTGTATAGTCAATGCAATGGTGTTTGTTTAGTTAGTCTCTGCATAGTGTGATCTCTCTCTCTGTATCACTATTTTCTTAAATTAGAACTATATTGTATTGTTTCACTTTCTCAAAATGGTTTGAACCATGCTCGTTTATGACTACTTCTTCACAGTACGTGATTAAACCTACAGTTAGAGTCCCATTACAGGACAATGGGACTCTAACTGCCTTAAATATCGCGTGGGAGGTTCAAATGACACCAGAAACACCGATTTTGCCTTGCGATCTGAAGCATCTTAACCACGACTTAATGTAGCAATTTTTTGTAAATGTATAGGCAGAACACTGGTGTTAGTCTTTGGTTTTAGACAGTTATTGTTTCGGGACAGAGAATCACAATGGTAGCTATTAGTTGTAGCCTACAACGATATGGGGACCGCCTTCTATTCTGCTAGCATAACATCGTGTTGTTCACAGAAAAATAGCGCCATCTTGAATGAACTTCTTAGAAATTTTTAGATCGAGTTTGTTTTTGAAGATTTGAATTTATTCTAGGTACGTGTATAACTGTATAGATATATTCTTAACTTACGTAATCATTGTATAAATACCTTGTGCAAAACTATGCCGAAGCAATAAAAGTCAACTTAACTTCAACTATAAATAATACCAGTAAATTGTATCAGCTGTCCCCTCCAATTCTTAATTCCATTCCCAAATTAACGACATAACCCATTTTACATACGAAACCACGTCCGATCCATTATGGTTTATCGACTTCATATATTAAATTCGCTAAAAATACCTGACCCCATATTACACATTTCACTCAACCCTCTATAAATGGTATTAAACCCTAATAAACAGACGCATACATATACAATCGGTATAGTATAATGACACACATGAGTAGTCAATCACATTATTGTTGTGTAATAAAAAAAAATTATATTCGGAAATGCAAAAATTATTCACGAGTACAGGGTGTATCGTGTTCAGGGTGCACCATCCGACATATTTGTGTAGATACGAAACAGTTAACTGTGCGTTAAATACCGGACAATTTCGAACGTGACAACTGTCGAAATGATTTACTGCATTACGGATTTGTGATGTTGATGTGCCCAGCATTTATGTTGTTGTTTTTCCACACACTACCACCTCGATTTTATGGAAATTTGTCAACTGTAAAGAGTAGAGTGTAAAGAGACAAACAGAAAACCGGAAGTTGCATATACATATTAGTAAATAATTTTTTTTATAGTTTTGGACAAAAACTAATTATTTTTCGATTGTGTGTGTGTGTGTGTGTGTGTGTGCATGTACATAGTGTACACACATATACATTGTTAGGTGGAATAGAACATTTTATTCAGATCGTGATAGTTAATGTCCTCGAATTGTATGGTCGCTTTCGTCATACCACCTGTCATCCCGTATATATGTCCGGAAATGAGCTACCATGTTGATCGAGGGCTTGGTAAGAATATTTATATAATTTAGGTAAACATTACATACATTTAGACGTTTGTTGTTGTTGGTAGTGAGATCGTGGTCGGAATAATTTTCAATTTTCATCACAAACGTAAACTTATATATTGTTGTTGTAAAAGTTAATTCAACATCGATCAATGGCACTCGTTACGATTATTGTTATTATATGAGTGAATTTAGTTAATAGTTTGTATTTGTAGTTATTAGAAGAAGCATTTAAAATACATAATACAGTGGTCGATAAGTTTAAGATTAAAAAAATTTTAAGATTTGAGAATAATGTTGGATAAATGCGCGCAAGGTACGACGCTCGGGTATGGAACAAATTTTTAATTTTTCAAAAGTTAATTTTGTTGTTTGTGATCTTTGACCTGTGTACGCCAGTATATACAATTGCATGCAGTTGTAATTGAAAATCTATTGTGTTAGTCTCGTGCTTTGTGATGTAAATTTTGTTTTCATGTGATGTGGTTTATGATGCCTGAAGGCTAATGGAGAGATAAATTTAATTTTATGTTTAAAATTTATGATCATGTGTTGTGATGATGTGATTTATCATAATTTGAAAGCGATCAAATGATGTATAGAACTATGTGTACAACCAACAACAGTGTTAATATTATGAGAATAAATCGATTGTTAGTGCAACTATTTGATCAATAACCTAATTATGATCGTTTTGTAGTAAATTATACAAAAAAGTCATTTTGGGAATCGACAATTTACTATCGATTTAAGAACTGTGGTCACTCTTAGGTCCGGTTGAAGTGTCCTTCATAATTCAAAATGATGAAACTTGGATACCATTTTTGATCTAGTCTAGTAATTACAGTGGTGGTTCATAACATTTCAAAGCGTAGTGCGGTATTTATTGCCATCGCAAAACGTTGTGCTTATAAACAGCAATGATATATGTTTTTGATCAGCAATGATATATGTTGTTGACCTTCGATCAAATCGATATTCGAAAGTCTCGAAGTTAGTATTTTGGCATAGTATAAGAGATCGGATATACTCTATTTCTTCTCTTTGCCAAACAGAAGAAGATATTTGAACTCCTAAATTACCATTGAAATAAACTATAAATATATAAAAAATTTAAAAATAGTTTGTATGTATGATCTTCTAAGTTATGTTATGGTTTGGTGCCAGCAAAATGAGGATGTTTTTATTTTTTTTTTTTCGTTTATTTTTTTGCAATCTGTTATAGGGCTCAAGGCACTCCCCAACTCTTTCGCGGTTCGCTTATTTACGTCCTTACCTTACGGTTTGCAGCTAAATCGAGGACGTACGGCTATAGGTCCGAATTACCTAACCATCTGCACATTGCATAGCTCCATGCCAGCCTATAGTACTGACATGGAAGATGCCCATGAGTTCTTCACTCCAACAGGGGGTCATACATTTGTTCATTAACACCACCGATCGTAATCTCATGGTGAAATATCCCTTTTGCAACCTGCCTCTATCGGGATTCGAATCCGGTACCTCCCGCTCCAGCTTTAACTACTGCTGTGTTGTATATCTTTTTATTTCGTGTTTTATATCCGGAATCTCCAAATCACGATGCAAATCACTATTACTTATATACGAGGGTGCATTGACTTTATTTCGAAGTACCATATTCTAGAAGTTTTGTATACGTTTGATATTTGTGTTCTTAGTACAACACCAAAACTGAATACCAGATAGCCGTCTTTAGAACCTGATTGTAAATCAATATTTTGTTGAATATGCTTAATTTTGGCCTTCGTCCAATAAGCCAGTACAATTGTCTATATTTAAGATCAAGTTCTTTTCATACTCAAGTATTTAGCAGAGTTCTCGTACGGCACGTAAGCTAAATTGTCGTAAGCTGATTGTCGGCGGATTAAACAATGATTTATTCGTAAAGTTGACATGGGCAGATTTTAATTCATTGAGTTTGATTTTCCCTCGCTTGGTCCACTGGCGAATTGCATTACTTGCACATTGAAATTTAATCACCGCCTCTTGCACAGTTTGATCTGTCGTTAGTATAGCGGTGTCGTCAGCAAACGTTGCTATGATTACGTGGTCAAACTGTGGTATATCACTTGTATATCGTAGGTATAGGATTGGGGTAGAACGCTCTCTATACGCATCTTCTTGTCTTCCCCTAAAATCCTTTTAGATAAATATGATCTCAAAAGATCAACATATGGTCCCGGAAGCATAACATTTAGTGAATGTATTAAACCCTTGTGCCATACCTTATCGAAAGCTGCTGCCGTATCCAGAAATAAGATCGAACACATTTGTTTATTTTCTAACGCTTTTTCTATAATATCTGTGAACCTGATCAATTGTTGAATGATTGCATTTGAATCCAAATTGGTGATCCGGTTTTAGGTCTCTACTATCGATTATTGGCTTCATTATCCTCAAGAGTAGTCTCTCCATTAGCTTCGAAATGATAGGGAGCAGGGATATCGGACGATACGATTTAGCTTCATTGGGCGGGTTACCTTTCGGAAGTTATTATGTTTCGGTAACATAATAACTTTCGCAACTTTCCAGACAGAAACATGCCGTAATCTAATAAAAGCATTCCTTTAGAATTTCTCTCGTTAAAAGTTTATACCCAGGGGCCTTTGTTGATCGCAGGTTTAGTTTTATTTCCCTAGTAACTTGCTGGGTTATTAGAGGAATTTTACCTCCATTATTATTTCTTACATTTTCGATTATAATATCAGATTCGGCCTCATTCGGTTGGAAAATATCAGCCAGATGATTAGCAAATTCTTCAGCTTTTGATTTGTTATCCTTAGCCCACGAGCCATTACTTCGCTTAAAAGAAGGGGTCTCCGTATAATTGGGGTTTGTCTACTTGCCTTGGGGTTGCCTTCCATAGTGGGTTGTCTTTCATCAGCGGTCAATTTTCCAAGATACAAAAAAAAAGACTTTTCATTTAATTTCTGAATTTCTCGCTTAAGCTGTTTTGGGTTGTTATTTAGAATTATCTTGTCAGATGTACTACTCGTTTGTTGCCATTTTCTCCTATAGCTTTCCTTTTTTTCTAAGACGAGATTTACGAAATTACAGCCAAACCGAGGACGGATGCGTCAAAAACCATCTGCATATAGCATAGCACCGTGCCATCCTATAGTACTGACAGAGAAGATGGATCAGTCCATAAATTTTGACCAGGGTGGAGATTTTTCATCAGATTTTTCGATTACGATCAGAGATGTGAATGAACGCATCCCCAGTGACCCTCTTTAGAAGTGCACCATTTGCAATTGAGATCTTTGAATACCTTTGGTCTGAAATATTATAAATAATTTGTTGAACATAATCATGACCTTGCCTATATGTTGTTAGTCCTCAGTAAAGTATAACCAACATCTCTCTTATTATGTCAATTTGCTAACATAATGAATAAGAAAGCTTATTCGCGTTTAAGTTGCGGTTCAGTGCTATAGTTTGAATCTATAGTATATATATTTAACATTTTGTCATTGGGTTTTGAACGATTTTTTTCCGAGAAAGTTCTAAAAGAATAGCTCGCTCAGTTTTATCCCTTGTAGGAAGAATATTTAACAGGTAACTATAAATAACCTCCCCCAACAATCAACTAGATTCCCTCTAATTAACTTTTTTTTAAGATCATCTTTTGGAGCAGGGCTCCATAGATACCTGTTTTGGACATTTTTTTCCTGATCGAATTCCTAGTCACTTCTTTGAAAGTGTTTGAGTTGGGCGATTACGAATCGGTTTACTTAAGGGATTTCAGAAACACATTTTAATTTAGCTAATGCTAACCGGAAAACCATTCTTGTATTTTTCTAGAAAAGTGAAAGAACTTCAACACAGTCAAAACCAAAATGAATTTTGTCCGATTTGCAACACTAAGATAAGCTCGGTCCTTGATACAAAGTAAGCATACTCCACAGTACATCGATAGAATGTCTTCATTTCTAATCATATTACCTATTTTAATTACAGTTTTATCTCGTGCATCAATTGTGCCCAAATTGTGTGCCGCAAACCGAAATGTTCAAAGTGGATTGCTAGTCGTGGTCAATCGGAATGGGAATGTCAATTATGTCATGATCAGCGTCGAGCCCATTTCAAAGCAAGCGAATGGTTACTCTCGCAATTGAGTAAAAAATTACAAATCTCAAATGCACTCGATCTTGACGATATATCGGTGATCGATTACGATAAACAAGTGATCGAATTGAATGAAAGTGACGTCAACGGAACAATATCAGCCAGCCAAAAGGAATATATTCGAGCGTTTTTAGAAGATTTACTCAGTACGTTGTTGGGTGGATCGTTGGATAATGTACTTGTGGGGCCGATAAGAAAAAGTTCTGATTGTAAGTACATTTTTTTAACTATTTTGTTTGTATTTGTAATCTAGATTTAAAATAGTATAATTTAAGGAGTAAAATCGATTGCCTAAATGTCGAACTCCGATAAACTTTTACGTTATATTGAAAAGCATCACCAATATTTAATATACACTGATGGAAATAATGATAATGCAACTAATCAATTTTTTATATTAGATATAGGATTTTTCACAAAATATCATAAAATTCTAAGCGAATATTTACTAAATTTGGAACAATCTCTGTACAAATCGATCGAAGGTAAATAGAACATATACGACATTTATGCACGGTGTAGAGTAATTAAAAAGCACAATTATTGCAAATTAGCATGCAGGCACGCTGTAATTTAATTAAAAGCACATTAATTATTAATTTAGCGTCCAAATTTGATAATCAAAATTTTCCAACTAAATATAAAAAATATACGATTGCGCGAGATAAGGGCGCCGAATACATATTTACTGTGGCATTAACATACCAAATCCACCGGTAAGGTATATTTAAATCGATAAACACTTAAGTCTTGCGGGGGATTTGAAAGGTATGAATAATACTTATCGGTCGGTTTTATATAGATAACAATCTAAATTGAAAAATTTGAGCCATGCGCCTGGATTTACATCATTATGGGCTTACGGGTAAATTACTATGAATTCTTTAATATGGTTTGGGCATCGTATCCTTAAGCCACTCTCTAAGATAAACAACGTATGTGTATCGTAAAAATTTTTAATCGTACAGTCGAGTGTAACCTTGTTGAATGTTTCAAGGTTACATGGTAGTTTTTTTGATTGTGTTATCTACTTTCGACTGTTGATGTTCGCTAATTTACATCTTATATAAATGAAAGGTGTGTGTTGTCAGTGCCGTAATTAATGGTTTGTGTGACTTTGGATACAACATTTCTTAAGCCACGATTTTTAATATTAAATCAGTTCAATACGAATCAAAATACATTTGTACTTGACTCTTAAGTCAAATATAATCTTGTTTTATATATTTTCGTTCTGTAAGTAATTTTTGCCGAAGTCAACGTTTTAAGTAGATCAGTAGTTAAATTTTAATCTTCATTAAAGTTGCCTACAGTTATGTACTAAAAATCTATTACTGTGTGACAGTTGGTGTACTTATAATAGTGATACAAGTACATATCTCAATAGGAGCATCTATGCCGTGTATGTAACAACGATATTTCCGACCCACACTTTCATTGTGCGTTTCTTTTAATAAGTTTAATGGTTTTTATCTTTTATACTGTCTTTAAGATAATCAGAAGGCAAAATACAATTTTGACAATTTTAATGAATTGTGTAAATTAAATTCATAAGCCCAAGTGGAATTTGGATATATAAATCCGTTTATACCTTGACCGCAGTGCAGAAAACCATTTTTGAAATTCTGGAGATTGACTACTAAAAACAAAAACTCCTACTGTTTTCATCCGACTGTCGCCTTCACTCTAAAACCTACTGACCTCAGCCCTGTACATGATCTAAGATAATCTGGCAGTGTTGGTTCATGCTGTACGGTCTTTCAGTCGGAGTTGATAAAACTCGATTGAAGCTGTTTAAACTCGATCTCTATGTGAAGATGTTGGTGCAGATATAGTAAAATTGTACTTGTTGCCAAATCTACTGACTATCGCCATACTGATTAAGGATTACAAACATTTTAATCCTTAATCAGTTTACGAATATGATTGTCAAATCCAAGGCTAAAAAGAGTTCAAAATTGAGAATTAACCCACAAATGGGACTTTTTCGAAGAAGATTATATAACTGTTCAAATTGTTTGTAGTTGTACAGTCTTCGAAGTTGTTCGATCTATAGATATACTATAGATCTCTTATAGTGACCTTTTCTCCTCTCTGCTTTGCAGTTTGCCAGATCAGCTCCGTACATTTACGAACTAAGATTTAATGATGCTTTTAGGGACTCAGCCAATCTCGCCTGTTTTAATATATTTCAATGCCAAACATAATACCGAGTGACAGCCGGTTCTAAAACAGCCGGTTGTTAAAAAATTCATTCTTAGTTCTTATAAAATTTTGTTCGTTTCCTTCTCCCATCCTGATATTATTTATCACAAATAGGTTTTCTTCATCATCACTTTTCACTTTGGCAACTTCCATTTAAACAAATGATGACAACAACCGCTTCAGATTACCAACCTCTGCAGACCTACAGATACAGGGTGAAACCCACTCAAATATATAATAAAGTACAGACATTTTTTAACTGACCGTATTTTTTCTATACTAGACAGTTTCATAAAATGTACAATCTAACATCCACCCATCACTACAATTTCTACTTCACCTCGTGGTTTGAGTTGCTGAAACAACAACAATAAAGCCTTCAAAACAATAAATTGAACAAATAAATTAAAAAAAAGAAAATTCTTTTTTATTTATATCCTTCGGTGGTGCAGAACACCTAACCACTCTCCATTTTCATTTCCATCCACAGCCCAACTAATGATATATATCGTAGAGTCCGTAAGCGGCCCTTATCGCGTCTCAGCTGAGACCTTACGAACCAGTTTCAATGATGTGTGCATATTGTAGGTGGTCAGTCCAACAAATGTTTTTACACACAATCGCTTTTTATGTCATGCGGTGAATGTTAATTTTTGGTCAATGGGGAGAATCAAACTCGAAACCGAGGCGTGATGGGGAACTCTCTTAACCATTAAGCTACAACCGGCGACTGCAATCCAACAATCTTATAGATATGTTCATACGTATCAGATTTGTTTTGGTATCCAACCTATATATTGTGGTTCGATTTAACCACAGCGCTAAAATTAGGTACATTAGTTTGACAATTTCAGGACTAATTTTATCCTTGGTCTGGATTGGTGATGATTAACGTTCGATTTATTATTAAGGACCACCATTGGGTTTATATCCAATTCCTTTTTAAGGACTATTTTGTGACGATGTGACGGTTGAAATGGCATTATCTCGACAGTTAAACTACTGCTACTTAGTGCATAGTTTGTGTAGATGATCAGTTCCTACGGTGACCTGTAAGTATTTGATTAGTATATTTAAAACAAAAGTATTAGAACGAATTCATGTTGTGTTTCTCTGACTGACTCGACTTCTAACTGTCGGCCCTCCGAAAATTTTGGTTCCACGCATATGGATGGTTTAACTCCAGAAGAAGTAATCCTTCCATGGTTGCAAGCTACTTCCTCTCATTATTAATTATCAATATCTATCAATGAATGCTAGGAATAATCTCACGAGTTGAGTAATTTCTCCACCTAATGTTTTGAGAAAATGATACTAGAATTATAGGATATAGAGGTTTCAGCAATATCTCATTAAAAGGATAGTTATCACACAGCCTTTTCCATTTTCAATATGCATAGCCATGAGCTGAGAATTACCTCAATCTATGTATGGAAGAAAAATCTGCAAGATGATTTCTCGAAGAATGCTGAGTTCTAATCTGTTTTCGATCTTCTTACTAGAAGAGAGATTTTCCACTAGTATTTGGTCAAGAATTTACAGTTTTAGGCATAATTCCATCTAATGCCAGCAGTTTCGAAGTCCTTAAAGAATTTAAAGGATTCCTTTACTAACTTTCTGGTACGCTTTCAGTTCCTAAAAGCACTATAATTGTGTTTACTTGCATGTGAGCTTTATTACTTGTAAAAGCTCAGTCAGAATGCCCGGTTGAGCTTTCTTCTCTTAAGCATATTTTAAAACGAAAGAGTAAAACTATTTCAATTATTTTTACAAGAATAAAGGAGCTTCCTGTCATCGCGTGAAAACAGTATAATTTTTATTGTATAAGGTCACAGATTTAAGTGTGTTTTATTGGCCCTATAACCGACATCCGATTATAGTATACTAACTTTTTGGTCCGGCACTGCCTTTGATTAATCTTCCAATTATTCGTCGATTACTAGAAAGCAATGGTTGAGTGTTCTGTATCCCAACTCGACCTATCCATGGCTTTTATTGTTACCAGCTTCAACTATAAATATTACCTTTATAATTAATCATATATACATTTCTATTGAGCTCTGTGATAAATAGTTCCACCCAGCTATGATTCAATGAACCGACTGGCAGTTTTAATGTCTTATCATTAAACAAGTCTTACCTCACACAAAAACAACTCAATGCCTTAAAATTTAATCAGTTCGGTTTTTTTTTATTTATAAATTTTATTATCAAACAAATACATTTTTGTTTCCTCTTATCAATTGATCGCGCGCATTATATATGAAAATGCTCAATTGATAACACCACGAATATGAAAAAAAATTCATTCGTTAGGTGAAAATCACTTGTGTCGGTTAAATAAAAAATTCGCTAAAATATATAAAAACTCGATTTACGTGAGTAATTAATATTATTTTATAAGTGAATATCTAATTAAATTAATAATAATAATAACCCGCGAGTTAAGGTCAGTTTTTAATTCAAGATAATAAAAAAAGTTATTTTTTGAGCGACTGATATGTGTGGTGCCAAATTGTGAATCGATCGCCGCACGACTTTTCAACGTACTCGCATATATCTGTGTATGTTGTCTCGCGTAGAATTGAACTTGGAATATCGACGTAATTTCACCTTGTACGTTTATAGCTAATTAATAGTTTTTTTTTCTTCATAGTTTGTCTATTCTCTCTCTCCCCGATTACATACGAGAATATATATTATTTAAAGCTGAACTTTGCTTTAAAAATACTAAAAAAAACCGAGTTTGCGAAACACCATGTGTGCAAAGCTGTGGTACCGAGCTTAAATCAGCAGAGACTTGACGTCGAACGCGATTATACGAAGCGAAGATTTTTTTTGTAAAGTACATGCTTGTCTACTTGCTAGCGCTGTACGCTGTACGCTCAGCACGAAGTTCATGCTATAGTAATTAGACGGTAGATTATAGGTTTATGCTAAATTATGAGTACAAAGTGGAAATGTTTAGTGCAAAATACGGTTATTATTTATTATTAATTAATTAAGAAGGTATACAGATAAGAAAATGGTGTTATCACACATATCAGTTAATTGTTTTGGTTGTTAAATTAATTTCTAACAAATTATTGTGTTTATTAATTTATTTTTTATATGATCTATCTGTGTGTGGGAAAATTATTTAAAAACCAAAAACATAAATCGGTGTGACTCAAGTACATAAACATAACGATTTATGTATATGGCAGATTGAAAACAGAAAAAAAAAAAATTACAACGGAAATACGTACGTAAATCAAGTGTAGTGTGTTTTACTGTGTGTGCACTAAAAGCTTAACATAATGTTCTCAAGTGAGTGTTTATCGAAAATGTTTGATACCTGTGCCTGGTATTATGGATTGGCGGCAGTTGGATTATATGGGATATGTTACTATTTGGAGGTGAAATTAGGTAATGTTAAACGAATATTTTTTTGTTGTTGACGTAAATTAGTATGTATGTGTAATCCGATAAATCGTAGCGTTATAAACGTTCGGCAATATCTTAGATTAAAATTTAGAATTTTAAATGTCAAGTTTCGATAGCAACTGATTTTTATCTAAATCCGAATTAAAAAGTTTATACTGTCGTGCTACTTTTGGACAAAATTGGCAGTTGTTTAAGAAATACCTCACTTACTTAACGTGTCCATCTAGCTTATGCTCTGTGTCAACATTAACACTGATCTTATTAGTTACATTAAATTCGTTAGTTTCATTAAGGATTAACGCTTTTAAATTACTTGATACTGGCAAACTCCTTAATCTTTATCATTTCTGTTATCATCTGTAGACGTTATATAACGACACACCTCAAATGTTTTGACCAACAAATTTGGTTCATATTTCATTATCATTGTTTCTCGTCACTGTTTTGCAAATAATTGTGAATCTTTTCAAGAACCTTCATATATGATTAGTCAATCCAACAGTACTTTTGTCTATTTAACCACAGCTGATTGAATCGATTTTTTTCTATACCATAAATTTAAATGCTGTATCAGCAGTAACTAGGTTTGTATCCTTGAAGCGTAGTTTGATAAACTAGCCTCCTCTCGTGTCTTTTTTTCGTTAAATGCTTTTTAGATGCATATGACTAAATGTTTAAGAGTTGAGCGACTGTTAAAATTAGAATAAAGGACTAAAGGATTCGTACCTAGGATACAAAAAAGTTCTTGATGGTCCTTATAAATTGTCAAATATGATGGTGGTGACCAATTGATGGTCATCACCATCATATATTGCGCAGGACAAATCACTGAAAATGGCATCAATGTTGCCTAAATGGACACCATCAGCAAACTAAAAGGTTGGTGCTCACGTGATAAGAGTGTCCACCTTACAAATGGAAATTTTGAAAAAGTTGCTAGTTTCTGGTGATTTCATTTGTTGACCGGTAATCTTTAATTATAAGGGGAGAGAAACATTTTTACTTTCTTCAATGGCAATGTTACAAACGTGAGGACGACCTAAGCCCATAAAGAGGACTCTCAGGTGGGGCCTATATAATAATTGATTTTAAAGTTGATTTGTGGAGGTGACAAAAGAGTTAAAAACTAGTGATCCTCTAACCAGGAATCTACTCAGAAATCTCCTTGACTCTATATTTTGCTAATTAGCAAGAATAATTTAGGGACGAATGGTTTTCCAAGGCATGATCGATTCGGTTTAGACATAATATTCAAATCAAATAATAATTTGCGTAGCTGTATCCGACTACATGAGATGTGTTTTCCATATACCGTCATACTTCTTTAAGTTGAATTAGAGCATAAAGAATGTGTCTATTCCAAACTTAAACCAATACTCCGACATAATGTTGAGTTATTTAAAATGGTCGAGTTTGTTCAATCTATAACCGCATTTTGCTGGCTAACCAGTTTATTGTTTTATCTGACTTACCATTTCAGGCACGTAAAGTTACTTTTGTAGTTGATCAACAGTTTTGCTGCTGCCTTAATGAGTTGAAGGTGCTATAGGGTCTATTATATACATATAAAATAAGTATTACTTGTTTCTAGTCAGAAAGATCGAATTTCCGATACCAGGTGCCCTGAGGATCATTATAATCAATAATAGGAAAAAATAATTTACGATCCTTTAATTGTTAAATTTTGGTACTTTATAAACTGACTCTCGTTATCCACGCAAGAGCACCATGCCCATACAATAATAGCGAATTCAATCTTCATTTCAAACTCTGAGGGATTTTAAGCATTAAGTTGACATAATATTAGTGGTTTCCCCCCTTGTTTGTATTTATCTTCAATTGATTGGATTCGCACAAGTGATCTTAATCTATCTAATTCTCCTTGCAGTCCTGAAACATCGTCAATTTTTCTGATCATTATAAATACTTTAAAATAATATAAAGAATTGCAGTAACTGTGATACAATTGACGCTGACCTATTTGATTAAACTATGTTAGGTTGCTGAGTGGCATGGTATAGTTGTTTAAATATTTTACTGTTAAACGAAATTCATCTACTTGAAGATCAGACATACCATAGTTGTTCAATTGTTTTAAACCAAGTGCTTTCGAAATTGTTTATGATATTTTATCCGAACTACAACTACCCTCAAATGAATAAAAAGTTCATGAAATTTTCTTATTTATGATGGTTGATACCTATAAATCGTTCGAAATGCTCAAAGAACTTGTACTCTTGGAATTAAAATTCAGTTGGTCTCTATATTCTTATTCAGATTACATCCTTCCAAGCACGTTTATTTAGCGTAGTTTTTAAAACTTCCAAATCCGCTTTTTTAAAACTAAACCAAAGTAATGTTTCAGTTTCGAATGTAACATGGAGAAGTATTATCCAATCAAGGAAGTTTGATATCTTCTTGGATAAAGAATATTTCTTATGCGTATAACTGATAGGATTGCTTAGCTGCTCTATGACTTTTACATATCTGAGTACTTGTTCCTTGCAAATCGTGTTTATAATCAAACTGGTTGCCGTCTCCGAAATATACAGCACGTTACGTGGTCATTATCGAACTGGTTGTACATGTAGATTGAAACAAAAACAATTTTTTGCTTATACCAACTCAACTAATGAGGACTGTAACTGTTTGGTTCGGAGTATACATGCTTCAACTAAAGTAATCCATTTTGTTAAAACTTAGATCATATTTAGGTTAATGGTGATTGTTGAAATACAATATATAGAGAACAACTTATTGAATTATCAATAATATCTGAACCTGGTTTTAGTTAAAAATACTTTAGCAGTCTCTTAAAAATTATAAAGGATCTATTTGATATGTTTCAATATAATTTATGGCCAGCGGCCACAAGATTTTCTATATAATTGGTCTAAAATACAAATCAGATCTACCATCCGTGGGTCAAATCACTAGTTGTTGAAATTCTACCCGTGGAAATATGTGCAAGTTGCCAATGCTCATATGAAGGTATTGCGCTACTGCGCTACTAATTATAACTTAATGTCTTTCTGAGAGTAGCTCCAACGCTGTTCGACACGATATATTAATATTTGACTTTTTACTATACCTCCTTGGCGATTGCTATTGCTTTTTCAAGGTACACTGCAGTGTAGTAATCATCATATGCACCCTGTCACCATACTGTCGATAGGTGCTTGACATTGATTTCTACATAAGCGTATGGACGTATAAAATAGGCATATAAAAGCTCCGATTCACTAATGTTTTTTTCGTTTCTCTGAGATTACGTTCGTCTCAGATTACCGTCTTTTGTTGCAGTTTTTCGATAGTGAGTACTTGGAATATGACGAGTTGCTGTATTGGTCCAATATATCTCACATTACATGGTTTATAATACTTACATGGAAGGTGAGTCGCCCTAGATGTACACTCCAATATAGACGGTCATTTCAATGTTATTCAATGGAGTTTTCACAACTGATGATATTTTTCAGTCTACATGAGTGCTGACTACAATTCACCTAAATTAATTGATTCATAGTATTCACTTAGGCTAATTTCAATACAGTCACAGCCATCTAACAACAGGGAAATAGGTTTACAAAATAAAGTGCATTTAAAGGAATCCCTAGAGGTTGCGAATTAATACACTCAAAGAAAAATAAAGGTAAAATTAACTGAAAACAAATGTAAATTCAACAAAAAATGATGTTCGAATTGAGCCAAAGTAGCGCTATGTTTATATTACTATTTTGAATTTGTTGATTTTACTTAAAATTAAGTTAATTCAACCTATCTAAATTCATAACAAAAAATAACATAGAAGCTTGTAAATTTTACCAATAAGTCCATTAAATTAACAAAAAGCAATGTTAATTTAACATGTCTAAATCCAACTATATAATGAAAAGAGCTATGTTATTTTTACTAATAAACATGTTAATTTAACATAAAACAATGTACGTTTAACTATTTAAAATTAACATATACTAAAGGTTGGTTCAAGTTAAACATGATTTGAATTAACAAGTGATAAGTAAAGTTAACAATAATAGTGTGTCAAATCAAGTTTAAAACAGTGTCAAATATGAAATGTATAATTAACATAAAAAAGTTAAATTAACTTCTGTAATATGTTAGCTCAACAGATCTTATGATTGAAACAAACTCATGTATAGTTGATTTAACGACAGACTAAATTGATTTAAATGTAAGATTAACGTAGATTATAGTAGACAATACCTAACTAAATAATTGGAAAAGATATAATTTAGTTAAATTCCACTCATACATCGCAGGAAAATAAAAAATACGAATTTTAGTTAATTTTAATTTTATTTTAAATAAAAAACACTTACATCAGCGAAATTATAAAATAAAGAATAAACATTAAAAAGAAATATTTTAAAAGAAAAATGCTTTTATTATTAATTTATTTTATAGTTTTCTGGTAATTGTTCCGGATTTGCAGTTGTTTTTCAGGTTAATCTCCATTCCAGAATTTTTCAATCGCGCGGGCTTCTCATTTTTGAAGTTTCCTTTTGCTCAAATATTAGTATACATTTATTTACAAAAATATTTAATAAAGTAGCGTACTTACTGGCACTTGATTTCGGTGCGCTTGTTGCAGTTCTCGAATATTATGCAAGTACAAAATTATTATCCCAAACTGAAGACTATGTGGAAATAAAATATCAATTTGTTCTTGATTTGATTGAACTTAAAAAAACATAAAACAAACTCGAAAAAAACTATATTTTTATCTAATAAATAAATTAAAAATTAATTTAGTATTTAACACAAACACCCAAAAAATATATTTAACTTCACCTTTAATGTCACCACTTACCATTAATTTTGTTCTTTGTTTTTTTCAATAAATCTTCGTTCAATTTTCTTTCCTTATTTTTCTATTTTTCAAATGTGATCGCAAATGCATGTAACGATGAACTGAGTTTCATTAACATTGTAACTTATAAAGTATAGTTATAAAGTAATTGTAGAAATAAAACAAACGTAACATTTCTACAATTAAAATGTTAATTTAATTAAAAGTTAGGGGTCAATTCAACATTCCTAATGTAGTTTCTACAATATTTGAATTTAAATTTACATTAAGCATTAGTAAATTCAACATTTCCCAGGTAGTTTTTAAATAATGTAAACTTTAAATCAAATTGAACATTAGTTAATCTTACATTGCTCATGTAGATTTCACATATAACAAAATTGACAGTAGCAATAGTTAAACTTACATAAAATATTAATTTTGCGTATGTTGATTAAACATAAGTTCGTTTAACATGGTGTAAATAAATTTAACTATAGCAAACCTTAAAAATTATGTTATTTTAACATTTTGAAAGCTACAACGTACTTTCAAAATTGACTTTTATTTTAACATGTCGAAAATTGTAATTTTAACATTGGTATATTTAATTTAAATATAAAATATTCACTTTTAATACGTTGAATTTATATTAAAACCATGTTGATTTAACAATTTTTGTCTAACATTGCCTGCAATGTTAAAATCACATGCGATATTTTTTTGAGTGTATGTTTGAAAACAGTTGGTCAAGATTTGACTGCAATGTCTCTCGCTTCAGGGGTCGCAAAAGTGACCGTATACAACTTCACCGTGATCCATTAGTAAAACAGCCCTATTTAATGCACAGATAGAAACTTAACGAATTAATTGAATTGTGCGCAGCATAAGCACCGGTACTTTTGTGATTCTATCTATGCAACTTGTATGGCATGACTTATACCAACAACACCAATGTCACGGAATGAGTATAATCGATATTTTTCTTTGAGTTTGTCCTATATTGTACATATGGTGAAAACTTTTGTGTGCTATAAGGTAAATGCAATAAATTCATTAAAAATTTAATTAATTTTGAAAAATTTACATTTAATTTATTCATTTCCAACCCAATTACTTCGATATAGGTTGTACTCGTACGAGTATATACATAAATTGTTCAAACTCGAGTTTGAAGTAGAGTGTATCGAAATGGGCGTAGTAAATTAAATCAAGAAAGTATGTGTCTTAAGTGCAACTCTGAGGTAACCATAATTAGGTTCGCATAACAACAGTCGCGTTTCATCTTTACAAAATGATTTTGTTGAAAGCTATATAAGGTCATGTCGGTAGATGCGACTCATTTCATATCGAATCCTATATTAGGAAATCATTATTTTATTACATGATGTAAGACGATTTGATTACATTGCAAATTAAACATAATATTTAATTTAAAATTAATTTAATAAATTAAATATATTCACGAGATGCGTGCTTCTTCAATGTAATTTCTGTTAATGTTGATATTCAACTTTGATTTCATGTCCTAGGCTTCCACTTTGCATTATTTTCTTGGCCATAGCATATCGCACATACTATACGTTCTTCGGCTGTACAGTTTTATAATCCTGATTTTGATCTTCACTTGACCCATTGTGACTTGAATGAGACATGCGATATGATTGCCGAAATAACAAGGTAACGCCTAATGATTTAATGTATCTATTTTTTTCCCAAAACAACTGTGTTCGACACCATTGTGTCTAAACGTGATACGTGTATTATGTAACCTAGCTGGGGCGTGGAGCGAGAGGTACCGGGTTCGAAACCCGATAGGGACGGGATGCGAAAAGGAATTTTCACCATCGATCGTTTGATCGGTGCGATCGGTGGTGCGAAACAACTCATCTGAGACCTAGTTGAGGTTAGAATCCGTGTGCCGTCCCATCTTCCAAGTAAGTACTATAGGATGGCATGGAGCTAGACAATGTGCAGATGGTTTCTACGTAAATCGGACCTATAGCCGGAAACTAAGGTTATATAGTGGGATGTAATAATGAGCCAATAAAGCCTGGGTGACGAATACAACTACACTAAAAAAAATTATGTAATCTAACTCGCTAGTACTGTCGCGTCACGATCAAGTCCGGTAGTATGAGATGGATTTGATATTTTCAATCACACAACCAATCAATGACGTCATCATATCGAAACCGGGCTTGCGTATTAACCATTACAGAATTTAACATCAAAAGACTAAACGTCTTCAACGGCTGGTTGATTCAGCGCCATAGCTGTCAATCAATACCACATCAGAGTTCTAGTATAACTCCCATCAACTGTCACGTTCACGCAGCTATCTTAGCATCATTATCATAACCTACATCATGTCGAGGTCACCAATGTAGGTTATGATAATGATGCTAAGATAGCTGTGAATGGGACAGCTGATGGGAGTTCTACTGGAACTCCGAACTTACATTGATTGGATCCAACAGCCGTGTTTAGGCAACATTACACGTCAATATCTTCTGACACAAGCTCCTATAAATTTCATACTACCTCTGACTTGGTTAGGTTAGACCCGGCAAACAAAAATAACTTCCCACAGTGGAATTGTCCGTCTTTTCTCCATGGTGGTTGTTTCGCGCTTTCAAGACTCAGATATTTCCAGGAAGTTCGTTTCATGCTGCAACAAATCCAAAGCAACAAAGACTAAGGTGGGCGAATGCGAGCACTACAAACACAGCATGCAGTCAAATTCGTATTGTGTCGCAACAAGTCTATAATCACTAAGCGGGTGACATCAGGCATCCCAACGCATTACGGCATAGAAAATTATAATCAAAAAACGGTGGAGGAAATTCATTTGTGGGGGCGTAATATGGCGTTCAGAGTAACTCAAATAATTCACAAATCCAATTATCATCACGCCACAATCAATCAATTAATAAAATCGATATTTTGAGTTCAGTTCTTGTAATTCGCTAGCACTGTCGCGTCACGATCAAGCCCGGTAGTATGAGATGGTTTTGATATTTACGATAACATAGCTAATCAGTAACGTCATCAGATCGAAACCGGCCTAGTGAACCAGCCATTAAATACAACAAGTTGCCATAAAACATCAAAAGACTAAACGTCTTCAACGCAACTGGTTGATTCAGCACCATAGCTGTCAATCAATACCACATCGGAGTTCTAGTACAACTCCCATAAGCTGTCACGTTCACAGCTATCTTAGCATCATTATCATAACCTACATTAACTTTAACATCTTCCCTTATCACAAATGTTAGTATCTGCTCGAGTATCAGATTTCTTTTTTAGAAACTTTCTGCGGCCTACAGAGAGCAACTAATTTATGATCGTAATCACATCGTACAAAATCATTTTTTACATTCTGCTCCTATCAGGATTCGAACCATGTACCTACCGATCCGATTACCGCAGCCCTCTGCGCTCAACATGTTTCAACTGAATTTCTGGTTACATTGCTCTTTTGAAATTATGCTTCCACTCAGAGTCAGTTAACCAGTCTCTTCCGCATTAATTTTAGTCAATTAAATTTGATATTTTATTGAGATTTGGAGGAGGACCATGTTTGTAGCTTTTTCAGTAGAGTAAATATTTTCAAGTTCTGAAATTTTTGGTCTATGATATTCTTTTAATATGAATTGACCCTTAATCTACACTCAACCTAGTGATAATTGATGTCTTCGCATCCAATTGAGTTCCATCTCAAAGTATCTATACTATTCGTGTGTACAGTAAAAATCACATCAATAAAAAGTTGGTTGAGTCATCGTTACTATATCATTTTGACTAAATAAACTTCAATATTTTTCAACCAAAGGTATAAACATTCGAAATATCACAACTTAAAATCGTAATTAATCCGTAACCTTGTGGTTTATAATATTTTTTTTTAACACTCGCGATAACACCGTAAAAACGTAATCTTATTCCAACTAAATGCAATAAATTTATGTGCGTCTTGTCTCTTATGATTAAATTAAATTCTTATGTACGATAATAATCGTCCGCCCTTGTTATCGATAAAATATTTTTTTTATAGTGAATTGATAAGAACATTGATAAATAAGTATGCGTGTGTGTAAGAACAGTAGCCCGAATTGTAAGAAAAACCTGATGCAATGGATGCCTAAAATATACCACTCGCTTTATATTAAGCAGTACATCGCATTTTGGCTGTTGGTATGCCAATGATGTTTTTACAACAATAGATTAGCTGTAAAGTTTTTAATCTTATCTTATCGCCAACAATATAAAAGTACAAAAACAAAGCATTATAAGAATGTTGTAATAAACTAATTACGGTGAAACATGTAAACAAACTCGATAAACACCTCAATTTATTTATGTAGATAGATGGCAATATGACATATACGCTGATAATTAAATGGAAGATTGAATGCTTTCAAAAGACGGCGAATGTTATGGTTTGATATGTAGGAAATGTCCACAAAACCAGAATTGATTGATAAACGACACCGCGGTTGTAAATTCCTGTCCACTTTTTAAATTCCGGTATTATGTATATGCTCGATCTTATCGATCGTTTTTAATTAAATTAATATCACACAAGGTGGCGCACTTTGATCTGCACGATATCGATTTGCACATGCGTGCTTAACGACTTTTATGTAACAATCTAGATAAACCACTTTAATATATATTTAATTCTGTCTCTTTCTTTCTTTCTCTCCTTCCGATAGATTTACCAATCTGCGATCATGAATGTCCTGGACTAGCGCAGACGAATTTAAAACGACTTATTCAGAAAATTATAGCTGAAGCAGCCCGATTGCCAGAATTGCTGAATAGAAGCGGGGTGCCACCACGGCCTGAAGAACATTTGCCATATTTCGATCCGAAGAAATATAATCAGCTACTAGCTACCGCAGTTTTGAATAAGGTAAGACGATAACTATTTGCGTGTGGCATTAATACTTAAACCAAATAATTATGATTTTATCTGTTCTGATGTTTTGCTAACTGTAACATACGTGCACAGTAGACTGAAATTAGAAAAATGTTGTTAAATATTTCGGTATCTTGTCAAAATTGTTAATGATAAGCTGATAGCGCCAACATTATTTATTGTATTCGAACAACTTATATTATTAAAACTAGATAAATCTATATAACCATAATATTTTGATTAATTGGTTTGACGTCATGGCTTGAAACTTTGTTCAGAACGAAAAGCTACAAACAGCAATTTATGCTTTCTTCATCGATGAGATGCGGCCGTGCCGTCGACAGCAAGCAACTCTTGTTCTTTGCAGCTTTGCAGCAACACATTTACAGCAGTTTCGTTGGCGCTTGAGAAATTACACAACAAGTTAGATTTACGATCCTTCTGCTTCATTAAAAAGGTCTGGTTGAACCCACTTTCTAATATGGTGTGTTGGAGAATTGTAATGCCGTACATTGGCTCTTCTCTCGTATTTCCTGGATTTGGCAATGTATAATTTCAAAATTACCAAATGCCATTAAAGCATTAATTTTGTCCTAAGAACAAATTGGGACCAAATTCACCAACTGTCTCTTATTCTTTTGTAAGAATTACATCAATTTTTTTTCAAACTTTTGAAGACGCAATAAGACAAATCGAATTTAAACAATTATAGAATATAGTTTGAAGGATGAATAGAGAATTAAGAATAGAGAAGGATGAATAGAGATTTATAGAATAGAGTTTGAAGGTACAGTTACCGACATGAACTATACAGCATCTATGTCAGTGACAAAAATTGGTAGCTCAATGCAAACTCTTATTTATAGTATAGTACCATTTTCAAGGAGTTAGTCGTCGTTTTGATTGTGTCTAATAAAAACCTAACCACTTTATTGAAATCAATGCTATTTTTGGTACATAAATCGAACGCCATAGACTACTAGTGACCTCTTCAATCATGAATTGTATTAAACAATTATATATAGAGAAATTAACAAAAAATATTACGTGAATTTCACTGGAGGTGACAGGCGTCGATCCTGCTACCTCTCGCATGCTAAGCGAGCGCTCTACCATTTGAGCTACACCCCCATATATGTTTGAATCCAAAATATCTATTATTTTCGTTCTTTCCCATAAAGTTCCATCAAATTAAGCATAGACAACAGGCTATTTAGAATTTAAAACTTACGGCTTCAGTTTTAGTATAATTTTGAAAAAAAACTATCAGCTTTAAGTTGAGTTCTATAAGACACTGAAAATAACAAACTATTGACAACTAAAACATACAACTCAGGAAGTTTTTCCGAGCCTGATTATGGTGAGGCTGTGAGAAGTTATAGTTTACCTGATATAAAAGAAGAAGCTTAACCCAGATGTCTGTATATATATAGGAGATCAACTGAACAGATATACTGAAATGAGTCGGATCAATCCCGTTGGTTAATATAATCAACGTTTCAATTTTGTAAGGTGGTAGCTCAACTCGAACTTTATCAATAACACAAATATCCACACTTATTTAAATCTTAAATTATATCTCTCGAAAAAAACACTACTGTTGGGAAATATTAATTTCATGCCATTCAAAAATATTTGGAGGTAACAGGCGTCGATCCTGCTACCTCTCGCATGCTAAGCGAGCGCTCTACCATTTGAGCTACACCCCCGACATCAATCTCCGTAATATGTAGAGTTAGAAAACTCATTTGACATCATTAAGGATGATTTGTAATATTTTGCATTTATTGAAAGGACCACTTGATTCGGTGATTGAATTCGGAAGATTGAGTTGTCCTTCAATTTACTGATGACTTTGTCTTAATCGGCAGAATTAAAAAAATAGCCGAGACCCTGAATCCAGCTAAATAATGTGTGAATCAGCTATGATTCTAAGCATGCATTTTGCCAGACTATGGCCAATATTTTCAAGAGTAGACTGAATATACTAATAAAACAAACTAGGCAGCGCACTCGAGTGTAACTGATGTTATGCGAAAAGCACTTCCTATATATGGGTTTAATCGAATAAGGTTGAAAACGATTAAATCAATTCCAATACATATTCTGTGATCTGAGATTGGTGACTTTTGTTGGAACGTCTAGAGACATTTCATTACCGCTTTAGAAACTGTGCGAGTATTCCTAACAAATATATGTCTCGTAAATGAAATATTATCATTTAACCGGTCAGTGTAAATATCCTCTCAGACTCTATTATATTGAGCTTACATTTGTGATTTCAACCGAGTTGATTGGTATTGTTGAAGGAATTAAGTTGGCTATGATTGAAAGGAAATTAAGACTTGGTTTCTTTTAGTGGTTTGGCTCTAATGACATACTGGGAAATGTGTATATGTATAGAACTTCTGTAGGAAAAACTCATTCTTTGATGGATCCTTTCACACCAACAAATTAAAGATATGATCTTGAACGGGCTTGACAAATACATGAATATTATTTTATGCAAACAAGAGATATATTGTGTATGCTTCTTAAATCTGTCAAGGAAATGGCTAAATGATATTATACAAAATGTGGGACGGTGGAAGAAAAGAGGAAAATTAGTTTGAGTAGGATATTGAGCCTATATAAGGAGAGATTTATTAATGGTAGGGGAGGATATGTGAAAGCCGTTTAGATTTATGTGAAAGCCGTTTAGATCTATGTGGAGGATATGATCACATGATTCGAAATTATTTTAATTTCAGTCAAAATAAAATATTGTGTGATATCCTGTGAAAAAATCTGACAGATCGTTTGGAAAGGGGTAAAACTTGTCATTCCATTTAACATGCATACAGCTCGCCGAGCAACATCAACTTACAGCTTAAATTAAATTTCACCCATAATTATATACTTATGCTGCTCATACACCAATTAAGACGTTATCAATGAAGACGTGTTGTAAATAACACCGTTTAAGACGTAAAGGGTTTTCCAATAAGACGTTTCATATTGATAATTTAAAAAAACGAGTATTTTTTAATAGAAATCAATGAATGTTTGTATATCATTGTAAAGAGGAGGCATGCCATTTACATTCAAAAAACGATATCAGCTAAATAGCCGCTACGACTTCTCTTGCGGCACCATATACTTTTCATGAAATTTTCCATGTCAATTCGCACATTTGCAGCTAAATCTCCTCGATAACTTCAAGAATTCCATCTTTAAGGTCTTGAATCGATTGTGGAGCATTGGTATAGACATTATCTTTCACGTGGCTGGAAAGAAAAAAGTCTTGTGATTTAACCACAAGATCTCGGTGGTCAATTGTGATCACCTCTCAAGGAATAACACGGACAGGAAACTTTTCTTGTAAAATTATGATTGTTTCGTTGCTTGTATGGCAGGTAGCACCGTCTTGTTGAAAATAAACATCTTTCAATTCCGGTCATAAAAAATTATGAATCATAGCAATTTATTCACCGTAACAGTTGCAACAGCCTCATTTTTCTTAAAGAAAAGTACAATCACACCACCAACCGAAAAATCACCCAAACAGTGATACTCGTATGTTGAGGATGAAGAGGCTTTTCAACAATCATTGTTGGATTTTCTGAGCCCCAAATGTGCCAATTCTGCTTATAAACATAGTATCTGATGTGAAAATAGGCCTCATCACTGAAGATGAGTTTTCGATGAAAATCCGGATCATTTTGGTTCATTTGTAGGATCGCGATCATGGCGATCGACCGGCTTAAGTTTTTATAATAGTTTAGCTTTAAAATCCTTAAGACCTAAGTCTTCATGCATAATACGGTGTAATGGCGTTTGCGGAATGCCTAATTCCAAAGATCGATGAGGAATTGACAAACCTGGGTTTTTCTCAACACTATACGGGATACCGCAGCCATATACTCCATTGTTCTTGAGCGACGAAGACGGTTTAGATTCATCACATCACTGATTTGTTTAAACAGCTCACATTTTTCCACCAGTATCACTTTTGCTGGCCGAAAAGTGCTCTAGTTTTGGTGAAAATTTTCACCATTTTTGTAGTGTATCCCATTTTCAGTAATGGTGTAGTTTTATACTTGTTAAATGTCAAAAGATGACAGCTTTAAAATATGCAGCTGCCCTTATAGCAGGCTATTCGAAATGAAACCTCTTATTCGAAAACCCTTTATATACCTATGTGTTATAATTTACTTTCGATGTTATAATTTACTTTCGATTCGATAAACCATTTCGATGTTTCGGGAATTTGTGCCACACTAGAGGTAAATTATAATATTTTAGTTCAATACATTAGATCCGATCTCTGACATATTTTTTTTATTTTTATATTTTATACAATGCAATCTTTTTTGGGGCTCAAGGCTCTCCCAGCTCTTTCGCGACTCGCTTATTAACGTCCTACTTTACGCCTGAATGGCCAAATCGAGGACGTACGGCTATAGGTTCGATTTTCGTAGAACCATCTGCGCATTGCACTGACATTGATATTGTACTGACATTGATGATGTGTCGGCCGATGAGTACTGCTCTCCAATAGGGGGTCATAGATGTGTTCATTCAAACCACCGATCGTAATCTGATGGTGAAAAATCCCTTTTGCATTCTGCCCCTATCGGGATTCGAACCCGGTACCTCCCGCTCTTACTGCCACAGCTTTAACCACTGAGCCACTTGGGCGGTCATCCCTGAAATATGATGTGAAACAGGCAACAAACTAGCTGGCTCACACGAGAGAACAATCTAAACACATATGCTGAAATGAGAAAGGGTAAGGGTCTCCTCTCCTTTTGGAATCTTCTTTAAATTGTTTTAGATTGGAAGAAGTTTTTTTATTTCCAAATTGAAAAACGACTTGGTTTTCACAGATTTTCCAATAATAAGAGAGGTGGAAAAGCGTTAAGCGGTGATTTCTTTGACATTTCGGGTACTTTTGGAAATACCCTCTTATATAAGTTCCTCTTTCCACTACTAAGACACTTAGGTTCACAGTTCAATTATGTTTTCTTGTATTTATCTTAGTTCTAATTATTTGTAATATGACGTGTCCCACAAAACGACAAAATCAAAACTTAAAAATACAATTCAAGGGAGTGTTGTGGCGTCAATACTGTACAAAGTGTCTTCACATAGTGAAAAATACCAAGGAAGAAGAAGAATGTTTAGTAAATAAATAGAAAATACACTTATATGAATTCATTTTTCACTAGCTGATATCGACCAAATCGAAAATACAAGACACACAAGCTGTCGAACGTATAAATATGTCATATTTTGCTCAAGAAACGACATTATAACATAAGCAACAACAAAAATTATACTAAAATACCTTAAGAAAATTATAAGTCGGTTATTACTCGTAATTAGTTGGTAATAGATTTTTAGTTAAGTTAGATCATTTCTGTGCACCGTCAGACCCACCTCACATATTTTTGTTACGCAAAGTTATGTATGATGAGTGTGACTGACAAAGTATATAATTAAACTTAAGACAATTGTTTTTCCTAATGTTGGTGTTAATTTTGGCCTTTGTTTGTAATAATTGCAGGTCGTTGATAGTTACCATAATCCAAGAAATGATGTGCTTTCAAAAGACGAATTTCAAAATAAAAATGTTGACTTGAATCAAAACAATGTTAAACCGGAAAAGGACACACAAAAAGAAACTGTTGTCGCACCCAAACCAACCGAAACCCCTAAAACTAGTGCGATGAAGGTAAGATTGGTCTAAATACTTGTGAGTGTTTCGAAGTTAATTATAAACGATATTGTTGATATATTTTATAGATTGAAACTGAAAGTGAAATTCCATCCCCATCTGCCGTCTCGTCGCCGACAAGTAAATCCGTGACCAGCGACGATGATAGTGAAACTAGTGAACAACTATTGGAAACGTTGATCAAACAACAAGAAAAAACCAAACCTCGATTACCCGACTTAACAAGTGACGAAACCAATGACGATGAATATCATTCAATCAAATCGGTTGCAACCGATTCAACATGGGAGGACAATTGGATGTTTAAATCGAAAAAGAATACAAACGATGGTACAAATACAATTGCAATGCTAATCCCGTCCCCAACAGAAGAAGTTAAAGTGTTGATTGGTGACCGTACGGCTGACGAAATAAGTGATTTATCCGATAATCATGATAGTGACAATGACGATGAATATTCAAATTCTTCTGACTCCCTTTCAGACTCTGACGAACCGCCAAAATCTCCAGCCGATATACCAAATGTTTTGGTACAAAATAAAACAGTTATTGGTGGTAAACATCCGTTGACGGACTTCATCGAAAATGCGAGTGATTTTGAAAGTTTGACGTCACAAAATTCATTTTCCGAAGCTAAAAACGATCTACTTATCGATGATGGTGATTTTGTTAAAATCGACAATCCATTGTTGGACATTGAGTATAGCACGTTGGACATGAAAAACGGAAATGTTGAGAAAATGAAAGAGGCTATCAATCCGTATGTCGAACGTAAAGTTGAAAGTGAAATTGTGGCCAAAAAAGGCGACGATAGTGTTAAAATTGAAAAGAAAGTTGTGTCTGAAGTTCAAACAACAAAAGAAATCATTGCGGATACACCAAAACCAACTCCACGGTAAGTTTATATTTGTTTTGATAAGTGAGTAATAGTTTTTAAGAATGAAATCTTAACTCTCCAGTGGTCGGTTTTGAAAAGACTTCATGTGGATTTTGATTCAAATCGGCTCTTATTTTTATTTAAAAGGGGTTTTCATATCAATATATGTCGGCATTGTATCGACTGATCTGTTTGGTATCAACTCGGCTGGTGTGTTTTTCTGTAGTAAATCTTTATGTATAGTATATATTATCCATCTCGATTTTAATTTTACATTAGCCTGAGTTACCCGTAATCAAATAAATATATCCTCGTTGAGTTGGAACTGTACTAGTTGAATTGAATGAAATATACGAGTGGAGAACCAAGTTAAAATGGGTCCAAGTTTGAACAAGCCTGACACAAAATATTATTGGTTACGAGCAACGAGCGATTAACCATTGATCTCAAACAAAAAAGAATACACTTAAGCTATTCCATAAGACTTATTCGTAAGACCAATTGTGTTATAGATAAATGTTATAGATCATGTTATCTGATCAAGCTGTCACTTCAAACAGAAAACGAGTAATCGATCGGAAAGTGGTCATGGTGTGCTGCGTATTTACAAGGAATCGCTGATACCATGCATTTGAAGATTGTCATGGGGTATCAAGTGATTTATCCATCCATCGATTCTGAGTGCATTGAACAATTTGAAACTATCTCGATAAGTAAGGCATCTTTGGGCTATTGATTTGGATCACTTAGTTTCCCGATAAACCGAGTTCTCATAACTCCTAAAAGAAATGATTGTTGAGATGATAGTGCTGGATTAGTCGAGCAGATCTAATATCGAGAAGACCAATATTTTCCCCAGTTGCATTGCATGATGAGAAAAATAGCATACTGAGACCATTGTCTTGTGACCCTATAAGTGGAAATGACTCAAAATGACTTGAGTATGACGCTAACGACAGAGTTCCAACTTTCCATTGTTGCGGTCATGAGCTCGATAGCTGATGGATTACCAAAAAAATGTATCCAAGTAGAGTGCTTTGAGTGAATGGTGAACCTTTCATACCGGTCAGAATACCATCTTTGTAAAGCAATCCAATAAAATCAGTACCGAGTAAAATTTAAATTTTGTTAGGGATCAGGAAATTCCAAATCTTTTCAAGGTGAGAGCTGTAATCATATTGAACAAACAAAATGAACGGACGATTTAAGTATGAGTAGCCATGGGCGCCTCGTTGAGCAAGTTCCACTTATTATGAGCGGATTTCCTCGGTGATCAAATTGGTCATGGTTCGTAGTGGCCTGGATATGTAATCGAGAAATAGTAGATTCAATGCTTAGATTTGGCTTTTGTGTGGTGTTTTTGTGCAAATCCGGCTCAAACTCAAACTGTTGTGACCTGTATACAAACAGTTAAAACATAATTCCCGTTCCGAGACGAGATTTGTCCTTTCTTAGAACACATTGTGGTTTCCAGTGATGTTGATAAGATGTATATCCCATATGATGATTGATTTCATTCAAGTTGCAATACAGGCATGGTTCGAAACTTTTGTAGATTGTTGTAGACGATAACCAATGTTATGAGGAATGTGCCATGCATCTTCCTAACTGTTGGTAGTAATATTTATGTACAACCGACATCTGTAGGCAGATTGGCTTTAAGATTTGAGGCTTTAAGATAAAGTCTTGGTATTATAGTACAATCGCTATTGAAGACTAACCTTCGCTATTGAAGACAAATGTTTCAATAGATATTTGTCGAATCAACGAATTTTAAGTTGGTACAAAGTCTCGAACTCGTCTTGCATCGTACAGAATTTTTGGTATCGTGACGACACGTGATCGATTTGCATTTATATAAATTTCTCGGTTACACTAGGATAGCCTTGTAATCTAATTGCTTCGTATTCTCCTACTTCCAAGGCTGCTGGCATGTATGACACGGATGTATCCGGCTCGAACGGCCATAAAATGTTTAAGTGAATACGATTAAACTTAACATACAGTTTTTGATTTATTTTGACTGTTCGACAGTTTTAATTTACAGACTATTAACGAAACATGTTGCTTGCCCGAAGATTGATTAACAAGAGGGTCAATAACTGCGTTTCAATGGACAAACCACTGGTACCTGCTAGCGAACCGCTAGTATTTATGTTCTGGTGTTTTTTAAAATGTATGGTATAAGTAACACATAACCTTTATCATGTGTATGTGTATAGTCTGTGTATGTGTGTGTAAATCTGTGAGGCAAAACTGTCGATGAAATAAAATTTGATTAAATAAAAAAATAATTTTTAAGAGAAAAATCGTAGAAGTTCTACATTCAATCGCGTAGTGGTGAAATTATGCATTTCTCCTTCATGAAAAATAGCAAGATCAGTAACTAATAGTTAAGTGAGAAAAGGCTACTAGTGATTCACAAGCGGGTACTAGTAGTTTGTTGACTGGAAAGAGATTAATATTAGCACAACGAGTTTTAATGCCGATTTTTGTCAGTCTTGTTTTGCGTGTTCACCACGAGGTGTCACACTGTGAAAATAACATTTTAGGGGCGATCACTTTGTTGTCTGCAGCATTTACAAAGCAATTGTAAAGTATTAATATGTTGCTGAATATAATCGATCATCGATTAACGCTAAAAGATGGAAAGAGAAAATATTTTATTTCATATGCCTTGAACACAAGAAGAGCTTAAACTTCTGTATATGGTTTCCTGTGCTTGATTAATAATTATTAGAGTTTTTGATACCAAACGATTGTTTTGTCGGGCTAAGTTTTTTATCGTTGATTATTTGGGGGTTCCAGCTTTTATAAGTTATAATATTTGTTACTTTGATTTTATCAGTATGTTTATTGAGCTTAGCAATTTTTGAAACGTGTGTTTATAATTATAGGGCTACCTAAATTCTAATATGTTTTTCACATTTTATCAAATACTTAAATTGTGAAGATAACACAAAAATTATTGCATGTACGGGAATTTATGATAAAGTATCAAGTTTTTTAGTATGCTTTTAAAATTGGCGAGAATTACACATAAATATTTTGGTTAAAATCAATTGTTGCTAAATTAATTAATTAAACATTTTGGTGCTCTATTTTAACGTTATTATTTAAATAAATGCAATGAATAGACCGGAAAGCGAAGTTGCTTCGAAAAGTGAATTAATCCTTACTGATCGGGGGGATGTAGAAGGACTATCGCAAAGTAGTGTTAATGTGAACAGCAAAGGAATGTGTAGTGATGTACGTGAAGTTAGTGTAGAAAGGTAATTAGGTTTTAGTTACTTAATTATGTCGCATCTTAAAATTTAAATAGTTTATAGTTTAAAACTGTTAGCAAATTTATCGCTTTTTTTAATCGTACCATGTTCTAGGAAAAAAGTAAACTAATCAAATTTATGTTTTAATATCTTTAATCGCACCTCAACACTTGAAAGATAATTAATTTATATTTTTTAAATTAACTGCATATCAATATTTTAATAAAGATCTTACGTAATGTACATACTTATAATGTTATGGTACACTCATATGAAAACCAGAAATGTCCAAGCTTTTAGTGATCTAGATGACGATTTGAAAAATATAAAAAAAAATTGTTTATTGCAACTTCAGTTTATTTGCTGATCCTACCCCATATACAGGGTGGGGCAAAAGTCCCACTACCATTTTGATTGCCTAAAACTTTGTTCAAAGAAAAGATTAAAAGTTTATTTGGTCTTTACATTTTTTTTCGTTATGTTTGGAAAATTATATCGGCTAAATGGTGACCACGATTCACTATGCAACTTTCGGCTCTTTTTAAGGAATTTTTCATGACATCGTAACTCAGGCTGAATTTCTTTAATTTCGTGACGGATATTGTCTTTTAGATGTTGAATCTTTTGGGGCTTATTCACAGAAACTTTTGATTTTAAAAAACCTCATAAGAAAAAGTCTGGTGCTGTTAAATCCGGAGATCTGGCTGGCCATGCTAAATCGCCATTTCGCGAAATAAGTCTTTGTGTAAAAAACCTTATTCCTTGGACCCACCTTGCTGAAATTACATTCCTCTAGTCCTTGCTCTTTCAGGCACAGGAAAATTTCGAATCATGTCTTGGTACCGTTCGGCAGTAACAGTAATTTCAACACTTTGGTCATTTTCAAAAAAATAGGGACCAATGATGTTTCCAGCATGAGTACCACACCGTACAGTTATTTTAAGTGGATGCAACGATGTTTGATAAATCAACTGAGGATTCTGTGTTCTTCAAAACCTACTGTTCTGTTTATTGACGTGGCCACTGAGATGAAAATGGTCATCATCACTCATTATCAATTTAGACAAAAAATCTTCAATTTTACCAGACAGCTTTATGATTGCATTACTGTACTCAACTCATTGATCAAGATCACTCGGTAGCAATTTTTGGAGTTATTGAATTTTGTACGGGAACATTTTCAAATTAGTTTTGAAAATTCGCCTTAAACTGCGTGCAGAAATGTGTAACTGGAACCTCGTCTCCGAATTGATGTTTCTTGAGACTCTGTAACACTATCGCGAACCAGAGCCACATTTTCAGCGCTACGAGACGTCCGTTGTCTTCCACGAACGATGTCTGTCTGATGTCGTACCGTACTGTCGAAAATTCGCATTTAAACGATAAATTGTGGTTTTGTGAGGCACTGGACGATTAGGATATTTATTCCGCTGAGTGGCAATAATGGAACGATTATTTTCAATAAATTTTGTCACTATTTCTGCTCGTTCTTGCGGCGTATATATATGTTCAATATAAAACATGGGCATCTACACAACACAATGGTTAAAGCGAAACTGAGCTAATTGTCACAAGATAACGCGCTATTAAAATGGTAGCGGGACCTTTGGCCCAACCTGTAGCTAAGTTTATCCACAAGCTTGTATAATACAATTTACTACTAGTATTAGTTCTTTGATCCCCATATAAACCACTCCATATTTAATATCGGACATACAGTTTTTTACATTTAAATTTACTACATACTGTCCTCAATCATTGCGAGAGTTAACCATAAGTTTATATCCTTAGTCTCGGAATCAATAAATGTATTTATAACTGTCAGAATTAGATTAGTTCGATAATTTCAGTTATGGTAATAATTCCACCAGAACTCATTGAGAATAACCATTGACGTAGTTGTGTCACTTGACCTATCAATTTTGACAATATAAGAAGTATATAAAGTACGAGATTATTAATATTATTGCAAGAAGGATGGTTTGTTAATTATCTGGTAGGAGCCTAGTATTCGGATCATTTGAGTTTCTTGAAATTGTAATAGTATATCAACAAACGATACATAAACTGTACCACTTGTATTAGATAATCGATTGGCATTTGAAGAATGAAGGGTATTGAAAAGTATGCGCATTGCAAATTATATTCCAGCTAGACATATTGACGGTGGTTTGGGACAGATATGTCTCTAACTACTCATCCCGAACTACGAGAGCGAAGTTTGTCCTAAATCTGTCCTAACTTTTATTTTTAAATATGTGGTGGTACAAATAGATAGAATAAATTCGTCATTATGAATTTACTTTGTTACATGAATTGCTTTCGCCTGATTTCCATTATGAAAAATATACTGACAAAATAGTCAAAGTAGGATAAAATTAGGATAAAAATATAATTTTTCTAAACGTGCGAAAGAAATAAAAAATATATCCAGTATAAAAAGCTTATTCAGTACTGAATAAATTTTTATGGTTACTGAGAAAATTATTATAGCAGTACTGACAAAATATATCAAGAGAAGATTATTATTCAGTACTGGACTTTTTATTCAGTACTGGAAAAATATTTTATAAGAAAAATGTATATGGATGAGAAATCATTTGTATGACGTCATTATGAAGCATTTTATAGTAGTTATTCTATGGTCAATTAATAATTTTAACATTTCGTTTTGTGTCATTCATCTTACTACATTGTGGAAATAATTGAAATAATGAATAATTATGTTAAGTTTATTTTTTTGAAATTAATTGTTTCAAAGTTTTGTTAATAGATTCAAAGTTTTGTTGGTCTTTTTTTTCAATAACAAAATAAAATTTGAAATTTATTGTTATGTTATAAGCATCTGTCAAAATATATCCACTATAAAAAAAACAAAAAAGTAAAAAATGATCTCTGTCACTCAGATGGTATTTTTGATTATTTTTCTCGCTTGTGTTTTTCAGTAAAAAATGCTGGCAGTATTTTTTTTCATAATGGGAATCAGACTTTACACATGTATCAAGTTCGAAAGCGTCTTTTTTGGATCGAGTGGTCATTCAATGAAAACCGGCCTAGTGAAGCATTATTATAAACTAATCAATAACAGTTCGTTTGAATGTTTAGAGGATACGACCTTGTATAGGGTGTTTTTTTAGGAGGTTTGTTTTTCCGATAGATGTCGTTTTATTTTATGACAGTTTTATTTTATGACAGCTCAAAGTGGCATTTCTACTCAGTATTGTTTGGCAAATCATTATGAATAGGTTAACTCCAGAACAACGTTTTCAAATCGTGGAAATTTATTTTCAAAATCAGTGTTCAATTAAAAATGTTTATAGAGCACTTCGTGAATTTTATGGTGCACATAATCGTCCGTCAGAGACCACCATAAAGAACGTAATTACCAAATTTCGGTCTACATTCACTCTTTTGGATGCCAAGCCACCGACAAGAATGAGAAGAGTTCGTACAGAAGAAAATATTGCTGTCGTTGAGGCCAGTGTCGAAGAAAACGACAATTTATCGATTCGTCGTCGTGCTCAGCAAATTGGACTTTGTCCATCGACTTTATGGAAAATTTTACGTAAAGATTTGGGTTTGGTGCCATACAAAATTCAATTGGTGCAAGAATTAAAGCCACACGACCATCGTTTGCGCCGTGAATTCAGTGATTGGTCGTTAAATCAATTGAACGAAGATCCATTTTTTTACCGTAAAATTCTCTTCAGTGATGAGGCGCATTTTTGGTTAAATGGATACGTCAACAAACAAAATTGTCGCATTTGGAGCAAAGATAATCCACACGCCGTTCAAGAATTACCAATGCATCCTGATAAATGTACTGTTTGGTGCGGTCTATGGGCTGGTGGGATCATCGGTCCATATTTCTTTAAAAGTGAGGAAGGACGACGCGTTACCGTGAATGGAAATCGATACAGAACCATGTTAAATGAGTTTTTGTTGTCAAATCTTGAAGATATGGATATGGATGAAATGTGGTTTCAACAAGATGGTGGTGCCACTTGCCATACAGCACGTGAAACAATCGACTTATTGAAAGAAACTTTCAACGACAACATTATTTCGAGAAATGGTCCGGTGATGCTGGGGAAAGACAGGAATCCAAGAAATTAATGCCTCATTTAAGTTCTTATTGGTAGTCTGATTGCGAAGAATTGATTAATACTCTAAATACGTTAACATAATTCTTACAAGTCGTTTATTTTCCGTATACGGTTTTAACTTATTTTACAGCTACACATCTCAAACCTGCATTTATTTTAACTAAACTATGGGTACAAGAGAATGTGAGTGTTTCACTCAGAGTCTTAAAAATAAATGTCCCTACTCATCTTCCGTACTTCAATTTGGAAACAAGTTTAAACTTCGGCCTCTCTAAAAGACCTATGCTACTCTGTCGTGCCCCTTTGGGAGCCCACTTGTTAAGTTAATCACACTTTCAAGCTTTACGATTTATTAATTCACTTTTTCTTAATTTACGGCTTAACTTATAAAAGTGCAACCGATTGTCACTGGTAGAGATTTTATCGCTACTACATTGTGCTGCATTGCAAAATCTTTAACCCATATCGACTCTCACATATATGATTACGTTGTTTAATTATATTCGTTACAATATTTGATTAACTCTGGTGTTCATCACGGTTCTATCCTAGGACCACATATTTTTTCAGTTTGAATCAACTTGGTTTCTTGTTAGCTGTAAGAGCTTTTTTTTGTGTTATCTAATCTCTAATCTGTTTTGGGGCTCAAGGCACTCCCTACTTATTCGCGGTTCGCTTATTAACGTCCTTGCTTTTACGCCATTACAGCCAATTCGAGGACGTACGGCTATAGGTCCAATTTTCCTAACCATCTACATGTTGCATAGCTCCATGTCAGCCTATAGTGCTTGGCATGGAAGAAGGGTCGGCCCATGAGTTCTGCACTCCAACAGGGGGTCATAGTTGTGTTCCCTCACACCACAGATTGTAATCTCATGGTGAAAAATCCCTTTTGCATCCTGCCTCTATCAGGATTCGAACGCGGTACCTCTCGCTCCAACTGCCGCAGCTTTAACCACTGCCTGTAAAAGCTGTTGGTCTATATTTGACATCATAGAACTTTTATTGAGAAGTCTCGTACGATCTGGAAAAGAAACAGTAGGGATGTTTCAATCGATTGTTCGGCGATTTAAAAAAAACTAACAGTGAGAAATATGAACTTTTAAAATCAGCTGACAAAGCACAAGTAGAATAACTCACGATATATATCCAATTGAAGTTGGTCGAGAAATAAACTAAAGTGTATAAGCAATACAGTATTATCTTTCTTACAGTCGAGAACTGACACTTTTCGATTAACTTAAATCAGAGTTATGTGATAACCAAAATCAAAGATATAAAATTTCAATTTCTTACCTTATATTCAAAAATAGACTGGAGGAGGCTAGAGATTATGGCTATTTTGAAAAGCTCGTAGAGTCTAACCAAAACAGGATACCGAAGCTATAGAGCATTTATCTCAATTTGTTCATGCAGTTAATTTAATTCGTTAATTAATCATTTCAAAATATAACCTTTTTTTCTATTTTATTTTCAGTAAAAGCTCTAAAGGTGAACTACCAGCTCCAAACAATGCTTCGCCCAAACCAGGTAATTAAATTATGTACAAACTAATATCTATATACACATACACATAGTAGTTATACAACCAGTTATACATAATCACTGCACAAAAACTATATATGTTGTACAAAAGTATATAATTACATAAACATAATTATTATTTACTAATCTTATTATATCTAATTATATAAAATATACTTATATTTTACCTCTAATCACTAAAATTATATTTTGTTTGGTATATACACGTACAGAACCAGCTAAAATGTTCATATCAAGCCATGTACACACAAAGGCATCGATTTTACACTGTACCGGATGGTGTATAGTTCGTTGTGGGCTTTTGTTGTTATCTATGCGATGGTCTCAGCATGGCTTGTTATAAACATTGGTGCTGGTTTTGACACATACTAAAAACACTTACACATGCATTTTAATGTTTTCGTAATAAATCACTTAAATCACCACCAAGTTGTCTAAATGTTTAATAAAATTATTACACTCTGACTCATGCACGCATTCACTCTTGTATATCGTATATACGCTCGATACATAAAGATGATACGTTTGGAAATATTTGTCATAGCAAAATTCAAAAAATACATCCAACGGCGATTCATACAAATAAGCTAATCGTAACAAATAGTCCAGATGAAGGCTACGCAATCGATTTGCTACCAATTATCGATATTGGAACCCAAATTGATGATCATGAAACAATTTTACATGCCATTTACATATCATCACCACCACCACTACTACAACCACCCATACAATCACATCATGATGATATCGCTACAAAAATTATAAATATTTCAGATCATGATGTTAATGATGATGATTATAATGGGGATAATGATGATGATGATGATGATGATGATAATGATAATGATGATGTGGATGTGAATGATAGTGATTTTGATCTTATCAGTATTAATTCATCAGAGTTTAGTTACTATAAACCAAACAATACGGTAAATGTACTCGAAGATAGCAGTATACCATCGCCGATTAAGACAAATAAATCTTCGTTTGACGTATCAAATGAGGAAATTTGTAAGGACATTTTAGAAATGGTCGCCAAACAACCGCAGGATATAGTGGTGAGTACGATTCCAGCGGTTAAGGAGGAGACTAAAATTACGATCAATCAAACGGTATGGCAGCCACGAATGATGCCAAAAGTAGATTGTGCTAGTGAACATATTTCGACGGCCGTCAACGTTGAAGATTTGGTGGAGGCGAATGTGGATGATCATAAAACACCTGATCTAAATAATGATGAGAATGCAACAAATACAATAAGTTCGTTTGTAGTAGTTAAGGAATATATTCCTGACGAGAAAGATTTAGTGTCCAATAATGGCATTTCAATCACTGATAACGTTGAAGTTATACCTACCATTGATACGAGTGGCAAAAATAATTTAGATGATATCGAGAAGAAAGATTCAGCAACGCCGAAATCAACCGACGTCACTGAAACCACTGTAAACGTTACGGAAGAGGTAAGAAAAATTGAAGATAACATTGTTGAACAAATAGTAAAGACAGATGAAAAATTAAACAAACCGGTTGAAGTGAACACTATAGGAATATCACAAGCCGAAGTTCAAACTACAGACTTAAAGGAACCTGTGATTGACACACTCAAGGAACCAGTCACAATAAATATTATCGAACAGGTGAAAAAAATCGAAGAAGTTACGATAACCGAAATTGAAAACAAAACTCAAATTCCAACCATTGAAATAACACCCAATACCCCAGTTTCAATAAACGTTCCGGAAACGGTTGAAAAATTAACCAATGTATTAATTTTGGACTCATTATTAGTTGAAACAACATTAAAACCTGAAGGAAGTATTCAAATCAACAGCAATGATGTTAAGAAACATGAAGCAGAAGTTACTTGTAGTGATACATTGTCGGTTAATGTTACAGAAGAAGTTAGAAAAATTGAGGAAAAACTGGAACCTGTGACACAAGAAATATCGGAAGTTGAAGTGCAAAAGTTGAATGAAGTGGCAATTGATCCTCAAGTCGTTCAAAGCCAATTGGAACCAGTAACACAAGAAATTTCGGTAGTTGAAGTACAAAAGTCGAATGCGGTTGCGGTTGATCTCAAAGTTGATGAAATTAATTTGGAACCAGTAACACAAGAAATTTCAGTTGAAGTGCAAAAGATGAATGAGGTTGCGGTTGATCGCCAAGTCGAAGAAATTCACTTGGAACCAATAAATCAAGAAATTTCGGTAGTTGAAATACAAAAGTTGAATGAAGTTGCAGCTGATGCCCAAGTCAATAAAACTCAATTGGAACCATTAACTCAAGAAACTTTGGTAGTTGAAGTACAAAAGTTGAATGAGGTTGCGGTTGATCCCAAAGTTGAAGAAGTTAAATTGGAACCAGTAATTCCGGAAATTTCGGTAGTTGAAGTGCAAAAGCTGAATGAGGTACCAGCTGATGCCCAAGTCAATAAAACTCAATTGGAACCAGTAACACAAGAAATTTCGGTAGTTGAAGTACAAAAGTTGAATGAGGTTGCGACTGATCCTCAAGACGATGAAAGCCAGTTGGAACCAGTAACTCATGAAATTTCGGTTGTTGAAGTACAAAAGTTGAATGAGGTTGCGACTGATCCTCAAGTCGTTGAAAGTCAATTGAAACCAGTAACACAAGAAATTTCGGTTGTTGAAGTACGAAAGATGAATGAGGTTGCGACTGACCCTCAAGTCGTTGAAAGTCAAGTGGAACCAGTAACACAAGAAATTTCGGTAGTTGAAGTACAAAAGTTGAATGAGGTTGCGACTGATCCTCAAGTCGTTGAAAGCCAATTGGAACCAGTACCCCAAGAAATTTCGGTAGTTGAAGTACAAAAGTTGAATGAGGTTGCGACTGACCCTCAAGTCGTTGAAAGCCAATTGGAACCAGTAACTCATGAAATTTCGGTAGTTGAAGTACAAAAGTTGAATGAGGTTGCGACTGATCCTCAAGTCGTTGAAAGTCAATTGAAACCAGTAACACAAGAAATTTCGGTTGTTGAAGTACGAAAGATGAGTGAGGTTGCGACTGACCCTCAAGTCGTTGAAAGTCAAGTGGAACCAGTAACACAAGAAATTATGGTAGTTGAAGTGCAAAAGTTGAATGAGGTTGCGACTGATCCTCAACTTGTTGAAAGTCAATTGAAATCAGTAACACAAGAAATTTCGGTAGTTGAAGTACAAAAGTTGAATGAGGTTGCGACTGACCCTCAAGTCGTTGAAAGTCAATTGGAACCAGTAACACAAGAAATTTTGGTAGTTGAAGTGCAAAAGTTGAATGAGGTTGCGACTGATCCCCAAGTCATTGAAAGTCAATTGGAACCAGTAACACAAGAAATTTCGGTAGTTGAAAAGTTAAATGAAGTTGTGACTGATCGTGAAGTCAATGAAGCTCAATTAGAACCAATAACTTTAGAAGTCATTCCTAGTTATGAAATTGAGGAACCCGAAATCGATCACGCTTTGGAACCACAAATCGATTTAAAAGAATCAAAAGCTGTATTACCAGTAAGAGCGGCTGAACAAACACCAGAGAAGTCTAAAGCAGAGGTTGAAATACAGGAAGAACCCGCTATCAAATTCCAAATTCAAACAAGTGAGTTAGAGGAAATTGTACTTAGTGAACCAGTCTCCGTTATAGTTACAGAAGAGGTTCGAAAGATTGAGGAGAAATTGGAAGAAACAAAGAATGAAACTGCACCTCAAGTTCGAACTACTGATATAAAAGAAGATAACGATGTCACTCCAATAATTGTCAAGGAAGATGAAGAAGTTGCACCCAATAATCAAATATCGGTAATTACACCATTGGAAGAAGTTAAAACAATTGAAACGGAAGATGATGAAGTTAAAGACTACATTATTGTAGAGAAACTGGAAGTACCAATTGCTAAACCAGAATCTGTTATTGTTACCGAGGAAGTAAAGAAAATTGAAGAAAACCTATTGGAATCAAAAATTGAAACATGTGACTTAAAGGTAATGGAACAAGGAACAATAACTACAATAGACAAGGTTGGAAATTGTGAGGTCAAAATGGAGGAATTTAAAAAGGAAATACAGGAAGTTAGCGATGTCGCTAAGAGTAGCCAAATTATTGAAGACAAATTGGAAGAATCAACTATTGAACCACAAATTCAAACCACTGATATAAAGGTAATTGAGATCATTGAACCAGTACCCTTTACTGATCAGATAGAAGTACAGAAAAATGAAGAAAAGCTGGTTGAAGAACCAAAACTAAAACCGACAGAAGTAAACGTAAACCTAGAGGCTACACCTATAGAAGTTTTAGTTATTCCAACATCAGATGAGAGAAATGAAGAAGTTAAGAAAGAAATGACAGTTATTTTACAATCCAGTGAAATTGTTGAAAATAAATTGGAAACCTCAATCATTGAACCACAAAATAATAAAATTGAGGATCACAAACAGCCTATTAGAGTTGCCGAAGAGGTACAAAAACTTGAAGAAAAATTGGAAGAGAATCCATTGCCCGTTAAAACTGAATTAAAAATTCAAACTACCGATATGAAGGGGGTGGAAGAAATCAATCCAAGCGAACAAATATCAGTATTTACAACAGAGTATGTTCAACAAATCGAGAAAGTAGAAGAAATGAAAACAGAAGTAACCGAAGTCAGTATTGTCATCAATGCTAGCCAAATCATTGAAGAAAAGTTGGAGGAGTCAATTGTAGAACCAGAAATTCAAACTACTAATTTACAAGAACCAGAAGAGCCTGCTAGCGAAATGCAATTACCAAAACTAGAGGTAACTTTGGGTTCGATACCTAAAATCGAGCTAACCGAATTCCAATCATTCCCAATTTCAACACCACTAAGTCAATCTAGCGTAATTCAATCGCCTGAACCACTGCAACTAACAATAACATCAGAAATAACGCCCAAACAGCTATCACCTCCAGCCGACAGGGAATACGAAATTATTACCGAATCAGAAATCAAATCAATTCCGAAGGAAATAGAATCGACTATGAAATCATCACAACTCGTTTCTGGCGTCACTACCAAGAAAGTATCAACCGTAACACTAACATTACAACCAATCGAATCTGTAATCGAAAGACCTTCAACTCCACCAACATCTGAAGCGGTTGATAGCAATTCACTAGCACATAATTTCCAAATCATTAAGCAAACACCGCTAGGATCACGCTATTCAAGCCCAATGTTTAAGCAATTTTTACCAACATCACCCCCGCCGCCAGTCCTTAAACTAACAAAAGTTGAAATTCCCAAGCCAACTAATAACATTACTAACACAAGCACATCTAGCATAATTGTGGACACTGACACTGTACCTATTACTAAAACTACTAAAGATGAAGAGGACGAAGTTATTTCAGTCGAAGCGCCACTTCCAGGTATGGACACGCTTGCATATATGTTTGATCGTAGCTCGACTCATTCAATTACTTGGAATTGTTTTAATATAAATAATTCGCTTTACTTTAAGGTTCTATTGCCGAACGAGAACATAAGAAATGGGAGAATGCAGCACCAATCGCTAATAATCCGTACTCCGTCGAAAGTTTAGAACGACGATTGAGTCAAAAATCAAGTGAAAATCCAACATTTCAAAACCTACAGTCGCAACATTCAATCGAAAATGGTGGAGCTATGACACCCGAAAAGCATTTGGTAGATGTGTTTAAGGCCGATGTGCCCACAATTAAAAGGTAGGCCGACTATTTATATGTATGCAATTAAGAAACTAACGTATACTTTGCCCTTCTAGATTTGGTCGAGACTATTACATCAACGAGGCAAAGAAAGCGTCTGGTGAACGATTACGCCGTTCAGAATTATTGAGGCAGCAGCTACACAACGATTCAACATCGAGCGACGATCATGTGAGTTCTCTTAATTACTACAACCACAACACATCGAACGATGAATTTTATCTCGATCAAAAATTTCGTAAATTTCCATCATTAAACTCGTTGACATTTTTACGATCGACTTCCGATTGTTATTCGGAGGATGATGACTATTCTAGTCGTACGAACACCTATCGTCGAAATACAAATCGTTTTAAAAAGTCCACAAATTTTGATGATGTGTCCGAATTCGAACTACCCGCTGATATTGTGGCAAAATTCGAGGGGGATACATTATTTAATAGTTTAAGTAGGGATAGTATACGGTCGAGGAACGGGACGAGGAACTTCGTTATAAATCCGATTTATGACGATGAGGGCAGGGAATTTAGGCAATAAACTCTATAGGGTTTTGATAAATTTTTTAATGAAATTGCTTTATATATAGATTGACTGACATACACAAGGTGTGTTTGGTAACGGTAAGTCAATATTTTCGTCGGGAAGGATTAAAAGTCGATGCTTCTAATAATAACTCTATATAATAATATATAACGATCATTCATCATAGCCCCATGTAATTTCTATAACTAAACGTAACGGCAACATCTGGTATCATATTTCATTCGTTGTAAACCGAATTAACCCGAACATATATCAAGTTTAGCTGAGTAGAAATTTTACACTAACACTTGGAAATATAACACTTGCATTAAATTTCATTATTTTACGAATTGACTTGATTCCAAATTTATTTATAGACTAGCGACTCTGAATACCAAAACTTTTTGTATGTTCGAGCGGCGACTGAACAATTTGTCGAAACTGAGCAACAAAACAATGAGCATCCGCTTCAAAAATCTAAAAGTTCTGGAGATACACATCGTCTCGTGAATGAGAACATATTCGCCGCTCGACCCATCATGGTTGAAGAAGACGATCCATTATTAGTACGAGCTCAACGAATTGAAGCACTTAGCACCGACGAACGTGATTTCTTCCTACTTCCAATCGAAGAGGTTCAAATGAATATTGGATTTTCATCGAGTGAAGCCAGTTCGTTGCGTTCACCAAGTTCATTAAGTGAGGATTCGGATACTGCACGTATATATAATCTAAGATCACAAGAAATTAAAAAAGTGAAAGAGCCAGAGCCCAAATTAATTCAACCAAATCATATACCAAAATCACCAACGGTGCTAAAACCAACACCAACATTTGAAACAGGAACAGCCCCTCCGCCAGCAAAACTCAGTAGCTCCACTAAACTTATGTCTAAATCAGTGCCAATGTTCGACACCACAGACAGTAGTCAACCTAGTCGACGTGAGTTGGCCGATGATATCAACAATAACATTGCAATTGAGGAAGAGTTGAAACATGTATTACCATCGGTGAAAAATTTGGCAAAGGCATTTGCTGTGACAAACGATAAACCGGCACCGGGCCCTATAAATAAACCAAAGGTTAGTTATTTACTATTTTATATAGACTTCAAATTCGATAATCTTAAATTTTAAATTTTTATGCATCAGATCAAATTAAGAAAGGTAGTTTTAGTATTACCATACGTCACTGTCGTTATATTTTTAACTCTTACTAACACTTTTATATTATCTCTGTTTTAGACACCTTGGCATTCTGCTAGTAATCTATCAAAACCAGCTGATAATGATGTAGTTCCACCTAAACCACAACCCGTAAAAATATCCGAACCATTTATTCGCCCGGGGTACAGTATTTCGGGACGTAGCATCTCCAAACAAGTCAAAGACGAATTGAGGGAGATAACGCCAAAATCAGTCGACACTAACAATAATAATAAGACTACAGTATCTAGTAATGCCAAAATAGTGACACCACCTCGAACACCGAGTCCAACACCAGTGCCCGGTGCACTTCGAAATACGTTAGCATTTTTTGAAAATTTAAACAAACATTAGAATCCTGCTATACCAACAGACTATTCAAGCTACTTTGAAATATTTTCGCCATAAAAGAAAATATAACCCTAAGTAGCCCATAAATACTTATCCCAATCTACTCAAAATTCATGCAATAAATAGGAGGATTACAACAAAAGTTTTACAAATTATTGGTAAAACTTTTCTCGTTTGTGATATAGAAATACCAGTACAGACGTCCAATTCCAGTGCAATACTCATTGTCGTCAATTCCAGATAAAATGCAATTTCATTAAAAATTATTTTATTTTTAATAATTAATTGTGACTGTGCCATTTATGTAAATTATTAATAATTAATTAATTAATTAATTTAATAATTATGTATTAGATTTATATAAGATTGTAAACTGTGACCTCAAAAATGGTCAATGTTATGTTAAATTTTTGTGAATAAACAATATTATAATATTTATATTTAAATTAATAATAAAAAATTAATTAATTAAATTTTATTTCTTACAACTTGTGGTTAGTATTTAGGTCTGACATTTGTTCGCTCTCTGGCTGTCTGTCTTTATCTTTGCAATTTGTTTTGGGGATCAAGGCTCTTCCAACTCTATTACAGCCAATTCAAGGACGTACTGCTATAGGGCCGATTTACGTAGAACCATATCTGCACATTGCACACACAACCCATGAAGGTGGGTTGGCACATGAATTCTGAACTCCAACAGAGGGTCATAGATGTGTTCATTAACACCATCAGATTTTAATCAGATGGTGAAAAATCCCTTTTGTAATCTGCAATTTACCGCAGCTTTAACCAATTTTACGCGCTCTCTTGTGTATTGTTACCACACTTATTATTGGCTTAATCTAGATATCTACTCAAACATTAGTATGCAGGGACGTCATGTAGAAGTCCATAGTATGCCTAAGTGAAAGTTGTTTTTAGCCTGAATTTTATCAGATTAGGTCAACTGTTACTAAGGATACAGTCGTGTCTCTTTCCTTTCAAATCGTCATAATACGTTTACTACACGAACCGATTTTCTAAAGCAAGGGCAGCAGATTGTTCCAGAACACGAAAGTTGAACTAACGATAGAATTCTACTGGCATTTGGAACAATATTATCTAATAAAGTTATGAAGCAGATCACGAATGAGCATAATATCTTGCAAAACTGAGATAGCACCATAAGAGAGAGTTTCTGGCGAAGTACGACTAAATCACTGTAACTAACACTAGACAAGGAAATATGTAGTTGGCAATTAATGTGGTTTCGAGACGAAAATTGTATAAGATGAGAAATTAGATCCAACGTTCCGAAGACCTGAAGAAGCCAATAGTAGATCCATTTTTTGAAAGAGAAAAAAATTGATTTATTTTCAAAATTCAGAGACGTTTCCACAGTAATCAGAGAGGGAAAAGCATGACTAAATAAACGTTGAATACTGAAAATCTGACATGACTGTCTGAAATGAGCAAGAGGTACCCAGAAGGGAACAAAGTTGTTTCACCAAGGTCTGTGGGTGGAACGGGATCGAAATGAACAAAAAATATACATATAAGGTTCGAGCAAATAATCGAACATTAGGGGAAGTACGTCAATAAAGTTTGAAAACTCAAGTAGAAGGAGTTTTGAATTTGTTTCAGGAGAGACAGATTTTGACGAAAAGTATTGTCATCCGGTCCACCGTTCTGACCTAAACGTCATATAAACACTTATATGTTGAATCCGTCGTGTGTCGAAGTACTCCAAAAATTTTAGAAATATAAGTTCAATTTCTTCTTTTCGTCGAAACGAAGAATACTGAACATCTTTTCAATGTGTTCAGCTGGCAACAAGGTAAGATAAAAATTTTATAGTAAAATCGTTTTATATGTAGTTGCTTATGGAAACGGAGGCAGATTAATTTTTGATTGCCTGGCTACAGTGGAATCAGCAACCATTTAATTTCTCATGTATCATTTTCAGAGCCTGTCGCGAACTACTAAATTGGATATTTCTAATGTTCAAAAATAAATCAGATAATCTTATTAAACTCATAGTTGTGGTTATATTGTATAGTTGAGAGGTGTTATCTTAACAATAATGAGACAAATCGAACTGAAGGTATAAACCTAGAGTTCTAGTTAATAGTTTAAGCCTATTGTTGCAGACTAGCTTGAAGACGGCTCTAGAGGTGTTCTGGCATAATAAAACGAACGTGGCATTATACCACTGTTCTCTCGAACAAGTATTATTATGGAACAACTGGTCCGTACCTGCGGTTCCTTTCGTACTACGGAATGCTATAGCAATAACGACTCATCAGTAGGGTAAAACTAATCTCTTTTGAAGGCTCAAAAAGCAACCTCACAAACCACTTAACCCTGTGGTACCTTTTCTGACATCTCTTACTAAAAATTCTTTAATGCCAAAAGGCTGGGTACACTATGCTTTAGCAGTCTCTATTTGTACTGAACAACAAACGAACATAGACCGCTGTGCTCATTGTGTGGTTTCTGTCGGCATTGAGCTAACTTTGAGACACCTTAGTCATTATTTGAAAGATACACGGTTCCAGTTAAACTGATTGGAAGTTGGAATTTTCACCTCTGAGTTCCAATCAGGGTACCAGCAGTACCTGTTCTTTTACATTTCTCAATACCTTAAAGACGAGAAAAACCTTTAGATCAAAAGCTTTACGAACAATGGTGGCATGCAAATTCTCAAATCCTGAACTGTTTTAAGAAAAGAAATTGGTTATGCTTTCAACGAAGGTAGAACAACAACGGAATTCTTCTAGTTAAACCAAGATTCAAGATCATAGACATAACGGTTTGCTAACATTCCTGCAAGCATATCTCGAATCTAACCGAAATTTTTAAGTTTGTCTTGAAGTTACCTTGGTGTCAGACACTTTATCTTGAAATGTGTTTCACACTCTTCCCTATTTTGACTATGCGAGGGTAAGCTTATCTGATTATATGGGTCAGCCCTTAATAACCTAGCCCACTTAGGAAGATGAGAATGTAATTTTAATAACTACATGAATGTAATTTTAATAGCTGTTTTATTGCATATATTGGGTAAGCTTAATCGTTCGACTCATGAATTGGTGATATTTTAAGTGAACTAAGATATAAATGGTTGCGTGTTCGCTCGCTTTGGTGAATGTTAGTTATAAAACTACCTATGTTCTAATATAAGCAGCACGGCCAAACAATCTCTGGTAACGCAAAAAATCTAACGAATTTTTGTATTTGGCTTTTGGATCCAGGTTATATTTAAGATGTAGGAAAACGAAATGTTACGTTGAATAGTTATGAAATTATGAGCAATCAGATTGCATGGGGGAATGGCATATAGCCGTGGTCTCGGGCAACGACTAGGGTGAGTCAAAACATAGTTGTTAGTGCTTCCACTTAAGTTAGATTATGGTGTTATACGAGATTGCTTATAATCAGCTTGGTTGAGGTCAACAAAACTCAGTCTTAACGATGCCTTCTGTTTACCTAATGATCTCAATATATTTTAGTCTTTTTTCCATTTTGACTTGGAATCGGATTCTCACCTTATTTCGGGTAATAAAGTGAGAAAATCGAACTCTACACCCTTTTCTTGGGGGTGAGCAATCCGCAACAAGTGGAACATACTTCCAATTCTCTTTATATAGCCTACCGAAATGATACCAGCTTGATCGAAGGCGTACGGTTATAGCTTCGGTCTAAGTAGACCATAAGATAGCGTCGTTGTCTAATAGGACTAGAACCTAACGAATGTGAAATGAACGAAAGATTTGAAAATTGAAAAATACTTAATATCGGTGGAGTGGTGGATTTTAATAGAGTAAAAACTAAAATGTCCTTAAAATTTGTGTTTATTATTAAAGTAACCATTATGTGAGCGGTTCATGTGAACTTAAGGTTTAGGTTTTTTCGGCAGATTTCCGAACGCTGATATAACCGTTCCTTTCGTTCCAGTAGCCGTCGTTGTTAGCGCTGGTTGTAGCAGCATAGCAGGTTTTTGTATCGACCCAGTAACTGATGGTCCGGGTTGATCCCATTTCGATTTTCGCTTCTTCGACTCATCTTCATGTTTTTTCACACCCGTTATTATCTCATTTTTAGTATTTTCTTTTCGTTCCTTTTCGCGTTTCTCCATTTCTACTTTTTGTGCTTTGGCCAAATCTTCGTAATACGATTCTTTACCCCACTGTTTGGGATCATAGATTTCGGGTGGAAAATTCGTACCCAGCTCGTCGATATCACAGTACTGGATAAGTTTTTCGTAAATGCTGGGATTTCGAAAATCTTTGCGTTCCTCGATCAGTCGATTCATATCCATGTTATGATTTTTCATTTTCTCGTAAAAATTATTGATTTTCTCTTGCAGTTCGGCTGGGCATTTACCTTTTGGCTCGGGTGGGAGGGTAAATCCATACTGTGCATATTTATCCACTTTTGGTTCGACCTCTTCGGCTTTTGATATCATCTCAGAATCGCCTTCTTCTTCCGAAATATCCATTTGATTCGTGTCATGATTGGGCGAAACATTTTCGTCATCCGAGATCACGGTATCGTCATTATAGCTTACAAGACGTAGGGCTTTTTTAGACTTAATCGAACTCAGCATTTGTGGAAGTTTTATTTCTTCTATAGGTGGTTTAATAGGACTAGCTGGTTTTGATGTAAGAGCGGGAAATATTACCTGTAATAAAAATAATTTTAACATATTCTCTGGATATGATATTGAAGGAACCTACTTGAGACTCCGCTGATGTTTCTGATTTGACACTCTCGTCGTCTGATTTATTTTCATCTTCATTTTCTGAATCTGTGTATGTAGCAGTTAGCGATGCTAATGCTGAATTTTTTGTACTCATTTTTAGTTAATTTCGGTTAGAAATCCGTATAAAATAACCCGCAAAAAGGTGAACCAATTTTGACACTTCTTTGACGTATGGCTTCAAACTCTTTTTAAATTGTACTAGATTTTTTGTTTATGTCGATTATTTTCTCGTTTCGTAGGGTAAAGGTATGTGCACTCTGGATCGATAAGCGGGTATATGATATGGCTTGGAAAATCATCTAGATGAATTTATGAGTCCATTATTAGAAGGATAGATTATGAGCTATTATTTGTCAGTTGAATTGAAAAACGATATATTTCAACATACTATAAAAAGTTAATTGTGCTATAAAACTCTACTCCAATTTTATAGCAACTAAATTTCCTCTCGCCAATGAAAAAAAAAAAACAAAAACGAAGAGAGAAATAAAATAAAATAAAAATTCAATGGCTGACAACAAAGTTACAAATCAAAAGTGTAGTGATGGTGTTTGTTATTTTGACTCAATAAATTCATTGCATAAAAATAATAAAATGGATGTCGATAGTGATTTAAATACAATTACACAGCATGGCATACAAACGGCAACGCAAATAAATTCGCAACAACCCCAAGATCGTCTCAAATTATTGTATCCAAATGTGAACGAAGACGAAACTCCTCTGCCCCGTTCATGGAGTTCAGAGGAAAAATGCAGCTCGATTGGTTTGAATGAAAATAATTTACGTGTCCTCTACAAAGGTATTTCCAAATATGAACATTTTTTTTACGTATAGCTATAAGATTTTATTTTTGATAATCGAAAATGTGGAAAATCGCGATGTACATGAGATTTTTTTTGATTGGAATTTAATTTCGTCGTCTTTCCAAAAAAAAAAAAATTTAATTAACACAAAAAAAAAAAATAAAAAATCTGCTAAATGGGAGAATGGGAGAGAAAAAGAAAATCGAGAAAATCCTAAGTGCGTAAATAGACGATATCAAAACCAAAATATCCAATCAGCTGATTTCACATCCAAGTTTCTGTCAATTCATGAACACAAAAATAAATGGCTGCTCATCGCTCTGTTTTGTGTGCTTTTGCAATAAGAATTTTGATGTGATAAAATTTTTTTGCAAAACAAAAACAAACTATATTTTCCTAATTAAGTCATGTACACAGTTTAATTAAAATAATTAATTATGTTTCTATTTCGATTTAAAGATATCATTAATTACGCCATTTTTTTCTCTCGCGCTCTCTCACATTCTCTCTGTGTGTATGTTGTTTTATATGGATGACATTTTTTTTGTTGATTTTCTTTGTTATAAAGAAAATTAATTTTTGTTTTATTTATATTTGTACGTAGGGAAATGAATTACACAAACATACTTATGAATCGTAAAAATGAGGAAAATTATTTTTTAATTTTATTGGATGATATAGAAAATTTTAAAATGTACCATTTTGTCTGTACAAATTTTGCTTTATTTGGGATTTATTGATTTATTTGGCTCGCGAAAATCTTATATTTTCCTGGGATCATGTCTGGAATTAAGTTGATTATTGGGTCGTGAGGTCAGTATTTCTTCAGATGAAAGCATAAAACCATAATTATATAGTTATTCTTGGTGGCATTGAATTTGGTTAATCTGGGCAACCAAAAAACTTTGATGATGGCAATTGAGGGCATTGACTTTGGCACTCATTGAGTGTTTTCAATTTATTAAAATGTGTTATGGGTTAACGTCATTATAGCCTGGTATTCACATTGTAAATATAAGTTGTTTGCCAAAACCTTTAAAATAATAATTTATATTGGACCATCTTATCAAATTCTTTAAATGTCTGTCTTAATCATAGGTCACTTACCTTGATAGTATCGAGATTAAAATTGCATTTCATTTGAATTTTAACCTCGTTTTTCCTAAGACGTATCAAGATTTGCTAGACCAATTTGATAGGATAAATCTTCAATGGCCATGTCTAATGTCTGTATTATATTGACTCAAAGGTATTTCTTGGAGAGAAACGAATTTCAATCAATATGTTTTCATAGATGCGATAAGGCTACCAACTGCACGGTTTTAATTGATTGCACGGTTTACATGTCAATCGCTTATCTCGTGTTCGGGTGCTTAAGTAGATGTCCGATACAATATTGGCTTATCATGTTGTTAATAATATTTTGACGAATAAAGGCCATCAGTCCAGCAAACGAACGAGATTTGTAATATGTAGATATATTTAGGAAATGACAGTGGTTTCCAGTCAATTTCCATAGACCGAATAGATTACAAATGGTAATAAGAGTTGTTATAATTCTGGGCATTTTTCTTTTACTTATGGATAAATCTAAACTTAGTTTAATGAACTTCCCTTTTCCATATGTTAGATCATTTGTGGTATCTCCAACAAAATGATTAGTTATGAACAAATATTTATGAATCTTTGTTCATCGAACAATTTCTTTATCTTTCTTATCATTTAAAACTTGTAATAGATACAATAAAGAATCGTATATATGGTGGTCTGATCGTTTATCTGTTTTGCAGGTTCGATTCCTCAAAATGGAAACTTCTTTCGGGGTAATGAATGCTTGGTTCATTCTATGATTATGTATCGACTTCTTTGTTAAATTATCCTGACTTCTTTGTTAAATTTTTCAAATTACTTATCAAATAAACTAAACGTATTGCTTATCACGTCTTACCAAATGTTTTAAGGTTGGTGTTGACGGTCGGATTTAAATTAAAAATGTATGTTGTATGGATTACTGTTTAAGTTCAGTGCTAATTGGTGGTATGTCTAATTGAAAAACGATAATGATCAGAAAATTCCAGACAAGTAATTAGACGAAGTCTAAATCATTTTATTTGTTCCATGCGTTAAATTATCAATTGATTTCGTATATTGATTTAAATATAAATTTGACCGAAAATAAAACAATTTGCTTAACCAATTCGTTGACCTGGTTATTACGGTCGAATTGGTGATCCTTTCGTTTTATTTCCCAGATTTTATTGATTGTGAGCATATCGTTCTAATATGTACAATAATATATTAAAACTCGTCATAATTTTGAGGGCTAATTTGGAATTGATTGTCAATTGTCGTTAAATGGAAATGATAATTGAAATTTATGTAATGATAAAAGATTGAACTTTATATAGTTGGTGCTACTTTGGGATTCCGGAAAATTTTGTAACACTTAAATTTTTATTATTATTTTGTTTTGACGGCGTTTACAGGCCCTAGTTTTTCCATTTCGTGTCAACAATCTGACTCCATCAGTTAATGTGGTGGTATTCTATGGGTCTGATGTTTCGATCGGAATATTTACGAAACATGGATGCCCCCACCCACAGAGCTACAGTCCAATACAGTTCGGAATTTTTTTGTAAATTCAATAGTTTTGATTACAGAAACATTAGACTTTGACCGTAATTATTCAATTGAAGATTCAAAATATACTAATGATGGTCTTGCTCTTATTATCATCAGGAACACATTTGACCAGAATCAATCAAAGAGCTTTAAAGCTTTAGATATATAGAGAAGGTATTTGATCGTGTTTGGTATAAGGTTCTTATTCAAAAATTGATCCAGGTAAATCATTTTTCACCTCAAATATAAACAAGAAAATTTGGTCGAATTTCGATTAACAACAAGCACCCATGTTAAAAATTGATTGACTCATATATGTGACATCAGTCTTTGGCGAAATATTTTTAAATATCATATATACAATGTGTCACATAGCTGTGACATGAGTCTTTGGAATATAACATGTAAACATTTCATGAACTATCTGTCTATATTACTTTCATCGAGTTTATTTGCATATATTTCATTCAAATACATTATTAAAACAGGGATATGAGTAAAATCCAATAACTTCACCATTTCTGTCTTTGCATGACTGGCACATATATATCGATGAATTTCGGTCTACGATCGGTTTATGATTGAAATACCATATTACACGATTATAAAGCCAGCTGGACTTTTTGATATTCCAACTATATGTACTAGCGAATTGAACATGCTTAAAACAACATTTGGTCAGAGGTCAAATTATTGTCTTGGTTTTGGTATGTTTACTAGTCTTTTAGATATTAATTGAATTATTTATGCTTTAGGGACCAATCATTTATATCATTTGTGCTTCCATTTCCAGAAAACGGAACGCAGTTATTTAAAATGGTAAATAATTGCTCTGTGATGAAATAACATTTGTTTTATGATCCATTTGATGTGTTTGATTATTAGCGTTGCAATGGTTAAGATGGAGTTGAATAGAGTGCTTTTCCATTCGTATGTCTACTCAATGACTAGATACTATATTGAAATGGAATTATTTGGACATCAATTTAATTACGTAAAGTAGACTTATTGAACAATTTCTTAACAATTTACATTTCAGCAATTTGTTTTGATACTGAATTCGAAAAATTGTTGTTTAGCTCTCATCGTCGATTGATTGATTCGGGTCGAAATCTCGCCATTTCATATTTTCCTAAAAATTGAAAGAAAATTAACTTTCATCTAGAATATTATTGATAGTGAATATTTGTGTGGTGCCTACTACGACAGAGCTCTGGTGTTTGCCATATCAGTATGTGAGTGGTTGGGGGTTATCGCGGTTTTGTCTATACACATATCTAATATTTTGATATTTTTTTATAAATACAATTCCCAAGTATATTTCAGCTAATGTTGTATTTACATTTTTGTATAGTATGTCAATATTTTGATGTTCTTCTGTCTGTTATAAAATAAAAAAAAAAGTTTCACGTAACGATTTCGGTGTGCTAAGTATATTATGTGACAACCTCAAAGGTTATTATAATCTATTGATTAAAACATTCTTGGATGTATAAACGCCATTTATTTGCAAACTCTGCATAATCTATAAATGCATTTCAAGAAATATAGACTGTCGGAAAACGAAAATCTTAAATATTTTCTTTGATTATAAATAATGTATTGATTGGGTATAATAAAAAAAATTGAATTTCTCAAAATAAACAATTCTGTCTTTTGTAATTGACTGGCGTATATAAGTGAGGTCTAGTTATTATTCATAAAATTAATAAATAGAAAAAAATTGGCATAGATTTGTTATAAAAGGCGTTTGATGTAGTATTGCGATTATTAAGACGTTGATTGTTTTGATTAATTTATGTACGTAGATTACTATCTTTGTGTGTGGTTGATAACTGTTATAACACGTACATAATGACGTCAGATATTGATATTGATTAGCTTGTTCCTTTTAAAAATCGTCTAGGTCAAAATAATTTCAGTTCGATTCTCCTCCGCATATTTTGTATGTATTTTAGATTTACCACACATATTCTGCGAACATGCAATATCATATGTTTAAGGAATTAATTGAAATAATCTAAATATAAACTGCAAATTAATTGAATAAATTTATTCTCATTTTGCAATATGATGATTCATGATTTTTCAGAACAATCGTATTTTTCTCTTCCTTACTGATCCAAATTATTTTCTTTTATAAAATCAAATATATTGATCTTAATTGTAAAGAAATTTAATTTTATTGTCGATATAGTGAACCATTTTAAATTGGCAATGATTACTTTAACATGTTTACGTCAAACTTAACATCTAATTTCGGCCCTGCACCACATACTAGAAAAACAAAAACAATCCAGTCCCTTTCCAATAATATATATGATTCGATGCACTTCACGCCGATTATAGATTTTAAACAGTTCGTACATTATCGGAAGCAATGATATTGGTCTGTATAATGTCGTTCCATGCGGAGGTTTTCCTAGTTCAGCCATCATAAAGACTTCAGCCATCTTTCACAGTTGTTGTTCATCGTGTTTCTTCAAGTATGACTTGATAGAATTATTTTTCAGAGATTTTGTTTATTTTCTCAACAGTAGAGCTTTCGATTCGGCATCCACTGTCTCATTTTCAGTATTCGTTTTGTACTAAGCAACTTTCTAACTTCTCTTTACTTCCCTTTACTTTTGTTTTGATTTCAAAAATTAAGAGTATTGTCGTTAAAAATGATATGAAGTTTAGTGGTACTGCTTGACTCCTTGAGAACGTAGTGGTAGAGAAGGTAGTAGATTGAATGACTCTGGTATGACGTACTTCGATCCAACCTCATCCATATGACCAAGTAATTGCTATTTCTTTATAAATTCCATATAGTCATGCTTGATGTGTGAATTTGCGTTGAATTTCTTCTCTAATGTGTAGAATCCTCTATTTGCTGATTGTATGTCGAGCCTAATTCTTCAGATGCTACTTTGAAAGGAAGTCTGACTATATATCGTCCATTTGCAGCTCTTTTGGTGTTTTGCGCTTCACATTCATTGCCTAGTATAACATCAATGTTGCCTGGATTATTGAATGAAGGATCAGTCAAATTTACATTTATAATAATTGGCCATTTGGAGGTATCTATTTTTTTTAGAAGGAAGGTTGGCGGTTAAATGGTTGAGAAACACTGCTCGTGCCTAATGAATTGGTCGGGATGCGATTTATTGAGTATTCGTAGTTTTACTTCTACTTTGGTTAGCCCTGCCCTTTGCAATGCGAGACCATTGATTATACATAACATGGGATCGTTGTCGACGAAGTCCAATTCGTTGTACACAATTGTCACATATTAAAGTAGTTTGCGTGCCTGAATCAAACATGGTTTATTCCAAATATATCCTAGATTATTGTGGACAGCATCTTTTTATGAGCTCAGAATCGCTAGTATAGCACAATGATAGCTAAGATGGTTTTGTGGCGTAGGATTTCGTAGTAAGAAGTCGCGCGTTCAAGGACATGTGTCTAATTAAAGTGTCGCTTCATTCTTTAGCATGCTTTTTAAATATTTCTGGATGTTTGATAGGTTATTTGTGGATGTTTGATAGGTTGTCTCTTGAATGATTGGGCCTGGAAAGATTGACATTTGGCTTAGTCTCCGCTAAATGATTTAATCATACGCGGGGTAAACGAAGTTTGAATGCTTTCTATTTGCTCAACATTTACAGCTTGAAAAGCGTCCCACAAATTTTTTGATATTTGTCAATGGCGCCTTTCCAATTCCACGTTTCTTAATAAGAGCTTGTAACTCAGACATTTTGACTTTAGTATGTGATTTGATCATTAACTAACCCAACTAGGTAGGGTTATCTAGTAAAAGTAACAAATCATATTTGTGGCACTTTGTAAACGCGTCCATCGTATTCAGGAAAAGGAATTGCTTTTAATACGAACAAAAGTGGAACTAAATGTCTAATTTGTAAGACAACCGACCTCACAGTAATCATTAGTAGTCCTGACAAATTGACTTCTGAAGTCTAAATATTATGAAATACCTAATTAAAATCGCTGTAAACAACATGTAAACCACTCCCATTTTCTAAGCCAGATAAGATGTAGTTCGCAAATAAACAGAAAATAAAATAGTTAATCTACTTTGATTAGTGTCAAGTGCGAGTAAAACGTTATACATTTCATATGTTTAGTTATTGCATGATCAGTCTCGCTAGTCCGCGGGCTCAAATGTTGCTCCATGTTAAGTGAAATATAATGATCTGGCAATAAATGCTATAACTCAGTGTCAATTAAATGATCCATCAGAATCTGTAAACACTAACATTAATAATATTTTTTTACAAAATTTAGTTGCTGAAAATTATAAACATTTTATAGTTTACGCTCATGTCTTTCCGCAATATAAATTAAAATTGATTGGTTTTACTATATTGACTGCTGGGAAAAGCATAACAAATACTTAAATACGTATTTACTATATAGATAAGATGTATTGATCTGATTACATTTTACGCATTAACCAAATACGATGTTAGTCCCAGAAGTACCTGACATGATAAAGGAAATACAATAATGTTTTAGCTCGATTCACTTTTTACAGCGATTATCAATAGTTTCGAGATCTTGTTTATAGTGAGAACTGTTGAACAATTTGAACTTTTTATCTTACTATCTGATTTTGACGTTCGTGTTCGCGGATATACCATATCTGATGCTTTGTCTTGGTAAAGCGTTATGCCCAATATTTAAGAAAGGTGATAGCTGGAAGTGTGGTAATTATCGCGGTATAGCTTTCCTTTGCACAGCATACCAGTTATTGTCATACATTATCTTGGAAAGAATTACTCCTCAGGAATTACAAATTGAATGATGTAGCGATCTTTGAAGGGAGAGCCACTTTTCAGTAGGGGAAGAGGTCCCGTTGACGATGGCTCCACGGCGTAGAGAACGCTGTGGCATCTTCTGGTTGCTTGCAACAGTATGAAGAGCTGGTTTGTGATCGAAAGCGATGGAGTTAGATTGTTGACACGGTACGGGCCAATAATGGTCTGTAAAAGTCGCTAAAAAAACGAATTGTCTTGGTTAAGCATGACTTTCTTTTTCGACAAATAACTATCAATCAAAAATGGGCTTCATCGGAGAACAAAATTTTGAATGTTCCGTTCGCCGAATTGGCGCACCATACAATGGTCTTTAGCATTAAGTCCTGCACAAGTTGAATAGTTTTTAAGCCAAGATCCTTTCGTAAAATTTTCCATAAAGTGAAAGGACACAACCCCAGTTGCTGAGAATGGACGAATTGATCGATTTGAATCTTTTTTAATGCTTTCCTGTACAACGACTGCATCTACTTCAGTGCGCCCTATTCGGCGTCTCACGGGATGCACATTATCTTTAATAGTAAACGTGGTCCGAAAACGAACTATTGTTATTCGAATTAGCCGCTATAAAAGAAGATTATGTACATCATAAAAAGGACGAACTACGATAAAATTGACGAACAGAACCATTATTTTGATAAATTTCAACAATTTGCAAGCGTTGCTCTGATGTAAGTCTATCTATAATGAAATTTCAAACCAAATTAATCATAAAGCAACTATCAGCTGTTAAATGGGTGGTTAAATAATATTTACGTCTGCTTTTCTTGATTAGTGTCTCAATAGGTTCTAAATAAACTGACACCATGATTTTGCCAGCAGGTGAAACTATTTTCGTTTTCTTTGGTTCTGATTATCTTTCAATTCATTCCTTTCTCATGACGATTACGACTACTGCTTGGTAGCTCGTTTCACTTTGTGTAAATTTCACAACTAATTATAGGACTATACAACCTCAATCGGTCAAGTCGACATCCTTTCGTAGATCACTAATTACTTAGTTTTAAGTATAATTAATTATGAATCGATTAGAAATTCTAGACTGGAGAGGGAAGATAATTACAGAGACTATCCATTCAAAATGTCAATTCTATAAAATAATTTAAATTAATTATTAATCCACATGTTTTATATTATTCCAAAGTAGAAAAATTGATTTATTTTAAATAATTGAATATTCACAAAACAAAATCAGTTTCGCATCAATGCCCAATAATAATTTGTACGACTTACACAATAACAACTGTTACCTTCCTAGTTTATATATCAATAAGCTGATAAGAAAGTAAATAATGTTAACCTTTATAGTGTTACCTAATCGTTTCTAATTCAAGTCGGTTCAATATATCCTCGGTATATAAATTAATCGTTTACTTTCTAATCCATTAAACTATGCCGTGACCGAAAAGATATTAGACACCATAATCATTCCTAGTCGTATGCATTTCTCATTACATACTTAACTATCCGATAAACAAGTTAGTAAATAGTTCAACTAAAAACTAAGATGAAACACACACACATAATAAACAATATTTAACATTGAAAATATAATAGTTTACGTAATAGTTAGTTTATGTGTGGGTGAAATATTTTTATAATTCTTGTAAGATTTGGTGTTTTAATTTAAGTACTAATTCCCTGTATCGTATAAGTTATCATTCAGTTAGCTCGGGAGATTACAACATATCGCAACTTCCTACTATTTTTTTTTTATAACTTAACTACTATTTTATACTACTAAAACTGCTAAACCTTGACGTAATAGTATATAAAGCATTTTAGAGACTTGAGACAATAGATGTGTGATGTATATAAATATAAGAAGAAAATTAAAATCGTTTTTATATTACACAAGGTCTCTGGCAACATTAATTTGTTTGGCATATCATACGAATGAATCAATTATCGTATCTATATGAGTGATCGTAATATTAGTTGTAATACGAGTTAGTAAATCAAACCGGAAGGACAAATAAATAACTACTCGTATATGATTTTCAGCTGTTTTTTATATATATGTATATATTTAGATAATGTCTGATGTGTGACTTACATGTTAAAGGTTTCGATACAATGGAAATATTATTTAAACCTTGATTTTCCAGTTACTAACGAAAACTATAAAAAGAAATTGGAAAAACTTAACATGTTCGTGTGTAATTTTTATTATTCGATTTGGAGCAGTATACCCTCGGATACATACATATGCCATATGCTGTTAATTATATCTTTGATACAATCGCACATATGGGTGATTAATTTATAAATAAAGAATATATAATATACATGTAGTTTACACCAATGAGTATGGATTTCTAGGATTCGTACCAGGAGCTTCCCATTATAATAGTTTCATAATTTTCTTAATAAACATAATCTTTATACTCTGATCGGTTCTCGGAATTGGGAACTAAACAGAATATATATAATAGAGCGTTCAATATAACTAACAGCACTAGGTAGACCTGTGCCTAAAACTCTAAAATTTAAGAATAAGAGCTTAAAATGCCTTAGGAAGGATTTTTAGAACAATCCAACTATTCCGTGTTACTTGATTTAATCGAATGAGTCTCATCGATTGAACTTCTCGTCGAAGATCGTTTCTGTGAACATGATCCAGTTCGACATTTGACGAGAAACACAGTATGACGGGCGATATAATGTTAGTAATGAACAGTCTTGAAACGGATTTATACCAATTAATTCTGCCAGATCCGATTATTTCATCTAAATGCAGGGGGTCTATTATGAAATATATTCGACTCGGTTATTTTCGTTACCGAAAAACCCGATCCGCTCGAAGAGTATAAATTCTTAAAATTGTGATGACATTTTACTTAATGTTATGACACGTCTGAAAATCACGAATCGAAACGCAACTATGTGAATTACAAATTAGACGGATTTTGTCTCGAGCGGTCGGAAAAATTCGCTTCGGTTTTGCGTTTTTTCCGAGACTGAAATAACCAACTCGGATATATTTCATAATAAATTTTGAGACTAATTCTGAGATGGTGCACTACCCTATCAAGTATCCAGTACAGATAATGAATTACCCTATCCAACAGTTTGTTCTGTTTACAAGTAAAGAAAGAGATTTTTAGGCATTATCTTGAATAGTAAAATTTGACTACGAATATTTAGGAAAGGATACTATAAAGAAATTTTTTGAGACCGGAGCTAGTAAACTAGCTATCTACTGACGTTGTAATACCTATAGTTATGTCCAGAGCTAGAGTTTGCTCGGAAGCAAATAACTTACAGTAATGTATATGAGGGAAGTGCTGAACAGTATACATACCTACCACAGCCTTGAAGTGTATGTTCCAGCTGCTCTCAGTTGATATTTTCAGTAAATAGATGGTGGCTAATGCGACAACGAGATGGTCTGCAATAAATCAGTAAAAATATCTGCGGACAGGACAGATACTAATCGATTCCATAAGACGAAACGCGAACCCGATTCCCTAAGTACACCGAAAACCGAAGGTGTTACAATTTTTCATTGATACTAAGCTGGATGGCAGAGTGGTGCATGAATCTTTTGTTCTAAACTGAATGTGAGTATCTCAGGCCGACTCTATGATTACTACAGCGTGTATCAAGCTGAAGTGGTGCTGATGTGATGTCAAGCGTGACGTTAGGTTGTTCGCTTAATTTGTTTTATGAGTAAAAGTCGTCCAATTTCAATATATTCTGGTTTCCCGGCCATCCGAAAGTATTTCGAAACTGTATTAACGAGTCAGACAGAAAATGCTTAGAGGATACGTTTTTTTCAAGACTAGACTTGAGGACGGAAGATTGATAATAATTGTAGAAATACTAACAGGACATTGCCTTCTTAGGAAACCTACAATAAGCATATGTATAGAAGCTAATGACTTCTGCAGAAGCCCTTGAGATGTGAAAGATAAAGAGACAGTTAGCCATTTTCTCTGCCATTGCTTCATCCGTGCACATAATATCATGGGTCTTGAAAATTTGTATTGTCCGTGTTGAAGCTCTATTTGGTTTACCTAATGGTGGAGAGGCTCATTATTTGTTGTCCACAATGGATTAATACTATGCTATAAGTGTGCGTGAGCAGCCACTACTCCCTAGAAAAAAATTAATATTTCCTTTCAGCTCATCAAGCGCTGTTCACTGCAAGTCTTTTCGAATCTGAGTTAGTGCTTTTAAGTCAACCACAGTATTATGTACATTTCTGCGCGAAATTTAAAATTATACGCTCACTCGGGGAATTATTTTGTCCAGAAAATAATGAGTACGATGTGTATTGTTTCCAGCGTCTATTTTTGTAGCACGCTTGAATAATTTCATTTTTGACATGGCAGTAGTAAAAATAAAATAAATTACATTTGAGAAATGATTTCAATTGGTATGTGAATCTGAAAGGTTATTCAATTAGATCGAAATCATTAATCAAGTTTGAATCTATAATTCTTTAAAAATTTTTAAGAAGTTGAAAAAATCAGATCGTTCGGTTTTATAGATAGTATTTAATTGGTAATTCAATAAAACGAGCTCTCAAAATAACGAGTAGGTGTAGCAACCTAATATCATACGATCCAGTTGCTATACGTTTGTATTCGTAACTGCTAGTGAGAACCAGATAAATAGCAAATTGAGAATCAATTCAAGGTACGAAATATGTACCCACCTATTGTGTCAAGATTTCCTGGGATATACCTAATTCACCGTGTGTCATCCTTCAGCACTTGTTCGACACACACTAAGTATTGTAATTCTTAAACGTCGACTCATCGTTGTCATTATTATTGTCTAAGACGTTCTATGCTACTATTATTTTATTAATAATTTCCAACAGACGATATTTTGCGCAGATGAGTAAATTTAAAGAATAACGATTAAAGAGAGAGTTACCTTGTTATACACAATTCAACCGAACTGTATTATACGAGTATTGTCTGTATTAATAACTAATCAATGACAGTTTAAGGTAGTCTGATTCTATTTGATTGCATGTCGTCGATTTGACATGACAAGCAATCAAATCACTTCTTAGCATTTTATGATACTCGTGATACATACTTTTTGGGTGCTCCTAGCAGACATTAGCAGGATAAACAAATCAATTAAATATTTATATGATTCAGACATTCCACATCGAGCTGTTTATATTTAGACGAAACCTAATATACACACATTTCAAACAATAAATATCACTTAAAGTGAAGTAAAATGAAAGAAAACCCTTGAATTTTCCCAATAATTCCAGATATACATAAAAAACAGAGACTAAATATTCTCTTTGTAATTTTCATTGTTCCATTTTAATATTTCACTCCATAAAGATGGTCATTGTCCTTAAATGTTATTCACTTTAAATACAAAAACTATCGTCTTAGAGAAAGAACTTGTCTATTCTTAATATATTTTTCAGTTTATCTAAAATTGTATGAATACAAGACATAAAATTGCTTTGATCGCTCAAATGTGGGTCAAATTTGTGCGTGACCTAAATTTTATAGTTTTTGTGTGCTCTCTTGCTTAAGTCGATGTGAGTACATATAGAAGTATAGAAAAAAACGATTTAACGTTGAATGAACAACAAACATATCGTGTTCATTGAAAACACTAGGTATATACACAAAAGCTAATTTGCATATTACAAAGACTACACTATACACATAGCAAAGTAGAGAAAACTATTTTTTATTGTAAGCCTAAGCCCCTTTGATATAATATGTGTGTATGATGAATGATATCAATATGCATAATTTAGAGATATAAAATTGACTTCCAACTCAAACTTCCCGAAATACATAAATCCAATGTGTACAAGTTTTTTTTAATGATGTTGCATATTTATGTTTTAATGATGTTGTATATTTATGCGGTGCAAAATTTATAATGAAAATTATTTTATTATTTTCCAGGTATAGGAAAAACACATAGTGATGCAGCATCGGTGCGGACAGCACATCCAATTCCAGTAGCATGTGGCTTATATTATTTTGAAGTTGAGATTATATCGAAAGGACGTGATGGCTATATGGGAATTGGACTAACAACACAGCATTTCAAAATGAATCGTTTACCAGGTATTTGATTTGTTGCTCTATATAGATAGTTAAGATTCTCGGAAAATGTGATGCATTATGTGTATCGATGTCACATAAATTTATTATATATTAACTAATATGATATGATGAAAATGAAAGGTAGAAATAAAATGGAAAAATAACAATTTTTCTTATAAGTGTACTTACTTACACATATTGGTATACATAACAGCGAACAGAGATTATTGTTTGCATGTTTTTTAAAGTTCAAAACGTTGTTTGCGATGTGATTGTTGGTTAATATAGTTTTGAAGTGTGTATGCACGAGTATAAAATAATATTTAGTTGTCAAGTTGAGAGCTTTATATACATTGAAATGTTTGTTCTATTTCGTTTGTCACAGAAAACAATTTGATATAGGATGTTGCAGAATATGTTACGTATACGATATGTCATAAACGTATATGTCTTATCAATATTTTTGGGGGCTCAATGCACGTCCAACTCTTTCGCAATTTATTTATTTACGTCATACGTACATCAGTACATTTACATCCAAATCGAGGGTGTACAGGTATAGGTTTGTTTTACGGAGAACCTACTGCATATTGAATAGCTCCATCATGGTAAATAGATCGGCCCATGAGGATTATAGTTGTGATCGCCAACAGAAGATCATAGTGTTCATTCAAACCACCGATCGTTATCAGATGTTAAAAGACCCTTTTGTATCATGACTCTATCGAATTAGAATCGAAACGTCCCGCTCCAACTGCCGGAGTCTTAACCACTTCGTCATCTTTCAAACTACGTGAGAAGTCTGGAAAAATTCAATAGTGCATCCGAATGCTGATTTTGTTGTTATGAACCTAAAAAGGTAAAACGAAATCGGGTTTTCCGAAAATCGAATTTAAAAATGTATTTTTCAACGTAGTCGTCGTTTAGCTCGATACTAGTCCAACGTTTTTCCAATTTTTCGATCCCTTCTGAATAATACAATTTCTCTAACCGTTCAAAAGAGGTGTTTGTTACATCGATGGTCTTCTCATTAAAGCCGATACTCTTTCTACCGAGCCATTTTTCAAGTTCGGAGACAGTAAATAGTCGCAGGGGCTAATTCTGAAGAATATGTTGTTTGTGGAAGCAATTCGAAACTTAATTAATGGATTTTGGCCATGGCAATTACACCCGTGTATTGATGGAAGAGAACTTTTTCTTTGCCAAATGCGGTCGTTTTTCGTTGAAACGGTCCAATATGTTGCAGTGATATTCGCCATTGAATGTTCCTCCATTTTGAAGTTAATCGATGTGGCTTTTGCCTCGTGCATTCCAAAAATCTGTGACCATGTCGATAACATCGCCATAGTTCGGCGTAGATTCACCAGTAGAAATATACTGTTCGGACTATTCTTTGGTCTCCGGTGTATAGTGATGGATCCATGTTTCATCCACAGTTATGAAACGACGCAAAACCTCACACACTTTTACTCTGCGGTCTTACAATATCGTATCATCGATTTTGTCAACCTTTTTGGGCGTAGGAACATCATTTGGCCGTTCTAATTTTTCTGTATTAGTTGTGCTTGTACGACCATAACGAAAATCAGTAAACCATTTGTGGATCATTTTAGTCGATAGTGAAGAGTTCCCATAATATTTACCTAGCTTGGTTTGCGTAATAGTTTTTCCACGCAAAAAAAAAATGTTTAACTAACACACGAAATTCACTTTTTCCCATGGTTGCGAAAAAACAATGGGTTGTCTGTTTTCAAAACTGACAGAATGACATATCTGTCTGAAAATTTTAATTTGGTCTAGTGAAAGTATTGACACATGACATCTTGGATTTGCGATTGTGGCGCCTTCTGTTGCAATTTAACAGACTTCTCAATCCTCCCTCGTATTCCTGACTTGCTGTAGATAAACATTTTCTATTGATGACTGTATCGATTTGTTTAAACATAGATAATTTGAATTATAAATTGAGACCCTATAGATAAGTACAGATATTTGAAACATATTGTTCAATATATTATTCATCATCTGAAAGAAAACAAATATAATAATTCAATAGGGATATCTGGTTCTTAGTTAATTGAAAATAATGACGAATGGTTTAAAAGATTTTATTGCATAATTGACGATTTCTAATGTAGAACGTTAAATGAAACGAGAAGATATGTCGATGATGTTGCTATGAGTGACATTGATAGATATCTAACTAGATCTAATGCAAGACGCTGTTTGCATTCTTACCATTTGAACCAATTGCAGCAGACTTTTGGTTAAACAACTAAAATCGGAACTAGTTTAAAAATTGGAAACCCTCTCCCACACGCAAAGGATGTAGTTACAATGATATCAGATATTATATCGGACAACTAGCTGGAACCCTATGGATAAATAATAACTATATCACTATATTCGGGTAAAAGTGACCAGAATCTAATAGATCAGGACCTCACAGTTTAAAGTAGCTGAAAGTCACGTTTCTGTAAAGTGTAAGTAGTACATTGCCTCTAAAACTGGTGATGTTTTGTTCTCTTATTGGTCTTGAAATCTTGGCCAACAAATAGTTACAGTCAATAGAGAACATTCTAAGGCTCAAATTCATCCACAGAGGAAATTAATATTGCAAGAGTCGTAACAAACGTATATTTTAGGAGTATCTAGGGTTTTTGGAAATCTGTGATGAATAAGTATCTAAACATGTGAGATCGATCTACACATCTATGCTCAATCGTACATTAATATTTTTCAGAAGAGCAAGTCCCTTAAAACTCGCGGCGGAACATTATGAATCCACATCTTTCGAATATAGCATTTAACCGTAGTATGTAACTTAGTATTCAAACTAAACCACAAAAGAATATCAATCGAATGAAATTGTGATGCTCTGATTACAAAATGTGGTTGACCTAGAGCTTGATTTAGTTCCCATGTTGAAAGCGTATGTTCAAGAACGTAGATTAGTAGTTGAATCAGTAACATGTACTTGCATTTTGTAATAAAACGAACTATCACCACAAAATGATTTGTTTAAAAAGTAGCAATTTTTTATCTACTCTAAACGTACAAGTAAACGTACGTCTTACTTCGATCTATCTATTGTCTTACAAACAATTATAAATGAACTGGAATTATATATGAAATGGAAAGTTAGATTGGTTAGTACAACAGTGCATTTGTTGTTACAGATTTTTTCTTTCATCCATTGGTCCTACATCCCATTAAGAAATTTGATCTGTTAAGTTAAGACCATTCAACGTTGTCTATCTATCGTGTAAGCAGTTTCCCTCGTGATCCTTTTTTTGTTCGTGCTGATTCTAATTCTTGTTTGGTGAGTCGATTCTAAACGTATTTCGTGTCCCTCAGTGATCATATTTGTCTTCTTGTTGATCTGAAGGTCATCTTCTTTCATAGAAGTGATGTTGCCGCATACAGGGCAATTCATATATGCTTTTAACTGGATTGATTTGTAATAAATGCTGCTACACTTCAGTTCAACAGAATTTGAGCTATATGGGCTCGTTTCCGCACTTCCGATGGTCCTTAAATGTTTTATTCATTATATTTAATACATTTGTTCTAAACGAGTATAGAGCGTACAGAAATGTGCTTTTCTTTACATTGAACTAGTACCAAACTCAGAGGAAATGTTTGATCGGTGGTTGGACGAAATCCGAAGTTACGATGTTATCGATTTTTGCTATATGTTTCAATATTATGATTTTTAGTCAAAGAATGTGATCAATTTGTGTGTTTGTGTCGTTTTTTGAAACAGGTGTAAAAGTTTAGTTCTAGTGATATGCGATTTGAACTGGTCGACGAAAGTATAGATCGTTTCATTGGTAGGGCTATGAACGTACATAAATGTAATGTTGAAATGATGTTCATTAAACTTGAGTGTGCAAATCCGATTGTCGATCACAAATTAACTATTTCGAAAGTCGATAAAGAAGGTATCCAATTGTGTTTTACTGTGATGTTTGTTCGAGTAGTTGATGTAGGCTCACCAAACGATTAAGACTAAGTATTTTAATTTAGAAGACCATAGAATAGTTACTAGTTATATACAACCTGAGTCATGACATGTGAATCGGGTGTGCGAGGTCATCTAAAACTTTCACGTTCAATTATGTAAACATTTATAATATTGCAATGTAGAATTGCCTTTGAAATAGTGGATTTATGCTGTTTGCAAGACCATGTCATTCTCAAATTATTTTCTTTTACTTTCAGGATGTGAACTCGGTAAATTCAAAACTTTTAACGAATTTAGAAAATTAAAGAAAGAGTAATCAATATTTAAGAAATTTTGATAAAGTTTTTTTTATAAGATTCAATGCTTTTGTAAAAGTCAGAATTTATTGAGTTTAAATTTGTAGAGTTAAAATTTGAAGTTCTAACAGTTTAAAGAAATAAGAAATTATTATGTTTACGTTTACATTTACAGACTAAATTTTATTTCACAAAATAAATGTTTTGTTTAATTGTAGGCTGGGACAAACAATCGTACGGTTATCATGGTGATGATGGAAATTCATTTTGTTCATCCGGAAGTGGCCAACCCTATGGACCAACATTTACCACAGGCGATGTTATCGGCTGTGGTGTTAATTTAGTAGATAATGTTTGTTTCTATACGAAAAATGGACATTATCTTGGAATAGCATTCAGCGATCTACCGGTAAGAAAAAATCGACGTCAGATGACGTATGTAGACACAATGATTAGTCAATCCAGGAAATTTGTTTTGTAGTTTTTGTGTTTCATATATACACATATTCGTGTATGTAGTTACTTATCTCACATAAAGGCAATACATTTCTTTTGTTCGAGTTATACTCGAAATTTAAAAACACACAAAACAAAATTTTGCGATTATATTTTCGAGTTTTAATTTATGAAAATAGAAAATTCTTCGTCATTTGCAAAGTAAATTTTACTTGAATTTCATCTCTCGATCTTTGTGTTACTTACTTTCAGTCAAAATTATATCCAACAGTAGGATTACAGACACCCGGTGAAGAAGTGAGTGCTAATTTTGGACAGGAACCATTTAAATTCGATATAGAAGACATGTTAAAAGAAATAAAAGCATCAACAAAGGCTTCCATATTATCATTTCCTTTGCCTGAAGATCAAGGGGATTGGACAGCACTATTAAATAAGTGTGTAACGAATCAAGTGTCTGTTTTAAATAAGTGTGTGCTAATGTTTAGTATTTTTGTTTTTATATAGAATGGTATCGTCATATTTAATACATCATGGTTATAGTGCAACGGCTGAAACTTTCGCAAAAACAACCGGTGAACCATTTCGAGAAGCTCTCTCGTCGATAAAAAATCGTCAAAAAATTTTAAAATTAGTTATGTCCGGTCGAATGGGACAGGCTATCGAACAAACAATACGATCATATCCCGGTGTTTTAGAAAATAATCAAAATTTATTGTTTATGTTAAAGTGCCGGCAATTCATCGAAATGGTGAATGGTTCAGATATCGAAGTGAGTATCCGATATTAATTGTACGATTTTGTACGTTTTCAAAACTATATTTTTGTTTGTTTTAGCCTCAAACTCCACAATCATCGTCATCATCAACATCGTCCCGTACAAGTCCCGTTCAAACATCGGTTATACAATCAACAAAATCGTATCAAAATGGTAACAATAATAACAACAGCAGTAATTTAATTAATGAAAATTCAACATCTAGCGACAATCACGATATTAAAGATAATTTTACAAGGTAAGATTGATTAACAGCGATATAAATGTGATCAACCCAAATGCCAATTACTAATCAAACTCGTCTGCTTACAGCAATAATCAAAATAATAATAACCATATTAATAATTCAACGAATATGAATATTGAAACGAATAGTAATCATGATGACTTAGAACTAAATAATCAAATTAATTCAAATACAGGCGATTATTTAAATGATGTGGAAATGGAGAACGGCCATATGACAAATGGTGAGTTGAGATTTAACTTTATTTTTTAGCAAAATATCTAATTACTATATTTTTTCCAGGTAACATTTATAAAAATGGCACAACAACCACCGAAATTATAGGCGACCACTGTGAATCATATGAAGATATGGGTAAAACTTCTTAAAAACTCCGTCTAACATTCAGATCATTCCTATTAATCTTGGTTTCTTTTCTTTTATTTCTGGTTTTTTTTTTTTGGTATTGTCTGTGATTGGTTTGATTTTACGTGAAAAATTAAATTCTAGAAATCGATACATCACCTAATCGTAAAACAACAAAATCAGGTGTAGAAAGAATGTTAGAATTTGGACGAGAACTATTTCAAATGAGTCAGCGGCTCGAGAAGGAGAATGGTGTAAATGAAACAAATCAAAAAATGTTAGAGGTAAGTTTGATTCGATTTATGATTAATAATCGCGCTTTTTACTAATTTTCTTATCGTTGATTTTAGGATGCATTTAGTTTACTTGCATATTCAAATCCATGGTCGAGTCCGTTGGGCTGGCAATTGTGCCCTTCAAGGAGAGAAAATGTCTGTGCTGCTCTTAATTCTGCCATATTAGGTAAGTTTTTTTTTTATAGGTCTGACGTGTAAAGATAAAATGGTCGATTGGGCATTGCTATCGTGACACTATAGCGAATCAAGTCGTACGTGTATCCTTGGGTCTTACAAAAAGAAACTCCGGATTTGAACATATCCAGCAAATCGTGTTATCTTCCGCATCATGTGATATACAAGCAATTGTATTCTGTCAACCTCCTGGTTGGACTTGTTATTCAACAGTGGCTATGTCATATTCTAATACGATTGTGAAGCACATTTTATTCCAATCCAAATCACGGATCCATTAATATTTGAAAGATTGTTTTTCCGTTGAACACACATAATTGGACAAAAGCTCAAAAACCAATGAAACCACCAGTTGCTCCAAAACTCATTTGTGTTGGTGTTTTACCATCTCTCTCCAGAACCATCATTAAGTATTACTTTGGGAAACGAGATGGTTTCATCGGTTAATTATTTGTGTCTGCTAGTCCGGCAATCACTCTTCTTTCAGTCCCTTGGTTGTTTTCCTCGCAACTTTTTTTACTGGTACTGGTTATGATAGGTTCTTTTTTTACTAGAGTTATCCCATCATGTGTCGCTCTCGTATCAGATAAAAATGCCGTGCTTGATCTGTCATTCGGGGGTCTCAAATTCGATTCCAGGAGTGCTGAACAAACATTTATCACGATTGGGAGATTTAAATCTGTAAATGTATGTGGGTTGAACCGTGGGCCCTAGTGGCATTGAGTTCTGGAATGATTTCTGCCTTATTATTACTTTATTTACATAATCAGTGACGCCTAATTCTTCCTACCTTCTGCCTAACTTTTACTATCTTGGTATGTTGTGATCCTGCGTTCAAGCAAGTCTCGTGAAATGTTTCGTCTGATAGTCATGACCAATTTTTGGTTGCATATTGAAAAGTGTAGAGTTTGGGCACTCAAAAAAATAAGAAACCTGTTATTGTTGTATCCAGTTCGATATTGCTTATATTAAGGCAATAGCAAATTTTTTCTGACTTCCAAAATCAGAATATCTTTTTCTTTGCCTCTTCTAGTATATCAATTTGTATACTCCATCCTACACTATAAAGCTTAACAAAAACAGAACATTATGGTACTTCTGAGATTTACTGGTACTCTTGAATCCCACCATCACTACAATGTTTGAAGCCTCTGTGAAATAGTTTCCTATGGATCACCATTTTTCTAAACTAATAGCAAACAAGTGTTTATGTACTTGAACGTGAATCCTAGTTCGTTTGATCACTTTATCGCATGTGTGGAAGAATATCGTCTAAACCTCGTTGCTATCATAGAACATGTCCATTATACAGTAATGTCTTCTAATAATTCAGTTGAAGGTTGGTGCATTTATTTAGAGCTCTTAATATGCGAAAAGATTGCTTTATGAAACTGTTCTATTAACCTTTTGGTATGGCAAAAGGAAGTCATGTTCATGGAATGGAAAGTGAATGTTTGCTAGTCTATAAAAACATATGCTTATTGCCTTGAAATACTGTCAGATCAGTTCATCAATGAAATTATTTTAATGCGTGAGAACACAAGATTACGTAATCTGAATTCGATAGAACCTTGTTTGTTTGTAATCTTTGCTATCTTTTTGGAGGCTCAAGGCACTTCAAAATATTTCGTGGTTCGCTTATTTACTTCCTTCTTTATGCCATTACGTAGCCAAATCGAGGACGTACGGCTATAGGTTCGATTTTCGTAGAATCATTTGCACATTTCGTAGCGCCATTCCAGCCTTTAGTACTGACATGGGTTGGTTCATTAATTCTTTACTCCAACGAAGGGTCATAGAGCCATAGGTGTGTTTTTTCACACCGCCAATCGTAATCACAGACTCTAACGTACACTTAGCATCAACGTTACAACAATCCTTAACGTTCGTCTCGTTTTGCTCTATCGTAGCATCGCTCAAAGAAAGGCTGATGATCTGATTCAGACAGTGTCAGACAAGCGCCTGGATATTTTATTAGATTTAACTCAACACGATCTTCTCATTACACAACTTTGGTGTCTGGATAAGCGTGGACATGTGAAAGCGTCTAGAACAGATTCCGTTTTATTTACAAGTCATAAGAACACTGCATCTTATTCTGCCTACTTCAAACATCTTGGTGTTTCTCTGGATAATACACATTCTTGGAAGTATTATCTAAATTTCAAACTACAAAAAGTCAATACTAGCTTATGTACCTGTTGTTTAGTGACCAAGTGGTTACAGTATCAATTGCAAAACTTGAATGTTTGCAAAATATCTCTCGTTGCGCTGCAACTGGAGCCGTGTCTTTCACTCCTTTCTTAGCCATGAATCTCATTCCGACCCCATTACAGTCCTTCATTTTCGGAACAGCTTTTTCGGTTGCCTTTAATTTGAGGAGTGGCAATGAACAAATTATCACATTAGCCAAACCAGCTTTACGTAAACTCGGGTTCCTCAATAAATGCTGACGGTTTTTTAAATCGCATCAGGTTCTCCAGATATATAAAAGAACTTGTAAAGAATATTGCTGTCAGTTGCTGGATAGAGTTCCATCCGAATAATACGAAACTCCAGACTTACAGAAGATCTAGACAGCCTACAGCACCGCAGAGATGTTGCAAAACTCTGCGTGTTCTATATTAATAAATGGTGAACATTCTGCAGAATTAACGGAGGAAATACCACCATTTGTTACGCCAGGACAGGTAACAGGAGGAACGGTTAATGCGCTTAGGTTTACGATGAAGCTGCCGAAACCTCGAACTGAAGGTGCAAAGCGCGAATTCATTTATCGAACATCCAGGAAGTGGAATTCGTTATTCGGTTTTCAGTTTCCGTTGGAGTATAAAATGCACAAGTTTAAGGCAGCTATCAACCTTTACTTGAAGGACCGTGCGTTGGTTGCAAGAGCTCTGACAGTTATAAGTAGGTAGGACAGTCTAAAATTCCGCCCTGCACCCAATTAAAGCTTAATTAAAAATAAAATACAAATTCTTAATGAATGAGCTATGCCACAAATCGCCTGATTTTAATTTCTAAGAATTATGAGATGGTTTATCCATTCTGTGAAATATAATTCTCACCGGACCTGCTTCTCATTCGGATATCTCACAATCAGATATCCGAATCGCTTGTATTTTTTTTTTTTTTAGAAGACTCTAAACAGGGTACTTGCATTGGCATCTACTGTCCATGATAAAGATATTATATTTTATAATGATAGTAAAAATGTGCTTAACTACTTGCACAATCCTCTAATCAACTCTAAATTGGTGATTGTAAGAAATTTTTGAACCTTCTAGATTGCGACAACGAGGTAACTATTAAATCTAAAGTTGACGTAGTTAGCAACCCCCTACTAACCATAAGGCGAAATACGGCGGTTTAATCCGAAGCTGACCAATTACGTTTTTTGTATGAAAAAGAACAACTTGAGAATATTGGTTTCTATACTTACTGACCATAGCAATTTGAAAAGTCATCTTCATTGCATGGGACTTGCCAGTGATGCCGTATGCGACGAATGCCTTGAGGATGATAACAGCTTACATTTCTTCAGCTGCTGTCCGGCTTTCGATGACATCAGATCAGCGAATTTCCTATTATGAAATTGTTTAGTCGAACTTGTCAAATATCAACATGTTAGCAGTTGCATTTCACTTAAAATTGCTAAGTTTCGAAAACAAAAAATAAATAAATTGATAACACAAAATAAAATTCGTATACTAACCCTAGCAGTCGGATTTTGACATACGAGTTTCCGATATCGGATATCGGATTTGTCGATATTTGATTTAAATAATGTAAACCCCGCTTTCAGATGCGATATCGAAGTTTTCATTATGTAGTAGACTGCTAAGTAGTAGACGTTTTTAATTTATGTTATCGAATTTGTGTGCTTTAAATGCTGTGGAACAAGATTTCATTAATATATTTCATCTGACAAGTTTTACAAACAAAATAAATTTAGCAACTTCAAGTGACATTTGACAAATTCGACTAAATAATTTCATAATAGGAAAATTCTCGGTGGATCGGATTTTTCGATATCGGAATAAAAATCCATGAATTATTTCATAATATTCCCCAGGACTATTCCTATTCATCAAATGTCTTCTCTGCTCTGATTCAAACAGCCTCATTTGTGTGATCTTAGGAGTGCGGAACGTCGAAAGGTTTCAGCCAACTTTAATAAAAATAATCCTCAGGCTCCCAAAGATATCAGTTTTGTAACACAATTCGTGAACAAACAGTGATAAAATATTCCAATTAATTAATTTTGCAGTAAAAACTGGCAAAAACTAATTCGCTGCTGACCTAGAACCGAAAAGGACATTTATTATGAGATCATTTAACAACAAACTAATTGTTTGTTTTTAATGTTTACAATTTGTTTTGGAGTCGAAGCACTCAACCTTTTTGGAGTTCTTTACTAACGTCCTACCTTAGGCCGTGATCGAAGGCCGACATGTACGATTATATTAAGGTAGTAATTCGACAATAATTCCTATTGGGATTCGAATCTGGTACCTCCATTCCTTCCGCTCAAGTTTTAATATTTTTTTAATTAATATATTTTTTTTGTTTGTTTTCCAGGTTCAATGAATTATTCATGGCGACCGCCATTAGAAATTTGTGTAGCCCATGCATGTGAACTATTACGTATAATGTCACATTATTCATTAGGAGCTTGTGGTTTTGCAACAGTCGAAGATATTCTACAGCAGTGACTACATCTCATATTATAAAAACTAAAAAATTAAACAGAAAAAAAAGAATATTTTAAATTTCTAATTAAATTCTAATAATTATAATTATTTTTTATTATTAATTAATTATATATACATATATATAAATATAAATATTTAATTTTTTTTTTGATTTCTATTTTTATTATTTAAATTAAATTAATATGTTTTCGTTTGGTTGTTTAATCGCGAAATCGCCGCCGTTGTAAGAAAATTTAATTAATTACATAATATTATAATTTACTATTTTTTATTTATTAATTTTAGAGTTTTTCGGTTTTAATTTAATTTGTTTTTTATTTAAGTAAACAACAAATATAAAATAAAAAAAAATTTACTGTGTGAATAAATACATAAAAATTAATTTTTAATTATAATTTAAACATTTATGATTTGGTCGTCATAGAAAGAGGGAGGGAGCGCGAAAAAGAAATTAAATTGATTTATATTTTATATTTATAGTTTTTTTTTTATTGTGACTCATATTATTATTAATTAATTACATAATTCTAAATATAATAAAAATTATGAATTTAAAGTTGGTTTTTTTATAGTGAAAAAACAAATTATTTTTAAAAATGTGCAAAACAAACGTAAAACATAAAAAATTATTTTATTTTTTTTTATATATAAAAATTATTAATTTTTGTTTTAGTTTTTATTTTAGATAGAATTTATTATTGTAAATGAAATATTGGGTGATTTATATGTATAAGTTGTTGTATGTATAAATAAAACCCCGCTGGGTTACCATAACACAATATATAATCTGTGTGATTGACTTAAGATATTTTTTTTCTTCTCACTTTTATCTCATTAAAATAAACGCGAGCGTGTATCAACTATATTCTTCCAACTTATAATCCGATTGCCCAATGTTTGTTTAATCGATATACATACTACATATAAATAATATTTTTTAATTAAATTTATTTTTAAACAGAGATTTTTTTGAAAGAAATAATTATTATAAAATTAAAAAAAAAAATGTTTTAAGATTCTTGATTTTGCTAGAAGTTTGTTAGAATTTATTATAGATTTTTAGTGATGGAAAGTGCTTTGAAAATTTAAGTATTTTTTACATTTTTGTGTTGCTAATTTATTTTTTTTAAATATTTGTGATGGACGATTGCTAGACTATATATTTAAGAAGTTCATTAGTTGTGTTAGGTAAGCGACATGCTTTGTTGTGTTCTTACTCTGGCAACTAAATTTCGATATGTTTGTGAACAATTTAGTGATACATTTAAAATATATTTTAAAACATTTTAAGAACATAAACGAATGTTAAGAAATTGTTATTATTATGTAGGTAGTTTCTTTCTTACGCTTGTATTCTGCTTAATGAAGTTTGATTACTATCGAGTGGTAATCGTACGATATCGCTTGTGGTACAGTCAATAGATAGATTTGGTTACTATATTTCACGATAATAAACGAAGTAGTTGAAGTTTCTAACATTTACAACTATTCTGAATTCCTCCAATGACTAGTATTGCTTACTAGATCAAACGCCATCGGATTTACATAACATAGAGGTAGACTCCGTACCTTGCTTGATATGCTTTATGCTTAACCAACTATATGTATGTTTTGTTGCGGGACTGGTTTGTGCCAATGAGATTTGACATAATATCGTGCAGTCTGATGATAAAATCCTACTTTCAAAAATAAACCATGTTGTTGCGATCTGTATTTTCTATTTGTCACTTAAAAAAGAATTTCTCCCTTGATTTTCCATTTAATTCGTGACTACCTTCATACAGTTAAATGATATGTGGTTTGAATATTGTTCGTTATAGGTTTGTCTTATTACTATCATTGTTCCGGTACGAATTAAGCACTACTTGTTAGATCAGCCAATTCAAATCGCAAACAAGTAGTGCAGCACCACTAACCTTCAATGAATGATTACAAGTTTTGTTGGTAGAAATATTCATTAAAGTAAAAAACAATATTTTTCGAAAAATTTTTATAATTGCCCTTGATTGTCTCGAGATTTATGATTTTTCTCAATAGTCTTCCTTTTTGTTGTAGAATGAGACACATTTTAATATAAAGCCTTTTTGTCTTTTGTAGTCATTCAGATAGTTGGATAAACAATTTTTTTTATAACACGTATCTTTTATCTTCTTTGTTCTAATAATAGTTACAGTTAAGTGGGTGGTCATTGTGACATTGAAGGTAATAAGATTGGTCAAATTTTGGCCACGATTAGGATTAATTGACGTGAACGAGTCGTTTTCTAAAAAAAAGAAATTTGCTGACAGATTTAAGGCTGAAATGATGACTTCTTCCACTTCATTTGCAGCGTTTGGCTTTTGATGGCCCGCCGAGTAGCAAAAAATGGAACTATCGAATAAATTATTAATTATATTATATGTTACTAGATTTGGCTAGACCATCAGTTCTCAATTGTGAAACTGTTTTGTTAGAGAGGTAAGTAACCGTCTTCACCAATAATATTATACTTAACTATGTAGAGTTGAGTTGGCTTAGCAAAGTCGTTGACTTTAATCGTAAGTACAGGTTTTCTGACTAATTTTTGCTCAAACCATTTTATTTAGTAAAAACAAGGTTGTTGTTTGATTATAATTTGATAAATTCGGAAATTATTTTTCATTTCTTATGCCAAAATAATAATTGTAAGCGGATTACGATTATGACCACTACTCGACGACCACTCAAGAGAACACCAAAAACTCGATACGATGCGTAAATTAGTGTTAGGCCAGACCTTAGGAAAAATAATTTATAGCAAACAAGAGATTTTTGTATATAGAAAAACTGCCATTCGTCAAACTACAAAAAAATATTTTTTTAAATTAATTAACCGAAAATAAATTAAATTATATTTTTTAACTCAACTCGTTCATATACGAATTTCTTAATTATATTGTTTTATATAAATTTAAAAAAAAATATCGTAAGGTGCAAATTAAACAAAATATAAATAATAATAATATCGAACTGTAATTATAATAATTATCATAAAAATATAAATTTATTATAAATAATTAAATAAACCAAAAAAAAAAAACAACAAAAACATGAGTATTTAACATTAAAATCCGTCGATTTAAGGAATTAAAATTTAAAAATTAAACAAAAATAAATATTTTTAATTACGAAATAAATAAATAGTAGACGTTAAAAAATTAATAAAAATATAAAAAATATATATTTTTTCTAATTAATGAAATAAAAATAAATTACAAACAAAACAAAAAAATTTGATAAAATTGAAAATAAAAACAATTTTAAATATTAAAATTAAAAATGAGAATTAGATGTTATAATAAAATATATTATATATAAATTATAATTATTATTGCAAACTATATGAATAATATAAAATAAATAAAAAATTTGAAAAACATACAAAATTAATTAATATAAATAAACTTAATTATGTAAATTATATATATTTGTGGTTTGATACAATAAAACAAAATAATATACATTTTTAAAAATAATTAATAAAAAAATATTAAAAAAAATTAAGAATAATTAATATAATTAAGATAAAATTTATCTGAAAATAAAATAAATTAAAAAATTATGTGAGTGGTTTGAGGTAGTGTGGAATGATGTGGGGGTTGGTTTTTATACAAAGATTTTCATTCAAGCTGTGGTGAATGACGAATTATCGGGACTTAAGTTATGGTGTGATCCGAGATGATTTGTCAGGTTTTGTACCTAAATCTTAGCTTGTGGGACATAACCCTTCTTGATATGGTATGTGTCTGATGAGAGATCGTTACAAGAAATCAAGGAGAGGAATCTATCAAAAAATAATCAGACTTATTAGATATTGGGGTGATTATAGGAGGCCCTAACGGAATATAACTCCCAAATAAGACGATCTAATAGAGATACATGAAGAATCCTCTGTGAGCGACTAGATGAACTCCCCTCGTTGGGCATTCTTTAAAACCGACTTCTCACACTCTTCATTAGAGTTCCAGTCAGGTGATAGAGACCATGAAGTGAACTATGAATGATATGTACGGTGGTGCATAAGTAACGTTATGTTTTATTTAATGGATAATTTTTTGCTTTTTATTTTATTTAACGTTGGCATTTATTAAAATTTAAATTATAGTTTGGAAATATGTTCACAATATGTTTTGAAGACTATATCTTTGGGGCCCATTCACAGAAAAAAAAATGCACATAAAATGTCACATTTTTCATAGAAAAGTAATACGATATCTCTATAGTTTTTTTCCAAAAGGAAAGCCTATTAAAACTATAAGATTTTTCTTTTAAATATTTTCATGTGAAACCAACAGTAAAATAATCCGAGTTTAGAAAAGAAATAGGAAATTATGATTAATTTTAAAAACATTCTTATTAGTTTGTAATAAGAATTCTTAATAAAATGAAGGATATCCATATTGAATTTCAAGAAGTATTTGTATCAAAATAAGGAGATTTCATATTAAACATTTATCCGAATTTCTGATAAATATGTTTACTTCAAAATGAAGATCTTATTTATGATAGTCATATTCTCTAGTTTGAATTTTTTTCGGATTTAATAAAATTGCATCAACTATTTATTTTAATTTTTATTTTTATTCATTTATATCATTTATATTAATTCTGTATAATTTATAATTGGAGGGCCAAATTACAGATGCATGAAACTGCTCACACAATTTTGTAATTTTAATACTATAATAATATGATATAGAAATATAATTATGTATTCTGTATATTACCAGTTGATATCAATTGGGGTCATCAAACCGGCCAGTCTTTTACTAAATTGCAAATGGGTTGTGTGGAATTTTGGGATTTTCATCGGTGCTATCTTCTATTTTTCACATAATTCTGCCCACGAGTCACAATTATTGGTTAACCAAGAGTTTAGGTCATCTAGCTCTTCTATTAATGAATAAAATTAGACAACATAAATGTTAAACCGATACATTTAAAACCAAATATAAAGAACAAACCTTAATCTTGATCATCCATTACTTCTAAAAACTGCGATTCTACTTATTGTTATCTTATTTTTTTAACTCAGAGGCATTAACATTAACCCAGCGTCAGTACAATTTTCCGGTGGGGTTTCCTTTCCCGATTGTTTTGGCTTAAAGTGAGTTGACTAGTAATGAAACAAAAACAAAGTACAGTAAAGCATATATATATATATATATATATATATATATATATATATATATATATATATATATATATATATATATATATATTAATATATCTATATCTATATCTATATATATATATATATATATATATATATATATATATATATATACATATATATATATATATATATATATATATATATATATATATATATATATATATATATATATATATATATATACATAAATATATATATGTGTGTGTGTAGATATATAAATAACAACAGTTAGAACAATCAATAAAAATGGAAAGGTTAAAAATCTAAAATATATTATAATTACAACTAACCTTACTTTTGGTCATGCTGTTAGCTTATTTAAGAATTAACTTTTTCTCCAATAAAACTACTGTGGGTAGCAAATATATCATTAATGTCTTCTCGACATCCCAAATGCGTAACTGTTCAGACACCACCGCCAAAATTATATTACATGTTGCATAAGACTGCACGAATATAATAAATGAAACACTTCAACTTATGCCTTAACTTGTGCTCAAATTCGAGGGATTTATAATTGTTTTATGGAATCGGTTCCATCCATATCGTATTTTTATAATTCAGTTTAGCAACAAAAACAACGTTAATAATTTGATTATTATTAGTCACAAAATAATGATAAAAATACTACAATTATTGCACTTTATATTCGTATAAACTAAACTTTAAAGTTTTCAACTTACCATATAACTTGTGTACTATGCACACATTTCACAAAAAATGTAGTTGTCTCACAAAGGAACTAAATTTATTTTCTAGAAAATATTTGTTGTAATCGTCGATTAAGCGGAATACATAATTAATTGTTTATTAAAATAAGTGAAGCTTCTTATTAGTATTCACTTTCATACAAAAATCACAATGTTTTATTGTAGTATAATTTATTATTTTGTTAATGTGAAAATACTTTTTAGATTAATTTGATTTCTTTTTGAAAATTAAGTAGATATCTTATAAAACTGAAATAAATAAAAAGAAAACCCTCAAAATGATTTAAAAAGGACATCTTATTAACTTTTTTTTTTCTGTGTTGTTTGCTTCGACTGACGTTTTCTTTGCTGAGAATTTTCCATAAATTTTTTAGAATTTCAGATCTTTGTTGCATGGTTGTTGGCTTATTGGTATACACCTAATATTTAGGTAGTCCCAAAGGAATCAATCGAGGGCTGGTAAATCGTAGGAACACGGTACCTAGTTAGAATCACAAAAACACCATAATTGGACGACCTATGTGAGCTGCGTTTGCATCTTGTTTGCATCAAAACGGAGTTAGGCAGTGATAACACTTCGGTGGTCAAAGTTTTCGTTATTCAGTGTTATATGATAAATGCCTGGATCAATTTTAAAGAAATACTAAACCATCAAGAGTATCTAGATCTTTAGGTGCTATCAATCGTGACTCCTTAGAATATTATTTCAACAGCCATAATTTATTAAAACCAATTGATCATTTACTGTCTTAGCATAACTATCCACTTATCATGTTCAGCGAAAATTGTTTGTAACAAATGGGATGAGTTAACCGGGCATCGTTGCAGTTATGTAAAATCATCTGACAATTTTGCAAATCACAGATCTTAAGGTATAGATCCAAAGCAGTGAATGTCTAGTGATTGATATGTAAGTATACTTGATGATTGAACACAAATGTCTTCACCTTTAAGAGATCTGTTGGGTTTATATATTCAAACCCTGAATATATTGAACGTGGCATCGCAAAACCTTAGAATACTTCTCAAAACAGTTTATTTCATCAGACTGATAATTAGACTTCAAAACACTAATATTATACTGATAGGCAGTTAAACGAATTTGTAGAAGTAAAACCCACATAGTTTACTCATTTAAGTTGATAAATAAATAAATAAAAATGTCTAGTGAACAAACCCAGCAAGGCCCTCAATGTACATCCATGAAGAGCTGGGGTCTTTTCTGACTTTAGAAAAATGTCATGGAACAAAGCAGTCCCGTCACTTTTAGTGCAGACCGTTTAATTAATTGATGATATTTCTTTTAAGTGATAGCAACGTTTCACCCAGGCCAGCGCACAGATCCCAAAAGTTGTCAATTTCTATTCACCTAGTCTTTAGTTGACCACAAGAACGGAGACATATCAGATGAAGTCTGTAGTAATGCTCCTTCATTTTAACCGCATTATCTAAAAGCTAAAAGATTGCCTCGAGCTTTATTAGATGCATCTCATGCAATGTTGATCTACTGGGAAATGTTATTAACTTTAGTAGAAAAAATAGCTTCTCCAATGTGAAATGGTTACTATTAGCAAAGTTTGCGACTGTACCAATCGTTTCCTCTAGTTCATGCATTTCAAAATGAATCATCTGACAAGGGATGAGTTCAATGATTCCAAATTGTCTTTTCCTAAGTTTAAACCACTGCCGCACATAATGGTTTGCTGGTGCTAGTAATCATACCTTCATATCGCCATTCTCGATTGTATGATCACTGCACCATATGTTTGTTGACTACTGAATCAGATTGCTATTCGTATGGCTATTGATAATCCACTGACTCATCACATACATCAATAAGTAATTCCTCATCCCGGGTTTTACTTTACGTGGTAAAACCTCTACATAAAGCGTGTTTTTGTACAGTAAATGTAAATTCTTGAACAGTGCCTACATCAAACCCACCACCTTCACAATATTTGTCTTATCAATATATTTATCTTCTCAAAAATACTCTTGTCCAGCTAATTTTTCTGCCTGACGGCCTGTCTTGATTGTTGCAATCTGTTTTCGGAGGTCGAAGCTCTCCCAACTCTTTCGCCGTTAGCTTATTTACATCCTACTTTAAGCCATTACGTAGTCACATCGAGGACGTACGTCTATAGGTCCAATTTACGTAGAACCATTTGCACATTGCATAACTCCATGCCAGCCTATAGTACTGACATGGTAGATGGACCAACCATGAATTCTGCACTCCGAAAAGAGGTCATAGATGTATATTCGTTCACATCACCAGCTAATTTTTTTGATGATTTTTTTGGAAAGAAAGACGGCAGTTTGGTGCCATACGTCACCGTCTTTAGTTTAAAATTTACTATCTAAACGATCCCGTGCTACACATGTGACGCCAGTTTTTGTAACGACGAAGGTTTTATTATATCATTTCCCATGATTTCAAATTGTCCATTAAACGCTCTATAAAGTTTAAGTATTTCCCTACCTCCGATAGAAATGAGCTTGTTTAAAGTTGGAGATTTGCAAGTTCAATGCTGGTCGACTTGCTATTAAACCGACTAGTCAACGCGAAAACACACAAAATAAGCGAAACAATGCGCCTAAATGTGCTCCATAAATTTAAATAAGTTTATAACTTATAAAATTTCCAAGAGGTACCACTCGAGTCGAAATTTTCGATTTCGAAAACTAACCAATCCGCCTAAATGACCTCTATCGAATACGATATAAATATTTTCTTATACGAAAATCACTTATTCCAATTGGTATTTCTCCAAACCATTACCAAATATCGTACTAGATTTCCAATTTGACATATATTTTGACGATACAAAAAAAAACGTCGTCCATATTGAATTTTCAGTTTCGAGCACAAAATTTTTTTTAATCGGGCGGGACGGGTTTTTCATCTCATTCATAGCCAAAATAATAAAAAATTAATAAAATTAAATAAATTAAAATAAATTAATAAATTAATTTGATTAAATAGTATTGAAACGGGTGTGTTTTAATTATCTTTGGTGTCGTTTACGTCAGTACATAAAGTAAAATTTTATTTTTGTTTTTGTAAATTCAAAAGAAAATTTCCAAATTTTCATTTGGTATTTTCGGGTGGTGTACTGTGTGCTTGTGTGTATATATTTTATATGGTGCGATTATAATATAAAGTTTTCATGCTGGATATAAATGAAAAATATATTTTTTATTAATTTTTTATATACAAAATTAAATGAAAAACGAGAAAAGTTTATCTTTGATATAAGAAAATATAAAGTGAAGAAGAAGAAGAAATAAGAAGATTTTGAGTGTGTGTATGTGTGTGTGTGTGAATGTGGTTGATGTTGCTGTTCGGTGAAAATTTATAAAAGAAAATCCTTTAGAAAGAAAAAAATTATTATGTATCGAAGAAAATATCTATTATAACAACAACAGTAACAGTACAGAAGAAAATGTTAAGAAAAACTAAAATAATTTTCTTTTCTTGTTTACATTTCATACAATTTTTTGTGATAACATAAATAAATAGTATTCGATGTTTAATTTATTTTTATTTTGTTGCTGGGAAAATTGGAAAATTCGTTTTCTGTTGAGGAAATTATTTTTTATAGTGTGGTACTTTGTGTCACACTGTTAATAGCTTTCGACTGTACTAATTTTCATGGAGACTTACATGACGTAGACTGGCTACCTAGAATTGGCACACTGAGGGCCAATATTGATAATTAGTGTACAAATATCATATCGTGGAGATAACGAATGACAAATAATGAGCAATGTTGTTGTGTGCTTATTGTCACATATATCAACGTTTTTTCAATATTTGGTTTTTATTGGAATATGGAAATGGGGGTATAAGAGATCGGCAAACTTTAACATATTGCGGACCAAGGGATTAATCTGTATATGAACTGGCAAAAAACATCTCATTTGGTTGGTGGATGAATATCCCACAATGCCATTTTATTTTCAAATGCGAAGTTAAATCTCCTCATATCGTGGTTAAAAGAGTTTCTTATCATTTTGCGGCCGCTAGTTTAATTCGCATGCGTTGACCATCACTGAAGATGCTCCGGATAACATAAAAAAGTGATTGTGTATATTAATGGTTCGTAAGGTCTCAGTTAAGACGCGGTTCAGGCTGTTTTTATGGCATTTATAGTTTGTGTTGCTCAAAGAAGATTGTTATTGAACAAACAGCGCAGTAAAGTTTCAAAAGCTGAAGCGTTAGGGAATTCCAATATGGACAGGAATGAAACAAATTTTAATTTACGACTCCCCATGTTGGTGTGCCTGAGCCCCATAAAGATTCCAAAGATTAGAAATAAACTTTAACAATCTTGTTTTGTTTGTTCAAATCATTGAACTATTTTCTAGTTCCAATAAATGAATGAGCAATTTTTGAAAACATATTCCGACCAGGGAATGGTATACTTATAATATAATATTTCGTTTGGAATCAGCGAGATCCAGCTTTTAGGCCAGAGGAACATTCTACCTTATTGCGATGCTTGATTACAATAGATTGTTACATTGTGTAAACTCACTTGAAATAACAAGGCATTCGCTTCAATCAAACCCAGTGATTTTCGGCACTGGGTCTCAATTCGTAACATTATTTAAAACTATAGACGACTTCTCTGTCTAATTAAGAGTTAGATTACTTCTCTTTAAAGCAGAAATTATATGATGTGCTCTCTTTATCCCTAAATTTGTGGAGCCTATGGAGAGTTCTAATTGTGAGTATCTGGTAACTTTTTGACAGTCGCAATTTTGTATTTTCACAGATTATAGAGATTAAGGCAGCCTATTGTGACATTCCTTCTAAACTGAAGTGTTATCGTATTTTGCGGACAACACGTACCCTAAAATTATCTAGCAATTTTTAGAATAAAATTAACTTTGGACGATTAGATCAGACTCGTTACTGTCGCTTATTAAAATGAGTTATACAAAATCATCTTCTGTATCGTCCACATTTTTTGAAAGACTACAAGCTTCTCGTCATAATTTTTTCCTAAGAATTTCTCTCCCAGGTCCACACTTCAGCAATTGTAGGTCGTTCCATTCTTTCTATTATTGTCATCGTGATTTGGTTTTGGCATTTATTTGTTCCACTCCTACCGACCAATCAAGAAGCTGTAATTGGCTTGCAGGATCTTCAGAAATGATCGCTATTTCTGTTCTGCTAATTTTCCTAAGTGTTTAGTTAAATTTGTTGTATGGATTCTGAATTGATCCCAAACTAACAATGCACACGTTTTGAGCAACACATCTGGGCATTTTGTCCATATAAATTAATCCCAATTTCATCTATCCAACTTTTATCTTGAACGTGGATTACAATTCGGTAATGTTTTGCTTTTAAAGATTAACATAGGTATTAGCTTGCTGCCATCCGAACATGCTAAAACTACAGTGTAGTGAGTTCTTTCACGACCAGTTGTTTTAACTCTTACTGAACTGGTACCTTTAATATTTGAAGAAACATTAAATGTTAGAGGCACTTCATTCATATTTGCGGGCTAGACTGGTTTTCGTACGCATGAATAGCCAATGTCTTCATAAATCTGAAGCACCAAAAAGTTGATTCTGTGAAATCACCAATACCGTTGACAGACGTCCATTGTTTCGCTACAAAAATTATAATTTTACCGTAGGAACCGATATTCTATTGTTTCGGTGATCTGTTATCCAATTTTTATTGGTACTTCAAGTTCCGACCATTTTGGTTACTGCGAATGAAGTGTTTATTTACAGAGCATTTTCAATGGCTCAGTTTACATTATTAGATAGTCTCTTTGGTGTGCGTTCCATTAGACACACCTCGATTTTAGGTTGAATTTTTATAAGTAAACAATGCGTCTTATGGTCCAAAAAATACTGTACTTGTCCGGGAATTGCACAACTCCATACAAATCTTAAATGGATGGACGATCGTTGTGTAGATATTTCAACGTAAATATGGGACCTACAATGAACCAATTGAGCCTCAGTTATTGATAACACAAAAAGAAATCGGCTACTATCAATTACTTTGCTTATAAATCTATTTAACTTTAGCCAATCCCTCATTTGAAATCCACTAGTCGTTATCTCTATATGGCTGACTTTATCTATACTCCGAAATGTTTCCTTTCATTACTGTGCCGAGTGTATAATGTTCTCGTTAATCTTCTTGCTCAACTTATTAATGTCAGAATTCTGGCATACAGATTAGCAACTTGGCCCATAAATATATTTGAAATTGGACAATATACTCCATGTCAATATCCTATTACTCGGGATGATTTGGGGAAAGAAGATCGGCATTTGAACTAGATAATGAATTTGTCAATAGCTAATCATCGTTCTAGAAACTGTTTATTTTGGAATAGTTTTGTCACTTCAGATATTTTATTGTTAGAGAAGAAGAAAAAACGTATTTAGGCAGGGTAGCCTGCCATCAAACAAGTGACGAGAATATAAAGCCTATCTTGGCGCAATGCTATGCTCCATACACTTATACTATTTAGTCTGGCATGCATAGTCGTCTCAATCCGATCGCGAATATTGTATGGTGTACCTAATTGTCAATTGTAATGGTGTGCCTTCTCCCTGAGAGTTTAAATTATAGCATAAAGTGGAACATAAAGAATAACATGGCCATCCAATCGTATAAGAAGCTGGTACCGATGAACATAGCCAATCCTTTATTAACGCTTGTGATGTATAATAAATTAAAGATGAAAGCAGTTTGGCAAACAGTTGGATTTTTATAATTTTGATGCGGAAGTTATTCAAGAACTTAAATGCAACTAGAGCTCACTTGAACCGTGAGCTCTAGTTGCATTTAAGTTCTGGAATAACCCACATACACTTACAGATTAAAAACACCTAATCGTGATTTTTGGTCACCTCAGAATTTGAACCCGAGACCTCCGAATGGCCGAGCAAGCACGAAAGCACGCTACTCCTCTTGGCAGAAGAGAGCACATGTAACTGCCCAAAATATTGGCATATTATGTTTTTCCATGTTGTTCCCATGCAATCAGGTGGGGCTGGATAATGTAGTAAATGTTATCTTCTAATTCATACAGGGATCAACCACTTATTTCCCGGTACGATCTCTTTTCCTCTGTGTACTATTACGTAGAGCAGACTATCATATAGAGCAGTGCTTCTTATGAAATGATTTGTGTTTGAAACAGCAAACATAAAGCAAGATTATATAAAGGTTATATAAAGCTCGATTATCAGCGGCAAGGCGAACCTTGCCGAAAGTCGAATATCCTCTCCCACTCTATTATCGTGAGTAATGATACGTATCGTGATCCAAGATACTTGAATCTCATTACTCCTTCAAACGTGCGGTTACCACTAGTGAAATCAATAACATCGTGTCCCGAAAACCAGAGATCAGAATTTGGTTTTGGACTCGTTGATTTTGAGACCGACGGAAGCTGAAAACTGTTCCTGTGGATCAAGTATATCTCTTTAACCCATTGCCATTTAATCCAATCACACACCTATTGCCATCATCTGCATATGCAAAAAGGTAATTGGATTGTTCAATATATGATATTGTCTTGAGGAAGGATGCATTCCAACATGAGATTAAAAAGTATCGACGACAGCGCATTTCCTTATATCGAACACTGGAAGTAATTGCAAAAGTAAAAGATAAAGATTTACTACGTAAATCTGTGGCCATTACGTTTCCACTCAATGGAACCATTTTTTCAGAGCACATTCCCTATGATTGTCTTGTTACTACTTCGGGTCTAGAGTGGAGCTTTGTGAATCAATTGTGAACTACCATACCATCTACGTGTTGCGGAACAGACATGTTTTCTTTTGTTTAGAGTACAGACCCAGCTTGCATCTTACATATATATACACTCGATTAAATTAAGTTGTGGTTTAGTATTTTTTCGATTAGCGTCATCACATTGTAATTTGATAAGAATCAACCTTGAATCAATCTCGCTGAACAAGAAGAAAACAATTATTTTTATGCTCGAAGAGTATACAAAAGAAAAGTTTAACAGTTTTTCTTTGTTTTTATAAATTTTCCTTTTGATGATTTCTTATATATATGTTACGATCCCCACATTATACTCACACACACATACACAACATACATATTCGATAGATAAAAGAAAATAATATTTTTTAATGGTTTCCAGATGATTTACATAAGATTTATAGTTTTTGATTTGATACACCAAATCGACGAATATTGTTCGCGTTCCCCTTCTCGGAATATCGCGCGTGCTGATTCACTATCGCATGTTCTTGCGAATTGAGATTTTTATGGGTGGATGGTGAAGATGAATGAAACGAGTCGTTGCTAGAGGATGAGTCTGTACTTATTTCTTCTTCGCTTATTATATACTTAGTTATCGAAGATTGAGATATCGAAATCGGAGTGGTGCAACCCCATATATAATTGTGGGTTAACGATTTCATTTCTCACCACACATAATAATAATAATTTGTACATTAATAGTAAATAAAGCGAAAACACTATATGCATAGTGATCAATAAAAATCATAAATTATAATTTACAATACAATAACGTCTCTGGAGCGATAAGAGCTTTAAACCAAAAAAAAGCGCTTTTATAAGAATAAAGATACAAAATTAATCGAAGTCGAAAAGTTATAAATAAAACCCGTACAAAATTGATTGCTTGAATAAAATCAAAATGGGGTGTACTACATCGGCCGAAGAGCGTGCAGCAATTGCACGATCGAAGCTCATTGAAAAAAATTTGAAGGAGGACGGGATACAAGCGGCTAAGGATATAAAACTATTGCTACTCGGTAAGTACATTAGTCTATTTTATATATTAGTCGACAGGGGTTTGCAACCTTTGTAATGTTGTATTTGGATATTGGAATCAATATATTATGTATATAAACGAGCTGAGTACGTATGAGCTGTGTTATCAGTTATATTTTGGTTAACCGTATAACAAAACAACAAACAACAATATTATCATAGTTTAGTGCGCTACTTTTTAATCCTTACTTTAGTCATACATATGAGTGTGTGTGTACTTAAATACGCGCGATTCCGGTTATTAGTGGTTTATGTAATGATTCGAGTACTTTGTTTGCCGAATTTATGTATATCAAATTCACTGTCTAAGTGGTCGCGGTATATCATATACTGTAATGTGAAGGTCATTTAATCAATAATCAATTTTCATGACTACAGAACGGGCTGACTATGGAAAGAGAAAAATTTCAAAGGTGCAGTCTTGAACAATGTCACGTAACCATCAAACGGCCTTTTTATATCTAGATCCGGTCTTTAAAGTTCAAAATCTGAAAAATTTTTCTTTATCGTTTCATAGTCCTCTTGAAAGATATGAATTAGTGGTGATGAAAACAGTTATAAATGATTCCACGACCCGCAATTTTGTATAAGTTCGAGTATATACGCAAGTCTCGAAGCCGATACACAAAGGATTGTGTTGATTAAACACTGTTTGATTATACAACATTATTTTAGCACATCGATGGCTTGATAAGCGTTATCAGGGTAACACTTATGGAGAGTCTTTTTCATCAAACACGACAATCGAATTTGGTGATATTAAACGAGATATTACTAACACAATTTTTTATTATATCGTCGTCAGATGAACAGACCTCAGCAAATGTCGATTGGTAAGGTTTTGGTCTCTGTATTTTAGGAACAGTGCAATGTATTTTATATATCGACTTCTTGGGAAAGGAAAGAGGATATACTTGATGTTGTTGATTCGTTTAAAGGAATTGTGCTGTTCCACCATGGCGAAATTGCACGAATTAATATTCGAATTGCTTCTCCATTCACCGAATACCAGAGTACTCAGTCCTGAAAAAATGTTCTATCAGGAGATAGTTTTTAGTGGGTATGCTTGTGACTATAAAGTAACGTGTTATTATCTCCATTCTTCGGGATTTGGTCGTTGGGTGACATCCTTACTTAGTTGTCATCCTAAGAAAGAATCTTATAAAAAATGCTCTTGGCATCCAATTCGACCAATAGTTGGAGACATATTGTTAGCCTACTGTACGCCAAATAGGCCCTCTTTACTAGAACGCATAATTTATCTCAGTTAAGTTCACTCACTCTCAACGGATTCGGCCTAAATGACACAACTAAGGTGACAGTTTTATAGTTAAAACCTAGTAGAGTTCAAAAAACAACCTTTTACTGATATCCCATGTAATGAAGCATAGGTGAGCAAAGAAGGTTTTTTTTTTTTTTTTTTTTCGATTATTTCTATGCCACCTGTTTTGGGGCTCAAGGCACTCCCAACTCTTTCGCGGTTCGCTTATTTACGTCCTTACCTTACGCTTTGCAGCCAAATTGAGGACGTACGGCTATAGGTCCGATTTTCCTAACCATCTGCACATTGCATAGCTCCATGCCAGCCTATAGTACTGACATGGAAGATGGGTCGGCCCATGGATTCTGCACTCCAACAGGGGGTCATAGTTGTGTTCATTCACACCACCGATCGTAATCAAGTGGTGAAAAATCCCTTTTGCAACCTGCCCCTATCGGGATTCGAACCCGGTACCTCCCGCTCCAACTGTCACAGCTTTAACCACTGCGCCACTTGGGCGGTGCAAAGAAGGTTATCATAATCACATCTTTTTTTTATGGTGTCAACAATCTGACTCCATCGGTTTCGATAACGATTCAGTTCTTCATATTGTTGTGAACAATTAGAAGATGCCAGATGGCTATCGACGCCGTAGAGCCATAGCGCTGGTATCTTTCCCTTTAAAGATTGCTGCATCATTCGGTTCGGATCAGCAAGCAGATACCAGGAATTCCTGATCTACTATTTGAAAAGAACTCGGTATGTGCCATCGACGTCGCGTTTTGGGCCATATATATTACATTCATAACTCTTCTCTCGATTCGTACTCATCCGTCAAAGTCCAATTCTCACATCCATACATAACCACGGGGCTGATCAACACTCTGTACAATTTCAGATTATCTGCATTTGAAAGATATTTCGATTTCTGAAGTGGAAGTTCCATAATGACATTTCCCGCATATTCAAACCAAAGACACATTTCAAAATTTTAAGTTTGATTCAAAATGTGTCAATGGTTTTGCATGGAAAAGATAATCTGATCTGGATCAGTGAGTGTCGTAAAACGATCAGTCGTGATCAGTTGAACACTAATCTTATATTGGCGGTAGAGTATCCTAATATTAGCATACAATATGTCGAGATAATGAAACCTCTGAGGTTTTTCTTAGTTTGCCTCCAATACACTTCCGTTTATAATATCTTTAATGACTTTACATTTTGAAAAACACATACAACCTCCCTTTATAACCAATGGGTTATACTAAGATGGACGATAAGGATTGGCAATGCGCATCCCGTTTTGAGACCTTCTATTATTCGTTCTAGAAGTCGTAAAGTTGTGATTTCACAAATTTTGTGCAAAAATTTAGCTCGAAATGAATGAATTTAATCTATAAATCTCGTACCACAGCTTTGTCTTTCTCACACTTCAAACGTTCTCGTCCTTAAAGACCACAGCAAGAGTCTGAAGATACTATGGTCTTTCAGTGCTATCATTTAGCAAGATCACCATCTGCGGCAACCATCTGCCAAGTCTTCCATGATCATGGTGAAAAACGTCTACGAACGTTTCACTAGATCGGCTTAGGACATATATCGTTTAATTCTATCTTTAAATTGTCCAGCTGGTGACTGATTCTCCAGACACTACTTCTAGACTATATGGTATGTATGCGTGAACATCGTAATTGGATATCAACGGAGTCATACTCATAACTTAACCAAATTGAGACACCTGACTAAAAACGGTTGAATAGTGGAGATTGGATCTGATCATCGTGTGTTTGAAGTGCTTATAACGCCTCATTTATTTTATCTAATTGGTCGATAATCGTTTGCTGCCAAAATCTTTGGTGATTTGTATAGTTAATCGGCTTAGAGAAATCATAGCCGACACCATGCATGTGTTGAGGCCACCAAACGAATCACGTTGACTAAATGGAGATACTGTGCAGTTTAACACAAAACGAGGTTAAGGAGTTAAGCAACACATAGCATTGGTGTCAAAATAGTGATCTCTCGAGATTTCGAATAAACTTCCGGCATGCAGTTTTCAAATAGTTTTCGAGCTAAACATATTCAAACTATTTGTATATACAAACGAATATATAGTTTTCATTAAGTGATGCCAATCAAATGTCGGTTTCAAAATTAAAATTCCGAAAATGTAAAAATTCTACGAATTGTTGCATATGCGGCATGATTTAAAAATAGAATCGACCGATTCTCATTTTCGTGATAATATGCCAAACGAGACTTTCCACTTATATAGACGATAGCGGCCGCATATGCATATGTTACGTTATCGCAACGTTTTGTTGTTTATTTGACAAACTAATAACACGATAAGCGGTGTATATAGCCTCATATCGTTATAAATCGATATATTTGCACATCGAGAGTCGAGAGACGCGGTTTATATGTCAATTTTGACGTAATCACATTTACAATATTAGTTTTGAAAATTGATATAGTTTTATTGATACATAAATTTTAGTTCCCAATAAAAGCAAAATTTAACGATTTTTTTTCTACTCGTAGCTTGTTACGAAATTATTGTTTTGTGTGCTGCGTCAGTGGTATGAAAGCGTTTGAGTTAGCATCGATGCGGTATTCGATACTTGACGTGGATATTAATCCGTTTTTCTTCTTGTCAGTATTTGAGGTTATTCAAGCATAGTCAGGTGATGTATGTTGGTATGATATCAGGATATAACATCAGGATAAACTCAACTATTAACTGCCGAGAAGACCATTAAATAATGCTACACAAACGTCATAAAATTTTTCAACCTGGTTTGAATTCCAAATTTTCGAGTCCAATTTATCTGCTGATAAGCCTTTATCTTTCTATCGTATATCTTGACTACGTTTCTTTAAAATGTTTTTCACAGTAATATCCAGGTAGTGGAATTTTTGAGATGTTCCACATCGACCATGATTCCAAAAAACCTGTTGGGCCAGTTGGTAAAAAATTACAGTAAGCTTGAACAGGTTCCGTTGTTTAATAACCATCTGAGATATATTTGTTAATGGTTGGCTTTTATAGTTGATGAATTCAGTCCAAGACTCTTCAAAACCCTTCACACTAGACCTGTGAAAAAGTGCCTAATTAAGGAGGTAAAATTATTTCTGTTCTTGGACGCTTCATTGTGCCGAATTTTTGAAGTTCTCAGCCAGAGGATCTTATAAGTTGGTAAAGCATTATGCGATCCTTAATTTTTTCATTTGGTTTTGGTATTTTGGTTAAACTTGATATGGGCGTTATATCATCAATTGATGTTATGTAGAATAATGCCTGAATGTCAATTTCTGCTATTTGACGCCTTTCACAGAAGTGTAGAAGTTTAGGTTATTTAGGCTCAAGAATGCAAATAATATCGAGAAGCCAGCAGTCAAGATACAGTGGTTAACTTACGGCCAGCAGCAATTTACAAAATGGAAGATAACCCCAGACCGTCAAATAATTGACAAAGAGTAAGCAGACTTCTTTGCCGATGTTTTGAACATGAGTGGTCCAGGTTTAAATATCTGGTAGCAGACAAAGTTATGTAGTCAGGCCTTCGTGAAAAGAAATGAATTCGTTCAAATTTCGTTCTAGGAATGATAAAATATTGCAACATCAAGCTAACACTCCAATAATTGATCACCTTTCGAAGCTATCACTACACTGAAAAACATGTGCAGCGTTTAAAGTGAATGAAAAAAAAGTGTTTCCACGATTGAAAGGGATCAACGACAAACTGAAGTGGTGGTTAACTCGGAATTCCGATTGATTGGTAATAGTGAAGTTTAGCTACGAATAACCAAAAACCGATATCACCAGTTTTTAAACCGACCAAGGTAGATTTGTTCCAATTTTTCATCTTTTGTTGGAATCAATTCGTAAATGTTACAGCATTGTCTCTGGCATCTCCAAAAAAATATGGCCAATTGATGCCAGCAGCCCAAATTGTACACCATATAGTGACTCTACGAGAATAAAGCGGTCTTTGGCTCATCATTTTTTCGGTGAACAATAACGGCTATTCTGTTTATATTAACAAGGCCAGCCGAGTCTAAATGTGCTTCATCGCTTATTTCTAAAAATGAAGTCGTCCAGTATATCTAGCTGTAAAACTCAACAACTCCAATTTCGTAGCCGGGCATGTTCCTAGTGTGTCAATTGTTTTTGATATTGGTACAAATACAAATTTGTTTTGAAAATTTTGATAGTGGTGGTCTCGATGTAAACTTTATGAGATATACCATAATTCCAGCTGCGGCAGTTGGAGCGAGAGATAGCGAGTTCGAATCTCTATAGGGCAGCATGCTTAAGTGATTTTTAACCATTGGATTACGATCGATGGTGTGAATGAAGACATCTTTGACCCCCTGTTAGATTGCAAAATTCATGAACTATCCCATCTTCGATGTCAGTAATATAGAAAGTCATAGAGCAATGCAATGTGCAGAAGGTTCTTCGTAATTCCGACCTATAGCCGTACGTCCTCGATTTGGCTATTTAATGGCAAGTAGACGGAAATAAGCGGTTGCCTAAATTTTCATTCATAAAATGTAAAAAAAAAGATTGACTCCCTGAATGATACTACAAGAATGACATAATGTTCAGAAATTTCCAAATAAGGAAGTAAACAGTTTACGGATATACATTTTGTGTTTTTGCTATATTTATAGTCGTGCCCGACCCATTATGATTAACTGCTTATCCAGTTCTATTTACTGAATAGATGTGTAGACCGCGGCTCTAGAAGAAAATGCTACAAGATTTGATACAATAATTAAGAATCTTGTGAACAAAAAAAAAGTTTCTAATATGCATACTAACCCAAGGAAAAGGACATTAACAGGACGCCAATCATGTAACAAAGAATTGCTGTAATTAGATGAAATAATAACTGCTACGGGAACTGACCTGAGCAGGTGGATTTAAAAATATCTGCAGCACACATCTCTAATAATTGAAACGTGTTGTAACAGTTAAAGTAAAATACACGACTGAATCGAGATGCAAGCTAAATCGAGACATTCCCAGAACCTTCGAATCAACATCAGCTGTACGATGGTTGTCGGACGTAACCAGGGAGAACCTCGAGTTATAATCAATTATCTTAAAGGTATCGAAACTAAACCGAGAATCTTAACAACCATGCACAATTCAAATAAGTGAAAACACATTTGATTTTTCTGTCTTGACTGGCTTGTAAGCGATCGAAGCGAAATGATGAACGAGATAATGTAGTTTGACGATATACCTGCTTCACCAAGATCCAATGAGAACAACTTTTCGTGTTAGACGACTTTCACTCTCAAATTGACAGTGCTGATTGCAAATATTGCAGCACCATTGGCCCAAACTTCTTTCATTCTACAAACAAAAATGGGACACGCTCGACTGAGCTAGCATTATTGTGCAACTTGGAGGTTGCCAGTACATTTATCACACATGAGCGATTTCATGTGCGAAATAAATGCAAAGATAGTAAACACAGACAAGTCATAATTGTACGAGAAAAGATTCTGATATCAAGTGATCGAATAGGATTCGATATGGTTCAAGGAGCAAAAACGGGTGTGGTGCGATATGAGAAACCGAGAAATTGAACGAACGATGTGGTATGAACCAAATATTTGATCAGTTGCTTTAGAGACCAAGACGCTATTGATTTCAGCAGTGATAACCACGCGTTTGAAAGGAGTGATAAGGCTGTATGAAAAAGTATTAAGTGGACCTTGTTATCCTTCCAGAAACTCGATTGTTTAAAAATGGAAACCGATATTGTTCGCCATGACTATGGTTAGTAACAAACATATATCTCAAATTTCAGTCTATTCAATAGAATTTGGTAAACCCTCTGTTGACTGCTAATCAACAAAACACCTCCACACATTTACCGACTATATGAAAATTAATCACAAACCAAATCTGCCCGACCCAAATTAATTAGCGTACACAAAAAATAATTAATCAAAGACATTTTTGACGAATAAACAAAACAAAAATGTGAAATTGCATTAAGATTTCATATCGTCTTACACATTGCAGCATCATATATAAATATCTTGAATCAAAGCCAGACAACCTACGTATTGATGTACACACATTATATCCTGCCAAGTTTCTATCAGGGTTAATCGGTGAAAAACTTAAATGAAAAACTTGAATGAAAGTTGTATTGTCATTGTTGTTGTGTGTCAATTCGACGAACGATACGACACAACATGGATTCTTCGGAGGGTGGGAGGGATGGGGTGCGAGTCAAACAATAACATATATAGGTGGGTGAACTACTTTTATTCGTTTCTAATATACAACAACATACAATATACTATTCCGTGTCTCGGATTTACATCTTCCAATTGTGTTGAATGACTAACGGTATTGGGAAAGGAGGGCTATGGAGGGGTGGAATGGAAAAATAAAGAAAATTAATTTTTTTTTATTTTTTTTATTTAGAACAGAGCTGGAGAATGACTCGCGGTTTTGTTATCTCGCGAAGAGCGCTTATCTTTCGTCTTTCTTATATACATATACATACGTACATACATTTATAAGACGAGTACATAAGTATGTTGAGAAATATTATTTTGGTTTTCGTTTTCCGTTTTTATATGTTTACAATGATTATGCTGATTAAACAGAACAAGGTGTTTCATTTATCATTCAAAAATGATTTTTCATTTTTCCTTTGTATTTCCGTTGAAGTCTTTCCGTGTGCGCGGGTATGTGTGTGTGAGTATGTGTGTTGCTATTCTGTCTGCGGTTACAAGAGTCTAGGGAAATAAATTACATCTATATAGTGTACGAAAATAGTTTTCATTATACTCGTAGGTAAAATTCTTTTGGTGGAAATCAATTTACGACGTACACAATGCACAGGAGTTTGTTATTGTCGAGTAATCATTTGGTTTATGTTTGATGCCCTCATATTAAATTCCCGGAATATGAAAGGAGGACAGTTAAACGAATTTGTGACGCGAATGGTTCAAGGCTAAGATTACAAGAACAAGAACTCAAAAATGAGCACAATTTGCGTGTTTTTTTATAGAGAAGTTACCGGACTGCACCATCCCTTAAGTTCTGGGTCAGCACCATTCGGGACCGGGTGGAAACCTCTGTGAAAACATCGATGTAGTACTCTTAATGTTCCACAAGTCTCAAATACAGACCGCAGATTTGTTCATTCAGGATCCATAGAATGAGGTATTCACAAAAACCAGGAGTTGATTGCTTCAATTCAGAGCTCTTGATATTCGGAGCGGTACTTTTGTAGAACTGTCTTTTTGACCTTATTTAATTGGAATAGCGAAACGGAGTTTTGCCTGATGAATGGAAAGTGAGCACATTATGCCCAATATTGAAGAAGGGCGATCACTTGATATGCGAGAATTATCGAGGTATAGATAGCTCTCCTTTACACAGCATACAAGTCGTACATTATCTTGGGAAGAATTATTCCTCTGGCATAAGAAATTGTCGGTGACTTCAAATAGGAAATCCGTTTATATCGGCAAGTCACTGATCAAGTTTTTTTCTACGGATGATTCTATCCAAGAACTATATGAAACATCTCGCGATGTACACTTCAACAAGGAGATGCGTTGTCCCCGAAACTTTTTAATCTCATCTTGGAATACATTCTTCGTAAAAGTGAAATACCTCACGACAGTATCTTATTCCGACAATCCAATCAAATTTTTGCTTATGCAGATAATATCTGTGTGATTGGATTAAATGGCAACGGATTGAAAGAGATACTGCCTCACTGGAACAGTGGTAAGATTCCATTGGTCTCAAAACCAACGATTCCAAAACCAAATATCTGACCTTCGGTTTTAGAGACAAATTTTAGTAGTGATAACCACACATAGCAAGTACACAGATAACCACACATAGCAAGTATGGCTCGATGGCCATCAAGGTGTACTTGAAAAACTCGATGGCTTTAAAGTGGAGAATGTATGTGTCTGGCAAGACTATAACCTCCGAAATCTTCGAGTTTGCTTCCTTGTTGGGCCAAATTCCATAAGTAAGTAATAGCCTTTCTTGTGTTGGTGAGGCACACCTATTTATTAGACGAGAACCGTTCCATGGAGTCACAAGAAGACATCGCAGAGTTCTGTCAGAGGCCTGGTTGAAATCAAGGACTTCGAAACACTCAATAAACTCGAGTTCAAGTTATTTATTGGTTTCCCTACAGCTCACGTTGCCCTAAGATACTGTATCTTGAAAAAACAAAGGTCCGAAAGGTTTTGCGAGTCGGAAGTGGAATCTATTCCAATCTCGCGTGCCAAGTCGCACCTATTATTTGTCGACAGCTGGATCGTTTTGAAAGTAAAAGATAAATCTGAATCTATATTGATATTGGACACCTGCCAGGAATATTGTCGGTATCATTAAAATCCTGAATATATAAACTGAGCAGCTAGTATTTTGATTTTGAGATGCTTAAAGGCAATAGATTGAGTGGTTTATTGTTGTTGCACCTTCGTGCAAATGTGTATTAGCCGTTTCGTTCAAGCTAATCCACCAGTAGCTTCTATTTATACTCTACGAGTGTATGACAACAGCGTCTACGTTTTTCGGATGGACCTTTTTACTATTATTCCAATGTTTGCCGAGCAATTGGATTTCATTTGTAGATGATCGCGATGAACCATATGTGTTGATGAGAACTTGTTAAAAATCATGTTTGTTAAAGACGAGATCATATTTTTTGAGGTATCAATGAAAACGTTGAGTACGATTATAATGCCAGGATCGCTAGACACATTCCCGGCACTAAATAATGGATCATCTCCAGGCGATGTTAGTAATGACTTCTTTATTATACCAGTCTATATAGTTTTTGCAGTCTGTTGTTAACTTCGCACTATATCCAAATGCAAATGAGGTGACACCACGGGGAGGATTTACGAAATGCGTAGCTATGGCCTCGTTTAAGAAAATCATAGTTACTCTGTTTCTTTGATTATGAAGCCTGGAACTTGTCTTACCTGTGGTCTTGCTGCGAAGAAACTAGGTCTGTGAATGGACAATTACAACTCGTAGGTAATCATGCGGTCATACTAAGAGTCCTCACATGATTACTGGTGTATATATAGGTTTGAAGATGTAGAGGAAAAAGAAAGTGTACTCTATTTGCTTCGTCAGTTCTTTCAGAACTAATTTTTGCAACCGGTTAGTTAATTGGGGTTAGAAGAGGATTCCTTTTTTCTATCAAAGAAAATTGAGTTTAAATCCACGTTCACCTATATGAAACGGTTTTAACTTTATTTTTGAATCGAAGATTTTTTGGAGGTGTTGATTCCAATAGAAATAGACTTCGTTATGAAGATAAACGACCCTTTGCTATGTCCATATGGCGGATGATATATTCCGAAAAATGGTTATAGTTTCGCAATATTAATGGATTGCTCATTGAAATTAGTATTGATGACAGTTCATAAGCCTGTCGGATGCTTATTTCTAGAGTTTCTGCCTGCCTGTCAATCTGTTTCTATATCTTTGCAATCTATTTTGGGACTCAACGCCTTACCAACTCTTTCGTGGTTCGCGGTACGGCCATTGCATAACTCCATGCCAGCCTATAGTACTGATATGGAGGATTGGTTGGCTCATGAATTGTGCACTCAAATATGGGGTCATAGATGTGTTTATTCGGCCACCGATCGTAATCAGATAGTGAAAAATCTCTTTTGTATCCTGCTCCTATCGGGATTCGAACCGGGTACCTCCTGCTCCAATAGCCGTAGTTTTAACCTATGTGTAAAGTGTTCAATGTACTTCCCATAATATTGCTCCTACACGTCCAGAGTGCATGTATGATCTTTTGTACTCAACAACGATCGGATATTGAAACTGTCGAAGTGAAGATCAGAGCTGTCTTTCACTCTTCTGGAGATTTCCTAAGCAGACGATTTATACAACGTAATTAAACTATTAGCCATCATTTATAATTTATCTGTTACTCGATCAGCTACCATATCATACTGTTGAATGTGTAGATCATATTTCATTAGGAATAATAATTTAACCTCTTCAAACCCAATTTAAATTTAATCATCTGGAAGAACACAAAACCATATAAGTATAGTGTATAATATGAGGTTATTGATAGTAGTTAGCTGTCTCCCCTATACACAACATAATTCGAAATATCAAATATATCACTTTCAACAAGTCGGATAGTGTGTTCCCCTCGAACCATGATGACATTTTAACTCAACACATCACATATGTGAGATGCAACAATATACCATGTATACGTCCGTTTGTGTAACTGAAACGAAATTTATGTTAAGTAGACATTTAATTACCTGTGTGTGTGTTCTCGTCGTAGATCACCACTATATGAGGTGAAAATGACATAAATTCACGGTTGCCAACTATGTAATGTACATACTCATGATTTCTCATTATTGTTCTCTCGTATATAGTCGTATAGCCAAAATGCATTTACAGATACGACAAATTATAAAACTCATTTCATTCAACAGATGGTTCATGTACTCACTCGTATTATTTTCAATGTAGTCTTTCTACACCACAACCAGCACCAGCAAAGTGATAAATTGCAATTTATAAGAGTGGTTATGTAGTGTACATAATATGCTGGGTGTGTTGTTGTTGTTGTTGGTTGTACATACTACTATGTACTTGCAAAAAATATCAAATAACTCTTAAAAGCATCGAGAAGCAAAATTATAAATTTTATAAAACTATTTGATGAGTTGGAGAAATTGGAATTGGATGTTGCCGTCATGATTATGATGAGCTTTCCAAGTGATTCGTCCGCGAGATTCCATAAACGGGCCATCAGCATCAACTAGGCTATGTATATCGATATACATGACAATGTAGAGTGATTATGTATTACACAATGACGATTTTGATACCCTTCACAGTTGAGATCACAAAATAATTTAGTAAAATCGGTTTTGTAAACATGTAAAGAGACACATATGACGCGATTTGCTTATTGAATGCATGCCATACCAATTATACATATATAATTACTGACAATTAAATTTGGATTATAATATGCGGTTGAATATATTAATTAGATCAATCGAGAGTGCGGTATGGTTTTCGCTTTATATACAGTTGAGGGACGATAGTAAGATACCTTGTTTGTTACGGTCAATATATCGTGTGGGGTCTCGGTTTAGAGGTCTATTCATGAACATTCTTGAGATAAGGATGATCTTCTGTTACTGTCTAGTGGACGGATTTGGTCTTCTCGCGATTAGAAAATTTTTACCACTTTGACTGACATTTTATAGTTCAAATAAAACTCGTTTGTCTGTCTTTTAGTTTCTATCTCTGCAATCTGTTTTGGGGCGACTCAAGGCATACCCAACTCTGTCGCAGTTAGCTTATTAACGTTCTACTTTACGCCATTACATAGCTAAAAGGAGGACGTACGGCTAGTTTCGATTTACGATCAGCAGCACATTGTATAGCTCTGTGCAAGGCTATACTGACATGGTGCAAACCTTTATACTGACATATGCTTTAATTTAATTCCGCTGACTGGTTTTAGAATTTGAGTAGCACCGCCATTATTTATCAAGTTTCAAAAACCTTTCATCAGTCGTTTCAAATTGTTGCTCCATTTGACATTTTACTGTATCCACTTTGGCATTTAAAGAAATGGACATTTTGCGCAACTTTTCACTCACTTCGGGTATAAAATGCCGTTCATTATTCTCTTGTTGTTCCAGTCTATCAAAGACCATGTTGTGATCTTCCCCTTGTTCGCTCAACATTTCGGTTTTCAAATTTTTGAAGCCAGTCATCATTTGATACATCGCCGCCATTTACTGCCCCATATCAAAATTTGTACGTGCTGGGGTAGGTAAATTAATTGTTATTGGAGCTATGGTTGTTCCTGCATTTGTTGCCTATTCAACCTAATCCACAGCATTTGTTACTCCACTATTAAAATCGTATTGGTCTGAATTCATATTTTCTTCCAGCAAAGCTTGTTGTAGCCTCTCTTGTAATTCTGCTTTGCTATACCCGCTGTAGGAAAACTCCGTACGGTCAGTTTGTTCTACAGCTCCGACACTTTCAACTCCAGTAGCTTCATGTTGTCCCACTGCTATCACCAATGATTACGATTCCTTTAGTATGGATTCAAACCAATCCAAGGTTCGATCACTGGATTGTGAATAAAACCACTTACTAGTTTTTTACTATAACGTTTATTAATAATCAGCACAAGTAACTTTTACACCACAATTAACTTTAAACACTGTTACTTTCACTTTTTATCGCTTTTCCCCCGATTTTAATTTATGGCTGTTCTAATTCATACTGGAACTCTACGCTTTCTGTTAGCGTATTTATACTCAATTTGATCCCCTGTTGGAGTGCAGAATTCATAGGCCAACCCATCTTGGCCCAAGAATTCTACACTCAAACAGGAGATCATAGATATGTTCATTCACACCACCGAGCGTAATCAGATGATAAAAAATCACTTTTGTATCTTGTGCCTATCGGGATTCGAATACGATACCTTCTGGGTAAACACGATCCTATATATCTGTCTTACTTTTAATGAAAATTAAATTGGTATCGAAATGTTGAATAATGAATCCAAATGAATTTTGTTCAAAACACTCCCAACTCTTCGGTAGAACACTTTAAACGTTCTTATCAGTTGCCATACAAGTACTGTACTACAACAAACGATCAGTAATGTGTTTATTCTTCATCCCACTCCATGCTGAATTGAATCCGATACCTTCAATGTTGTGACATAGCTTCAACCACTTCACCATTTGGTCTTTAGCCAGAATGTTGATCCATCCTGGAATTTATTTATAACTGGTTAAAACATTCAATCAATGAAGAGATTCAATTAGCTCGATGGTTCGAAAAGATGATTCGCCAGGTGAACAACAAGATATCATCTTACTCTGTCAATTGAATCAACTATGTACTTCTATATGCAAATGTATCGGAGTGAAAAGAGCACTTGAGTAAATCAAAAACTATTCAGCTTATGTTGGTTCAAATCCAAATACCTAACCTATGATTCGACGATTTTCAGTATAGTGAGCACTACAAGTGTTATGAAGTGATGGCCGTTCTGTGTATTGAAATCATATAATATTGTCTTGATCTGTCACGTATGGAGGTGAGAGTTGGGCTTTGATAGATTTGAATGAGATGTACTTTAACATTAAAGATGTTGATGGTAGTTTACACATCATCAACAGTTGTTCAGTTTTTGATCGCTTCAGATTACTGGTATTCAATTCAAGGAACATTTCTGAACATCTACTATTGTATGGTAAGCTTGTAGAACGCGTCTGTGTGATTTGTTGTAATCCTAAGATTTGCATCAAGGGCATTAAGTACGGAACCTCAAAGAGTTCCGGCCAGCTTTAATAATATTAATAGGTGGCTCGATCGCAGTACATCTTCTTATCAGAAGCAAGTAGCCGATTTATTAGAAGAGAACCTCCCAGTAGACAAGAAACCTTCCAGTAGACAAGAAAGTGATTTCACGGCACAGAGAATCGGCGGAGCCAGATTATTGAAATAGGTACTGGCAAACTAAATCTATAAGGGCACTTTAAAAGGCACTTTCAGTGGTGTTCGACCTCTCCTTACGTTAGTGCGACATAGTGACATTACATACAATTTTTAAACGGTGCCCGGTAAAGAAATAAGTCCCCATCGATTATATGCGATGTACTTATGTCAGCGCTTGATCTTATTCTTGAAACATTTATAATCGGTTTTTGGTACGGCCATCAGAGCTGTTTTTGATAGTTTACTATCGCTTCTCGGCTGCTAAAACATGTCTCCAGGAAAAGTATTTTGAGTCGATCGAACAAGAAAATAATGCATTGAACTAAACCATGTGAATAAAGAATCTGTTTGAATGGTGTTTCTTACTGTTATTACAAAAGTTTGTTATTGAGGTGCCCATTCGAGTTGTTTGCCTTCTTACCTTCTTTTCGAATGAAAACGATGTGGTTCATGCGCTGTCTACGCCATCAACTTGCTTTTTTATCGGTAATGGGTGCCATATTTATAGGCTTAAACGTCATCTGTTCGGTTCAGTCCTGAAGTTTATGTCTTTCAGCTTTGCAGCTACACGTCTGATATTCAAATCAATAACCAAAGTGTCTTAAACGGATCAATCAGCGATGTTCAAGTTCAAATCAAATCAGCTAACTAATAGCTTCTCACACTGTTCATTTCTGAAATTTTTTGATAGTTTTGAGTTAATTTCCTTAGTCTCAGTGTTCATAAGCCATAATTTAGGAGTTTATCTCTCATTGACCCGTTTTGGAACACTGGTTCAGTGTATGTAAGACACGATTGAGACTCATTTGCTTTCTACAGCAAATAACAATATCAACGACCTCTCACAGATTGCATGCGACAAATCATAAAATCTATATAACCAAATGATACCCAAATTGCATTGAAGCGCTCGCACACTCCTTCCAATTTATAAATAGATTTTTTTGTTCAATAAACTTAAAACTATAAACTAAAACTACAATAAAATGTATTTTGGGTGACGTGATGTTCAAGACAAAAAACGACCAAAAAAACATTTCAGATAACACAGAACCAGAATATCAATTAGGACATTTGAAATAGAAACATAAAACAGTACAACAGCAATGAAACGAACGAAATATTGAAATGCTCCCAAGAGGGTAGCAGACAAAATTAATATAATAAGAAAATTTACTACGTTTCGTTGTTGTTGCTGTTGCTGTTGTTAAAGAAACAACAACACCAACGACGTCTCCAACCAAAAATATTCCAAAATGCTACAAAATTTATGGTTACTGGTTATATGGTAAACATGCTGCTGTGGCCGCCTTTTGCTCCCTCGTTCGCGTAACGAGGGTAATAATTAATTTATCTGCATGAAATATTAGATAATACAGACATGTCCTCGCGCAAACTGTGTGCAGCATATATAAACGATGTGGGTTTTAAATTGATGGAGCATTTCATGGTTGCGTGTCGTGGAGATGAAATTGTTTTTCATTACTGTGTTTCGTGGCATCAAATGATGTTTGTTTCGATATTGGTTAGAGTAGCCATACTTATATGGCCTGTGATCCGAAATAAGTACTTGTACAACTCGCAAATACTCATGCTCGAACAATTGTGTAGATGTTGAAAGCAAAGTTTCATTAGACGGCCAGAATTGATATTCCATAGTGTAATTCGTATACTTCCACCCCTCACCGATGAAAATCCTCTTCTCCCTCTCCGTACTTCAGTCAGTGGATGTCCCTTGTCTACTTGTACTGTTCAGTTTCTCGTTTAGGGATCAGATACCTGGTCCATGCTTTGATGTCCAAGTTCTCTCATCATAGCCATTGTAAACCTAGCTCTTTTCTTTGTGATTCCACCCGATATAGCTATTTGTTTCGTCACTATAGATAGAATGATGGTTAGGAATAATAGGCTACGTTGATGATACGTTGCATGTGTTCTAGTTGTTTACTCCCTCCCATTTTGGTTTGAGCTTTGATCCATGTTAATGTTTCATATAATATCGTGTGTCGACCAAGACTTATTGTGGTCATTCTCCTGGTTTCCATAGGTTATCACACCATATACCCTTTTGTGTCATCGCTTGTTCCGGTCTCTTCATAATAAAATGTCCTTCTACCTGAGCTTTAAGTGCTCTTATACCTGATATTAAAGTATACTTGATGTTTTCCAGAGCTATAAACACGAAGATTATGATGCCGGTCGTTCTTGTCTTGCAGAGATCATTAAAGATTCCTTTTTACAAAATATTCCATAACGGACACCGTTCGTAACCATTCGCCATCTCATTGGTTGAACCTAAACTAAATCTATGAAAATTATTATCTCACTAAGTAAGCGTACCCGCAGATATGGACCATCCGCAAACTCTCTGTCATATATTTCTGGGACGCTCAATCATGTACTGGGAATAGACCACCTACCACGGTATTAACCAGACGTTATGATCTCTCTGTTAAAGTAGCCACGTTTCGATTGAACTGACTCGTTCCTATCCTATATGTATCTGACCATCAGTCATCATCTATAGTATATGTACTTTGTTAAGATAGATAAACTTGAAGCACAGACTGAAATTATCGTATCTTGGCAGTTATTTTGCTTATGGTTTTGCATCTGACACAAAGTGTACTACGATTTGGTCCTGGGTTTTCAAGTCCTTTGTTTTCGCTGTTTTACTCACTAATATTTATCACAGCGGCACTCCTCAAAACGTAAATCCGTCTACTCGTGATGCGTCCCATACCCACAAACTGTTTTACCTACCATTTGGGAAGTTTTTTGTCAAATATTTTATCGAAATGTCCATCCCCTAAACTCTACTGACATAATGTTTCACATCAAATTCGATCAATCACCCATCGAGTTACTGTTCATTATCATGAGATGCCTATTGTGAATGAATTAGCTCATAACTGGATTGTGCTCTAGGTGACCATTTGTACCATCGAAAAGTTTTTGTAAAGTACAGATTTATTCGTAACTGAAAATCTTCCGAATATATCCTTAACTTCTTATTATGTACATCAATAGCTGCTTTAGATGTTCTGACTTGGTGACCCTCCAAAAATAACCTTTTACTCGACAGTCGATTGTCTCTTCCAGAATCCATAGGACAGTTCTTTATTTTAGAAGAGTAAATATTCATTATGAGCGTCCAAATTTCGTTTTTCGGTTCTTAACATAGCTATGGCCCATAAACCCTTGGGTATAACAATTCCAAAGAAAGGTGATATCAGAGCGTGCAAGAACTGGAGAGGCATCTGCCTCCTCAACAGCACAATGAAAGTACGAGCAATGATCATTCTTGAATAAATATCACCAACGGTCAACCAGCACATAGAAACGAACAAGCTGGCGTTAGACTTGGAAAAACCTGTACAGATGACATCAATTCAGTTCGTATCATCATCGAACAATCAAACGAATGGAGCTTACCACTATATCTACTCTACTACCTCTACTACCGTGAACTTTTAACGCCCATTTGATTCATCCATTCGGAAGCTACGAATGTTTAATGCCTATATAAAATTTGTATTGCTGTATTGCTATGAAACATGGAAATACGGAATTGGGGAAAAAGTTTATGTTATTTCTGTTCAAATGTCATATATGGTATTTTTTCGGCCTACTGACGAAAAAAGTTCGATGTAAAGCCTACTCAGATCAGAGTGATATGGAATTCTACCGCGGTCTTCAAAAATTTATTTATTTTCTCGTGAAATAGAAATGTTTTTGTTTTTGGAGAATTTTGGTGTCTGACATATTACAACAACTTATCACAGAAATACAAATCAAAAATTATTCAAAAGATAGCAAAACTAATTAACCTTATCACATCAATTTAGGATACATCAAAAATGTTAATGTCTAGATTTCCCGCGAAAAAAATGGTTGGGATCATCATTTACGCGTGAAACTAATTTGTAGAGTTTATGCGCGACATCTATGATGTATTGATAAAAATACAGTTTATTCGCTGATAAACTGGGTATTACTTAGCGAACACTGAAATTAAATTTTTCATTTTTGAGTTCACTCTGGTAAAATCGTATGGAAATTTCACGCGAAATAGATCTGAGTACTAGCCTTTAATATTTATAAATTGGGAATAATTTTACCATACCAAAATTGGAACGGAAAATTATTGCCAATTTAACACTAGCTAAAATTTTTTTTAAACTCAAATTACAAATGAAATCATTCCCCAATTCCCTATTCCCGAGGAATTACCAGAATAGTTTCACTGAAGACTTTAGGTATTTGTAAATAAATGCCTCAGACGGCTAATCAAATGTTTCTGGCCAATCTCTATCACAAATGAAGATAAATCGAGATAGAACACGAAATTAAGAAATTAAAATGGAAATGGGTAGGACATACACTAATGACAAAACAAGAATGTCATTGGAGTGGAATCCGCAAGGAAAGAAAAATGTGGGAAGGCCAGTAATGGTCTGGAGAGAAACTGTGCTAACAGAGACGAAACAACTCAGGAGATCAAGCAATAGCCCCAAATAGAGTTAAATGGTGCAGTCTAGTTGATGCCCTATACTCCTAAAATCGGAGGAAAAAACCCTAAAAACAATTTTCTTATCCACCAACTTATATATATAAATATATATATATATATATATATATATATATATATATATATATATATATATATATATATATATATATATATATAAATATATATATAATTATATATATTGTCTCTAAACCCACATATTTCGGTTTACACTATATTTGCTTTATATTTTATTCCCGCAAAACAATAAAACTATATGTTGATAAATAAACATAACCTCAAAAACCTATATCTGGTACACATATCCTTCCACCGCCATCGCAAATCTTTGCAATGATCATGGCACACATATATAAAATAAATAAAAGGCAAAAGAAGAATTTTTTGATCCATATATCAATCCACAAAATTTTCAACTCAATCATTTTTCTCATTTCACATAATTTATTTATTGAATTTTCATTTTGGATTTCCCAACCATAAAAAAAAGATGCCTGCCTGTTTTGTATATATATATATATGTGTGTGTGTGTAGTACTTTGTACCCTTTTCCCAATTATTATTTCGATACGATTTTCATATGCGAACTCGAGAGAGAGCATGTGTGTGTATAAGGATCACATAAAGTAGTTGAAATCAATGCCAGATATGTATAATAAAAAGATACGACTATAATATACGAGAAGGATCTCTCATTTTCCTGATAATATATGCGTGTATCGTTTACAATGTGGATACAACAAAAACAAATTAAGTAATTATTTATTTAATGAAAAATGATGAAGGACATAAAGGGATATATTTTCCATTTTCTCCAAAAAAAAATAAAAATTATTTATAGGAAACGTATGTACTACACACATGCAATATGTTATTAAACCATTTACGCTATATACCATGGATATTGGATAAATCCTTTTCGCCCGCTGGGTTCCTTATTTACTTATTTGTTATTCGTTTTTCGGTTCTCACAGTGTATTTTCGTTTGCTGGTGATTATGATGTTCTCCATAAACAACTCATATATTCGATCCTTTATAGCTTTGTTGTTGGTATACAGCATTTTCCGACACCTTTTTCCGTTTTACGCGAACTGTTGTTCATTTTTATTACAAATTTGTTGATGTTTTGTTGTTATCAGAAAAATAATTTCCGATTTTCTTATCGCACGGAAAATTTTTCGAGACATTTTTGTACGCGCGCTTATACATAATATAGAGTCGTGTCCGGACACCAAACATTTTGTCGAAAATTTACACAATTTTCTGAAACTCAATACACGATGATAGGAAATTATTTTGGCTCAAGGAATTCTTAAAATTCGCCATCGATTTTCTTATTGATGGTGCGAGATGCCGCTATCCGATTGTGTATCTTTGTGTGTGTGAGATTTTATCCCCGCATCCAAAATATATATCTACACAGATGACAAACGTAACCGAAATGGTATAAAAAAGAAAATTTTTGAATGATTGGCACCCTTTGAAAATGAAACACACAGCACGCATATATACATGGCAAACACACAGTAAACCAAATATGGTAAATGGACATGCGCAGTCAACGGTGATACCTTGCATAATTTTCTTCGTTACAGTTTATTTTTAGTACATTTTCTTGTTTTTTTGTTTTATAAATTTTCCATGCAATTTGTTGCTTTCGGTCTTTAGTCTTTTTCATTGATTTACTATTCTGGTTTGGATATGGTATGATGTGTGTTGGTTGGTTGGTATTATATGCCTCTGATGGTAAGTAGAGGCAAATTGTTTGAAGAAAATTGATTATGTTTCTTTTCCATATTTTCAAAATTTACTTGTGACTCATTGGCATGGAAAATTATGAGTTATTCTTTCTTGATTGTTGCGGGAACGATCATCATAATTCATCAATTTTGTACCATAATTTGTGTGGCTGAAAGGTTACTGACCGGTAACTATTTGTTCTACACAGCCACCACAATTCATTTCCCATTAGTTGTCCAATTATTTGTTTTGCTAGACAAATCAATCAAGTCTAATAACTGCCAGCTGAATATGAGTATGAGTAATAACTGAATATGAGTATCTGGATTAGAAAATCAGCCGCCAATGGTTGAACTCAAAAACAGACGGCTGGTCAATCAATGCCACTATGGTCAGAGTTGACACACCAACTCCCATTCAATACATAATCGACAACGGCTATGACACGCTGCTAAAGAAGTATCTCTAACAACGGAGCCAAACTATAATTTAGCAGTTCGATATAACGTGGTTCATCACATTGTCACTGAAGGGCATTGTCAAGACCACGACGACTAGATCCAGTGTGCCACAAAGCTGCTCAAACAGAGTTACAGTACATGGTGGAACTAGGAATTTGCACACCGTCTGTATCTTCCGTCTCTTGTCCACTCCATATGGTCGAGAAAAAATCTAGATTGGAGACCGTGTGGAGGCTATCGCAGGTTAAACGCAGTCACACTGCCTGCCCGTTATCCTATTCCACAAATACAAAATTTCTCAATGCAATTACATTGTTGTTAAGTTTTCTCCAAGATAGATCTCGTCATAGCTTACCATTTCATTCTCGTAGCGTTTGAGGTCGTTTAGAAACCGGTAATCACAACCCCATTTGACCTCTTTGAGGAACAATATAAACTGCATCTGGAACATATTTGCCAGAGGCTCGCAGAGTTTAATGTATCCATCAATATGGTTCGAGATGCGTTTTCGGTGAAACCACTCTTGAAGTTTCTCTCTTTTGCCAGAGAGAATTAATGCCATTACGGGATTCCCGGCTCCAACAGCAATCAAAAGAGTTCAGCAATTCATCGGCATTATTGTTAACTACTACTACTGATTCATACCCAAACTTGCTGAAACACTCGCTCCAATTCACTCTCATTTGGCCGATTTACTAAAGAAGCCCAAGACGCTAATAACTGTTCTTGGTCCGAACAATGCCAGCACGCATTCGAAATGCTCAAGAGTGAATAAGCTAACATAACGCTGTTAGCACAGTAGTGTGACTACTGATGCATCGAATATAGCCGTTGCAGCTGTTGTGCGACCTATAGCGTATTACAAGATACAATGGCAACAACTCGAATTACAACTCACACTCAAATACTATCCAAAATTAAAATATAGTAACACGCTTCATTGGTGACCCCGACGGCCCTGTTTACGGAAAATTATATACGTCAGCATTTTCTGACACAACTCCCAAAAACAAAATTCATCGTAGCCTCTTGCCTAACCTAACACGGCAAAAATTAACTTCCCACAATGGAATTGTCTGCCTTCTCTCTCAATACGTTGTAGTTCGTTTCGCGTTCTCAAGACTTAGATATCTCCAGTTAGATGGTTTCATGCGGCAATAATGCCAAACCACTAAGGGGGGCGCATGCGGGCACCTACAAATACAGCATGCAGTCCGATTCGTTTCATGTCACATCAAGCCTAACACTAAGTGGGCGAACACAAAAACAGAGAGGGAATTCACTTCCGGGCGAGTAATGTGGCGTTCAGAGCAACTCAAAATAATTCTTGAATACAATTATCTCACGCCACAATCAATCAATTAATAAAATCAGTATTTCTATGTTTAGTTCTTGTAATTTGCTAGCACTGTCGCGTCACGACAGAACGTATTTATACGAATCGCACAATACTAACATAAAGTCCGGTAACATATGTTTGATGAGATTGATTTGATTTTTTCGATCACAGGCATTCAATGACGTCATCATCAGATCGAAACAATCCTAGCGAATTACAAACTACAAGCAACAACTCGAATTACAAGTCATAGGCAATACTATCCAAAATTAAAATATAGCTACACGCTTCAAGATTGTGCTAATATTATCCTTCAGGAGTTTCATATCCAAATATTGCTATGGTTACTTGATTGTTTGCAGATATAATATTTGGACCAAGTTATTTCGTACTGCGTAATCCTTTATACCACACCCAAAAACAGAGCAGGGCAAGTTTATCCTCCACTGAAACGTGTGCACTATTCTATATAGTTGCTCTATTTTAGTGGTCTAATCTAATCCAAACTAACGGTATGATGTCAGCTTCTTCTCAAGACGGGTTAGTAATACTTTTTCAAACAAATAATACAAATGTAGTGGTTAGTACACTTATATAGGCATGTAAGATGTAACTCCTTCTGGCGACTTCTTAGGTTTTGGCCATTTACTCATTGTGCTTAGCTGAGTTTTGCCTGCTATAATGTGATGACCCAGATAATTAAATCGTTCTATATCCTTGTGGACAGTAGATGTCCCAAAGAGTTATGGGTCCAAACCAACCTTCCATTATTACAATTATTGCTTGTATATGTGTTCCTTCTGATATTTTTCTATTTTGTGGTGTTTATGTATTGTTGTTTACCATATGCTGTTTCTTCAAGATGATTTGTGTTGTAGGCCGTGCCCTTCGGTACTAAGCATTCGGGATATATTTAAAACATTGTGACAGGCATCATAACATATTTTTCTGAGAGGTAATAACCTCTATATACTTTACTGGATGATTCCTATTACAAAGCACACACTTATCTTCTCTAACCAAATGTATATGTTCACATTTATTTGTTAGATATTCTACTGTACATTTAACACATCTAGGGTTGTTGATTTAGTATGACCAAATCTTTGACAAGTACTACTTCTTGATATGTGGCGTTTCAAGCTTTACTATCGAATATATAAGCTTATTCATCGGATCTATGTCCTGGTTTACTCAGTTACGAATAACAGCTCTGTCCATTTTTGATTAGAATGTATGAACTTTTATGTTTTTTAAGTCAGAGCTTTTACTACAACTGGGTCAGCTCCTATTGTATTGATCGCCAGGAAATCAGATATGGATTTGATATTTTCTACGAATGATTCAAATGTTGTGGGTACCTTTGCCTCACTATCGAGTTGTATTTCTTTAGATCCTTCCACCAAACAGTTGAAACGTGATGATAATGACACTGTTTGTGCTAACTAGTAGTCATGATGGAAGAAAAGGACTCAAATTTTTCATTTTTTTTGTTGTCGTTGGTGTTGATCGTGTACCCTCCATTGCTTCGATATTGGTTGCACTAGTTCTGGTGTTAAATAGGTGTTAACTGTGTGTTAGTTTTTCATGGATTTTGGATCAACTATATTGCTCAGTTGTTGACATTGTTGCTGGCGGAGTTCTTAAAGTTTTTGATCCTTTTTGTAAGGATTCCATGCATTATGGACCAAAATCTTGGTCATTAGTACTTTGAAGTGTAATCTTTATTCTGCCAAAAAATAACGCCATCGGGTCCAGATAACTATGATTTTCGTTTTTGGTATTGCACCTATTGGATCCTAGCACAGTTACGAACTATATCATATCGTAGCTATGCCAATTCATTTGTCCTTTATAGTCCTTAAACGATTTTTTATGAATGATTGCACACAAATTGATTTATAGATAACTCGTTAGAACATATATTTATAATTCCAACTGTTTGTGATATTTCCAAAAACATACATAACCACTCAAAATAAACTGTCAGTTCCGGTTGACCTAGTTTTGCAATGTTTTACTGTGAGAATGTTATCTAAGGATTCCATACCAAACACAATATTGATTCTAAGTATTTAACTATATTGGTGGACAGTTTCGAACTAGCTTTCGTTGAACAAGTGTTTTCGGAGCGTAGAAGAGTCCGATCTGTTTATTTGATGCGCGCAAACCAATAGCTAAACGGGTTCAGTCATTGGCTTTTCTCACTGTGTTCAAATTACTATCATAAATATAGACCATCTATGAGAATAAGGTGAGGGACACGGACTAACACTTTACTTTCGAAATGATCAACCACTATTGCATCATTCTCAACATTATTCTCATCTTCCAGACTGTATTTAGGTTTGACATTTTACCACTCTCGTGGCATTGAATGTATCACTCTCTTGGCATTGAAAGTAGCGTGCTTGCTCTTACTTACGGGGATTTCGGATTCGATTCTCGGTAGAGACCGCAAATCACGATTAGGTGTTTTAATGTGTAAGTGTAAGTAGGTTTCCAACCGTGTGGTCTCTAAGTGGTATTGAATTCTGGAATACCGCCTTCTATTCAAAAATTTTTGACAGATGTAAATAATTCTAAAATGTCTTGGTCTGCAAGGAGTCACGATCTGTTTCCTATACAATATGTTTGGGACATTCTAAGTATTCGGGCCTCCGGCCTCGTATTCCAATTCCAGTTGCCAATAGGTAGAACACCACCGAATCCAAAAAATGACTTGTAGTGAATTTCTGAGACATTATGTTCTTGGATTGATTACACAAAACTAGTTGTTGAGAAACTAACTCGGAAACTAACTCGTCACAAACAGTGGTGGATTTTAACTAACCAATTATGTCGAAGTACTGCATTGTTCACGGACCCAAATCTGAAGAATATACCCAACTGGTGGCGTTCATTTTGCTATTTCTGTCAGAAAACGTATAGTTAGTTATATAGGAGCTGGCTTTACTGAACTTACTAATGTCATCGGACGAAATAGCTGTCAGAATTATCCGAGTCTTGGTAACAGTTAATTTTGTAACTAGAAGGTTCCAATTTCTCTTTACGGTGGAGAATGAATTTTCATCTCGAACTATTGAGTGACATACATAGTTATAACGGCAAGGACAGCAACTCAATTTCCTTGATTAAGATAGTCTAGTGCAGAGTAATCGATTGTATAGCTAGAAAATCTTATCCAATAAACAAGTGTTATCTAGGTCATGGATAATCCAGATTCGATCCCGATTCTATTTTGATTATGTCAGTTGACATATAATTTATAGCCGAGATAAGTCAAAATTACTTAATTGCGATGACATGTTCGAAGTTGTTACTTTGTTTATGAATCGTGCAATCTGCATGTATACCATATTATACGAGTACATAAACGGATACTCCATATACGAGTGTATAAAACTGGCAAACACAAAATGAAAAATAGGATATAACCGTTGGCTATAAAATTGTTTCAAAATAATTATGACTTTTTGTATGTGTTTCCAAGTTTTTCCATTTTTCATTGAAAATTCCTCCTCTGGTACATAAACACTGTACCTAAAATACGTATACACAGTAGATTTTGTAGTTATAATTTTTAATTTTCTTTTCTCGGTCGGTCGATAGCAACTCATACACATAAATCATATTGAAAATGTTAACCCTTTCGGGACGATGGACAACAAAAAATATTCAAGATGCGTTTTATTGTTTATATAGACAAATTAGGTAATGATTGGCTATATATAGTTTTGCCATTTTCCTAATGAATTTTCTATTTTCACTCGACGCGAGTACATACCTTATTATGTATTCATAAATTGATTGATGATACAACAAATAATTGATGAGTGTTTTCTAGGTGTATGCCTATGTACAGAATAGAACATATATTTTATTGATTATATATTTATGTATATATGTGCTGTTGTGATTTAATTCTCCCAATCATACATTAAATAGAATTAAATTTTGTTCAGGGGGATCAAAGACTATATAGATGGGTAATACACGATAGAAAGGTGGAGTGTTAATTCGAAAATTGATTTAAGCCTCCATGTATTATCTATTTGTTCGGAATTCTATTTTAAATATTTGCCTACATTTATGCGGTTATGGATTATTTTATGATCACATCTCTCGTACATTAGTTCCAGATCCAGTGCAAACAATAACAAAAAAATGTGTAAACTTAAAAAAATGCAAAATTTAGCTTTGCGAGCCAAATTTGGGTCATCAAATTTATCACCCTCATAAACCGACAAAAAATGGCAAAAAAAAACACCAAACACCAGCAGTAAAAAATCATAAAAGTCAACTTCAAAACTAAACAACATCAATCTAAATTTTAGAAAACATAAAATTAATTTTTAAAGCAAATACGCCAAATGTACCCATATCTGTACTGAAATTTGCACATTTGTTCGTTTAGAGAGTAGATGGACTGTTCGAAAAGGCGAATACGAGTGAAAAAAAATCTAATATATAATACAGTGATCTACAAAAGTAGTGAGACATATCAGAACGGATGGGTATCGGCCGATCAAATCATGTCTTCTATCCCGACCAGAAGCTACTGGGAAGTAACTATCCAAGATCTTGCTTGATGGAAAGTTAAATTGTTTATGGTTTGAAGAGAACTGTCGTATTTTGAGTAACGATATATATAGCCACTAACGAAGCGCAAAGGTGGTATATACCATATATTCAGAATATATGACAAAGTTGCATACTTTTATAAAGGACCTATCCGGTATAATTTTTGTTACATGAACTCTTCTGTCTAATTTTGAAGTAGTTTTAATGATGCTCTAAACTGTTCTAAATGTATCTAAGTTCCAAAAGAGTCAATACTTGCCAATTCTGAAATCGTTCAAGAATCTGAAAAGATTCGAACTGTGTTCCTGGATCAGTCGTGATTGTGAGAGTAACGCCAAATCCTGATACGTAATTGTAGACTAATGTTATGGTGACAGTTACCGCTGATCGAAATGGCTTTGCAATATATGGGCGATTAGTGCCAGTTGATACTTCATCACAGTATATGTCGAAACTTGGTAGTTTTAAAAGCTCTAATTTCATGTGTAGTCCGGGACCAGAAAGTAAATTTTGAAGTTCTACGGCAGTTTTTTTGGGCTGAAAGATTGTAGAAAAAGTGTGTATCAACTAAGGTCGTTTTGATGTCTATATTTCGGGATGGTGTGTCCGCCCCACGTTATTGCAACCGTAAGTTGAATATATTGGACTGATGTAATCCAAGTTTTCTGTTTGCTTTTGACTCTGCTCAGTTTTGAACTGAATTGCTCTGAGACCTATGGTCGGTGTAGAATTCCCGACATTCGACAAAATATCTGAAGTGTGTGACTGACTGATATATTGCGAAAAATTACAACATACAAGCAAACTATTCAAGTCAAAAATAATCATGCACGCATTATACAGAAGGTTTTGACATTGAGGTGTAATGTAATAATGATTCTCTAAATAGAGGTAGTCGTAATGGGAAGAGGGTCACCACTGTAAAATCGTGAAGCATTATGATTTTGTGAATTTTTGAGTTGTTGTAATGACGTCATTAAATGACCGCTTGATTGAAAAGATCAAATCTATCTCATCATACATATCCTACTAGACTTTTGATATATCATTGGAAGGGAAACTAAACCTTTTGTTGCTATAGATGGTTTAATTCATTTATTTATAACTATCGAGTTATACCCTAGTCAACTGCCACCTGAATGAAAATATTTGTGATTACATCGATGTACTAGATTCTCATGTACGAGAATCATGTACTATATTTTCTATTTTATGATCTAGTGAGTTTACAAGTATCAGACGTTCTAACGAATACTCACCTGGAACGAAAACTCACTTGGCATGCCAGTATATCTCAACCAGCAGCCAAACTGTTAAGCATTCAATCTGTTTCTGTGATCTAAAAACAAGAAGATAACAGAAACGAACCGCAGCTATTCATATATAGATGGCAGTAGTTTTCACCCAAAAATATATACAAATACAGATAGCCGTACAAGGACAAAATGTCAGGGCAATGGGAGATGCATGACTACTTATTGGTACCATATTGCAGTTCCAGTAGTAAATCGCTTCAAGACAAATGAAACGACATTTTTTCACCGATCTATTATAAGATACTGGGTCAAGAAGTATATTTTGCCTCTAATGTCGGGTATTGCAAAATTAAAGAATTGACAATGACATCAAAACCTGTCGCAATTGAAAAATCAATACGACAAAGTTAACAACACGAGAAATTAAGAAAATGATCGTATCCAAACCGGAAACTTTCTCAAAGAGGGTGAAGATTCAAAATACTGCAGTAACCGGAAACAGGCGTGCACTACTTCAATACGATGAGTAATTGAAAAACTAATAAGTATGTTACTTATCTAACTACCCATCTGTTAAGTCTTAACAACCGAAAGAGTATTAAACAGATGAAAGAGATCTTTGAGAGAAACCTTTACCAACACCATCAATAGTTATCCAACAGTATAGGTCTCTAGAACGGCCATCAGCTGAAATATTTAGAGAACGCGTATCCGCAACTGCAAGAGATCGAACTAAATTATGAAATTCCGGTAGAATATGGTAAAATGAAAGGGAGGCTTGACCACAACGGTTATCAGCAAAAGTGATCTGTGATAATTCCAAAGTGACGTACCTTCTCAACATATTCCTAAAAGGTTTCGGATCTTATGACCAGTGGGGAGTAACGGAGAAAAATTTGACTTAGCGAAAGAGTCCATTTCTTAAAAAAACTCACTTTCTCAACTCTTATAAGATACTAGAGGGCTTCTAGCCTCACAAAATGACAAATGTTAACTGAGTTCCATAGATAACTGAATCAAACTGTCATTGGGACCGAAATAGGAACTCGCAAATGGATGGTTTAGTATGCTACGCTAAGGAAAACTTTTAACAATATAATGAGAAGATCGTTTGAATGGAACCCCAAGAGAGAAGTCAAGTCGGACGATTATTGCTGTAAGGTGGAAACGAACGATACTGACAGTAGCGAATAGCTTGTTAAGTCATGATTCCAAATCAAAGGAATATTATCCAAAAGTAAGGTGTGGTAGGCTGTAGTAGAGGTCCGATGCTCTTAAATCTTCCAGAAGTCCAATCTTATATAGCCAACAATTCTTGACAAGAACTTTTTGACTTGGCTGATATATTAATTTTCTGACAGTTACCTTTAGATTATCAAACTACACTATTGATTGTCTGAAATTGTGTTGTTCACTCCTAACACCTTTCCTTGTTCTGTTCCAAAAAGATGATGCCGCTACTTATCGTTATGATCATGTCCAACGAATTTTGTTGATCACTGTAGGGGTATACGGGACAGTATTTTATAATTTAATAGGTTGAGAGAGATTTTACGACTAAAGGACTCAATGTCTTATCACTTAAGAAACATAAAATGTACGTCAGAGATCGTAAATATTTTTTTTAAATTCTTCATTCAGATTAAATTATTATTATCTATATATGCATAATGAAAATTTAATGACGACACATTCGAACTATATAACACACTCGTGTATCGATATGATTTATACATACATATGTGTATATACCGAAGACGGATTTCGAATCGGAAATGTACATCATCAAATCCGCAAATCATAAAAAAAATGTTTTTTTTAGACTCATCTCGATGATTACATAGTTTATTGACTTTACTGTTTAGTAAGAAAGACGAGAACTAATAAATTTTCATCATAAACCAAAAGAAAACTATTTTTGTTATTGAACCGTTAAGAGTAAGACATAGAGTTGTGATATGGGGATACACTTAAGAATTAAAACAAATTCACAGAACATAACAAACATATTTTGGATTTCTTCTTATGTTTCTGTATCGTGTCGTAATCATCTATAAGACTTAACATGAAGTAGATACATTAAGACAGTATCTAAATGTTGGGGTATGAATAATGTTAGATGGGTACGTTCCAGTGGGAATTGCAGTATTTCGAACGTTACATTAAGAATACTAACTATGGTTATGTCATTCCTAATCAGAAGCTCAAATCACCATTATATATTATATAGGCCCTGTGGGTGGGGGCAACCATGTTTCGTAAATATTTCGAACGAAACATGAGATCCATAGAATACCACCACAGTATCCAGAGCTTGTCGTAGGAGGCGACTAAATCTGGTTGGATCGCTGGGCTGACGACCCGCATCCGTAAAAAACAATAACAGTTAAAAATGTCAACAAAAACAAAAAAATCGGATACCGCCTAAATAACAATAACCCCCCGCTTAAGTACCCGGATACGAGATTGAGGATCAGCACGTGGAACGTGCAGTCACTAAGAAAACCTGGCGCGTTGGACGGCCTTATCACATGTATGAAGGAGTATCGGCTGGAACTCGTAGCGCTCCAAGAAACTCGATGGCCTAAAAGTGGAGTCCATGTGTCCCAAGGCTATACGTTGCTACACAGTGGAGATGACCTCGGAAATCTTGGAGTTGGCTTTCTCATTGGGCCACTGGTAAAAAAGGCTGTGTTGGACTTCCAAGCAGTCGATAATCGAATGTGTAAGCTTCGCTTGCACATGAGATTAGCCAACCTGTCAATTGTTTGTGTACATGCGCCCACTGATGTAAGCCAACCCCAAGATAAAGACTCATTTTACAATAATTTGGATAATCTGATGGGCTCTATACCTGAGCACGATATCAGATTGGTGATTGGTGACTTTAATGCTAGAGCTGGCCGAAATCAGACCGACTTATGTAACAACATAGGTCCGTACTCCCGACACGAAACTGCGACCGAAAATGGGGAAAGAATGATGTACTTTGCGATCGCACATGATCTCCAAGTGGCAAGTACATTCTTTCCCCACAAAAACATCCATTTGGAAACCTGGACACATCCACGTAAAACATCCCGAAGCCAAATTGACCATGTGTTGATTTCAAAAGACCGGGCTCGGGTTGTTCAAGACGTGAGATCGTATCGGTCGTCAACAAAATTCGTAGGCAGTGACCATTTTATGGTTGCTGCAAAGCTACGATGGAAATTTTCGTACAAGTCAAGGAGGACAGGAGAATATAAAACGCGATTCTCCTGTGAAGGTCTGATAAATGAAGAAACGCAACGAAAATATCAAGATCTTGTCAGCAATAGCATCTTACGATCCAATTACCAATCTGATGATGTGAACAGTGTCTGGGAAGTATTGAAAACCTCGGTTGTCGATGCTGCCCAGCACACTCTCGGTATAGTGAAAACTACGCCCAAAAATGATTGGTTTGATGAGGAGTGTCGCCTTGCTGTTGAGCAACGCAATATAGCCCACAATGAAGCGCAGACTCGGTTTACAATTGCAAGGAAAAACAAGGCAGTTCTTGCTAGGAGGACAGCTAAACGCATTTGTAGACAGAAGAAGCGCGAATGGTGGAAGGCCAAGGTCTTAAGAGTACAACAACTCAGCAATGAGCACAACTCGCGTGGTTTCTTTAAAGGAATCACCGAATTGCACCATACCTTAAGATCTCGGTCAACTGCCATTCGGGACCAGGATGGAAACCTCTGTGTTAACGTCGATGCGGTACTCGATACATGGCGTGAACATTTTTCTGATCTACTTAATGTTCCACATGTATCACAAGCTGTATTTGAATACTCTCAAATACAGACCGCGGAGATGTTCATTGAGGATCCATCCTATGAGGAATTCACAATGGCCATGCAGAGACTAAAGAAAAATCGTTCACCAGGGGTTGATTCCATTAATTCAGAGCTCTTGATATTCGGAGGGCTAACTTTGTGGAACTGTCTTTTCGACCTTGTTCGATTGGTATGGCGAAATGAAGTTATGCCTGATGAATGGAAAGTGGCCGCGTTATGCCCAATATTCAAAAAGGGTGATCGCATGAAATGCGAGAACTATCGCGGTATAGCTCTCCTTTGCACAGCGTACAAGTTACTGTCATACATTATCTTGGGAAGAATTACTCCTCTAGCGGAGGAAATTGTCGGTGACTACCAAGGAGGATTCCGTCCAAATCGGTCAGTCACTGATCAAGTTTTTTCGCTACGGATGATTCTTTCCAAGTACTACGAAACATCTCGCGATGTACACCAGGTATTCCTAGATTTCAAGCAAGCCTATGACTCGATCAATCGAGAGAGGCTATGGTATGCGCTTGAATATTTAGGAATACCAAAAAAATATGTACATCTCTGTAAAATGACAGTAACGCAGTCACAATGCTGTGTTAAAGTTGAGAACAGGCTATCGAGAACTTTTGCAATCAATTCCGGTGTTCGACAAGGAGATGCGCTGTCCCCGATACTTTTTAATCTCATGTTGGAATACATCCTTCGTAAAAGTGAAACACCTCAGGACAATATCTTATTCCGACAATCCAATCAACTTCTTGCTTATGCAGATGATATCTGTGTGATTGGATTAAATGGCAACGGAGTGAAAGAGATACTTGATCCACTGGAACAGTGTTCAGCTTCCGTTGGTCTCAAAATCAACGAGTCAAAAACCAAATATCTAATCTCGGGTTTTAGAGACCAAGACGCAATTGATTTCAGTAGTGGAAACCACACGTTTGAAGGAGTGATGAGATTCAAGTATCTTGGATCTCTCATCACTCACGATAATAGTGTGGGCGAGGATATCAAGGTCCGCCTTGCCGCTGGCAATCGGGCTTTGTATCCTCTACGTCCACTGCTGAAATCAAAATATCTTGCAAATACGGATAAGCTGAAACTGTACAGAGTGTTGATCAGACCCGTTGTCATGTATGGATGTGAGAGTTGGACCTTGACGGATGAGTACGAAAGATGGCTTCTAACATTCGAGAGAAGAATCATGCGTGTGATATATGGTCCAAAACGCGACGTCGATGGCACTTACCGAGTTCTTTTCAATCACGAGATCAGGAATTTAATGCAAATTCCTGATATCGTGCATGAAATCAAAGGACAGCGAATACGCTGGCTCGGTCACGTTCTGCGTGCTGATCCGAACCGAATGATACAGCGATCTTTAAAGGGAGAACCGCCTTTCGGTAGGCGAAGAGGTCGCTGTCGGCGACGATGGCTCCACGGCGTAGAGAGCGATCTGGCATCTTCCAACTGCTTGCAACAGTGTGAAGATCTGGCTCGTGATCGAAACCGTTGGAGTCAGATTGTTGACACGGTACGGGCCAATAATGGCCTGTAAAAACCGCAATAAAAAAATATTATATAGGATGACCTTGAATAAGCTGTATGGCAATCACAACTATAACTTTTATCATATTATGAGTACTAGCATCATGAGTAATAAATGAGTATGTTATTTGACGCTCTATAATCCATCATACCTATACAAAGAGTGACGAGAATCTGCACAGTTTATAAAACTCCTTCTCGTTCTGGTCTCAGAAATGCGAAGTTCACAAGAAACTGTAATGCCTCGTCGTTGGAAGACGACTTTGAATTGTTATTCGAGTTCTGTCTGTTTGTCTGTCTCTTTCTATCTTTGCAATCTGTTATGGTGTTCAAGGCACTACCTAGCCAAATCGAGGCCGTACGGCTGTAGGTTCGATTAACTTAGGACCATCTGCACATTGCATAACTCCATGTCAGCCTATATAATACAATATGGAAGATGGATTGGCCCATGAATTCTACACTTCTACAGGGGGTCAAAGATGTGATCACACACACCACCGATCGTAATCATCAGATGATGAAAAATCCCTTTTGCATCCTGCACTATCGAAATTCGAAGCCGGTATCGCTCGCTTAAATTGCCACAGCTTTAACCACTGCGCCAGTTGGCCGGTAATTCGAGTTGTGTAGGTATATGTCTTGTTGTAATTCGCTAGGTCGGCTTTGAACTGATGACGTCATTGAAGGATTGTATAATCGAAAAGATCAAATCCATCTTGCACCTGTGCGATTCGTATATGTAGTGTTTATATCGGTCTCGCAACAAAAGAATGCTAGCGAAGTTCTTTAGTTCTTTTTAAGTGGGGTGCCTGATTTTGCTCGCAATTTGGTTGGGGTCGCTGATTTTAGTAATCTACTTGTTGCGGCACGAAACGAACTTGACTGGTAGAATGCTGTATTTTGAATAATTAGTGATATTTGGCTTTGTTGCAGCATGTGATGAACTTTTTCCTGAAAATATCTGTGCCTTGAGTAGCCCATTGAAGAAGGCAGACATTGAGAAGTTGCTAAGTTATAAGATTAGACAGGATTTTGAATACAATTTTTGAGAGGTTGTGTCAGAAGGTATTGACGAGTAATGTAATGTTTCTTAAACAGGGCCGTAATGGTCACTCGTTTAGTATTTAATCGGGTCGTAACAGAGCTAGCGAGTGACAAGAACTTAACTCGAAATTTTCAATTTATTTAATTGTATGAATTAATTATTTGGTACTTACTGAACGCCACAAAACAAAGTACATACGATTATTGGATCACCTTCGGTCACTAATTAGAAATACCCACTGTCCACCCGAATCAAACTGTCTGAATCAAACATTTGGATGTGTGTTTAGACGGTCACAAATTGACTAGTTGCCATCATTCGTGTGCAGAGAATGAACGCTTCGGAGGTCTTAATCAGGTAGGTCCCATTGTCTGTCTACAAATTGTTGGTATTGAGTATTTCTTGTCTTAATCTAACTTACCTACTCCAGCGCTCTATAAATTGAACATGGTTGAATGTTACAAATGATTTGAACAAGAATAAATTTTGAGTCTTTCTATTTGGTGCCTACACAATTTCTTTACTCCAATATTGACCCATATACGGAATGATCTGTACATGTATATAGAATACCAATCTCGATCTAGATGGACTATCAATCGAGATGGACTGCTTCTCAATAAAATTCTGATAGTTTTGACGATAGTCCAGTTGTCTTTGTCTCTGGTAAAAACTACCAGATACTTATATGAGCGTAGTGCGGTTTCTAACTTCTACTAGAAAGGGCAAAGTTGAGGAGGTCCATTAAGGCACTCAAGGCTGTGCCTTAATGGACCTTCCCAACTTTCAAAATGAGGCAATAGTAGCAGCGAAAGAACACCCTCATGTAGGGTAGTAAGACAAGTCTGGCCAAAGCCGGACTTGAAACGCTGAAAGCCACTGATCTCTCTACAAAGACATGAACTGAAAACAACCGTGGGGATACTCACAGAACACTGCCTACTTGGGGAACATGCGAGGAGGTCTACAAGCTAATGACTAGTAGAAGCTGTATAGACGAGGAGGAGGAAGAAACGGTAGTCCAGCTCCTATACTCATGTCCGGTTTTGGCACATAAAAGACATGAATATTTAGGTAAATTTTCAATGAACTGCATCTCAGATCTCGAAAACTGTAAGGTGCGAGACTTATATATATACAAACTGGTTTTCATAAGGATAAAAGAAAAGTCTAAGTGTGCCGTCAGTCTAAGTAGCGCGGTTTGTACTCAATATGTTCATATCACATAATGTGAAGAGAAGCCGAGATTTGGCTCATTCATTTTGAATGCTTCTTTGAGTTGGAAGCATTATAATCATGAGGAACTATAAATGCTACTGGACCGGAAGCCATTATACATACAGTAGATGATGATATTTGCTGTGATTTTCCAAGTAGATGCGCGTGTAGAACATAACTCGAAGTGTTCACTTTCACAGTTTTTTAGAATTCATCATGGTTTTCTCACGACATTCTTCTTTCAAATATCGATCAATTAGCGAGGTCTGTATTCAGACACAAAACTTTGTGTCTTCATACCTATGTTCTTCTTATCTGCAGTGTCTATATCAATACTCGAACGCGACGTCATTTCAAATGCTAGAGTAAAGATGAAAAGAAAGAGGGAGATAACACTACAACAAATGAATAAACATCGATACATGGACGAGTGCAGCACTACAACCAAATGTATAGAACCACTGTGAAATCGTTGACATAAGTAGAGAAGTATCGATTGATCGAGAATACATCATATTGATTATTATTTTTCTAAAGGGGTTTTAAAGAGTATGGGTATAACGATTAGTATCTAGTGGTAGCCGGCTGTTAGTTGTCAGTAATCTGGATAAGAAGAACTCAGAAAGTCGTTACACTATTATAAACAAAATGGCTTCTGTGTCATGGCGGTGGTGCCAAGTAATAATTGATAGTGACTGAGTTGTTAGAATATTTACACCATCAACGGTTTACGGAGCTCTTCCGGTTTTTCATCGATTGAAAGCTTCTCCTCATTTTACAGGATTTAATCCACCTGGAAGTTGTTCCACACTATTTACGGAAAGAGCTTTGTTGTTCGGCCCATGCGGTCGCTGACTTATTAAAATTGAACTACCTTGTGGTTTGGATCGTCCTTTTCCTGATGCAATACTTTCTATCCACATAAGCTGCTTACTTTTTCTAATACTCAATACTCAATGTTTTCAAAAGGTTCAACTATCGTTCTTCTTAAGATTTCGTATTAGTGGTACCCATCCCTAGTATACTTGACCGTTTGTACTTAGTATCATCCTTCTCACCGTCTGCGGTATATACAAGTAGGATTATTTCTTTTCTTCAGTTCGCATCCTTAAACTGTCGTTCTATAACGATTCAGAATGCCTACGATCTAATGATCTTCTCGGTCTATCTACCACTATTGTTGCCACTGATTGTTCATGTTACCGCTGTACCGAACGGTACCATTGTAACCAATATGTCTTTTAATCAATGCTTCGGAAGAGTCGATGGTCAAGTGGTTAGAGGCGACCCTCATATAATATTTTTTGTTACAGTTCAGTGTTGGAATGCACAAGGTATAAGTCGCTTTACAATCAACCAACCGCTAGAACCGTTGGTAGTTCGGTTCTTGGCTTTGCTAAATTTCCTATGGTTTATTTAAGAAAGATAAGAACATAACTACTAGCGGTTGGTCGGTTTGGAAAGCGACAATGTGAAATATCACGAAATGTCTTATTTTAACCAGTGAAGTTTTAAAGTTCTAAAAGTGAAGTGAAGACTGGTGGCACAGCCCCACTAGTGCCAAGTGGCTAATCTTTCACGGTTACGGTATACGTAATGGTTAGTATGCTGAAGGAAATCATGGGTGCTCTTCGTTTGGCTACGCAGTAGCTTTTTGGTAGTATAATTTGTAACAAGAATTTGAAACTAATTTGTACACCCACAAACACGCCCCACGCTAGTATAAATAGAATAATATTTGTATTCGTCAATCGCAGATCACGTAAATAGCATATATTAATCCAGTATAGGTATACCCAATTCTTCGAACCCTATTTATACCTTCTGCAAACAAATAATTAACTTTTATTTTCTTTCTTTTTCCAGGTAAGATTTTGATTTTCTTATATAATCATCCTCCCAAAAGCCTACAAACGCCCAAAATCAATTATTTCGCTTTAAGACTTGGGTAAGTATGCAACCATATACATTTATATATTTCGAGTGGCCGCACCATAAAAACACACACATAAATGCGACATATTTTGAATGAATTATGTATATATGGATATGATTGATAAGATAACAACAACACACACACGCACACACACCCATATATATGTTTTGTTACGTTTGATTTGGTTTAGTGTCGCGTTATCAATTATGAACCGAATACAATAAATAAATTCGCGATAACAATCTATCGCGCGATGATTAATCGATATGAGGAACAGGATAAGTATATGATATGTGTATGCTTATTTGATCGAAGCGCATATATTGATTGAGCACCGATACGTCACTAACGTTTACTTAATTTGAAAACTGGATGAGTATTTTGTTCGTGCACTGTATAGTGTACACGAGTTATAAACATTTTATTGATCGGAATTGAGGTCGATGCTGGTTTGGTGTATTATGGTGTTATTATATGTCTGTGCCTATATATAGAGTTGAATTTAGAAACCCATAATTATTATGTTCGTGTATGTACTTGAAAGCTTAAGCGTATCGACCCCCTCTGAAATGTTGATTTGTCATAAGTGTGTATGGCTTAGTCTTATTATGCATTGTTTAGCTGACTACTTCGAATTATGCTTCCAATCGAGCATGATCTCACCATGAGCTTTTGGTTCGTAAAAAGCTCTATAGAGAACAAATAGACATCTTGGGATAACAGTGGCATGTCAAAACCGATATTATTAAATCAAGGTGGTTCAGCCTGTCTAACTGATCCAAATGGTAATTCTTTATGCTCGAAGAGTTAATTTTAAAACCTTCATATACATAGTGGATGGGTGCCTTAAATATCTTAAGTATTCTGTATAAAATGTGGTACCTATATACGAGAACCACACATAGTAACCAGAACTTGTAAGAGGCAACTAGTTATGGTTGTAGGTTTGCTGGGCTAATATAATTGGATACCATCAACATAACGCCGAGGCCTCGTTTAAATATCCGGAAACGAGATTAATGGTCAGTACAAGAAACGTGCAAACATGGATAAGTAAGCCCCAAGTAGAGACCGTGTGTTTCAAGGGTATACTTGGAGTTGGATTTATTCATTAAGCTACATGTCGGTACTGGTTTTCTAATTAATAATCGGTTGTAATAGCTTGACTTACATATAAGATAATCTGATGGGCTCTTACCTGATCATGATGTCAGATAAGTGATTAGTGACTCTAATGCTAGTCAAAAATCAAACCAACTTATGTAATAGCATATAATTCTAGTTAAGTCCCGACACGAAACTGTTAGGTACGGTGTCAGACAAATGGAGGTAAAATGCACATTCTTAACCCACACGGATATATTTGGATACATCTCCAAGGCAAATTGACTATGTGTTTACTTCAAAAGACCTTTCCACTAATTTATAGGAATATGAAATAAGTTAGGTTTACATGCAGATATATACACGGTATTCATACCCTCCTTTTTCTCGTTACAGTTTTAACAATAATTATTTTGGCAAGTGTCCTATTAACAATGAAACCGTGTTTAGAACGAACACTCGCAATTATGCTAATTATTACCCGTTGCACCTTGATTATTACATCTAATCAAGTTCAATTTTATAAGATGAATGTTGAACTGATCGGCCATCAGAGACATAGAATTGGGTCTTATGGCTGTAAGACCCATTTGTTTGGTTAAGATAATAAGAGAAATAGGATGAAAGAGTTTGTTTGGCTCATCAGGGCACCCTCAATACAAAACGAAACACTACTCAATGCGGAGGATTCACCAATTATTATTTGGGATCTTTCGCTTGCTACACTGAAAGAACCTGTGATATCTCCTCGTTTTTATCATTGTTAAAGGCTCCTCTTATATCCCAAATGGTAACAATACATTGAAGAAAGGATTGGACTTATGAGGGGTATAAAGGCATCACACAGGTTATATAGGCATCACAAACTACATAAGTACGGGTTATATTTTCTCAATACCCCCCATAACAGTTTATACTGCTGAGCTAATCCTTTAAGAAATATGGCTTCAATAAGGTTATTCCTTCGCTAGTCCAGTTTCGAACCAATGAGAGAAGTCATTGAATAAGAGTTTGATCTTATCAGTCATATGCTATGAAACGGTTCGATATACAAACCGGAATGGATGCAATATTTGTGGCTTTTGGCAGCAAAATTTAAACTTTCTGGAAATATGTATTGCCTTGAAAAAATACCGATAATGGTTAAGGAGTAATATTTTTTTAGCTTAGACACAAAGCATTTTTTAGCTGACTGTATCTACGTACTAATATAGAATGGACTATGCAGGAAGTTCATTTCATGCCTTCAACAATCATCATCGGAGTCCGGTCAGATGGAGTTGATGTTTTTGATGTCACTTATCAGATCGAAACTTGGCAAGTACAACAATAACGATACCGATTACAACTATAAATCTATCTATGATGTTGATGTAGAAGCACAAATTTCTAAGCATCCGACCTATATCAAAATGGTGACTGACTGTGCGACAGCCAATCTACAAAAAATGATTTCAAGGCCTGACAGTAATTAATATCTTTGAAGGAAAATAAGCTGAGCTCTATAGATCTAACTTTGCAACTATGTCTTAGTCTGCGAACTACTCCTAGGTCCAATCAAATCAAACAATCAATTCAAATTACTATAGTACCGAAAGAGTTAAAAAAATTCGTTTACAATATAAAATCTGTTCCTCGATTCATGATAATGTGACATGAACTTTAGCTGTCTACATTTGGTAGCTCAAATTTTTTCCACATCACGGAACTGCATTAGTATGGATTTAAGACGATTAGTTCATGGTTTTAGTTTAGATGGGTGGTACTAAACGTGGTACTAGAATATTAAGGAGGTCGTGTCAAAAGAAAATGATTTGTTATGTCTTACTCCAACCCCACTAGCAACAATTTAGAAACCATAGCCATCTCCCAAGTTTTCGGCCAACACGGTTACTCAAATAACTTCCCTCATTGGCGTTTGGTTGACTATATATACTCATAAAGTTGGCCATCTTAATAGAGAATTTGTTGTACTGGTTATGCTTCGACAAGCATAATCACTAACTGGATGAAACCAAATTTTACAGTGAACAACTACATAATCGAAGGGAAAATTTGTTTACAGTTGATCATATAGACAATCAACCGATGAGATCACTAATCAGATCACTGATCTATCGAAAATAACAACCACGATACAACGTGTAAAAAGATGTCGAATTATACCAACCCCTAAGTCTTTCTGCCTTTCTTTACTTTCTGAAATAGTGATCTAGCCTTAATTTCTAATGGTTCCTATACCAACCTAAATCAAGAGTCTCAATGATTGGCTATTTTTCGGTCGGATATAGGAGAGTGTATGATAAGAAATTAAAGTAAATTACGAATATAATCATCAAACAATTGCCACTCGCAAATACATTTCCAATTTATAATTAATTTCCGATAGTGCCGAAAGAGTTAAAAAAAATCTGTTTACATACGATGAACATATCTCGAGCTCTATCGGTCTAACTTCGCAACTACGTCTAGTCTGACTCCTAAGTCCAGCGTCCGCCTTTTTATATGGAAATAGTGATCTGTAACCTGCCCTTAATTTCTCGTGGTTCCTGTACCATTCGAAACCATGACTAGTCGAAGCAGTCTCAATTGGTTATTTTCGAGATGAGATATCAATAAAATTATGTTGTGTGATTGGAAGTTAAAAGTAAACATGATACAATCATCAGGCAATCAGAACAGTTAAATTGCGATAGTGCCGAAAGAGTTAAACATTTCTGTTTACAATATACGATGTACACATCTCGATTCATGATAATGTGAGGCATGAACTTTAGCTGCCTTCATTGGTAGGTGGAATGTTTAACTCATCATAGATATGGGTTTTGTTTATGGATCTTAATTCTAACAGTCACTGACTGCCCTAGTACGAATTATACATTCTAAATATCCGCATGCTATTGGGATTTAAGACATGTTTTTAGTTTAGGCGGGTGATACTAAAACGTCGAACTAGAATATTAGGGAGATCATGTCAGATGGAATTGATTTGTTATGTTTTACTCAAGGCCCAATTAGAAAACATAGATATCAAAATGATCCTGATTAGAGCAAGGCCTGATTATATTTTATACCTTCTGACACTCTCTCCCAAATTTTCAATACCACGATTCAATATACACGTTTTCTGCCAACACGGTAACTCAATTGTAACAACTTCTCTCATTAGAATTAAGCTGACTAAAAAGTTCCCCTTATCTAGGTACTGACAGTAACAACTACTGACAGAAACCAGGTACTGACAGTAACAACTACAGTGAACAACTGAATAATCGGGGGTAAAATTTGGTTAGACAACTATCAAGTCTATGTTCAGATAACGTCACTCATGATGAAAAACAACAACGATACAGATCTGGATGAGCACGTACCTTTAATTTTGTATGGTTCCTGTACCAACCAATGATTGGCTATGTTCCGGATGATATATCAATAATTGTGTTGTGTGATTGGAAATTAAAGTTAATTACGAATCCAATCATCAAACAATTGACCACCAACTCGCAAATCCATTTCCAATTTATAATTAATTTCCGATAGTGCTGAAAGAGTTAAAAAAAATCTGTTTACAATACGATGTACATATCTCGATGCATGAAGTATTCACTTCCGTTTTCGATCCATTAAAATTGAAAATTCCATTGCAGGGATAGCATGTACACATATGTACATATACATAGAGGTTTTGAGTGGCAAAAATAAATTTGCGGTTTTCATTTCAAAGTTGACGGGAGAGTTGCATTGAATTGAATAAAATTCATTGTGCAAATTTAATCAAAACTATAACGTTAAATAGAGTAGTTTTGTGTATAGTTGAATACGGAAATTGAGGTTTTTGTTGATTAAAAGCAGCACATATATACGTATGTACAATTAGATTAACGCTATATAAAAGTGCGGTAAGCATGTATTCGTCTATATACTCGTACATAGTACAATAAGGGGGACATAGTTTGGATTATAACATAATATTAAGGCAGGGAGTGCCGGACGTTACGACATTATCTCATAATATATCAGAATTGCATATAGGAACCCTCCTAAGTGTAATTGATAAAGAAGTTTTGTGTACTTTAGGATATGCTCGCGTATATGTACACACATATAATCCAAATATTTACTCTACTTATCTATAATTTAAACTACATATATATACCTACGCGCAACGATACCGTTATACATAATCAGAATAAATTCGCGTTTTTATTGTATAAATACCTACATATGTATAATGGCTATTGTACACTAATCAAACTCTAAGTACAAAATGTGGAATACAAAACCATAACCAATTTTGGGTGGGTATATAGTACATAAGTATATAGCTACATAAAACAATATTAAACGACATGAAGCCAAAAACTATTTCGAGAGTCGAATCAATAAATTTAGTATTTGGTATCTTATACATATATACATACTCGATATATATATATATGTAGACACAATGATATGTGCTCGATGCCGCATTAACGCTATGTAGTCAAATTACTAATTTTTTTAATTAGTGTGTTTGATTTTTATTAATCGAAACAATTATATACACGGTACACACGCAATTAGCATTATACCACCACCACCCCATCGAAACGCATTATAAATTCCTACCCACACATAACTAGACATATATCGTATACTTGTATAGATCAATTAAAGCAAAAAAAACTACTCATTAATTCAATCATCTTCGTTTATCGTCGTACACTGTATATACAAACACATATACACGCGACTGTTTACACATACACACACACCCAAAGTTTTAACCTTAATTGATCTTAATCATCGTAAAGGAAAAAACTAAAGTTTTAATTCGGAGACGCGATGAAGATGTCGAGAAGGCATTCAACATATTTGCGATTAGCTCCAACAACGCGACATCTAGTGTCGCATTTGAAATCAAAAATGTTTTGTAGGGTAAGTTCAAAGGGCGCGATTTTAATTGAAGATTTTTTTGTTACTCTCCAGAGTTCATTTTTATAAAAGAGGTCATCGTTTTGTATTGTATGTACACATAAGTGTTTTGGGTTGGATTTAAATGGATATACGTTTGACGATGTTGTGTCTGACGTTTTTATATTAAGATCGATCGTTATAACTATTTCTACAGGGTGTTTTTTTGAGGTTCAAAACTTTGAGTTGGCAACACTGCTTTATACACTGGTCTAGTTGCTTTTTGTTTAGTTTGGTTTGACCGTTCATCATGGACAGACTTACTTCAGAGCAACGCTGGCAAATTGTTGAAATTATTTATAAAAATAATGGTTCTGTTCGTCAAACTTATCGTGCACTTCGTCCTTTTTATGGCGTACATAATCTTCCTTCAGAGTGGCTTATTCGAATAACAATAGATCGTTTTTGGACCACGTTTACTCTTAATGATAATGTGCACTGAAGAAACTGTATTCGCTGTACAGTAAAGCATTGAAAAAGATTCAAATCAATCAATTCGTCGCCGTTCTCAGCAACTGATGTTGTGTCCTTCTACTTTATGGAAGATTTTACGGAAGGATCTTGGCTATAAAGTCTTGAAGATTCAACTTGTGCAGGAATTAAATTCCCCGATGTTGAATTTCCATTTTGTTCTCCGATGGAGCCCCGTTTTTGGTTGAATGGGTACGTAAATATGCAGAATGGCTGCATTTGAAGTGAGGAAAATCCACAAGCTTTTGTCGAAACACCATTACATGCACAGAAAATTACTGTTTGGTGCACTTTATGGACCGGTGTAACCATTGTTCCAGATGTCTTCAAAAATGATGATGGTCAGAATGTACTGTCAATTGTGAGCAGTATATAGGGACATGTTTAGAAATTTTTTCGTACCTCGATTAGCTGGCATTAATCTTGCTGACATGTGGTGACACATGCCACACAGCGTGCGCCACAATTGATTTACTCAAACAAACTTTTGATGAAAGACTTGTCGTGAACGATTTTATCAGGCTCGGTTTAATTACAGGACCAGCTTTTCATACTGCTGTACGTTATACTTAAAGGTGTCTCTCGGTTCAACTTACACTTTTTTTGATTTTATGCACGAAATTAGAATTTACATTAAATCTTGTCACACTATCTTGATTGTTTTCATCTTGATCATCATAACCGTAGTTCAAATCAATTTGTTGTTGCTGGTGGAGATTTTAGTGATATTGCTGATGTTGGGCTTGACGATTTAGCAACTGCGAAGTGGTAATTGTTGTTGTTGCAACTTTTGTTGGCTAGTTACCTAACGATTGATGAGTATACGATCAGATGACTAAACTGGTCTGAAAATGAAAAACATTGGTGGAGGCGGTGTAGGTCCTATTTTATAAACTTGAGTCGGAATGGGTAACTCACATCTAAAATAAAAAATAAAAAAAGATTATATGCTATCATGGTGATCACTATACTTGAAGTTTACCCATTCCTCCACCATAATTGAATCTCGATACCCTGTTATCAAGTCTTGATTTGAATCCAGATCTCGAATTGTCAATTAAGTTCTCTGCGTGTTCTATATTTGAGGATACGCATCACAACCGGTAACAAATATGGAAATATTGATCCATTATCGAACGGCAGTTGACGCCTGTTAAGTATGGTGAATTCTATAACTTTCTGAAGATACTACGCGAATTGAGACGCTATTTACCTCTAAAAATACAAAACTGTTCTCCAAAAAGTTTGTTTTACAAGAAATACATTTCGCTTTCCAGATCTTGAAATTTTCGTTATGTTTTTATTTATTTATCAGATCTTAACAGAAGAATCGTGTTGCATACTTTATATCTAATCTCTCTGACCTGTCGAAATTGTCCATCGTATAAATCCTCGCTATGACTATCGGTTGATTACCGCAGTGATTCGGGAATGCGGATGTGCATTCTTCTGGATTGTAACTTAAAGTAACTAAGAGGCAGAAAGAATATTGGAACTGGTAGTAAGCAGTTCATTCAGGAACATGGTGGCTCGATACATATCACTATGTCATATGGTTTTATGTCAGAAACAATAACTATACAACTAACTTCTGAGTTCACAAGCAAGTTGGCACAGGCAATTTGCTTAAGTCATTGGCTCCATCCGCTATTGCAACGTACTGGTTTAGTTGTATTAATTTGGTTTTTGGATCCTTTCTCTGAACTGGATTAAATCGTGCTTGAGTAACCACACTCAATCTAATGAAATTGCAAACAAAATTTCTCAGTTAATTTCAGCCACCATCAAATCGACCTAAACATTTTCAGAACCGTGGATAACACCAGCGATGCTTACAAACGCAACTTGATATAGCCAACCTAGTGACTTTGCGCACTTTATCTGTTAACTTAACCTGAAAAAACGATTGGCCGTACGACGACCACGACTAACCATATTATCTTCCTGTAAAACAATTGCCACCATATTTAACGAAGGTCTTGCGGGAAAACATATATTTCATCGTGTTGGAGAGTGCAGATAATGATACAAGAAATATATTCCATCAAACAAGAAATAAATCCAATCAGCAAAACTAGTACCCTACAGCTACTACTAGTGTGCTCGGCTCCCAGGAGAAGACTAGGAAACATAAATTACTGATGAAATGTGGAAGAAAATCGAAGAATATTGCAATTTATACTCCTATGCCACTAGGATACAAATAGAAAGCAATTATCGCTGAAAATACATAGAAGACATACACTACAGTAATGTGTAAGAAAGGTCACTGGAAATAACTAAATAAATGGAAAGAATACTTTGAGAATACCTGCACAAGGCAACCGGATTACAAAGATTCAGATGGCAACTATAACAAAACTTTCAACACTCATCCACTAACGGAGCTGAAAGTTAGAACTGTAATCCAGAAGCTAAAAAAAGGTTAAGCTAATATACCACCTGAACTATTTAAATAGTTGCTACACATTGCTCTTTTGGTATTCTTACACCACTATTAGTTGAAGTATGGAGTACCCGAAAAATGTCGGTGAAATGGAAAGAGGATTTAACCATCACAATTCCCAAAGAAAGGTGATCTAAGAACATGCAAGATCTGGAGAGGTATCTCACTTCTCAACAGCACAATAGACATATTAGCGATGATAATCCTTGAAGGAGTTGGATTTGGACCAGGAAGGAGCTGTACAGATCATATAACTTCACCGCTATATCTAAAGTTACTCTTCGTCGATTTCGATTGTGCGTTTGTCTCCAGACGAAACGTTATCTGTAATCCGATGTGTTATCCGATAACGCATATAAAATGGGCACAACCGAAGAAAATAATTTAGTTAACCAAAGAGATATGTCGGGATGTAGGAAACAAAGTTCAATACAAACGAAAACAAAGTGTAAAACTCTTCAACTCACGAGGAGTGTTTTATCTCCGCTAAAATAATATTCAATAGGGACCACTAACGCGGCAAAAATTACAGAATGGAGCAAAAATTACAGAAGCGTCAGACTACGCATAGGAAGTGGGTCTAAACCTCAGCAATACGAACAATAACCCTAATCAGCATCAATAATATCTTGGTTGTACTGTAGCAGGGAAGTAGAAATTTCGGAACAAAGCTATAAATACGTTCAACAGAAAAACCAGCTGTTCAATATGTGTGTAAAATAAATTCTGCTGTATGGGTGTAAAACATGCAAATACACAGAAGATCATACAAAAAAGAATAAAACGCTTCTGGCCAGATAAGATCAATCCTGATGTGGCAAGTCACACACTGAGAAATATCCCGAATAACGAAACACGAATATCATTGGAATGGAATAAAGCAGGAAAGATGAAAGTTGGAAGACCCGTAATGAGCAGGAAGAGAATGGTATCATTTGCAGAAGAGAAAGAAATTGGTAAAACAGTGTGGTCGTCTAGTGGGTGCCTTAAAAGCTCAACTGGAAATAAAGGAGAAAATATATTTTGTTTAGCGAAATTTTCCCTGTATTGATTGTCCTATCATGAATGTAAATTTTACTCCAGTCCAACAGGTATGCATTATGAAATGTAATTATGATACGCACGATTCCCGCGTGGTTAAGACAAAACTTCGACCGACAGTCACAATCTAGCTCTATCTTACATATTCAGCCTCAAATCGTCTAAAATCATTGTAAAATGTCACCTCTAAACAAGAGGAAAATTTCAGTTTTCTATTTAGCCCATTCCGATGCAAGAAACAATATGAATTATATAAACTCAACAATTTTTCATTTCGCCCACCTTCACAATTTTTATACCATTTTCCCAAAAAAAAAAAAAAGAAAAAGAAAAGCACTTTTCCACATACAATAATGGTTATCCATTTTAATTCTGTATTCTTCTTCGACGAGTCGATTCCAATGCGTGCGCATACATTTCCACAAAACAAAAAAAAAGTGTGTTTTCGGCTCGTCGCCGATTTTCTTTTTCATTTGTTTTCTATCTACTTTTTACTATACAGAGCCGAGTGAACCGAACCCGAATAGATCGCACTATTCAGTATTCCCCCGGTTATCGAAAATGTGAAGACAAAAAAAAAGTAAATAATCTCATGAACTCTTGTTAGCTGCTGCTGAAAAAAATTTCAGTTTTTCCATTGAGCTTTTTTAGGGCGGCACCTAAGAAGAAAAATTGGGAAAAAAAAATTAATAATTTTAATTTAATTTTGAAAAACAAAAACAAATTTAAAATTGGATTTTCCTGCATTAAATCAATTTGGATGTTTGGATAAAATTTCGGAAAACTTTTTTTGTTTAGTTTTTATAATTTATAGTTTTCTCGAGTGATACAAAAAAATTAAGCTTTTTGTGATTGTAAATTAAATTTAAAAAAAAAAAAAAAAAAAAAATGGTGTGTTGGAGAATTGCAAAGTGAAAATTTGTTGTTGTAGTGTGTAGATGTGTGTAAGATACACATATAGTTAATCATATCGGGCGCTGTACATGTATATATGGAAAATTGCGTGAAAATTTTATAGATTTTTCCCTAGTGTTTGTGTTTGTGTACCAAAGAAAAAACTTTTTTATGTTAAAAAGAGAGGAAGTGTGTTTGATACAGAAATAAATAAAAAAAAAATTTTTTTTTTGTGTGTAATGGCGGAAAATTTTTTGTGATAATAATTTTGTAAATTTTTCCACGATTAGATGAAAATAAAAAATGAAAATTATTTGATAAGAAAATACATTTATAAAACGTAAAGTTATAAATAAAATCGGCCGCGATATATGTGCCAGTGCACCTCGATTTTGTTTTTGGGGGAAAAATCGCGGAAAATTTAATTTAGTTGTGCGTAATTTATTATAAAATAAATAAAGTGTTTTGTATATATAATTAAACAAAAATTAAGTGTTTCGTGTTAATTTTTTCCAAAAACAAATAAAAAATCGATCTGGATGCCGAATCGAGATGAAAAATTAATTTCGAAACAAAGAATTTATTTTTTTTATGAGAGAGTTTTTCCTAAACATTTTCCTTCTAAAAATAGAAATCGATTTTATTGAGTTTTTCTGTGTGTGTGTGTGTGTGTGTTTGTGTGTAATATATATGTGTGTGTGTGAGTGTATTTGTAAATACAACATAATTTTCTAAATTACTTTTACCGCAGAGTGACGTGACACATACATACATACATATACATAGATATATGCGAGGAAATTTTTTTATTATCATGCAACAGGGTTTTTCCATACAATAAAAAATTCCATTTTGGAAAAAACAAAAAAAAAGTAAAATAAAACTTTTGAAGGAAATTCAACAAATTGTCGTGCGACAGTAGTTTTTCACTTTGACATCGAAACATTTTTTTTTGTAAACGGATGAAAATGGGAAAACAAGAAATTAGCTTTTTTATAATTTAATTTTTTTTCCTGATTTGGATGGAAAATTAAAAATGGCGGAACGTTGACTTTTTGACATTTTCTAAATGGTTGTTTCGATTAGGTCGACCGTCAACGATATGAATGAACACTATATATAGTTTTTAACCTGTTGGTGGTCTATATACAACATATATATAGTTTTTTATGGTACACGTCTGGAAAATTTGAATTTTCCATACACAAAACCAAGTATAAATTATATTATTAATTTCGAGTTTTCCAGTTGGATAATGTTTTCGGTTTTTCGTTTGATTTTACATTTTTTGTTAGCATACATCCATAAAATATGTACCATATGGTGGAATTATTCCGCCGAACAAGGTCATTCGGTTATGGTGGAAATTATTAATTAATATTTGTCGATTAATTTCGATTTGCTAACCTATGTCTGACCTACATATAAAACTGCCGAAAACTGCATATTGGTACAGTATTCGATTTAATCGACGAGATTCCAAATAACAGTCTGATACATAAAACTTAATTTAAATTTAAGTCACGTAACATGACTTTTAATTGTCGAAGACAGAATGTCAAAAAATAAATATTTTTTTGAATACAATAAATTTATTTAAATTAAATTTTATTTTTGGAAGGAAGGAAAAAAGATTTCCATAAATTAAATACCTTTACTACCTATTGTCTTTTTAATTAAATTAAATTAATTATGTACATTATATATAGAGAAGTGTTACTGAATGTGTGTGTGATTAAAACTGAAGCATATAAATAATAATATATATACAGCATATTATTACGGACAGTTATACATATTTTATAATTAAATTAATAGAAGATAACAGTGTGTTTAAAAATTGATAACTTGGTGGCTATATAACCCCGTGCAGATTTTTTCAAAAAATCTATCAAAACGTTTTGTATAGAAGCAATACGTACAATGGGCTGCGCACAGTCAGCTGAAGAGCGTGCTGCAGCCGCACGAAGCAGACTTATCGAACGCAATTTGAAAGAGGATGGAATACAGGCGGCAAAGGATATTAAATTATTACTTCTTGGTAAGCGAATCGCGTTATCTATCTATCTATATACACAGTATTACCTGATTGATTAATTAAAGAATGATTGTGTAAAAAAAATATATTATATTCCCCTTCTCTTTCTCCCTATATTCTCATTTTTGACATTTCATTTACCTCGATTTTATATTTTCATTCATAATATATATAATATACATATACATATGCCACGCCCAATCTCGATATATTATTTTCTCTTTCGTATTTGTTGTGCTGTCTTCTTCGTTTGATTAAATCATTACGATATGACATTATCTTCATGAATAAATCAATCAAAATCATTTTTTTCCCGTTGCTTGATCTATCTGTATAGTTTTATCTGTGGTTTGACTATATAGAGACGGAAATGGTGCGCGTAACATAGTGTAAGAGTTACTGGCGGTGATAAATCATAGTTTATTAAATATAAAAGATTTTTTTTTTGATTTTATTTATAGAAAAAAAATTGTTGTGTTAACTCTTTCGATTCGGAAAATTGTCTCTATGTTCCTCAAAGCCTATGTGGTGTCAACGTACCTAAAGTGTTTAGACATTTTGTACATGATAATGATCAACGTGGCATAATAATATTTACATTGGGAAATTTTTCGTGATGTTTCATCGTCTTCTTATTACTTGCGGCTTGTTCTTTAGGAAAATATAGATATCATCTTGTATAAACATAGTATATATATAGAGTGAGTGTGGAATGAGGGAATCGGTAATCATCTATATAATTTATTTTGTTTTATTGTGTAACGATTTTATACGTGCGGTTTTGGAACACGAGACGAGGGATATATGGCAAAATTACGACATGCGGATATATCTACACATGCAACCAACCCAAATTTAGAACGTTCACAGTTTTAAGTACACTAAAATTGAGAAATCATCATTTTATTTAGATTAAATTTTCTTCGATCTCTTAATTATAAATTAAACACATAAAAGTTACTTATAGACGAGAAATTATTGAACGAAAAATCTTTAAATATTATAACGCGGCTGAAGAATGTTTATATTATCCCGCGAGATAAATTGAAATGAAAATAATAAGATCGCATTTATAACAGATCTTAATGATACATTAGTGTTGTTGGAATCCAGACGCACATTAGTAATTATATATCGTTTAATCCGGGTATATGATGTGCCCCTCGTAGCTCGAGCTTGTTCGATATCTTATAACGAAACTCAATATATGGGTTGTGACGTCATAAACCGCAAGATATGGTATACAAAAAACAGATTGTTAAACCGGAAGTATTCATCGGTTAGCTACTATTTGGGATAGACGGTGATGGGGTTCATCGAACGTACACGTCTTGCATAAATTATGTACCCTATATATACGACACACGTATCGCATATACCACTCGAATATTTTTTAATTAGACTGTGTGTGCGTGTGTGATTGTCTCACATAAAAATCGAAATGTTATACAAATTGGGAAGTATGAGGCGATTAAATTATTTTGTTCAAAATTTAATTTCTTATTGGCAAAATGTGATCAGAATCCTAATTATTTCATGTATACAGTGCGAGAGGTGTATGTATATAACAGTTTTTTGTGACAATACATATGTGACCATGACCTTATAGTGTCGTTTAATTATTTATTATATTCTTTATAAACTAATTAAGATTTTTATTTTCTTTTTAATTGGAATAATAATTTATTAATTGTGGTTTTTGTTTTCTTATCTGTGGTTTTGCAGGCGCTGGAGAATCAGGGAAAAGCACAATTGTAAAACAGATGAAGTAAGTATTGAATTATTATAAATTATTTAATGTATTTGCGTTTTATAAATCTGTCTCAAAGTTACCCAAAAATCGAAATGTCATCCATAGTGGGTGTAGGTTCCACTCGTGTGATAAAATTACTTACTTTTATCTCTGAAAAAATTAAGCTCTGTTTTAGGTATCTATATGAGCTTTACAGATAGGAACATTTTACTTGGCAAGTAAGCTCAAACATCTTTACACAAGAACGGTAAATAATTAAAGAAGATTTAACCTTTATTCACTGTTACAGTGAAAAAGATCATCCCAAACAATGATCCTTCAGGACATACGGTCTTCTTGTCAACATAAATAATTTAAATGTCAACACTTATGGTAAACAAGCAACCCAGAGACAAATAGAACAGCATTTATAGAAATTAGTTCTCCATTCGACTTAGTTGACATTAGAAAATACTGATCACTTTAGTGAGCTTTAGTATTATTTTACAATAGTCAGCATCAACAATTAATGAAAATCAGAGACGATGGTGCTTTGGACGATATACCAGCATTTTGGTTAAACAACTATATCTAGCAATTGGCTACATCTATATACATATGTCTAATCTTCACTACTTCATATTTTGGTTTAGGTTGCCAAGGCACGCCAACAGAGTGAATCCATTCTGAAAAGCCGACCATAGCAAAGCTTAGCTAATTTAAGTACTACTAATGCCGATTTATACTGGATAAAGAATGACAATTATGTTATAATCCTTAGTATAGTACTTTACCTCCATATTAACTGTTTACTAGATTAGGTTTTGGATCTTATCTTCCCAACTAAAAACTAGAACAATAGATTTTCTGCTCTTTTTTCAACTCAATGGTCCAAACTTCGAGATCTCTACAGCTAATCTGCTTGTTCTTGAAATTTAGTATATCCTTTTTTTGGCAGTCCTCCACTATAAAGTCGTACTTCCTTATGAGCAAATATGCTGTTTGTAATGAATAAACGTAGTAAAAATGTGTCAACTTAATTTGGCCATTAATTGGCTCTGAAAGTTATAAAAGGTCGTTCCCTGACCCGACAATTAGAGAAAGTTCTTGGTATTTGGTGGAACATACGATCTAACTTTAAGTCAAGCTGTGGTGTTGAAAAGACTACATCCTTAATGACTGGTTAATCCAGCACCTAATATCTGTCAATCAATGTCACCCGGAGTTCACTCATATTATATCCTTCAAAGTAATTAAATGTCTTGTAAATGTAGATCGAATGAAACGAGATCTTCTAAAAGTTATTTAACGCAAATTATTATTCTTTAAACTATTACATTATAGAATTAAAGACTTTGATATCGTAGGTCGGCTGATAATCTCAAGAATACTATTTTTATATTGAAGATTGGAGTGATTGCAATGTTGCTTCACTAATCTCGATGTAGTGGCATCTCAATCTTGATATACCCTTTGTGAACTCCCGAATATACCCTTTGTTTTTTGTGACAGTTAAAGTGTCCTTTTATTACACTACCATCGCTTAAATCATCGGTCAAATCCTAGGCAAAAAGTTTATGAAGTGATCATGAGTACCCCATGATGGGCGCCAAAAGTTAATCATTTCTGTACCTAGTTAGACTTAATAGAAATTGTATTCCAATTGTTTTCACTATCGTATGCAGAGTTGCCAAAAACAGTTGTATACATCGTTGTTGATTATATGTATTTTCACAACAATGTCATTGTACCGCGTGCACTCACATTCAACCTGAATTTCCCAGAATTATTAGCATTTCGCTATGTTGTAAAGACATTATACTGTTGAAAAGAATGGGAAAATATATCGAATAAGAACAAGACAAACGAGGTATATATAAATAATTACATCCCAATTAATTAAATTCGTCTCATCCACGTCATATATTGCACGCACACAAATAAACAATCGTAAACCCACGCAATTATATATTATATTTATTAATGTACATACATTAAAAATTACATTAAACGTCGCGCCATTCGAACACACCATCATCATATCCATCAAACATTTATAATAAATAATTGTACAAACGATCATCGCGGTCTAAATTTGTATCGATATCTGGTCAAAAATCAAACGTATTTGAAAATATGTATACACATACACACACACACACACGCACGCACACATAAATAAGAAATAGACAAAATATCGTAAATAATTTAATTGTATGTTTTGACAACATCGTGACAACATACATCATTATACAAAGTCACAAAGTAGTTAGTTCACAAGGCGGCTCTAATAATAGTAGTACATAAATTAGTCGTCTGTCATCGTATATATAGAATATATATTGGATGAGGGATGCGCGCGCTGCGTGTGTGCCGAAAATGATATATGTGTTTTTGTATAGCAAAACAAAAAAAAAACAAATGAATTGATTGAATGAAAATTAAGTTGAGGAGAAAATGAAGAAAATTCGTGTATGTACATATGTATACGCTTGTTGGGAAATTTGTCAACCATAATGTTTTAATTGACGCGAAAAATTGTATTTTCGTCCATGATAGAGGGAAATTATTTTATTATTCGATTGACGTGAAGTGGCGTTTACTTCAAATCTTAAAAACTATAGTGATAGTTTATTCCCCTCATCATACCCCAAAAAAAATTCTGAAGTATATATACATACATACACCCCTTATCAATTTTATTGTATCCATGTATGTATTATAAACTTAAATTGCCAAAATAAAACTGTCAAAATCGATTAATTTACATTTCTCTTTATATATTTTATTTTCATTTTCCATTTTTAATGGGAAAAGTTGGGAAAATTTATTATCATTTATTGATTAAAAGTTTTCCTCCAATTCTGTAATATATATATTGTATATTCACTGTGAAAAGCTAATGTGCTGGAAGATATAAATCGCATAATAGATGGCGTAGTTCAACAAATCACTATTTCTACTGTAGATGGCGCCGAATATTTAAATTCCTATTTATTATGTCAACACAGGTGGAAAAGACATAGACAATTATTAATTATGATAATATAATAATAATTGCTACCTGCGTTACACCGCGCGATTTAATTATTCACAATCCGACTAATTAATTAATTATTCAAATTCGCGTTTGCACCATTATTTTATTATACACTGATTGTTTATATATGTATTATGTATAGTTGGTTAGTGTAATTATGGTTAATTATTTTATGACCGATATTTTTTTAATGTACGGTGTGTTTGGACTTTTGTTCCGCAGCGGCGCTTTCCTATATGGTATATACGTGTACCGCGAATATATAATCGTTTTAAACTACATACATTATACTAAAGGTCGTGAGTAGAATTTATGCAAATTGGTATGCTACTGTATTGGCTGCACTAAATTTCTATAAGTTTTGATCCACTCTCTGGGCAGCTTGTGTGCAATACTGTAATATATATAGAACAATAACCTACTTGCATGCCTTCCGTATGCTGCCGACCAAGATTGAAATTCCCAAGTCTTTCAATGTGGTATTTTCTAACAGGGAGAAGTGAAACCGGGTAGGGCTTTCATTGGAACTAGGATCTCTAATGCAAACTGGTCAAACATGGACTACCGATTTTCAAGCTTTTAAGAGAAATATCTACTAATAAAAGATTTTTTGGGAGGTTCCGTAAACCTGAAATGACGCCGAGAGTTTCTGGCTCGTGTCGGCGAACAACAATTTGTTGGACGCAATATTTTTAGAAGACCACATATTGCATAACGTTTGTAGTCAGCAAACCTAATAATAGTGCTTTAAGATAACACCTTAAGGCTGATGCGTCTCAGTTTTGATTCGATGGTGAAATCTAGAGATCTAGGGTTTATTAAAAGTACAAATATTACTTGAACTATTTTCCGCGGGACTCTGCAGATCATTGCCTACTAGTACCTTCTCTTATAATTATAATAATCTGATTATTCAACAGTGGTTTCATGAAACTTTGAAAGATCTCCCAAAACGTTAAAAGTCTACGAATTAGTTTGCATGAGATGTCCATATGAATTCACATAGACGTAGTTTATATGTAGCACAACAATATAGTTTCTTCTCGTAATAACCCTCTAGAAAATATTACATATTTTGGCTTCCATTATGAGAAGAAGCTTCATAATAGGAGAGAAGTATAGGTCGAACCCTTAAGATTTTTTATATTTTTGAGATTGGCTTCAAACATTCGCATGATTGAAAGGAAGTCAGTGTTTAAATCACTGTTATCCACAATTATTTCCTTTGCTACCAGTAAGTACCTTATCGAATTATGGTGGCTCCAATATCAAATAACCACTTACAGTGTTATTGTACTTAATAGCGTTTGGATCGGGAAGTGAAGTCTTAATATCCAATCCGAAAAAACAATGATATGGCTGTGAATGTATTTAATGCTTCAGGTGAATCGAATAGCGTGATGGGTCATTTTTATGCTTAAACAGAATATGATAAACTCGAGAAAGTAATCCATATTATTGCGAGTCTTAAACAAAAATTGTACCTAGGCAATGACTTTTGGAGATTTTTGATATCCAACTCATTACAAAACACCTGCCAATAATTGTTTAAAGCACAATCTCTCTTGTAATCTATAAAGAACTCTGGATAACGTGGTTCCAAAGTTTCCTTCCTTTATTGAGCATGGTCTTGGTCGTACCCATTTATTCTCTCATTATATTGGCGCGCATAGTGTACCCCAGTGACATTAGCCTGAAAGTCACCCTGGAAGATCCAAATGTTCTTAGATGGCCGAAAACTGAACGTGATGCCAATCACGAATGCGTATCCGTTTCCTATAATTCACAGACTCTTGAGCCGATTGAAACAGACTAGATACATCTTAAGAATTAATTTGGAAGATGCATTTTGGCAGATCCCTCAATATCATGCCTTAAACAATAAGCGGCCGGTGCTGTTCGAATTGTTTCTTAAATATCAAAAGCTATTTTGGGAACGATTTGGATATATAAAAGCCTTCAATATTGTGGTATTGTAGTTTCCTTATCAATTTCATGATAAGAAAATAAACTTTAGTTTTATCTGGATTGTGTCTGTTGTGTAGTATGAATCATTCAAATGAAATTTTTGGTTTATATATATAACATTCACCGGATGTATATAGACTATGTATATGGATGTGTAGGGGTGTCGAACAGTTGAATTATTTATGTAAATTTTCAAATTGCATGCTTAAAATGTCAAATATTTCATTACTTCAGGCAAAAATGTTTTGCATAGATGTATGTACGTATATTGTTATCCTCCCTGATATGTCTGCTCTAAAGTTTACGATGCGCTCACCAACGGTACAGTTGAGTAAAACCAAATCAAAAACGACGAAATTGGAAGTGTTTCTTGTGTTGCCGAAATTAATTCAAAGATCCTCTAACAGAGGGAATCAAATTTCAAGATCACATTGGGACTCATCGAGATATAGAAGAGTAAATAGAGATTCTAAACTTAACGTGCTTGACATTTAAAGAGTGAAAGACTTGTCACCAGTAGGTTAAGACCAACATGTTTGTTGAGTTCAGTCAATAAGTGGCCACAGACTACCTGAAAATCCATAGGGCTATCTAGTCACTTGTCGACTTAGAGCATGTGTTGATATGTTGCTAGAGCTAGTTCTTTGCTTTGTGTGATTGGAACGATGGACACAGGAGTGTTCAAAAAAGTAAATATTCAGAAGATTTAATGGTTACCTAAATTAAGCTCCAATCGAAGTGCACAGTGAAAAGTGTTTTAAATCAAACTCATTAACTGACTTAGGTTAGCACTAGCCCATAGTAGCATTTTATATATAAGCTTCGGATAACAGATATTGATGATAGGTAACCCCTTCAAAGTATGTTGAAAAAATACCGAGACACTGAAATTTTGTTTAAAAACGGCACCACATCCACTGAGACCAGAGTGCGCATTTATCAATTCACTCTCGTTCATTGAGTAGTTCATTTTGGGTATACGCTTCTTGGGTCACATGGTTTTCTTTCGTTCATGCTGAGCACTGCACTATTCCGTATATATTGGTTTGAATACCACTGTGTTGGATTTCAAATAGTTTGCTTTTATTTGGAACACCGCTAACCTGAATTCCTCGACCCCAAATTGCTTATCCGTCGTCAAACATAAGTATTTCCAAACGAAATATATGCAGGGTTCTATATTTAGTTCTGAGACTCTATCAAAAGCGTCCCAGAGTATGAACTCATTAGGCCATTCAACATAGGGTATTTTAATAACTTAGAATTTTAGCGATTCAGATTAAGCACCACGGCAGTCACAGCTTAAATTAGGATGCTCTAAAGCTAAAAATTGTAATACATAACAATCATGCATTATTAGGTTGCACAAAGTTAAATAGGCCTGCAAAAATCCCGAGAAACAATTAAATTTTCAATCGGACTTACTTTTAACTCTTTATCATTTACAAATATGTGCTGAAAATTTTTTTTCAGTACAATCTCATTGTACCACATGTTCAACCTCTTATACGAAATAAAGAAGATTAATGACGTCCTTTTGAAACCTTCAGTTTGGTTAGATCCAGATAAGAATAAGCGGCGAGATAGTGCTGTATTGATATCTTTTGCGCTTTGCTTTTTGTAAAGCTCGGTCTGGTCAAATACTCATACCAATCAGGCATATGCCGAATTTTGCCATTATTACGCTACAAATCTGTCTAGTTATATTATAGGTCAATAGATAAAATTTGACAAAAAGTTTACTGATTCAGTTCAAAAGCTAGTATGGTTATTCATAGTTCAAAACTATATTGCAAAACTTTGTACGAGTAAAGTAATCTTAATGTTACTCATCAAATGTCAACTTATGTACATCAGATATAGGACATCGTAAACCTACACAACAATTCCTTAATTAATCCTTTTATATTGACGCCCGCACGATACAAAAGTTGCAGCTGTATGATAGACATTTTGATAATAATTTTTAGCTTATCCGCATGTTCGGTAGAACACCCACACGCATTGCTATTCGAAATAGAAAATCAATAAAGAATATTGTATATAAGAGTGTATCTGTATGGTTTACGACTACTGTTTGTGTATATAAGTAAGTTAAATCGACGTTAAGATTACAAATTTGTTGGAATATTCTGGAACAGGGCCGAGGTGATTTACAATTTAGCAAAATGTTTCGATAACAATTCAGCTACTGATTCATAATAGTTAATACAAAAAAATACTTTGTAGGTTGGGGTCTTATCTTAGACTTAAAATCGAAATAACTATAAACTCGCAATTGTACAAATGCAATATAATTGCATAAAATATTGTCAACCGAATGACAAAAATATATGTTATTTGTATTTTCTATTTATGTTCGCGACATGCAAATAATATGTCGCTACGATTTATTACCAATTCGCGGAATTTCTATAAACAGTAATGTCTACCAAACTAAAATGTCGCGAACTAGTTTTTTTTTACCGCATACACAAAATGTATCGTGCATGCGATTGTCATTATCACCCACTTCTCCCATAATTATATCGATATATCGATTACACGTAGTATAGATTCAGGGGTAAAATTGTCTTGTGGTCAGTTTTTTATGCGGTCATTAATAAAACCTAACTTTTTTTTTGTATTTGTCTTTTACAGAATTATTCACGAAAGCGGTTTCACATCCGAAGATTTTAAACAATATCGACCGGTTGTCTATAGCAACACAATACAATCACTAGTTGCAATATTAAGGGCGATGCCAAATTTAAACATACAATTTGGCAATAACGAGCGAGAGGTAAGTCATAAAGATGTGCGTACAACTCCTGCTAAGTATACTTACTAATTATTACTAATTTTTATTTTATTTACTAAATATTTTCGTTCATATATGATGTCACTTTTGATTAATTAGAATTACATATGGGTGTATGTATGTTTATGTGTTTGGTTTTAACAACAAATTTCATGATTATCCGCCGAGTGTATAACCGCGGGAATGTACATAATTCATAAAACATATGGGTTTGGGTTTTGGTTTAATTTGCTATAAAAAGATGACATAATTAGATTTGTGAGAAAAATGTCAATGTTATGGGAGCTGCGATTTAAACAAATTACACATGTGAATGGTTTCCCAGCATGACTGTAAGCAAGAATAATATAAGTTCAGCTTGATTTAGACTGAAGGGCAAACAAGGCGCCGTAAATCCTTCGTCGTCATCGGTGAGCTCTTGACATTGACATGATCGAACCAGTGTACTCGTCGTAAAATGTTGGGTTCATCAACCTGTTCAAGTCAGTAATAGCATCGGTTCGTGATATAGTAGACGTAGAAAACGAGTGTGTAATTGAAATTGTTAAAGAGAACCAGTTTGTGTTCGAGTTTATTGAGAAATGATAATACTCGAATTGTTCTATAAGACTTGTGATGAGGATAATCAAACAGGATCAGACCAACGATCGCCAAATCATCGGTGTTAATTGAACCAGTTAATAACAACTTCGAAGGGGATATCATATATCTCGATCGACAAAACAATTGTAGCAACAAGTGATGAAGCAGATGAAGTTACCAAGTGGTAACAGGGGAAGATTTTATTCAGGAAAGACGAAAACACCAACAACCGAATATTATTCCAAAAAGTGTTCGTTTCTGGTCCAGACTGAATGTTAACAAAGTTTCTAGGTACATACCCTCCCCTTGTCAAATTTACCTGTTATATTCAAAATACCAGAGCGTTTCATCAGATTTATGAATGTTAGGGCAGAGTGTGATAACCGATGTTTACTCCCGGAAAAGAGTTTACTTCATCAGACTGGTATAACTAACTCGAAAAAAGGAGAACGCCGAGAAGCACTTTTTGTTGCGTTTATTCCTTTACCAGATTATCACAAATGCCTCTACCCCAACAATTTTCATCATAGCATCGCAATGGCCAATATTAATATCATGTAAATAATAGGACTTTAGTGCACTGTGTAAAATCATCAATAAATATATTTTAGTGACTTATTTGGAGATACTCGAATTTTGGAGATATTCGGAAGGTAGCTTGGTACAAATCAAGTTTAAATATTAATCCTGTTTTCTCAACTTCGATTTCAATCAGGCAATAAGCATTTACTTGTTTTGTAATGTCTGGTGCAATAAGAGACCTGTGCAAAGAATATTGTTTTCCATCAGCTTCGTTACTGCTTTCCTTGATTTTTTTTTAAGTTTAATTTTAATTGGGTGCATGGCGGACTGTCATAGCTCCTTGTAACTGTCGGAGCTCCTGCACCCATCGTGTGATCCTTTAAGTTGATAGCTGACTTAAACTTGTGCATTTTATACTCCAATGGAAACTGAAAACTGTTGATTGACTTGTGTTGCTGATTTACAACATAAACGATCTTACAATATTTTCTCTCAAACAATTATTCAAAATCATCCGTTGTCAGTTGGAATTTTCTCACCAAAATTATTTCCGATTATTCATGAACTCTTATTGAATCTCTTTGTAACTTCGATTGCGGGTGGCACTGGCTATAATCTTAAAACTGATGTAGAATGGTCTGTATCCCGAAATCATATAGCTTCCTAATCACATGAAACGGTGCTTCTTGACTTGTTGCTAAGACTGAGAAATCACTTAATAATACATAGTTTATGGTAAGTTATTTTTTTTCAGGATTATTTATGACTACTTATGCTTGTGCCTTTTTGGGCATTGATCCCACTAATGTCAAGTGGATTGATTCTATGCTTAAGTTTGGCGTGAGAATGCTAATCGGTAAAGGTTAAAGTCGCCAAAGGTTAATTTCAGGTCGGATGTGTTTTAACCTGTGGTTTGAAACTTGTTGGCAGTTCTTATTACTATTCATCTTGATGATGATGTTCTAATAATCTAGGGAAAAAAATTTCGCCAATCTAGAAGACATTTTTTTAAATTCCTGAGGTATAAGCTGATGATAATTTGATTACGATTTGAATCAACTGTGTATCCTTATCTAAGAAAAAAATTAATAAAAACTTTACTGTAGAATGTTTTAAGCAACTCTTCTTATCGTAAGTCAAAACAGTTTGTTAGTGAACCCGACTTGAAGTTATTAACATTATGCACTGTCTGTAAAAACAAATGAGATTTGATGTCGATTTTTACTGATCATAGTCGCTTTAAAATTCCTCCCGCAAAGTAGTATTTTTCTGAAATAAATCATCTTCCAACAATTTAACAGTCTTCGAAAAAATATTTTTTATTTTAAAATATTGGGATGTTTAAATTTATCTAATTGGTGGAAATATGCCTTTCATTAAAGTGTTGCACATGGTCAGTACGATTAAATTATTCAAAACGTGTAGCGAGAGAGGTCTAGCTGGGATTGTTTAATAATTTAATAATCTAGTGAGACACTGCACCACCACAATATAAGCTATCAATCATACAATATACCAGGATCAGTAATTACTAAATAATGGAGAAATAGCATTCCCAGTTGATAATATTCAAATTTACTCAAGAACTGTCTCCCCAGTTGGCTAGCCATGTGATTCTTAAATGCATTAAGGGTCGCCGGGTGGTATTATTCCTAAAATAATTTCGGTAGCCGGCGTGTAAACCCTTCGCTATAATTTTATCCTCACAGTATTTAAAAATAAATCGGATGTAGCTTAATGGTTAAGAGAGTTTCTCATCACGCCGCAGTCTCGAGTTCGATTCCCGCCGTTGACCAAATTAACATGCAACCGGATGACATAAAAACGCGTTTATGTGTAATAACATTCGTTGGGCTGACCACCTACAATGTGCACCATTCGTTAACACTGGTTCGTAAGGTCTCAATTGAGACGCGGTAAGGGCCGTTTACGGCCTCTAAGCTATAGATTATTTATTTAAAAATAAATTTGAACGATGGCAACTAAATGAATTTGTTGCCATCAAATCCTTCAATAAATACTGAAGTTTCTTGAGAACTACACCGTCATCTTCGTTTAGTAAAACATATTGGTTAGGTTAGACCGTCTTTCTAACTTCATGTACGTAAAGTCGTTATTAATTTCACAACCTTCAATGGGTTCATTGAAAACTCGGATACAAGGCTATAGGTCAAAAAATTAGAATAATGTCTTGTTATAGAGATCTAGTGATTTCTTTTTAAATTTCACCATTAGCATAACTGTCATTCAGAAACTGAAAAATAAAATGGCCGCTGGTATCCTCGTTATTATATCCAAAAGAAAGGCCACCTAAGGTAATGCAAGAACTAAGGTATCATATTTCGACAGCACAATAAAAGTATTACGATGATAATCCTTTCAGTGAATATCCCAATCAATCAACCAATGAGCTATACAGATTTTATCAACACGACATGTATCATGATAGAACAGTCATACGAATGGACTTCACTACTGTACTTACTCATCGTAGACTTTAAACGTACATTTGACTCAATCAGTCGAAATTATTAGGAAGACACTTTGTGAAGCAAACAAAAGAAAGGGAAAATATCTTAATATGCATAATAAAGCAGGTACCATCCCTAGTAACGCTCGATAACATCATGCGCAAGCATCGATATTACATTCTCAAATAGTATTCAGTGGGGCCCACTAATGAGGCACAATGATCAGGACTACTCAGATGACATATCAGGACTATTCAGATGACTCAGATGATCAGGACTACTCAGATGTCTTATCAGGATTATTCAGATGACTCAGATGATCAGGACTACTCAGATGACTCAGATGACCTGCTTAGCTGTAGATATGCCAACATGCAGAGAAAATAACAAAAGCTGTCAGATCACCAAAATGAATTTGGTCTCAAATTTAACATTAGTTAAACCATAATCATAAGACTAACCATATGAGCAATAGTACGCTAATCACCATCAAAAGTAAGTAAATTGAAAAGATTGGGAAATTCTTATACTTCGTACATAATCGAAGTATACCATAGCGAAAAAATAGGGCACGGAAGAAAACATCAATCAACCCATCAACAAAGCCAGAAATATGTTCAACATGCCTCACAAGACTTGGAATGCAACCATCCTGTAGAGGAAAACAAAGTTACTTTTGTTCAATGCGTATATGTGGAATCAGGGCGCTATTATGAAAAATTCGATATCGAAATATTTCATAATAGACTCTCAGTTCTGCTGTATGGGTGTGAAACATACAAACAAAACTACAGGTGTTTGTAACAAATAACATCAAAAATGAGGAGCTTCTGCGACAGATAAATCACAACGATGTTTACCGAAACAGAACGATGCTTGCCGAAGCGAAAAAACTCTGTAAAACATAGAAAGCTGAAAATAATAGCCCAACTCCAAATATAGTCAGATGGTCTAGTGAAGTGTCGGTCCTTTCTCCAGTAATGTTACCAACTTCTGTCTATAATGACAAACGTAGAATGAGCTTCATTAGGATTTCACTTAGCAGTCTGTACCACCTTTTCTCGCAACCAGCCATTTCATAGGCGAGACACTTAGACAACTAAAAATATTATATGATGGTACTTCTAAAATCCATAATCATGAAAGGATCATGACTTAAACCGTAATTGCTACTTCAGATTGAAATCTCGATCAGCACCATTGACCATATTGGCATTCTAGTATTTTTGTAATCCATTTATTAAAGTTACGAACACAGAAGTGTTGTTTGATTTATGAGTCAATTTTTTTTGCTATATATGAGTGGTTTTTTTGTCTTATTTTTATTATGAGCAAGACTCAAATATTTCCAAATTCAATTTCATTAATGTCTTAGCTAATCTTATAGTTATTCTTATCAATTTGTATGGTTTGAATTTATTTGAAATGAAACTGTGTCTCATTTTTTTTTCATTACGCTTTTGACAATGACATCGAAATTATGTCGAAATCTTATAAAAATAAGAAAACGAGCCCAAACAGCATAAAAAACTTATTTAAATGTCGTCAGAGGTTTTCTCTAATTCAAATTCATTGTGTAGTTGTAGTACGATGGGAGCTGGGGAGGGAAACTTCAAACGAATAATATCGTAATTAAAAGTTATTGTGTAAGAAGACTTCTAAAGTGGTTTTTGTTGTATCACGACTTATACTGTTATGCTCAATTGACGCACGAGATGTAAAGTTTATTGCGCGATACCATCATGATCTTAAAGAGTGCAAGGTGTTATAATATAGCTGTCAAACCAACAGTTGGCCGAGAAGTTGATGCCGTGTGTCTCAGAGCTATATGTTGGTACATAGTGAAGATAACCCAACCAATGGAATCTAAACCAAACCGTGAAACCAGATTAATTACCCAATTTGTATCGAATTGCTCGTGTGGTGATTTTGAAAGAATGGGTTTGGGTTATCCAAGGCATATGATCGTATATCGATCTTCATCTAATTTCAGCATGTTGCAATCTGATGAAGTTGTCAATCAGATGAAGTGAACACTGTTTAGACAGTATTGAAAGTACGCTTTTCGAGGCCGCCCTGCCTCCTGGGTGTGGATAGATAAATCGTGAATAGTAGGCTGAGGTTTGAAGCGCGATTTTCCATTCATAAATTTATTTCGACAATCTTACAAATTTAGGCATATGCACGATATCAGTGTGTTGGATTTAGTGGCATCGAAACGAAAGAGATACTTGATCCATTCGACGCTCTCAATAGATACTATGCTTTCGCGGTTTATTGTAGATAAGATAGGTTAAAGAAAGAATTTCAGGGTATTTGCACGGATCTGAATGCTTCTGTAAAGATGAACCCGTTTTTCAGAAGGCAAACAGTACTCGATAGGTCAACGCTGTTGAGAACGATATGTCATCTTCTGGTTACATTGTGTATAGGACCCCCGTGGCAGGTTGTTTATACGATATGGGTCAATAATCCGATATATTTAAGTGACATCATATGTGCGATACTTGAGTTTTTTATCTCACTCTCGCATTTATGCTATTGTTAATGAAATCCCTTTCTTTTATATTCCAGAGTGACGCAAAAATGGTATTCGATGTTGTACAAAGGATGCATGACACAGAACCATTTTCTGAAGATTTATTAGCAGCTATGAAACGTTTATGGCAAGATTCTGGTGTACAAGAATGTTTCAGCCGTAGTAACGAATATCAATTAAATGATTCAGCAAAATAGTAAGTATACACACATTTAAGTTTAATTAAATTTATTAATTTTTCCTATCTAAATCACTTAATTATATATAATTAAAATTAATTCCACTCCCGGCCCTCATACGAATCATCGCATCTAATTAGCATATATTTATATATAAGTTTGGTATAACATTACATCATTAATCCGCCCGTTCTCGTAACCTAAATTTCAACGGCTGTTCGGGTATATAAGTTGGATTTACACGATACGTTAGCTTACCGTAATTGTACGAAACTTCATATTTGCGGAACATTTTCGACAATATAATAAGCATTTCTGCTTCGGCGAACCGTTTACCTAGACACGTTCGGCGTCCATATCCGAACGGTAGACTAACGAATGGATGGATTTTTTGTCCAACATGAGGACATTCGGACATATTTTTGATTTCGCCCCGTTTTAACCAACGTTCCGGATAGAATTTCTCTGGTTCGGGAAAGTATTCCTCTTCGTTCGAAACGACATAGTGTGGGAATATAACGTGTGTACCTTTCGGAATTGTGTATCCGGCTACGATGGCGTCCGACTGTAAACAACGTCCGTTTCCAATGACCACTGGATACATTCGTAATGTTTCTTTGATGCAGGCACGTAAATACGGTAGCTGATCTAGGGTGTTGACATCGACGGGCGAATCTTTTTCGGGAAGCGCCTGTTTTAGTTCTTTAAGCAGGAGGTTTTGCCTTTCGGGATTTTGGCTGAGTTGGTAGATGGTTGAGGTGACAGCAACAGATGTCTAAACATTATAAAACATCAGTATTTTATGACATAAATTGTATTCTTACAAAACTTACCGTATCGACGCCGACGAAGAACAAATCGAGCGCCATAACTGCCGCTATTTTTGGATTTCCCGTCTTTTGGATAATACGTTCTAGGATAGACATATCGGCATCCGATTTATTCATAATGTCGTCCATCGATTGTTTCTCCATCGCGATATTTATATGTTTCATGCACAGATCCTTAAAACTGTCAAGGGCGGCAATATATTTTTTGTAAGCTTTGGTTTTGTATATCCGCCACACGGGCATTCGTAATTCCACTTCGGCAATCGTCCAGAAAAATGTATTAATTGCATCGATAATTTTTTCAGATTCCGGTTCACCGGTAATACATCCAAGTCGGGTATCGAGTGAGACTCGGCCAATAGCTAAAACGATTCAAAAATTCTATAGTATATAAACTGAAGTGCAGACCAAACAATCCTCGACTTACATTCTAGAGCCCACTTATATAATTCTTTTAAAAAATCGTCAGGTAATTCATCATTGTGATCTCGGATTGTGTGTACTCGACTCATAAAATCGGTTGCAATTTCGTTAAGTGGACTAATATATTTACGAGCTGTCGACGGTTGCAGCATAACCTGTTGTACTTGGGCACGAAAACGATCCCAACGCTCGCCATGCACCCCAATAACACCGGCCGTATCGCCAAAGAAATCTTTTTGTAAATTTGATTTGTAGTGATGAAGCGATGGCATCGATGGCCGATGTGGAAGTACTTCCTCTTTTTTGAAAACGTTACGAATCTCATCGCCATCGAACACAAAAAGTAAGTCGGGATGTCCAATTATTCCGCCCACCTTGACTATTTTACCAAAATGCGTGCGCAAATCCCACATCATTTTATCGAGCTCGTCGATCTTGTATTGACCTAGCAAATAAATGAAAAACCGATTATTGACGCATTGAACTCAAATTTTGCAATTCAGTATGTGTTTGACTCAATTCGGTCTACTTTTGAACACCGAAATCGAAAGTTATTTTTTTTTTCATTTAAATTAAGTAATTGTACGGAATGCCGCGTACACAATGCATTATGAATACTTAATAAATTGCAAGTCCAAGGTTTTAATAGTCTTTTGTAGTCGATCAAGCATAGATCATACTATATATAGTTTTGAACTTTCCAAATATCCGCATAATAGGTTTGACCTGATTCCATTTAGTTTTGGACATGAATGGGTGTGGCGCTGTGTGTCAGGACAACAAAACTGAAAGTACATACATAGATAAATGTGATCGCGACTAAGTCGCGATTGTATCGCGATCACGCATGCTGCTAGTTAAAAATGTGGTCACTATCAATACCCGTTTAAATATTTTTAACTTTCTCGTATCTCACTATAAAACCTTACGATCATCTCCGTATATACATGTATACATCTATATAATCCAAAGTGAAATCATAATTACGTACGCGATCGCGATCGTATAATATTTTAAAACAATACAAGTGTTTTTTTTTTATATAAAACTAACTGAATCACGATTCTTGTGCATACAATTTTCTACTCCGGCAACCATAAAGCAACGATCACCATTAAGAATAATTGATATTTCCGATTGATCATGACAAATAAAGTTGTTGTAAGATCACAAGGTGTACGATCAATATTATACGATCTGCTTTCAGCGATAAACAATTTCCGTTACGTAACGATCGTATATATTGTACACACTCCTATATTTATTTTAATCGCGATCGTAAATGGAATTCAGAATGCACATAACATAATGTTTGATCACACGTTTTGTTTTGTTGATCTTCGTATTTATGCTTTTTAGTGTGTCAATAGAAAACGAAAATGATCGTTGAATTGTGATCGATCGTGTATATACACTTATAAGAAAATGATAGTGCGGCTTACTTACCAATTAACGGAGCAAAACGCCATGAATTTCCTAGTAGCGGCAGTCCTTTTGGTCCGGGTACCGACGAATAGGGTTTCGGTGTACCTTGAAACGAATCATTTTTGATTCGTTTATCGAAAATTTGTGGCGGAACGGCTGCTACTTCGTTCGGTAGAACATTGATCGCAGATGAAAATGTACTTCGTTTGACGATCGAGTCGGCAACTTTACGAGCGGCCGACATTCTAAAAAAATACAAAAACAAAAAATGATTATTATAAACTTTCTCTAAATGTGTATGCGTGACAAAAAATTCGTTGCGATATCGTATATATGAACTACTTGTTGTGTAAGTACACTCGTTAGAAACAAATGAAAACAAGGTCGCGAAAATTGTTTGAAACACAGTGCTTGTATTCATATTCGACCAACAAACCAATCGGCTTGTATTTACTCAAGCTGTTAGCATATACATAGGTATAGACATTAGCAAGTTACTAATGACATTGAATTAGAGTTTGTGTTTGGTTAAAGATGTTTGCTCTTTTGATGAATAGGAATGCGTTGCTAGTTTCTAAGTAGATTCGACAATTATGTTCTATGATAAGTGTTCTTTGTTTGTATTACGATGATGTGGATTAATTCTTAAACTCCAATCTCAAATGAGCTTCCTGATATACTTCTCCCGTATATACTCTGATCCAAAATTCGTTTGTTATTATCTAATATCTGTGAAAGACGGTAGCTTGGGCAAACAGCCTTGACTAACCTAATTAAATACCAATTTGTTTCGATTATACAAATTTTGGGTTCGGAACAATTACTTCCTACTTTGCATAAGGCCTTCAGCATAGTTATGTTAATATCCAGACACTCCTTTATAAAGCGGATTTGGATTGCACCTCAACAATTCATTCATGGTCGCACTACACTACAAGAAAGCTCTTTACTTATGCATATATAGACATAAGACATTGAAATAATCTTATTCATTTCTTCGATATGATTAACAACCACAAAATGTTTCTTTAAAATTTCTTAACATTTTTATTGTTGTATTCGTTTTCATAACTCTGGTATACGATCGATGAACAGTAAAACGAAAATCGAAATTACAAAATTTGATTAAATTTGAATATTTGATTTACTATTTGTATATACAACAGTAAAGCAGCGCACGCAAGTGCTTTCTTCAACATATTATTATTGTGTCTCGCGCTCGTGTAGGTGAACTAATACGAGTAATTAATCAAAATCACAATTTATTGTTAAATAATCGAAATTTTGTTTGTCATTAAAATTGAAGAAAGAGTCATAAACCACGATTTTGCGCGCAAGGTGGTGTTATATAACCTTACGTGGTACATTATGTCATGTAAACGAGTGTATGTGTATCAGAACGATTATCAATAAACCGTATGCGACCTTTATTGGTTTACATCGTAACTTTCTAAAAAGACACAAAACGCACGTTTATCATCTTTTGTATGTAACGCAATGTCTTGAGATCTAGAAAAACGTGCAGCATACAGTAAATATTTACCGTGTATTGCGCTCGAGACGATATTAGCATAAATATTTGTGATGATTACGTTAATGCAAATTATTAGCGATATTTGCGACTAGACGAAATTAATAGATAATAGTGAGAGTGAAATCAATCATTTGAAGCGTCAAGAGGGTGATCAAAATACAGGTTCGAAGAATCACTATTTATTGTCTCGGATTCTATGATTCAATGTTCGATCCGGTGATTATAGTTCTCCAACTAAATTTAAATTTCGAGTTCCATCCCGTGGAATTCCGTGTGGATCTAGAAACTGACACATAAAAATCTATAAATCACTAACTTATCACCCGGTCTGTTGGAGGATTTACTGTCACGTCAAAAATAAGTGGTTGTTTTGGATAACACAAGCCATATTTTTCCTAAATTAATCCCCAGATATTAGATGTAGCGATTAGTCGGCAAAAAGATAGATTCGACTTGTATATTTCAATTCGCAGTTACATGCGAAAAAACTGCTATCTTTCTAGGTTTTACGTATACATTTATTTTAAACCAATTCGTAATTGGTTTAAAACAATTAATAGACTACTTGTGCTTTCAGATAAATTGGTTTTAGAAAGATTTGATTATATACGAATTCATATTAGATCAATTGTCTTTTTAGAAAAATTGTAATTTTAGACCATTTGTCTTTAAAGGCAAGTTCACTTTAGCCTGATTATGCTTTTGAACAATTGAATTTAGCCTGAAAGTTTTACCAATCCTATCTATGAATGAGTTTTAGGCTTCGTTTTTTGGTTTAGACAAATTAATATTTTATACCAGTTTTATGTTAGATGTATTCTTTATAGACCTTTAGGCAGAGTGGTTAATTATAGATTTTTAGGCAGGTTTGGTGAATTATCCTTGTAGATTCCCTAAACACATCTTTCTTCAAAAAATTGATGTTAAACCAGTTGTTAATTTTAAACCAGAAATTTATACTTTTCGACAAATTGAGTTTAGACCAATTATCCTGACTCGATAAAATCGTTTTAGACCATTTGTTTAATTTAGGGAAATCGATGTTTGACCTTTTTTTAGACCAATTGAACTTTCAGATAAATTGGTTTAAAAATAATTTGACTATACAAATTCATATTAAACCAATTGTTCTTTAAGGCCAGTTAACTATAAATCAACCATCCATTCAAACTATTAACTTTAGTTCTTCTTTAGTTTTAAACAAATTAATGTTATACCAATAATCCTATCGATAAGTGAGTTTTAGACTTATTTTCTTAGTTTAGAAAACACTAATATTTGTAGTAGACAAATCCTTTATAGATCTATTCTTCTTTAGGGAGATTTATTTTAGAGAATTATGCTTGTAGATAAACTGTAATTAGATAAATTCTCTAAGTAGACTAATTGGATTTAGTCAGTCTAATCTTTGGCAAATTTAATTTTAAACCAATTGTCTTTTGGGCATATTGTAATTTTAGACCAATTTTAGACCTTTGAAAAATTGATACTAACTATCCTGATCATTTTGAAGATAAACTAATTGATAATTTTTAATGCTTTCGATAAATTAGTTTTAGACCAATTTTCCTTAGTTTAGACACATTGATTTTATACCAATTTTTGTTGTAGTTGAATTATATTTAGACCAATTCTCCTTGAGACAACTCTATTTTGATGAATTATCCTTGTTGGTAAACTGTAATTAGATCAATTCACCGAATAGACAAATTTGATTTTTAACCAAACTGTCGGTTTAGACCAATTAGCCATCTAGATAGATTTATTTGAGATTAATTTTCCGTTTGGAAAAATTAATTTAAGACCAATTATTCTTTTGAAAATAGTCATTTTAGACTATTCCTAAGGCTCTACAAATGGATTTTAGACCAACTATCGTTTCGAAACCCCTAAACTTTTTTTCAGATTAGTCCATTTTAGGCTTTATCGATGAAATAGTTTTACACCAATTTTTGAGTCAAATCGATTTTTAGCTAATTGTTTTAGACGTATTATTTTAGACCAATTCTTCTTAAAATTATTTTATAGAATTAGTCTTGTGGATAAACTATAATGAAATCAATTCACCGAATAAATAAACTGATTTGGGACTAATTACGTTTAGATCAAATCTTTCTTAAACAGTTTGATATTACACCAACCGTCCTTTTTTACATATTGTAATTTAAGACCAACTATCCATTTACGCATATTTATTTGTAATTAACTATTTTTTTGAGACAAACTGATTCTTAGCAATAGTGCTTTATAAAAAATTATTTTAGACCAATTATTTTAGTATTATACCAATTATTGATTTAGATAAATTGGTTTTAGACCAAATCAAATTTAAACAAATAGGTTTGAGAAATAAACTATTCTTTTAGGTTAACTATCATAAGACAAATTGGTTTGCGATTTATTGTCCTTTTAGGCTAATTGGCTTTAGACCAGATCTTTTGATTTAAGAAAGAAAATGTTGACATTATTTAAGTCAGGTAGGTTTGGGCTAAGTATCTGGTAAAGGAAATTGATTAAATTAACAAACTGATTTTTAATCAATGGTTCTTTAAGCAAATATTATTTTAAACCAATTATTATTTTCAAACAATTAATATAAGTGATTTTAGCGTTTTAGAATAATGTTGTAAGACGAATTTGTTTTAGATCAGTTATCCTTTTTGTATAAGATTCTTTCCGACAGATTATGTTATCAGATAATCTTATATTAGACCAATTGTACCTTTAGACATACTGATCTAATCAAATATCCTTTTAGACCAATTGATTTTAGATTTTAATATTTTTGGTAGCGATTCACACCTCATCTTAACACACATCAGTAACATCTTAATACATATCTAACGTTGATTTCCAACTTTAACGGACAATTCGTTCATTTATGAAATTTGATTAACGAAAGTTGAACCGTTAAACAAAGCTGAAGCACTGAATTATTGTCCGAATTTCGTAAATTTGAGTTTAATTTCGTCTAGTCTTAATTAGATAGACTTTCAAATTGTGTACACATTGAAGTGTGTGTATTTTTCGACTTTAACATTAAAAAAAAATTGTATTTTGTTAGTGAAAACCCCATAGTGCGTAACAATTACTTTTCATTCATCAAAATATCTTCAAACCTTGCAAACATTTCTACGGTTTTTATGAACAATTGTAATAATATTTATTAATTATATATGGTATAATAGAAATGCACATACTTTCAAAAATGTTTTATGAAAATCACTACACTCAATTCACAAAAAAACCAGTTAAATGGTATAAACAACGATTCTCGTCTTGTAACAAAGCGAAAGTTATATCTTTACTTTTCTATATAATTCTAATAACAGGTATATCGAATAAATCCACTTATTTTTATCACGAGTCGCACACACATATATATCACTTCATCACTTATCTCTGCATAATATTAATGAGCTTTTCACACCGATTTATTTCACATAATCCATTTTCATCTTACAACGTAAAAATTGGTATGCTGCTCTCCTCGACGGTTAATGACTGATTGAAATGAACATTTTCAAAATTTCTTTAAGACACTATACTCAGTCTCTTATCCAACAGAAACGAAAACGAATTTTCTCCCCCCAATCCGACAACAACTTTTTTATGTTATTTCGCTTAAAATTTTGTGTGTGCGAGTTACACCGCGTCTTAAGAAATAATTTTTTTTTCGCGCTTTTTAAGTCAATATTTAATTTCGTTATTATCCACAACAACAAACAAATGTAGTTTTATCGTTTAAGTGCGATTTGATTTTGATTAGATACATCGCACAAGAATATTCGAGATCCCATATAGTCGGTTAACTTGTTAGCGCGTTTGTCTTATATACATAAGGTACTAATGCCTATTAAGTCTATCAACAATATCTGAATTGAAGAACACAAACATTATGTTCCACTGTGATGAATTCATGCCACGATATATACCTAAAACATGCGCTCAAGTTAACTTAAGTGAAAGTAAACGTATTTTTTTATAAGGCATGTATAAGACTACAACAACTTTACAGTATACGTTAAGTTTCTTAAGAGTATATAAAACTAACAAAAGAAGAAACCTCATTTTAGTTTTGATTTGTACCATAACACGATTTAAAGTGCCCGCCGAAGTAGAACATTACAATTTGTATTGCACCGTCTCGCGGTAAACAAACTTATTATTTATTAATGACGTAACGACTTTGTTGTGGAATAATGTTTAGAAAAGAAAATATTGTCTTAGCTAAAAGTTTCACTGTACGGTACGATTTGATCGATCACATCGTTAAAAGATCAATAAATTTCTTATATACGTGTATAATGAGGTGGATTAGGTTAATTCAATCAATATGAAATGTAATTGCTCGATCGTCATGTCAAAGTTTAAATAGAATTTGTTATATACAGGGAAGGTTAAATGAGACACAAAGTTAATGTGCTTGCTAATTCGGGATGAAGTAATCAAAATATTAGGTTCATCACTTCAAAACAGATTTATGGTGTGAGGATGACCTGATGAATCTCAGTGATATTCATGACTTCATCAGAAACTCACAATTGATCCAACGAGGTAGAGTGGTAAAAGCAATGTATCGTCCTCAGAACGACTACCATTATGAGAATGGGGTTCCAAATAATTTTTGCATCTTTCATACCCATAAACCAGTGAATAAAGTCAAACAGTTTGGACTCTATTACAACCATGTGTCTATTTAAAGTAATGTTTCCAACAAATGTGACCTCTAAATCGACATTGATGTTGTTTGTCTTCACTCATATGAAATTGTCACCCCTGTAATAGATGACATTAGATCACTATTCATTTAATTTGAACGATCTGTAATAACCCGGGCCTATGGCCCTTGAGAAACTAAGTTGACAGGAGGTTCTTAATTCTCACCAACCCTTTACATTACAGACATAATATTTTCATAGTAGCTGTCCTACTGTCATATACTCGTACACAATCAATATCTTGTCTTCTCTTTGGGTGGTAGCTAATTGCATAAGGATATTGCATCCTTCTAAGGCGAGTTGTGTTTCACTTAAACTCTTCTCAACTGTATTTCTGTTTGTTTAACATCTGCCTATATATACAACCTATAATACCGGAGGAAAACTTTCATTTGAATTACTTAAAGCTCCGGAAAAGCTCCTGGTTGTGATACTGTTTACAGCCTCGATGTTTATTCCTTTTAGGCTGAATCAAATATACTTAAATGCTTTCGCAAAGATATCGTCTTCTTCGTATTTGATATATTAAATGGTCTACAGTGATCCACTACAGTGATATCTGCTGAGGTTTTGTTTGACTTTGCGAGTTTAAACTATCCCGTATCTAGTTGGATTATTGCGGTCATACCTCGTGGGGTCAGCTGGGTTATCACTTATCACGAGACCAAACATAACATCAATATTTTCGCTTGTTTGTTTATTTCCAACCAATATGTTCCACAGTCTTGGGTGTGTCGACAACCAGTCTAAATCTGTTATACAATCTGAATAAAGATTCTTCTACCATTCTTGTAATATTTGTTAGCAGTAAAGAATCCAATTATAACTCCAAATGTGGTCTACCAGTGTACTTCTGTGATTTAGCAGCAGTTCTGTTAAAGTTGGGCCTATTTGTATCTACTAAAGTGTGTACTACATGTTTTCTGAGTTTTAGTTAAATTTGATCGGCGTTAACAGTAGTCCTCTTGAAAATGTGTACTTTGATTCATAGTCAGATAGAAGAAAGAAGCAACCTTGTTAGCTATTTCGAAGCATGACAAAGCACGAAATCAAGACAATACCACTGTTACTTATTGTAAGTTAAATTGGTCCCATCTAGTACAGTTTATCTTCTGATTTCCTAAGGGATGTTCAGAATTGCCTTGAATTTCTGGAAGATTTATTTTCACCGACCAAATGTAGTTGGTTTGAGTTCTGTAAAATATATATATATTCTTTTGGAGTACCATCATGTATAGAATTTTTTGACCATCATGCATATCAGTACTATATCAACTGTCATGCAACAATGCAATGTCCAGATCGGCCTAAGGTAGGACATTAATAGCAAACCACGAATGAGTTAGTAACCGATATGTTTATAATCGTATCTTCAAAGTACTTAACGATCGAAGCTTCTTATGACACGGGATACATCCGAACGGATTAAACGAATCCATTTAGTTTTAGTTACGATACCTGACATCAGAGATTTATGAGTGTGTCTACATGTAGAAATATTTTTAGTCAATGCTAACTAGATCGACGAAAACTGTTTCGCAGATTTTGTTTTAAGAAAATACACTGTAGGCGATTTAAATGAATAAACAACTTTTTAATGACGTAAAGTCTACAAATCATATATTTAGAGCCTCCTAGATAAAATAAAGCCTCAATTCTCGACAAAGTTATACTTTGATTTACTTTTTTAGCTAGAGACTATCACCAACCTAAACCTCGTCTTTGCTGTAACTTCTAGGTACATTCAATACGACTTCTTTCAACCATACCAGTTAACTTTCATGTATTTTGTAACTGCAGTTAATGAAGTGAATTCACAGGTGGCATAGATATATTTTAGGCATCATTCAAAACATAGTGACTTAAGATTTCGAGAATTATGCTGTTTAATTGTAACACAACGTTTAAAATGAATTCATGAAAAACTTTTGAAAGCCTCCTTATATATTAAAGCACCAGGATAGTAACTGACATCAGAGGACGATGGAGAAAAGCATCTAAAATATTATAATTGAAATATGTCTGTTGCAGCTGAAGATGCAATATTCAGTTTTTGATAGGCGGAGGAAGAAAGTGTTTTCATAATCTTATGGTTTGTGATATTCACCTGTAATAGAGCCAAATTCAGGTTACTTATTCAAGGCAATCACACAAATACACCTAGTATCGATGCTATGTGTAAATGCTCACTTGACATTACCATAAGTAGATAGTAATCACGATGTTAGGAATTATTATCTTGTCTGATAGGGAACAAATCATTTCGAGAGAAACAATATGGTTATTAGAATGCTCAATGTGAATTTAACAATGCCATTGATCTATTCCGTTCCATTTCAAAAACATGTAAAATTTATTCAAGCTGAGTGGAAGTTGCTTGAGCTAATTTTGATGCTTGGGGCCTCTTAGTTTTATACTTACCCTAAATGTAAAGTGGCACTCGACTAACCAAATGTAGTGCATTGTTGATAATGATTATAATCATCTTTATTCTCAAATTTGCGATTTTCTAGCTGGTGGTTGATTATGACTTCGGACTCCCGATCTTCAAAATTTATAGTATCGGTTTGAATTATAAAATTTAACAGACTTCGAAGCCGGATGGAACTAACTGACATTCTAAGAAATATAGATCTATGCACACGCTACAAATTTGACATGGTTTCTGTTTTAACCGCCATCTCATCAAGTCGAACTAGCCCAATGGTGCTTCTACATCATTTTATAGATGGTGAACATTTCCAAGCGAATGTGAGCCTGTCTCCTTCTAGATCATTTTATCAATAACAATAAATACCTGCGTTGATTCAGACAATGGTTATAATGTTTAGTTCAGTTACCGATTTCTTGTTAGATCTTCCTGCTTAAACACATTAATTTTTGTATCATCCTAGGATGACTCTATTCAATTGCGTAATAGTCCAATCTGACCGCTTGTTATAGTGCTGTCATTAGCACCATATATTGCTTGGTCTTCAAAAAAACAAGGTTGGCCACAATTTTACACAAGGATTTGCATTTGTTTCCATTTAAGATTCAGTTTGTACAAGAGTTTCTTCAACAATACGATTTACGCCGCCGTACATATGCCAATAGGATATTACAACTCGCCCATGACAACCCCTATTTGCATGAAAAAATGATAATGAGTGACAAGACACATTTTCATTTGAATGGATATGTGAATAAACAGAATAGTCGGTTCTGGGCAATGGAAAACCCTCAAATTATTCATCAATCATTTCACCTTTACATCCATAAAAAGTGACAGTCTGGTGTGCAATTTGGACAGGAGGAATTATTGGAACTTACTTCTTTGAAAATGAAAACGGCGTAACGGTAACTGTGAATGGGGAGCGATATCGTGATATGATTGAAAACCTTTTAACGTCACAACTGCATGCTTTGAGCTTGATTAACATGTGGTATCACAATGGAATTACTGCGAGACCTCTTTTCATAACAAGTTATTTAAAAAAATGGTGATGTTGATTGGCCTCCACAGTCGCATGATTTGACTGCTCCGGACTTCTTTTTGTGGGGATATATGAAAAGCAAGACTTATGCAAACAAACCAGAAACGCTTGAGCAACTCAAACAAAATATTCGTGATGAAATTAATGAAATACCTCGTGAAATGTGTGAGAATGTAATGAAAAATGTGCTCAAAAGGACTCGCATTTTTGAGGCTAACAGAGGCGGACATTTATCTGATATTGTATTCCATACATTATTGCCGACATTAAATAAAACGTTTATCAATATAAGATCCATTCTCTTTCGTTTAATCAAAAATTATAAACAAACAAAGTATGTAGTATATATTCCCGGCGGACATCCTGTATTTGGCCAACGATATGTCAATAAGCCCGGATAGTACCGCATACAGTAAATGCAATTTCTTCTTGGTTAACTGGTGAATTATTACTGCCATTTCGAGGTGAACGAATTTTTGTTCATAACCGATGGCACTTGTGAATTATTCATAAGATGAATCCTCAATGAATATCTCGATAAGTAGAAACGAGTAAAAGTTAACCGGGTTTATCGAGTACCGTATTGATATGGATACATAGATTTCCATCGTGCTTCCGAATAGCATTCAACCGAAATCTGAAAAATGATTTTGAATTTTTTAACACCTAAGCCTTTCACTATTCACGAGTTGTACTTAGAATGTACTTGCAACTATGGCGTCCCCTTTCCTACGACGAGTTCTAATAATAATTTTCACTCTTTTCTAAACCGTCCAGTTTTAAATCCAATCGACATGCCTATATATGTAAACCAAATTTCGTGTTCTATAGTTAAATACAAAGTGCTATTCCCAAATGTTTATGTTACACATAACAATAATCGTAAACAGAATTTTATTAAAAAATTTAATTAAAATCGATTTCCATATTACACCCATTTACATGACATGTCATAAAAAGATAATCACCTCGAACGAACGATATATATATAAAAACACAAACCCTCACTAAATCCACACCCACCCTATAGAATTTGGAGTCCTATATTATAAAACTTGCTAAGTAATAGACTACTCATCAACCCGAACTTGTATACACGTCCATATCCGTATAGGAAACTTTGCTTTTCCGTTTAAGTAAATTATAAACTGTGTGTTGTGCTTGTGAGACGACAGTACATTTTTCGGAAAATGTGTTCAACACAAAAAACTTTTCTAATTTAATTTTTTTTTTTTTTTTTTGTGTCGACTAAAAACTAAATTACACACCAGCTAGAATCATATTTATAAACTTTTTTACGACATCATAACATTTCTTATTTACAATATTTTGTCGTCGTCGTCTTATGGAACATTGTTATCCAATCTACCATACGATTCTCACTTTTTTTTCCTTAATGCATGTACATTACATATTTTGTTTTTAAAAATTTACAATAAAATAATTTAATTTAATTTTATATACATACTCGTATACAGAAGACATTTAAAAGAAATCGGCGGTGATGTAACCACTGTACATACTCTCGCGAATCATATCCATATCTACATACATTGAAATGCCTCAATCGTCGATTTTGTGTTGTAACTTTTCGCGTGCGTGTCTTATGCTTCGCAGAATTATTTTTCAACATATTTTGTGCACACACATACAATTTATGATCTAATGACATAAATTTGACATATAACATACTTTATGGTCTCTTAATTGTTGTTGTCACAACACAGTATAATAAAATGAAATTAGACATTTCCGTTCCATCCATATCCACCCTCCTATACGAGTACATTTTCATTTAAACGAGTCCATTAAATTGTATCTCACCACTTAGTTTAGATCGTTTTTAATGAAAATGCATGCATGCTGCTGTGTCATCGTACACACACACATACATAATTGAGTAAAGTAGTTTTCTCCATATACTCGTAGGCAAAATAGGTTGATGGGGATTTTCGTGATTGTTTTTAAGTGTACTTCCGGGAAATATATACATTTCGTCGGTATAGCTAAATCAAATCTAATTAAATGAAGTTCTTCACAATTATTATTTTTTATGGCATTGGCATCGGAATGGAGAAAAATTAAGATAAAATTGGATGTGAAACATTGAAAATAGTTTTTTTTATATACATTTTTTGGAATTTTGCCTAATTGCAGAAGTGGATTGTTGGTTTTTTTATTGACCGTGAATTGGTGCACGGTCGAACATATACTAAGTGTCGATGTTTGTTTTAATAATAAGTAGCACAATTATAAAGGCGATGAGACATATCTTGGTTCGTTTGTGCACGTTTTGGCACACTTGGCTGGGAGCTAGTTGTAGGTGTCATTCTTTTTACACATGATGATGTCTAGGTTGGTCAGCTCACTGTGCTAAACCATGATCACTAACAATGTTGGTGGAAATTAACAGTCGCCTCTCCATGAGCAAAACCCAGCAAGGTGGTAGGGGCCAGAGACATGACTTAGGTTTTATATCGGTATGCGAACATTGAAGAGCATCGACATTTATCAACCCAGGATTGACTTGAAAATAGCCGTTCAGTTGTTTTAACTTAACGTGCATGTAAAGTGGCCAACAGTTACGCAATCTGACAACACTATTGGTCATTGAATATCAAATCTTTTTGAGCTCAGAACAGTTTAAGATCTTCATCGACCAACACGTTCCTATGAAGTGGTGGAAGCGGTCAAAGAGAGCGTTAGGCAGAACTTAAAAGTGCCGTATTGTCACATTTATTTCCGTATAATGTGCAATTAGTACAAACAGTATTGCCGACAGATCGTCCACATCGCTTGAAATACGGCCAAACAGTCACTCGAATGGTTGACACATGACCCTCATTTTGGGAAGCAAATTTTGATGACCGACAAGGCCAATTTTATACTCTCTGGCGGCGTTAATAATCAAAATTGCCACACGAGTTTCATGAAATCTCTTTGCATGACCAAAAACTGACTATGTATTTGGGCCGGAGTTATCGCCAAAACCATCATTCGGCTTTTTTTTTAAGACAAAAAAATCGATATCGATATGGCTCATTATGTTTGTCCGCTAATAGGTGAAAAAGGTTTTTGACAGTTACACGTTTCATCAAGACGGTACACAACGAAAATTCCCTGGACGTCTGTTAAGAAAAAGAGGCCACCCAGATTTGTTTCCTCCAGGTTTCTTTTTGTGGAAGTATTTCAAAGCACAGTGTAGACCGGTAAGCATCAGTCAGTTAAGGAATTCGAGGCAAATATTCGTCCCGAAATCAGCACTATAGCGCTGGAAATGATCGAAAAGATAATGGAAAGCACGCAGCAATAAGGGCACACTTTGAATAATAAAGGCGGCCACTTAATTGATGTTATATTCAAGAACTAGTCCAAATAAATTGCAAAGGACCAAATGGAATAAAAATACCTCATTCTTGACAAAGAAATCTTGGCCCATGGAACGTGTAATTTATTATAAAATCATGATTAATGGAGATGATCTCGGCAATGTTGAAGTTGGATTTCTCCGATTCACTATTGAGGTTATGATATTTCTAATCTGACAGTTTGTTTTGCAGCTCCCACTGATAAAAGCCAAACTCAATCTAAATTCTCGTTTTACAATTATTTTGATAATCGATTGGCCCTGCATTTGAGTGCTAGATCTGACAGAAATCAGACCGTCCCTTATAATGAAATAGCAAGGTTGTACTCTAGATTCTAAATTGTGATCGAAATGATCAGGTATAGTGGTGCCTATGACTGGCTGAATCGTAAGAGTTGATAGAATGCCCTTAAATATCTTGGAAATAAATCAAATCCATATATATCTGTGTAACATGCTAATAACGCTCGTAACAATATTGTGATAATTTTTTGCAATTAATTTTGATCTTCGACAAGCATACGGGTTGTTTCCGATCGTTTTAATGCCGCGTTGAAGTATGTCTTACGTAAAAATAAAACCACTCAAGACAACTTCTTATTTAAATAGTAATGGAGGAAAAGACTTCTACACGTTGTTGTCAGCTCAGTCTAAAACAAAATTAATGTATCTGATATTTTCTGAATTTAGAGACTAAGTGAGATCTTGCTGTGTGTATGAGGTTTTCCGAATTAAACTGGAGGTTGTATTGATTGACAGCGTTGAAGACCCTGTGCTTTTTAAATTGAGCGTATTGTGCATCCGTATAACCTTTATTGCGCGAAGCAAGTTTCGATCTAATCATGTTATTGAAAAAGTGTGTGGCCTAAAAGATAAATCCATCTGATCAGGCATATGCTACGGGACTAGATATTTTGTCCTGCATAAAATTCGTGTCTATATATGGTATAGTTGATGCTTTATTCGAAATGGCGTTACGGCTATTGTATGACAATAATGACGAATTCGTATTTGGCTGTGAACTCCAAAAATATATTCTTCATATTCACTTCTGAAAGGGAATCATTGTTATGATATGTTTTCCAAGATGCGACGTCAGATCACATACCGCGTTGTTTTCAATGATATAATGAATGAAAACTTCTGATATCTGTGGCTGTGAATCCGGAACGAATTATACAATGATCTCTTAAAGATAGACACCTTTCAGTAGAAAAAGAGGTCGCTGACAAAGACGTTGATTGCACACCACGTCGTAGAGTGATCTTGAATCTTGTTATGGGAGCAGCAATAGCCTGTAAGACTTCTGTCGCGAGGAAATCTTGAAATCATAACTGGATAAATAGACACATCAGACAACATAAACGCCTGCCGGAACGCATTGCACTGTCGATGTTATCTGTACACTGGATACATTTTTGTCATCTCTTAGTTCTGTAATGTTGATAGTGCTTGAATGCTCATATCTTTGTTGGTAATCTCATGCATCGTATTCGCTATATTTTGATTTTGAGACTGAATTTATGAGCAAGCTCAGAAAATTTCTGTATTTTCTACTGTTAATCCCGCTTGGACAGCATATTGCTGGTGACTCCATATTCTACCATTGATACTTGGGTATCTCATAACTGTTCTTCCCAGTCCTGTGGTGTTTATTTGTGCATCTTGACAGTATCACGTATTTCGTTTTTTTATGAGCAATATTGCTTAATGAACACCAACAATACTCATTTCAAGAGGCTTCCATGGCAGAATGGGATTTTACACCCTTCGTTTTGATTTATCGCAAATCCGTTGAATACAATGAATAGTCATTTTCGTTTAAGTATCATGTCGGATATATATGAGGCGTGCTGATATCGAATTGGACAGAAGTTCTTCACATGACAAAAAACTGTTGGAATATTGACAGGAATAGTGGTTGAATGGATTTGAATCACCACTTGTTGTCGCCCTCAGTTTCTAGTAATTATATACACCTTCTTCCATTACTATGTAACAGTGGTTTGAAGTGCATACAGTTGTTATTCTTCACCGGTACTGGTAATTTGATTCGAATTCGACCTCAACATTGATTCGATTCTTGGCATAGAGGTTATACATTGAGTAGGTCGTCGTTTATATATCCTCTCCGTTTATTATACCGAATCGAGAACTCGAATAACATACACCTCGTCTCGAGTATCTCTTACCGACATCTGTCCTATTCTCGTACATTAATTGTTATCACATTCTACATATATACACACACACACGCACACAAATTAATAAAACGAATTTTATTCGAGCTACTGCTGTTAAATTTTTCGCCATTTTCGTCCGCACATAAGCATTAAACATAACCGCATTAAACAGCCATGTATAGGTAATAAAAACATGGTCTAATTAAATGTCATGCAACATGAACATAAAATGAAATATCTCATATACATAAAACTACATAATCACCGCGATCGAACATAACAAACAGCTTTTATGCATACATATATATATGTACATAATATAATGGGAAGGGCACAGATTACATACTCGTATTTGTGCATACACTAGGGTAAGAGTTTTCCCGAGACACTCTTGTGCGACAACACATTATTCGAATTTTCTTTGTTCCGACATTGTTTACAACACACACACATACATACACAGGAAGAAAAGTGAAAAAACGACATACATAAAACAAAGACGGTTCTCACAATTCGATCGGATTGCATAATCGGTACTCTTGTGAATATAAACTGAGTGTAGTACAGTTAGTTACATCGAACGAAATGTCAAGTTGAATTTGTTGATATTTTCATAAACACTTAAGATGCAATATACTGTAAAGTGGTTTCTTTATATCTAAAACTGATTTTTTTGTTTTGTTTATGTCTTCTGTGTATGTGTAGTTATATGTATGGTCATGTGTGAGCTACAAAGATATATACTTTGACTGGCATATATAATGATAACACAAAACAATTTGTCACAAACTAAAGCACTCGCTAACGAGGTGATGAAAAGGAAAAATTATCGAGCCGGACAAATATTTGGCATCGATCAAGTGACAATAGATTTGTCGAATGTCGAATTTCTATAAAGTCAATGTACGCGCGTACAAAAGACGAGCAACGAGAGAGAAAGACCCCGAAGATGATTTGTTGACTTACCAATCAAACACAGTGAAAGTGTTAACTTATTAATACGATCTTTCGTTTTTCACACACATACATGTGTATTGTAAAGATTTGTATATCGAAACACTCCGATGCGACCCAAGAAAGTAACAATTTTGCAGAATTGTTTATTTACACAAGGGAAGGTGTTTGCTACTGAATATTCTTGGTGAAGCTGTCAACGGAACCGCAATTTCTCGGAATATATCGAGAAAGAGGGTTGGCATCACATTCTGTAGGACAGCAGCAGTAAAATTGTTTCGATTGGTACTTAAATCATTCAGTGTTTGATGTACTAAACCCGCTTAACAGCACAAACTTAAGACCTGCATAGAACATATGAAAAATGTTAGGAAACGACCGAATATGATTGTATTTGCTGCAAAATCTAGATTCTGGAATTTTATTAGTTCATAAAAAACAGAAAATTCTAGCTCACGTCCTTGATGGTCGGGGTTTTGTAGCAATTATCGAATATTGGTTGAAAACGGAATGTGCTAGGCGTAATCGGCGGTGTGTTAATTATCATTAGAGATCCTGCTGAGTAGAGATCATCTAGTTTCCTATTATTTGTCGATTTCGCGGTCACTTTGATTATTGTGCCAAGGCCTGCAATATAGAAAGTGATGCAAAACACTTTTCTCGGCAGAATTAAACACTATTAATTACGAAGAAGAGCTTTGCTTCCTTTAAGCGTGATAACTTAAGACGGAGGCACTGAAGCCGACGTATTAGGACACCCTAACAAAGCATATTTTAAACTTAATAACGTGTTCGTAAATGTTACTTCATCCGTCCAATTTTTGTATTTCTCCGAAGTGTAGCTCTACACAACCATGCACCATCAAACAGAACAAGTATGATAGTCTGAGAACCAGGTCTTCGTTTTAATGGTGTTCCCTGGTTTTAGCAGCTTATATATGTATACGATTCATTTCTAATCCGACCAATCGCAGAGAATCGATAATCCGAGAAATCGTATTTTTTCCGAAGGGATCGTGCTGTGTGGATATTGATGCTTCGCAGTATTGATAGCCACGACTTTTTGCGTTGGCGATTCTAAAATAGATGGCTATTCGGCCACTTTGCGATTTTTATCTGTCTCTCAGTCAACTCATGCGACACCCATTTTCCCTCGTTTTGAATTATTCCCATAGCATGTAAACGTCTGGAAATACCTTGGCGAGTCATGTTCAATGCCTCCGCAAGTTGATCTTGAATTTGCGTTTCATTTTCATCCAATAACGTTTGCAGATTGTGGTCTCATAGAGCAGTTTTTACCATCAATATCGAAATCGCTACTTCTGCAGCTTTTCAACTATATCTTCACTGGTAGTTTTAGATGATACATGTTCCTCGTAGGTCTCATCAAGCAAATGACCTGCTTCAGCTGCATTTTTGTTATGTTGTATCAGAAAATCAAAGCTTGCCTCAAATGCGGTTTGTTTGGCACATAACTCAACGAAATTTATTTATCAGTTCTTCTCTATTAGTGATCACTAAGGCAAACATTAACTTCTTCAGTGGATTGCGAGAATTCAAAACTAAGTGGATTCCCAACAACTAGTTGATTAACCTCATAACCGTGTAGTAGTTAAAGAGTGTGGTTGCAAATTAAACTGATTAGAATGATGGCTTGCTTGTGCCCCAGCTACGATTTATAGCTTCCTTTGTTGCCTTCTTACTGTATGTAATTTTTCCCATGTTGATTTTCAATAAGCACTATCCTTTTCTAGGTCATTACACAGGTCTCCTACTTTAACTTTATCTTGTGTACTCCATTCTGGGGATATCTAGTATCTAGGTGCCCTTTTTTCAATATGAGTCTTCTTTAAGTTCTTGATTTCACTTTTAATGCCAACTTGATTCGTTTGACGCAGAAGCTACTCATTCGTAAAGGCGTTTGGTCAGAAGCATGCTATTGAAGTATTTTTATTTCTAGATTCTGCAACAAGTTTCCCATTTACCACTGACAAACTAACTATTATATAGACATGAGTTTTGTGTATTCCGAGTCTTTAGGAGCATGTTGAAGGTGTTTATCTTTACTCTCAGATATGTGTCAAATTTGAAAGCTACAGTACTTCATTCTTATAGCAGATCACACGGAATGTCGTTTTGGGTAGCATCCTATTTCTACCGACAGTTAGGTTCAGCTGATATTTATAATTCTAGAGGCTTGATGGTTCTTGAGTTTCTATATTTTTAATCATGAGAATGGGTGTTGATTGTTTGACTTCTAATTGAAACCTTTCAGTGATCTTGACGAGACTATTAAAGATAATCAAAGTCATTAACCGGATGCCGCTCAAACCTAGAATTTATAAATTTCGTTAGAAATCAATTTAATCGAAATGATTATTTAGCTGTCACACATAGACAGACGGTATATTCTTGACAAATATTTGAAGATGTCATCTATTGATTTTAAAAGTATTTTGCTATTCTAAGTAAATATAACAGGTAGGTGTACTAAGCACACCTCTTATTAAGAATTATATTCATTAAAACGATAATTGAAATTCGATGTATTGACATAATATACAACTCAAATAAATTAACGTACTCTGGAGGTTCAACGATTGATTATAGTTGGATTTGGTAATGAAATTCAAAATAGTTAGAACTTTAATGTTGTTTTAAAAAGTCTAAATTGAACAAGCAGAATTACATCATAGGATGGTTCCACGGAAGATTCAGATTTTGATTTACTATATTGTCTGGGTGACTACTTTTAACTGTATGCATGATCATATATGTCTAATGAATGCTATAGTACCGATTGACAGTAAGCTGAAAACACCACCCAAATAGCAGAGTTAAAGTAGCAGCAGTTGGAGAGAGAAATACCGGCTTTGAATCCCGATAGGGGCAGGATGCAAAAGGAATTTTCACCATCTATTAACGTTCAGTGGTGAGAATGAACACATTCGTGACCCTCTGTTGAGTTTAGAATCCATGGGGCGACCCATCTTCCATGTCAGTACTATAAGCTGGCATGGAGCTTGAAATGTGCAGATGGATCCACGTAAATCGGACCTACATATAGCCGCATGTCGGGTATGTCACAATGGGCCAATTGAGCCTGAGTGGCGGAGGGCACAAAAGCTAAAAAGGCAGTTTACACTCAGCAATCCGAGTTGGTTTACTTTTATTCGTGTACCATTAAAACTTTTAGAACGTTGAAATGTGTAGGTATATGGGGTAATTTTCCTGGTTCGTAACAAAATTATTAGATCAAGTTCAGAAAACATCCTCTTGTAAATAAAATGGTTCCACTACCAATTATATAATGAACCTCCTTCATCTCAAGTGAAGTCCCAGTTAGAAAATTCTAGCTCAATTCTACACAATAAACTTAAAACAATATCTTGTTGATCTAATATTTCTCGCTTGAATAAATTCCAAAATGCCTTAGAGAATTTCGAAGCCCACACTCACTAAATGGACTAACTGGGAATCTATCCAGTTCAACTTCGTCTAGAGTAGATATAGATTAGCTCATTTTTTAATATGTCACTGGAGATTTCACATTATGTATCATTATACATCGGCTTGCTGTGTTCTTCGTGCTACAATCGCTTTAGGCCGTATATGTATACCTGTTTTGCTCTTAAAACTCACACCGTTCGTCAAAATTTAAATGCACTTGAAGATAAAATGCTGGTGTGCATCGTCACATATCATATCTAAGGGAAGACGTGTATTCCTCTCTAAGTTCTCCAAGGTTTTCAAACCCGTAAAAATTGGTACGCTTTACGATCATGTTGTGTCAACCCATCTCATAAATGTCTTTCCTGATTTTTGATCTTCTCGGACAAGATTTTATATCTGTTGTTGAATCTGAGTGATATCGCGTCTAGTCTTCTCCTCCTTTACGGTGCACTTAAACCGTAAAGATGACTAGATAATTGCGGGACATTCATATTATGTAGTTTCTTTTCACGAACAGCATTATCTCGTCCTGTTCGCTGAAGATGATTTTGTTGAGTCAATTGTTGAGTATCAATTGAGTGTCTATTTCGCCCATAATGCCTTTAGTTCCAGGTTTCAAAACCTCGATCGTCTCGTCCCTCGATTATTTATCCTTAACCGATCGCCAAAAATAATACTCAATCGGAGTCAAATCTCAACTCCTAAGTGACTCACAAATATAGAGTGTAAAAAGCCGATTGTACCATTGACCATGTCGTTAGTGGCGCCATTCTGTTAGGAAAAATATTCGCAATACCTTCCTCTTCTATCATAGAGAGTTAACATTGGACGATAACGGTCGACATAGGTGAAAATGAGCTTCATTGGAAAATATTATTTTTCGATAGAAATGATCTTCCAACCGATATAATAGTGCATTCAGGGAAACGAAAACGAAAGAAATATCGCCGATGTTCAATTCTTGTGAACGATTTCGGGCTCGTATGGTGAAGCATACTATTTCTACAGCACCATTATGTTCCATTGGTATGAACTAGACGCGTACATTTTGCTTCTATTAACCTTCCAGTCGAACGAACAGTTGTTCGGCAAATGACTCAGACTACTTTGGAAATAAGTCGAACCTATATCGACTCATTATACGTTTATGGGGAATATAATACTGAACTATTGTCACTTGACAGATTCCATTAGACATATGAGTATCGAAATAATCACTAGTATACCCCAAAGATGATAACCCTGTATGGAATGCAAATTTGGGCTATAATGACCCATTTGGAGTTGTATAAATCTTATTCTCATGGTGCAAAAATCTATAGAGGTCACTCTGTAAAAGTACGGCAGCCGAATACGATAAACGTATATAAATTCTTTCTAAATCGTATCTTTGGTTTTGAGAAGGTGAGAGACACACGCACACGTATCATTGAATGTATAATTATATCGAGGTTATGTTTCGTGAAACCGAATCGAATAGCTGGTTAACCTTTTTTGAAGGATTAAAGTTGGCATTTTAGACATTTTCGCACTTCTTCTATCACCGATTAAGTTCATCGTCAACTAATCGCGTCAGATAAAATGTAACATTGATTATGTGTCAACGCTTTATGCACAAGAAAGTATAAATATTTAGCAGTCCGATAATCGTGCTAATACCTTGCATGCATTTCTTATATATCGACCAATATTTGGTTTACAAATTATGACAACATTTTGCTTGTGTAGTACGAACAAAATAGAATCTTAACAGCATATTATGTATATGTCTTAAGCCCAATCACAAATGTTTATGTTAAATAGATAATTCAAATAGAAAGTCAATTGAATTTTGAATCATTAGGTATTTCGTCATTTTATGTAGTTTTTTGGAAAGGTATATTATACATGATTATAGATCTTTGTTAGACTTAGGAATATTATTGTCGGTTATATCACACAAGTCGACCAACAACAATCTATTTGTATCGGAATTATGTAAGAACGAGTAGTTGGCTCAAATATTCAATTAACCTATTGCCTAACGATAAATCTACTTGATTGTCCGCTGTTCGGATTTGTGTGAAGGTTTAACACAGACACTAAATCGGATGCACCACACGATAGCGCTAGCGTCGATTTATTGCACGAAGCACCTTGAGACAAAACTCTAACAAATAATAAAACTCATGTTTGTGTCACATTTTGCAATATATACATATTTGCCGGGAAATTGCAATAATTTGATGTCATGTCGTCAATATTGCTTGTCAACACTTAAACAATTGCAAGACTTATCGTCTCGTCCAAATATTGAATATCCAAGTCTCAAAGTCATGTTAACATGTTGCCCAACTCTACGCAAATAGGGGTTTGGTGCACAAATATTTACTCGAATGACGAGATATAACATAAAAAATTCTATTCACTAGTTCGATGATCTGATGATGATGACTTAAAAGTATTTGAAAGTACCATTCACAATTAAAAGGCTAATCATCTATTGATCAAACTACCATACCGTGCGTTGTGTGCTGGTTTCATTACACCAAAAACAATTTTTTTAAATCGTATGCCCCAATTACAACAATCTTATTATATCATCCGCACTTTGGATTTCATTTCACTTTCTGGTTGTTTAACAGATGTGTACACACATATACAAGCGTTGATTTAGAGTAAGTGCAAGAATATATAATTTCTTGTCTTATATAATTGACACACAATTAACATGTCCGTTCGTCTTAAATTAACATGCCAGTTCGTATTTCGGTGGATTTTTCCCAAAAATACGATTTTCAAATTTGTGTCTTCTCGAAATGTGTTATATTGTCAAAATGTATAGTTAACCATGAACCGAGTACGTCATATAAAAAATACAAGTGTCGTATGATAAGTTCTTGGCCTCTTCAAGACGTTGTTAAATCTTAATCGTGAATGAATTTGATTTGTAGTGGGATCTATAATAATGTATAGTACTCGGAAATCTAGTTACTGAATCGAGAGCTATATAGCTACCTAATCTCCTTGTTAGAAGGTCAATCAGCCCTCTACCAAAAGCCTATTAAATCTAGTAATGTCAGAAAGACTATCAATTTCTAAAGAAGCTAATCCAACAAGTCTACAAGCAGATACTTTGGTTTCGTTCTTAAGTGTTCAGAGTCCTCTGAATGTTCGGAGACCTCTGCCTAATCTTCAATCAATTTGCTGTAGAAAGTTACTTATCATCATCTTAACTAACGTCCTTCGAAAATACGACATGATATTGCACTTAAATAAATAATACTTAAATAATAAGGTAGCTTGTGGTGTCGCCATTGAGTACATTAACTCCTAATAAACTGAATTTTCGAATTTATTTTGTTCCAAAGATAATGAGAAGGATTCCACCTGAAACGTGAAAAATGTTTGTATAAATATGCTAAAGCTGAAAATGAAAATTTAGAATTCAAGTAAGACTATACCAACCAAATGGCCCAGTGGTTCAAGTTGCAGCAATTTTACCAGACAGAAATTTTAAAAATCTGTTCGGGAGGGCACTGTCGAACTGATTTTCGAAATTTCTGTCTGGTCTGTAGACTGTCGACTGTGTCATCAGTAATCCAGATACGAATCTCAGCAACGTCGTAACAATATTTTTAACTAAGCTGAACAAGTGTGGGTCAACCAGTACTTCGTGAAACGAACAAGTAAAACAACTTTCTTAGTATCAATAAATCTCAACTAGCAGATAGAGATTTTTTTAAGCCGTATAATATACTCGAAAAGTAACCATTTAATGGTCGGAAGTTTGAATCCACTTTTTTCCCCAGTCACTTAGGCTCAATTAGCCCATTGTGACAACCATTTCCAGACGTACACTTTCAGTCCCGAAATCTTTTTGTTCTTCTACTGAAGTTCAAAATATTTCCGGTATATTCAAGGTCGTCAGTCGGCCCTCAAATATGAACTATTATCCAAAGCAGTGTAGTCTATGGGAAAAGTATGAAGAACAGGAGCACAAGAAGTGCTCAACAGTTTCATTCTCTCCTTCCCCACACTGCAGTTTGCGATTTTCCGAATTTTCATTCGGAACATATGCTTATTCAGGGAGCAATGCCCCATGAGAATGGCCAGCAAGAGATTTAAAGTACGTTTATCATAGTTTAAGAAGAACTGGGATCTTTGCTGGTTTATTGACCCAAAGAAGATAGTCGACAGGAGATGAGGCTATCTCATCTCTTTTGTGCAGATCACCAAAGTGATAGTCAATTTTTGGTTTAAGAGACAGTTCATGACGTCACTCCTTAAACGGGCTCAAGTCCCACAAAAGTGAAAAGCTACATTTCATCTCCTTTGCAAAGAGCGCACTTCTCAAAATTGCCGCAATTTCCGCCTGAAAAACAGTAGCGTACCTACCAAGGGGGATAGATAATTCAACCTCAGGATTTTGTATGTATATTCCGGTACCAGCTAGATTACAGTATACTGATCCGTCAATAAAGATCGAATCCACTTACTTTTAACAATTGTAAAATTAAATGATGCCAATAAGAGTATCATCCTTGCTCATCGATCAATTTCAGTTAAACTCTCAGTGATGGTTGATGCATCGCATCCTATAATACCCGTCATTTTTTCAATACATTTCACAACTCGCAGTTATCCGAAAAGTAAGGGTGTACTATATCAAAGACAAAATGCAGCTGTTGCTTAGAATCAATCATTCTATGAAGAACACTTCGGTAAAACACTCTAGGTTTGTGATCGTCGACCTTAATGAATGATCCCAATTCACTCCTCCACGACTCAAAAACATAGTAAGATTTTTTCTCGGCACATCTTTGGATAAGGATGGTCAGAATGACAGTTGAAATTGTTCACGAAGATGAAGGTTAAATAAACTTCGACGGAACATACTTCTCGATTGTGTGAATTTGTTGAACAGTGTTAATCGCATAATGAACCATAACTGAAGTGTCGTATACTTATAGATGCTTGTACTGCCGCTCTGAAGATCCAGAAGTATACTGCAACTATTTATTTGTGTTGCATAAATGCTGATAAAATAATTCGTGGTGATCAAAGCACTATCGCTAATCAGCGTAAAGACAGCCTCGATGTCCAATCAAGACATAGCGCAGAGCTAGAAATATTATCAGTTATGCATTATACAGTGTTGCCAGTGATGAGGATGGAGAAATGTAAAACTTTTACATAAACATCTATCAGAACTAGTACTTCACTATCCTTTTGGTAGGCTAGTGTCCTGCATTAAATCCTTTTATTTTTAAACTTGGCACCAAATTTTGAAGAATGTGTGGCGACCAGAGCAACTAAAAATAACCCACAATTAGCGCCCACGCAACACGCAATTAATAAAATCGATATTTCGAGTTAAGTTCTTGTAATTCACTAGTACTGTCGCGTCACGACCGAAAGTATATATACGAATCGCACAGTAAGAACATCAAGTCCGGTAGCATACGCCTGATGAAATGAATTTGATCTTTTCGATCAGCTAGTCATTCAATGACGTCATCATCAGATCGAAACCGGCTTAGTTGGATTACAAGAACAAGCAACAACTCGGAAGCACAACATACACAAATTTACAGCAACTACACGCTTCAAATGTCTGTAAATATATGTCCTAAGTTGTTCCTTTCCTGTATTACAAAAGTTAAGCAGAACAATAAAGATGTTATTGTAAGTCGGCCTGCTCGGATGATATTATTCCTGCAGGTTTAGGAGAAACTATATTGATGCTGTAATCACTTGACTAGAACTGATCTTCTAAAGCAGCATTGAATTGTGTAGTTAAATTTCAAAGACCAATGACAAAATCACAGACACTTTCAGACTTAAAGTTTTATTATTTCTGGCATTATCTCCGCTCTTTTGAGTGTCATCGCGTGTGTATATGTGTATGCAAACAGGTCTGGCTCAAAGAACACTTATTGGAAGCCCATATTCTGCGCAGCCTAGCCTAATCTAGTTAGCCTTCAATGCGCTCTGTGAAATACTTAAGCAGTTGTGCTTCGCAGTCAGTATTTATTCGAAAGCAATAGTCACGGTTTTAGACTATTAGATCGTAACATGAGTAGATGTGGGAACCTCGTTTCCTCACAGTAACTTATAAATTCACAGGTTGCACAAATATACCGATCTGACCTGTACAGTCGCTAGTGCTTTAAGTTAATATTTGTTAATAAACAAATTCAAAGATACTTGAGACTACATGTTTGACGACGTTAGACTGCGTTGCTTTGCTTTCATGTAACACTTCCGCCTTCCATCATTTTCTGCAGATTTAGCTCTTTCAAGCTCACTTCGTATTTCCGAAACTGAAAATGAAGCCAAAATATTTGAAAAAATCTAAACGCTTTTGCTTTCGCAATGAGGACGCCCAATCGACTCGACACCAGCAACTTCTCGTACAACCATCGTAAAATTGTAACCACAAATATTTAACATCCAAAAACCCAAGATGTTATTATTTATACAAAATTTCAAGATCATAGACCACAGTAAAAAATAAAACATTTGTGTAACTTTTAATTGCAAATATCGATGATCTTCGCGCAATGACATTGGGGATGAATGATAGTTGTAAAATGTCACAACTTTTGTGATTTTATAATTTTATGATGTTTCGTCACCCAAATTTTACAGCTAATATGACACTTCATATTAATGATCTGTCGTTTGATAACTAGCAGACCTTCAGCATAATATTACTGTGGAAATCTGATCGGGGACAAAACAAAGCATCGCAACTTGAGGTACGCACGCACATTGATATGTTGAAACGGCAGAGAATTATAATATTTTAGTCATCTAAGGGAGTGTTGCCATCTTTCTTCTGGTCTTTTTTGTCCAAAGTACATTAACATAATATTACCGTTAGTAGAGTGTTTCAAGATAACATGCATAAATTTGTGTGGTATGGTATTTACATATAGTTGCATGATGTATGTATAATGATACCTTGAGGGATTTCAAAAATATGTGTGTATGAGTGTGGAGACATTTTCGATTATTTGAATGAAACACGCAAAATTCTCTCAGCCACAATAAAATTATGAAAATTTTCCGTCATTTATTGTTGTTGTAAATAGGCTAATTACATGTAATAATAAGATTGTTGTTGCTTCAAATCAATAAACTTGTGCGAGTATTACACAATTTTGTCTTTACATATCCGATTTTCAAACTGTGTATATCCATATGTACATTCGTATCATGACAATATCATAAATCATAATGCATATTTATTCCCATGGTATCATCATAAACATAATATATAAATACATACCGGATGAGATCATTCGTACATACGACTATAAATACAACAAAACCGCGAAAATGTTATCTATTATTGTCTGTTTGATTAACTCGCGTTATGCAACTTTCTTTCTTTCATATGTTTTCAACATTTCATTTTTTTACAAACTTAAAGATTTAATTTCTTGGTATATGAGCACACGAACGAGATAAATAACAATTAATATATGGGTCTGTTTGCTTAATAAAAATATTGTTAATTAGTGGGTTACGACTTATTAGTGTTTGTTTGTGATCTATTCAGGCCTAGTCGGAAGTTGATATTACTACAAATAATTATTTATTGCGTAGTACGATGAAAACTAAGTCTTTTAGATTACGCTTTTTTATTTCGTAATTAAATCAAATTATCGGTGAGTACGTAGTTTTTCTTATCCAAATTGGTGAAGTCGATAAACTAATTGTTTCAAATAGATTTAAACAAATTTTCTAATTTATTTCATAATTAAAACAATTGGAATAGTTAATTAACATAAAATATACTTTTAATACGGATTTTTGCTTAAAATATAGAATTACCTGTTTAATTTTGTACCAAAAACCTAAACTAAATATTACTTTGCCTTATTTCGTGAATAATTCAAATGATCGGATAATACGAACTTTTCTTATTAACTGATATTAACATAAATAATGAATGTTTTCTTGAAATATGTATCCCCAATGCACAAGTTCTAATAAAATTTATTGTTAATTTAACTCATCCAGACTGAAGCTGATTTATATTTCCTGGTATATTATTTAATTAAAATAATTATTCTAGTAAACCGATTTAATAAATCGTTTAATACGAATTTTTATGTACAATATAACCAGAATTGGTAATGATATTTTGTTTACAACTAGTATAAATACTACTTTATTGTATGCTAATTTATCGGATTATACGAATTGTTCTTAATAACCGATAATGCCTGCCGGAATGAACATTTTCTTAAAGATCAATTTTAATGGTATTTTAAGCAAAACATTTCATATTAATCAATTAGTATTCGAAAGTGCAACTAAAATTTGGAAAATCGGTTGTTATAAACAGTATGCCTAGCTTATTTATTTCTTATTAATAGTTAATATACGTAATATACTATTTAATACGATTTTTTGAGTTAAGCATAAAAAGAATTGATTTAATTTTGTGCTTAATACCTTAAATTATACTTCTTTCGTTAATATTGAAAATTATCGGGTAATACGAATTTTTCTTAATAACCGATATTAACTTAATTTTTAAATATTTTCTTGAAATATTAATTATCAATGCCTAAGTTTTACTAAAATTTATAGTCATAACTACTGATCTATATTTCCTAGTATATTCTTTAATTAAAACATTTATAATACTCAACCGATTTAATAAATCGTTTAATACGAATTTCTAGGTATAATATACCATTAACTGTTTTTGACCTTATGGTTAAAATTAAAATAAATATTGCGTTGTTTTATTTGCAAAAATGTTAAATTATCGGATAATATGAATTATTCTTACTAACGGATAATACCTAACAAATTAATATTTTATTATATCAATCAAGTTAGAATGAACGGTTTGAATTGCTCATTTCGGGTTCTTGTTTAAAATGCATGATTGTGTAGAGTGGTTGTATGTTGAAGCGCCTGATTAGTCCGCTTAATTTTAAGGCTTGTTGGGTGCCTTAAAATTAAGCGGACGAAAATCGGTTGGTGACGAAAATCGTCTCGTATGCTGCAACAAAACCAACCCTCACCTCAGTTTTGCTTTATTGCAGCATGAGACAAACTTCCTGGAAATATCTGTGCCTTAAGAAATGTGAACTGAAGTACCACCATTGAGATAAGGTATAATTTTCTTGTAAAGTTTGACATGAGGTACTATGAAATTTAGAGATGTTGTGTGGTTTCAAATCAATAATGACGTCACTGAATGATCGCTTGATTGGAAAGATCAAATCCATCTGGTATATGCGATTCGTATATGTAATGCTCAGATTAATGGCATTAATGAATAACAAGATAATTTACTCAAAATGTTGACATATAGATTGAAATGAACAATTTATTATACTAGATAATCTTAATATTCCACTTAATACGAATTTTAAATTATGTATTATAAATTAAGGTTTTGATGTTATGCTCTCTCGAGAAGTTCGGTTGGTTTGAATCATAAGGAAATTTTAAGGACCAGAGTAAAGTTCTTCAGTAGTGAAGTTTTAATTCAAAACATCTAGTAAAAAAAGGAAAAAGTAATGAATGATCTGGCAGAGTAAGATCCGAGTAAGATAAAAGTTGATTGTTCTGCCCTTATCTCTTTTTGATCGTTGTGGATATAACCGGTTAAAGATTCGCTTTTGAATCTTGAAGTTCCAGAAAGAAGTTAATTTTTATTGACTAGGTGCAAACACTATATTTTACCTGTATAGATAATAAAGTTCTGTGTTCAGTTAAAAACAAACGTTTGACTAATATTACATTTAAAACATTTGAAATAGTGAAACTACATAATATATCTTTTAATACGAATTTCCAATTGTTGAATTAAAAATCTATTCAATTTCAACGAATGCACCGAATTGATCCCAATGATTTTACTGTATAATAAATATTTATTGGATAATATGAATATTCGATAATATAAATATTTAGTTTTGTGTGTTGTAAGAATTTTTCGTATTAACCGATATATTTAGTTTATTATTTAATTTAAAAAAGTATTTTTGACATAAGTACTCAATAAACATCATTTGTAAAAAACTAAGTTCTTTTTCTAAAAGTAATTTTTAAATGCGATTTTTAAATGAAATAATTATTTTACGATACAAATTTTAACTACACTTAAAAACTAATTGTTTTCAAATATAATAATTAGAAAATGCATATGTGCATTAATTATAATATTGATTTTAATATAACAGGCAAGTAATAAAATAATGTTGATTTATAATAATCGGATCTTATGATTTTTCTTAATAACCGATAATTCCTTCTCATACCGTACATTTTAAATGTTTTCAACTGAATATGATTAGAGTAGTTATTTTCGTATTAACCAATAATTGTAAACGTCATGGGTATAGTTGATTACGATTGTTAAATTTAGTTTCAGTTCTCAGGTGTTAAGATTTACTTTTTTAAATTAACCAAAGCAAAATATAGAATTATAATATATCGGTTAATATGAAGTTGAATAAAAGATGATCATGAAATAAACTAAGAGGTTTACATTTTAAAACGAAATGGTATGGTAACTTATAATTAATAGCAATTTATCATTCAGAAAATAGATATTCATTTGGGACAATCATGCGAAATTTCAAAATATCCGAATATTCAAACCTTTTCTAAATAACCGATAGGGGTACTTCAATTATAAGTTTACTATTTTAAAATTGTTTTCGAATTATTACAAGAGAATATTATTTTCTTAACACTTTTAAACTAAAATGAAACATATCGGTTAATCCGAATTTATAACTAATATATATTTTTTTACATCGTATTATTTATATCTATTTGCTAAGTTTTTGATTTCTTGTTAAAACGCAAGATTATCGGTTAGTACGAATATTTTACTTCCTTAAGTCATTATATTATTGATTTAGTACAATATTTGGGGATTTGTTCGTTTAATACGAATTTTTAAGTAGTTTGTATTGTTTTAATTTATATACCTTACAGTTATACCTTACATCCACTATCCAGGGTACTATATTATTTTCTACTTTATAACCGATAAGTGGTATTCACAACGTTTTATAAAATCTGTTAGCGTTCATGACAGTCAAAGTTCTTAGATTCGATAAATTGATTGGATATTTATGTTCCTGTAGAAATCCATTACGCCATCTCCCTCGATATTCTAACGCACACTAAATAGGACAAAATATATGCAAATGACTTTTATACGATATGCAAACGACAGCGATAATATAAATTTTTATTGAAAATTATTGATATGTACATTGTACACACACACAACATTTTTGGCTCAATTTTCCAACCCACAACAAAAAAAAATTCAAATTTTTCCAACTTTTTATTATCAAAATATTTAAATTTTTCACATTCGCTTATCATTTTGTCGTTTATTTTTCGGTACGTTTATGCGTCACCCCACACACATATTGTATATAGTATTCTCGGGTAGATGATGAAGTCATAACGAAAAGTCATTCAAAACTAATTTGAACAATTTTTTTTTCTTTCTAGGTAAGTACATACATACATCGTCGTAAGATTGTTGTCGGTTTGTATATGAGACGTGTGATACATAAGAAAAATGTAAGTAGTTTTGAATACTGATAAGGCGGCTGTGATTTCTTCGATGCGTATACGCAATGATAGCACATGTGGTGATTTTTTCTCGATTATGCTACAGCACTGATATAAACCGATTATTTATGGTCAGATTAATTATATCCGAATACGATCGGTTTGTGTTGAAACATTGGACTCACAATGTAAGACAATTTGTAATCTTGTGTTGAAACAGTGTTATACCGCTTTATAAGGTATATGCGTTTCCAAATCTTAACAAGTAGGTAACTTGTATGTGCATAAATAATCTTACTGTGAAAAATGTATATCAATATGGTGATAGCTGTCTTTGTCGATTGGTGCTCTATGTGTCTGATTACGATTGGTGCTATATGTGCATTGACGCATCTTCAATAGGTTGACAACTTCGTAAGGCTGAAGGTTTAAAGGAAACCGAGTTGAGAGTGGCAAAACAATAATTTTGATTGTATTCAGCCAATAAATCATATGGTAGTATGTAATAAAAGATTTAAACCCTTTTAACATTTATAAAGCTAAGGATCATTGCCTCTAAGCAATAAGTATCAATTGATAGAAACTACTTTACCTTTGGTCACTCAAAGATTGCATAAGTCAACATAACAAATAGAACTGTAAGAAAATGACGGGGTGTCATAATGAGTTAGCGTTTGCAATTTTTTCTATCGGTTATTTCAAGTATGGCAACACTTACATCATTCGTGTTAAGACAGAAAATTAGTTTAATGTTTGTCATTTACGAAATAGATTAACGCTTGAACAAAATTCGGAAATACTGAAAAATTACTTTCAAAGTGGGCAGTCTTCAACCCAAATTGTGAGAAATTTACGTGGAAAATTCAGTAGAAATGAAATGCCTAGAAACCATTTAGTGGATCAATTTGTGAAGAGAGTTTGTGAAACTGAATTGTTATTGAATAAACCAACCCGTGTACGTACATTTATAGGGCGTACAGCCAAGAACATTACATCTGTTGCTCAGAATGAGCCTCCACCATCATCTACTCTCCATCTTGATCAAACGCTTATGTGATGAGAAATTTGAATAAACATCTCGGTATAAAGGCGTACAAGGTTCAATTAGTAATCCAGCGACAATGTTTGTGTAAGGGATTACAAAATGACGAAAGGACTCTCAAAATAGACGTTATCAGATTGATACGATCGCAATCGTTCATTAATGGTTATGAGGACTGCAAGCCGCTTTTGTTGCTCATTCCCTAAAATAGCAGTTGGAGGCACTCCGATATATTACTAATCGCGATTTTGAAGAATGGCCAAGATATAGAAAATAGCATATAGAAAAATATATAGACAATTTATAGCTGTAGTAATAAATGGAACCAATCACATATCTAACGTTGGATGTTCTGCCTTAATCATTCTATAGATGAATGGACGTTCTGCCTTAATTATTCTATAGATGAGTTGACGTTCTGTCTTAACCATTGTATAGATGAGTGGACGTTCTGCCTTAATCATTCTATAGATAAGTTGACGCTCTGCCTTAATCATTCTATAGATGAGTGGACGTTCTGCCTTTATCATTCTATAGATATCTTCGGTTTCCAAGAGGGCACAGTTCCTACGGTTATTGTTCTATGGTTTGTAACTCCACAACAGATATTCTAAATAAGATACGATGCCTGAATCACCAAACAAAAGTTGTGAAAGTGAAAGCGTTCCAGTCATTTTGCAGCATTTGGTCGGCGACCATCTTTAACCTATACATCGAATTTGTAGCAAAATAAAATTTCGTCTTCCATTTCAAACCTCATATAGCAACTTGTTGAACTGGAACGAGTATAAAATTTGGTTATCTGCAGATACAAAAATAATAAATTGCCGAGTTAATTCAGCATAGTGACTATAAAATTTAATGCAGATGGTAAAACAAAAACGAAACAACGAAAAAAAACTGCCATTGCCCACAAATCGAGGAAATGCGGATAAAACGTATCGTATAAATAATCCGGAATAATTTGGTACACGAGCAGATAAAGACAAGTGTGTGCCACTGCGAATCAAACCGCCTGCAATCGAATCATATCTCTATAGGCAACAACAACAACAAAATGTCCTTATCATCCGAATATCGTATTATCACAACGGTATACATAAAGCATATATATGTTGATTATTGATTTTTACGTCAGAACCACGCCTAAAGTATGTTTCCATTTTCATGAATGTGTTTTTCACATTTTCTCGTTTTTCTCTTTTGATGTTTTTTCTCCGCTCCCCTCCTTCACCACACCGTCACTATATATATATTGTACATGTATATAGTGTTAGCGTGTTTATTTGTATTTGTGTGTTGGAAAATAGAAAATTTTCATGCCTGTATGTAATACTTTTCCGTTGCCTTGAAATTTCATTTTTTTTTGGATAAGGATGATGGTGGTGATGATGATGAGGAAAAATAATTTTCCTTTTGTTCGTTTACTGTTTTTTTTTTAATTTAAAGGATAACAAAAAATAATGGTCAATTGAAAATCTTTTGTTTCCCGAGAAAAATCATTTATTGTATTCTTTGTTTGCTTCTCGCGCGTATGTGCGATCATAATCCTTTTGTTACACACATGAGATGTATGCTGTAAATGAATTTTTACAATTATGAAACCCAGTACCAAAAAACAGTTAGTAATTTGAGAATGTTATTCTGAACTGATTCATTTATCATCATCCTGTATACACGAGTACATATAAGACGTTTGACAATACACAATCCAATAAATTCAATCAGATATTGACTAAATTTTGTTCATCTTAAAAGTTAATGAGGATTTCCATTCACATAATCGTAAATGGTATACCAACGAAATATTATAAACTCCTTCCTCCACCCAATCTCGAGAAAAAAGGTAGATGAAAATATATAGTGGATAAATTAAAAACAGAACCGAACCGATTTGCCATTATATATACCACCCAAGTAGGGTTGTGCCCATTTATATGATCTGTATCAATTTGTTACAACGAGATTCGGGTGGACAACTCATTCATTGTTGTGTGCTGTTATAAGTGGGTTGAAGATGTCATTTGCAGCGAACTGTTTCGCCACGGATCAAATATTGTGTTGAGGGACGTTACGTTTCTTAAATATTTCTTTTAATTTTACTTTCCCATAGGTGGTAATAAAATTGTGACTAATCGAACTCTCCAATGTGAAGAATGTGTCATAATGGTTTGGTGGTATGACGTTTATGATGTCATTAATTTTATGACGTGAATGAAAATGGTGAAATTTATATGTAGGACTCAATACAGCGATCTTAGCGTAGTCCTGGTATGTGATACCTGTGGTATGAGAATGAAATCTGGTGCTAACCTTACCAATTACAGTATCCTTGAGCCATAAAGTAGTTGAAGTTATTCTTGCTTCACGGATTATAAGTGAAAAGGTTCACAACCAGGTGTGACTTTGAAGAAAGACAACTACTTGGTACTTCTGTGAGGAAGTGGACTGCTTTACAGAAACCTCTAGACTTAAAAACGTGTTTTTTGGAAGCACAAATCAAAAAGCCCTAGAAGGGTTAGAACATTGGTTCATTCTAAAATTTTAAAACACTAGTTCCAAACAGGATAAGGTCACCCTGCTCTCCAACTATAACTTATTATGGAGCTCATAAATATTATTAGAGTGGAATTACAGCCTCTACTCTTGTTGTCGACGATAACGAGATTGTATTTTGTATTGAGAGTAAATCGGTCCTCACCTCCTTAAACAATCCTTTAACTAATTCTTAGCTAGTAAAGGACTAAGAAATTTGAACGGTCGTGACAAAAAGGTAACGGTTATGTCTGTACCTACCCACTGTGACATTGAAGGAAAATTTCAGACACTTTAGCCAAAACAAGTGATGGCATGTGCTTCATTGCCCTGAACCACATGCTCTTCTTCACTTAGTTAAAAAAGCTGGTGTGGGGTGAGCTACTCCTAGTTGCCTTAAGACAAAATACTTATCAGCGTGTTTAACTTGAAGTTAACCAAGTTCGCTCTTTCCATAGAAGAAGACAACTTAAGATTACTGGTTTCAATGGGACTTGTCAGTGATGACAAGTGTGATCAGCAGCTGTTTGGATTTGACTGAATCAAATACCTTGTGTTCAACTCCAAAAATATTTCTTTACATCTTATACTATATTCTCTGTTCTGGTTTAAATCACTCCAGATTGCTAACGAATGAAAGGCTTATATAAACTTCATAGGTTTAAATATGTTTCGACCACGGTGATCACCCGAAATGGATATTCTCCAAGTTGAATTTTGTTTCCGCTGTAATTATGATATGAATTATGGTAAAAAGCGTTGGCACTAAACTACAACGGATTCTACTGCCAAGATTACGCCAAAAATGGCGATTAACATAGCTGTGAATATGGTATCATTATCGGACAAAACCTTATAGGAAGACTGACCTAGTTCTTTTTATCAAACGCGGGGGGTTGTCATATCCCGCTCTCTATATAGAAGTCAAGTGTCTGGAGATTTGTTTATCTATCAGAAGATTACCTGCCAAAACCATATTGAAGCAAGGTGATTCGATTAGTCATGGGGTTTAAAGTCAAGAAACGTTTCGGTTATTAGACACAGTATTCTTTGCTACATATATCAGGAGGCCTTATATTATAGGTGAGGTCGAAAAACAAAAACTGAACCAAGTTGAAAGACTTGTTTGTCTGGGTATTTTGGGAGCTATGCACGCCAAATCGACGATGAGATGGCTGGTGATGTGTCAGTTTGATCTCTGGATTAAAAACTGTCACAAACTCACAGGTTTCAAATAATCATTCTCAGCACTACCAAACATGGAAGGAGATGGATGGACACATAACGAAAATAAAACGTCTTCGAATAAAATAGTGTCTCAAGCACTACTTAGAGATATAAATAGGACTGAAATAATTCTTTCGGATGCAGAGATAGTAATCTTGTATGTGTATAGCTGTCATCTAGCCTCGAGATTTTCTATAAGTTCAATTTTCATGTGAAATTATCTGTCAATACCTTTCAGATTGAAACTGCAAGGAACCGCCCAGATGGCGCAGTTGTTAAAGCTGCGGCAGTTGGAGCGGGAGGTACCGGGTTCGAATCCCGATAGGGGCAGGATGCAAAAGGAATTTTTCACCATGAGATTACGATCTGTGGTGTGAATGAACTCAACTATGACCCCCTGTTGGAGTGCAGTACTCATGGGCCGACTCATCTTCCATGCCAGCACCTTTGGGCTTGCATAGAGCTATGCAATATGCAGATGGTTAGGAAAATCGGACCTATAGCCGTACGTCCTCGAATTGGCTGTAAAGACGTAAATAAGCAAACCGCGAACAAGTATAGAGTGCCTGGACCCCAAAACAGATTAAAAATAAAAAAAAACCAACAGGGATCAGTTTCTTCCAAATTTGTGGGCTTGAATCGATAAGTCTAATTGAAGTCAGACTTGGCGATATTCAGTCATACGGTTGTCGAAGAAAATTGACCCGGGCGGTTGAATCTTCCACTGTCCATTTCAATATAGAACTGATGAGAAAGTATCAGGATCATTGAAAGAATATATTGGTCAGCAATTTTGTAATATCTTTAATCGGGATGGTGTTGACCGAAACCTGTTTCGGCTAGGATGCATAATACGTTTTTTGTATAACATATATTCGTAACACTACTACGTTCAGCTTAATTTTGTTCGTCTCGAACAAAAACATCAAGCTGTTATCATTGAGACGGTACAAAGCTTTGAATCTGCACCACTTGCGTTTACCCAACTAATTGGGCCTTCCCAATCCAGTCAAGAATTCCGTCAAGGCTAGTATTAATTCGAATAACCACTTCACTGGTACATGGCAGTCGGCCATGTCTGCCTCATATTTGGTGTCTGCACAGTTCAAATAGTTCTGATTGAAAGTTTCTTCCTAAAGATTCGTATGCAGCACGTCATTGCGCGTAAGCTTTCGGCCTCAACTTGAAACTTAAACTAAACTTTTACAACAATAGTGTCTGGCTACTGGGGTTATGTTGCCTGACTGATGCTCCTGACCTGGAATAACTTCTCGATATCATCCAGATACCATTACCAGAGATCGACTTACCACTTCCAAACGTAATGGAATTCAATTCGAAGATCGGTTTCAACTCTGAACACCTGTGGATACTTTGACAAATACCATCGATTATATAAAGTGTAAGCAAATATTATAAATTACCACCGTACTTATCATCTTAACAAGACGACGTTTTATTGATGTGCTAATCATATGCCAAGCAAATGAAAGACAATTTATCGTCGTAATTGATTACTTGAGGCGTGACTTGAGTATTTTATAAACAATCACCGATTGTATTCCAGACCATTGAGTACATACAAATTCATTAAACGTTTATATCGCTGATGAAGCTGTATATGTATAAGATTATGCTTCTGTTAAGATGATTCCGCTCTTTCGTTGTCGTCTTATCTCAAGACATTGTATATAAACAAAAATGTATACATCGTTCGAATTTATGGTTTTGATGTAGTTTTTATTTTGCCTTTTTTTATGCTCGTCGTTCGATCGAATTTTTATGGATTTGCCAAATTAATGCATTTCGGATAAATCAACCCATCACATGTGTATGTCGTCTATATATGGGTGAAAGATTGGTACGAGGATTACAGAGCAATTCGAATGGAAAATTTTGTGCTTCGGTCCATTATATCATTTTTAATATTAATAAATGCTGTATAAGACAAATTTTTTACGTCTTCTTATCGTAGATACGGCGAGTATTGTGCTGTTGCTGCTAAAAATCGCACATTTCTATTTAATTGCCAATGAAGAAAATTCACACATTAAATCATATGTCATAAACTCGTGTTATGGTTTTTTTTATACACTTCCAATAAATCACATGTTAGTGTGATCCGTCCCTGGTTAACGTATTTGCGATTTGATCACAAAAGTAGGTGGTCTTTATGTTGGCGCGTACTTAAAAGGAATTTGCTTTACACTTTTGATCTGATTGTTGGAGGCCAACTCTCATAGTCATCACTCAAGGTGGAATTCTCACATCCATATATGATAACGAGTCTGATCAATACCATACATAAAAGTGATCTCATCGCCAACCACGGCCAGAACTTATATGATGTCTTTCAACAATTGAAGCAACCAACAAAGAGAAAAGGAGGTTTGGACACTTTGAATGAGATCTGAGATCAAAGGTACCATCATTCAATGAATTTTCAAATGAAGTGTGCTCTTGAAGTGTAACAAGGATAAATTGACGTAAATTCTACTCCAAAACCTCAGAAGTTCTGAAACGATCCTTATTAAACAAAAGTACCACATCTCTCTTGCTAACATACCGACAGGTTTACTCGTTTATCATAACATTCCTTAACCGTCCTACTGCTCATACAGCGAACCATTATCAAATGAATGATGGCCTCCTACGATGGAGTAATAAGGGGTTTTAAGGCGTTAGGAGAAAGCGCCGAGACACGTGCACCAAATCAGCGGTGTCTTTACTGTTTGAGTCTTCTTTGAATCGGTGCATAGCAGAAACCTGCTCACACATCTCAATCTATAGAGAAAACAAATTCTCGGTTATCCTAGTTTGGCTTAGGGAAATCTAGGACTGAAGTTTCGAAAGGATTTATGTTTGTTATATATACAAACCGAAATAGGAGGGAAATTGAGGTGCTTCTTTGGTTTGATTAGCATGCTCATTCCAGAGCTAAGCATCCACTTAGTTCTATAACTATCCTTCAGTGTATACCCTTTGTTCCAATAAAGTTTATATGTACAGATTTATGTCCATTGTTCTTTATATTTTGATGGCTAATTGACAGATCTACGATCGGTGTCAAAGTATGATCGAAGAAGTGAGGAACAGTTCTCCTGTCAGAATGCAGAATTCAAAGCCCGACCCATGATATGAAGCGCAATAAAATGTGCTGGTATCGGAACAAGGTATAAATGAATCGATCCCATTGTATGGCTAGAAACAAACAGATTCGAACAACCTTGTTACTCCTTACTCTTGAAAAAAGTTAGGATGGAATGAAGAGTTTTTTTCAGTCAGCTTTACCTTAATAAGAGTCAAGTTAACTCCACCCTCTTCGTAATAGGTGTCCCATTAGATGATGGTTTATAATATTCTAAATTACTGCTTGATGGGTTGTGGCCAAACCCTATCCACATCTCTTATCACACTAGGTCTTCGCAGATACCTTTATCTTCTGCTCTAGACAGTATGACGTATTTTTTTATCGGTTATGGTCAGGGTCTAATTACGGTCCGGTGAATTCCAAAATAGAATTATATAGAATCTAAGTTCTACGTTTCAATTCTCTGTCTCAGCCTAGCATTATTAGTCATGCTGGATGGTTTTTGTGACATGTATTGTTATAAAAATTATGGCTTCATTCTCCTCCAGGGGCCCGATGTGATCATCGATTCTTAATAACCACCTGAAATAAGGCATTGAGGTGTGGCTTATAGGAACGAGCTGCTTTGCTATTATCGAGTATGCTCGGTTTCTCCAACTTCCTTGCTAAAGGTATTTTTATCGATCACAACTGCTCAACTTTCCGCATTCCATTTGCGAGGAATTTGTGTCTCATATCTCTATGGGCTACCTTAACTAGTTTAACTATGTATGACCTGTGTAGTAAGCCACCCGCTTGGGTTAATTTTACTCATGTGAAATGATTTTGAACGAGCATGCTTTTGTGTTTCTTCTGAGCTATGTACCTTGTCGTGCTGAAGAGAGTTGAGATATTCTCAGTATTGTTGGCACTCGAACAATCGTGAAATTGCTTGGATTTTGACTGAATGTGTTGAAAACTACTTTAGTCAAATAATGTGAAGATGTGCAAAGCTAAACTTTTGCTTCACTTTGACTTCATGATTCTGTTCTGCTTTCTGGAAATCTTTGAGTGATATGCGTGTGTAAATGAAAGTGATACAACGACTTAGTAGGTAATACAGAAGTTTATACCAGTAGAATTACACCCTCAACCTTATGCACAGTTTTCAAGCTGAACTTGATTAACTTTGTAGTTTCAGTCTTTTGAAACCATACAGATAAGAATTTTCTATCTTTAAAAATTAAAAAATTCGAAAATTATTCCAGAACTCGATGCCACGAAAGGGCCACAGTTCAACTTACATTCACACCGTATACTTATACATTAAAAACACTCAGTCGTGATTTTAAGGTTACTCCCGGGAAAGAAACCCGAGATCCCTGATTAACAAAACAAAGCACGCTACTTTCTCTGCCAACGAGGGCAAAAAAAATGTCTATCTTACTATAAAGTTCACCAAGTTAAGTTCGAAATTTGGCCCCAAAAGCTTAAATCAGTTTTGAGTCAGACTTACATCCTCAAAGAGAATACAAGATGCATAAATGCAAAATGGACCTTACCAAGTTCAGGTTTGGCCAAACCTACCTAATTATTACAAATAAATATAAGCTGTTGACACAATATCCAAACAGAACCAAAAGCTAATAACTCGTATGATATATAACGATGATAAACTCATGGACTTCAGTTGCTTAAAACGCCACTGATAGTATTTTCGTTAGATGTGAGAATCCTCTCTTTATTGGAAGTGTGACATACATAGTTCAAAGGGTATTGCATCACTATAAAACATATCCATTCAATATTGGATGTCATATACAAAAACATGGCATTGTTTGAAGTTAAGGCATCAGGGCGCCATAACACCTTTCTATATTGCAAATTGTAGGTCTCGCTACCTATATATAAAAAACCTTTTTCTTCGCCGATTTCTTTCCTTTCCCATTCTCGTTCTAACCATAAAGTGCAAACGGAATAATTTCAATATTTTTATGACGTTGTAATTACGCGTGGTAATTAAAAAAATCCATTTACCGTGGTGAAAATGATTATCAGTTTTCTTATTACCCAGTTTCTTAAGCACCACTCGGGTTACTGAACGCATTTAATGATAAAAAAAATTTGTATCTCAATTAGACAGCATCGCAGATCCTTAATTTAAATAAATATTTTACAGATTCACCTTCGCAAGTATAATCTTTAATTAATCGAAATTGCCCGTTAGCGTGTGCTAAAACTCGCTCTGCTAATAATCGTAATAATATTTACGTTCGAGTATATACATACATTTGTTAAGATGCTGTTGTGTGTGTGTATATTTGTTTAAGTCATTGACACAGTAAAATAGCTAAAACATTACAACCCTCCCCCTCACTCCCCATCAACATCTCGACCCATCTCGAAACTGTTAAAATATTACGTTCGCTATTTTAATATATGCATTGAAAACGGTTTTCTTCTTAGCTCTGGTAACGTGTTATGTTACCATCTATCTATATACTCGTATACATCTCGTCTCGCATCCTTACATACCGTCGTTCATCCTTTCACAGAATAATAATGAAACATAAATGTGTTCTCATTAAAAGAATTTTATATGCGAGATGCTTTTATACAGCTTCTTCTTCTTCTTCGTCGTCGTCTTACGTATGTGTATGAAACGGAGATTTATATTCTCCATAATATAGCGATATGATGGAGCTATACACACACACACACACACACACACACACGACAATGTGTATCATTCACAAAACAAAAAGGTTTCGAGAAGTTGAAGAGGCCATTAAGCCGTCTGTATGTATTCATTTGAGATGCTGAATGCAAGATGCATTCTGCGATCTGAATGGAATAATTTTGTATTTAGATTTTTGGTATGTACACACGCAGGCATTCACCAATCAATTCTCGTGCGGAGCCACTCGTAATAAAATTGTATTGACGTACATTTTTTTTATTTGATTTTGTGACGTATGTATGAAAATGTATTTTCCAAAAATAAAAAAAATTTTCATCGATGGAAACGAGACATTCGATTGTGCTGTATGGTTACGTTGGATAATACAATCGATCCATTCGCATTCTATTGATACAACCGCATAAGGTCGGAAATGAAAAAAAATTGCCAAGACGTGGTTTCTAACACTTAAAGCTAGATGATGATACTTCCTCTTACCATTGCTACATCTACCTACTTGTCTCTAATCAGCGACTAACCTGAAATTAGAGCAAAGAAACACTGATTGGGAACATACTCCATTTCAACCAGTCACTTCTATCTATCAATGAAAATCAGGAAACGCGGAGGAATGGAAAAGGCAGTTGCTCTTAGTAAGCCTAAAAGAACTAGGACACTATGGTGGACCTGGAAACTGGGCAGACTGGAAATGGACTAATCTTAAAGAGTTCTCTGAGATAACATCGAATCTCTAAAGAAACATGCGTTTTCATTAGAACTCTCTAGGGATTCCTGACAGTACAAATCAGGAAGCTCTAGAGGTTCTAATGAAAACTCATTTCCCCGAAAGTGAGAATTCTTATATAGTAAATGGAAATAAATTCCCACACCAATTACAAAGTTTGAGAGATTGGAACTAGGTGACAAAGGATAAAAGATAGAATCCAATGGAGAAGTATCGGTTCTTAATTAGAATTTAACAAACTAGGTTCAGACGGGACTACAGAAACCCGGAAGAACTGGAAATTATCGTAGACCAAATTGCACATGTCTTCAAAGCCAGTTTGGCCCTGAGATACGTTCCAAGATTATATAGAAAAAAATCAGGGTTAGCCTAGATTTAATCTGGCAAAAAGTTTTCGATTTTTAAGCCTGTCCTCTTTTCTTCTTAAATGTTTAGAACTATTGGTTGATAGATACTTTAGGACTGTTAGAGAAGCAGAAATGGAACTACATGGACTTGTCCTACCCCTCCGGTGACAACATGATGATCTTTACGGATTGGTCTGCAAGTTTTCTGATAGCTAGGCTGCTTCATTGAAACGTGTTAAAGACGGCAATTTCCTTGAATCCACTAGGTAGTCTGAATTAAGTTAGACTTGATACCCAGTCACAAGGATATATCGATTATAACCTTGGTAGCTGCACCAGAAGAGATGGGACAACCTCATCGTTTGTCGCCTATTCAAACCCCTCTTGGAAACAATAAACTAGCAATGATCACAATCCTTTTAAACTTATGATAGACTTACTTTGAAGATCCTGGGCATTCTCAATGGACATTGTTCCCTTAATAATCACATATTCTGAATGATGATTTCCAACGGTGAAGAAGAAACTTTTAAGCTCTTCTGGGGCTACTTTCTTTCATACTCTCCTTATTGACTGGATACCGGAAATCTTTTTTTGAAGAACAAACAGTTTTAGGAACTAAGAGTGTATGTTGGGAGAGGATGTCGTAATGGGCCAATCAAGGATGACTAGGAGGAAATGCCACACTAGGTTCATAGTGCATTTGGTCCTTCCATAAATGAAAAAAGCTTTGATTTTGTTGTTTTTTCTTTTCAAATTGTTTTGGGGCCGAAGCACTCCCATAACTCTTTTTCAGTTCTCTTTTTACTTCCTACTTTACGTTGAAAGCAAATGGAGGGCATAAAGTTATGGACCCGATTTGCGTTGACCATCTACACTTTGTATTGATCCATATCAGTAGTACGAGCATAGAAAAGGGTTCGACTCATGCGTTCTAATAGAATGATAAAAAATCGAATTTTCCATCCAGCTCCTATTGGACTCAAAATTCGGTACAGCTTTAGCCACTGCACCATTTGATCGGTGAAATAAGCTTCATATAGACTCAGATCTTGGTCGGCAGTGATTGTGAGGACGCCAAATCATGATATGTAGTTGATATATCAATGTGCTTCTAATGAACGAGTGAAGCGATCGAAACAACACTGCCATCTCTATTCAAATATGTGCAAATCGATTAACCAGAACTTCGGATTGTCCATATGATGATTTGGTGTGCTTCTGAACTTTTGCACGTGTTCAATAGGATGATAAATGTTGTGCAATGCATCATAAATGACTCGACGACGAGGTTTTACGGAGTAAGATCTGCCACACGAGCAGTGGTCGATGGTTGAAATTTGTGGAAGAGTTGTTCTAGGTGAATTTTATGTATAGTTCCGTATGTTTGTGATGTAACCAGGACGAATCGATAGACAGATGAAAACGAGGTGTTTCTATTATAAATAGCATCCAACAATGTGGCTCGACCGGTTGCGATTATGATCAAGCTCTTCATACAACTTTTATTCACATATCGCAACTGATCAACACTTTGTTAAATTGACAGTTGCCACTAACGGAATCTCTGTAAAGTTCTGATTTTGAAACTCAAAGATCAGACATTTTAATGCAACCTATACACTGAGTCTTTATTGTGAAGTTGGTAAGGATCAGTAGGCAAATGTGCTCCTACAATTGATTTTACATAATCGAGCACGCCCACGTTCTTGTACTGTGATTCGTTCTTGTAAAATACCTGCATGAGCTAATTTTCGACATTAATTGACTAATAACGTCCGGGAATGTCCAGAATATAGCGTTCAAATGAGGTTGTTTCGAGATTACACAATTTCTATATTAACAGCTCAATCAGCACAAGAACCTTTATTTTAAAAAAACACACTTGAGTTTGCCAGGGACTACGGCATGGCTGCTCCATTCAATAAAAATATCTCCATCCATTCAGTCATTCGCACCTTACGCCAAATTGCTTTTTTTATTCTTGATGACTGACATAGTTCTAGATTCTGCCACCAGGAGAAGAAACCTCACACACTATATATAGTTGGGATAACACCAATATTATTATTAGAGAACAGCCATTATTCCTCTTCACATAAACGTCACTACAGCACAAAATCGAAAATGTTATCGTGTCATGCGACATCGTTTAGGATACCAACAAAAGCCAAATTAGCATTCGAGTTGGATTACACAACGCGAAATAACGATATCGCACGCATATTGACGTATGCTGATTTTATGGTATTTCGGCAAAGTGCTCAAGGTTGTAAATTCAATCGATTAGCGCATTATGTATATTCTAATCAGGTGTCTTGATAACAATTATATTCTAATCGGTGATAACTATGTATGTATTCGGAATTGGTTCGAACATGCGATGTTTCAACATGATGTTGAATATTGATATTGGCAAAGGTCAAGATTGTGCTATAAATATTTCCGATGTTAAAATTGGCTATGAATTAGTTTCCAACGAAGTTCGATCAAAAGGTCAAAACTATCGAAAACTACCTCGAAATACCAAGAAATAACTAGTCGAGGAAATTGAGGACCGTTTGTATAGCACTCGCTCACAACTTTAGGGAAATAAGATGCTTTTTCTTGGAGTAGAAGGTACTGGGTTTGAATCCCAGTGATGCAGATTAACAATTCTATGACTTACTGTTGGGTTTGTAAAACTCATTGGGCTGCAGATCGTTCATGTCAGAGTACTATAGGCATATTGTGAACCAGTTGGTAAAGTTTTACAAAACAATTTAGTGAAGGTCATGTCCACATAAAATTATCTAGCCCCTACCCATCCGCAATACATCAATCGATATGATCAGCTTTTTCGATGGCGTGCCAAACTTAGAGCACAAATCACTGTTGGAATAATTTAGACTGTTGGAGTGGTTACATTTAAATGGCATCTTAATCAGATATTCTATGAACCTCAGAAGATCGTTGTGAACCTATTATACCAACTTCAAAACGATAATTGGACATACCACGATTTAAACTCTCTGCTAAGTACTTGATATCCGCAATGAGTTCAGGTGAGCGTCTCCAGGTATCCTTAACCATTTTACAACAATACAGTCGTATCTCCAAACAAATGTGTTTCTTCAACATTCCATCGAATCATCAAATTATCCAACATCGGGAAGTGATTGTGATGCCCAATCATGCGCTACACTATTGATTGCATATATAAAATAATTAGAACGCGTTCGTCTCACGTCTCATCATCGCGAAATTATAATTACAAACACGAACGTCTCAACTATAATTAAATTAATTAAAATTTGTTTCTATTTCTAGTTTCCTTGATGATTTAGATCGGCTAGGAGCAAAGGACTATCAACCAACAGAGCAAGATATATTACGAACACGTGTCAAAACAACTGGCATCGTCGAAGTACATTTTTCATTTAAAAATCTTAACTTCAAGTGAGTATGACGTCATCATAATGATGGTTTCTAAACTGTACTGACGTTTCTTTCTTCATTCCTTTAGATTATTCGATGTCGGTGGTCAGAGATCAGAACGGAAAAAATGGATCCACTGTTTTGAAGATGTTACAGCAATTATATTTTGTGTTGCCATGTCAGAATATGATCAAGTATTGCATGAAGATGAAACTACGGTAAGTTCGAGTGTTGTACTGTTTCCGTGTGACTCTTGTATATAATTTGGACTAAACTCGTTGGATTTTTGCTCTCATATGTAAGACATATGTATGAGCGCAAGCGTAAGAACAATGATAAGAGGTGTAAGTTGGTGGTCAAATTATGTTTCCATAAGTGTTTGAGTTCGATATGACAACCATACATGGACCTACTATAAATCAAATAAGAAATTGCCTGGACATGTACGATTATATGCATAGGTACTACGGGTGTTTGATTAGATCCACCAGATTCTTCAAGCCGGATTATACACGTTAAACAAGTTAATCAACTCCCAAGGAGATTGTGAAAGTAATAAATTCATCTCATATTGCAACTCTTCGGATAATCACTTATTGCATTTGGATTGGATTGACAGATTATAGAATCGACATAAGTACCTTAAACCAATTTCGAAGCAAGATCGTTAGAAATGCAACGAAGATTGCTTAGCACGTTTATGTTCAACCGGATACTAGGGTCAGTGTACCTCAAGCAATTACCCCAAGCCTAAAATAAATTATTGTCAAAGCTCACAGTGATCACAAAAGTAAACTAGATTTATTCTACAGTACGTCATATGAGACTTAGGTCGTAAGTGTTGATGGTTCTGACAATCATGATTCTATTTTTTGTTTTTTTCTTTAATTGGGTGCAGGGCGGAATGTCATATGCTCCAAACCAAACCTGAGAGCAATATTCTATGCACGGTCTAATAAAGGTTTAATATACTTGAAGAACCTAATACGATCTAAAATAAACCGTCTACATCTATATTGAAGAACCCGAGTTTACATGACGCTGATTTGGCCAATGTTCATTCCATTTTACATTGTTGCTAATCTGAACACCAAGCAGACGAATTGAGTCACAACCCACGAGAACGTGACCTTTTACCACAAAAGGGTTTTCGTTGTGACTTCTTTTACGCGAGAACGTGCAGATTTTTTACTCCCCACTCAAATATTGTACTCAAATCGGAATTAAGCGAAATGACAACTTCTAGCCATTTACCGTTTAACTCTGAAGGAGTAGGCTCGACCTCGAAATAAAAAAAATAGAAGAGAAGAGTGCAATGTTGCATCATCGGCAAAATTGTGGGTAGGGTTTACAGTGCTACCCAACAAGTCATTAATGTATAACAAAAACAAATTTGGTGACAAAACTAATCCCTGATGGACTCCGGCATTTCGGGAGAGTGTTGTTGATGATCTCCCATTCAGCACAACGTTGATCTTTCTGTCTTTGAGAAAGCTTTTTATCTACTTGATGGTCATCAAATCCAAGCCGTATGCTACAAGTTGAGCATCATGAAGAAATCTCCCAAAGCGGAAGATTTCTTCATGATGCTCAAGCGCGATATTCCATTTGTTTGAAACTACGTCAAGAGATCGGTTGTGGAGAGTTTTCGCAATAGCCATATTGTTTATTAAAAACTTTAGCCACGGCTAACACAATTGATATTGGCCGATAGTTTGAAGGGTCAGCTTTATCACAACCACGTTTAAGAACCGGTTGCACCATCGCACTCTTCCACGCGTTCGTGTATTTACCTTGTTTATAAGACAGGAGAAAAATTTTAGTTAATATTGGAGCCAAGTCACTGGCAAACTCCTTCAATATTCGAAGAGGAATTCCATCAGGTTTATTGGTCTTATTTACGTCCATTGCCTTCAGTTTCCTGAAGAAAATTGTTTTCGAGATGTTGTCAGGATCCATTTTGGAACCACAATACGAAATTAACGGAAGCGTAACTCCATCGGGGACAACTAAGGTCAAGTTCAAAGTGAAGATGTTTGCCAGTAAGTCGGCCTGACAATATGGATCCACCACCAAAGCACCGTCTGCACATTTCAATGCGGAAATAGATGTTTTAGAAATATTGACAACCGATGCGACCATCTGATGAAAGTTGCGATTGTAGATTTTCAACTCGGAAGCGACTTTCTTGCTGTCGGCTCTTTTCCCTTCCTTGGCACATATTATTCTGACGGGATTTGTTTTGCACAGATATTGAAAAAATTATCGTAGGCGTCTGTAATTAATGTGATTATTCCAATGGCATATTTTTCGTACAAGTAAACAGTCATATGGAGAGGAATTTCAACAGGAAAGAGAAAAGGTTATCCAATTTGTAAAATACTGTGCACTGCAATAAGCTTATCACCGATTAGCAATTAATTATGACAAGGTTTTCGATGCAAGAGCAAAATAGAAAAGTGGATAGAGACCAGCAACTAGATTAAAATAGTTCCCATCTTTGGTCAGCACCAAATGATACGGTCAGCTCAGAGATATCTGGACAGTGTAATTCGGCCAATGTCGTTCACATTGCCAGAGAAAGATTTGAAAAAGATTCTTTAACCATCCTGTATTGATATGTTTGACGAAATGAATAGAGTCCCGCTACAACAGCAGAACTAATCGTGACACAAATAAAAAAGTCCCTTGTATTAAAACTTGGAGCCAGAATAAACTTGCGTTGAATCGTATGTCCTTAAGCGCATAATCTTGTCGAATGTTTATTAAACCATTGTAAGACTAATGTTCAAAATCCTTCGTGGTTGGCAGTGTTCCCAACTTTAATCATAACACCCTTCTTGGTTGACGACGGTTGCGATATTTTGGTGCACGACTTGAGGTTATTCCTCAGTACTAAATTCGAATAGAATCCATAAAATTATAGCCAACCTCAGTTTATTCACACAAGGAGACCCTGGAACCAACAACATAACATACCTATACAAACGTTAATGATGTGCGGAAACTTAGCGAAACGGAGCTTAATTAACCGATTAAGTGTTGATTAGCTTAAATAATTAGCTGTCGAGTTATACCCTTAAGTGGGTTACCAACTGTTGTTATCACTAAACAAAAGTGTGTTAAAACCAAGAAGTTTGACTTATTTTGATATCACATTTGTGTGTGTTTGTCTGTGTGTGTCTGTGTGTGTGTGTGTATTTGTTTTTTTTTTTGTATATAGCAGTAAGTATTAACTAAATAGTTGCTTCACGTGTCAATGTAGCTTAAGTCATGGCAAACATGTAAACTAACTATAGATCGACGTTTTTGATTAAATGAGACAAATGGGCACTTGTAGATGTTCAATAGTTGGTCCAATATATTGTTCCTCAGATGATTTAAACATTTTGTCTCAACCACTTTATTTAGGTTCGTTGGAACTGCGCGATGAGTACGGGTCGATGTTGTTTACAGTCTTCCCCTTTCCACCTCATTTGTTTGAGTTTCTAATTGATTGCATTCCTAAATTGGCAGATTACAGTCATTGATTACATTTGGACTCAACCCAATTTTAGATCAATCTCTTTCCCACCTACCAATATCAATATATGAATTAATAAAATGTAAACATTTTGCCAAACTATACAGCTCTTGGTAGAAAATTTACTCTACCATATATGACTTTATCATGGGTACTCAAATTCATATTAAGAGACCGCCAATAAAACTGAGCCTCCTCGTAAAAATAGATCGATGTCTCCATCATGAAAAAATATCTCCAAGACTAATCCAGTTACCGTCCATAATATGCCTAAACTTCTTTGGTTGAAAACCGACCCCTTGAACAATACTTATCCGCTTCACATGACAGTGGGGAACTGCGACCACAGTATAGAGTGGCATAACAAAAAGGTGTAAGAACCAGATCAATATGACTAATAGTTTAGATTTAAGTATTTCGATTTCAGTGCTTTGCTGAGAAGACTGGCCATAGTACCCAGTTCGAGTTGATTGATTTGTTCAGAAGACTGGTCATGGTAACAGTTTACTTAGACTATGTCAAAATTATATATAGTTGTCGCGTGATGGGTTAATTGAACTTCGAGCCTAGTTTTGTAACATAGAGGTAGGGTCAAGATGCACAAAAAGTCGGCAAAAATTTTAAGGGTAGGATAAGGGTAATATATAGTCGCCTTATGTAGTGCAAAGAAAAAACATAATTGGAAGATCACTTCGATAATATTTGTCCAACTATGATAGCCATAGAATTTCACCACAGAGAGTGAGTAGTCGAATGTATGTATAAGTACTATGTTCGATCTTAGCCAATGGTTCAAATAATTTTGTTCAGGGCTGTATATATTTGTTAATAAATATTATATTGTGTGTCTGACTGACGATAATAACCTTTTCATTTGTATTTCATTCCAGAATCGTATGCAAGAATCATTAAAATTATTTGACTCAATTTGCAATAATAAATGGTTCACCGACACTTCGATTATATTATTTTTAAACAAAAAAGATTTATTTGAAGAAAAAATTCGTAAAAGTCCATTGACAATCTGTTTCCCTGAATATACAGGTAAGCGATCAACGTCAATGCTACCCTAGATACAATTTATAATACAAATATATTGTTTTTTCAGGTGGCCAAGAATATGGTGAAGCGGCCGCCTATATCCAAGCCCAATTCGAAGCTAAAAATAAATCAACATCAAAAGAAATTTATTGCCATATGACCTGTGCCACAGACACAAATAATATTCAATTTGTATTCGATGCGGTCACTGATGTAATCATAGCGAACAATTTACGAGGATGCGGTCTCTACTAGAGATCGCGACAGCACAATATTATTATTATTATTATTATTATAATTATGTACCAGAATCAGAACCATACACACACATACATACAAAATTTATTTCAAATACCTATATATTATGTAAGATGGAAGATGATGAAAAAGCACAAACCCCCCAGACCAACAAACATTATATATTACATACTTTAATCGAACAAGGATGGTTACAGTCGATTTGCTACAAATACAATTGTTTAGAAAATAAACAACACACATACACACACAAACTACTATTAACTACTATTACTACTACTATAATATATTAAGTAATATACATACTTGGAATTTGTATCTCTAAATATACGACCGCGAGCGGTGTGCAGAACTTACACACACACACATATATATATTATATAAATATCGCTATTTACACACACAATACACCTCTTACATTCAAACACACATAAAAACTATATTTTTCTCTCTGTCTTTCTTTACTTTATATTTTTTTTTTGTATTAATTTTTATTTTTATATAATGTAAATATTTAATTAAAAAAATTTATATATTTATTATTATTGTGATATTTTGAGTTGGTGAATCTAGTTTTTCATTTTTTGTTTTTTTTTTCAACGCCGATTTTCTCTTAACATTCCTTGCAATAATTGTTTGATTTTCAATTTTTTTTAAATTAATTTTTAATTATTTGTATTTTTAGTTTAGAGATACAAATTCTCTTTTTTTATTAATTAATTATTTATTTTTATTTATTTCTAATTAAAAATAAAAAAGCAAAACAAAAATTATAAAATGTACATACATTTTTTTATTTTCAATTATTTTCTTTGGATGATTTGAATAAAACAAATTTAATAAAAAAATATATAAAAAAAAAATTAATTAATTAATTATTAAAGTATAATCTCAGTGAAAAAAAAAGTTTACATTCTAATAAATAAAAATAATATAAATGCTATAATTTTATTTTTTCTATAAAAAAAATAATAATAATAAACAAATTTATAAATATTTATATAAATATATTATAAAAATAAATATTGCATTTCATCTATTTATATACAAATTTTAATTTAGAATTAATAACATATTATTTTTATCGCACACAACAATATATGTATATTTATTTATTTATTTTTTTAAGTTTATAATATTGTTTTTAATCAAATCATCTTGACAAATTAATAAATATATTTTTTCGAAGTAATTTTTATCGTGAAAAATAAATAAATAAATAAAAATAATAACACTGCCGTGATAATTATAAAACATTGAAATATGAAAACAAAATAAATAATATAATGTTTATTTAAATTACATTTATTTAACGTGTTTGGTTTTTGTAAGAAATAAATAAATAAAAATTACTTCTCAAAAAATGTATATAAAATCTTATATATTTTTGGCAAATTAATTAATTTTGTGCCAACTATTGACGAAGAACGATACAAAAAAATGATTTAATAATTTGTTTAAATATTAAAAAATTCGTATTCACAATAAATATATAATTATTTCGATTAATTCCACTCCTAAGGGAAGTAATGGTTATAGTTAATCAATATTACTTTTTTAATATTTAAACAACCATAATATAATATTAATTAATTTTTTTTAACGTTATTACCATTAAAAAAAATTAATAATTTCTAAAAATAAATAAATAAATAAGTTTAAATTTATTTTAGTTTGTTAAACACGCACACACATACACACATTTTTAATTTATATTATTTGTTAAAATTTTGTTTATAAAAATTACTAGTCATACAAAAACAAGAAAAATGAATAAATAAATTATCATCTAATTAATTTTTATTTCTAAATAATTTTTTTTTAAAAGCACAAAATAATTTTATTTTAAATAATTTTATTTTATTTGTTTTTGTTTTCGTCCAGCTCGAACCGACGTCGGACAATTTTAAGAACAAAATGAATAATTTTTAATAGGTCGCCCTTTTTTTATGTAAAAAATAAAAAAACAAATAAATAAATTTAAAAATTAATTTATTTTATTCTTTAAATTGTAGCCACGTTATTCGACTCGACAAAATAAAATAAAATTATTAAGTAAAATTTATAACACTAAATATATAAATTATTTATTTATTTTTAACAATATTTCTTATTTTATTAATTATAATTATTATTTTTTATAAATATATATATATATATATATATATATATATATATATATATATATATATATATATATATATATATATATATAATAAATATATAAAATAAATAAAAAAAAACTAATTAAAAATCATATTTGTACAATATATTATTGAGCACACATTTTTTGACCATTACTAAAAAATACAAAATAAAAATAAATAATTGAATTAATTAATTTAAAAACCAAATAAATAAATTAAAAATAATTTATTCATCGAATTCTTTTATTTATATATTATATATACATATAATTTAAATTATATAATCCATCAAATTTAAATAAATAAAATAATTTAAGAACTAATATCAGAAATGAAAAAAAAAAATACACAAAATTAATTAATTAAAATTAAAAGGTAAAATCAATTTTACAATTTGAATGAGAAAATACATAAATTAAATAAATTTAAAAAAAAATAATAAAATAAATAATAAATTTTAATGTGTCATTTAATGTGTGATGTAAAAATAAAAAAAAAATGAAAAAGTAAATGAAAAATTAAAAAAATTAATTTAATTAAAAATAAAACAAACAAAAAAATTTAATTAAACTATAATAAATTAATTTAATTTAATAAATAAAATGAAAACAAAAATCATGAAAAATCAAAAAAAAAATTACAAAATGAAAAATTAATGAAAAGAAAAACCAAACAAAAAAAAATAAAAATCGGAAAATAAAAATGCGTTTTAGCCACTTAAGATTTTTGATGTGTTTTTCTTTTATTTAATTAAGACTGGTAGCATAATCTTTGTTTTTCAGACGTACACACTCAGTCCCGAAGACTGTTAGCTCTCCGTTGATCTTCCAATAGGAATCGTGATCCAAAGCAGTGCAGTCGATGGGGAGACTATGAAGGGGATCTTTGCTGATAGAAGTGCGCTCAAAAAGTGGAAGCTAGCAGAGTGTGTCTTGACACCTAATTCTCTTGAGATTAAATTGAAATTTCACAGCATATAAAGTTATCCCAGTTTTCAATCCCAGAATAAATAAAAAGTGGAATCTGAAAACACTTTTCTATTTCATTTTTAAATTTGAAACTGAACGGAACGACATAATCAACAATGGTTAAATTCGGATGCGAAACAAAACAATCGGTGGTCTCAGATTTGCAGAATAGCACAGAACATGACCATGACAGACTAATGCCGATATCTATCTAAATATGTCTTTTTGATTCGGAACCGTGGATTCTTGGAATCAAAATCAAAGGACTCAATCCAGAGACCATAGGTTCTCTTCTGGTAAGACAAACCTGCTCGACCTACAGCCTGTGTTTTTGTTAGTAATAAAATAGCCTGAACTACAGACTCCTAAATGAAATTTGTTGAAATGACCTTACAGCAGTCGTTGAAGTAAAAGAACAGGGTATTCGATGTGAGGTTCTAGTGATATCCGCCTATTTGCCATATGATTCGGAACTTCATTCTCCTACTAAGGAAATTATTAAAGCAATACAGTACGCAAACCGTAATGTTATCCCAATCATTTCCGGCTGCGTTGCAAACTCACATCACCTATGCTGGAGCAGCACCGATATTAATCGCGTCTGACCTGACATAATCATCTCAAATGTGGACAATAGACCTACTTTTTTGACATCCTCAAGGCAAGAAGTAATTTATATTACTCACGGAGACTTAGTGGAAAAGTCGCATCCTGGATGGTCTTAGAGGACGTTACTCTCTCTGATCATGGCTACATCCACTTCTCTCTAACCAGGGATAAACCTGAAATAAGAGAATTTAGGAACCCAAGATTGGTTTACAGACTCCATCTCAACCAGTCACTTCTATCTTCAGAAATGAAAATCAGAAAGTGCGGGGAAATAAAAAGGGCAGCTGACAAACTTGAAGAAGCACTAATGAGCGATTATGTTCTAATGAAAACTCATTTTCCCAAAAGTGAGAATTCTAATGAAGTTGATGGAAATCAACTCCCACAGAATTCGATGGAGCATCGATTCATTCTCAAAACTTAAAACATCAGGCCAAGACGGAATATTCCCAGGTCTCCTACAGGAAGGACTGGAAATCATCCTAGGCCACCTTGAATATATATTTCTGAGCCAGTTTGGCCCTGGGCTACACTTCAAGATCATGGAGAAAACTCAGGGTAGAGTACATGTCAAAAGATGGAAAGTCTAGATTTGACCAGGCAAAAAGTTTTCGGCACTATTGTGACCAAGCACGTCTTCGGGAAATTATGTCATGTAACTATTATCGGAAATCACATATGGGACTATAACAGCCCATCCTTAACATCTCATACTGCAAACGGTGTGGAGACGGAGAAGAAGAAACTGTTGAACACTTATTATGCTCCTGTTCTAGAATATACCATAGAATATACTGTTTTGGCTCATCATTCTTATTTGAGGATCAATTACGACCTTGAGGATACTAGATATCTTGGACTTCATTACAAGAACAAACCGATTCCGGTACTGGGAGTGTGCGTCTGGGAAGAGATGTCACAATGATGCTGGATTAAAACGGAAGATACTATGAGCGGCGCTGTATTGCGGCGTTTATGTGATGATAACTTGATTCTGGTGGAATAGGAAGCAAAAAAGTATTACAAACATACAACCTATAAGGGATGATACCGATCAAGTGGACAACGGATAAAGCACAATTAAATGGTAAGCATCTTTCGAAGAAGATTTTATATACAGAATCTAAAATCTGTAGTCACCAATTAACACCAATATCGAAACTAGCAAGACCCATCCACCAACGTTGCGGGATATTAAAAGTGCCATTGAAAAGCAGAAGGCTGCTTGACCGTACAGTAAACCGCCGAAATATTTAAAGGCGATTCATCTTAACTAACACAAATAATCCAAGAAGTGTGAAATTCTGGCAAGATACTAAATAATAGAAGGAAGGCTCGATAATTTTAATCCAGTTACATACTCATGCCGAAAAAATAATTTGGTAAAAATATAACCACAGCCCATTTTATGGCAGGCTCAGCTAAAAGCTGCCATATATTCGGCTAGAACTATCTTTTGATTTCAACATAAAATCAATAACTTTGCCAGGCAAACCGATGTTTCCTCATCACTGGTTTATATGATCTACCCCCAGGAGTCGCGATCGGCTTCTTCGCCTATTTAGTTTATTGTCATCTTTCAGTTTGGATGAGTGGGTCGTATTTTTTTCGAGCTTTTAGACACTTCCTTCGTTGTTCCGAAATCTCATCGTTCCACCAGAGACTCATCATTTACGGCTCCGTCTAGTACAACATCATATGAAAGATGGTCTCGAACGCTTTAGACATTCATCCCATTAGATTTCTATTATATCTGTCTTGGTCCTTCCGAGGCCTGCTTTCCAGAAAGTCGTAAATAATACCTTGGTGGTCACATTAGGAACGTGTGTTTGCGGTACTCAATAGTACCACAATGTCAGAGCTTCTAACACAGCGGTAACTTTGATATTTGTTTGGCGGCTCCCCAATTGGTTGACCCAGCGGTGTTAATAAAGAACATAAATAAGGAACTTACGCGTGATAAAACTATGGCCGAAAGGTACATCAATAAGGTAGGGAAATATTAGTTCGAGATTATATAAATCAACACTTGCACAGATATCCATCTGGATTCACCAAAATCCGCATGCAGTAATCCTTCTAAACAGTGAATCATTACCAGCATGTTGGTAATGAGTTCATGACAGATTATAGAATTATAACCGTCGTACTAAATACTAAAATACATTTTAAGCTTAGTCGATCAATAATTTCAGTGGCACGAGAGTAGATAAGGTAACTCATCGATTGCAACATATAGCGTAACATTTTGATGCATATCAGTATAAAAGACGATGTAAGCAAGCAAAATGTTTAGTATTATTTCAACATCGCCGCATGCATACAATACACGCATCTTAAAGTACGATGGAGTCCAACAATTGCTATACGTATTCCCCAAAAGTCAGAGGTCAAACAAAAGTGCATAAGAACGCGTGTCGTGGCGATTTAAATCGATTAAGTAAAAATATCAATGGCGTCGACAGTATAAATATTTATCTACGATCAAAATATCAGCATCAGTCACCATTGTACCTTGCCATCAGTAATGGCAAAATCGACGCGTCTAACATGTTGCTCGATATTTACGAGAGTGATTTACGATTTATTGTGAAATCGATCGATTGGTGTAATTCAAAATTTTGGCGCCATATACCAATACTCATTGGATTCGGTCATGATGACATCGAAACGATTCTAACACTTTACAAGGAGTATAGTGAGATAGAAACCAGTTCAATCGATACAGCTAAATGTACAATCGTACTATTGAAGAGGGATAATTTTACACCCGTACAAGTGATTTGTTTGTCGCCGCAGACCGATCGTGGAAAACAAATCGCGTTAAAAATTGTCAATTGCGTAATCGAAAACGGCCGATTGGATTTAAATGGCGCAATGACGGGGAAAAAAACATTATTGTATGCAACGGCGGCCACTGGATCGATCACCATATTTAATAGACTTTGTGATTTGGGCGCACACCAAGATGCGATTGAACTTTTTATTGCGTCTATGCAATCTGGCCAAATGGATATGTTGAAAATGATTTATGAACGTTACCCAGTTAAAATGTGCAGTGTGCTCGAAAGTGAAGAATTCCTCAACTCAGTGTTTACCAACAATAAACCAATGGTTCATAAATTCGTTTTCGATAAATATTTTGAACAAAATGAGCACGAGACTTGGGAATCTCTGTTAAGACTTCAACTCAAACCATTCGGAAGAACTATATTTCAACAGGCTATTACGGACAAGTACTTTGAATTTGCTGAATTTTGTCTGCAGCATAATCCAGATTTGTTCCAGACCGACTCATTAGGCTATATTCCCATACACAATGTTACGAGCAGTGATGATAGGGCCAAAGACTTTATTAAAAAGTTGATCGAAATTGACGACAAGTTACTTATGATTGGAACCCCTGATGAATTTTCCGTTCTACATCTAATTGTGCAAAACAATTGGATTGATCTAATCCTAGAAATTTTTGATAAGCATCCCAATGCAAGAACAGCATTTTATCGTAATTGGAATCTAATTAGATTTGTGTTCGAAAATTGTTTCGAAAATGAGTATTACGAAATGGCCGAAACGTTGCTGATTCAAGGACGAGATCATTTACAGGATACAAACACAATTTTAATATTAGATAGTGCGATTGCCGCAAATCGTATTGATTTAGTCAAAACCATCTTCGATATATTTAAACCAACTTTTATTGCCAGAACCACAGACTGGTCAACTCAAATAATCAACACACTTTTTAATCGTCATCTAAACATTTACAATTTTATCGTTGAACAAACAAAATTTGATCTACGAACCGTTTTAGATGATAATGAGCTAAATCTGTTATTTTACGCTTTCTTGTCAAAAGAACCACGATATGTTGAAACTCCGTGTGGGTCGCTATATGACTTACCGAGTATATACCAAGACGATTCTGAAGACGAAGAGGATAAGAAACTTGGTCTGTTACCAAAACTTCAAGAGTCTGACGTCAATGATTTGATTGAAAAATTCGATCGACTATTTGATGAGCTCATTGAACTTGGGATTGATTACCATCACACTTGCTCCCGGAATAGTACGCTACTTCATCATACAGTGGAGGCTAATAATTTGTATGCGACCAAACGTTTATTAGAGCTTGGCGTTGATTTGAGTGCATACAATAATGAAGGAAATCAAGCGATTCACTACGCCACAAATCTCGAAATGTTTCAGCTTTTGAACTCGTGGACCACCAATTCGTTTATTAATTCGAAAAATTCGGTAACCGGAGAAACACCACTACACAAATATGTGCAACTACCAGCATCTCATATTGATTTAGCACGGTATATATTGCAGAATGGTGGTGATGTCAATGCAATCGACAACGATGGGCGAACACCAATATTCCAAGTATATAACGTTGAGTACGTTGAACTATTATTGGAACACCAAGCCAACGTTAATCTAAGGGATATATATGGCAATACACCAATTCATTTAGCGTTTGTTCATTCCAATCCCAAAGTCATAACGTTGCTATTTCAGCAACCGAATACTGATTATTGCGCTGTCAATAACAACGGTACATCATACCTGGAACGTTTCGTAGATAAAATGTATATCCGAGGGAAACCTAGCCAAGTCTTCCAAAGTATTTGCTCATTGAATAATCCAGAATTTAAACGACTTCTGGATACACATTGTAACACTCGCAATGAACACGGATCCACAGTGATTGGTAATCATAATTTGTTGAAGGATGAGATTATGATGGATATGTTGCTATCCTCCGCACATATTAATCTAGATGTCCGAGAAAATGGAACGGGTAATACACTCTTACATAAGGCCGTTGAACATAGTGATGCGTCTTTATTCGACAAATTAATCGAAAGAGGACTATCTATCGACGTCCTCAACAATAACAATAACACTCCGTTGCTCTTATGTTGCCCGTACAGATTTGAAATGTTGGCCACAATCATGAAACACAAACCCAACGTTAATATCGCAAATAAATATGGGATGACGGCGATAGTGGCTGCATCTAAAGGGATTTATAATGCTCGTGCCTGTTCCGAATTATTAGCAGCTGGTGGAAACATTTTCGATGTGGATGAGAATGGGAATACAGCATATTCGATGATGGATGATGATTTGAAACAAATATTTATATTTTTAACATAACTTTAATAAAAATTTTAAGTTAAACAGGTATTTGAAGCATCGTGCACCACCTCGTTCTAATTTCCCTATATATAAGTGCTGCTACTCGATATTCCTCACGCCAACCATTTTTCGTGGTTCGCATAAAGCCATCTTTATATTAAATCTCACAGATGTTAACGTCACACTATACCCTTCACCCAAATCTGTTCTTCCCAAAACCGATCTTGTGCTGTACGAGTCTTCTCGTTGTGTTGTTCGGTTGTTTATCACCTCTTCTCCGATGTGAAACCTGTTCGACTATGTTCTTTCTCTTATGATCGTTTACTCAATCGATGATGGTCGGTTTCCCTCCTTCCCATACTTTGCTATTAGATGACACATTTGGATCCCTAACTTGCATCTTCCTAAGATTTTTCTTTATAATTTCGTTTTTTGTGTTGATGTTGGAAATATCTGTATTGTATGTCTCGTATCCGGATGCCGTATTCAATCGGTAAAAGCGTCGTTTTTGATTTGCTCTGTATATTCACTTGCCATGTTGTAGTGAGCAAAATGCACTAATGCTCGATATCGGCCGCAAACTCATGGAGTTACCTCAATATTTTTGCTCCAATGCCAACATACAAACGTTTGTTGTTTGAGTTGAATCGGGTTGCTTGGTAAGTCAGAGCAGTTTAGTCAGAACCGTTGCTTTTTAGATCCCTAATCGCATTTTCCAATTACATAATCTCTGATATGCCGCACCTCAGACTGCTGAAAATTTTACGTTCAATTTCAATTTTAACTGTGTCCACTTTGGCGTCAAACGACAAGGACGTACCTCAAAATTTTTGTTAACATCGGCCACTAAATTTTGTTGAACCTTCATTTGTTCCAGAATTTCCTGCTCTTTAGTTAATATTTTATCTTGCTGAGCTCTCGTATTCACCTGATCAGCCATCAATCACGCTTTTTCAGTCATCAACTTTTTCTGATCGGCTCGCATTGGCTTCTTTAGTGATTTCAAGTGATATAACAAGGTTGCCATGTACTGGAAACCGCAAGGAAAGAGGAAACTAGGGAAGACAAGCGATGACACGGAAAAGAACTATGGTAGCTGAAGCGAAGCTATGGGACGAGATAAAACCTGTAACCTCCAACAGTGTAAGATGGTCCAGCCTAGTAGATCTTGTTTAAACGAGCGCCTGTTATATCTGTTTCTTTTTTTCATAAATATATTAAATGGTGGTCCATAATGTAGTGAACTATATATGTTATTTTTACCCAGGTTCCACACCTGTATCCACTAAAAAATAACTTTTCTAATTATCCTTTCCAATCGTTCAATTATTTATTCAAATCACTTCACCGAGTCGGAGTTCACATTTTTGGCAACATTCAACAACAACAGCACTCGTACATCTCATCATAATAAAGGTTGTTCTTTATTTCTTATAGATTGTTCCTAAGAAATGTCACCCGTCCCACTTATCCCCACTGCTTAACTCCTATGTACGGCTACCAGAAATATCTGATACCTGTTTAAAGCAATCATCTTCAACAGACAAAGTCGTCCAAAGTCGTCCTGATTAAGCATTTTCTTCTGGTTTATGAGTTACTGTTGATGTCAATTCCACTTGTCGTATACCATAATTGCCTATCATTAAGTTAATGGACTGGACAGTAGAAAGTTTTCATATGTTATCAATCGAGTTATAATTTCTTCCTCAGTATTAGATGCCTAATCCATTTATGCAGCACCTCAATGTCGGAATTAACTATATAGAACTCTACAGTATATACTATAGGTAAGGTTAGGTTAGGTTACGTTATTGTGATACCACAGGATCTTACTTCTCTATTACCCTTATACGAACCAGTTTGAGCTACTTATGTAGCGTGATAAGTCTAGCACCTTACAGTTTTCGAGATTAGAGAGGCAGTCCATTAAGAACTTACCCAAATATTCATGTCTTTTGTGTGTCAAAGCCGAGCATGAGCATGGGAGGTGGACTACCGTCTCTTCCTCCTCCTCGTCCATACAGATTCGTTCAGCAAAAGTCATTAGCTTCTAGACCTAGCCGCCTCGCATTTTCTCCAAGTAGGCAGTGTCCTGTGAGTATCTCCTTGATCGTATTTAGATCACGTCTTTGTACGGAGATCAGTGTCTTTGAGCGATTCAATTTCAGTTTTGGCCAGACTTGCCTTGCTACCCTACATGAGATGGCGTTCGTTCACCTTTCGTTTGCTGATGCTACTGCCTCCTTCTTAAACACAGTTTTAAGTGTCTTAATGGGCCATCCCAACTTTGACCTTTCCGGTAGCAGTAGGAGGGTTATACCATGCCTCGCTAGTTGGTCCACCCTGCAGTTCCCGAGTAGCCGGAAACCCAGACTATCTGATGTTGAAATGCTCACTCATCTCATTTCAGAGAGCTACAACCCAACACCACTCAGATTCTAGAAATACACCAAGGTCCTAAACATACAACACAAGTCTCAAGTTTGAACATTGGCTAACAGTTTGAGACGAAAGATGTTTGTTTCCATTCCCATTTATGAAAAAGTATTTCGTTTGAAGTTGCCACAAAACTAACATTTTTCGTTTTAATTTTCTATTTCCAGAATCGTATGCAAGCATCCTTAGAATTATTTGATTCAATTTGCAATGACATCTGGTTTTGGAAAAACAGGACTCCAATAATTTTATTTTTCAATAAAATTGATTTAATGGAAGATAAAATTCGAAAGAGTCCACTGACAATGTGTTTCCCGGAATATACAGGTAGTGATTGGTGCCTTTATGGATACCCAACTAACAAACAATTAAACGAGTTCTTATTTATTATTAAAGGTACCCAAGAATACAATGAAGTCATTACTTATGTCAAAGAACAATTTTTAGCAAGAGTTAAAATGGCGAAATACATTTCTTCCTATACGATTTGTGCCACAAACAGAAAAGAGATGAATAAAATTTTCTGGGAAGTACTCGATGAAGTATTGATCCATCTTAATTCTCGGTGTGATTGTTCAACCCTTGGACTGTAATCTTTTAATTAATAAAATGTGACGATTGCTTCAGTATTGAAAATCAGATTGTACCACAAGTCTTTGAAATATATCAGTATAGAATCAAATATACATACTCAGTGTTTGACTGTGCTCGAGGTATGACTGTCAACGAAATGGAATCTTTTGAAGAATTATAGAGGTTGTATCATAACAAGTAGCACAGAAAAGATTGAGATTTATGGTTGGGTCGCTCAGTTCTGCAGCCATCATAGTGTCACAATATATATATAGTTGTGTTCATTATTCATCACTTATTATCTTTCCCCTTGTATTGCGATTCGAACTCAATACCTACCGTGTTCAATGAAAGAGCTTTAACTTACGTAACTTCATCAGTATACTCGTATTTTATATTTTTCGTTACAAATAAATCTATGATCCCTCTAGTTGAGTCGCAACTGCTGCATATTTGCGTATTCTGATAAAGCTCGCCTATATTTTGGTATGGTTTCCAACCGAAAAAATAAAAAAATCGGAAAGTGCAGACAGTCTCATTGCTATTCCTTTGACAGTTAAATGATTTATATTATTCAATTGTTAGCTGAAACCTATCCTTGAACGTTTTCCAGCCGTTATTAAATTTCTTTAAGCGGTTTATCAATGGTTAATACTGGATTTTTTTTTGGATCAAGCATCATGTGAAGATCCCGGGTAAATTAGATGCCTGGGCTCCTCACATGATATAAAACAAATAGTCTTTTATTTTATAATAGGCACTGAGAAAGATTATCTTTTGATGGAGGTGGAAAAACTAGATTCCCTGTTTCCTGCTCATCATTTTTCTGTTGTTTGGCTTATTCTTGTTCTTCCGTTATATAAAAAACGAAGTGACCTATTTTTAGCTTTCGGATCACTTGATTAGTTTAGAATTACGTATTCCTTGAGTTGCTTTAAAAAAAATCAGACGGGTTACTCCTTAAATTGTTATCCTTATAAATCCTTAAATCATTGAAGATGATTCAAATTTTGCTGATATGCCCGAGAATAAGTGCTGCCATATCATTCCATATATGTGGTCAGTTGTAATGATACTTTATCTTAAAATCTAGGTTGATAATAAATTTGATGTTACGTTGTCATTCCTATACCTCATCAAATGTATGAATAAAATCAAGTTATCGTTTTTGAAGAGGTGGAGCTGCCAACATTTTCTGTTTCCATGCAAATCTTATTGGCTTATGATACAGTTCGGTGTGAAATAAGGTTACTTTTTACATTCTATATGTAAAACCTGGTTTCATGTAAAAAAAAACTAACGCGCCATCTTTTATCCAACTAATTGTATATAAAGCACCATCTGTTAAAGAACTTTTTTACTATTTTACAAATTGAATTTGTGAAATAATGAATTATTAAGTCCATTAAAAATTATCTTAACTGAAAAATTCCTTTTCAAGTGAAGACGCGGACCTAAACCTTATTGATTTTGTATACACGCATTTATCTATGTTAATGACCAACCCGAACGTCAATCGATTTTTGGTACTTAAAAACAGATGGCACTGAAAATGGTGTTGCCTTCATTTTTTAAATGTAATTTACCTTTAATTTTAATGTAACATGCTGTTATTTTACATAAAAAATGTAACAATGATTCCAACAGAATGACTGTCTCTTCCAATAAAATTCGAAAACAATTGTTGATATTTTTTTTTTTTTGAAAAAACAGATAGTGGTTAGTCTATGTTTTTTTTGCCATAAAAATTTTTGGTTTCCGATTTAAATGAAATCTGGTACAGACTTGCGGTACCACTTAAAAATAAGTACTGAGCAATAAGTTTCATAATTTTATTTGTTTGGCCTGTTTTTTTGGGCGCTTTTTGATTTGCCATTTTCGCTCATACTTTAACTGCCAATATTTAAGGAACGACATCGATTGAAATATTTTTTATAATACTATTATGTCGGTTGTATTAATGGTAAAGAGAGTTTCTCATCACGCCACGGTCTCGAGTTCTCGATTCTCACCAGTTGACCAAAATTGCACCGGATGAGATAAAAATCGATTGTGTTTAAAATCATTCGTTGGACATGACCACCTACAATGTGCACCAACTAACAATACGTTGAAATAGGTCGTAAGGTCCTCAGTTGAGACGTGCGGTAAGGGCGTTTTTCGGCCTCTTTAAGCCATAGATTATATTTTACTAATCAGTTTATTATGGATATATAAATCGATATCAACCATAAAATCACAGTTAGACGTGTAAATTACGCGATGTAGTTTACACAGTTTTTTACATGTAAAAAACGTGTAATTTACATTTGGTTATATTTTACATTCTATTTGATTTAGATTCTACCTTAGTTTTTTTTACATGTATTATAATTTACCTCTTACGCTGGATTTTAATGTAAATAACGTTATTTACATGTAAAATCCCAATTGTGGCTTATGATCAGTTCATTAGGTAAGCGCTTCAAACTACATCAGATGTTACGTTGTAATTTGAGGCTATTAGCTTTCTCTTAAGTAAAGATTCCAATGCATAGCTCAATGTATAATGGGTCGAAATAGATTTATTTTTAATGATCAGTTACCGCTGACTGAGGCAGCTGAACCTTAGATACTACCAGGAAGTTTATTAGATCGTTGATTGATGACAGTTGATTTTTTTCCACGGCAAAGCAAATTTCTACGAACAAGTGAATTGGGTATAAATACGCAAACAGAAAGCGTTTAATTTCAAATAGAATCTATTAAGACTGGGAAAAGAAGTGAAATAACCAGTGAAAGTAGAAGTAGTAGTGAAATAACAGTGGTGAACTAGGTAGTGAATCACAGTATACTTCGTACAACGCTGTATATACATTCGTGAAAATTGAGCGCTATAGGAGGTAAAAACTATACTAAATTTTAGGGGTTAGTTACTGTTGTGCTCAAATAACTTATAATAACTATAAGGGAAATCGCGTCGATATCATATCAATCACGTCGATATCATGTTATATATTTATAAATAATAAATAAAACAAAATTTGTTTTTTTAAATTATGTCATTTCATTAAAAAATTACTTCGCTATTGTTCTCGTTAAAACGTATTGGCATGCCATCTAGAAATCTTCTCCGAAAGTTATATTTAACGAAATCAGGTTGTCGTTGGCATTTACTATGAAAATTGACACGATTTCCCTTATAGTATTATAAATTATTTGGTTGTGCTACATAAATACCATTTATTAATTTAGAATAACTCGTTAATTAGATCGAACCCCACATAATGCGTCACCAGCACTATTTCCACAATGATGGATCGTAAATTATCGGCAACAGAATTTTCGTGTTCTTTAAGAAAAAAAAACACCTCGTATGCAATGATTTGAAACTTCAACTGCATGTAAAAGTTGTTTGAAAGTAGGCGAAGATAAGACGCTTTAAAATATAATTGCTATAACTCACTGATCCATCGGCTGAATTTAAGAAGTTGTATTCGGTGTTAAAATTATAACTTCCTAAATTATAAACATTGGTTTGTGGAAGAAATAATCCACAAACCAATGATAGCCGTAACACAAGCTTTGCGATTAGAATGTCCTTTGATTGCCCGATGGTTTCTCGAGTGATACAGCAACAACGATTTCATATTAAAATCGCTTGAAATGTTGACACCTAATAAAAGGGTAAGCCGATCTTTGGCCGGTTCAAATCTAGGAGAAAGGCTTGCTTCTTTATAAATAAAGAGGAAGACAATGTTGTGATAATAATAAACTTTGGTGGCAAATAATCGTTTTGAGTGGAATCGGGTAATAAATCTAAACTACAAAATGCTCTGTTAGAAGAGAACATGGATCCAGATAAGTATGAGTTTAATACTGGTGCGACAACTACAGAGAATGCTATTGAATATATGAGAACATGATACGAAAATTTAACAAACGAACAATAAAGAATAATGATCAAACAAAAGGAAGATTCATGTTTCAATCTTCCTTTTGTTTGATCATCATTCTTTCTTGTCGTACATATTTTATAACAGAAGTGAGTAAGACGTTTCGTGAAATGTAGTTTTCATTAAATGCCAAAATGGATAGAGAGAAATGTTCAGTGTACCAACAATTTGAAGTGGCCGATCAAAGATGGATACTAAAATTAACCAAATTGTAAAATCAGTCAGCGCCCTTAAAGTAAAGTCCCGACTAGCAGATCGAATAGCGTTAAAAGGCGGTGCAGTAGATATGTTATAAATTGTTCCAGAACCAGAACACAGGATTTTAATAAAATTATGTTGGCCTTAGAACGAAAATATGGGCATAAAAGAGAGAGAGAGAGCTATACCGGATAGCAGTCAACGTTCGATGTCAAAAATTCGGAGTACGGAATTTTTGACATCCACCACTTACTAACTTTAGCCAATTACTAAAAAATTGGTTATTTACAATTAGTAACATCGAAATTTTATTTGAAACATTAATTTAATTTTGTTTAAAAAGTTCATCGTATATGTTTAGAACTAGCTTTATTGTATGGTCTCTATTTATTACGCAAATGAATCGTTTTGTAAAAACAAAAATATTTTTATTTTTTATTATTAGTATTATTATTTTTTATTTTTTATAAACTATGCTCGTATGTATATTAAATTTTATTTTTTAAGTATGTATAACTCTACTACATTTAAGATTATTTTAAAATATGTAATTATATTGAATCGTGGCTCCATGGCATTTTTATAAATAAGGAGTACACTAAAATGTAAAAATAAAAAAAAAAAAAAAAAGTCTCTCATATATTAAGTGCATCTCATATATTACAATATGGCTTCCGAATATACAGAGATGGATTTATTGATGGTAATCGTGTTGTGGAAATAAGGCGATCGGTAATGTTAGCTTGGAGAAGATTTGATGAAACAATGACTTCTACATTATGATCGAGACTACATATAACATGATCACACCAGAGACAAACATATGTCGAGTTGGTTTTGTGCTTTGAAACCAGACAGTTATAATGCAAGACGTAATGACAAAGCAGTAATTAATTGACTACCAACATGGCTCCGGGATGACAAGGGCAGAATCAGATGTCGAGTCTATTATAAAGCTGGTCATATTTCGAGTGATTGCTGGAAAATCAAAACTAAGCGACCAATGATACCATCAGCGATGTATTGGAGGAGCATGGAAAAGGAAAGGAGAGTCCTGTAATAATACAGGCTTTTAACGCGAAAACCAGTAAAAAGGGAAAGTGAACTTCTACAACTAAATCCGACATGACATTATTCCCCGTTTCACGATTGTCAAGAAGAGGTGATGGTTTAACGTTTTTTTTTACGTTTTGTTTTAGTTGGGTGCAGGGCGGACTTTTAGACTGACCTAGCTCCTTGTAACTGTCAGAGCTCCTGCACCCAACGCGCGATCCTTCAAGTAAAGGTTGATAGCTGTTTTAAACTTGTGCATTTTATACTTCAACGGAAATTGAAAACCAGTCAACGAATTCCACTTCTTAGATGTTCGATAAATAAATTCGCGCTTTGCATCTTCAGTTCGAGGTTTCGGCAGCTTCACCGTAAACCTATGCGCATTAACCGTTCCTCGTGTTACCCGTCCTGGCGTAACAAATGGTGGTATTTTCTCGTTTAATTCTTCAGAACATTTACCATTTATCAATCTATAGAACACGCAGAGTTCTGCACTTTAACTGATAGAAAATAACGGAAAAAGCTGTGTAATAACACAGTGATAGATGATTTAGTAAATGATGAATTTCAATCTAATAGGAGGTATTGTCATGAGTTTCTGATAGTGGATATAGTTGATGAAGTGATTTTGGGTTTGGACTTTATGAAAAAGTACTGATTCGTGTTAGATGTTGGTCAAGGTACATTAAGTTATAGTAATGTTAAGCTGCAATTGAATAGCGGATAACCAATCGTCAGGCTTTCTCGATTTAAATCGACGAATACACCAGTGAGTTAAATCTAGACTGGTGGGACATCAATTTACAAGAGACTCAATTATGTAGTCAGCACATTCTTTGGTCTAGCTGCCACAAATAAAATCTCTTCCTATAAGTCTATATTGAGTAAGTTACGTAGTCCTAAATCACTCTTCGAATCACTCGGTTTGAGCAGATTAGCATTAGATAGAATTAGGTTACCTTCTAAAAATCACATTCATTAAATTATATAATTTGATTTGTTAATTTATTATTCTCATTTCAGTTTTTTTTCCATTTTTTTAAATATTTTTTACAAAAATAATTATAACTAATAATAGTAATAATAATAATAAATCGATTAATTTAAAAATATATAATAATATTTAATAATAATAATAATAGGTTTAACTTCTTTCACATCGATCACACCAGTTGTTAGAATACCTCGTACACTCACGGTGTATCTCGATAAAATAATATTTGCCATTGCACGCCCAACATACATCAAATCGAACGTAAAATTGTTTTGTGTAATTGAATTTGTTCAAATAAATTTTAATTTTTATTTACAAAGTATATATTTAATTTAATTAATTAATTTTTGTTGTGTTTTGTTCGTGAATAATTATTACATTATTTGAGTACATAGTAGTTGTGTGTTGATTGCACGAGCGGGTTTAATTTATTAAATAGCGTGTTTATCTAAAATTCGAATTCAGTTAGCAACAAATCGATACTTTAAATACGACACATCGTACCTTTATATATCTAATCGTTATTCCGGACTAGAGGATCGTCACGATCAATCGGCGGTGGCGATGTTAATACATCTGTATTTTTGCTCGGACCCTGTGTTAAATATCCAGCCACCGGATTAACCCCGGTCAAATAGCCTCGCACATTCGAATCCATTATAAACAGATCATGTTTCTGATCTTTGAATTCGCTCCATATCGGATTGCTGTTCAGAATATGCGACACTCGATCACCATAATTCAAATTATTTATCATGGTCTTGAGCGCTGAAACTATTTGGGCCTTAACCATTGCTGCATTATCGATGTGATCCATTCGACTTTCCAGCAGACCCAAGAGATATGGTATTAAATTGCATTCTAAACTTTGTCGTATCAATGAGTCCTATAAATATGACAAAATATAAATAACTGTGTCATATGACGTGCCATGTGGCAAAACATTTATAAAGTTTTGTTGTACTTACGTGTTGGCATTTAAATAATCGACTAAGGGTTTCACATGCGGTTGCAATCAGGTCTTTATTATTTTCCATACATTTCTTTAAGGAACTTATACATTCGGTTTGCGAGATGGCCGCGACACATATATCACTACTCGACAATTGATGTAATACAGTAAGTGCACTCTTTGGTTGAACCGTCAGTTGACGGAAAAATTTTGGGATGTGGCCAAGCACGGGTATCGAATCCGCAAGACTCGGTTGAGTGTTTAGTAAAGCGACTAGCGAATTGGTCGAAAGTTCGAGAAGTTCTTTTTCGACACCGGTTCGCGAGATATTTTCAACAACGAAATCGAGTAGATCCGATAAGAATTGTTTTGGTTTGCGAAGTGTCCATCCCGGATTCGATACATACAATCTGAGGTATACACCCGAAACTACTATCTCGCTCGTCGTTATATCTTGCAGCATTTCCGGATCTTTCCACATTAGTTTCGGATTTTCTTTTTGCAGCGTATAGAAATTATCGGTCAGCGTGTGGACCGTATCCGAAACGCTTGTTCGTATCTTTTCGTTCCAAATTAATTCGGGATGTTCGTGCTGTGATTCGTACATTTGAACCGAAATTTGTGGATTATCGATCATTGCATCGAGAAAAACACCAGGTAAAAATTTCGATACAGTGATTCGAACTTTTGGCCCACTCAATTTGTCCGATGTCATTTTGGCGAGCAATTCGGCACACGTTTCACGAATTTGAGGATTATTCGAATTGCAGTACAGATCGAGAAGATAGATAATCGCTCCTTTCGAATGTGCCTCTTTTACCATACGCTGAATATTGATCAAACCGGATAACGTTTCCAGAACACAAAGTTTTAGATCGGTCAAATCTTTATCCTTGAGTGCTACGAGATAATATCCAAGCAACTCGCAACCGGCAATTTCATTTACGCATTCCTTATTGCGCGATATAAGCGACACGATATCGAGCGCAATCTTTTTAATCACTCCATCTTGTTCACTTAAATTTGTCGATAAAAATCCGAATAACATTTCAAAGTGTCCGATACATTGAATTTCAACATTCGGATTACATTTGATAACGGATTCTAGCGCTTTAAGCGCCATAATGACATTAAGCGTTGATTCGGTCGATTCATCAAATTTATAGACGCGGGCCTCAACAACCCCAGTCTCTAGTTGTGTTTTTAATTTAGCTCTGTTATAATCGGCAAGCACACCATCCGAACTATTGGTACTCGACTGTCTTCTCACCATACTGCTCCCATTACTGTTCGGCAACAAAATTTTCATATTTCGATTATTATTTATTCGTTTTCTTACTAGGAACGAGTACCCCTGTTTCAAATACTCCAGCAAATCGATTATAAATCCCTTTGGATTGAGTATGGGGAACGTCGGCATCTCGTTATAGATTCGAATGAATATTCCGCCAATCTGAAGCTCGTTTTTATGTGCATCAAACACAAAATCGTTTAGAAATTCAAGTATGTCGGTGACATCGTTAAACTGTTCCCGATTTGTGGTCCTTTGATATTCGAGAAAATCGATCAGCTGAACTCTTGTACTATTATCCCAGATTAGATACGGATTTCGAGTGTTCGATGTGAGTATTTTCAGCACTTCTTTATCACAATCGGCGACTAATTTATTTGAAACGAATGGGGTGAGCAGCACGTCAAGGATATGCTTGATCAGGACATTTTTCGGCGGGCCGGTTATTTCATACTTTGGTGGTTCGATTACTTTACTAGTATCACTGGATTCATTATCACTTGTATCACTGGTGGCCAGACCAGTTTTTACAATGGCTGGACTTTTCTCGACCGCAGGTGTTGTTGTAGTGGCCGGTTGTATTAAATTTCGTGCCACTAAATTGGTTCCACCACTACAGGGTGAATTTTTTAAGCTTTGTGTTGGAGTTGGTTTACGTTCGATTGGTGGTGCAATTAATTTCTCTTTAGGATCATTCAACAACTTGAGTGTATATCCAGACAGTGCAACTAGCGCTAAAATTGATAGTTTGGCTAAATTATTTGCAACCTGCTGATTATTTGATTTCTCATTGATTTGTACCCCACTCTCGTCCAGCGTATAATCATACTCGAACAAAAACAGTATCAGCGACCAAAGCACCCCGTTGCGAACTAAATTATTTTGCAGATCGATATTGTTTGCCGCCAAATTGGTCACCAAACTAACCGATAGCGTATGTTTGAAGTACACCACACGACATACATCCACGATGAGTTGTGGAAGTTCCAAAATTTTTCGCTTACAATTTTCAAAGTTGCACGCAACCTCGAAACATTTTGTGATGTTTGATATGACTTGATAGTGGAGCGTGTCTGGATTAGAGTCGGCATTCAAAATAGAGACACACCGAGAATATGCCTCGAGCAGCGCTTCTATACCTTCCTCGCGTCGTAGCTCTTCAGCATTTAGAGCACTGCAATGAACAGTATGGTAACATAGCTCACAAGCTGCGGATAGCAGAGGCACCTGTTTCGAAAACAGTTGTTCATCACGAGTTTCGAGTCGAATTGTTTTGATGAGTTGAGGATATCCGGCATATTTATACGGTCTCAACTCCGTCGAATACCGATCAAATAGAATACTCTGTGTCCTCAATATAAGAACGATATTAATCGGATTCGGACCATCACAGCTCCATGTAGTACGAGAACATAAAAATTCGTAAGCACTGTTCACCTTAACAAAAATATCACGTCCTTTCGGATTTTTATCGGGATGATAAATCTGCGCTAATTTATAATAACTTTTTCGGATTAACGATTCATCCGGATTCGGATGTTTAATCAAATCGATTCCTAAATCTTCGTATGCCTGTTGTACCGTCATCTGTGGTGGTTTTTTCTCGACTTCTTTGCGCCACGCTTCTAAAGTATGTTTAAGTAGTGCCACCGGATCCGGAATCGGCCAATTCGGGAATTTTTGTATATCACATAAATGCCGTAAGTAGAATATATGACAAAACAGTTCGTTTTCCAATTGCGGATATGAAATTACTGGAATTGCTAGATACGGATATCGGGCCATTGTATGACCTTTAAGTCGTGGCGTAAAATCGGCAATGTGAGCGGAAATTTTTTCGATCAACATACGTCTCATTTCCGAACTCCAAATAACTTCGGGCGTATCAAATTCGCCCAAAAATATTTCGGCAAATTTCTCAGCGCTATGATTTTCGAGGAAGCATACCATTGCTTCTGGTAGTAGTTGGCCTAAAATACTTCGTTGCATAATACCGGATTGTGTTATTTCCTCGTTGCGGAATGCTTGTTTCATGTGAGTCATTTTTAAAAATCTGGCAATCGGAAGAATATTACTTCCGGTATACATCAACATAAAGTAAAAAACTCCGGTCAAATAGACCTTCGGCATTTCGGGATTATCCTCCATAATTTGACATAGAAGAGATGCTACTCGTTCAAGTAGTCCCGGGTCGTGTGTCAAACACACCTGTACTATATGCGGCAAACATATAAATTCCGATAATTTTCGTGAAAGTCTCGGACCTGGAATTAACACGGCTGCCCCATCTCGTGCCCGACTCGGGAAAAAACTTGTCGTTTTGATTAGTATATCGAGAACATGCGATGCAAGTTCAGTTTCGTTGTATAGTGATCCACCTTTTGCCATCAAACACCATTTCAATTGGGGTATCTGCTGTAACGATCTCCAACCATCCATTCCGATAGCCCAGCATCGAGTTCTGGGCGTTAACACTCCCTTGGTCCATAGCTCTTTAAGTTCGGAAAATGTTACAGGTCCACACCGCTCCGGTTTATCATTTTCCTTCTCTATATTATAATACCAGTCCTTTTCCTCAGTTATTTTCATATTAGGGCCCGCTTCGATAACATTCGTTTTTGTGTTTGGCATCGCCCGTCCCTTATGCAAATGCGCAAGCGTAATTAAATCGACTAAGCACGTTACATGATCGGTTAGAGGGCGACAATTTGATTTGTTTAAAACTAAATTTTTTACTAATGTTAAAAGGGCGTCCCTTAGCGATGGTGATAAGCACTGTAAAGAGAATAAATAAATGTAATCGGGGCGGAAAGACATCATGCATCAAACTTACTCTATCTAACATTTGTAATATATAAGGCATATCGCTAAAATATCCAATTTCCTCGCTGTACCGTTTGTACACCTTGGCCAAAGCTTGAAGCGCGTTGACGGTTAATTGATCGTCATTTATTCGATTTCGACATAAAACTCGGCGGTATAGTGCATTGAACAGTTCTATCGGATCTTTCACCAGGTTTTGTGGCCAGTCGTCCCGTTCCAACAGCAACCGAATGTAATAATCGCCAATTTTAATTTCTTCTGACAGACATTGATATTGTACCTCAAACTCATCATAGTTCCATGCTACAATCGTATTTCCCGATAACTCTTTGTCCGCCGTAAATTGACGTAGTTCGTTTTCGAGAGCCGATCTTAATTCTTCCCTTGTCTTGTGGTTCCATATCAGATTCGGTATACTATGATTTTGATTGAACTGGTAGAAGAAAAACGGAAGATTCATAATCAAATCGTTTTGTTTTTTCTTCTGACGTCGATTTCTCAATACAATCGGCCGATTTTTAAGCGCCTGATTTACTTTCTCTTGCCGATCGACCAAATTCAAACCCCAATGTTTGATACCGTCTAAATGCTTTTCGAATAAATTCTTACGATTACTGTTGGAATGTTGTATGGCAAGCTTTAAATTATCCCGAAAATTTAATTTGTCTGATTCGAGATCCGTTTTTGGTACTTCATCGTCACTTTCAAGAAACATTAGCAGTCCAGCCGGAAATATTCGTTTTAATAAATTAACCGCGTCTTCGTTATCCGTGATCCAAAGTCCGACTAAATGCCGCGAGAGTTGTCTATGTGTTGCCATCGTACTATCGTTACTCGGTGTAAAGAGTGCAACCAATAAATGTCGGCATAGTGCTACTTCATCGAGTGCCAGTGTCTGCATTTGTGTGGCCACAGTTATATCACCTTCTTCGATTAGGGCACGCATTACTAGTCCAGCGCCTTTAACAATCGCTAGTGACGGATGTTGGAAAAGTTTAAAGAGAGATCGTCCTCGTGCCGCCACCATCTCGAGTAGCACATCAAATTGTTTTCCATCTGTCGTTTCACTGTACGGAACACATAGGGCAAATGTTAAAAAATCTAACATCGCCGAAAGTACAAGCGCTCCACTTCCCAGTTGTACATGATTCGTCCACATATCTAACAAACTCTCTAAGAATTGTTTCGATGAAAGTAATGATGATTTATTCACTTGTTCTTGTTTTAGATCGTAATCGGCCTGAATCGAATGCATTAGCGAATTAACCATATCGATTGCCGCATACGTGACTGCTAAATCACTTCGCCGCAATGACGAAACCACTTTAGTTCCAATAGCCTCTCGGAAGCCTTGTAAATTAGTAAATGCAGCAAAGCCGACTTTACTCGCCAATAGTCGGCGCAAGGCATGAAATGTGAGTTCCAGCTCAGCATTTGTCAATTGTGTCCCGTCATCATTTTTATTAATTAACGCCTGCAATGCCGACGTTATCAATCGCTCTTTATTCGCTGCAAACAGACTATCCTGCGTAACACTATAGTTAAGCCCACTATACGGAATGTTTGCATTAAATCGCTCCAGCACTTCGACCCGTTTTACAGGATATTGTAAATTTCCTATTAAATATCGTAGTAAATTCGATTCAGTTTCTTCGTCCACCGATTGATTCAGCGGACATACCCGTTTGCCCCGTGGTGTCTTTGTTATGCGTACATGAACATCTTGATTACCACACGATCGTACCGAATCGAGTAGCGTTGCTAGAAGTGAATCCCGATCGTGTGTTATATAAGTTCGAATTTGACCATTTTTATACTCGACATAAAACATTTGAATATTATCGACATCCCGTACCAATGCGTATATATCGACCAATGGTCTTAACGTGCATATACTGTACGTTTGTGGATCACGTTCTAGAATGGTTGCATCGGTTAGACACAATATTCGTTTTGTTGGTTCCGAATGTCTTGGCGTTATTTTTTGGACAATAAATTCGGACATTGACGTGAGAAATTGATCGCCACTATATTTTCCGAAACGCTCCTTATCGAATTGCTCCAATGTTATTTGACTTTTTAATACTTTTATATCGACGCAAAGAAATTGCTGGGCGCTTTGCACTATATTTTGTACAATCTCGTGATGATTGAGCGCCTTAAATAAATGTAGGCGTGTAAAACCGCCATATGCCAGCACAATACCACCTTTGTAGTCATGAATTCCTGAAAGCAACAGAAAATAAAACAAAATTGAAACTAGCTCGGTGAATCTGTGTACCAAATTTGTTCTATTCGCAGACAGCTCAAACAACAACACAGACACACCACAAAAGCAGATAAAATGTATGCAACACAAAGAAAAACGTAATAAAGTTTAATGAAACTCACCCCCATCGCCGCCAGAGTACTCACCAATAAGTCCATCAATATCTTTAAAATTATAACTTGCCAATAATAAATTCGTTGCCGGATCTAATTGATCCAATGAACATGGTGTTATCTCTAATACTATGGGCAAGCTTACACCGGACCAATGATGTTTGTACGCCTGGTATTTTTGTGATTTAGTTTTTTCGGCAAACTCTTTGTGATACTTTAGAATCGATGTGATTATATCGTTACGATATTCCGATGACAATTTAATTGTGTCAATTTTTTTATCTTTTCTTATCGTTAGGACAAATTCGTGTGGTGCCTGTACAAAAACAAAACAAGAACATTAATTTAATAATATTTATATACAGATTAATACCGGTGATCAGTCGTGTGCGTCAAATATATGCATACTTTATAAATAAAATTACCAAGGTGAAAAATATAATTCATATGGGCAACTTTTCGACTATTCACATAATTAAAACGTCATTCATTGATTTGATCATTGATTACAATGAGTTTCGAATCTTCGTGGGGAATACAACATATAAAATCAATTTTGGATGGTTAATAACTGGATAAAGACATATAAAAGTGGTGACAACAGAATGCGACGGAGCGTCAGTTCTTTCTCGAAAATTAAAACACCAGGTCAAGAAGGGATCTCCGGATTTTCTACCGAAAGGACTGGAAATCATCCTAGACCACCTTGCACAAATCTTTACATCCTGTTTGGCCTTGGGACTCGTTCCAAGATCACGGTGAAAAGTTAGGATAGTGTTCATCCCGAAGGATTGAAAGCCTAAATATGACCAGGCAAAACGTTATCGACATATAAACCTGTCCTCTTTTCTACTTAAATGTTTAGAGCGATGAGTCGATAGGTACTTGGCAAAATGCACAGGTAGAAAATCACATTCATTTCAAACAACACGCATACCAGAAAGGTTAATCTGTTAAAACATCACTCCATGAAGTCGTTGGACGGATTAAAAAATCGCTGGACAGCGCCATAGAAGGTACTTTTGGTAATGCTTCCTTCAGTTCGATTATCTGCAGTTGAAAGACATGGCATGGAGACAACACTTGTTCGGTGGTTTATTGCCATAATTAGATCAAGTAGAATTACTGCAGACTTAGACAGTGAAAGAACTACGGTGACCGACCGAAAGAGATGTCCTCAGAGTGGAGTCCTGTCTCTGCTCTAGTGGCCAACTCAATGCTGGTCCAGACAATAACAGATTTGACTGTCAGGGTTATACCTGGTAAAATTTTTATTTTATAATTATTCGGATACTATGCAATCACTTGCAAGTAGCGATTAACATAGTTTTAGCCTGGTGTAGAGATCAGGGTCTATCAGTCAACTCTACTAAAATTGAGATGGTTCTTTTCACAAGACGCAGGGCTCTGGAAAACTTTAGTTTTCCATAAATTAGGATTTATTCCATCACGCTTTCTTCAGAAGTTAACTATTGTATCTGGTTAGATCGAAAGATTACTTAGCAAAACACATAGAAAAGAAATTCAATAAAGAATGTCACATTGCAAAATCATTTAGTAAATCGTGGGGATTGAAACCCAGAGTGACATAAAACATTGAGTGAAATCGGAATAACACCTCTAAACCGCCTTCAAAGACTTCCTTGTCTTTGAAGGCGGACCACACCCACTACAGCTCTTAAAATAGCTGTGGGTATTCTACCACATGATATTTGGACCAAAAGGTGTGCAATGCAAACAGCTACCCACCTACAAAGCAGACAATCCATTTAGCGCTTCTGAGTACTGCCATTTTTCGTGTAATTATTACCGAAACGCACAAATGGGACTACAACATCCTATCCTACCTTTCTGGTGATGAAGTTATGATCTTAACTAATAGATCAGTAAGCTGTAATTTGGCTGGTGCATATGTTAAATCTCAAGGTGAAACTATCTATTCCCCTTGATAGATACGCTACCGTCTTTCAGGCGAAAATTGCTATAACTATCAGAGAAGCATGCTTTGCAAAGTAGATGAATTGCAGAGTTTATCCTTTCTAATAGCCAGACTGCTCTAAAAGCGATTGATTTCAATACTCCAGGCACTCTGAATGAAGTTAGAATTCACTGGATACCTAGTAACTTAGATATCAAAGGAAACGTATTGGTTAATAAATTGGCCCGTTGGTTGTACTTAAGAGAGTCCTGAGCCCATTCTATGCAACCCGTTATTATCTCTTAAAAGAGATATCGACTGTCACTTTAGAAATCTCTACCAGAAGACATTATGCAATCTCATCTCTTTTCGCCTATCCAAAATCGGTAAAACAATAAATCAGCAAAGATCCGAGTCCACTTTGAGGATCTTGCTTGGTATTCTCATCGGGCATTGTTCCCTGATTAATTACATGTTCCGAATGAAAATTTGGAACAACGCACAAAGTGTGAACAATGATGATGGGACAGAAAAAGAAAAGATTGTTGAGTAGTTCTTGTGTTCCTGTCCTTCTTACTCTCCCTATAGACTGCAATGTTTTGGATCAAGATTCCTATTTGTGGATCAATTGACAACCTTGAGAGTACTGGATATCTTGAACTTTATTCAAAGAAAAAACTGATTTCAGGACTGAAAGTGTACGTCTTAGAGGAGATAACACAATGAACTAATCGAGCTTGAGTAATGATAAAAAAAAGTGACTTCTATTTGCGATTAAGGCGATGATCGTGAAATCAGTGATCATATCGTAGTTACCATAACACTGTGGGAACTTTGAACCAAAAACCTGTCGGATACATTGATCAGATTTGAGAATATTTCTTCCAGTGTCTCCTCATTTAAGCCTGTTTATTAATCAGTGCAAATCATTTCTTTATTGTGACACCTACCAGAGGTACAAAATATTGGATTCAATTCTCTGTCAGTTAGCCATCACTTCAGGCCATTTCGGATCGCTTCAGCTGCTCCGAATATCGTCTATTGATATTGTTTCTGTGGCTCTGGATTATGGCGTGTTCCAACTTCGAATAACTGATAGAGCCAAGATCATTATTTTTACAGATGCAATAATCCTCAGTTGGTCTACAGTTGACTGAGCAAAAGCAGTGCTGACCGAGTAAAGAAATGATACTGTAGATTGTCGTATAATAAACCTTGCATCTTATCATCAAATAAATCAGTTGCACCATTGATATCAGGACACAATTCGAGCTGATGTTCGCTTATTAAATATGCTACAATGGGGAATACTAACAAATGAGAGAATGAACATGGAATCGAAGCCATCTTGCCTTGTTGCATTCAAGAATAGAAGTCAGATAAAATGTGAACCACTGTCTGTAGAAGCATCTGTGAGGTTATGTAAAAGTGTTGAAAAACCCGAAAAGAGAAAGTCTGGTAATAAATCCGTGGTGCAAAGTTGAATGTAGCGTTTTGCTGAGCACTTGCTTTGCGACATAATGCTTAGTGAATCGACATATAAGGATTTCAATTTCATGAATAAATATATGAACGATAGAATCGTTGAGCAATTTGTTTGCGGACAACACACCCAACATAAATCAATTAAATCAAAAACCTAAAAAAAATTCGTTTTATCAGTGTCCAACGAACCCTCAATTTCGACTGTTTTGCCACATACAAATTAAACAAAGTTATTGTGATTCGAATTTTACATATGCCTATGTTAGCAGTTATTCGATACTATGGACAATGATAATTATTGTTATCTTAATAGTTGATGCTACAGTTAAACCATCGTATCAGGCTTTAATCGGTAACCAATTCAAGCAATTACATTTCGGTTTAAACTTTTGAACAACAAACAAGTAATAGACATAAAATCATAGCATGATAAAGATGTTATGTTAAGGGTGTGTGCGCTTATGGCTAAAAATAATTTCATATAAAATCGATAATCGATCTGAATTTCATTGCTTTTCGAGTTTCATGTTCTTGCGTCGAATAGTTTTTATGTTTTCCCTCGACACAATCTAAGTCTAAACCCCCTCGTGTGATAATTAAATAACTATATATTTGTATGTAAGACAACGCAAAGAATATAATGTAAGAATTTTGTCTGTCTTTTATTATTTGTGTGTAAATCAAATTAATCACCTATTGACCCTCAACCACTCTGATTAAATAAACGATTCAACCAATAAAACGTCTATACATGTAATCGACTTAAATACAATTTAAAAAAAAAATACTTACATTTGGTGCCCGATTTGGTAGTACACTGACAATATCCGAATACAGCCAACGATTTGTTAAATCGAATTTATCCGGATTATATGTCGATATACCGGCATTACCGATCGATAGTATTCGTTTATATTTACCCTTCCACGAATGTTTTGTCAATAGGTAACATTCGAAGTCGATGTTATCTTTTAGCGGTACCATTTTGTGGTTGTGGTGTTTGGCGACCAATCTTTTGTTGTGCCAACACCACAATTAGAATCACGGGACGCGCTATTAAATTCACTTTAGTAATGATGCTGGGGATGATTATTAGGTTTTTTATAAATATTTTAACTTTAAATAATTACCTGGAAATATAGAAAATATATATGTGATAAGTAAATAGAATATCAATTTATTGATGAAGTGTATGCGTTCAACTGTAGCTTGTTTGTTACAAACAAAGATAAGTTTTTTTTTATTTTAAATACTAAAATACATTCTAATCGGTATTGATGAAATATTTATTGCATATATGTGACTGTAAATCGATTGTAAAGATGTGATATATAAATAAAGGCCTAGGGTTCGATGTAATCAAATCAGGAATACTTAATATTCTCAGCCAATATCAAATACGTCAATCAAACCCATTCCAATCCTATTAAGTTACTTCTCAGAAGTTCAAGAAATTTATTTATAACGGGTGATTTTTTAAGAGCTTGAGAACTTTTTTTTAAAAAAAAACGCATAAAATTTGCAAAATCTCATCGGTTCTTTATTTGAAACGTTAGATTGGTCCATGACATTTACTTTTTGAAGATAATTTCATTTAAATGTTGACCGTGGCTGCGTCTTAGGTGGTCCATTCGGAAAGTCCAATTTTGGGCAACTTTTTCGAGCATTTCGGCCGGAATAGCCCGAATTTCTTCGGAAATGTTGTCTTCCAAAACTGGAATAGTTGCTGGCTTATTTCTGTAGACTTTAGACTTGACGTAGCCCCACAAAAAATAGTCTAAAGGCGTCAAATCGCATGAATTTGGTGGCCAACTTACCGGGCCATTTCTTGAGATGAATTGTTCTCCGAAGTTTTCCCTCAAAATGGCCATAGAATCGCGAGCTGTGTGGCATGTAGCGCCATCTTGTTGAAACCACATGTCAACTAAGTTCAGTTCTTCCATTTTTGGCAACAAAAAGTTTGTTAGCATCGAACGATAGCGATGCTATAATAAATTGGACTTTCCGAATGGACCACCTAAGACGCAGCCACGGTCAACATTTAAATGAAATTATCTTCAAAAAGTAAATGTCATGGACCAATCTAACGTTTCAAATAAAGAACCGATGAGATTTTGCAAATTTTATGCGTTTTTTTTTTAAAAAAAGTTCTCAAGCTCTTAAAAAATCACCCGTTATAAATCTTGAAGAAAAGCCGATTCTACGAACTGAAGTAGAATTTGCTATTTTAAAATAAAATCAAAGTAAGGATTTAACAGGAAACTGATATCTTAAACATGAGCCGTAAAGGAATTCGAATGATGTTTTGCAGAAAGTTTTTTCCCGTAACTCAGACTCGATTACTCATTATGTCATCTCAGAAATACACTCTCAGTCCCGCAATCTGACGTCAGTTGACACTCAAACAAGCATCGTGATCTAAAGCATTGCAGTCTATGGAGAGAATATGAATGACAGTAGTACAAGAAGTGCTCAACAGTTTCTTCTTCTCCTACACTTTTCGCATTGTTGTTCCGATTTTTTTCAAAGTTGATTTTGGATAGACGGCCGGACATGAAGTTATCCCATATCTTCTGGTGCAAACCACCAAATTTATAGTCGATATAGCTCTTAAGAGACAATCATGCCACCGCTACAGCGGATTCAGATCCTACAAAAGTGGGAATTGCATCGAAACGAGTCACGTTTCTCTTGCTATCAATGTGACTAGGTAACCAGTGAACTCTAACTTCATTCAGACTGCCTAGTCGATTCAAGACAATTACTCCAAAATAAGTTTTAATGAAATCGTAATGTAGTTAATCGCATTTAGTCAAAATATACGATGATCACTTCAATTCATCTCCTTTGCATTCGACGCTATGCTCAAAATTGCAGCAATTTCCGCCAAGATTGTAGCGTACCTACCAAAGGGGATAGATAATTTCATCTCAAGTTTTAGCATGTATAATCTGTTAGGTTTTAACATACTGATGCATCAGTTAAGATCATCATATCATCCCATTTGTGCTTTTCGGTAATAATTACACGAAATTGTCCGAAAATATGCTTCGATACCATGTGTCTCCGAGGACATATCGACAGTTATGTGCTAGCCTAATTCTCTCCATATATGTCAGTGCCCAAAAGGATGTAATTGATAGTTTGGGTATTGTCGGAGCTATGCACATCACACCCACGACTGCTCTTGAGACGACTGTGAACCGGCTGTCACTTCTTTGGATTAGAAAGCCTTAACATCAATCTAAATAAATTTTGTTTCCCAGATTGATTCTAGATTACAAAATTACAAAGTACAAATCATCAAAACCTATTTAGGAGGCAGTTCTTACAAAGACCACGATACTGCAAGGATTTATATTCCAACGGATAGCCAAGTGGCTTGAAAGTTATTCCGGTCAAACACATGTGGATATCAGATTGCTTTGGAGAGTCTTTCCTTGATAAGTGGTTTCCAGGCCAAACAGGAACTGGGAAAATGAAAGTTTTTCGTGCTGGTACAGCACAAGCTGGTTTTGATCAGCCATTTGTGTCGGACCTGAAGCAATCTAAGAAATTGATATCAACCTTGGCCGATAAAATGGCGAAAATCCTTGTACTCAGAACTCGAGTTAAGGATACTCTCTGGATTTTCCACAAGTCACATCGCCTTAATATACCAACTTACGTAAATAGGCCTGAGTGTGTCCGATAGTTGCCTGTTTCACAACTACAATATTAATCTCAAAATATGCAGTTTATTAAATAAAAAGATAATCTTAACTCGACTTACTTCGCAAAACTCGAAATATTTACTAAAATAATATTTACTAAGCTAATTCATAGTCAATTAAGAGTTTAGTGTGATTTAGAGTCCATGATATTGACATTCCCAATGTAATTGGGTTTATAGTCGGTCAAACAAGTGCCTAGACTATTGATAAGACTCTTTATTAATCTCGCCACTACGTGCTAACTTGCATGGAAGTCAATTAGGCTCTGTTCAATTTGAGATCTGCACATTTTATAGCTCTGTGCCAGACTATAATAATGTAAGATAATTGACCACTGAATTAAAGTAACCGGCATTCTCACTCAGTAACTTCAGCTCCAATTGCCGAAGTTTTAACCATGTCAAGTATACACAATTGATGACTCAAAATCAATTCAATAAACGATTGAACAAGGTACGTTTGCTGTCGGTTTATTTTTCTTTAACAGATTTACTTTTCTGTAACACATATTCGGAATAACTGGGATTTGTTTATAGTCTATTGTCGATACCATCGCTCTTAAGCACAATAGGAAAGGATTATTCCCACATTCAAACTGGCTATAAACAGAAGTTTAAAGTAATCTAGGACGTGTTCGAGATCGAGCTGTGGAAGACTACCCCGTCAAGACATGATGCAAATAATTTTGAGAATAAATCTTTTCTTCAGAGATCAATTTATCGTAACCACCTAAGCTTATATATTACAATCCACACATTCGGAAAATTTTCATTAGAACTCTAGGCTTGCTGATTTGTAGTCCTGAGAGTTCCACCTCTAGAGTAAATATAGTAACTTTCAAATTTCTACAAGGAATTTCTAAGAGGAACTGTCTAAAGTCTGGCGATCCAAAAAATCCTTTGGTCATCCTTTTTAGATTCCTTAAGGTAACAGTTATTACATACTACCTTAAAGATGTCAGTAAGGTTAGTCTATTGGCCACTTTCAAGATGATTAAGTCATATGTAGATAATTATCTAGGCAAGATAATTATCTCAACAACTTTACGCCTTATACATTTTTTCGTTAGTTCAACGACTACTGTAAGGTAATTCCAGCAAATTAGAAATCAAATAAATTGCTAACTAGGTTATCGAGAATTAATCCTGGTGTTTGACAAGGACTCGTTGTCACATATAGTTTAAGTGGTACCTACCATTGGCTGAGAGACGTTCTGCGTACTGGTTTGAAGAACCGTAAGATTTAGTGATAGAAACAATCAGAGGTATATTGATCCACCTCTGCATTACATACACGTACAACTTATACAAGAATCGATAAGGATAAAGTATTAAAATAAACGTGATTTGCGTATATTCCTAAATGGGATTGTCATTCAAATACAAGGTAGGAGCAAATCCATATACATATGTACGAGTAAATAGATCACCTTGGTTCTTCAAAGCCTTTTAAACTTACTACCTGTTCGATATAAATATACTCATGTATGTGTGAATGATTTATTTTTGTTCACCCGGACAACGAACGTGTTGTACACTTTCTTCAATGTGAATGGCAATAAATGACCGCAAATATTTACAGCAAATCATTTTTTTTTGCTTCATAATTCGCGAACACTGACTGAGATAAAGCACATACACACGCACACACAGGCACAATCAATACACAAGAATTTTACAGTTCATAATATGCAATACGATTAGGACACCCGTAAATAGTCCATTTGAATCTAAAACTTTTGAGAAAACCCCACATTAATACATTAACAAAACACCTCACATCACGGATCTCGTCCCACATACATAACATCATCACAACACAGAGAAGAGCTTCAACGCTATCTCATCATCACCGCGTAATGAATTTCAAACAAAAAAGGGGTGGATCGTGTGTGGTCGCGTTAATTTTACGCTTAACTTTTCATTTTTAATTACAAAATATTTACACATTTAAATCACAATGGAAAAGTATAAAGATTATCCAAATTTTTCACGGAAAACAACAAAACGCGCTGTCAAATAAAAATTCTCTCGCGGATACCACAAAAGAACGCACACAGAACAACAACAAAAATCGTGATTTACAAATCGGAAAACCACAAAACTTACATTTAAAAAAAACTATATATTTATTATTAACGGTGAATGATTAATTTATAGTTTTATATATGCGCTATTTACTTTAATTAGAAAAATAAAAATCAAAAAAATAACAAAAAACTAAATACACGTATAAACTCTTCCGAGATGTACAAAAAAGTAAAATTTGTGCTGTGAAGTTGTCGCTACTGAAAATCACGATACAATCTTTTCGAAATGTCAAAATCGAGATAATATTTTAATACGAGTGCCCTTATATCGATAAGTTTTTTTGTTTATCTCGCAATAAATACAATTCGAATAGTTTTTCGACTCAATTCAAGAAATTATATGTTAATTAAGCATTAATCTTTTGAGACTATGCATAGTTATAACAAATTAGATTAATGTAACCTGTATTTAGCGATGAAACTTATCGACAACAATTAACGCATGTTCAATGTTGTAACAGATGATAAAAATATTTTGACAGCTTATTTACGTCAAATCGTCCGAATCAAAACAAACTCAAGCAAAATTTTTTCGTTTTACACATTTCTACAAAGAAGACCCAAGCGTACAATGCAAAAGTATGAAAAACTAGAAAAAATCGGTGAAGGTACCTATGGTACCGTATTCAAAGGCAAAAATCGCGATACTCTAGAGATTGTTGCATTAAAACGTGTCCGATTGGACGAAGACGATGAGGGGGTGCCAAGTTCAGCGTTGCGCGAAATTTGTCTACTCAAAGTGAGTGCACTTTAAGGGTTTCCCAATTGTTAACGTTTATAAATGTTATTTTATTTATCCAACAGGAGCTTAAACATAAAAACATAGTTCGATTGTACGACGTGCTGCATTCCGACAAAAAGTTGACGCTCGTTTTTGAGCACTGCGACCAGGATCTCAAAAAATATTTCGATAGTCTGAACGGTGAAATCGATTTGGATGTTGTGAAAAGTTTTATGTACCAGCTACTGCGTGGCCTAGCATTTTGTCACAGTCACAATGTACTGCATCGCGATTTAAAACCCCAAAATTTGCTCATCAATAAAAATGGCGAACTAAAATTGGCCGATTTTGGTTTGGCCCGTGCCTTTGGCATACCGGTCAAATGTTATTCGGCCGAGGTAGTGACACTATGGTATCGGCCACCAGACGTACTTTTCGGTGCCAAATTGTATACGACCAGTATTGATATGTGGTCGGCAGGATGTATTTTTGCCGAATTAGCTAATGCGGGTCGGCCACTGTTTCCCGGATCTGATGTCGACGATCAATTGAAACGAATATTTAAGCTACTTGGTACACCGACCGAAGAAACTTGGCCCGGTGTTACGCAGCTAGCTGATTACAAACCATTTCCTTTGTATCATCCGACGACGGCGTGGAGCCAAGTTGTACCGCGATTGAATTCGAAAGGTCGAGATTTACTACAGAAATTATTGGTGTGTCGACCAACGCATCGAATAAGTGCCGATCAAGCAATGCAGCATCCATATTTTACTGAAAATTAACGGAATTTTTGTAATATGTGCAATATACAGCGTGACCCGCCTAACTGACTAATATCCAGTGAATCCCTGTCTAACCCGAGTTATTTATTAATCCAATATATGATTGTAAATTAAGGAAATATTTATAAGATTTTAATTTTTAATCTAAACAATTTAAATAAAGACTTTACCAAATAGAAGTATTTAGTATTTGTCATGTTGTGTGTTTCGTCAGGAACAAATGTAGCTGTTGTGTTGCATGCGCTACATTAGTTATTGCTGCGTTCAACATTTGCATATTACAATTTTATGTGTTTAAAAGGCTATAACTTCTTGATTTTCAACATAAACTCGAATGCAGATGGCCTGTTTGACTTTATTTTCAGTTTTATGCTCGATTTCAAAATTCTAGTGATATGTTGATTCCTTTGAATTTGACACAATCTGATAGCCTGGCATAGGTCACATTTTGGAGCTTTGTTTGATGTTAAAATGGCTGCTCGTGAACTTGCAGCCATTTTAACAGTATTACTGCAGTTTTCAGAAAGCTTGTAGATTTTTCCCGTAAAATTGCTTCTAGTGCCGAAAAAGTAGTTTACAGAGAGTTTGAATTTCTCTTGAGTTTTCTAGTGCCATTTGTGTGAATCATGACCTAATTTCTCTTCAAGGACATAGATCACTTATTGATCCAAAGAATCGGTATCAATTCCTTAATTTTTGATGGCATGTAAATATTCGTTGGTCGTGTCTAAAGTGTTCACACGGCAGAGGCTGATTCCATGTTGATCGTTGGTTGTGACATTAGGGTATGAATATATTTTGTAAGGATCGCCCTGCGAATATCATAAATGTATTTTATGATTTCCAATGCAGCTTCGTAGTTTTCACCTATGGATTTTGCAGGTGGTTTATTAGTTTAGTAAGCTTTACCGCTAATAAATTGTTTTAAATAGCTGACCTTGTGTATGTTCGTTAGTACTTTGTTGTTGTGTACTAGATTCTTAAATACTTCACGAAATGTCATTCACTTCATATACTCTCCAGTAAAATATGGTATTTGTACTTGTGGTAATTTTATTTCAGTTGGGTGGTTGATACCAATTTATTGCTGTTATGACGTCTATTGCTATGTTGTCATATGCCCTCTTTATATTTTCAAAGTGTTCTATGAAGTATTTCATGTTCGCTTATTCGTTATCTGTTGCTTCTAAACATATCGATTCGTGTAGATCTATTATCTGGTTCATCGTTCTCTCTATGCGCGATGAGGCGAAATTTAATGCTGGCTCTTGTGTTCCATCCTACAGCTTGATTTGTGTTGACCTTATTTTCTTGTATAAACTCTGAATTTTTATATTTTGTTGTTTTAATAATTTGGGAGATATATTTTCTTTTATTGCTGGTTTATATTTGGTTGTTGAATCATCATGTTGCTCTCTATTTTCCTTCTCTGCCGCTTTAGGTAGGTTGAAGCTCAAGCCGTTGGTGCACCGTTATGGAGACGACTGCGCAACTACAGTCTGTTTTCGTTGTTCGTAGTCCTCGTGGTTTCCTTCTAACTGGGGAACCTTTTCCCGTATTTTTTCATCATTGCAATAATGTCTTCAATGCGACTATGTTGGCTTTGAGATAACTGATGGTTTTCCTAGTACCCATATCGAAATCTATTCAACCAATTTCTGATATCGTCCATAAAGTTAAAGGACAGTATGTTGATCGATAGCAAATGGAACACTTTCCAAACACCTTTCGATAAATGACCCAGTTTCTGTCGACAATGATTGCATCACAATGTTGTTAAGAGGGATTTGGTGGTTTACAATAATATGAAGATCTGGCTCGTGATCGAAACCGATGCATTAGGTATATACAAACCTTACCTCTTATCAATGTGTTCGGCGGCCCCAATTGTATTCCAAACAAAAACGTTTTTATTTTAACACAATAATGATCATTAAATAATATAATGAAATTTTAATAAAAACAATTAAAAAAATAATTTATAGGTACATTACAAATTAAAACTATTTATTACAAATTACAATTAAAATTATTAATTTTGGTTAATAATTAGTTTGATGTGCTCATCTTATTTCGTATTAAAAATATAATTTTAAAATTATTTCAGTGTTCGTATGTAGAAGCAATTGCCGATAAATCACAATAGAAGATCGTGAATAATTTTTGTTTTAAGGCAGTAAATGGAGATGTCGTCTTCATCCTTACGTAACGTGTAGGCCATTTTTTTATGTTTTAGACAAATTTGGTATTTCTATTCAAATGTGTTGGTTGGTTTAAAGTTTTGTGTCTTCAGATTATGAATCTGAAGCACAAAACTTTGTATATTATATAGGTTTCAGGTATGATTCTGTCGACGATTTTGGTGAACTGGATCTGAAATCAAAACAAAATAATAAGAGGATTATCAATCGGGTAAACATCATCCTATATCGGCATATTCGATAACATAAATTAAAATATGGTTCTCATTAATTTTGAATATTGGGTTTTGTCTAGTTTTGCCACCTCATAATTATCGGGTATTTCACAAAAATATAAATCAAATTTCGAACTCTTTCGTATGTGTACAATTCGTCAACAACAATAATAATAGAGGACGTTATAGGAAAGTTATTATTAACGTTATCCAAAATTACATTTTTTCTTTTTTCCTTGGTGGTTCGAAAATATAATACTCGTATGGAGATGCGGGAGGATTTGTGATACATAATTACGATTACATAATTGTATTATTCATCTATAGATAGAAAGCCGATTTACATATTTTTCCAATTTGTTTCTCTAACCATAAAATTGTAAATCAGGAAAATTGATGTCGAATATATGACAGATCTCATATTGTTTGCGTATAATATGGGGAACGTGAGCTGAGTTTTATAACGATTCGTATTTATAGATTCAATACAGGAAATTACTCGATGTAATAAAGGAAATTGACTACAAAATAGTTTCTCGTCGTGTCTTTTTGTTATCGGTTAACTATGTGTGTTAAGATAACAGAATATGACGACACCGAATCTCAACTTCTATACTTCGTTTGATCGTTTGAATACTATTAACCTATCTATCTATAGATGGCATACAATGCAAGACGTTTTAATCATGATCAACAAGTTCTAGATTCTGTAAGGAACCGCAATGAAGACAGAATAATTTTCTGTGTCACAGAACAGCTTGGATATTACCAGATGGCAGAACGAAGAACCAAATTTATGACACAAGAAATAGACAAATGGTTCAAGTCAATCTAAATGGTTCATACATCTTTGAGATACAAGATAGAATGAGAAGAATATAGTCACATTTGAACGTCGAAAAAGAACAAAAGACATTTTCTAATCTGCTAAAATTTACAAAACAACCTCCAATAAACTATTCAACTAGACATGTCCTAACTACAGTCCAATAGCTAAGTAGAGGCATAACCATAACGACATAATTTATTATTTGAACGACGTGTATAGAGGAATCCAAACCGTTTGATTACGCAAAAATTCAAATGTCGAAGATTAATTGACTGAATGTAGAATCAAGTGAAAGGCAAGATTTCCGGATAAGGAAAGGAAGGTTACGGACACCTGGCAAATCATTACTGAACTACTCTCATCCTTGTTAATGGGAACGTGGAATTGCAGTAAGTTTGCAGTAAGTTTCATTTAATGTCCGTACATAGAATAAAATTCTCAAGGTAAATGGAAAGACGTCTGGAGAAAACAGCTTTAAATAGCGATCTATGATCTAGTTTAGTAAGATACGGCGTTTCATTATGTTCTTGATTTTTTATAAAGTAGATCGTATAGTTTTGTAATATTATTTTCTAAGAGGCCTCTCTCAGTTATCAAACACAAGTTTTTTTTTAAAACGGGCTTAGTACAACCACTTCAGTCCCAATTTATCGATTATCTCACTTATAAATTAGTCCCTCACTAAAATTTACATCGATTTTGAAGTTAACTTACACTATTTCAGTGACTCAGTTGAAAGAGCAAAAATATAATCGAGCCAATTGAAATAGGCTATTTTAGGTCAGTTCCAAGTCAAAATCTAAAAGGCTTATATAATTTGGTCGCCAGTTGTAGCTTAATGGTTAAGAGAGTTTCTCATCACGCCGCGGTCTCGAGTTCGTTTTTAATGGTTAAGAGAGTTTCTCATCACGTTCGTGGTCTCGAGATCCTAATCAAGTTCAGTTGTGTAATCCTCACCAGAGTTTAGTAGGTAATGTTCGAGTCGGAATACAATATCGTTCTTCAACTTTGAATAATCAGGTTTTAAAAGATAGGATACCTGATTACTTTTTATCACTTTAGAAAAAAATAGTATTATGTTTTGGCACACAAACGAAACATTTATCACTTCAACAAAGATGAAAATGTTCGAAATCTTAAAAAAGTATCACAATCTATGGTACAACCTCATAAATAACAATTTTATTATACCTTTGTTTCTCCGTTGGCAGCTCTAAATTTACATAATCCCAATTTTGTCGTTCTAGTTTCTCGATGATTTCACTAAATGTTGGCCGCGACTGTGGATTTGCGTTCCAGCAGGAATACATTAGGTTATATCTGAAGCCAAAATATAAGTTTTCGTCTCATTTAGGTCTCAAAAGCAACTTACACATCATACTTACATTTCTTGACTACAATTAATCGGCTTTTTCATACGGTATCCAGCTTTGAGCAATTTTAGCAGCCTATTTGTTGGTATCGCCGGATATGGACTTCCACCAAGGGTCACTATTTCATAGAGTAATATTCCATACGACCATCTAAACGAAAAAAATGTTATTAATAGCACTTCGGCCACTGGGGACGAGATTATTGAATATATACTTACACATCACTTTGGCTCGTATATATTTGATGAGTCATCGATTCGAGTGCTAACCATTTAATCGGTAACTTTCCATTCCCCGTCTTTTTATATATATTGTCCCGATAAATGTCCCGGCTTAATCTAAAAACAGAATTAATTGCAAAGTTTATTAGTCGATTTATTAACGAACTGTTTTTAATGCCATATTTACATTAACATAATTATGACTTAGAATTAAAAGTTCATCAAGTTAGAGTGATATATAGTAGAATATTGAGACCTCATCATAATTCATTTAAATAAATCTCAGAGGACATATTTTTTTGCTTTTTATTATCAGTTTCTATTTTTGGATGGAAGATACACAGAAACAGACACCATAGATCGACCACAATTTTTTTATACGTAGGAATTATGGAAATTGGAATAATCAATGGGAATGTCTCCACAGAATTATGTTGTATCATAAAAAGATTTGAACATTTATTATTAAGTTTTAGACACCGCAAGTTATTTATGGTAGAACCCAATTAATAAATTTGTAAATTATTTATTCAACAAACTGTTGGGCAAAAGTATAGTATCACAACTTTCCGATTATACTCTGAATTTTGCGCCTGAAAGTCGGCTATAAACGAAAATAGTAAATCTCAAGTCTCATGAGTACCTGGTTTCATGCACCAACCATAGATTTCATTAATTAATAGTTTATCATCTTTTGTAAGTCAGTAAATTGAAAATTTCATCAATTTTCATTCATAAAATGATAAAAAAGAAAATTTATCAAAACGCCTGAATGATACTAAGACAAACCATCAAGTTATAAATTTAATTTTGAGAAAACTATTAAAAATATGTAAATAAATTGATGTCTCTGATAATACAGAACTAATATAAATCGTTCTACAATATTAATGACATTGAAACGGTGTAATTGAAACCTGCCCGAATACATGCTAACTCGACACAACAAATTTTAGTACAACAAATTTTAGTACAATAAATTTTCCACTAGAGGCGATAGTATCTAATTTGTAGTTTTCACTTTATTAAGTTCTTCGCTCAATGGAAGCTAAAAAAAATTTCATACATAAACGGTACTATGCGTTTTTGCTGAAAGATTAGAATAGAATAAATTCGGACACAAAATTCCAAATTTACTGCGATCTATGATCATATTATTAGAACTTTTAAATTACTTTTTGTTTTGTCGATCGAAGGATACGTTCGATGATTTTTGTAGTATCATCATTTAGGAATATTTTCACCGTTAAAACGTTTGTAGTTAAACTTGTGTCAAGCATAGGTGGTACACTGTAATTGGATTCGTACATCATCTTAATGCTATGACGGATTCCTGTAGTGGTTTAAACGTAAGTTTATTCACGTAGTAAAACTAAATTAGTGCTCTTTACCGAGTGATAGCCTAGAACAGTATAAATTAGAGTCCTTAAGCAGGCCATTTGTGCCTAAATATTCTCTGCATGGAATAATAAAATTCGACGCCTGTTCTATTTCTAATTGTATAACGAAGCTTAGAGGTTCTAACCATAAGTGATGCCAAATAGTAATTGGATGGATCTATATATGTATATGGCTCATTCAGACGCTTTCTGGGAAACCAAAGATTTTGAGCACTGGGAGAAGGTTTATTGCAAAGTTGAAACTTAAAGGAATTGACCGAAGAGCACCAAAACGAGGCCTGCTGCTTAATTTAACAACACGGGAAAAATTACCACGTCCGAGTAAGATTAATATCTTTTTCTCGAATCTGTGGGTGGTGATGCATGACGGTTTTGTTTCCGATATCGAATTGCAAAAATTGTCTGTAAGTGGAGTCATACATGGTGGTTTGTCTGGTGAGGACACATGCTTCTTAAATAGACAAATTGAGTCTAGCAATAATGAAATTGAGGTATGTGATGCGCTCAGATGTCATGGGCTGTACGCGTGCTATAACCAAGGTATCACCGTGTCTTCCCAGTCTAAAAAGACAAGGTAGTTCGCTGAACCGGATTGTGGACTGAAACTGTTCACTGTATTTTTTGGTTAATTCATTTTCACAATATGTTTCTCGATTTTAGGGATAACCCGGTTTTCCACTGAGCACAAGTATGATTCTTATTACGGCTACTGATTCTTACCACATGAAAACTGAAAATAAAAGTGTTAAGTGCTAGACCAAGTTTTTTTAAGCATGCCTACATTCCCATCAAACTTAGCAAAACTATTAAATTTGTTCAGAGTTTGAAGCTATTTATAAGCTCACCCTTCTATTAAACCATATCATATAGCCCCTCCCCAAACTGTAACGAATGTAAATTATTGACATTTTATTTGCCATTTTTGGTTTGAGACTCCCATTCAAGTGATGATCAAACAATAGCGATATAGCATAACCATTTTAATTTAAGCAGGAAGCAGCAAATGAGATTCCAAAAGTATACAAATGGAGATGAAAGTTTATACGAAGAAGGTCCTGCACACTGACGAGTAATCAAGGACAGTTCCCTGAAATGATGCAATCACGCTTGTAGGATGTGTCTTCCCAGTGAATTGAAAGATAAGAGGATGTTAATATTCCTAATGCGGGTAAGCCATTTTATCGATTGTTATCACTCGCGATACATGCTCACACTTTTAACAGGTGATGAAGAATTCCTAAGCCATCAATTCTGATTTGGTAGGCCATGTTGCATCTGTGAAAGGAAAGTAATGAAGGTGAGGTTACAAAACATGTTTAATACAGAAACCTGGTATTGTGTTGCGAAAGCTATAAAGTAGTCTCGGACACTAACTAAGAATTCTTCAAAGTGAAAATTGAGGAAGTATTCATCAATACCAGAGAAGTTTTGAGCTCATCTATAGCATATTAAAAATCTACTCTGATAGTACAAGGGTGCTTTCGATAATGGTAAATGTACCATTATCAAAAGCTCCCTACTGCATAAGTCCACGATGCTATCGAAAATTGTCCCTACAATCTAAAAAAAATCACCAGTCATAAAAACTACAAAATCCAATTTAATATTAAATGAGAAACATTAGATTAAATTGCCTGAGATTTATACCCAGTGATGTACAGATACAAAACTCAACATTTATGTAAAAAATTAAAATCCCAAAATGAACAACTATTAGATGAATGTTAGGCACATCCAAAACTTACATACAATATTGATAACATCATCTCATATTGATATATACACTCCACCGACGAAATTAGCCCGACACTATATAGCATTTATGTTATACCTCATTAGGGAGTATAGAGCAAAAGTTAATCAACGCCATAACCCATAATAATAAAAATTAGATTAAATTTGAAAAAACCTTAAAATTTGTTGTCTACATAGACGTTCGTGCTTCAACAACCACCTATATTCATCTGTCCATTTATGTTACAATCTAAATCTACACACACAGTCTTACCACTCCTGCACATACACTGTAACCTTAATCCGAATTAATTTAATTATAATTTCGTAATCCTGTCTCTAATTTGGTTAATCTTTGGGATCAGAGACAAAAAAAAAACGCAATCAACGCAAATTAAAAACAAGTGTAACGAGTAGGAAGCTGCCTGAGAAAAGCTAAAAATGGATTTTCAATTAAACTAGGTATGTATGTACTGTGTATCCTCTATATAGGGACATAGCGTGCCATTTTATACGATGCTCGATGTCTTCTATATACATATAATGTAATTGTTTTGCTGAATATATAGACTTAACCATATCCAAGCAAATATTTAACATCAAACTAAAGGGGTGGGTGATGGGTGATTGGAATGACAATATTTGGTAACAAGTGGGTTTTGTTTTTATATTAAATATATTTTGTTTACTCGAATTAATTTCGATCGATACGACTTTTCACAACCAGGTTTCGAATCATTTGTTTTTGTTTTCTATTTTCTTTTGTCGGAAAAACGAAAATCATATGATGTGGAAAATAAAAAAGTTAATGTTTGTACACCTAGCGCCTTATGGTAAAATTATACACGAGACCGGAGTGAGAAGTATTTTCGGCCAAAAAAAAAATTTATTTTTCAACGTAGTTGCCTTAGTCCAACGTCTTTCACATTTTTCGATCTCGTTCGAATAATACTATTTCTCCAATCCACATTATAGTGGAATCTCAATACACCGAGCCATTTCTTCAGGTTCGGAAAATATGATGGATGTGGTAGCAATTTGAAGTGTAATTCATGGATTTTGTACAACTACACACTGCACTCGTTCATTGCATAGATGGAAGAGAACTTATTTATTCGCCAAATGCGGTCGTTTTCCTTTCAAATGTAATTGAATGAGGGCAAACGGTAATCGAAGACCAGAAAGAGGTTGTCTGTTTCCAATGGCTGTCAAAACTGAACTAAATAACAGGTATGTCTGAAAATTTTAAGTTGGTCTAGTGGCAGATAGTATTGACGCACAACATCTGGGATTCGCGATTGTGGCACCCTCTGTTGCAATTTTACCAAACTTTTGCTCCGACCTCGTTATTTTGTTTAACTATATATTTGGTAATATACGGTGGAAAAAGTGTTAGAAATGGAACGGAACTGGTAATGCAACTGATACGGAACATATAATGAGAATCAACCTTTGAACAATTATTTCAATCGATAGTGCAGCTTAAGGTCAGATTATAGACCTTTAGCTGCACTATCGATTGAAATAATGGTTCAGAGGTTGATTCTCACTATACGTTCCGTTGCAGTTCCATTACCAGTTCCGTTCCGTTTACGTAAAATATGAACGTATGCAATCCTTCTACTCCATTTACATTTCGGTTTCTATATCAGTTCTGAGGGGCGGCTTTTATGAAAAATTCGACATCGGATCCGAAAGCGGATTTTGCTATTATGAAACTAAAAACACAAAACGAAGTCGGGTTTTTCGAAAATCGACTGTCAAAATCCGACTGCTTTTGCGTTATCGTAACTTAGCAATCTCAAGTGAATTACAAAAATAGCTAGCTTCATTTATCGATTTACCAAATTCATAGATTTTACGATATCGGAAAAAATCGCCCTTGAGATTTGCGATTGTAGCGTCTTCTGTTGAAATTTTATCAAGGGGGCTGTTATGAAATAATCCGATTTCGGATTTTTTTTCCGTTATCGAAAAATCCGATCCGACACGATTTTTTCTATTTTGACATTGTTGGGTAGAATTTCTCAAATATCAGCATGAAGTTAGCAGTTATGATTTTTGTAATTCACCTGAAATTGCTAAGTTACGGTATAACACAAAATGAAATTCGTCTACTACATAGCAGTCGGATTTTAACTTTTGATTTTCGGAAAATCCGATTTCGTTTTGTGTTTTTAGTTTTATAATAGCGGATTTTGCGATATCAGATGTTCCTAATAGCAAAATTAGTTATCGGATCCGATATCGAATTTTGTATAATAGTCCCCAGATTTTTCACTCCGCTCGTAATTTTATGTAACTATTTATGGTAATATACGATGGTAAAAGTGTTTTTAATCAGCACTATCGATAGAAATAATGGTGTAGATGTCTCGCTAAGGATGATTATCACTATATGGTTTCATCCGTGTTCCATACCGTTCCGTTTCGTTTACCTAAATTATGGACGAATGAACATCTATTACATATTGATGGAACAATATTTTTAATGGACAGGCCGTCTCGTTTCGGAGACGGTATTGATAGTGAGAACATAACAATACTTTACAGTTCTATATTACGTACTGGTGCATTCGAGTTTATATCTAAATATTTCTGACGAGAAATTCATAGAACTTCCGAGGAAAAATCCGATCCTCTATGAACATAGTGAAAATCTGGTCGGCTATTTCAAACGAACTAGGATTACCTTTTCATCAGACCCTATTTTACCAACGTCTACTACACTTTTACTAGACGAGATGGATTAAGAACGAAAATGCGAATAGGGAAGAATTTAACTGGACGTATAAGGAAACAGAGACGGAACGTACAGTGTGAATCGCCCTTAATATAAACGATAATAATGACATAGCGATTAAGATGAAACTCACACCATATACTAGCATGTACGGTACAAGTCCAGTAATTATATCTGATAAAGTAAAATTATTGATGACTGGACCTTTCTACTATTTTAAGAATACACAACGTATGGCTGTTAATCACGTACTCAATATTACTCTGTAGCACGAAACATTTTTTCCCAAGAATATAATGAAATCGAATTAATTTTCACAATTATATGTTCTACGTATTGGAAAACCGGAAATCATCCCATTTATTTGAATAAAAATTTCTTGGTATTCGATACACCGCAGACAGAACGATTTTTTGAGGAAATAATTAAAAACCATATTGAATTGGGAGTGTAGATGATGGGTCACTTCAATCAAAATGTATCAAACGTTTTTCTACTTTTTTAATTCCGGTAACGCCCAACACAGTATAAATTCAATACTGTGTGCAATTCCAGGTAATGAGAATTTGCAAATAATATTTAATTTTGTAGTGGGTGCCCAGAAAACATCAGTTTAGTCACAGCCAAGTTTTTAATTTCTAGCGAATGGATCTTATAGTCGGGCATGCGGGTTTCTGAAAAGCACAGTGTTTATAATTTCAACAGCCATACAACATCATTCTGAAGAGATGGTCAAAGCGTCAGCAAGGTTAATGCTTTCATTACACAATATGTGAGAGCAACATATTCTGTCTGAAATACATTAAGTTTCCAAGTTATCAGAGTATTTAACACCATAACCATACCATTTCAGGTAAAGATGAGAAGATTTGTTGAATATTTGTCTATATACCTCACAGTTCGCAAGCTCTTCATAACTTTGAGTTAAATCGTAACAAAGCTGATAGAATTTGATATTTTTTAAACTTTATATCGAGGATCGCATCATTTTAAGCAGAACATAAATAAGTTTGCTGATGGAGCCAAGTACAGGATAAGACTGATTCATGTGTGATCTTGATCAAATGGAAATAAACAAACTTAACTGGTTGTAGAATCAAACCCAGGAAAGATGAAACTTTTAAACAATCTAGATACATTCAGTTTTACGAATTCTAGTTGTTGTGGATTGGAATTTTGGGATATATCAAGCCAAACATTTGAGATAAACTCACTACTAATCCATTGCAAGGTTATACATTTCCAGTGTGTGGTGACGCGATAACTCTTATGGTCAAATGATGTAATTTTATGGTTTCGGTGACACATTTGCTATATTGCTATAGGAAAACAGTTACGTATATTGAATCGGTTGAGAAAAAAAGCTGCTCTGTTGGTCTTTTCGGTCGGGTCTTAAAAGTGTAACAATGATTTATTTTGTTGTTATGAGTTGTGAGAATGCAATGCAGAGGTGGGTTGATCCTCAAGATCAAACTAGCAACATATCAACTATATAGTTATAGGGCTAGTAACTGATCTAGCTGAATTATGATGAGCATTTAGAGTTTAGACATCATTCATGTTGTATATATTAACGTAAGATAATAAGTTGAAATACGATCCAACTGGCTGGAGTCCAAACCATTATTTAGTTTTTTACGAACGACTTTCAGAGCTTGTAGAGAGTTGGGAGAATGATTCTATTAGCACTCAACAATATTATCTTGTGGCCATAAATATGCAATTGAAGATACCATATTACCTGTTTGCCACCATTTTAGACTTTCATCAAAATCTACCACAAATCTTGACATTTAGATTGTACTTCAATAAAGTGGGCTCATGTTGGATCCAAACAAGCATCCCTAATTTACAATTTTAAATAATATGCTATAAAAGCATAATCTGTATAGTAGGTTTCAGAGAGCAATATTGATATGTTTTTTTAAACAACGGTAACTCGCTTCTTAACATCAAATATGATTAAATGCTACAGATGCATCTAGCAATCAAAAGGAATCTCCCAAGACATATTTTTTCGCTAGGATGATCATAAACAAGCGTTTCTTCGGAGGTCAAGTCACTAGGTCTTGTCATTCATTCAACGGTTGGGAAATATTTCTTTATTATCTGTCGGTCCGAAGACCACCAAGAGTTTATTAGCTTAGTTGTTCCTGTTTTCAATGATAAAAGTGTAGTTGTAGTTTCTTTGTTGGTGAGGTGCCCTACGTCACTTGTACTATTGGGATTCGAACACACTAAGTTGATAAAAAAATATTATCACAATGTAGATAAATTTATGCATATGGACGCCTTTTGTCACAGTTCTATTTCTATGATGTTTGAGAAACTATCTGCTACTAGCCGGGTAGTAGTTTTTGTGATGTGATCACATACAGATCCTGGTTATTCTGATATTAACAACATTTGACACACAAAGGTTGTAACGAATTATATATTATAACCATTCGGCCGATTCACTAATATGCAGGAGAAATTTGAGTTGAAAATGAAAATTGCGCTTGTTCGCGATAAACCAAAACCAGCAACACACCGATGGTTCCCTATTTGGAGCTGTACCATAATAATTAAGATATTTCACACTGATATAAAACATGATGCACCGTCAAAAGCGACTTATTTTAAAATGCATAAAGTGTTTTATTCGTCGACTATCTTGGGAAAGGAAAATCTTGAACAGCAAATGTTACACTGAACCAATATAACAAATTTTAGTGACAAAAATATGTATTGATAAATATTTGTCAGTATTTTTATTGTTATTTTGAAAAAAATATTTCATTCTGATAATTTATTTTAATTTCGAATTAGAATATTACAGTTATATCTTCATTTATATTTTTCAACAAAAATATAATTTTTTATTATTCTAAATGAACATTATTCTTAACAATATTTTATCAATATGATAAAAATTTATTCTATATGATCAATTTATCAGTTTTTTTCAACTGGTCTAACTGATCAGTTTGCTATCAAAGTGAACATCAATCTAGATCGATAAGAAAATAGAAATTTGTAAATATGGCCGATATTTCGCGTTCATTCTTGTAATTTGCTAGCACTGAACGTACTCGACTGATAGAGATTATAGAGGAGGAAGTTCAAAATGAATGTTCCAAATTAAGGAAGCTTTTTCTTTTATATTTTTAGCATGTATTTTTATGTATTTAAATTAAATTCATAAATTGCTATAACATACTTATGTGCATATTCTGAAACATATGAAGTTAATTTAACAGAATTATTTAATAAGAAATCTATTAAAATCAAAATATAAAATATTCCAATGGATAAAAATCACTTTTCTTATTGATAATATATTTGTTGAACTTTTTAGCTAGTGCTAAGTTCGTAAATCTCATTGATAGGAATCGTTGTAAGTTGTATATTGATAAGAAATTTTTCAATGTGAATGTAATTTTGGTGTGAATGTAATTATTTTTGTATTGTGTTTGAAGGAAAAAATGTGCTCCGAAAATTAATACGCAACAAAACTTTTTCTGGGATGTAATTCTAGACCACCATTACTATCTTGACATGTTTTATCGTGACGTGCTAGCTATCAAATAATCAAGATGGCGAATAAGTTGCAAGCGGTTCCATAGTGTGGCTAAAAGGCCAAGATGCCCAAACAAATCTAGATTTCTTGTACCCCGATTCGTTTTGCTTTCTAGTGATAGTAGTGCCTCTGGTGGGTAACTATTAAAACAAATTTTACTCAACTCTGGGTAGCGGTCACATCATAGCCCACATAATAGTTGTAGCCAGCCTAGCAAATACAATATTTAGCTCCTCACAATCTCATTAAACGAGAAACAAATATATCCCTCAAACAACCCGTAATCACGATTTTTGTTCCATAAATTTAAATTTTTTTTATTTTATTTTGATTTGAAAAAGGTTTGACTCATAAATTCTAAAGCCAAATCCTTTTTTGTACACACTCGTATGTATACGTACATGGTATAGAGGATTCCATTCGCCGGATTTCCTAACATAATTTATGTGTCCTTATCATCACACAGTATATACTCGTATTGTACGACTCGCGTTGATCTGTTGACTTTAGAAAATTTAATTAATTTAGAAAAATCAACATATGATGTTTAAATCCTTATAACAACATGTCATCTTGAAAAGATTGAATATGTGAAATTTCGAAAGGAGTATACGCTTGAAAACGAAATACACGTGTATGATAAAACGGACGGCTATTTCTACCTGACTGACTATTTAGTGAACATCTATAGACGGTATATATAATCTAAAGATATTGGGATGGCATCAAGTGAAAAAAACATAAAATACCATTTCCAACCCTTTATATGTGCACGTTGAATATGGTCGAGTGTACATACCCAGAATGGCTATTTTATGATTGAAGTACCAACTGCCGAGTATCCTTTACGATTGGATAAACATCGAAATTGAATAACAAAAAAATTTTATTTTTAGGATATCTTTGATTTTGTGGATTTTGTGGGTGGTGTGGTGTGTACGAGTGTAAATACTCACCGACAATTTTGTCGAGAGCTTTGATATCAATTTTTGTTTTCTTCTTCCTTCCGTGAGTTTGTATGTCTCTTCGACAGTGTGTATTCAACAAACTTCGAATTTATTGACACATAGAGACCAAAAGAGAGCAGGTTGGATTTTGGGATTATATTTTGTGATTTCCAATCGTCTTAAATTTTTGTTTGCTTTATAACTTTTGATAGAATTAAAGTTCGTTGTACATATTTTATGTAGATCTTTTTTGCGGATAGGGGGGTATGTGTACAGTAGTATATTCCGGTCGGATGCGAAAAAAATGCTTTTTAGATAATTATTAGAACATTGAGTTCATCATTTTATTTCGGGATACATAATACAATTTACTGTGTGTTTGATGTACACTTTGATCTCGCGAACACGAGTGTGTATATACTATGTATATATGCTATTCACAGAATCTTAAATATTTATCTCGTAGTTTGTTGTTGCTAACAGGCATGTAAACATAAAAGTATATGTTGATGTTCTTTGTTCTGTCGACATCGTTGTAAAAATATTTTTTTATGTTCAAATATTTCGAAAATCGAAACCCCTAATTAAGAAGTATATCGAAATAATTAAGCCATTTACTTTTGTGTAAGTATGACTCAAGAAGATAGGCACTAGATGTGGGAGTGACTTCGTATGGCTAATTATAGTGTGATGAAAATAATAGTTCTAGTATTTTAAGGTGTAAAGTGATCCTAACCAATAATCTACAAGGCTCACTTCTGATCGGGGACTCGGCACCCTCCATTGTGACAGCTTTATCTGTGTTTTCGGATTTCTGTATACTAGTGGAAAGACTTTGAACTGTAAAGACGAGAATATCTTCAAGATAATAAATAAAAGCTATATAGAACAACTCGCGGGAGGGGTTCAAGTAAGTAAAATCTCACTCGATAGACAGACGCGCTATAGTTTAATATACTTTTTGTTTTTTTTTTTTTGCACCAATTCCTATAAAACTATATAGAAATTCAAGGTAGTGTCTGTCTCCTCATAACCTAATGAGGGTTGGAAATGATTCTTTTGTTGTTTGGAGTTGGCCATGATTCGATCCAACTCTAGAGGCGACATCTGGTTCAAGATGGTTGCATGGCAGGAAAAAATACTGTAATGTAGTATCACTAGATGCCTTCACTACGGCTAATTGAAATTGTATAGCCCACTTACCCGGATGAAGATACCGAAATACCTTTTGCAAGTTATTGGGAGCTACTTCAGTCAGAGGACTCTGAAATATAATTGCCGTAGAGATAACCGTAAAAAACAGGGAGGAGATCGTGAAAATTTCTTATAGAACGATTCGACATATTTAATAATGGTTTACAGTCTTGGAGTAAGCAGACAAACAAAGTCCTAATCGCACTACCTGGGTTCGGACAACATAACGTTCGAGGTTAGTGCCCATAACAACAGATCCACCCAAACGACTATAAGATGTCAAGGGATAATGATTGATGCTAGACTGTCATATAAGACACATCTCTTTACCTCCAGCGAAAGAGCAAGGAGAGTGAATGCGACATTGGCATGGATAATGCCGAATATGAGAAGAGCTCGACAAACGCGTAGGGTTATGAGCTAGCGTTGTTACATCCACGCTGATGTCTTAAAACCTGATGTAGTGCAATATCAGATGTATTTTCGATATTGCACTACATCATTTTCGGCACAATAGGTTCTCAGAAAACAGGTATCGAACCATCTTAAATATCTATATTTTTATCTATCAGAAATTACATTAAACTGAAAAAAAAAACAGGAAAGTGTTGCCAGAATCGATTTTTATGTTTCTGATATGGAATAGTGGGATTAAATCACATGCTTCTCGAATCGAAAAGACAGAGATTATAGGATGACCCGGAAGTGGCAGATATAGTAAACAAATAAAGTTCACACAAAATATTATACCATCAACTAATGCGAAGTCAAGAGATCGGGAATAGTAGAACAAAGAAATGAAGGATAAAACTTGTGCACTAAACTCCATTTTTATTTAGGTACGGAATACAATGAAACTTAATCACACTGTATCTATCCTTCAGAGATGCTGGGTGGTAAAATATCGGCAAACAAAGGAACAACAGTGACAGAAGCGGAGTAAAATAAAGATCAATAAAGAATTACTAGATCATAGCTATAGGGATAGACGCGCGGCGTTTAGAGTTTTGAACAGGTGGGCTGCAACCCCTGAGGGGCAGCTTACGGCTGAACAAAAGCAATCCGTGAGATGGGCCAAGAAAACGGTCGAAAACTCAGAGAGGGACCATGTGTCAAAAAGACAGCGGTCCCAGGATGAGTTGGAGCTCGTGGACACAAAACGGCCCAAAATGCAGGCGGAGAAGGAAACTCCTCACAAGGTTTTGCCTCCTAACAAGGCTAGACCAAAATCCTTCAGGGATATTGTGAAGGACCGTTTGTTGGTGCTAGCCGTCATTGACAGGAGTCATGAAGATGGGAGCATCACCATGGGAAAATGGAGTTTGGTGTACAATGCACTAAACTCCGTTTTCCTAAGGATCCTGAGAGAAAATCCAGGACCCCCTCCATCCTGCAGAGATGCGGGCTGGCATCAAGGACGCGTTAAACTTATAGCGTGCTCTGATGCCAGATCAGTGGAGCTTTATAAAAAGGCTGTAGCGGAGGTGGGAGAGGTGTGGCAAGGCGCGAAGCTGGCGGCTGTAGGCAGGGAAGAGATTCCTAGCAGGCCAAGAGCACGCGTCTGGCTGCCAACCGAACCAGCTAGCCCAGAAGAGATTCTTGAGATAATCAGAATCAGCAACCCCGATCTTCCGACAGGAAACTGGAAGATCGTGAGGCAAGAGGATGCAAAGGGGGGCTCCAGATTATCAACTATGATAATCAACACGGAGTCCCTGGCGCCGCTTGCCGCGACTAAGGGAGTAATCGACTTCGGTTTCGGGTCGATTACTCTCAAAGTATACAAAAAAGACGAGGCTGAAACACGAGAGGAAGGCAGCCCGTCCACAACTGATGCAGTTGCACTTGGAGGAGAGACAGCCCAACCGATGGAGCTCTCCGAGGTGACCGCACTTGGAGAGGAGATGGGCATCCGACTGTCCCTGGCGTCAGACGAAGAAAACCTGTCGGACCCAAGGGACGGAAGGACTGCAAACGTCGGGGAAACAAGTTCCATGGGGGGCGAGACGGGAGACACCGGCGACTCCAATGGAAACAAAGGAAACTAGCCTGCGGTAGCGGGGAGTAAACAGGTAAGTAGGCTGAACTTGGTAAATTTATGCTAAATTTAATACAAATTAACCTACACCATTCAAAGGCGGCGTCGGCCGCCTTACTCCTCAGACTGACTAGATCAGAAGAGGACGTGGTCCTTATTCAAGAACCTTGGATAAACACCAACAGGATCTGTGGCCTTAAAATGAAGGGGTATAACTTATTATACTCAAGAAATTCGGGGAATATCAGATCCTGCATTCTTGGAAAAAATAATTTAAATATGTTCCTTCTTCCTCAATACAGCAATGGTGACGTAACTGCGGTCAGCCTAGAGGTTGGTGGCAGTATATTTTGGCTGGTCTCAGCCTATTTGGACCGGGACAAACAGGTTCCGCCGGATAACCTGGGGGACCTGGTCCTCGAATCGTACAGGAAGAAGATTGGGGTGCTCCTTGGAGGTGATGTAAATGCGCACCACGCAATCTGGGGAAGCACTGATATCAACGAGAGAGGTGAGTTACTTTTTGATTACATTTTAAACAACAACCTCATGGTGTGTAATATTGGGCAAGAACCCACTTTTATTACTAAAAATCGGCAGGAGGTTCTGGACGTAACCTTCGCCTCAAAAAACCTGTACCCTTTGGTCAGGGAATGGAGAGTGGCGAAGGAACACTCCTTCTCTGACCATCGTTACATAACATTTAGTCTTAACGTTTCCCCTGCCACCCGGAAACCTTTCAGGAATCCCAGAAAGACAAACTGGAGCAAGTACGGGGAAACCCTTATAGGACTACTATAACCAGAGACCCCTGAACCACCAGCGACAGTGAAGGAACTGAAGAGCATAGTGGAAACTTTCACAATTGCCTGCAATCGGTCCTTCAACGCTGCTTGCCCAATAATTAAACCCAGGGGCAAGCAAAAACCGGCATGGTGGTCCAAGGAACTGGGGACCTACCGGAAGGCGTGTAGGAAAGCATTTAATAGAGCCAAAAGTACGAGAGAGGCTCAGGACTGGGACTCCTACAAGGAGGACCTCAAGATATACAAAAAAGAATTAAGGAAGGCACAGAGGAAATCATGGAGACTCTTCTGTGACAAAATAGAAGAAGTCTCAGAGACCTCTCGTCTTAGGAAGATTTTGTCTACCAATCCTACCAGTCCCAGTTATTTAATTAAACCAGATGGATCCTGGACTGCTTCTAGTAAGGAATCCTTGGAACTTCTCATCGAAACCCACTTTCCGGGAAGCTTCGATGACTCGACAGGGACTGGTACTCATCAAGAAGCAAACGTAATGCGCATAGAAGATATCGTAACCAAAGAACGGATCCTATGGGCAATTGAAGGGTTCAAACCCTATAAATCGGCGGGCCCTGACCGTATTATTCCCGCGGAGCTTCAGAAAAACTCGAGGGTTATGCTTCCCTGGTTGGAGGTAATCTTCAAAGGGTGTTTAAAACTTGTCTGTACTCCGCGGGAGTGGATGGAGGTCAGAGTGATTTTTATTCCGAAAGCGGGTAAATGCTCGCAGGGCTACCCTAAAGACTTAAGACCAATAACTCTATCATCCTTTCTATTGAAAACCTTGGAAAGGCTGATAGATATCTACATACGCTCAAAAATTAGACCTAGTGACTGGGCTCAGACTCAGCACGCTAACTGTAAAGGGAAGTCTGTGGACACAGCTCTGCATGCCCTGGTAAGTACAATTGAGAAATCATTATTCTCGCAAGAGTTTTGTATGGTGGCGTTTCTTGACATTGAAGGCGCCTTTAACAATGTAAGGAAGGAGGCAATTCTGGAGGGATTGTCGCTACTAGGTGTGGATTACCCTATAAGTAGGTTAATCAATCATATGCTTGGGTGCAGGATGATTAACTCAGAGCTGGGGGAATCCACCATCAAGAGACGGGTGACTAGGGGAACCCCACAGGGAGGTGTTCTGTCTCCTCTGCTCTGGAACATAGCAATCAATGAGCTGCTATTAAAGCTGGAGAGAGAAGGGATCGGAGTGATTGCTTATGCAGATGATGTAGCGATAGCTGTCTCTGGGAAATACATAAGCACAGTGGCGGAGGTAATCCAAAATGCCCTCCTAATTATAACGAGGTGGGCCACCAAATGTGGACTGGCAATTAGCGCGTCTAAAACTGAATTGGTACTATTTACGAGGAAATATAAAATCCCTGTAGTAGATCCACCTCTCCTAATTGGTAACAGACTAGCTTTTACGGACAAGGCAAGATTTCTAGGCGTAATCTTGGACAGTAAGCTAAGCTGGAAGCCCAACATTCTGGAAAGAATAAACAAGGCCAATATAGCTTTGTACTCGTGTAGGAACGCCATCGGAAAGAGATGGGGCCTGACGCCGGAGCTGGTACACTGGCTATACACTTCCGTAGTAAGACCTGTACTTATGTATGGCGTGAGCGTGTGGTGGTCAGCTCTTGATAAAATAACATACAGGAAAAGGATTGAGAAGGTGCAAAGATCGGCCTGCATGCTTATAAGCGGGGCACTGAGGACAACACCTACAAGTGCCTTAGAGGTCTTGTTTCACCTTCTCCCCGTGGACATTTATGGTAAGCAGATGGCGGCGATTACGGCCACTCGACTATCAGCCATATCTCAGTGGAAATGTCTTCAAATAGGACACTCGACGATAGTCAGATCGCTGAGGAAAGAACTGGCGAATATTGACTATGTTACACCGACTCTGTGCTTCGACAAAAGGTTCAAAACCACCTGCCCTTCGAGGGAATCCTGGAGGAGCGGGTTGGCAGCTGAAACGGGAGCATTGCAGTTCTTTACGGATGGCTCCAAGCTAGACGGTAAAGTAGGAGCTGGAGTCTTCTGTGATAAACTAAAGGTAGATATAGCAGTTCGTCTCCCTGATCACTGCAGTGTGTACCAGGCAGAAGTGATAGCGATTGAAGAGGTCCTGAACTGGTTGAAACATAATGTGGTATCCTCGACTGATATCGCAATTTATGTGGACAGTCAGGCGGCAATCAAGTCGCTGGGTTCTGTTTCTCTAACGTCTAGAGTGGCGTTGGGTTGCCGCTCGTCTCTTAATGAGATGAGTGAGCATTTCAACATCCAGGTAGTCTGGGTCCCCGGCCACTCAGACGTTATGGGAAACTGCAGGGCGGACGAACTAGCGAGGCACGGTACAACTCTCCAACTACTACCGGAAAGGGCGAAGTTGGGGAGACCCATTAACGCACTAAGGACTGTGCTTAAAAAAGAGGCGGAAGCCTCTGCGAACAATAGGTGGGCGAACACCCTCTCATGTAGAGTGGCAAGACAAGTCTGGCCAAAGCTGAACTTGAAACGCTCAAAGGCACTTATCTCCCTGCGAAGACGTGAACTTAAAACGATCGTGGGGATACTCACAGGACACTGCCTTCTTGGAGAACATGCGAGAAGGCTGGGTCTGGAAGTAAATGACTTTTGCAGAAGCTGTAGGGACGAGGAGGAGGAAGAGACGTTAGTCCACCTCCTATGCTCATGCCCAGCTTTGGCACACAAAAGACATGAATATCTGGGTATGTTTTTAATGGACTGCCTTTCCGATCTCGAGAACTGTAATGTGCGAGACTTATTACGCTACGTAAGCAGCTCTAACTGGTTCTCATAGGGGTAAAAGGGGAGTAAGATCCTGTGGTATCAACGGACCATTTCCGGTCTAAGTGTGCTGTAGCAGCCACTCAACCTAACCTAACCTACTAGATCATCTTTAAAAAACTCAGGGGATTATTACCATCGGTTTCGGGTTGGTAACTTTCAAAATATTGAAGCAGCGAATATGAAGACAGGAATAGTGGAAATCTGATCGCGAGAAGTAGGTATTCTAGCCCAACTATAGGGAAGAGTGTAGATGGCGGTAGTAGCTTCAGTGAAGAATAAAATATAGTTGAAGAGCTGATCATGTTCCTGCTCGTTGATTTTAGACATGTAGGGTTTAAAGAAAAATCGAGTGAGGCCAGCTATGTAGCATATTCCATCCAACTTTCCAGTGAAATAAAACAGTCTAACTTTTATTGAATTCTATACTCCTACGCAATGAACGCCATTCATATGATTCACCCTCCTCAGGTAATTTACTAAGGTTTGTATAATACTATAGAAGTTCACATAGGAAATGGTGAGATGACTGCGGTCTAGATGTAATCGTAAATTTTCTCCAACTGTTGAATTCGATATCAATACCAAAATATGGTCTCCCGGCGATGGTTTGATTAGATAACAATGGACCAGAAAATTATTGGTAAAATGCAATAATTGGTAAAATGTAACTTTTTGAGCCGACATTGATTGCGTATGAGTAAAAAGCTATGTTATTCAAGGTATATGCCGAAAAACAATATCTTGTGCTGCTGTATTCTTAATACTCGTATCATATACTTGAATAACTTATTTACTATAACGCTTCAGTGAATCGATTTTATCTTAAGTTTACGAATTTATTATTAGACATGGTTCAGAAGAGTCGTAGCAAAATAATTTGTTATAATACACAATTTCGAAATAAGTAGTCCCTAAACATAATAAACAAGACTTAATCTCACTAACCCACAGCAACAGAGATGTAAGAACTTAAAGAATTTTAACAGGTAGGAAGATGTAAACGTTTCTTTACACATACGTGAGCAATATTGCAAGAATAAACCAACAAGTTTAAGATGTTTAATCCTTTATTATGTTCATACATCTGTACAAATTACATAACATATATTTATATGTTCAATCGATAGGATATACCAACAGGGTGTTCCACTGTGGGAACTTCAAATCGTATCAGTCAGAAAGTAAATTTGAACTGTTTTTTATAAAGTCGCCAGTTGTAGCTTAATGCTAAATAAACCAAATGACGGCATCGAATAGGCGAATTACGCCCCACGAACCGTTTAACTATAGACACTCAAAAACAGGATAATAGAGAATTTACTGGAAGCTGGAATTAATCAAATAAAATAAGCAAAGTTGTAAATATAATCAATCACAAATTTTACCTATACAATTATAAAGATAAAAAGGAAGTACAAAATTGAACTTCCGAGTAACAACTAAGCCTTTGGGCATTCAAAAAATTTTAATATTCCAATTTTCATTTTCCACGAAAGACAGGAAATTTAATCAACTATTATATTGATTCCGCTGCACCTTACATGTTTCTTATTCTTTTTTAAGCTGGATGGCGACTGGCCAATCACATTTGAGTCAGCAAAAAGATGTATTTTGAATTCTATACAAATTTTTATATCACCCCACTTATCATACATCGCCATTTCTTATGACTGTAAATATATACAAAATGGATATATGTGTATCGTCTACCATTGCATTTAGTTCAAAATCGGGAAACATTGGAGTTTTGAAAGTTCTGCAAGAACTATAGACGTGACTGAACAATAATATTGACCACAAAGATCTGCTAGTGGTCCATGCATTTGTCAACGCTACACGTGTGGGCAGAGAACTAACTAACTATATCTGAGATCAGAGAAGCAGTCTAAGAAAGTGTAACTATCGGTTCATGAAGCCGGAAACAACAACGTTGGAAGATTGGAATAATATTTTGAGCCAAAGAAAAATATTTTTCAACGTACCCGCCGTTTAGCTCGATACACTTAGTTCAACGTTTTTCGATCCCTTCCGAATAAAAAGATTTCTCCAAGCCATCAAAATATTCATCTATTGTATCGATTATCTCCTTATTAGAGCTAAATCTCTTTCCGACGAGCCGTTTCTTTACATTCAGAAACAGGAAATAGTCGCAGGGAGCTAAATCTGGAGAATATGGCGGATGTGGAAGCAATTCGAAGCGTAAATCATGGATTTTGGCCATGTAAAATACACATGTGTGCATCCGTGTATTGATGGAAGAGAATTTGTTTCTTCGACGAATGTGGCCGTTGTTCTTGCAAAACGAAGTTGAAACGGTCGAATAGTTTGCAGTAATATTCGCCTTTTTGATGCCTACTGTCTCAGCTATCTCGTGCAATTTTACTCTTCTGTCTTGCCATACTTAATTATGGATTTTACCAACCAGTTTTTGTGTGGGACTTCATTTGGGCGTCCTTAATGTTCGGCATCGGGTGTGCTTGTACGACCACAAGGAAAAATTGTAAACCACTTGTGAATCATTTTAATAAATTGTAAAGGGTCCCCATAATATTTACTATGTTTGCGAAAAAATAATGGGTTGTCTGTTTTCAATGGCTGTCAAAACAGAACTAAATGACTGATCGGTCTGAAAATCATCGTTCTGGCCATCTGGAATTTTTGGTTGTGGCGCCCTCTGTTGTAATTTTACCAGACTTCTCCACCCTCATATTTAAGCATTACGATTACTTAAGGTCAGCTACTTCTTTAGAATAAGAACATTTTGAAAATTTGGAAAGATTAGGCATTTTGACGACAGTCAAGGCATGGTGAAATTTCCGGAGGTCACCTTTGAGGGGTAGGTGATTTCGTATCGGTGCGACTGTTTGTTACTTAAGGAAAAGTGGCTGAAACTTCAACAAAGAAATATGCAAGCGCCAATCGATACCAGAAGCTGAACCCCATGGGGACCATAAAACGAATTTCTACTCAAAACATAGCAGTGGGTTGTAATCAAAGGAATTGGACTACATAACTTGTACTTTTCTTAATGGGGTATTATAGTGCGGAAAAACCAAACTAAAATACGTGTATTAGGTGGCTAGCACCATATAGCTGAAAGAACAGCTTGATCTTTCGGTTCAGGACGGAGTAAGAATTTAACTATATGTTCGAATTTGTTCGGAGATAATAAGAGGTATGCTATCTCTCTCTTCAAGGCCAAGTTAGTAAAATGAAGATTAGTGTCATAATCAGTGGAGAAGTGTTAAGGTTAATTCGAGAGTCAACATATTCAAAAACCATGAAGAAGACAAAAAAAACTGAAAATGAAGATTTTTGTGGTGGAGACTAAGATTTTCCAAGAAATTGACAGAGCTACAGACCATCCTCGTTTCGTCTCAATCCAATGGGACACCCTGTATATATATGTATTTCGAACATTAATTTTTTATTTATTTGGTACATTTATACATGTATCACATATCTAGAAAAATTCTAAGAAATTTAATTTTCAAGACACGCCAGCGTGTTTTAATGTTAAAGGTGAGGAGGTGTTTATATAATTCCTTAAACCAAATAATCTTTTGTACACTTGCATGCTTAATAAAATTATTTCAATTTAATGTGCAAAATATTTACCAAAAAGCTTGTATACGAGAATCTTATAATGAGCAAGCTGTTTGATAAATTACGCATTTACGAGTAGAAGGTATTTATGTGAAAAATTAGGAAGATGCGAGCTGTTGACGTTATCACTTCAACTCGATGGTAATGTGAAGAATGCTAATAAAATCGTCGACTTACCCAAAATCTGCTATTTTAACCGTTTTGTCGGCAGCAACAAGTACATTTCGAGCGGCCAAATCTCGATGGACAACTTTATTTTTTGACAGAAATTCCTGAAATGAAAAACAAAAGAAATTAAAATTTAAGTTGACCCTTGCGATGCTCAATTAAGTGATTCAGTCTAGCAAAATTATGCAAATATTCAATCTGTGCGATTCAACAATTATTTGTTTGCCCCCGCATCAAGTTTATATTTAAGATGTTATTGAATTGAGAAGAAAATGATTTGTGCTCGTATATACTGTGTTTGTATAAATATAAAGAAAACGATGTTGGATGTGTATCATTTTGAAATTATTCTGCTTGAATTACAGTTGAAGATTTTATGTAGAAAAAAATTGTCTTAATAAAGGGCGGTTGAATTTAGAGGGTAGAGACTCATGAAGATGAAGATACGCAACATTTCATTGAGATTTTCTTTGGATTATCGTATTGGTATATTCGTTTTGATTTGTGATGGTAAACTCCCGAAGCATATTTTTGGGAATATAATATTTTAAAGCATAACTGTGTAAGAGTTAAAGTTTCGAAAACGAATGTACTGAAAACATCATATTTGCTCAAATTGAACTGCACGAATCGTGCTGAGAAACTATGAACCAATAACTGAGCTTTGAATCGATTAAGCTACTTTACATATTCATAGAAAGGAACTAATAGCTGGGTGCCAGATGTGAGTAATACGGTAAAAATTCTGTAGAAATTCGTATTCGTGATAGCGGAATTTAGCCATAGTGACAACACACTTAGTGTACAAGTATTGTCTTAGTGGAACTCAGAAGTTATAATTAAGCACTAGCAAACATTCTGTGGAAGTTATAATTTAATTACGTTTGTGATTAATTACTAAATATTCCACAAGATATGACTATCCGATTGGAATGGTTGCAACCATATTTCCCGCACTATAATTTACCATAATCCAGCAAGAATATGTTTTTCTGACCAATTCGGTCATTTTTTCTGGTTTCAACCAGAACGAATTTCAGTAAATCTGAAAAAAATTGAAATATCTGACAGTTGTCAATATACTGAAAACCTTTATAAGACGAACGAAATAGTTCTAGCAACAAGGAACATGCCTGGTTATTGAAACAATATCACCAATAAGGAAAGCATCAGGACAAGTCTTAACAACAGATGAAGCACAATAGAGGAGATGTTAGTGAGATTAACAAGTAGTATCAATAACGAAACTAGCATCCATCAATCGAGCGATAAGTTAACAACAAGCCACACGCCAGAATAATAATGAATAACGAAAAAAGAAGGATGGGTTAACCATAAAGTTGCCCAAAAAAGATGACCCAACTCAACTATCTAGATTAGGCAAATCTGCTAAAGTGCTAACACAAACAATCCAGCTTTCAACAGAAAGCCGAGAAGATCAGACTTAGCCAACGAAAACTGCCTTAAAATAAATATCAAGACGGAGATATAAGTAAGCGAATCAACATCTATTCTATTTCGTAACACCAAGGTTTTATTTAACGGTTTTTTACAGGCACAATCTGACTCAATCTAGGAATCACGAGATGTTTTGTAGTACTTGGAAAGAAACATTCGTAACGAAAAAACTTTAACAGTGACTGGTCGATTTGAACGGAATCATTCTTGGTAGTCACCGATAATTACCTTCGCAAGAGGAGTAATTTCTCCCAAGTAAATGTATGAAAGTTACTGGTATGCTGTGCAATGGAGAACTATACCGCGATAATTGTCGCATTTCAAGCGACTACCCTTCTTGAATATTGGGCATAACGCAACCACTTTCCATTCTTGAGGCATAACTTCATTTCGGGATACCAATCGAACCAGGTCGAAAAGACAGTTCCACAAAGTAAGCCCTTCAAATATCAAGAGCTCTCAATTAATGCAAGCAACTCTTGGTGAACGAGTTTTCTCTTTAATCTCTGCATGGCCATGGTGAATTCGTCATAGGATGGATCTAAAATGAATATCTCTGCGGTCTGTATTTACGAATATTCAAATACAGCTTGTGGTACATGTGAAAAATTCAGTAGGTCAGAAAAATGTTCACGCCATGTATCGAGCACCACATCGACGCTAACATAGAGGTTTCATATTGTGGAGTACTCTTAAGACCACTATTCGGTCTACAAATGCGTTTAGCTGTCCGCCAAGCAAGAACTGTTTTATTTATTCTTGCAATTGTAAACCGAATCTACACTTCATTTTTTTTTTTTTTTTTTTTTATCGGTCTTTACAGGCCATTATTGGCCCGTACCGTGTCAACTATCTGGCTCCATCGGTTTCGATTACGAGCCAGCTCTTCATATTGTTGCAGGCAACCAGAAGATGCCAGATCGCTCTCTACGCCGTGGAACCATCGTCGCCGACAGCGACCTCTTCGCCTACCGAAAGGCGGTTCTCCCTTTAAAGATCGCTGTATCATTCGTTTTGGATCAGCACGCAGAACGTGACCGAGCCAGCGTATTCGCTGTCCTTTGATTTCATGCACGATATCAGGAATTTGCATTAAATTCCTGATCTCGTGATTGAATAGAACTCGGTATGTGCCATCAACGTCGCGTTTTGGACCATATATCACACGCATGATTCTTCTCTCGAATGTTAGAAGCCATCTTTCGTACTCATCCGTCAAGGTTCAACTCTCACATCCATACATGACAACGGGTCTGATCAACACTCTGTACAGTTTCAGCTTATCCGTATTTGCAAGATATTTTGATTTTAGAAGTGGACGTAGAGGATACAAAGCCCGTTTGCCAGCGGCAAGGCGAACCTTGATATCCTCTCCCACATTATTATCGTGAGTAATGAGAGATCCAAGATACTTGAATCTCATCACTCCTTCAAACGTGTGGTTTCCACTACTGAAATCACTTGCGTCTTGGTCTCGAAAACCAGAGATCAGATATTTGGTTTTGGACTCATTGATTTTGAGAGCTGAAAACTGTTCCAGTGGAAGCTGAAAACTGTTCCAGTGGATCAAGTATCTCTTTCACTCCGTTGCCATTTAATCCAATCACACAGATATCATCTGCATACGCAAGAAGTTGATTGGATTGTCGGAATAAGATATTGTCTTGAGGTGTTGCACTTTTACGAAGGATGTATTCCAACATGAGATTAAAAAGTATCGGGGACAGAGCATCTCTTTGTCGAACACCAGAAGTAATTGCAAAAATTCTCGATAGCCTGTTCTCAACTTTAACACAGCATTGTGATTGCGTTACTGTCATTTTACACAGATGTACATATTTTTTTGGTATTCCTAAATATTCAAGCGCATACCATAGCCTCTCTCGATTGATCGAGTCATAGACTTGCTTGAAATCTAGGAACACCTGGTGTACATCGCGAGATGTTTCATAGTACTTGGAAAGAATCATCCGCAGCGAAAAAACTTGATCACTGACCGATTTGGACGGAATCCTCCTTGGTAGTCACCGACAATTTCTTCCGCTAAAGGAGTAACTCTTCCCAAGATTATGTAAGATAATAACTTATATGCTGTGCAAAGGAGAGATATACCGCGATAGTTCTCGTATTTCATGCGATCACCCTTTTTGAATATTGGGCATAACGCGGCCACTTTCCATTCGTCAGACAGCTTTCTTCATTTCGCCATACCAATCGAACAAGGTCGAAAAGACAGTTCCACAAAGTTAGCCCTCCGAATATCAAGAGCTCTGAATTAATGCAATCAACCCCTGGCGAACGATTTTTCTTTAATCTCTGCATGGCCATTGTGAATTCCTCATAGGATGGATCCTCAATGAACATCTCCGCGGTCTGTATTTGAGGGTATTCAAATACAGCTTGTGATACATGTGGAACATTAAGTAGATCAGAAAAATGTTCACGCCATGTATCGAGTACCGCATCGACGTTAACACAGAGGTTTCCATCCTGGTCCCGAATGGCATTTGACCGAGATCTTAAGGTATGGTGCAATTCGGTGATTCCTTTAAAGAAACCACGCGAATTGTGCTCATTGCTGAGTTGTTGTACTCTTAAGACCTTGGCCTTCCACCATTCGCGCTTCTTCTGTCTACAAATGCGTTTAGCTGTCCTCCTAGCAAGAACTGCCTTGTTTTTCCTTGCAATTGTAAACCGAGTCTGCGCTTCATAGTGGGCTATATTACGTTGCTCAACAGCAAGACGACACTCCTCATCAAACCAATCATTTTTGGGCTTAGTTTTCACTATACCGAGAGTGTGCTGGGCGGCATCGACAACCGAGGTTTTCAATACTTCCAGACACTGTTCACATCATCAGATTGGTAATTGGATCGTAAAATGCTATTGCTGACAAGATCTTGGTATTTTCGTTGCGTTTCTTCATTTATCAGACCTTCACAGGCGAATCGCGTTGTATATTCTCCTGTCCTCCTTGACTTGTACGAAAATTTCCATCGCAGCTTTGCAGCAACCATAAAATGGTCACTGACTACGAATTTTGTTGGCGACCGATACGATCTCACGTCTTGGACAACCCGAGCCCGGTCTTTTGAAATCAACACATGGTCAATTTAGCTGCGGGATGTTTTATGTGGATGTGTCCATGTTTCTAAGTGGATGTTTTTATGAGGAAAGAATGTACTTGCCACTTTGAGATCATGAGCGATCGCAAAGTACATCATTCTTTCCCCATTATCGGTCGCAGTTTCGTGTCGAGAGTACGGAGCTATGTTATTACATAAGTCGGTCTGATTTCTGCCAGCTCTAGCATTAAAGTCACCAATCACCAATCTGACATCGTGCTCAGGTATAGAGCCCATCAGATTATCCAAATTATTGTAAAATGAGTCTTTATCTTGGGGTTGGCTTACCTCAGTGGGCGCATGTACACAAACAATTGACAGGTTGGCTAATCGCATGTGCAAGCGAAGGTTACACATTCGATTATCGACTGCCTGGAAATCCAAGACAGCCTTTTTTACCTGCGGCCCAATGAGAAAGCCAACTCCAAGATTTCCGAGGACATCTCCACTGTGTAGCAACGTATAGCCTTGGAACACATGGTCTCCACTTTTAGGCCATCGAGTTTCTTGAAGCGCTACGAGTTCCAGCCGATACTCCTTCATACATGTGATAAGGCCGTTCAACGCGCCAGGTTTTCTTAATGACTGCACGTTCCACGTGCCGATCCTCATTCTCGTATCCGGGTATTTAAGCGGGGGGTCATTCTTGTTTTGGCGGTATCCGACTTTGTTTTTATTGTTGACATTTTTAACAGTGATATTTTTTTTACGGATGCGGGTCGTCAGCCCAGCGATCCAACCAGATTTAGTCGCCTCCTACGACAAGCTCTGGACACTGTGGTGGTATTCTATGGATCTCATGTTTCGTTCGAAATATTTACGAAACATGTTTGCCCCCAGCCACAGGGCTACACTTCATTATAGGCTATATTTCGTTGATCAACAACAAGACGACCCTCCTCATTAAAAACTAATCATTTTAAGGTCGAGTTTTCACTACACCGAGAATGTGCTGGGCAACATCGACAACCGAGGTTTTCAATACTTCCCAGACACTGTTCACTTCTTCAAGATCATGATATTTTCATTGCGTTTCTTTTTTTATCAGACCTTCACAGGAGAATCGCATTGTATATTCCCCTGTCCTGCTTGATTTGTACTAAAATTTACATCGTAAATGTGCAGAGATATTGGTCACTGCCTACAAATTTTGTTGACGACCTATAACTATAAGATCTCACGTCTTGGATAATCCGAGCCCGCTCTTTTAAAATCAAAACATGGTCATTAAAACATGGGATGTTTTACGAGGATGTGTCCATGTTTCCAAACATGGACACATCTCGTTCGTAGTGTACAAGAAAAGCTTGCACATTCGATTATCGACTGCTTGGAAGTCTAACACAGCCTTTTTGACCTGTGGCCCAATGACTGTGTAACAGTGTATACACATGGTCTCCACTTTTAGGCCATCGAGTTTCTTAGAGTGCTACGATTTCCAGCCGATACTTCTTCATACATGTGATAAGGCCGTGAAACGTGCCAGGTTTTCTAAGTGACTGCACGTTCCACGTGCCGATCCTCAATCTTGTTGTTTTGGTGGAATCCGATTTTTTTTGTCGACATTTTTAACATATGTTGTTTTTTATGGATGATCCGCATACAACCAGATTTACACTCCGATTGAAAATTGAAGTGACAATCTTTTTATTCTACTAGTCGTTTAAAAAATTTCTTGTAACTTGGAACGACATTTATAGGCGCGTGAAAATTTCAGTCGACATATTCAGTTGAAATGATTAGTATTCCTTGATTAATTCAGCGATTGACGTTCGTTGCATCAGGTCACGTCAATCGACTAGCAGAATACAAATTTATAGATGAAGTGACACGACAACTGTCACGACAAATTAAGTGACACGACTAAGGGAATCGGGGTGTTAGTCGCCTCCTACAAAAAAATCTGGATACTGTGGTGGTATTCTATGGGTCTTATGTTTCGTTCGAAATATTTACGAAACATTGATGCCCCAACCCACAGGGGTTCTGTACACTGGTACCAAAGCGTGCACGTTTCCATCGAATTTGGAATACTTTTGGTTCGAGACTTAGGACCTTTGTATCGAACTGATGGATTACACTCCATTCCCTGGCGTTACGAGAAAATAAAAGACCTTTGCAAACGAAATATTTATATAACGGATTAAGAAGCAAATATTTACTCACCATTCCGGTACAAATCTGTTTAGCAAACGACAATAAATCCTCGCTTGTTATAAAATCACATTGCTCATTCCACACATTGTTGATAAATTGAAATCGTTCAGACAAATGGTTTTCGCATAGCTGCTCATCATCGTCATTATTATTATTACTATTATTTATATAAAGCATTTGATCCCCATTGCTATTATTATTATCACTGTTATAACTACTGCCATTACTGTTATCACACAAAAATTGTGATTTGCTGCCACCATTGATGGTCGTCATCGGCGTCGTCCCTTTATCACAATTATTTTTTATAATTTTGTTCAATTTTTTATTATTATGATCCAAATTATTACTACTATTATTACTATGTATACTATTATTATTAATATTATTACTATTGTTACAACTATTCATATAACATTCACAATCTTTAATTTTTATTTTCCCTTTTATCGAATCGACCATCGGCGATGAATCAGAACCTGGTTGATCGATCGTTGAATAATTTAATTTAAGATTATCATTATTATTACTACCATTATCTATGTTATTATTACTGCTATTATAAATTTCAACATTACATTTACATGAATTTGTACATTTGGTATTGTCAGTTGTGTACTCATCGTACAATTTGTTAATAATTAAATTTGTTGTATTAAATTCGATGTTATTGGCGTGAGTATGTTCACTGTTTAAGTAATTCAATTGGTTTCCAATAGATGACTCTGTCCGTTCGTTTTCCAATCCATTTGGTACTGAGATTGTTAGATCATGATCGTCGGTGTCGTTTATATCGATCGGTGTATCGTCCGTAACGTTTTTGTATTTGAATGCTTTGTCGACGAACGATGTGTCAAAATTGAATACATTTTCAGGCGTTTTCTGGGACGCTAGCGACGGGGTATGACAGTCCGAGTCGCTGATAGTATTTTTATGCCGATCTTGATCGCTGTTGTTATTATAAAGCGCTTGAAATAGTTGTGATCGAGGTGTTACTGTATTGTACGTTTTTTGGGACAGTCTTTGCCACTCCGATCGTAGATAGTTGAGCAGATTACCTTTGCGATATATAATATTAATAATAGTATTTTATACAAAATACTTTACACTTACCTTTACAACAGTATTCTGTTAGAAGCATCAATTCACTTTTATTTCTTGTACAGTGCCCGATTATACAAACAATATTAGGATGTTTGCCTACTGACTTCATCACCTCTATCTCCCGCCTAAACTCCATATAATCGTCTGTTGATGGTTTATCTTTTAACATTTTAACTGCCACCTCTCGCTCCACTTCATTGTCACGTACAAGTATACCCTTTTTGACCAGACCAAAAGCCCCTTCGCCCAGTATTCCTAATATTTTTATATTATCCCGTGGTATTTCCATATTATCGTTATCGTTGATGAATAGGGCACAGTCGATTATATCATTCTGTAGCACTGTTTCCAATTCATTCAAATTTATAATATTTTTCGATTTCAAATTGAACGTGGAATTGGGATCGATGGGCGCTTTTTGTTCCAGCTCCTCGAAATAACGACATCGTTCCTCGTATCGCTTTAATTTGGCACGCCGATGGCAAATCAATATGATAATCAAGAATATCATAGCCAAGAGGAACAGGGGTGCAATTACAGCTAAAATGATTTTTAGTATTCCACGATTGTCTGAAATTGTATAATGTATATGTTTGTTAATTCGTTTGATCAATGTAAAACATGTTTATCATGCATATGAAGAGTAAGAGTTACGCCATAGACATGGGTGACATCTCTGATTCAATTTTTTTTTTTTTTTTTTTTTTTTTTGCGGTTTTTACAGGCCATTATTGGCCCGTACCGTGTCAACAATCTGACTCCAACGGTTTCGATCACGAGCCAGATCTTCATACTGTTGCAAGCAGTTGGAAGATGCCAGATCGCTCTCTACGCCGTGGAGCCATCGTCGCCGACAGCGACCTCTTCGCCTACCGAAAGGCGGTTCTCCCTTCAAAGATCGCTGTATCATTCGGTTCGGATCAGCACGCAGAACGTGACCGAGCCAGCGTATTCGCTGTCCTTTGATTTCATGCACGATATCAGGAATTTGCATTAAATTCCTGATCTCGTGATTGAAAAGAACTCGGTAAGTGCCATCGACGTCGCGTTTTGGACCATATATCACACGCATGATTCTTCTCTCGAATGTTAGAAGCCATCTTTCGTACTCATCCGTCAAGGTCCAACTCTCACATCCATACATGACAACGGGTCTGATCAACACTCTGTACAGTTTCAGCTTATCCGTATTTGCAAGATATTTTGATTTTAGAAGTGGACGTAGAGGATACAAAGCCCGATTGCCAGCGGCAAGGCGGACCTTGATATCCTCGCCCACACTATTATCGTGAGTGATGAGAGATCCAAGATACTTGAATCTCATCACTCCTTCAAACGTGTGGTTTCCACTACTGAAATCAATTGCGTCTTGGTCTCGAAAACCCGAGATTAGATATTTGGTTTTTGACTCGTTGATTTTGAGACCAACGGAAGCTGAACACTGTTCCAGTGGATCAAGTATCTCTTTCACTCCGTTGCCATTTAATCCAATCACACAGATATCATCTGCATAAGCAAGAAGTTGATTGGATTGTCGGAATAAGATATTGTCCTGAGGTGTTTCACTTTTACGAAGGATGTATTCCAACATGAGATTGAAAAGTATCGGGGACAGCGCATCTCCTTGTCGAACACCGGAATTGATTGCAAAAGTTCTCGATAGCCTGTTCTCAACTTTAACACAGCATTGTGACTGCGTTACTGTCATTTTACACAGATGTACATATTTTTTTGGTATTCCTAAATATTCAAGCGCATACCATAGCCTCTCTCGATTGATCGAGTCATAGGCTTGCTTGAAATCTAGGAACACCTGGTGTACATCGCGAGATGTTTCGTAGTACTTGGAAAGAATCATCCGTAGCGAAAAAACTTGATCAGTGACTGACCGATTTGGACGGAATCCTCCTTGGTAGTCACCGACAATTTCCTCCGCTAGAGGAGTAATTCTTCCCAAGATAATGTATGACAGTAACTTGTATGCTGTGCAAAGGAGAGCTATACCGCGATAGTTCTCGCATTTCATGCGATCACCCTTTTTGAATATTGGGCATAACGCGGCCACTTTCCATTCATCAGGCATAACTTCATTTCGCCATACCAATCGAACAAGGTCGAAAAGACAGTTCCACAAAGTTAGCCCTCCGAATATCAAGAGCTCTGAATTAATGCAATCAACCCCTGGTGAACGATTTTTCTTTAATCTCTGCATGGCCATTGTGAATTCCTCATAGGATGGATCCTCAATGAACATCTCCGCGGTCTGTATTTGAGAGTATTCAAATACAGCTTGTGATACATGTGGAACATTAAGTAGATCAGAAAAATGTTCACGCCATGTATCGAGTACCGCATCGACGTTAACACAGAGGTTTCCATCCTGGTCCCGAATGGCAGTTGACCGAGATCTTAAGGTATGGTGCAATTCGGTGATTCCTTTAAAGAAACCACGCGAGTTGTGCTCATTGCTGAGTTGTTGTACTCTTAAGACCTTGGCCTTCCACCATTCGCGCTTCTTCTGTCTACAAATGCGTTTAGCTGTCCTCCTAGCAAGAACTGCCTTGTTTTTCCTTGCAATTGTAAACCGAGTCTGCGCTTCATTGTGGGCTATATTGCGTTGCTCAACAGCAAGACGACACTCCTCATCAAACCAATCATTTTTGGGCGTAGTTTTCACTATACCGAGAGTGTGCTGGGCAGCATCGACAACCGAGGTTTTCAATACTTCCCAGACACTGTTCACATCATCAGATTGGTAGTTGGATCCTAAAATGCTATTGCTGACAAGATCTTGATATTTTCGTTGCGTTTCTTCATTTATCAGACCTTCACAGGAGAATCGCGTTTTATATTCTCCTGTCCTCCTTGACTTGTACGAAAATTTCCATCGTAGCTTTGCAGCAACCATAAAATGGTCACTGCCTACGAATTTTGTTGACGACCGATACGATCTCACGTCTTGAACAACCCGAGCCCGGTCTTTTGAAATCAACACATGGTCAATTTGGCTTCGGGATGTTTTACGTGGATGTGTCCAGGTTTCCAAATGGATGTTTTTGTGGGGAAAGAATGTACTTGCCACTTGGAGATCATGTGCGATCGCAAAGTACATCATTCTTTCCCCATTTTCGGTCGCAGTTTCGTGTCGGGAGTACGGAGCTATGTTATTACATAAGTCGGTCTGATTTCGGCCAGCTCTAGCATTAAAGTCACCAATCACCAATCTGATATCGTGCTCAGGTATAGAGCCCATCAGATTATCCAAATTATTGTAAAATGAGTCTTTATCTTGGGGTTGGCTTACATCAGTGGGCGCATGTACACATACAATTGACAGGTTGGCTAATCTCATGTGCAAGCGAAGCTTACACATTCGATTATCGACTGCTTGGAAGTCCAACACAGCCTTTTTTACCTGCGGCCCAATGAGAAAGCCAACTCCAAGATTTCCGAGGTCATCTCCACTGTGTAGCAACGTATAGCCTTGGGACACATGGACTCCACTTTTAGGCCATCGAGTTTCTTGGAGCGCTACGAGTTCCAGCCGATACTCCTTCATACATGTGATAAGGCCGTCCAACGCGCCAGGTTTTCTTAGTGACTGCACGTTCCACGTGCTGATCCTCAATCTCGTATCCGGGTACTTAAGCGGGGGGTCATTGTTATTTAGGCGGTATCCGATTTTTTTGTTTTTGTTGACATTTTTAACTGTTATTGTTTTTTACGGATGCGGGTCGTCAGCCCAGCGATCCAACCAGATTTAGTCGCCTCCTACGACAAGCTCCGGATACTGTGGTGGTATTCTATGGATCTCATGTTTCGTTCGAAATATTTACGAAACATGGTTGCCCCCACCCACAGGGCGTATTCGTCTCTGATTCAATAGAATAACTAAAACTATATGACCAAAAAACGTCATGAGCGAAGTATCCAATAAAAGTGAACAAATTGAAATTATTACGAGCTAGGAACAGACTATCGGGATTTTCAACATTTGAAACAAGATCTATGAGGAGGTATTGGTATGAGGAAGGTTCCACCATTCTTTACAAGCGTTACATCCCAAGACTGTGTTTTTAACATAACCAAGTAAATAGTCCAACATAGCGAAATATCTAGAATCCGTGCTTACTGGGAAGGAAGATCTTATAAGTACTAAGACATTGCGGATAGATAAGAGATAGCAACTTGTTAACAAGAGAAAAAATAAACTGAGAACCAGTATAACGATATTGGATACAGAAAGAATACGAGTAACTGAACGAGGAGTATAAAGTAAACGAAGAGATTAAAACTGTGTGATCATAGAGCAAAATGAAGGTACAAAAATGTAAAGTTGTCGTTGCAATAAATCCGCTAATGTAGAAGAATATAACGGACCGATATTGCATAAAATGACAAACGAGCTCACAATTATGCTTATAGAAGTTAGAGAGATTGTCTAATATAGGGGTTTCCAGATGAAAAGATTTAAGTGTCATTAGGAGTTGGTATTAAAAAACCGAGTTTCGCAAGTATTGGAAGTGTTATTGAGAAACACGTACCGACCTTCTAAAAAAGCAATGATCGAACCTCAATTAACAGAAAAATATGTCGTATGAGAACTGGTGAATGACCACATAATATATTTCTCCAATATTTTTGGTAAATCAATGCTCGTTCCATTTTATATGCACGTCCCGATCGAATACATAAGTTTTTGGGGATTAGATCCCGCGCGTGTTTAAATTTATGGGAATTAAAATTAGTATATTTGCAAAGAAATTAGCATATCGTATATATTTCGAACTTGTGTGCCGATATTATCTTTAAATTATCGTTATAAAATATACTCCCACATCTCAACATTAACGAGCGCATAAAATCGTTTACTAGATTTTTTTCATTGGAAACGAACAATTTCCATATTTTATCTTAGCCAACAAAGTTATCGAAACGCTGATTATATAGACATTAAAGCGATTGTAAAAATTTATTTTTTAAACTCTTACACGCGATTTGGGTTGAAATCGAGGGGTGAATGAGAATCCGCAGAATTTTTGTTTTCTTTGAACCATCGTTCGTAGACCCATACCGCGGAAATCGGAAACAAAATATTTAAAATAACTTTTGAGTATCGAATAGGTAGGTTTTGATAGAGCGGCTGGGTTGGGGGGTACAACATAATGCCTTTGTTTGTACTTTGAGGAGATAACGCCTAACGAGTTTATTGAATTTATAGCATCGAGAGTCATGATAGTAAATTTGGTTAAGCCGACTTGAATCAATAAATTATTCACTTTAGTTGATGAATGGTTACGATATGTGGGGGACGTAAATTTTTTGTGGTTTTAATATCACTTAAATGTCCACCAGTGTAGTGCGGATTGTTGTAGGCGACGAAACCTACATAGTAGACTGCAATTACTCAACTAAACCCCATTAGTTTCCAATAAGCTCAATTAAATTGGTAATTTCTTCGATTAATGATCCCGAGTATTTGTTGAGCGAAAACAAAATATCGTGGTGTACCACATTGATACGAAAGACTGTTTACATTATTTGTAATGAAGCTGTTTGGACCCTACCAAATACAAAGCAGTACTACAGAATAAGGCTTATGATCCAATTCTCGATCTTTATCTTCAGCGATATCTTCACCTGTACAGTTGAAGAACGGAAGAGATGGAAACAATGTAGAGAATAACGTTGCCTAAATGACGTTACTGAGCTAAGAGGCAGTGTTACAATATGTAAATGAAGAGTGTTGGTTTCCACAACCGAAAGAACATATGCTTTCGATATAGAAGTTATTCGTTTAGATCATTTACTATACAATCTACACTGATCAGAAATCTTGAACCTCAGTATTCATCATTCTGATTTGATTAGACATGTTTTTGAAACGTCAATTCAGTACAATTTTTACCATGAATCCCACCGAAACTATATGCGGCGGAATAGTGACCCCATACATTGAAAATAGTCGTTCAGTTACGTTAACTCGTCGTACATATCGTCTAAAATATCATGACCAGACGATTCCTGTCTGACAACACTATCCCTTGTTTGCCGTCATATTTTGCTGAACACTGGACAGTGAGAGCGTCAACATACCGTTCATCAACGACCAAGGCGATCGAATGAAGTGGTTGAAACGTACAGAGAGAGCATTGACCGCAACTCATTACGTATCGTCGCCCATCATTTTAGCGTTAGTGGAACCAATTTGCAGCGCACTTTTAAGGGTGATTTGCATTTATTTCCGTATAAACTGCAAATAACACAAAGAATATTTCCAAGAGATCGTTCACCTCGTTTGAAATACTGCCAAACAGTCGCTTAAATAGATTACATTGAACCTGATTTTTGGAAGCAAATTTTGATGACCTAGGAGGCCTTTTTCACACTCTCTGGCAGAGTTCATAAACAAATTTACCACATTTGGGTGCGGAAAATTCACACGTGACCCACGAAACGTCATTGCATGAAGAAAATGCGACTTTGGGCCGGAGTTTGCGCGAAAACCATCAATGGGCCATATTTTTCAGAGAAAAAGTAAACTGTCGATGGAAATCGATATCGGAGGATGTTAACCAGCAAAGAGAGAGGTCTTGATGGCTACTGGTTGCAATAAGACGGTGCGCTTATTAGTGTTTATAGTTTGATAAATTAAATAATTCAGCAAAAATTCCCTGGTCGTCTAATGTCAAAAAGAGGCGACATGTAGAAAGGGTAAAACAGCAAACAAGATGTACACCAGCAAGCAGATCATTGACGAGCTCAATTCGAGCCGCAATAATTGCTTTAAGGTGCTCGGAAAGATAATGGAAAAAGCAGCAAAAATATTTTGTTTTGGTCAATGAAGGCTGCCAGTCTGCCACTAAATTGATGTGGTAATTCAGAAACTATACTTAATAAATTTCAAAGGACCAATTTAAAAAAAATACATTATTCAATGTTTTTTTAACGGCTTTACAGATCATGTCAGCAATCTGACTACATCGGTTTTATCACGAGCCAGATCTTCATACTCTACGCCGTGGAGCCAGCGACCTCTTCGTTGTTTACATATCAACATAAAAGATGACTCTTCTGTCGATGACCTAAATTCTATTCTATTCAGCAATACCATTTCATGTTACACTGTGAGCGACAACTCAAACCCAGTGGAAACTTAATTTATTGGATCATCCTTGCCTTATTGCAAATTCAATTCAAATACCAGTTAAATATAAACCGAAACGTTGCCCAACCGATCTCGTGTATGTATATTCTTTTTAAAGAAATACATGTTGGCACTCACAGGCTAACATATATCTCAAAATTAATATTAACTCTGTATCATTCGTATTTCAGGAAATATTTTCTCGTTGATCAAAATGGATTAAAATTGAATGGTTCCATTGCCAAGCGCCAACAACTATCAGTTAACATAATTGTTAATCAACAAATAATACAAAATGACTGTCGGTGCTATAGTAAAGTATTGGGCGAGAGACGATAACAACCTTCTGTAAACAGCGCTAACCTAACCTATTCAGTAAAATAGCATCATTATTTTTTCTTGTTCAAGTGGGAATACAGATGGCACAGATGCTAGTCAAAAAGCAATATCGGCTGCTAATTTCATACCCAATAAGAAAAGTTTCTTCTTTTCTCAGGCAGACTAGTGATTAGCTAAACTCGATTATATAATCAAACAAATGATATAATGTCGCTGCGTGTACTTTCAGTAAAGTGTTTGGTTTTGTCAAATGATGTCACCACTTGTATCTATTTAATGTTATAATTTCTGCCTTATGATGGCACGATTTCGATAATCTTCAAAATTTTTATTGATTATTTCAAAGCTGAATTCATACTTCAATTTCTTCGTTCATTCATTCATTCAAACAATTTTTTCAGCCAATCGTAGTAATCCAAAATGACAATTTTTTGTTCCTACATCTTGTCGCAAAAGATAGTTTAACTTTAACTTTTTGTCTGAACGAACATTGAGTAAAAGAGACAACATGACAACAAAACGAAAAAGAAGCAAATAACAACCATTGTTATTAGGAAACAAAATACATATAATGTGTACGTGCGTGCTAATGGGATTAATTTATTTAAGTTACATACTGACAAAATCGTTTCAAGAGTCGTTCTGAAATTTTAGCATAGTATGAATCGTCAAAACAAAATTACCGAAAGAATGAATGAATGAATGAACGAAGAAATCGAAGTATGAACTCAGTTTTATTAGTCACCAATTCTTCAAATACAACAAGACTAGCTATACTCGGGCTTAACATAATATAGCTAATCTCGAAATAAATACTAATCGGCGGTTTAGTTAATTCCTGTCTGAGGAATAAGACAGCTTTAAGCACTTTATTAGGGTTATGATGATTTTTTGTGGTATTGTTTGACATTTTTTCAGTAACTGATCTCTTATTTCTTTGTATTAAAACGCAGAATTTTACCTTCTTCTAGCTTTATGACTGGAAAATATCACTGCCGGAATTAATGACTCCAATACGTTAACCAAGATATGTGGTAGTTTCTTCTAGTCATGTGATACAGAATAAAGAGCCAAACTGTTGATGGTAGAAGCAAATAATGTCCGATATAAAATATATTTATTGCTACAAAGTATAACATTACATATAGTGTTTTTTAACTATACTGCAGAATTCTAATTCACTCCAAGCATTTAATCTTATCAAATCCAACTACGACAGAAAATAAAGTCGAACAAAATGTTAAAGCTCCATTTCTGACGTTCGTTATACTGTACAAAAATAATTTTATATGAAACTCACGTGCAATCCTATATACTAAGAAATGTATGTATGTAAGACATACCACGTCTACATGATACATAAAACAATAAATCCTTTTTTACATGAATAATATTATACAGCCATTTATTGAGCTGTACCGGTAGTTTGGTGGACTAATATTCGTCGTTCGTACATTCATGTACGGTGAAAGAATCAACCGATTTATCACTTTGCGTGTGTGTGCGTATGACTCGTTTGCAACTGATAAACGACGAACATAGAAATGAAAAATATCTGACAGTATACATAGTATGTCTTTGCGTCAGAAGACAATAGTAGTTTATCTCAATAATAAATTACTTTTCTATTTTATTTATCTTATCAACTTTTTGGGGTTTCTACATATGTCTTCGGGGCTAATCGATGATAAATTAATTTGATTTTCTATACACTAATAAAATCGAGTTCATAAAACCGATATTTGATACATTCGGTTACAGTAGTATATATGATATCGGTTACATTATCATCGAACAAGTAATAACATATATCAAAAGAATTGGTTGAAACAAATGTTCGATTATATTGGTTTTGGTTTGACCGTCAATAGTAGATGAAGAGCATTTTTCAAGTTTAAGGATTGTTTATCACAAAATCTTCTATAAACTATCACAATATGTCGCTTAATGTTTTCTGATAGGCCAGCTGATCTAATATCACCCAACCAACACACAGCATAGATGGATACCGACATTAGCAATGAAGAAGTAAAGTCTCGATTTCGAACTATCAAATATTGGGTCATATAAAAAATCTTCGCGGTTTTTACCACTAGATGGTGTTGATGCAAAACTCTCACGATGGTCTCAAATTACATGAGACACATATATTGTTCAGCTTACATTGTTTGTGAAGATTGTTTTATAATTCCATGCTTGTGTTAAAAGGTATATTGATTTGAAAAATAGTGAAATACCATTATATGAGTGAAAAATGTGTGTCTCAATCTCCTGTGAGTGATCGAAGAAACAGTCGTTGAAACAGTCATGAAAAGTTGAAATTGAACAGAAATCGAAAAAGTCGATGAAATTTTTCAATTGGTGAAGCAAGACCGGCACGCAAGCTGTCAGGAAATAGCGGAGGCATTAAAGATCAAAAATTTGACAGTTTAGAATTATTTAAAAACCAAAAAGAAGCTTGATGTTTGGCTATGATGTCGGGCTACAAAAAAAACTCGATGTTTGGGTGTCACGTGAATTAACACAAATTAATTAAAACCAAATTGACATTAGTGAATCGAACCGCTCAACCAAATTGACGGAAGGGAACCATCCATTATGAGTTGCTGTAACATGTGGTGCACAACATGACCGTTTCAACACGACTATACCATTTGATTCGGTCTCTTCAAATCTTTCTTCGGGGTAAAAAATTTGCAGCCCGAAGCGCCATTAAAAATCACCTGATGTTCTATACACCGACGGAATTATGAAGCTATCAGCAAAATGTCAAAGGGTCATAGATAATAATGGTCAATATGTACTTGATTAAGGTTTATTTTCAATAAAGAAAATTTTTGTTCAAAACTGTACCAAAAATCTGAAAGAATTTTTATATGTCTTATTAACTGTTCTATGTTCGCTCTATGGCTTAGAGTCCGTAAACGGTCCTTACCGCGTCTCAACTGAGACCTTACGAACCATTTTAACGAGTGGTGCACATTGTAGGTGGTCAGCCCAACGAATTTATTTACACACTATCGCATTTTTGTCATCCGGTGGCATGTTAATTTTTGGTCAGCGGCGAGAATCGAACTCGAGACCGCGGCGTGATGAGAAACTCTCTTAACCATTAAGCTACGACCGACGACACCTATTAGCAAACCACCTATTAGCAAACCCTTCCAAAAGTTAAAATCATTACCCTGTTGTTACAACTATTTAGTTCAACCACACATGGGATTGTGAGATAAACACCCAGTGTAAACATGTCGTTATTATACCTTCTAGCAGATAAACGAAGCTGCGCCAAAATATACCTTTTAATTTTAAGATGGCCGATATGAATAACCTAACCACTGGTATGATTCAATCATTGCATCTTTGATAGAGTTGGTAATAAGTTGAAAGACCATAACCGATTTATGAATCGATTTTGAGCAGTGATCGTGGTCGATATAAAGCCCAATTTGCGAAAGATAGACCATGTTTTCCACTCGTCCTCGGGGAAAACCTCGTTTAGATCACGAGATGTTTCATGACTGATCGATTTGGATGGAATCCTTCTTATGGTAGTCACCTCTATTAGAGTAGAAACTTTTCCCAGGGTGTAATATAATATATGTAAGGGAACCGTAATAGTTCTTGAATGATATTTCAAAGATGGGACATAAAATTTCGTTTACCAATCAAATAAGGTCCAAATGATATAGCTCAAGTAAATCAGAAATAATACAAATATTTCTATCCTGGCCCAGAATGACAGTTTTCTGAAGTTCTAAGACACCTTAATCTCATCGGTTTGTTGAATAGTTATTATAAAACTTTACCCTTCCACCATATACTCTTTCTCGGTGTAGTACACATTCGTTTAGTTCTCGTGTTAGAAGTATTTTACTTCGTCTTGCAATTCTTCAAAGAGCTTACATTTCATTTTAGATTATGTTTCGACGCATCGATTGCTAAAATTTTCAATAATCTCGAACATACCACTGCTTCAGACTAGTAACTATAATAGATCGCAACGGGAGAATCCCATTGTGTACTGTCCTGCTCGTCCCTGACTTGTTTGTTGGACATTTACATCGCAGCTTTGGAATGACTGATTGGTAGTTACTGCTTTGCTGTTTTAAACAACCCATATTCACTTAAGTACGAGTACCATATTCACTTAAGCATTGACTTAAGTACGAGTATAACGTTATTTGCTTTCTTATCTTTTTCCTAAAAAAATAGTATATGGCTTGAAGACTATAAACAGCTCTAACCACGTCTCAATAGAGCTTTTACGAACCAACCTAATAAATGCTTTTACACACAATCCCTTTTTATGTCATCCGGAGCTTGATAGTTTTTGGTCAACAACAAGAATCAAACTAGAATCCGCCGTATGATGAGAAACTATCAACCATTAAGTTACATTTGGCAACTTGTGCCATGTCTATAATCAGACCCCACTGTTCATCAAGTATAATTGTAAAAATTTATTAAGGAGCGATTTCGATCGTGTCACAAATTGACAAATATTACTTATCGCTTCACGAGGCGTCAGAATAAATATATTTTGACATTTAAGGTACCACCCATTGGTAGAAAAATCAATCATTTACATTTCAAAAGAACAACATTTCAAGTCTATTGTTAAATGCGAAAATCGATAAACAATATTTGATTGGAAAATTTTTGTTCTTTTGAAGTGTATTATCGCTCACGTACTGTGATTGGGGGTGGGGTAAGCAAAATTAAACATAAACATTATTTTGCTTTAAACCCAGACTTCACGGAGGTGTGTACAATTTGAACTGAAATAGATTAAACGAACAATAACCACGAGTTTCCATTATAGAAATAGGAGCAATGACAAACTGTAAGACCTCATAAATTAATAATTTATGGTTCGACGACAGCCTTGAAACATATTAACAATAAGCGAGTAATGTCTGACTTGATATACCACAAGAATGTCAAATTGAATGTTAATAATTAATTTCACGAAGTCAACGAAAACTGTAGAGATTGTTGCACCACGTCTTTTCAGTATGGCATTCAGTTTTTCCTGTTCGAGCTATACAGTTTTTCATGTAACTATATGGATGGAAAGATCTTTGACTCTATTCCACAGTAAGTATATGATGTGATTAGTTTGTCTCAGAAGTAGGTATTTACAGTTGATAATATAAACAAGCCTATAGTCATTCCCAACTGTGAAGGAGGAATTCCGTGAACGAAATGCGGGTATAGGTGGCTCAAACGTAGAATTTATGATAAGGTTGCGGAATTTATGGAAGAAGTGAAGGCAGAATCAGATAAAGATCGGTTACACCAGCTCCACCAACAGATCAAATGCAAAGCCTTTAAAGGTTGGCTTCGAGAAGCAGTTTAGACAAGAGTAGTTGACGCGTTAAAATGAAAGTTCAGAGTTTGCAAGAACCAGTGGTGTAATTAGGCAACGAATTGCGCAATGAACTTAAACCAGGCGGTGAAGTGTAACAAACAGCAGCCGCATCAGTGAAATTAAAACCACTCACATTCAACGTGACTACATCGTATCAGATCGCAATGCCTGACAATTTTAACCAGTGAAGTGTTAAATTGGGTACAGTGCAGTGAAGACTAGTGTCATAGAGCAAGTGGCTAGTCTTGAATTATTGAAGTGTTATAAAAGTGAATTAGTAAAGTGTTATATTTGCACATAACTAATGGCATAGCCCTCACCATTGACAAGCGGCCAATCTTTCACAATTTATTGAGTGAAATAAATAAAGTGATAAGTTTGACTAAACTCTGGTCGTTTACATTTTGATCTGAGGCGTCTGAGGCGTCAATAATCCGGATACGAGCCGTAGATGGTCGTTACAATTGGTAGTAGCATATACATACATCAACAGTATTGATTTCTAATGGACATATGACAGAATAAATTTTGAGAATCGCGCTCATATGCCTTCAATTTGGCCCAAAATATATTGTTTGGTCGGAGGCCAAGTGCTATTATTGAAATAAAAGTTATTAAAAGTGAAAATTATAGTTTATATTTATAGCAAATAAAAAGTGAAATAGTTGTAGTATTTATAACGTTGGTTAGTGACTGATAATAATAAAATTATTTCTTATCTTATGATATAAGGTTATTTGAATTGCTCAAATTTGTTCAATTTAAAGCATGTATAAATAATTTAAAAAAATTAATTGAAGCAAATTAAGGACTTTATGGTCAATGGATGAAATGGAATCCATAATAATTATAAATGATGAAGTGCTTCATTTTTTATATTCATGGGGTCCTATGCAAATAACTTGTGATATAATTGTGGCGAGTGGTGTCTGCACAGTTGGGAATGTCTGGAACGAGAAGACATTAATGTAATACATATTTGCTAACCACAGTATTGGTTACACAGTATTAGTATCTATTGGAGAAAAAAGTCAATTCTTAAATAAGGTAAGAGCATGGCGCAATAGTAATGTTAGTTGTGATGAAATACTCTGGATTTAAAAAAAAACAGCAAATGTTAAAATTACGGATACCGCCACAAACAACAATGACTCCCCCCTTAGTACCCGGACAGGAGATTGAGGATCGACACGTGGAACGTGTAGTCATAACGAAAATATGGCACGTTGGGCCGGCTTAGCACATGTATTTAAGAGTATCGGCTGAAACTCGTAGTGCTCCAAGAAACAAGATGGTCTTAAAGTCTTCGATTCCAAGGTTATACGTTGCTACTCAGTGGAGATGACCTAGGAAGTCTTGGAGTTGAATTTCTCATTAGGCCACAGGTAAAAAAGACTATGTTGGACTTCCAAACAGTCGATAATCGAATGTGTAAGCTTCGCTTGCACATGAGATTAGCCAACCATTCAATTGTTTGTGTATATGCGCCCACTGATGTATGCCAACCGCTCAGATAAATACTCATTTTACAATAATTTGTGTAATCTGATGGGCTCTATACCGGAACATGATGTTGAGAGCCTATAGGTGACTTTACTGCAAGAGCTGGCAAAAATCAGACCGACTTATGTAATAACATAGGTCCGTGACTCGAAACGGCGACCGAAAATGAGAAAGAATGATGCACGTTGCGATCGCTCATGATCTACATTCTTTCCTCATAAAAACATCCATTTGGAAACATGGACACCTCCTCGGAAAACATCCCGAAGCCAAATTGACCATATGTTGATATCAAATGAGCGAGATCGGGTTGTCGAAGACGTAAGATCTTATCGTCAACAAAATTCGTAGCCAGTGACCATTATCTGGTCACTGAAAAGCTACGACGTAGGACGAACAGGGGAATATACAACGCGATTCTTCTGCGAACGCCCAATAAATAAAGAAACAACGAAAATATCAAGATCTTGATTGTCGATGCTGCCTAGCACATTCTCGGTATAGTGAAAACTATGCCCAAAAATGACTGGTCTAATGAGGAGTGTCGTCTTGCTGTTGAGCAACGAAATGAGTTGATTGCATTTATTCAGAGCTCTTGATATTCGGAGGGCTAAATTTGTGAAACTTTCATTTCGACCTTGTTCGATTGGTAGACAAAATGAAAGTGGCCGCATTATGCCCCATTTTTAAGAAGAATGATCACTTGAAATGCGAGAATAATCGCGGTATAGCTCTCCTTTGCACAGCATACAAGTTACTGTCATACCATTATCTTGGAAAAAACCTTTTGCTTTTGCAGATGATATCTGTGTGATTGGATTAAATGGCAAGGAGTGAAAGAGATACTTGATCCACTAGAACAGTGTTCACCTTTCACGTTGGTCTCAAATTTAATGAGTGTAAAACCAAATATCTGATCTCTGGTTTTTGAGACCAAAACGCAAATGATTTCGGTGGTGGTAACCACACGTTTGAAGGAGTAATGAGATTCAAGTATCTTGGATCTCTCATTACTCACGATAATAGTGTGGGAGAGTATATTAAGGTTCGCCTTGCCACTGGCAATCGCTGTTATATCCTTTACGCACACTTCTGAATTCAAAATATTTTCCAAATACGGATAAGTTGAAATTGTACAGAGAGCTGATCAGCCTCGTTGTCACGTATGGATGTGAGAGTTGTACCTTGAAAGATGAGTATTTACCGAGTTCGTTTCAATCACGAGATCAGAAATTTAATGCAAATTCCTGATATCGTGCATGAAATCAAAGGACAGCGAGTACGGTCACGTTCTGTGTGCTGATCCAAACCGAATGATACAGCGATCTATGAAGGGAGATCCGCCTTTCTGTAGGCGAAGAGGTCGTTGTCGCCGAAGATGCTCTACGGCATAAAGAGCGATCTGGCATCTTCTAATTGTTTACTTCAATATGAAGAGCTGGCTCGTGAACAAAACCGTTGGAGTTAGATTTTTGACATGAATGGCTTGTAAAAACCATAAAAAATTTTAACCCATGATTAACAAGGGACATAGACTACACCGGTCCTAAGTATATGAGCCTTGTAAAACGTAAGTCAATCACCCGTGGGTTAGATCGATTCTGTAAAGCAAATTTATAGTCGATGATTAAAAATATATACGGAAATTACTTTCAATGGGGATTTGATTGATTTCAGATGCGTTTTGGAGTGACCAACAGAAAACCAAGCATAGCATTTCCACGAATCCCAACAATAGATGTTAATAATTTTGGTTTGTGATTTGGAATTGGACTAATAACTTATTGTTGGGTTTGGATCGATACACCGATATAATATGTGTTGTTTTGTTATACAGGCTTAACTTTTAATCAAGCTTTTTTAGCATTTGCGAAAAATCATAAATATGTATGATCCATTTTGTGACATGTAATCAGTTTTGTTGTTACGAAGGTGTCTGAATTTCTCAGAATTTCATTTATATACGTTCATAAATACACAAATGAAAATTACTTTCGGTTAAGCAAAAAATCAAAAACATCTCGAATGTGTAAGTTTTTGTGTGAATGATGTTAAACCATGTGAGTTAAACCATGTGCCCTAAATGACATTGAGCTCTGGAATATTTCGGTCTTGTTTAGTTTTGTTTTTACTAGTCAGGGCCTATATATGTCAATGCAAAAAGTTTTCAAACTATCAGTCTGTCCTCTTAGATCGATTTATTTGTAGGTACTTTAGAGATAATGCACCATTAGAGAAGCTCAAATTAGAATACAACAGCCCTGTATTAAGTCTACGGTGACGATACATCTTTTGCTGGTAACTTAGTATACTGTAATCAGGCTGGTGCCGGGTAATACATACCAAATACTGAGTTCAAATTATCTATTCCTCTAGGTAGGTACGCTACTGTCTTTGAGGTGGAAATTACAGCAATTTTGAGAGCATCACTCTTGGCAAAGGAGATAAGTTCAAGAGATCGTAGTATCTGCATTCTTTCCGACAGCCAGGCTGCTCTAAAGGCGTTTGTCTCCAATACTGTTATTACTATTATTGCCTTAAATTAACCAGGCAGACTGAATGAAGCAAGACTTTACTTGATTCACAGTCACATTGGTACGAAAGGTAATGTATTGGCTGATAAATTGGTGCGTTTGTGTGGAGCATCCACTTTTGTGGGACCTGAGTTCGCTTTAGAAATAACGTTATTATCTCTTAAAAATATCGACTATCACTTTGATGTACTGCATAAGAGAATCTCTTTTGAATCGATACAATTAAGTTCTGAACAAATCGTCATTCAAATGGCCTCCACGACTTCTTCTGCAGAAATGAATTCGATGAACTAAATTTTCGAGCACTTTTTCCATTAAATCAAGTCGTATGTCATGAATAGCACGTTCAATACTGGCCTGTAAGGCTTGAAGAGAGTTTAGTTTATTGGTTTATTACCAATGACTTCAAATAACCCCAAAAGAAATAGTTTAATGGTGTTAAAACGCAAGTTTTTGGAGGCCATTCAATATCACAATTTCTTGAAATAATCGAATCTCCAAACTTTTCTCGCAATAATTCAATTGTTGCACTTACTATGGCTCAAGATCAACTTCTTTTAATTTCGGCCATAAAAAGTTGGTTATCATCGATCTATACCGATCTCCATTGACGGTAACGGTGTTACCAGCTTCATTTCGAAAAAAATACGGACCGATGATTCCACCAGACAGTTTTGTTTATTTATCGCACTACTCAGATGAAAGTGAGCCTCATCGTAGAAGATGATTTTCTTAAAAAAAATCGTTATCGTTTTCAAGTTGTTCCAAAACAAAATCAGCAAATTCACAACGTTTACGTGGTCCAATGGCTTTAGTTCTTGAGTGAGAACAATTTTTTACGGATGCAAACCCAAGTCTTTTCTCATAATCCACAAGGTTGTGGTTTGAAACAATCCCAATTCTTTAAACTGTCTCGACAAATTGTAGTTCATGCAGCAACACTTGTCTGCTGAACGGCAGCAATATTTGCATTACTTCAAGCGTTTTTATGTCTTATGTACTCTCAAAATTTTCAACAATTCGACGATTAGCGAGCACACTTGGGCGATTATTACGACTATAAAAGCTAGTACTCAGATCGATTTCGCGTGAAATTTCCGTACGATTTTACCAAACTGAACTGAGGATTGAAAAATTGCATATCTGTTTTCGCTATAAGCAGTACTCAGCTCATCAGCGAAAAAACTATATTTTTCTCAATGCATCATAGATGTCGCGCATAAACTCCACAAATAAGTTTTACGCGAAAATAACGATCCACGTGAAATTTCGACATTTAAGGCTAGTACTCAGTTCAAAGTGAAATGAAATTTTACCGCGGTCTCCAAAAATTTATTTATTTCCACGTGAAATATAAATGAAATTTTTTTGGAGAGTTCAAATATTCAAACAGTTTAGATTTCATGTAAAAAAAAACATTTTTTTTACATGAAATTTGAATTATTATTTCGCGTGAAACAAATTTGTAGAGTTTATGCGCGCCATTTTTGGTGCATTGAGATAATTTTCGGTGCATTTGGAGACCGCGGGAAAATTTCATTTCTCTTTGATCTGAGTACTAGGCTATAAAACGCGCACGAAAAGTTACATTTGGAGAACGATTATTTTGATAATCAAACTGAATAACTTGAAAACGTTGTTCTTGCGTATATTATCTCACCATCATGAAATTATAAACATTACTGAATACAATGAAACAAAAAATGACAGATCATAACATATTACAAATGGCCGAAACGTTACTTAAAAATCATATTATTCCTATTGTATAGAGCGGAAAGTAGGAAACACCTCATCTGATCCCATCAGAACACATACCATATATGATCAATTGACAAAACGGATTTTTTCCACGACTTCCTCTATTTCTACAATCCTTGACGTAAAAGTTGTACTATAAACTGAATGTAACAGTACTGCATGGTTTTTTTCAAACTGTAGGAATAGGATGAAGAATTTATAGAATGTGGAGCAAGAAGATCCATGGTTGATCGTATGTTTTTTTGCATAATATCCCGAAATACTAAAATACTACAACCACTAGCAACAACGGTACGATAAGTGAAGCTTGAAGAGAGGTGTTGGTCATTTTCAAAAAGACTTTATTTATAAGAGACCTAAAATCCTAAATAAACTTTGGTTTAGCTGATTCAAATCTTAGGGATAGAATGAAAAAAATTAATGGGTTGCTTGGAATGCATGTCAACAAATATGTTTATAATAACAGACATACCAGTTTAAGATATTCCAAAAAAGCTACCTCGCACAACGGAATCTAATATTATAATTCGGAGATGTCAAATCCAAATTTCTTATATGTAATCAATAATTCATGCTATGTACGTACATTTTGTAAACAAAATCCAAATAAAAATCGTTCCGCGTAAAGATTTAAGCTCATTCCATCTCATTGTTTCCATGAATAGGAGGAGATATTGTTTTTTTGTGATATACAGTCAAGATGGTTCAAATCCATGAATAAATATCATTATTATGAATGACACGAACATTGATTTAATAGAATCTGCTGATTAAATTAATTTTTTTTTCGTCATTGATTGATATAATACTCAAGCAGACGACGTTAACACTACTCGCGTGAACTATGCAATAGTCCATATACCAGGCAACCTGCTATTAGTTTACGAATCCGAGTGTCCAAATATATCAATTCGATTGGCCCATTGCGACATCCCTTCTCAGACATACACTCTCAGTTCCGAAATCTATTTGTTCTTCTAATGAAGTCCAAGATATCTGGTATCCTCAAGGTCGTCAGTTGATCCTGAAATGGGAATTGTGATCTAAGCCAGTGCAGTCAGGAGTATGAGGAATAAGAAGTGCGCAACAGTTTTTTTGTCGCCCCCCACGCAGTTCGTAGTTTGCAATATTCCCAATTTTCATTCGGAATGTGAATCTTCTGGGAACAATGTACCGTGAGAATGCACAGTAAGATACTCTTAGTGTGTCTATCAATAAATCAACATAGGCCTGGCATCTTTGATGATTTATTAATCCAAAGAAAACTTAGGATAGTCGACAAGTGATGAGGTTGTCTCATCTCTTCTGGTGCAGATCACGAAAGTGATAATCAATGCTTTTTTAAGAGATAATGATGTCACACGTAATTCGGACTCAGGTTTCACAAAAGAGGAAGCTGCACCCAAACGCGCCAACTTATAAGCTTATATATTACCTTTGATACCCATGAGCCTGGGTATCCAGTGAAACCTAACTTCATTCAGACTGGCTGGTCGATTTAAGGCAATTTTCGTCTCCGAAACAAATTTCTGTAAAATAGTTTTATAGTCAACTGTCTTTAGAGCAGCCTGGCTGTCAAAATGGATGCAGATACGACTATCCCTGCAATTTATCTCCTTTGCAGAGAATGTTGCTTTCAAAATTATAGCAATTTCCGTCAACCAGATTACAGAATACTGATCCGTGAGTAAAGATCATCAGATCGTCAACGAAGATGTAGGATAAGCTGTAATAATAATTATTCAAAATAATTTCCAGAAGATATGTTTCATCACCATAGAGTCCGAGAGTATGTAGGCAGTTGTGTACCAGCTCACCCCTTAAATCGGTTCTGCAGAGGAGATTATCGGTATGATCACCGAAACGTATAGCCAATACATGCGTCTGGGTTTCAGGACCCACGATTTACCAAATGGCTGTTTACATTTCCATTGAATGTTACATGCTCTGTTATATATTTTGCCAAGTAATCTTCCGATTTAACCAATTGGAGAAAGGTTCAATTTGGGGAAGCGTACTGATTGCATTGTGTAACGTACTTTTAAAAATATCATCAATTTATGTCCAATCGTTTTACCATCGTGAAGTAACCAGACTTATAAGAAGTATATGAGTTGGGAAATCGATGGGTTTGCTTCTGTATGTAATATTTTAGGGTAGCTTTGTTCTTTGCCGTTATAGAGGTATAAAAATAGAACCTCAAATCTTTTGATAAGAATAACAATCATTAAAACTTTTCTTTTTATCTTTTTGTATAAATATACTGAAACAAAACGTTTCTAAGATGGAATAACGTGTTCAATATTGTTGAAAGTGCTTTTTACAAACCCACACAAACTTTTTGCAGAATAAAAACAAACGATTACAAAAAGCCACGAAAAAATTGTTAATCGTCTTTTTGTGGGATTAAATAATTTTTTAACACGTTCTCTGCCTGTGAAATCTGTCAAATCGAAAGAAGGAAAAAAGTTACACCGAAACGATTTTAAAAATTTTCGTCGTCATTGCTTTACGTTTGTATAACTAGAACTTTTTTGTACTTCCGACATTCTTCGAAAGTGCTTACAGAAACATTTCGTAACCATCGTCTTCTATTCTTAAAATACATTTTCAATCAAAATTTATTAATATTTTACATACCATTAAACCGTTAAAATAAGAATTTTGACAAAAGTTTGTGTGAAAAAGTTTTTTGGGGGATGCTGTTCCAAGGCCAAAAACTGGGTGTTATTATGGGAGGAAAAGCGTTTTGATATAAAATTATGAGATTTTCATTTTGTTTTGTTACTGCAGATCGTTTTTGGAAAAATATAAATTGAAATTTTATTCGAATAAAACGTTTCGCAATATTTTGTAATAATTTTACAATAATGACGATTTGTGTTTAGCACACAGGAATAACTTGGAAAAATATATTTTAGCATGCCTGTATTAGTTATGTAGAAGGAAAATGCCCACCTCAGGAAAATTCCACGTCTCTTGATAATAGTTGCTCTTGAGATGGTGCTCGTTCACGCTTGGACGAATAATTGAACACATTACAAATGTGCTGTGTTAATTGATTATCTGCAGAAAGGTCAAGTTAATTTTATTGTAAAATGTTCGATTAGCTGGATGAGAAGCTTCTGATATTTGTTAACTTGTTAACACAAGTGTTTTAGTAATGGATAAATTCGACGAATTAAATTTTGAATTGCTTAAATATCGTTATATATTCTTGAATAACCCAGCAATACTATAATAGTATTGAAGGAAATTCCGATTGAACACTCCAAATTAAAGTCTACGAAGTTAGCCCAAACTTTCATCCTGAATTTTCTTGGCTCAAATGAAGCTTTAATATACAAATATGCTCGTTCTAAATTACAATATATTTAGTTCGCGACAAATGTCAAGAAATGCACCATGATTCGGGATAAATATTCCGGTTAACTTTATAGAGTTCCAGATCAAACAATAAAATATATATATATATATATATATATATATATATATATATATATATATATATATATGTATATATATATATATATATATATATATATATATATATATATATATATATATATATATATATATATATATATATATATATATATATATATATATATAGATATACCCATCTACCACCTCGCACGAGCTACACAAGAGATATATTTAGTAACCACTGAATACTGTGTCTTGGTGTCTTCAAGTTTTATAGATCAGTTAGCCCTGACAGGATGATACTGGCAGAAATGCAGAACAACTCGAAGAATATATTAATCCGATCTCTAAAAGGCTATTATAGCTATAATATATTTAAAGGCCCAGAAGCCAGAAATTTATTGAAACCTCACCTGGTTGGTTTGTCTTATTAGGCAAAGGTAAAACCATCGACGAGACCCTGAATCGAGCTCAGGAATGTGTAAATCAGGTAACACAATGTTTGAATGACTAAACTGAATCTACATGTGAATGCAAGAAAATGTTGTAGTATGGCTTTTGAACGATAGCTAGTATAGATATGCATATATATGATGAGCGAATTAGACATGTAACTTTGATTATAAAGGTATTTGGGAATCTGAACCGACAAAAGACTTAATTTGAAAGTACACATGGAAAAATTAGCCGAGAATTGTAAAAGTAGACGGGTGAGTAAACCCAAATGGAGAGCTCACCCGAGTGTAACCAATATAATACGAAAGGCGCTTGTGTCCTCCAACATTTCGTATGGGTTATGCGTGTATGGTGACGGATCAAAGGGTGGATTTGCAAAAATTGATGAAAGTTGAGAACGCATGTGCCAGAGTTGTATTGGGGCCGATTAATTCGACCCCAATACATACTCTGTGGTCTGAAATGAGTGACTCACATTTGAACGTCAAAAAAATATATAACTGTGCGAATGCTTACAAAAATAATTGTCTGATAAATGAAATGATAACAGCAATGCGAGCGGAACAAATCACCAAGACACCAACCGGCCAATAATCATTGAGGAAAATATTATATATTTTTTAAAATTCGACAGGTGTGTGCAAAAATTCCCCAAATAATCTTGTGGTGAGCTTGCCTTTTGGTGACACAACAAAACCGATCATGAATGAGTTATCGGTGGAGCACGGGTGTGAAGAATTCCACATTTTTCCACAAAATTTCAATGTGTTAGTAATACACTGTTAAATTGAATTCCAATAAGAAAAATTATTTCTTATTTAAGTTTTGAGTAGATTTTAATTATATGAGAAATGGTTTTGAAGAGTATAACAATTGTAACGATGGGCATGCACGTCGATAAGGTTTGCGATCCTTGATATGTCTCCAATATTAGACAATTAAACCGCGGGAAAAATAAACAACTTATTATTTTTTTGTTTATTTGTCTTTTCTATTCAGGAGAAAGTATATATGTGTATTTGATCGATTTCCGTTGGATTAGATGATTTTTTTTGTGGATCGCCCAATGTCGAGATAAGCTATAAATTGTGAAGTTTGGATGTACGCGGGACGGGTAATATAGATATTTTTGGAAAGTGAAGCTAAAATAAAATAAATAGAAATAAATAAATAATAAAAAAAAAATGATAAAGCATTGACTAGTAAAACCATTTTGCGGGAAAATAAATCAAAGTTTATAACTTAAAAATTTGCAAAACATGGGGTTATTTTTTTTCCCGGTTCGATACCTATATACATTTTTTTTTGAATATAAATGAACTATAAATTAATTATAAGATTAAAACTAAAATTGAAATTAAACTAAAGTAATTAATAAAAACTAATATTAACAAATCAATAAATAATAAACAAACGCAAAAACTGCGAAAAACGTGTGTGTAACAAGAGGTTATGATCCGGAAAAAAAAACTCAAGTGCATAAAACGGAAAAAAATACTTCTTGAAATAAGTGTATGTGGTCACCTAAAAACAGAAATAGTAACACAAAGTCGAAACAAAAATCGTGTATGTTGTGGCAATGAATAGAAAAATTTGAAATTTATACTTTTTCTTTGCTATAACGATGTGTATAATATAAGGTGACCACACGTATGGTAAAATAAAAAAAATCGATTGACTTAACAGTCGATTGACATATACCTTCAAATCAAAATAGCGCTTAGTGATCGACCTGCGAGAAACGATCACAATATACTACGTCACGCAAGTTTTTATATTATAATTTTTTTTATTAACTATATAGTATTTAGTTTTTTTTTGTTGTTTCAATTATATAAAGTCTAGGTTAATTATCTCCTAGCTATTTTTTTTTCTTATTGAAGTTTAAGTACGAATTAGGTTAAGTATGATTGAATTATTCCCCAATATTCACTTGGATTGTTTTTTTTATCGGGTAATTTAGTTTAATAATTATAGTTATATATGACTTTTAAGATTTCAGTTTCTTGTATTTTATTGCTTTGCTTCAACATTTTTTTGTGTTTCGCATATTGTGAATTTCTGTATGAGAGGCTAATAGCTTAGGCAAATACGAATTGGGTGAGTACTCGAAATCTGCTGTGATGGTAAGTTAACCCGGTCTTGTTTTCCATCCTAACGCTTCCATTCTAATTATTTCCTTTCGTTGTGGTCTAGCTAGCTTCTATTCATCTTTGGCAAAGCCCACCCCAATCCCTGAGCTGCAGCCGGCTAAAATATGACCACGCCAAAGCTCTGAATAGCTGATGTATATAATTTGGTAACGAACGGCATTACCTCGCGAACAAGGTCATCTTGTTTATTCAATCATGCCGGGCAATTCCTTACACAATCACTTAACAATTATTTAAAAAAAGTTCAATAATAAATTGTTAAATATATTAAAAACAAAACTTAAAATTTTCGAAATTAAAGTCAAGCCAATAAGATATTTTCAACAAATATAATATTTATTGAAAAATATCTCATAAGCTTAAAATGAAACTACAATAATATACTTTACTTAAAAATAAATTAAAGCAACTTAAGAATGACCTCGAAAAATAGTATGATTTGTTTTTTTTTGGAATAAATTTCATAGCAAAATATCTGAACGCTCAAACCTTTTGAATTTTACTGTATAAGTAGATAATTTCAATATCTATAATAAACAGAAGCCATATTTGAGTCAACGTCTATGGGGAGGGCCGATAATGGCTATGGAATGTGGAAAAAATTGAGTGTGATTCGGAATTAGTGGAAATAATTCCATAAAATATTTGAACGCTCAAACATTTTGAATTTTTGTGTATAATCAATTTTAATATCTATACAAATCAGAAGCCATACTTGTGTCAAAATCTATAGGGATGGCCGATAATGGCTTTGAAATGGGGAAAAATTGAGTGTGATTTTGTATGTGTGGAAATAGTTACAAAGAATATGAATTCCACAAATAACGAATTACGCTCAATTTATAAACACACTATGGTAATCCATATAGATGTTGTGTTTTGATTATTATATATATATGTATATTAGAATTATTTAATTACACTCTAAAATTCAAAAGGCTGGGACGTGCAAATAATTAACAATAACATATTATATTTGTGGAATATTCCGATTCGAATTTTATTTTTTATGTGTTCATGACTATCTGATTTCAACTCCAGTTTGATTTTATTACCAAGTTTAATTTAATTTAATACGACAGATAATAATAATACATTTTTATGTTATAATTTAAGCAAAATCATTTGAATAATTACATTAACAAATGTTTGAAAATCGTATATTTGCCACATTGTTTTTTAAAGATTTATTTTATCAGTCTTAAAGTGTACATTCATATTTTGTAAATGACGATAAATGTTACAACTAATATATCTGTTTCATATTATTTTTATTTAAAATTAATCAAATATTTTTGTTATTTATTATTGATTAAATTACAATTTCTACTGAAAAACATACAATTTATTAATCATGACAGTGTAAATTACTATTACAAATGAAAGCAATCAGAATTAGTAACTATTCTAATTGGATTCGTATATATACATACGTGTGGATGAATTGTGGAATACTTCACAGGCTCGGTGGAGCACGAGTTTCGTATGATGCGACTGAAACATTTTGCACACGTTGAGCTGTATACATTTGGTGTAGGAATCTACATTCCCTCGTTGAAAAAAGAGAAAGCGTTAAGACTTAATAACAGTATCTGTATAATGAATGCCAAGTTGATTGGAATAGTTGATGGACTCAAGTTGGCTAGAATGGCAGGAGGAGAAGAGTAGTTCTATTCTCTAACTCCCTAAGTGGATAAGAGTTAATAAAACAGGAAGGGAGGTATTCAGGGAAGTGCGTATGTAGAAAATCTGTATGAGTATCTTCAATTTTGTTGGAAGGAGGTTATTCTTCAATGGATACCTTCTCACCTACAAATTGAAGGTAATGAAAGAGCTGATATGCTTGCGAAACGGAGTTGTTTACTTGAAGAAATAATGAAAATATGATTTTATGGGTGCAAGAAATGTACTTAGTATATGCAAGGTGAATCTGTCGACAAAATGGCAGAATGAGTTCAGAGAAAAGAGCTAGGTTAAAGGAAAGAAGTACTTTGAGTGGAATATTGAGGCCTCTTTTCAGGGAGATCAAATGTGACACAAGAATGATTCGAACAATGGAGCGTATGAGATTAAATCGTTATTGAAAGGAATGTCTTTATAAACGTCAATTGAATGATAATTATCTATGTGAAAGTTGTTTGGTTGTGAAGGACATTGAACATTTGGTTCTGCATTGTACTCATTTTGGTCAAAAGAGAGCACTGTTCGATGTCCTGACGAGTGGAAGGAATCTGATTGAACTTTTGCGAATCGAAAATAATGTGTATAAAGCTATATATGAGTTTATAAAAGAGTGTGGCATATAATGATATGAAAGTATATCACTGCGTATAAGGAGAGTAAATCATAAAACAATATAAAATTTAAATGTATATATAAAAACTGGGCATTATGACTCCTATCATTGAAGTGCCAAATAAATAAAATAAAAATAAAAAAACACCTAAAAATATACAGAACTGAAGCGATGCCAAGAAACTCCAAGAAGGGAGTGTAAGCCTTTATCATCACGAAACATCACGAAAGTACACACAAGATCAAGATGCATATGTACTTGTCTTCCGTGCGGTATCAATTGGGATATACGATGGTTACCTGCGGATACAATCAAGAGAGTAATGAAGTAGGGCAGCTGATTGCTGCGTGTAGTAAGAGTGGCGATGCTTTTGCAAACACTATATTGAGAAATTGGTCCTATACAGCTGTAGAACGTAGAAGACATTTGTATTTGGGTGATAATATATAGAGGAAGTGAAATGTCTAAACTCACAAAAGGTCGACAAAGTGTGCGTAAGCAGCCACTAGAGTTTGACCTATAACTTTAGATCAAAATTTAAAACTTAATTTTAAGATAAGTTCGGAGAATTCTGCTCCAGAATGCTTAATAATTACGATAGGTATACAAAAGTTGATGCAGAATGTTAAAACGACCTTCTGTAAGTTTATATGGTCTGTTTGGTCCAGTATTGTGTTTTATGGGGCAGAAAATTCTCTCCCAAAAAGATTCAATAAAATAGTACTAGATACAATGTTGGTACACTACATTGGTAGAAATATTTGAATACTGTACGGCAAATAAAATAGGGAGCATATTTAAGGAGGGTTCATATAAAGTGGTGGTTTGAAATAAGAGATTTTACAAGTCGGGGTTTCCATAGCCAACACTAAATGTGGTCACAATATTTCAATGGTGCCATCTAGATTAAAATAAATTAAAAAGATAAACCGCGAAGTTAGTTTTAGATTATTATTATTATTCTTTAGCCCAATATTTTCTCAATTGTATATGGGAACAATTAAAATGTAATGATCTTTCATTTGATTGTTGAGTGTACAATTCCATCTTCCATGTCTGATAGATGGAATTGTACACTTCAACATGGGATCATGGGAGCTATCTTAATCGATATTTGAAACTGGAATCGGTATATTTCGGTTCAACTGAAATAGCATTAACCATTGTGCTGTCATGTTCAGAACACCCTGTAGACTGACGATAAAAATGAAATAAAATTGTATTTGATGAGACATACATAGTTGAACAAACTTTATAATATAATTTTTGATAAATCTGAAGAAAAAGTTGTTACTTTAATATGCATACCTTTTTGTAGAATTCCTAGAACAGAAAAAGTAATCCCAACAAAATCTCAAGGTTATAGAATATATTATAATCTTACAGTTGACAACAATGTTTAGGAATCCCAAAAACAGTGGAAGAATTTTAAAATACTAACCAATTCTATCGTATATTTCGGACCATGTTGGTACTTCCAACAACATACCAACATTCTTGTTCTTTTTCCATAATGATGACGTCAGTACGTAGATGTTTACCTTATTTGTGGCAAAGAATACATGGCGACCGCCATTTTGCTAGTGTTTATGCACAAATCAAATTAAGATTTTACTTAAGTCGATTTATACTGGATTGATGTCGTACTGCGGTGAGTACAGACTATATAGTCTGTTGTCAGATAGCAACGGATGTATGTATATGTTACTTATTTGTAACCTTTTCATATATTATATTATATCATGTTGAGTGATATTATAATTTTTCAAATTTTTTTGGAATTCAAGTTATGAGTTTGATGTCCTCTTGTTGCGAATGAAACCATATACATCATATGCGTGCGACGTCCTTTCCAAGAAGACGAATATACTCATCATTCTCTATCGTACAAGCGACAAACACTCAAAATAGTAGTGAAATTCAGTTATTCGAATTAGAATTTGCCGAGAGGGAATTGATTGACATACGAAGGTTGTTGAAACTGTGAAGTTCAAACCTATAGCAATAAAAACGAGGTATGTATTCAATTCTGTTTCTGTTATTTTATATTAATCTTGTTCTTCTCTTGGTCTTCTTATATTCCACAACTAAAGAATTTTTTTTAGTCCTTCTCCTATTTGGTTCACTATTTGTTTTTCGAATGAAATCCAAGCTATCATATAAGTATCTTCATGAGTCACCCTCGTAACGAGGAAGTAGTGCCATTCGGGGTTCAATTCCTGGAATGACCAAAATTCACGATTGGGTGTTTTTAATCTGTAAGTGTATGTGGGTTGAACCGAGGGCTCTAGTGGCATGGAGTTCTGGAATAATTTCCGCGTTCGTTAATTTTTAACTTCATGGTCGTTAGGAAACCAAACTTCAAAAGCAACATTGGTTATGGAGAGACTATGGAGTACATGAGTACAGGAAGCCAACAGTTTACATTATTCCAAGAGCTGGGATCTTAACAAGTTTATTGTTTCAAGTAAGATTTTACATTAGAAACATGAAATAAAGTTGTCCCATCTCAGTGGTACATAGTCTTATGGGATAAAAAAAGCCACGCCTAGTACATCAAGACTCAAAAACGTGGAAAAAAGACATCTGAAAGGATTCCTAAATACATTTCGAGGTGTTGATTGCTCTTAAACCAGCATGTCGAGCAGAGAACATCCATATCACCAATATATTTTCTCACAGAGTTTGCTCTCAAAAATTTATTAATTTCCACATAAAAGAAGGGAATCAAAAATTTTACATCGGAATAAAGAAAATACATAGTGAACAGAACCAGGTCAGTTTTCTTATTGCAATAACAGACTATTATGTCAACTCATAGTACATTAGTTTATTTACCAACCATAATTAAGATGATGTCGAGGACAAACCCTCCTCTTTGAAAACTGTTGTGACAGGTGGTCACGTAAGTCGTAACACTACCTAAGTTGGGAATAATTTTTCTTGACCTTATAATGGAACAAAACCGTTTTCCAAACCTTTTAGCTATAAGGATCATATCACTGAGAAGGATGCGTTTAAATAGTGACACAACTTTTGTAAATAGGGTACCCGGCAATATTAAAATTTACAGTGGGTGGTTGATGTTAAACTAGATATGATCTATTTATTTTACACTAGGTATATAGCATAGGACGATTGACATAGCGATTAAGTGAAGGGCTTAAAAATATTATATTTTTGTCACTTTTGCTCAATTCTCATTAGGACTACAATTCAGAAGATATTCTGGTGGTATGAATGCATTTAAATTGCGTTCAGGGAGTATTGACGTTTGAACAAAGCTATGGGCTAGTATAGTCATTTCTTAGATGTGATATCGTAATAAGATCTTTACCCATCATCAAAATTCAGTTGTGTACCAAAAACGACTACTTCCAGCTTACTAACGTGAAATCACTTTATACTGTATCAGTCTTATCTAAGGTAATGGAATCTATATTGTAAATCATTAACTCATATGATATATACGTTTTTAAATGTGGATAACGTCATCATTAGTCGGTAGATTATCTCTTGATTTGTTAGATACGAGTACACTGAGAGCATAGAGCGTCTACTATAGGTTTTTATATCGTCCCAGGATTTACCAAGTTGTTTCGCTTTATTATCTTCCATGCCATTACTTTTTGTATCTTTATTTCGGTCTCTATGTCTGACTAATTTAAATTTCTATGCACTTTAATGTTAGTTATGCTGTGAAGCTAGCAGCATTTCAGTGTTCATTGAAGGCGCTTGCTTACGATCACCTGTAGTACTGATATCACACACGAGTTGTACATTCGTATATTGGTCTTGCGCGACAGAGCAGAAGAATTCCAGACTTTATGCAACATGGAGAATTTATACGTCTGATTTTATGTATGCGTTTGTTTATGCCTTCCTCTGTCTCACCTGTTTTCGCTGTTATATAGCAGTGGTTAAACTTGAGTTTAGTCTCATAGTCTTGCTTTTGCTGATGTTTATCTTGCGACCAACTTCGTTAACTAGATTTGATAGCTATTGTATTTTCTGCTGCATGTCTGAGTACGCGTTACTGATTTCAAATTTGAACTGATTTTTCGTTTTGATTGTAATACACTATATGGTCAACTTAACAACGATTTGGGTTCAAAACGACAGTAAGATGTTGATTTTCAATGTCAATTTAGGATAGATATCAGTGGAACCTGTCTGGTTTCGTAACTATAGTTTCGAGTTAGCCATGATTTCGTTGTAATGTGTCACTGCTAACTATGGTTTGCAACTTGGTTTAAACATGGTTTCGGAATGAGCTATTTTTTCTCATACCATGGCATTTTAATGACGACAGTGCCAAATTATACAGTTAGTGAATAGCGAAAATTTTAAATATTGGTTTTTTTTATGTATTTGTTTATTTTTTTTTATAAAAATTGAAGTTTTCAAAAAAAAAAAAATTTATACAGAAATCGATAAATTAACGGAAAATAAAACTAAAAATAGAAATAGGAAAATTTGGGTGGAGGGCGAAACAAAAATATTTTTAAACCACACAGTTATAACGTAAGAATTTTAATGAATTACGATAAACTGTCAAATGAAATGAGGACTGTAGTGTGTCATGATCCTAATTTTGAAAATTATAGTTGCATAATCATAGTTAGAAACTAGATATGTATCTATGGTATAAATTGGAGTTTTCCAAGCCTATATATGACCAGACCAATTTCGAAGTAGGGTTTATAATTGAGCAAGAATTCAAAATACTATATTGGATTGAAGTCAATTATCGAATGTGTCTAACATACTCATACAACTGACAGGTATAAGTTAAGCTTATACGTAAGCTATGTTTATGTATAAGATTAGCTTACTTGTCAGTTGTATGAGCAACTTCAGATAAGCTGACATTGTACAGGTGGTGAGGACGGCGAGAAGGCTATTGAAAAGCCGGCTGGATACTAAACGAAACCGATGAACCTTGTTGGCCTGGTACACGGGACACGATATAGCAACGGCCATTAAAAACCATTGTAGTGAAAAATAATGTATTCGATATATATGTTCAAAATATCTAGACTTTCAATCGTAATTGGGTAATTAAAGTAACGTTGGGGACACTGTTATAAGTCATCTTATTATGTACATATAAGTGAAAAATATTTTCTCACTCCAAAGCTCGTTTCTATTTTTGATCAATCTTTTGCGACTAAAGGTTATTTATCGATTCGAATGCGTATATAATTTATTGTGATAGGATATTGATTTCAATCGAGAAATAAATTTATTTTCTTCATGATTCAATATATAAGATTGTACATGTATCACATTCACATTCACATTCACACACACAAACACATTCCTCTTACAGGAATTTAACATTTCGACCACATTTTGACTAGCTTTATACCAAATGACCAATATCAAATGAAATTAATTGAATTGATCTGATCAACCGCAATGAATTGCAATTCCATATAATTTTTCACTGGTTGGATTTACATAATGGTACATGATTTGAATAGCTTTGATGTATGGTATATGTGAAGACCCATTATGATGTTGGGTTATAACATTTTCTTTGAATCCTTTACCTTTCACAGGCCAAAATTAATTTTTATGATTCAATAATTTCGTATTTTAAACAATGTATCTGTTTTAAGAAATGATCACATCAAACCTAATTATAGTAAACGAAAGTTTGGATAAGACATCTGCCAGTAAAATGTATTAAATTGGTATAATTAATAGTCAGTACCACAAGATTTCCCGAGATTCACATAGCCATTTAGTTTACCTCACCTTTAACGTAGTTATCGTGAAAAATATTATTATAAATATATATATATATATATATATATATATATATATATATATATATATATATATATATATATATATATATCACTATATAAATATATCACTATATATATATATATATATAAATATATATATATATATATATATATATATATATATATATATATATATATATATATATATATATATGTATATATATATAAATATATATACATATATATTTATATATTTATATATATTTATATATATATATATATATATATATATATATATATATATATATATATATATATATATATATAAATATTTATATATATATATATATATATATATATATATATATATATATATATATATATATATATATATCACTTTATAGTTACAATATTTATATAGGTATAAACCCGTCTCTTAAGTGGAAATAGTCTTGGGACTAAATAAAATTATTTTGTAGAAGATTTAGGTTGGAGACTGGACATTTAGGTTGAAGAAAGCAGTGGCTTTAATGGCCTTCTATAGTTCACTTTTTGGATTTGAATCCTTCTTAAATCCTTCTTAATCTTTCATCTACTTTTCAAAGCATTTGGACAATCCATCATATACAAATGACTCATCCACCCCCAATTATAAAAGTACTTGAGCGATTGCCTCTGGTATCACATACATCTGCTAAATTTTAAGACACAAGAAATTAAGCTCTCTTAGTCGGAGGGATTTAGCTACGAAATTTTGTAAATTTTGAAACCCCTCGAGAGCACCATTTCTAACCAGGATATAAATATTACAAAGGTACTTACTTGTTACTAATAAGCTCCTATCGATATGCCGGATTATCGTTATTGATGAATTGCCTCCATTTGAACATGCTGTGAACATAATGTCGTACTGCAAACCGCTCAGCAAAACATTTTTAAATCGAGCCTCGGTAGCATTCTGAAAAAATAATTAATCAGTTGTAATGTATATTTTATACACGATATCGCGTTAGAGAATACTCACTCCTGACACGTTGCGAATATCACTGAACGACTCATGCAACAATGGCGGGTTAATATCAATTATTTTAATTAAATAATAATTCGGGATTAATTCTGGCAGGTCCCAGGTAATATATATTTCGTACATATTCTCCGTCACGTAAGTTTCGGTTACATAGGTTTTATTTTTATTGGGTGACGGGGGGGCTAGAAATACAAAACAAACAATATTTGTTAATTAACTCCAATCAATATTTATATCAATTTAAGTCCTGTTTTGCTAAGAAGGGCTCATAATTTAATGACCTGTTCGCTAAGATATCGCTTACAAAAAAAAATTCAATGTAAATTAAATGAACATAAGCCATGCATATCAGTTGAATATTCGGATAAGAAGCTTTCACAAACAACACATTAAGAGTCTGTTCTTCCCCATGAATTAACTCCATAACAAGCAATTCAGAATATAATCTCTCGAAAACGAAATCACTCTCAGTAACCTAGTTGACAGTGAGAGAGCTAATGACTCTACACCTCTTATGACTCCATCGGTAAAATAGCATAGAAGAACAAGGCGGCACATACTGCGACTTGGTCCATGTTCAAGTGCAGGAATATCACAGCTTAGTTGGTCCTCGAACTAGCGGTTTATCTCCAGTCTATGGTCTCCGCTGATTGTTCAATTTTACAAAAAGTGATTCTAAGTCAGAAATAGGAAATTTAGTGGGTCATTTAAAAATTGGTGGATTTTCAAGACCCAGCCACTGCCATTCCATTCCACTGTTTGCCGACTAAATTAGTAGTCCACAAGTCTTTAATATGGTATTCTTTGAATATGGTATTCTTTGCAACGCATTGAAATAGAGGCATTTGAGTGTGGACCCTTGGCTCGTGCTGGAGCAGTAAAGGCATGTAATGGTTGGAGCACTGGGTAGCTTCAACGTTTCAGTCCTAAAACAATCTAAAATAATGAACTTTCATAGAACCATAGAGATTATAGAACTTCTAGTACTCAAGTTGCCATTTGGTGTCGATATTGATTTGGTATCTTCTGTTTATTTGCAAAGGCATGAATATATGAAAGTGATTTTCATGTGTGGGACATTCGTTTAATCGTATAGCATCATAAATGATGAAGGATGGTATGTGCATCCAATAAACCAATACGAATTGTTCGCTACTCCTAACGTACACCACTGTGTCTTTTATCTACCGAATAACAATTCGTAGATTATCTTATAGTGAAAATCTAAAGTAATACATTTTTGTCGTTGGGATAATAAACCTCCCTTTCCCCCCATAACAAATTATATTTTATATGACTATACGGAATATGGTTTGAGCAATACTCATTTTCTAGGAATTTTCAAATAGGTATACATCAATCGTTCTCCTTTTCGGTATTCAGTTACAAGGATTTAATTTTATAGTGTTTCTTTTGTAATTTTGTAAGGATTCTCTAAAAAGCGTTATTAATGCTACAAAAGGTTGATTTCCAAGAAAATGTATAAGGATTTGAAATACAGTTGTTTCCCATATCCTTTTTACTGGGTTGCATAGCAAAGTGATAATCTCCAAAGCAATTGCTAATTATATAGGTATTTGTAATGCAGCGTTTGGAAACTATAAGAGTGGATCATAAAACCGTTTAGTAACATTAGGAGTTACAGGAAATACCCAGTTTCTTCGAATATGCATTACTTTTATCTATATAACTATATGTATAGAAAGTTAGCCCAGGTTTTATCCCATGAAAACGCAATGGCAACACCAAAACTGTGATTTCACATTTAATATCGACATCTGATTTCACATAACCATCTCGTATCCGTCCTCCTTCCACAACATAATCTCTAGCGTATTCTCAGTCCAGGATTTTTATGGACAGTCGCACTTCTCCTGCATAGCAGATTACATTTGTTCCGCACGTAATGTTTACCACAGTTTTGACATTTTATGGGTAATAGGCTTCTCATAAGATTTCGAAACTGAGAAAGATCGTCATATGGAAACAATGCTCGTTCCCTGTACTCTCCGAGTTGTGTTCCTCATTTTCTTTGCCACTTCAATGCACTGTTCTTTCAATTTAGTGCCGTCGTTCTGTTGATTTACGTATCCAACGAGTAATGTTCTTATGTCGTTTTCTGTTTTTGATTCTACTTCCATGAGAATCGTATCGGCGCTTTGTATTAGTGATACTTCTCTCGCGTTAAAGCATTTAAAGTTACACAGCAAACACTGAAGTTCTGCAATTGTTCCTGGTCTATTAGTTTAGACCAATCTTGATTGGTTGGACAATGTGGGTATTTTAAAATTCTCCGTATTAAGTTGTTGGACCGCAAAAAGCTATTGCGCTTCATTACTGTAGCAATTAATGCTGTCTGAGAAGGATCACTCTCACTTACTTTATTTTTATTATTGGTTCTATTTTCAATAATACTTATTGCACTCTGTTTCTCGGAATCACTTCTCATTAATGCCGTTTGCCAATTTGTCTTGGTACACGATACGAGTAAAACGCTTATCTCACTCTTTATCTGCGAGCCAATACTATACTGCTTTAGGCTACTCCCTTCTAGGGTACTTTGACTGGAGGAGGAAGTGTGTGAATGGCGGTACCACAACGGTATGAAAGGACTAATGGAGCCGATAGTTTTATTTTGAGTAAACGAGCACAATTGATGAGATAATTAATCCAGCTGTACTTAGAATACGGCTCGTCGAATTGAGGTGCTGAGATAGCAAAATCAGAATCAGATCAAATTTGCAACACAACACGTCACATTTTTAATGTAAAGACCAAAAGAAGCGAAAGAAGTAGAATGGTAGTTAGTATCTAAATGAAATAATTTGTTTGAGCAATCGTTCAGTCCGTACAAAGTTTCAGCTTTGATATTGCAGAATGGAAAATGCCATGTGAAAATCAAAACTGTCGTTCACTATAACTGAAAGGTATAACATTCCGGGTATTAATAAAACGACATTGGAAAACGTGAATGGTATATTAAGAAAATATCTTCACTTTATAGTTTACGATTTCGGAGAACATCTGCAGCGTCTAGCAGTGAATTCAACAGAATCGTAATATGAAATAACTCAAAAAGTAGGAATAATGAGCATAAAGACATTCTGGTGAGCAGATGATAAGAAACATCTCATGAACATAAGATATCAGGAATGAACTTAAATTGGTCCAGTCAATTGATAATAATACTGAACAGGATGTAGAAACAGTGGTATAAGATCTCGCAAACAAATTAGCATCATTTAAAAGCATCGCTATATGGATTTTGCAAGAAAATTTCTTATCACGTGACACAACAGACTCAGGTATTAAACGTACCAATGAAGCTGGATTATAATCAAGGTCGTAACTTTGAATCAGTATAGTATTTCAAGAGATGTACACCAATACTGTGACTCGATCAATCGAGAGAGACTATGGTATGCGCTTGAATGTTTAGGAATGCCAAAGAAATATGTACATCTATATAAAATGACAGTAACGCAGTCACAATATTAAAGTTGAGAACCGGCTTATTTACTTCTGGTGATCGACAAGGAGATACGCTGTTCCCGAAACCTCAAGACAATATCTTATTCCGACAATCCAATCAACTTTTTACCTATGCAGATGATGTCTGGGTGATTGGATTAAATAATTGGATTAAATAAGACGAGAGCCGCCTTTCGGTAGGTGAAGAGGTCGTTGTCGGCGACAATGGCTCCACGGCGTAGAGAGCGATCTGGCATCTTTTAATTTCTTGCAACAGTATGAGGAGCTAGCTCGTGATGGATACCGATGGAGTCAGATAGTTGGCACGGTACGGGCAAAGAATGGACTGTCAAAACCGTAAAAAAAAATTAACTAACATCTTTTCATCCCCATTTGGCCGCCATCGTTTTGACCAGTTTGAAACTTCTCGAGGATTCAAGACCAAAAACTAAATTGAATATTTGTTGTAGCCAGTTTTATACTGGAGCATTTTAAAGCACTGTGATAGAAGTAAATATATATTTAATCCGTATTTAATGTGAAGGTGTTACCCATCTTATGAAGTAAGCTCCGTTTGAGAAGTAGAGAATTTGAGAATTTTTGAAATACCCAAGGATATATGACCTGTGATTTCTGGCAAGTTCAAATACACAAATCGAATGTTTTACGATAATCTGAGAAAACTGAAAAATTAGAGGGCTGTAAAAAAATGGAAAGTGAGTTACATTTAACATTATTCTAGATATCGATCCATATAAATAATCTATGGCTTAGAGGCCGTAAACGGCCATTACCGCGTCTCAAATAAGACCTTACGAACCAATTTTAACGATTGGTGCACATTGTAGGTGTTAGCCCAACGAATGTTTTGACACACCAACTCGTTTTTATGTCATCCGATTGCATGTTAATTTTTGGTCAACGACGGAAATCGAACTCGAGACCGCGGCGTGATGAGAAACTCTCTTAACCATTAAGCTACAACCGGCGACAATCGATCCATATATATATGGATCGATACTGTGTATATTGATGTGCTAATAAATAAAAAAAAATCGGAAAATTTTACCTTTTTCCATATATTCGATAACTAAATTTTCGTTCGCTCCTGTCTTAAATACAAAAAAAAACTTTATCACCTTGAATTATTTATGATTGATAGACTTCAAGAGCAGAACAATTTATGAATAATTTTGCTAACTTATCCAATCGATTATATGATTAATTTATTCGATTACATAATCGTATTACATATAGCCCAACAATTAGTTTTGTTCTTCGACATTTTACATTCACTAGTTAAGTTGTTGTAAATTTGTCATTTGCACCCCCAATTCGCAACCCATATATACCGCCATCTTATACTTACCACAATAATTTAAGTCATTTTTATACCAATCCAAGCATGATGGTGTTTTTATCGAATTCCATTTCGTCTCGCTCTCCCTCCCTGGAATCTTTGTATTTTTACCTCGTATTGCTATCGAATATTCGGTACCAAAATTTAAATTTTCAATTGTGTATCGATATAAATCTTCCGGCTAAAAGAAAACAAACAAAAAAAAAATAAGATATCAATAAATTGGTGAATATCTTCATAAAAAATTCTAACCCAACTCAACCCAATCCATTTCGCAGTACAACGACATTTATGACCGTATATGAGATTTTGAAAATATTGAGGTTATCGTTCGTATACCTATGGATAACTTGATACCATTTTGTTTGTTTATGGTTGTTATATTGAGGTTTTGGAAATTAATGATGTCAGAAATAACCCAACTGTTATGATACGATTAAGATGTTATATTTATTCTAGGTAAGATTTCCAAATTGTGTTTACAGAAATAAATACATACTGTAATCGGACAACTGTGGTTAAAAAGATTTTGGTTAGTTTCAATTCATGGAAATATCTAAGTGTCGGAAATAATAACATGGATAAAAGCTAAACCATTGCCTCGGGTTGTATTAGAAGCTTTTATTCCAGCAACCATTATGGTAAGCTGAACGAGGGACAACATGTTTTTAAAACCACATTCGCTGGGATATGACTAAATAAGACTCGTCTTGAAATGATCAGTTTCCATGCGTCAAAAAATCAGCAATACTTCGAAGTGCGTCTTCATTGTTGTACTTTATTCTCCTGCTCTTTGAAGAATTCCATAAAATATCTCAACTATTATTCACGGTGTTTATGTTAATCTTTTCGGCAATTTAGTTTAAACTATCGCAACACATAAGTTTAATTTTGGTAAGGGTAAGTGGCTTTACTAGTGCTATTCAGCAATGATACCACCATATTATCATTTTCGATTGTATACGTACATAAACCACTGCGCCACATGCTAGGTGACCTATTACGTATGGCAATCCACAGACTCACATTAGAAATTTCTTACACCAGTCTAATTTACTTTTCCAAAAATGTCCGATTTTTGACCGACCTCTTTGGTCCAGCTAATTTTTTGTATGACCCGTTTTGGTCACTGTTGGGATTTTACATGTAAAAAATGTTTTTTACATTTTTTATGTAAATTATGTAAAAAACTGCGTTAATTACATAAAACGTAAATTATTATATTTAAAAAACTAAGACAACATCATTTGCAGTGCCATCTATTTAAAATGTCAATAATTTACCAACGTTCGCTCATTATTAATTAACATAGATAAATGGGTATTAGCAAAAACAGTTAGTTTTCAAGTCCGCGTTATAAGTTGGAAAACAATTTTCATCACCTTTACCCGATCCAGTTAAAATAATTTTTAACGGAATTAACCTGTTAATAATTTTAATCTAAATCAAAAATTATTATTTTTTTTGTTTGTTTTTTATCTCTGCAATCTGTTACGGAGCTCGAGGCACTTGCATCCAACTCTTTCGCGGTTCGCTTATTTACGTTCTTACCTTACGCCATTACAGCCAAATCGAGGACGTACGGCTATAGGTCCGATTTACGTAGAACCATCTGCACATTGCATAGCACCATGACAGCCAATAGCATTGACATGGAAGATGGTTGGCCCATGAATTCTGCACTCCAACATCTCATATATATATTTGTTCATTCACACCACCGATCGTTATCGTATGGTGAAAAATCCCTTTACCATCCTGCCCCTATCGGGTTTCGAACCCGGTACCCCCCTGCTCCAACTGCCGCAGCTTTAAGCACTGCGCCACCTGAGCGGTATCAAAAATTATTGTGACATTCAGTAAGTAGTCGAAAAAAAATCTACACAGTTAATTATTTCACAAATTCTATTCATAAAATAGTAAGAAGATTTTTTAACAGATGGTGCTTTAGTTACAATAAGATTTAATAAAAGATGGCGTGCCAGTTTCTTTTACATAAAATTATTTTTTACGATTTTTACATACAGATTGTAGAAAATGTAAATAACACGTTTTTGCATGTAAAAAACTGTGTAAATTACATCGTGTAATCAACACGCCCAACAGTGGTTTTGGTAAGAACTTAAATTAAACACAAACATTGATCGTTCCTTAGATGGAAACTTAACGATGAACGATGAATCTATACCATCACAATTTTAAACTGTTGGTCCCTTTAATATGACTCATGAATCAGTACCCTTCTACCCTTCTTGTGGTAGATTGGTTGTGATGTATATAAAGTCAAGATATTTTAAACAAGTCGAGATTATTGAAGTTATTGCTGCTTTCAGAGATTATGTGTATAAGTTGTAAAATCTAAAATGTTATGTAAAATCCTATCCGTTTGTTCTATTTTAGGAAATAAAAGGTCAACTTAGAGAACGAGACCGGCTTTCAAAACCATTTAACAATCGAATTAAGATTGAAATCCAATATTAGATATCAAATCAACAGTTTAGAATGAAAATCCTGAGAAAGTTTGATTTCCTTCTGGTTGGTATGAGCACATCACTTTTTCTGTTTCATTTTTTCTAATAATCACCCTCGTGTTATGAATCTTCCAAATAATTATCAAGCGCCCGAACGATACAATTCATGGAATCGTTTGTTGTTGTCCAATTCTTGGAACCGTTTGCTTTTGATCCCGCTTGTTCGATATTTACAGCCCGAACTGACCACAATTTTTAAAATAATTACAAATAATATTGCTTTCCAAGAACGAAGACCTTTTAGAAATTATTTAAATTGTTTTCTTACCTATAGCAAAAATATTCTCAGGTAGGTAGGTGCCCAAATTCCATTTTCACCGCGAAAAGCATTATAAATTGGATAATTGATTAAACGTGTGGCAACAACAATTGCAAGAGTAAAAATGTAAATATTTGGTTGAGTCCTTTTGAAGGTGGAAAAATTTGACTAACCCCAAAATTCGTCTTAAAAACGGAATGGAATGGATTTATTTCAGCAGTTCCTCAAAATCAAATAATATTGTTTTATATTGGTTTTGATTTTAAATCATAATATTATTTTTGGACTATGGTAATTTTTTCTACTTACGTATAAATTACGTATAAGCTTACCTAGGCTAGGAGAAAGTGATTCGTGGAAAACAACGTATCTCTCATGTGTGTACTTAAAATTTAAAAAAAAAAGTTTTATGTCATCTACTTGATGGTATAAAGATAAAGTTGCAGACAGAAACGTCAACAGTCAATAATAAAATATTCTAAACGAGATTTCTGGGTGTAGTGAATGTTCGCAAAATTCTAACGGTCCTTGGTCCCGCCCAAACTCTAATCTATATAAAAGATTTATTCTCATGCGATGCGAAAGTAAAGATGACCTATCTTATATATCGTACATAAGGAGGGTCTTCAGACAACATTTGTCAGGTTGTGTTATTTTGGGTATTTTTGGTATTCTTTCATATACTGAAGTTAACCTTTCTTTCAAGTCTGCTGACCATTCATCATGGTTGTTGTGATATGCATGTTTATATCTATGGTATACCCACTGCCAAAATAAGAGACTGCTTACAGAACCTATTATGTAGAGTAAACAGGTCGTTAAAAACTGTTACTTGTTTTGAACCTACTGTATCTCTTTTGCTCTCGTGTATTGACGTGGACTTATAATCTGCCAAGGATACGTAATAAAATAAACATTTAGGAAACAACAAAAGACAAACTGAAACAACAAAAAAAGAAAACCGAGCTAAAATACCAAGAAAAAAAATTTAGCAACTTAAAGGTATGGTATAGGCTCGTATAGTGAAGCGGCTTGTTGCAGAAAAAAGACAATCCAAGAACAAATAGCAGTGTTCCAGAATGTCTGCAGATAGAACTAAACTTACTTATACCAGCGATAGCATCAAAATACACGGGGGAACAGAACCAAACGAGTCAAAGCAAGTATACGGGTTTGAGCAGATTACAGGTGTAATCCTCTTCAAATCGAATTATCCAGTTGGGAAACCACTAAACGAATGAAATTAGTCATCCACCTCCCAATTCAGGTTTTGGGATTGATATTAGACAATAGATCAAGTTCATATTTAGGATAACAGACGTGAAGAAAAAACTCTTGAATAAAAACAGATCTGCTTGGCATTATTTCTTTATGTGACCCAGGCTTTTGATAATGTCTGCCATGAAACTCGATTGCTTAAACTCTAAATAGTTTTATTGCTGCTGTTATATCGATTTAGAGATCGGTTCTATCATTACTTATGTATGTACTCGTCAAACTCAGGAATGTGACAACTCTCAACTGTAAACAAGTAATAAGCTCATATAAGTAGTTTAATTCAGCTACGGGATTGTACTAAGTCCAGTGAGACGTGGATAATATCCAAGGACTCCAAAACAACATTCTAATGACTTTAAAAGGAAACAGCCGTCAGCTCCTCAATCAACCAAACTGACTGAACTGACCAACAGACTGAATTGCAGATATTCTCACTAAAAACGAGAATCGCTTCAAAATTTCATTCAATTCAATTAACATTTTATGATTTATGCTTGGAGAAAACTTATATGCCAAGAATGACAATCTTGAATAAAATGATTCACGACGTGCCCTTATCAGAAAATAATTTATTTATTTAAAATCCCAGAACCAAAACAGTTAACTTCACAAACTTTATGAAGACTTATTGCGGTACATTATATTCTCACTGTGTCTAAAATTTTCATCTTAAATGTGTTGAGAGAAAAAACACAAAATTACATTTCATTTGTAATTGCGTCATAAATCATGAACTCTATGTACATATGTACATGTAATTGAAACGATGAGGTACCATACGCATATAAAGAAAATGCTGCGGAGCAACAACAAACCGGATTATACCATATAAACTGAATAAACCTTTTCCACATAATTAAACGTATGTGTGCTAAGGATTTTACAAATTGCTAAGTGGTTTTCGTTTTCATTAAATATGTTTAATGTATGTATGTTCACGCGATTATTCCATCTTAGATATGAGTATTTATGTTGTTTCGAAAAGAATATGCTTGCAAAGAGGACGAAACGATAATATTTAAGAAATTATTTTAATTTATTGAGCCATCAATTTTACATATTTTCTGTTATCATCTCATAAATTTTTCAAGGATGGATGAACGTTTCGGGAATGAGATTGTGTCGACGACATACATAACTATACGCAAACAGAGTCAACACTCAAACAATAAATTAAGTTTAAGTAGATATAGTAAGACTGGAACGGGATAAAAAGAAGCAGAAGATGACCTTGTAAAAACTTGAAGACAAACTTTCCTATGAGCCAATGGATTAGTTGTTTGCACAAAATCAGCACACATAATGCTAGTGTTTTCCGATACAAATTTCTGTATCTGTCAAAATATGTAACAGTTTTGGAGGCCATGTCTCTTAGAAGTCAGTTTACATCGCAACATTGTTTTTATTTACTTGAAAACTTGAATTCATTGAAAATATAGGATTTTTTATGGTTATCGAAAGGGATAACCCAACAATAGTACTTCGAAACACTTTTGGCGATGAAGCACCATCCAGTGCTTATAATTAAATAAAAACGAGCTCCTTGAATTGAAGAGGATCGTCAATAGAAGGTGGGGAAGCAATTTTGAAAGATGCAAAAACAAAAGTTCGTGTCTGTTGGTGCCGCCAAATGGAAAAATTCGTTGGAGGTACTTTCAAAATCGTATACTAGATCATGACAGATGACGAGACATGGAAAAATCTAATTCGACGAAAAACTACCAAAATTTGTGAGAGCTCGGAGCATTGGGAGGCAAATGGTATACGTGTTCTTCACGAAACCCGACTTGTCAGCCAATGAATTCTTCCTGTTCCCAACAATCAAAGGTTAGATGTATAGACAACGATTTTAATCGTCTGAAGAAGCGATTGGAAATTCAAGCTATCATCTTCGGGCTGACCAAAGTGTTACGATAAATGGTTTAAGCCGATATCGACCGACATCTCCCTGTTACTCTAATTATGAATATTTAAACAGAATAATCGATGTCAGGTTCAGAAATAGAGCCTCTAACGACACATATGTGTCGTTATGATATAGGTGTATATCGGTATATTCAAGCACAATTTCAAATACAGCGTATCTAATAATTCAAATTCTTGTCAAGAATCTAAGTAAATTTTAAGAGATTCAACAAATGAGTCCCAATGAGAAAAAGAGGAGTTAGATGCCAAAATACGATTAAGATGTCAGATGTCGAAGATGCAAACCAAAAACATAGACTCCTGTAACTATGTACAACTATTTTGGTGTACATTTAGCAACATGAAGGTTTCAGAGTTCTGGACTGCCATAAATACTTGTGTTGTTATATGGAAATTAAGGCTTTTTATTTAAGTTGGCTTACCAACAGTATACTATACTTCCGATAGTGTTCAATTAGAGAGGCAAAAGCCATTGATTATCCTGTAAGAAAATTTTGAATGGCAAAACCTTTTCAGAGAAATACAAATGAGATAAATGAGCTAAAAGATTGTTCTATTATACCTGGATGCAAATATATTAGGGTAGTACTATAACTGGAAACCATTTATTTTGAGCTGTATAAAGAAAGGGTCGCTTGCAAATAGTGAGTATTGGATATGGATAAGTGTTAGTTATGGTGTTAGGCAGTTGGTTTTGGTTATGGAGTAATTGGTTTGGCTTTTTAATGGAAGCGGATATACTAACCATTGATTGCTTTAATAATCGGTTATCGGGTTCGAGTCTTTCACAACTAGCATTTCTATCCCTCAAATTCCTTTATTTCCCATAATTCTTGGTCATCTACTCCAATCAATCAATCAATTTTCGTTTATTTTTGAATATTGGTCCCCAATAATATACCTCGAGTGCACCTCACAATTATGATTCTTATTTATAATATTATCGATTGTTTTTTTTTCGTCCTTTTTAAATCCTATTTGAATAGAAAAGTTTAACCAAAATGCTTTTTATTACTGGTAATGTCAAAATCAACCAAATTTTTCAAAGAAATTAAAAGAACCGAAAATTCTATAAAAACGATAAAAGATAAAAAGGAATGGTCGGAACACCACCACAAAGTTTTTTATGCTTTTAGCATTGTGGCTTTGACTTCCTTTTTGATTAAGAAATGTGATGTTTAATAAAAAGACGTAGAGCAGGTATGTTAAGGCGAAAAACACATCGATCCTTTTATTTTTATCATGCACACGCTTGAGTATTTCCCAAACATTTATATCTCTCGATCTGGAGACTGGCTTAAACAAACCAAACATAATGTTATCATCACTTGAATAATTGAACATTACATCGCATATTTTAGTGTTTATCGCTAGACTTTATCAAAAAGGACCAAGATATAGCAATTTGTCTCAACTACTGAGTTGTCATTATATACGATTGTCCTTTTTGATAAAATCTGATGAGATACACAATCACCAACCGTTATTTGATATAACAGTATATGCGCCTGGGAAAGTTTTCCTTTTGATTTTCTTATAAAATAATACAGTTGCAACTATAATATATATTTCCAATACATCTTCAGGAACATGACGGCATTTAGTGTTTCAGAATATCGAATTACGTATATATCGGTTCTGGTCAACGGTTCTCAATCAAATTAAATGTCGAAACGTCCCGAATACATAATTATCATGCGTAGAATTAATGCGAAAATGCCACAAAAGAGGAACAAGGATACAAATGATCGAGGATACATCGCATATGAGTATTATAATAATATGTTAAAGTGTTTAAAGACAAGATTAGTGTCGTAACCCTCATCAAATTCCGTACGTTGTCACCAATCGAGACACGAACCCCCCAGAGAGTCGTAAAAATTTACTTCCTTTAAAATGTTTAGTGTTTGTTTGAAGGAACTCTGCCCCCAAAAAAAATATTTTTATTCAAGCTCCACCCATTTACAAGCTTTTTTTAGAAAAAGTTTAGTTTAATTGGCTGTAAAAAGTTATTCCGACGTTTAAGAAAAAATTTCGTAGAACATCATAATTAAATTTAGTTTTTTGGTACTTCACCAGATACTTGTCATGTAAAGTTGAAACACAGCATTACTAGAATAAACAGAATTTCTTATTAACGATTTAATTTTTGGCTGTTTGCTATATTAAATTCTCGGTACCCCTTTGGTTTAACTTTTGAAATTTTTCAAAATCAAAAAGGTTACATTTTCCAATTAAATTTAATTTGCTATTTCTATGCTATTTAGGAAGGAAATTGTTGTTGTCACTTGTTGTGATAAAATCAAGAATTATATATATAAATATATTTATATATATATATATATATATATATATATATATATATATATATATATATATATATATATATATATATATATTGCATAGAAGGCAAAATATCCGACAAGAAACAGATTAGACTTAATATAAATACTTCTGGCTTAAACAGAAAATTATATAGATCTGCAAGCTCGTTGTCATGTCAATTTTTTGTAGCTTTCATATAAGCTTTTATTGCTACACTCAAGCATTTCTTGTTTTTTCTGAGAGTTTCTCTTTTATTTCAATTATGGTCTTTAGGTGACCCGATAGAAAGAAATTTATTTAATTTAATAATTTAAGATACTGACAGTTGAATAACGTTAAATCCAGTTAAAACCAATCCATTGTCTCAAAAGCAATGAATAAAAATAATTTCTGACGTTGATGCAAAAAGAGCAATATCATGCATGAACCACATTCACATGGAGATGGTTTAACTCATAAGTTCTAGACTCCAATATTGGGTGTCCAACTTGTTTTTACATCACCTCACAAATAGTGATCGTATGATAAGGAATCGGTTTTAAATCCAGCTAATATCGGGATTCTCACCCTGTACCTTCCCGCTCTCGTTGTCCCAGATACCACAATGCTTCTTTAGATATAGTCCTGGTACATCACTTTGGCATTTTTCTAATGTAAATTTCTTTCAAATGCCGCTTTCTTTTTATAGTTTATATAAAAGCAACAAGACAGGATTATAAAATCCCAAGACCAATATTTTCGGTGATGTGGATAAACAAATGGAAATTAAACAAGACTAAAAGTATCAGCTATCGTTTGTTGTAACGTCCAGATTATATTGGTTCTGAATATAACATAGCAATCAAAACACTGGGAAAGCGATAAACGGTTTCCAATTCAACTGATCCAAAAGTTCGACATTCCTCGAAGTTTATCAGAGAACGTGTTCTTTGTTCTCCCCAATCCTCCGAACATTAACTAGACTGGTTTTTAAACTATATTTATGATCCTCTGTTGTAGTAGAAAACTTTTCAGACAATTCCGATTTGAAGGTAGGGTTACTCGTGTATTTTATGATATGTGAAAGTATTTTATCCTGTTAAATGTAATAACATTAATGATAAAATTTTATACAATATAATTCTACTATACGATTCTAGTTTTAATTCCTATTGAACTATAGTAGGATTCTAGTAGTTTGGCCGTTTTTAGATAAAAGTTTAAGTAAATGGGTAAATATTTTGTTTTATTAAAATTTAAAATAAATAAGTTTATTTATTTATCATTCATTATTTTGATTTTAAATTTTAAAGTTTTTGTCAAAAACAAAGTAGCTTTTGAGTAGGAGGAGTTTTTATTTTTCCAAACAGAGATGACTCTGTTGTCATTGATCGTACTCGATCGATATTTCATTTAGCACATGCGTATACACCAACCAGAATAAATTTTTTTTTTCATATGATACGAGTATGTATGTATTTGTGCGTATGCATATTAAGAGTTTTTATGCGATATACGAGTATGAATTTAAGGATATATTTATTTAACTATTTACGATATATTTAATTGATTTTATTAAAAAACTATTTAAATGATGTACAATATAAATATTTTTAATATAATTTCAAGATTAAAATGATAATTTCGTTACACTTTTGTTAAAATGTTTGCTATATATTTTGTATGAGAATTTTCGGTTTTTTCCTTTATTTAAAGGAAAGGCTCCTCCTAATTTAAGCTCAATTTTTAACATTTACGCTCTGTATTTGAAGTGGTTCTGGTGATATTTGCAAATTTATTTTATCTAAAGAAATTAAAAGTTTCCAATAAAAAATTTGAATGTTCTTTATTAGATTGGAAATTAAAATAAATTTTTAATTTTCTCGAGATATTGATTTAATTTTAATACAAGTTGCTACGTTGGAAACGCACCTCTTCAAACGCTTATAACTTGATAGGATGGCTACACAGTGCGAAGTGGTAAAAGTAAAGTCGCCTTCGGTTTAGTCAAGAAATCCAACCGTACCATTTGTGTCATTCACTTTCGGGACACCCTGTATATATATATAAATAAATGTATTCGCGTAATTTATTTTGTATGTATTTATAAAATATACAGCTATACATTTGTACGGATTCTTTTGAGTATATGATCTAAATAAAAATATCATGGTGATGTCGAAATAGAATAAATTTGACAGAAATTCGACAAAACAATTAAAAGTTTCATTTGCCGAGCTTTCTTTTTCCTACGTGCTGTGGGTGTCAAAATATTTTGTGGGTTTTTTTTGTGTCTTTCGAAGTTCGATTTAATTAAAATATATTCGTATTATACATCGTATTATATACAATATATGTATAATATGTTTCAATGTCGGAAGTAGTCATGTCTGCGGAAATGAAAGAAAATCTTAAGTGTAAATATGTCTCAATTCGAATACCGTATGCAAATGGTATAAGAGAATTTTTAATATTGTGAAAAGGAAAATGTTAACCTAAATAATGGTTTAATAAGAGAAAATTGGGGTTTGGATTTGGGTGGAGATAAAATATCAATTTTTTTTATGACTTAAATTTTGCTATACGTACAGATTTGTTTGGAGAAAACAGTCTCGATATGTTAATAACGTATAATGTTCAAATGTTGACTTTAATTAATTGAGTATAGAAGTCGGGATAAATAAAGGAAATATCCTGTAGGATACTTGTGCGACATTTATAACTATAATTAATCATTGTGCGTGAAGTTTTTTTATATTGCCTTCGGGGTTAAAACACCAGAAATTACATCAATTTTGTATATTGCAAAATCATATTTCTCGTGAGAAGAAGTTCTCCCATCTCTTACAACTCTCTTTTAACTACCTATAACCAAGTAAATAACACGCTTAAAATAACGAATTCATATTTATATGATTATGTTATTGAGAAGGAAACGCTGCAGTAGGTAAAGTACCATCACAAAGTACGATGACGAAACCACCTGTCACCGGAATAGAAGATTCAGTTAAAAGCCAGAAGCAAGTAATAGTCGTAAACAAAGGATCTCTGAGTTCCAATGCCATAAGGTGAGATCGCTATAGAGCAATTAATGGCCCAAAAAATAAAATGATTACCGACTAAAATATGTGTATCTTAATTCTTATCAAGAGATAATTATAAATCGCAAGAACACATTTGTAAACCAACAATTCAAGGTGGAATCGATTACTAGAAATGGAGAAATGAAATTAGAAATGGAAATCACGCGGAGTTGAAGTGGCAATGTCATATAGACACTGTAAAGGTTTTCGGCTGGATAGAGAGGTTAATCTCGCACACTCCATGTCAAATGAGTATGAAGAACGAATATGGTTAGGAAAAAGAGACTGGTGGCATCATGATATTAGGTCATGTAACAGATACTAATACGAGCTTTCGACATAAAACATACCACAAATATATCAGATCAGCGTTTATATCATGAAGAAGAACAGTTTTGCATTGAAGATCGGAGAGATGTCAATTGAAAAAGGGTTATACTGGCCCTTTAACCGATATTCGTACTATTGCCACTCTCGAAAACAGTTTGCTAACGAAAATCGAATGAATAGCCTTTGGAATGAGATGATCAAGAAAGCAATGGTGAAACTGGTTAAAGACATCAAAGTTAAATCTAACGTCGAACGTAAAAACGTGCATGATATATTTAAACGACATCATCATCGTTAGAAAGGACTCTATATTGAACGACTAGAGTGTTGGGGTTGTTCATGAAAATTCTGTCAGCAGGATTCAAATTAAGTCAAAGTTTATTATTCCGGGACAAAATGAAATGTTTAGGATGCAAGAGCCGACATATGTACATACTCAGACGATTATAAAATCTCAGCTGTAAGGGGTTGGCCAAACCGTAAAATTTATCGACCACTCTTAACAATCAGAAATACTTGAGCAATTTCATGGTTGAATAGGAAAAAGGACATTATAGGAAATGTTTCTTCTCATTAATACTTCTTTATAAAGCTCCTGCCAATATGGTCTAGTATTCATTTGATGCGTAAGAGTCGTATTAGAATAATATGATTTCGTCGAAGTCAGGTCCTTGCAACTTCAACGAGGAATAAATTATGCTGGTTTTCCACCCATGTTTGATGAAAAGATTGTAGCTTTCGTGTAGAGTTATATGGTGCAATAAACAAGACTTGAAATTCGCGTTCTCTTCTATGATAGCTACTTGTTATTTCGATGCTGCTCGGCCAGAATGACCCATATAATACCAATCATAAAAATACCAAACTAACGACATCTAAAACATTTCAAATAAAGGGTCATCCAAATGGGACGCCTAGATGTCAGCAGTATATAATTTTTACACGTGACATCTTTTCAAATGACATAAGCCATTTTGTTTTATTAGAAGGTAGTACAGTTTTAACCATGGACAGGTACACTTTGCAACAACGCGTTTACATCATTAAAACTTATTATGAAAATGGGCGTTCTTTGAAAAATACCCATCGCAAAATTCGTGATTTTTTTGGTGTAAATAATTGGCCAAATCAATCTTCAATTCAAAGATTAGTGAAAAAATTCGATGAAACTGGTTGTGTTACTGATAAACCAAAAAGTGGAAGACCAAAAACTGTACGCACAAATGAAAATATTGTTGCTGTTAGTGAAAATGTAGAAAATGAACCGACAACATCAATTTCGCGTCGTTCGCAAGAATTGGGCATATCTTATGGCTCCTTATGGAGGATTTTGCATAAAGATTTGCATTTACACGCTTACAAAATTCAATTAACCCAGAAATTGAAAGAAAGAGACCATTTACAACGTCGTAATTTCGCTAGTTGGATTATTGAACAACGAACGACAGATCCATTGTTTTCAAGCAAAATTTTGTTTAGTGATGAAGCTCATTTCACAATGGATGGATTCGTCAATAAGCAAAATTGTCGTATCTGGGGGGATGAAAATCCTCGTGTTATTCATGAAAAATCTCTACACCCACCAAAAGTTACTGTTTGGTGTGCATTTTGGGCAAATGGAATCATTGGGCAATTCTTCTTCGAAAATGATGCTGGAAATGCTGTTACTGTGAATGCTGAGCGATACCAATCAATGTTGAGAGACTTTTTATGGACACAGTTGAGTCATATTGATGTGTCTGACGTCTATTTCCAGCAAGACGGTGCTACATGTCACACAACTCGACAAAACATTACGTTTTTGCAATCAAAATTTCCTCAACGTGTAATTTCACGAAATTCAGATTTCAATTGGCCTCCAAGGTCATGTGATCTAACACCATTAGATTTTTTTTGTGGGGTTTTTTGAAAAGTCGAGTGTATGCTAACAAGCCACAAACAATTAATGATCTAAAGAACAACATTCAAGTTGCAATTCGTGAAATAACACCAGCAACATGTCGGAAAGTCATTGAAAATTTCGATATTCGGATTGATGCCTGCAGACGCACTCGTGGTGGACACTTGAATGATATTTTATTCCACGTATAATTGTAATGGATCATACTTTTAATAAAAAAAAACAGCTTGAAAAAATTGCAAATAGTTTGTGTTTTATTTAAAAGAAACATGTAGGCGCGTTTTTTGGATGACCCTTATATTGTATTTTCAGTTTATTCCATTTAGATTCGACTTGTAAAGGTCATAGTACAAACCAATATGGGTTGTTTGGTTTATGTAATATTATAAAAAGAAACACACATTTGACACCCTATATCCTACATATATACAAATTTATACTATCATGTTTTGTATGCCAGAAGCACACAATACAATATTCAATTACCGAAATCAAGCTATTCGAAGAATTCTTTCAATCGATCAATATAAATAAGATATTCTGTTTCAACACTTGTTGGTTATATGTGTGTACATACATACATGTGTACAAGCTACGAACATGTAGAAATTTTATATATGATATTTCGACAGTAGAACAAAAAAGTTTAATTCTTAATGGCTTAGTTACATTTAATCATGTAGAAATTAATTTTATTCATAAAACTCTAATCAACATCTACTCGAATAAGCAAAATTACTATAATATGCAATGAGTGGTTACAGAAATACACAATTTCGTAGAACGTTAAAATTAAAGAATATATACAATGGATGGGGAAAGTAATTCGAATATAAATTCGTGTAGCCTTGCCATCGCATCCAACAAACTCGTGATATGGTCACAAGAAAATAGATAGAGACAGAAGGGAGGAATGAACACAATTTCGGAATGGTCAAAAGGCGAACAAGGGCAAAATGTCGAATTCGACCAACGGATCACATGAGTAGAAGGCCCACTTAGACAAAAAGCCTACTGGAACAACAGGCCAGCATACGCATATTCATCCGTCAAGGTCCAACTCTCACATTCACACATGACAACGGGCCTGATCAAACTACAGTTTCAGGTGATCCGCATTTGCAAGACTCTGTGATTTCATAAATGGGCATAGAGGATATAAATTCTCTCCCACACTATTATCGTGAGTAATAAGAGATACTTGAATCTCATCACTCCTTTTAACCGTGTGGTTACCATGACTATTTAATTCAATTGCGTCTTGTTTTCGAAAACCAGAGACCAGATATTTGGTTTTGGACTCGTTGATTTTGAGACCAACGGATGCTGAACACTGTCCAGTGGATCAAGTATCTCTTTCATTCCGTTGCCATTTAATCCAATCACACAGATATCATCTGCAAATGCAAGAAGTTGATTGGATTGTCGGAATAAGAGGTGTTTGGCTTTTATCATCTTTAATATTACGAAATCATTTGGAACCTACATATAATGTAACTTAAAGTATGTAATTTTGTTCAGATTTGCCAAACTTATTTTGTTACCCGCGCCGTATAATGGACTAATTTCCTAAACAGACAAAGGAGTGATCAGTATAGTAGCAGTAAGTCATAATCAGTAATAATTTTTATATTTGCTCAAGCAAAGCTGGAATGTAGCAGTTGTTTACCGGATTAGGTAGGAATAAGACTGATTTTTCTTAAGTTATGTCCAATAGCACAAAGAGTAGCATTAAATTTGTCTCCTAATATTCTTTTCAGGTATAGTTAACCGAACTTATAAATACTTCGCATTCGTGATCAGGTAGTTTTTGATCATTATATTCCCTGTCTACACAAAGATTCGTTGTACCTTGACACCACTTAATTGTCCTGCTTGTATAATAGGCTTTAAAGCAGCATATAGCCGTTATATGAGGTTAAAGTGCATTGTGCCTGTGAATAAGATTAATCTTGTTGATGATTTAAGGTAATTTGTACTTTATACAACCATATTTATAGAGACGCCTTGATTTACCTTTGCGGACGCAATAGACATCAGATTCATGGAAACCATACACTTTCATCTTCAGCACGTTCCACGCTTTTGATAAAAAGGCTTAATGTTTGCTTAGTTATTAATACATTTCTGGAATAAGTAGCATGAGTCTTCAAAGAAAAATTTCACTACCAATGTCGAAACAGGATTTCTAGTTTAATGGCCACTCGAGTGAGTCCAAATAACATTTGCTTTCGAATCGTTCGTTCTTTGTTTAGGCGTCTCTTCTCAGTTTAAAAATAGATACATTCCAATCAGTCGCAGGTTGTACGAATACATATAGGGAATTGTTGAATTTTCTGTCCAGTTAAGGTGTTTTTATCACAAAATTTGACAAATATTGGATCAACCAAACGTTCTTCGTTTTCAATTTATCGTATTAGTTTTATTTGTCTATGATGGCACAATAGTTATGGTTCCTAAAATTTCGTTTGTTATTATTTCAGCCTGAAGATGTCGCTTTGACTGAGACAATTCTTAGTAATTAGAAGCAACTGCCCTACATTAGTAATAAATTAAACTATCAACCCAGTCCTAACCATACTCTAAAGCGTATATGTTTAAACAAACAACCTCCCTCCATCTTCTGTAATAACCAACAGCTGGATCTGCTAAAAGTTATATTCGAGGAGTTATATACCACATTTAGAGAATCAAATCTTGTCTACATCTTGAACTGGCAAATCACATTTTGTACCGCATTTGATCCACACACGGCACAAGCAGTCGTCTCGAGTAATTCAATTTGGCAATCACACAAGCAAGAAACAGAATTTATTTATTTAGAGTTTCTTAAGACAATGAATAATAAAGTGGGTGTGTTTATTTTCATAAAATAGGATTTTTATAAAAAGGGAATATTGAATAATTAATTAGCATTAATTAACTATAGCATTGTAAAATTTTAAATATGGGTTCGTCGATATAATATTCAATTAATTATTTTTTTTATAATTCCCAAGATACTGTAATCTTCAGGCGGAGAAATCGGCAGGTATTGAAAATGTTCCTACTATTTCCAACCTAACTTATATTGTTCTCGTATCTCTCGTCTTGGAATGTGGGGAGGGGGTGGACTGAGAGCAGTATGTCAACAACTATAATCTTCAACATGCATTTACCATTGACAAAGGAACATTAATCGACTAGTAATGGTAGGTTGCCTCGAATGAACAGTGTTACATTCTGCCTAAACTGATGTTCCCTTTTTGCAGAAATTTAATATTTGTTTTTAATTTAATCTATGTAAATAGGTAAGAATAAAACAGGTATAAAACAGGTCAGTCCAAGGCAGTTTGCGGCCGTATTTAGCCAATTAATTTTCGAATATTGATTCCCAGGAGTTCAATTGTCTCTGACTTATCGACATAAACAAGTGACTTTACATAACCCCAAAAAAGATAATGGGGTTAAATCATACGATCTTGGTGGCCAATAATTTAGACCATTATCATGTCCCTATACTGCTCACCATTGACAGTAACATTGATGACAATGGACCAATGGCAACACCAGAACATAGAGAACACCGAACAGTAATTTTCTGTGGATGTAATGGTGTTTGACACAAGCTTGTGGATTATCCTCACTTCAAATTCGACAATTTGAAACTTTCAGCTGTTAACAGGGTTGCCCTTTACTTGGTATGCATATATAGGTTCGACATGACGTTTTTATATATAATATGTATAGAATACATAAGTTGAACACATCAAAAGAAATGATACTTGTAATTATAGTTTTGAATTATAGAGATATATTATACCATGACCTAATTCCTATGAAATAATTTTTATCAATGAATTCACATTCTTTAATTATAAGATGCTTTGATACACGATAATAAAATCTTATTTTAATTAAATTAATTATTTATCATTTGGATATGATACTCGTCTTAAGGATATGATACTCGTATAGTAAGTTAACCCAAACAAGTGTATTTTATATCCCGCCTGATAAAAATTGCAATTGAAATAAATAGAATTGCGATGTATCGTCTTTAGTCAGCGATGGCCAAATATTAAACCGTGAATCGTATGTAGCACGGGAATAAGTTTAGTGGGTGAGAAACTGATACCAGGTTCTGTGGCCTAATCCTTTAATATATTTCAAACTACACTAACACGTAACGGTTTAAAACGCTACCATTGGAAGCACCGCCAAAGACTACATTTAGTTAAATTTGAAATTTTTTCAAACTTTTCCAGGTGGTTAAAATCGGTTTAGAATTTTCGAAATTGAATTATGTACTGTTATATTTCTGTCAGGCGACAATTCGTTGTTATTTTTCTAATTTAACATATTATGGTGAAGTTACTGAAGCAATGTCTCAAGTGTAGTTATTGCAGTACATTCGGAATGTTTAGCCAGGGTTTTGGTATCATTCAACAAACGTGTTGAAGTCAACCATGACTACGTTGGTCGATAGTGTAGTTGATACCCAGTCGATACTGTAACAGCACTGCTAACTAACAAAACATATTATTTTAAAAACGAGTCCTGGCAAATTATTGGTCGTAAAAAGACCAATCACCTCTATGGAAGGAAGCACTATCTTTTTGTGAGGATCCAAATCTGTTTGTTTTGTAGTATTTAAACCTATGAATAAGTACTTAATCCTAGATCTTGAGTGGTTATTGTTTAACGAAATATGGTGCCATGATTGCATGCTTTATAATTGAGTTGCTAACAACCAAGAAATATAATTGTTCTACCAAAACAGCACGAGATGTAACATCGGTTATAACATAAATATAATTGAATTTTGGTAGAATAACGCGAAAATGGAATGAAGACTGTGGACCCTTACGATTCTCAAGGAAAGAAGCCAAACAGAGTGTAGAAGCGTGAAGATATATTGCTAATACCTTCACGCCACTACTCGGTACTCTCACCACTTATGTGCTCCCAGTGATATTAAACAGTGCCAATAGAAGATAGGAGTATATCCCAAAGGCATCCAGTGCGGATTAACGGAAAATCTGAATGATCTAGATTATGCAGATGACAGTAAGGAGCGAAGTCATCAGATTCAGTTGAAGAATTCAGCCTTGAAGTATCAATATAACTAAGACGATGAGCTATGTAAGTATAGTGTTATGGTTGTACACTAGTCAAAATAGTATAATAAATAACTTTTAAAGATACTGAGATGCTGTCAGCCTAACAAAATAATGAAGCTCCACAGGTAAAAGAACCGATTGCACATTGATCTAAAATCAAGAATGCGCAAATGGAGAACAAATACCAAGGAAAACACCTAATGGTATAACAAAAATACTATGGGAATAAAACCTAGTAAATATCTGGTTTTGAAACCATAATTATAAAACTATGGTTTGCTAAATGAAAATAAGTGACACACTACAGTTCTCATCCTATTTGACACTTTGACAGTTCATCATAATTTATTAAAATTCTAGTGGTTAAATTTCATTTATTTTATGTTAATTTGTTCATTTTAGTTTACTTTATTTTATTTATTGACAGTTTCAACTTTAATAAAAACAAACATGAAAAAACACAATATTCATAGTTTTCGAAATTTACTAATTACATAACTGCGGCACTGTCATCACTAAAATGCTATGGAATAAGAAACAATATCTCATTCCGAAACAATGTTTAAACCAAGTTACAAACCATGGTTAGCAGTGGCACATTACACCGAAATCATGGTTAACTCGAAACTGTAGTTACGGAATCAGATATGTGTCTATAGTAAAAGACAACCAGCTGTAATGTTCAGGAATGAGCGATTCTAGAACAAGCGAATTATGCAACATCAGTATTTGTATGGTAAAAATATCACTCTCATTCATGTATCCTATATCTTCAACCCAAATCCCTCCCCATAACCGCATACCATCTCATTCGATTTTCTAAGTAAATTTGGAAATCACAAAAAATCTGTTATTTTGTATTTCTGTTTACAACCTGATATGCTAATAAAATTTCACAAAACCGATGTTTTCTTCCCAATTAAATGATGTACAAAACATGTTTAGTGTTTTTCAACGATACAATTCAACACATTTGTTGTTGCAAATTGAAGATAATAATTCGATATTTCAATATCTAAGCCATGTTAGAGTTCGGTTGCGTTGTAATTTACACCAGTTCACACCCCAGCGATATTTATGTTTTCTCTCGTATATAGACTGTTCTTTAAGGCTTTAATATTTGAAGATAAAAAAACTTTAAAGTATCCAATTTTCATTTACCACATTCCATCGTAATAAAACATAAACGAAAGAACGGAGAATAATTAAACATTTCCCATTGCTATTCAGAAAGCTTAATTAATACGTCTTGGGTGTGAATGGTTTCAAACTACACCGAAATAGGAGATTTTTCCATTTTTCTCAATTTAATTCCTTTTGTTGTGCCATAACACCACCATAACACAACATGCCCGAATAATTATTATTGTTCATTATTCTTGTAAACGGTATACATAAACGCTATGTACATACATAATACCGAGTGCCAACAAAACGTTCGAACAAATGAATATAAATAGGAAAATTATACCATATTCAGTTTCGTACTCGTCTCGTAATAATTTCGAATAGCAAATGTCGTATTTGTTCTAAATATATGCCATTCAATCATCATATAGTGGCAGATAATTATATTTCCTTCGTCAGCTGGATAATGTGGAAAACAGTATATTCTGTGGTCTCATTTCGCAAATTGTATTTTCAAAGTGAATCTTGTAAACGATTTTAAAACCTACTTCTAATTGATCAAAGTGCATTCAGTGCCTTAATATATAATGTTACGATTTCTCCGAATATCAAATCAAATATTTATCGGTTCGATCACTATACATAGGTTGCCTTTTATATTTCGGGATTAGAGAACAAAAACAAATATTAACAGTCGAAAATCACTTTATTGTTTTTCAAAATATTCCCCATAAAAATCTATACACTTGTACATGCGTTGAAACCAATTGTCGAAGCACTTTTTCCATTCTGATTGAGGTATCTCCAAAACATGCATTCTGAATGCAGCAACCTCTCCTTCAGGTGTCGAAAAACGTTGACCTCTCAGTTTGTTTTTTCGTGCGGGAATAAAAGTAGACACTTGGTGAAAGGTCTATATGGCGGATGACTCATTAAATCGATGTTTTGGGTGCTCAGAAATGCAGTTGTTTGAGCCGATGTGTGAGAGCTCGCATTGTCGTGGTGTAGAGTGATCCGTCTTCGGCAGTTGGTTTTCCTGATTTCTTGGAGAACAACTGGCAAACAAATTGTTGTGTACCACTCAGAATAGACTGTTCTGCGTTGTTCTAGTGGTACGGTTGCGACATGTCCAGTTTTTCCGTAAAAACATGCCACCATTTGCTTGGAAGTACTTCGTACGCGAACAACTTTTGTTGGATTTGGCTCATCTTGAAACACTCATACAGTCGACTGCTGTTTACTTTCGGGCTCATACGCATAAATCCACGATTTATCACCTGTCACGATGTCATAGACGTGTTTTGAAGCACCGCGCTCGTATTTTTCGAGCATTTCTTTCGACTAATCGACACAAGCCTTTTTTGAGCGATTGACAAATTGTGTGGGATCCAACGCGAACAATTTTTTTGACAGTTTTTTTGATGTTCATCCAATATTGAGTGTATGCTGGTCCCACTAATGCCTAAGGTTGTCTCTATCTCACGATAGGTCACATGACGATCTTGCAATATCAGTTCGCGCACAGCATTAATGTTTTTCGGAACAACAACTGATTTTGGACCACCTACACGAAATTCGATAAACACTGGTCCTTGATGGAGCTTCATCGCCAAAAGTTGAATTAAGTTTATTCATGCACTGCTGCTGAGTTAATCCACGTCGAAAGTTGTAAAAAATAATCGCACGAAAATGTTCACGATTTAATTCCATTCTTGGGGGCAGATGAATCTTTTAGTTTACTGTAAACAACACAAATAGCGCTCGTATACCAAAACGTTCTGAGCACGTATAACCTCAAAAACTTCTAACGTTACGATAGAGCTGTCAGTTGACAGATTGCAACACCAGGGTTGCCAAATCCCGAAATATAAAAGGCAGCCCTCGTACTTCTAAAATGTCCATCAAGAAACTTTCCATTATTTTGTTTTGCTTCACTCATTGAGTTCTTTATTTATTTTTTTATTCATGTTTGGTTACAGGATACCACCACTTAAAACTTAAGCAATACCTTTGAACTCCGTCACTGTGTCACTGTGATTCGTTAGATTACCCTCAGCCTAATCATATTCGTATCGAACAGAATCTAAATCATTTTTTCGTATGATTTTTCTTACCCTGGCTCCACTTTTGACCACATCCCCTATTTCTACTTGCGGAATAAACTTGCCTTGTCGTCTATTCTCATGTGTTTGTTTATATGCACGAAGCTCATATCTGATGTCCTGCCTCCTACAGTTTTATCGTTAGCACTTTTTTATTATAATGCAGATCTTCACACTTCTTCCGTTTTGTAGCTAATTTCATTCTACATCCCAACCATGTAACTGCAGTAGCCACGATCTCCTCCATTCAATGATCGACGCCACTGGCTCTTATAGAACAATAGCCCAATATCCTCCGTGATGGTCGATGTTGTCTGTTCACCAAATCTAGATCTTCATCTTGTCGCTTCAAGAATTTCTTCTTCATCATTTTTGTTACGTGATCCTCCACATATGTCCCATGTTGTCTTGATCCATTTCATTCCCTACCGATACTTCTTCTCACAGGCCATATAAATTTCTTTGACTGTGACAACTTCAAACGATAATCCAATTTAACTCTACATACAATTGGCTTCTTCATTGGCTTTCCATTTTCTCGTTCAAAATTCAATACAAATGCGTTTCCCCATTTAGTCCGCAACTAGTACTTCATCCCAAAAATGGTTGTTTCAAATTCGTATGGCTACCTTCTTCTTACATTTAGTAGCAGCTTTCACGCATTTTGCCAATTGCAGTTTAAAATCTCCCATTGGCTGAATTTCGCTCCTTATTCTATCAGCTCACACAATCGTTTTCATGGTTTCCGAATCCAGTATTATGATCTACTAAGTAGACTGTGGATCCAGTATCATACTACTTCATGTTTAATCTTCAAGCTGTTTTCACCTCCATCGAGTTCATGTGGCATTGTTAACTTTCTCGGCCGCCCGTTTCTTCTCTTGTAGTGGGCTTCGGAACATATAGGCGATGGCGATCTGTTTACACCTGATACCTATTTCTGGTTCCAATTCCACACGACGTACCTTGACTGCTGGTTTAATGATGAGTTGTTTGCAGTCTCGTTTGTTAGTGTTCGCATGCGATGATTTCTGCAAAAAGATTTCGTTAATTTCGGGGACAACACTTCTGGACGTCTCGTGTTCAGGTCTTAATCCTCTCTGTATATTCACTCGCCATGTTAAAGTGAGCGAGGTGCACTAACTGTGTCGAAATCGGCTGTTAACTTCTGCAGCGTTTGTACTTTTCTCTGGCGTCGTTTCTTCAACTCCATACGATGCAATTCACGTCTGTGGTCATTTTCGTATTTGCGCTCCAATGCTAACATTATTTTCCCGTTGTCCTCTAGTTCTTACTCTGGCAGAGCTTGTTATAGTAACTCTGCAGCACGTTTATTTAATGCTTATTAATGCGACGACCCACAAACCGTTTCATTTAAAACCGAAGTTTAAAGATGTATAATGGTGTTATTCCGTCGAACGTTGGTAGGCGTGTACGAGCTACGGGTCTGATAAGAGCTCGAAATTAAACTTTGAAATTCTATAACGAATTCATATTGGCTTGTTCCATGGTTTACTTGTATGTAGAACGGTTGGAGCAACATCAGAAGATCCATGCCATTAAATATGAATGGCACGGCGAGTGGAATTGGAACCAGTAGGAAGTGACAAACTAGTAGTTAGTAGCACTAGACTATAGAAAACAGTCGGCAAGTAACAAGGTATCAGGATGATTTAAGAAAGAGGAGACGTTGACTTAATGTTAAAACTGGCTACGTTTTAACTGGCCGCTTGAGAGTGGGATTCAATAAATGTAATTTTTTATTTCTTAATTCACCGACCGAATAGCGCGTTCTATAGGCTGAAATGAAGCTATACAATGTGTAGATGGTTCTACGGCAACTGGGCCTATAACCGACAAAGAACGATAAACATGGGATATTCGTACGCATTGCTGGAGTATTCTAAAAAAAATTAAATGACAGCATTGATTCCGATAAACTATTCATTCCAGGTGGCGTCTGGGAAAACTAGTCAAGAACCAAAACGACCGATGATATAGAAAACAGGTCGTAAACATAACACCACTAACTGGAGTTGTAAAATTACTTTAATTAAGTGAACAAACCACACTGAAATTCTAATTTAGAAGGATGGAAAACGAGATCCTTATAAGATGCTCGTTTTGCAGAGTTGTATAGATAAATTAGTGAGAGAAGTTTAGAACTTTAAAAAGCTGAGAATGCCAAAATTCTCAAAGTCAAGACTGAATGTACACTTGTAGATGCGATAAAAAATATACTCATACTGTTGGGCCTCCACTGTATACACAAGATTCGTTGCGGTGATTAATCTACCATCACAACACGCCGGCACGCGTGCCATGCGACATAAATTATATATAATGCTACCAAAAGATTATTCTGCTCGTAGTGCTGTACCAAACAATAAAAACAAATTTAATTGTGTTTACAAAATTTATGAGTCCATCTTTATTTACTACTTACATAATATATACTCGTATATAAGGTTGCATGTTAAGATAAAAATCATAAACATCCTTCGCAAGACGATTTCTATGAAACGATGCCAAAAACTAATCATTTCTTATGTTAATCAGAAATGAAAATTTTTCAAACATGTGTGCTCCTCTTGTTATATATGATTCCCTCGAGACATACTAAAGAATACCTTCCAATTTGAGTAAACAAATACACGTTTATACATCTTTAGAAAATTCAATCCTCCACCCAACTTTAAACCATATTCAACGAAATTGTTTTTTCCGGTTTCTACTACTCAAACCACTCAACGAAAAACACTTGTTTTACCCAATTGCACGACAAAGAAAAATTCTCTCAATTTTCGGTTTATACATGTACATACATACATATGTACATGGGTTATATACACTTGCCGAAGCTAGTGAGTTTTCTTATGTGACGTTAACGTCTTTTTGAGTGGAACGAATGGGGTGACTTGTACCTAAATGAGTATGTATCGATACATCTATGTATATGCCCCCTTGTCAATTCAATTATTAATGTGTGTGGGTGTATGTGTGTGTGTGTATAAACCATCAAAACTGATTTCAACACCTTTGTTTATAACATGCTATGGCCTAACGAATAAAACAGTCGTTCGAAAATTCCCAGCTTAATGGTCGATAAATATTCCATCGATTTCCATTCGATTTGAGTTTGGGACAAACCGAATGTATAAAAAATTTATTTCATTTAAATTTAAAATCGTACAGATTGTGTTGGAAAGAGCTTATCAGGTTTACCTAAAGGTATAGGGAGAAAAATTTTATAAATTTTTGATGACATGTTTAAGTATTTAGAACTGACTATATATATGGCTTTTATTATCATGCGACAACAATGAAGCAATTGCCAACTCTTAAATAATCGCGAGTTTTACAGGTTACTGTAAGCCAGTATCAGATCTTGAACAATTTCGATCACATCATAATATTGAGAACAATTATCAGAATTTGAAAGTAGTTTGCGGATGTGAAAAATTAAACACTCTGCGTGATTCAAGAACAACTGATAATAGTGTTGAAAAAACGCAGTTTGTCGATTCCTCGTCACACAAAGAATTCCACAAAGAACATTACACCGTATTTTGCATAAAGACTTAGGTCTTAAGACTTTTAAAATTCAGTTAACTCAAGAACTCAAGCCAGTCGATCACCATAAACGTCGTATCTTTGCTGATTGGGTCCTTCAAATGCATCAAAGTGAACCAGATTTTCATCGAAAAATAATCTTCTGTGATTAGGCCCTTTTTCACCTCGGAGGCTACGTTAATTAGCAGAATTGTCGCATTTGGGGCTCATAAAATCCAAGAATGACTGTTGAAAATCCTTTTCATTCTCAACGTGTCACTGTTTGAATGGTTTTTGGGCTGGTGGTGTGTACCTAACTTTTCCAAAATGAGGCTGGTGCAACTGTTACGGTGAATGGATTACGCTACCGAGCTATGATTAATGATTTTTTATGACCGAAATTGTAAGATATTGATGTGGACGACACTTATTTTCAGAAAGACGGCGCTACGCACCACACAAGGAACACAACAATTGCAATTTTTAAGAAAAGTTTTCTGACCAAATCATTTCTCAAAGAGGTGATCACAATTGACCACCGAGATTTTGTGATTTAACACCTTTAAACTTTTTTTTTTTTAGCCCCGTTTTTCTTTGTTCCAAAGATCCACAATCGATTCAAGACCTTAAAGATGAAATTCGTGAAGTAAGTACATACAGCCGCAAATGTATGAATGGGTCATTGAAAATTTCATGAAAAGGATAAGGTGCTGTCAGTGTAGCCGTGACGACCAGTTAATTGATATCGTTTTTAAATGTGAATCGTTTACAAATATGAATGTCAACCTTTCTCTTTCTGGATATATTACATGAGGTTACGAATATTAAAGCTAAGGAACTACCCAAATTGTACTTCCTTCAACATTTATTAACTTCAATTTGAAATGGCACCGATGAAAAATAATTGGTGTATAGAAGACTAAGTATAGCAACTCTAATAATGGTGTTCAAACGCGGTGCTGTAGATATTCTACAAATTATACCATAATACGAACGAGAATTTGGTCACAGACTAACTGGAGGTTTCATATTGCAAATAAATTCAAACAGAAACTGTGATAAGCATAGTAATTGACTTTTGCTAGCGGGCATTGTCTTGATGGATTGATGTAGGTCGAGAAACAGTAAGTTATAGTATGATTAGTTCTGGCTTCCATTGCAATTGAAAAACGAAACACAAATAGTCAGGTAAGTTATATTGCATCATCGAACAAAGCTTCCACCACACTTAGAAAAAGTAGTTTGGGTTAAATTGGATGTAGGTGAACACCAATTGGATCAACACTATGGATTATGAGTCAGTAGAGAAGAACAGCAATGGAAATTTCTGCAATAACCTACGATCAAGCGAATTGGTCATAAATATGTAAGCAAAACGGATAATCGAACAGTTTGAATTTCCTCCACGATTAGTTAAAACCAGGAAAAGAAGTGATCTAGTATCGTGAAAACACAAATAGTAGTGACCAAGTGTGTTAATGATTCACTATTCTACAGATTTATTGTGGGAAAAATAAAGTTTGTTGTAAGAAATTAGTAACAGCCGTTTTGTTCATAACCCAATGATATGGTTCATTGATTTTATTGCCTATGGCATTTATTCTAGAATCTTTCTTACATAGGGAACTGACAAGATGTAATCAAATCTTAAAAACTAATATAAATTGATTTAATAAAACTTAAACTATTGTTATGAACCCGGGGGGCGACATCTCTGATTCAATCGAATAACTAAATGTTTGCAACTGAAAAGCCGCATGAATCGCAGTATACAGGCGAAATAATTAACAAACGGAAACTTCTACTATGACCTAGAAGCAGGCCAATTGAGTATAAATACGCGAATAGAAAGCGTAGAGTTTCAGTTTATATTAGAACGAAAAATGAAAAATGTCTAACAAAATGGAAAATTAAGCTCAACTGTCTATCAGAGCTTAATTTTCCATTTTGTTAGACATTTTTCGATTTTGTCTAAATGACAATGCAGCATGTACTGACTTTGTGGATTATATATTCCACCAACAATCTTCGATTGGCAAATAATTTTACAGAAACTTTGTACTTTTGTACTTTAGCTATTATTTTATAAAGAGGTCGTTTATGCCATACTTTATGGCTAGCTTGGGCTATATCTAGAATTGCTGAGGAGCAAGACTTTGCTTGTTCAAGGGAATTCCTGATTTCAGATACGACTCTGTGAACTTGTTTCACGGTTTGGTGTTCTTCACTAAATCCAAAATAATGGAATAAATATGTTCTCCTCCTTCAGAATTGGCTTAAGTTTTTGCAAAAAAATTGTGTGAGTTGGTATAGGTAATATTCTGATGGGCGATATGAGTTATATGAGTTAACTTTTCTAGATTTCTGGGTGATGACCTTTCTTCTTTATAGCGTTGAAAATATAATTAAATTACTTAATACATTGTTTGATTGACATTGAGAAACTTGTACTCAAATTGGCTTGCTTTCATACGACTCTACAAAAATCATTATAACTTCTTGCCTTAAAAATTACTCGTTAGTTTTAAACACTCTGCTTAGGTGTTTAGCAAATATATTTGCTTTCTCTACATCGCACCCTGCCATGCTTTCGCCAGAGAGCTGAATTGGAGGAAATGAGAATATTGGTCGTTCAGCTTACGTGTGGCTTTTCGTAATAGGAAATTCGTTGCTTCAGTAGCTGTGAGTCCATTGAGGTAATGTTGAAGACCTTAGTTTCGTTCGTTTAGTAAAGTGGTTCTCAAGGTATTGATTTAGCTTGATTTAAAAGTAGGTGACTTGTGGAATTCTTATTGCCTGCGTAATATTCGTTTCGTTGTTAAGAGCTGTTGAATATCCGGCGAAAGTTTGTGTTTCTTAAAATTAGCAGAGTTAATTGGTGTAGCAGCTTGTTGTAAAATACTAGTTAGTTGTAAAAAGGAATATTTAACGAACACTTTCAGGTTATTGTAGACAGGTTATGTGTAAGGCCCAATTAGTATGTTGATTCGTCAGATATCTAGATGGCGCTAGTTTAAGAACTTTTGTGTTAAGCGTTATTAGTACCGGATCAAAAGACAAATCGTAGCACGTTTCTAGGTATGCTTTTTAATACTCAAAAGTCTATAAAATGGGAATTTTTCGACTGTCAATTGGCCAGGAAGTTGGGTGGCCAGTAGATATGTGGTCCAGCTTTTCATGTTGTATACATTCCTATAGTTGTTTCAAAGAACCATTGAATTGCATTGTAGTCACCTCCTGCTATGAACTTCGCAAATAAGCCACCTAATTCGCAAATAAGCTACTCCTCTAGATAGATGCTAGTTGCATGGATATGTTCTTTTATGTATTTTTGGAGATCATAATGGCTTATTCTGTTTTTGATAATGATAGCAGTTCCACCACGTCATTTTCCGCTAGGATGCTTAGTATCGTTATTGATGTATCCTGAGATCTTGACGAAACTCATATTTGTGAACTGAGCTTCGGAAATCAGCAGAATATCGCAACTGATCAGAATGAGATAAAATAAATAATCGATCTGTGAAACATAAATCGGCGTACTGTGATTCAAACGAGGCCCTAATTTTTCTTTTAAATTTGTTGTTCTTAGCGACGAGGACAGAGATATTCTATTTATTTTGTTTTGGTTCAATTATTGTTACTTTACATCGTTCTTCTGTAGAAACCAAACAAATATATGTATAAATATTTACAATTATGCTCATTGTCAGTTCTACAGTACACAATCGCCTGAAGCGTTCGAAACGGAATAAAGCTTTCATAAACATCAGTATTTACTGATGTCAAGTTTATTATGTTTCCTCATGGTCCCAAGAAAATATTAAATATGACAATCTCGTTGAATAGACACAATCCATCCATCCCGATTCATTATATTTACAATTCACAAAATAAATAAAGGAAACCACAACCTTTGTATATTTGACTATGCAATGGGGCGAGCATTGTTAACAAACATCGACGTTTAAATTCACTTTGCTTTATTTGACAAAAATTTGACATTGACATTTATGCAAATTAATTACAAAACACTTAGTTATTCACAGAATTAGAGGTGTTTTGGTTAATTAATTCGTTTCCGTTCGAAATCGAAATGGAATTATTTTCGCGGTTCAAAAACAAAATAAAAAAAGTTATTGAAGATATAACCACGACCCCAAAAAATTAACAAGTTTGAGGTTATAATTATAGATTTAAATGTTAAAGAAGTTTTAATATGCGAAACTTTTCGATTACACAACAAAAAAAGTTTTAATTAAATTAAATGACGAACACAACAATAAAAGTTTAAGAGACACGAAGATTGTTTTATATTTGTTAAAAGTTAAGGAAAGGAAAGTGGGAAAAATGTCCACTACAAAGATAACCATAACTTGATTAGGATAAGGTTAAGTAATTTTGGAATACAAAAGCAGTTCATATACACCACTTTCTTGTATTATTGTAAATTACTAGAATGAAAGCATTGGTTGAATAAACAGCCATCATTCGATACAGAAAGAGGTGGCTGTTTGAGATAAAGATCACTAAGATAAAAGTGATATGGTATCTCCGGTTGTTTGTTTCGACTCAACATGGATATATGATTACAAGAAGAATATTGAACTGATCGCATATCCTGTTCATTAACAGAAAAATCTAGCCTGCTGTAATGCCGGATGTGATATTTCTGTTCATTAACAGAAACATCTAACCTGCTATAATGCCGGATGTGATATTTTGCAGGTTATACTCTCAACAAAAATTACATGGTACCTTATCTTGGTTATACCATCCTTTTCACTGGAAGATATGCTATCGAGATGCGGTGTGTAATCAATATAGTCTATATTGTAACAACTATTTTACCGCAGTCAACGTCATGGTAAATATTTTACGTAACAATATTTTACGGCTGACAAGATGTAGCAAAACACGAAGAAAGGGTTTCCTTAATAACCGGCAAACTGCAACTTTAGTGCAAAGAAACTGGGTTCCCGTTTGTACCAATTTAAGCAAAGCTAATGCACTTCTGCAAGAACCCCACCCACTAATCACCCTCAATGGAACCTCACTCGTGAAGGTCGAAATACATCAGTTCATGAAAATGACCCTAGATACCAGGATGAGTTGGAAGGCTCATATAGAAAACACCAAGCAAGAATGTCATATAACACTCAATGCACTGAAACACTCCACAGTAGCATAATATCTAAAATAGACTACGGCAGCAAATTTTACCAAATTGCGGACAAATCGACATTTGTGATCCTCAGCCCTATATTATTCACGAAGGCGCATAAGGATAGTTACCAGAGCTTTTAGAACCTATCCCACCGCTTTATTAATTTTAAAGATTTAAGAGAGATTTTAAATGTATCCGAAAGAGAGCTAGCACTCCTCAAACTTTTTATCAAGCAAAAAGTGTGAGGAATAAGGGATTAGAACTGTGTGGTTGGTACAATATATAAATATTAAGCACACAAGCAACACCCCTGAGTTCCTAGAAGTTAATACCCCAACTACAGAATTTAAAATTGAATTTAACACATATTCAGTACATCGACGGTTCCAAAACACAGAATACAGCTGGAATCGCAGTTACTAACACAGCAACATCTCCACTAAAAAAAATGAACGTCAAACGACCTGAGCTCAATAAGTTTGGAAGCAGCCGTGCTACGCGAAGCGGTGAGAATCACCGTTCATCATTTCCTCGAAACCCAATCAATATGCACAGACTCCTTGGCTATACTCGAGGGTCTGACATCCAAAAGAAACTAAAATCCGCTACTCCGCAAAACAGGAGACATGATTTTCAACTCCTATAAAATGATCGTTTTGAACTGGATCTCTACGTGAAAATATCCAAAGTAAACGAAATCGAAAAAGGATAGACAACTAGGGAAGGCTAAATAAAAAAATGTCAATAGCCATTCGGCAAGCCAAAGCTATAGTCACTGACTATGCAACCACAAAACCTTCTAGCCGCAATTAAGGATCGGCCAGTCGCATAGAAATCTTCGGACCTAGAGTCTAGAGGACAGACCAACATTACTCACATCCACCATACCCTTAAAACGGAGGTACACAGATATAATCTATGCAACGCCCTTCTAACAGCCAGATATTTCCTAATCGATTGTCCACACTTGGACAACCAAAGGGAAAAACATAGAATTCCCAACTTGATTAAACTGGCACTAGCGAACAGCAAAGACACAATAATCAGAGTAATAAAATACCTGAGGGAGATAAAGATATACGAGAGAATTTAGCATAACAAAGTCCACCATATAGTCGAAACCCTCAAAGAAAATCTCTTCATAAAAAGTTAATTTACCCAACAAACACAAATCAAAAAGGCGAAAATGGCTTAGTGGTCGATCGCTTATTATCGAGTGGACTATAACCACGCAGTATATACTTAGTCGCCGGTTGTGGCTTAATGGTTAAGAAAGTTTCTCATCACGCTCCGATCTCGAGTTCGATTCGTCATTGGCCAAAAATTAACATGCATCGGATGTAATAAAAAGCGATTATGTGTTCGTTGGGCTAACCGCCTACAATGTGCACCAATCGTTAAAACTGGTTCGTAGGGTCTCAGTGGAGCGTGAGAAGCTGGTGCTCACCCAACCGACGATAATGCAATATTTTTATGTTTATTTCGGAGAGCGAGAGATTTTATTTTTCCAACTTCTCAAGTGATTGTAATTGAAGTTTTAAAAAGTGATAATTAGATACGGGAAGAGATAATACTATGCGAATCAAAATCAGGAGAATACTGCAAACGAATAAATGGAAGATCGAGAATCCCACTGATTTGTATATATAAGCAGAGCTAATTCACTGTATCGAACAGGTTTAATTTTAACCAGTGAAGTATTAAAGTATTTAAGAAGTACAGTGAAGACCAGTGTCATAGCTTCCAGCAGTGGCAAGCGGCTAATATTTCACAATTTTGTTTGTTAAATAAAGACAGTGATAAGTTCGACTAAAGTCTGCGGTCGTTTTAATTTTGATACTCGTCGGAAGTATACATATATGTATATAACGTAATATTTATATCGGATACGAACCTTAAAAGTCGTAACAATAAAATGAAATTCCTTATTGCATTAATCCGAATTTCATTATTGCTTATAATGTTTTTGTGTCCCCGAATATAACAGAACAGGCACAAAAAAAGTGGGTTTGAGCATCAGACCAAAATCTATCCTGTAAAATATAATTTTGCCTCGTGGCATGCATAAGCAAAAAAGGGTCTTTTTTGCAGTTAACATAAATATTTACACTCGTCTATTCCATCGAAGCACAACATACGGTTTTGTCGAGATGGAAAATAACAACTGGAAACCCCAACTAATGAGAACTAATTTTTTATGAATGTGATGGCAATTAGTGCAAACGACATAATTAAATTTATAATTATCGACATTTTTCCTCCCACTGCAGAATATCTCATGGTGACAACAAACTGCTTACTTGTAAATATATCGATACTTGTGCAAATGGCAACAATAATATCTTGATTATATACAAATGCTGGTAGCAATTATACAGTCGATCCGATTTCCAAGAAAATGTTTTAATCGAATTTTTCATCTCATGATTCATAAATAAGTTTGGTCTCATTTTTATCGTAAATATCGGATTTCGTCAAATCATAATTTATTTGGATATGTACTCACCTCTCGTACTTCCTCATGCCTCAGTGGAAAACCAATCACATAGGGTAAAAAACATAAAATATCGTAGTGGCACGTCTTATCTGCGGATTGATGAAAATATATATTTATTAAGTATATAGCCACCTATAGTGTATGCAGGTATCATTATTTTACCTTGTGCCGGCTTCCAACTGATATCCATATTCAAAATCATCGAACTGTATTTATTAAGTTCGTATCGCTCCACCACTATGTCATTGATCACGGCCGGTGTATAATTTTGCTTTAGCGTCGAATACACATGCGATTCATTGGCATAGGCGTATTCATAGTTCGATGTGGCCACGCTGACGGTGATTTTGTATTTTCTATTCGGCAATAAATTCTCGATTTGACTTATTGATGAATTGGCCTGTAACGAAATAATTAAATTAATTGATTAAATATATAATAACTGTTAGGGGTGTTGTCATCGTAATTGGTCGCATAATGATACCGATTGATGGAGTAGTTAATTACTTTGAAATTTATCATATTTAATCGCCAATTAATGTCATAAACTTGAGGGATTGTTTCGATTGGAAAGCAACGTTGATTGGGGTATAGTGTAGTGCAGCAGTAATACATGTTCGAAGGGAGAGTATGCAAAAAGGATTTCGTATACGGATTTGTTTAGTTTATCTCAGAACAAGAAGGTTTTCCAATAAGGCTATAAGCGCATCTAGGAGATTGATGGTGATACAGGGCTTAGCAAAATACAACCACTAAACAATCAGGGTTCAACGGGTATTCTTAATGGAGCGCCACTGGCACCCGGAAAATCTCTATAGGGATACTTCTTGAGACCCACTCTTCACTCTCATCTAGACAACATTATGAAGTGAATTATGATCATTTTCGAAAATATATATAGGTGTGCCTGATTATTCACATATTCTTGGAACGGCCCTATTTTTCCAACTTTCCAGCAGCAATGAATGAAGTGAAGATTTTATCATTTATATAAAAGAAGACTTTTGAAGACGATGAATAAGGCATTGAATCTACATATTAAAAGTGAGAACCTCCTCAGGAAACCATTTTATAAAAACCAGTTCGTCTATTAAGCTGGTAAATCTACCTTAACGGTTTTTATCATTCTTGTTTCTAGGATTGACAAATTAATCGCTGAAAAAATAGAGCAATTGCTCTCCGTACTTTTATTTATGAAGACAGAGCTATTGATTACACTCCCTATGACGTAAATTATAAAGAATATTTCTTGGCGGTTTTTACAGGCCATTGTTGGCCCTTACTGTGTCAACAATCTGACTCCATCGGTTTCGATCACGAGCCAGATCTTAATATTGTTGGAAGCAACTATAAGATGGCAGAGTGCTCTCCACGCCGTGGAACCATCGTCGCCGACCTCTTTGCCAATCGAAAGGCGGCTCCCCCTTCAAAGATCGCTGTATTATTCGTTAGGATCAGCACGCAGCATGTGCCCAAGCCAACGTACTCGCTTACTTTTATTTCATGCACGATATCAGGAATTCAAATAAATTTCTGATCTCGTGATTGAAACGAACTCGGTATGTGCCATCAACATCGCGTTTTGGGTCATATGTCGCACACATGATTCTTCACTCAAATGTTAAAAGCCATCTTTCATACCCATCCGTCAAGGTTCAACTATCACCTTCATACATCACAAGGGGTCGGATCAACACTCTGATTAACACTCTGTACAGTTTCAGATAATCCGCATTTTCAAGATATTTTGATATCAGAAGTGGCCGTAGAGGATATAAAGCCCGATTGCCAACAGTAAATCGAACCTTAATATGCTCCCCCACACTATTATCGTGAGTAATGAGAGATCCAAGATACTTAAATCTCATTACTCCTTCAAAAGTGTGGTTACCAACACTGAAATTGATTCAAACGGAAACTGAAAACTGTTCCAGTGGATCAAGTGTCTCTTTCACCCTGTTGTCATTTAATCCAATCACGCAGACATCATCTGCATATGCAAACAGTTTATTGTCTAGAGGTGTTTCACTTCTACGAAGAATGTATTCCAACACGAGATTACAAAGTAGCACACCTCTTTGTCGAACACCAGAAGTAATGGCAAAAATTCTCGATTGCATGTTCTCACCTTTGACACAACATTGTGGCTGCGTTGCTGTCATTTTACACAGGCGCATACCATATAGTCTCTCTCGGTTGATCGTGTCATATGCTTGATTGAAATCTAGAAATACCTCGTGTACATCGCGAGATATTACGCAAAAAACTTGATCAGTGACTGATAGATTTAGATGGAATCTTCCTTGGTAGTCATCGATATTTTTCTCCGCAAGAGGAGTAATTCTTCCCAAGATAATGCATGGCAATAACATGTATGCTGTGCCAAGGAGAGCTATCAATTCCGAATATCAAGCGCTCGAATTATTGCAATCAACTACTGTTGGACGATTTTCGTTTAATCTCTGCATGGCAATGGTGAATTCCCCATATGGTGGATCCTCAATAATCATCTATGTGGTCTGTATTTGATGGTATTCAAATACAGCATTTGATACATTAGGAACATTTATTAAGGCAGCAAAATGTTAACGCCATATATTTCTATCTTGGTCCCGAATGGCAGTTGACCGAGATCTTAAGGTATGGTGCAATTCGGTGATTCCTTTAAAGAAATCACGCAAATTGCTGAATTGTTGTACTCTTAAGACCACCATTTGCGCTTCTTGCAAGGACTGATTTATTTCTTCTTGTAATTGTAAACCGAATCTGCGCTTCATTGTGGGCTATATTTTGTTGCTCAATAGCAAGACGACACTCCTCATCAAACCAATTATTTTCGACAACCGAGGTTTTCAATTTTATCCAGGCAATGTTCACTTCTTCAGCTTGGTAATTAGATCGCAAAATGCTATTGCTGACAAGATCTTGATATTTTCTTGCTTTTCTTCGGCAATCAGACCTCCACAGGAGAATTGCGTTGTATATTCTCCTGTTCTCTCTATTTAGCTTTGCAGTGACCAGATAATGGTTAATGCCTACGAATTTTGTTGACGACCGATAAGATCTCACGTTTTGGACAACCCGAGCCCGCTCTTTGGAAATCAACACCTGAACAAATTGGCTTCGGGATGTTTTACGTGGATGGTTTCATGTATCCAAATGGATGTTTTTATGAGAAAAAAATGTACTTGCCACTTGAAGATCATAGGCGATCGCAGAGTACATCATTCTTTTCATATTTTTGGCAGAGTTCCGTGTCAGGAGTTCGGACCAATATTATTACATAAGCTGGTCTGATTTTTGCCAGCTCTAACATTAAAGTCACTAATCTAAGATCGTATTCATGTATAGAGCCCATCAGATTATCCAAATTATTGTAAAATCTGTCTTTATCTAGTAGTTGCTTACATCAGTGCGCCATGTACACAGACGATTGACAGGCCCAATCTCCACTGTGTAGCAACATATAGCCTTGGGACACATGGTCGTCACTTTTAGGCTATCGAGTTTCTTGGAGCGCTACGAGTTCCAGCCGATACTCTTTCATACATGTGATAACGCGCCAGATTTTCGATATGACTGCACGTTCCACGTGCCGATCCTTAACCTCGTTTCCGGGTACTTAAGCAAAATTAGGGGGTTCATTATTGTTTTGGCGGTATCTGATTTTTTTTTGTTTGTTGACATTTTGAACTTTCGTTGGTTTTTACGGATCCGGGTGGTCAGCCCAGTGATCCAACCAGATTAAGTCTTCTTCTACAACAAGCTCTTGATACTGTGGTGGTATTCTATGGGTCTTATGGTCCGTTCGAAATATTTACAAAACATCATTAACAGCCCCAATATAGATTGGGCGGCTAGTTTACAAGGGAACAGAACATAAAAGATCTTATTGGTCATGCAGCTCTGCGGCTCAACACCCATCCGTGTCTGTTCATATAATGGTAATAACAAACAAAAATCTGTCTTCATTGCCAAATATATTGATTTTTAAATTTCGTCTCGACTCATACCAAAAAACTAGTCGAAGCTGAAACAACAACCAAAATAACTTTTCCCGATATTAATTTCGGAACAAATCTTGTATAAATTTAATTTCTAATATTGTATATTTCAGCAGACAAACAAAACAGAATAAATTGTAAACAAACCAATTTTCCAGAAATTATACGAATGTAATTAGACAAAATTCAGAATAATTTGATCTGCTTGTGCAAATATTTTATTCACCACAAAATGATGGCGACTATTCAATGTCAGATGCGTCATCTCACCTGATGAGATAAGTATGCTTAGTTTGGCCCTTTTGCAAAAACGAACCAGCCCCTGGTGTCTGGTTTTTGAACAAGCATTCGAAGGTCCCGCTTTAGAGCTCTTAAAGAGCTATTAAGATTCAGCTACCAGGACCATATCTCGACAGTTTTATTGTTGGCACTAATGTTCAAATTACCTATATAATTACACTGCTCAAGCAACGCTTAGCCAGCTCAATTACCATCCATGTCTCATTGTAGCATAATTAACGAGATTGGTTATATAAATAGTCGACTCACCTATTTTGCAACAGCGAGGAGCTTGAAATTCATAATCCCATATGGTATTTTTTCATCCCAAATAATGCTGCTGCAATTGAAATTGTCTGCTTGATTCAAAAGCCTAATTTTGATATCCGTCTTCAATTGAGTACAGCTGATGTTCTCCGTTTTTTACCATTGTTCCTCACTTTGATTTGGGCTTCGATCAAAATTTTTTCCTGTCAATCTGAATATTTTACCCTACAAACAAGTCATTTCTGTAATTTAACAAAGAATTGACAGTCTCGTATTTGATACTGAGCCACAGCAATGGTTTGAGTTAAGAAAAAGTGCAAGATACTAAATTAACAGTCTGACACAACTACTTAGCAACAGAAACTATATACATATATGAGAATTTATATTGACGCCCAAAGTGGGGTTTCAATGCAAAACCAATTACTTTTCTAACGTTTAAATATGCTGATAGCCTGATCAATAATGTATAAAGTGCTTACCAAATATATTGTCTTCTCATCCATCGGATCGTCACTAACTTGCACCTTAATCAAATAAATATATACGGGTTGCTCCTCATTTGCATACACCTCGTTCATAATTTTACCTTCATTTTCGTTGTCGTAGTATCCCAACGAACTCGACCTTTTAAACCGTTTTCTATGCTTCTCGATCTCATTGTCAATTGTCGACGAATCATTTAGGCCATCCACTTGTGCCCGATTCTCCATTAGATTTTCGATTTTAATCACCAATGTCGTGTCGTCACGGCAAATAAGGTGAAAATATAAATTCGAGTTTGTTATATTTTTAAGCTTTTGAGTGAATATTTTCTCGCTACATGTTCGGTGGCACATTTCGAATTCCTGGAAATAGAAAGCAAAATAATTAAATTAATAAAACGTCCCTTATATATAGAGGCATTGTATAAAATCAATCGGAATAGCAGACTAATGAACTAAACAGGAAATATACGGGCATATATAAGACACAAAGACCTTTTTTCGAGGATACACCCGAAGTTTAATAATCAATTTTCTAGTTTATATTGACAACAACAATAACGAACGGAAGGTATCCCCAATAAACTCACTATGGTTTTCAATTGATTAGTCATAAATTTTAACCCTTGTTACGGTGAAACGCTCACATACTTATATACAAGGCGGGAAAATTGTTTCATACATTTTGATCTCCAATTATGGAGAAATCAAATGTTCTTAGTACCTTCGAAATAATGTTATTATTTTTGTGTTTCTTTTTTCAACTACTACTAAACTATAATGATGCAGATGAAAAATGAAAGTTCAGTGGAAAACAGGAAAAGTTGATTTGAAATTGATTTTCAAAATAATATTTTATGCTGTGTATATAGAAAACACGCAATTTATGGGTATTAACCGTCGAGATCAAATATCAGCACACAGCCGAATCGCACAATTAAGACCTGAGGTGGGGATTTCATTCTTTGTAAATATCTCGCTCGAAACATGATACCAATATAGAATTCCACCGCAGTAACCAGACCCGTAACAATTTCACGCCTTTATTACATTTTTTTAAGTGTATTGGCTGTAAAACTCGATGGCTTTAAAGTAGAGAAGCTTGAGTCTACATTATAGATTGCTACACAATGCCAATAACCTTGGTAATCTTACAGTTAAATTTCATTCGGAAGCAAGTAAAAATACTGGTATACGATTATTAGTTGAATGTATACATAATCCATCGTATTCCCAGCACGAAACTTCAATCAAAAATGGATGAACTTTTCGATCGTTTATTCGCAATTTTATCGATTCTGAAATCAAAATACCTAAAAGTTGCGGAAGGCAAATAATCTCTTAAAGAATAGCCATCTTGAAGAGTTTCCGGCAGAAGAAGAGGATATTATTTGCGATAAAGGTAACTCGTGAACCGAGCCATATCCTAACCTAACAGAACTAAACAGTTAACTGGCGCTTCCGATACACGTGAAGGTTACTTAGAGCAGTTCCAATCGGTTCTGTAGCAAATTAGGGAATAGTCCATACTGTAAACTGTTACTATCCTCAATCGAATAATTTTAGTCACCGCCATGTCTGAGGGAATGCGAGTGTCGTTTTATCGTACGTGTGACTGTCTACAGTGATAAATCTCGGTTTCTCGTTTTATTTTAACTTGATTTAATGGTAGATGATTTGTTTAGTTTCCATTGCCATAACATATTGGTTAGGTGTGTAGCTCACTACTCTTGTTGTAGTTTATAATATCGTATTATATTTTTGATACCAATATAATTTTCCGCTACGATGATGCCAATTTTGGTTCCCTACAATTAACTTTTTTGCCTGTTAGGACCAAATCATCGCTGCATTTTCTAACCTCTGGGTGTTTTATCTACTTCGAAATTAAGATGGTGTCATGCAGACGAACACAGTTTAAAACCAAAACGTTGGTTATTACAGTAATTTCATGCATGTCATATTCTTACATCTTTTTCAAGTGTATCCTAAGATTTTACTAATTCTGCTACCTCGTCAACTTTAAATACTTGCTATTTACAATGTTAGTAAAACTTTCTACGTTTAAACACTACGTTGATTTTTTTGGGATCTACGTTGGACTTTTATTACAATCGTAATTATATTTGAACTCTTTAATTGGCATATCTAGAAGAAATGTATCCCCTTTACTCCTTATATTGCGACGCTTAATTTGTACAATGAAAAAGTCTCCATTAGTTTATACCTTACGAGGGCTGCCAATTCATGAGGACCGGATTGGTTTTTAACTTTTCAGCTTTGCCTTTGAAATAGTTTTAAAGATCCACTCGCCTTTTAAATTGTAAATTGGGCTAAGCGGACCCATATATTATCAGTATTCCAGTATTCGGCATTAAGGTGATAGTACTGAAAGACGCTTGACTATACCGACTGTTGTAAGAATAATGACTGTTGTTATGTCAAAGACATCTGATAATCATTTTACAGTTTATGTTCTATAGTCTTTGTGAATAATAGAGAGTACATTCGTAGAAATACTAATCTTGAATGACTTATTTGTTCGAATATTTTCTTTTTTTTTAAATAATATTTTTTAGATTCGTACTTTTTCAATTTCTAATCTATTCTTCAAAGATCCTTTGTATTTAATTCATAGACTTGTTTACTTATTTTAGTTCAATAAAATTCCAAGGATCAAAGGACGGTTATTGAAATATTTATTTTCACCTGGATATATTAAATTTTTCAATATTTAGCAAAAGCTCATTACAGTTCTCTATACTAAAGAGGATGGATGGTAAATCAGGAATGCAGGCAAATATAACCCTAACACTATCTTTAACTATGGACGAACACACACTATTTGTCTATGCAATGGCATGATTTGATTATCATCCAAAACTTAGTAAACGTTTCTGAAACTACTGTCCAACAATGTATAGGTTAACGGTGTGGTGTGGTACATAACTTATCCTTATGTAAAGAGATTTTAAAATAAGGTTCAGATAAGTTACGATATCTTAAACAATTGAGTACATAACAAGACTGTTGGACGCAAGTGGATCGAAAAAACGCCGAGCCAGTTTCCAATGTCCTGCTAAAACAAAACAGTTTTTCATTTTGCTAGAATTTCGAATTTGATAGTACTCGAACTTTACCAGATCCTTTACTAATATAAGATATTGGTGTTTTAATATGTTGCAGATTGCGAGGTAGACGGAATTCTCGATGGTAGAACTAAAATATAGTCTTTTAGGTGCCAAACTTTTTCCAGATCCTCCAAGAATCAATAAAGTACAAGAAACTCTTCACATTTTTAACTAATAATAGGATATTATTATAAATGAGACACTGATCGCCGACTAATACCGGATTATCAATCAACACGGAGTTGGCAACTCGATTCCACCCTCATTGCATAATCTTATTTAAGTAGTCTTTTCATTTACAAAAGGAATATATTACTTTATGGGGTGTTTGATGTATGATCTGGATGTTTCCCTCTGCTAATAATTAAACTAGTGTAAACTATCTTTTGATAAAGATGGAACACCACTATATCTCATTAATATTCTTTGTATAGAATAGATATAAACCTTCACATTTACGTTTGTAGAACGCTCTAGTCCCAATAAACGGAAATTTAATGAAAATTTAATATTTTCAAAGCTACCAGTGAAGAAGCATATACGTCAAGACGGCCTAGGACAAGCTTAGCTATGCTAAAAATACAATTGAAAACCCAAAACCGGTGACAAACAAATAATTTTTTTTTACACGTGGTTATCAGAGTTCAGTGAAAATAATTAAATTCATATAAGAAATACATCAGGGTGGTCGTTTTGTGGTGTATTATCACATTTAGTGTTAAAAAGTATGATATAATGAAATTATCGTAGCTTACTGCAAGTAAATCATGATTGAACTACTTCACGTCGTATATTGAAACGGGAAAAAGATGACAATATATTGAATCTCGCTTTTACCAGTCAACATTTTATGCATTTTGTCTTATATCATGTTAAAATAGTTCCCAATGTCATTTATTAAGTTGTCTTCGCAATATTAAAAAATTTGAGTCACTACCTATTCAACCACTTCATGTAAAAAATGATATAATTTATTTCGAGGTTATGTGAAACATCAATTTATTTAATATTAACTTCTCCTTAAAATTCATTATTTCCCCTGTTAAATTTATTGCACAGGGTTGTGTTTGTAGACTTATTTTATTTTTTCTATATTACGACAAAAGTCTCCAACCGTGATATAAAACTATGATAAAATGACCACCCAGGAAATATGATGCGAGTTCAATATGTACTGTCAACCATAATGCTCATATAAATTGTAAATGGACATGAATTCGGATACCACTGCTCATTACCAAAAACAGGTTAAACGAGTAGTAACTCAACCAAACTACCTACTACCATACAAACAATAGAAAATAAAAAACCAAAGCAGTCAGATACTAATAAGACATGTAATAAGGGTATCATTATTCTAGAAACGTCAAGATAAGGAAATTTTTAAGATCAGTAATTCCATGAAACTTGGTTAATCATGGCCTCCTAAATTAAATGTGAAGGAGTTAAACTCCTAAATTAAATGTGAACGAAACACGAACGATTTTTACCTACTGTACACATCAAGTATTATATTTAAGTTTATTTTCTAATTATAAAGTTGTTAAAATTATTTTTATTTAATTTTAATATGTTGCTAGGGTAAAAAGCTCTAGAGTTTACAATACTGTAAATTTAATATCATTATTGAATTAAACTAATCATTACAAATAAGTATATTTCTGTCTAATTTTCAGTTGTTCGTTTGCCTAGAGGACACCAAATTTATGTATCAATGGTACTAATAAATAAATATAAATATATATATATATATATATATATATATATATATATATATATATATATATATATATATATATATATATATATATTCGATGTACCATCTCATTCCAGAATTTCTCTTGTCTGAATTAAAATAATAATCCGCTTCTGCTCAATATTTTAAGTGCCTTAGGCTTCTCCTAGTATTCGCTATATTTAGTGTTGTACCAAATATAAGTAACCTAGCAAAATCTCACAAATTGATTTATCTAAAATTTTTGAAACTAAATGGTGATACATCTGACAGACAATCAAATTACTTAGAAGGAAGATAATTATTAAAATTATGTTCTAACATAAAGATGATTGGGTAGATAACGATATACATATACATAAATAAGATAAGCAAATTAATCTAAACATTATATCGTTAAGTGCCATGGTGTATGGCAAATATTAGTTGGAATAAAGAGAATTACACTGCATGCATACTAAATCAGTTTGTAAATGAAGATAAGAATCTTTTTAGTATTAGATAACGATAAAGTTATAAGATTGATTGGCATTATATCGTCTAGACATGTCGTTTGATACAATAAACCTTATTATTATTATTATTATAATAAATTATATAATTAGACGTTCGGTTTTATCACTAGGAACAACAAAAACGTTGGGTTATCCCATCTTTCTTATAAGTATGAAAGAGGTGCTATGGCAGCTGCAGGCCGGGTTAGCTTTAAAACTAGTAGATTTGTGTCCTTTTGTAAACATCTAATTTCTTTGATTTTTAATCACTGGAATAGTGTAACCGGCCTGGACATAATGGAAAGATTGATAACCTGGACCTTCCCTTGTTTCTTCTCCTAATTTGTCTTAGTGTTGTTTACATTATGTTCTTTTAACTATCTGTGTATAAAGAGTAAATTCCGATTTTAATTTAAAATATGTGAGAGGAGAAAAGGAGATTTTGAAGTCACTTAACGAGGTGTTATTGTAATACCTGATTTGCTTTGAAAAAAACATAAAAATTTTGAGTTAAATGCAGTTCTTTACCTTCGTGCAGTACCTGCGTTCAGTTCTCAAATAGGAACAGCGATAAATCCAACACTTTGTAGAGCCTGTATAATGAACCAGAAAGACTCAACAGTGTATTCTTTCTCTTGCCCATATTGGTCACAGTTTAACAATTCAGTCATTGTTATAACTCAAATCTAACAGTAGTTCAAGACAAAATAATATCTTCTAGTAGTTAAGTTATTTCTTGAGCCAAGAAGACTGCCATACCTCAGTCAAAGAGTGTCCGTCTAAGCAGTTCTAAACAATATACGAATAAATCTAATCCTTCTAAAATAAATTTAGAATCCTTCTCTAGGAAATTGACATTTTCATCACATCTTCTAACCCACTACCATAGATAATTTGAATTTTGTCGATGAAATAGCCTCAACTCAACAACGTGAGGATATATTAAGTTACCGTATCTGTACACGCAAACTAGTGTTGGTCCATTGCAATACTACCAGTGTCGTTCCTCTCGATCAACAAAATAACAAATCAGTAAGCACATTTACATACCTTGTCTGTGTACTGTAATAGTACCGGACAGTATTTCATGTTAGCACATCTTATAGAGAAGTCATTAGATTTCTGATCAATTTTCTAACTTGCTTGCAAGAATCACGGCCCTTGGAAGTATTTCTATGACCATTATATAATTTGGACTAACTTGTCTGTAGCTTAATTGCTCAAGCAGGATCTACGTTACACGCTTCAACAACGCATTGAAATTGTTAAAATTCACTACAAAAATGGTGAACATTTTGTCACAGTTCGCAAAATCAAATCACTTTTTGGTCATCATGAAGCACCTACTCAGCTGGCAACAGTAAAAGTGATGGAAAAATTTGAGCTGTAAGGACAAATTAGTGATTTGATGAATCGAAATCGTGTGCTCAAGAACAACTGAGAAAATTGCTGCTGTAGCCCGCAATGTTGAAGCATTTCCAGGTTTGTCGATTCCTCGTCGATCTTTCGAATTAGACATTCCACAAACAACATTACACCCTATTTTGCTTAAAGAATTGGGTCTTAGGGTCTTTAAAGTTCAGGTAACTTAAGAACTCAAGCCGGTCGATCACCATAAACGCCGTATCTTCGCTGATTGGGCCATTCAAATGCATCAAAATAATCTGGATTTCCATTGAAAAACCATCTTCAGTGATTTTCACCTCAGTACTACGTTAGTTAGCAGAATTTTCGCATTTGGGGCTCGGAAATCCATGAATGATTGTTGAAAGTCCTCTCCATCATCAACAAGCGGTTTTTGGGCTGGCGGTGTGATTGGACCTTAGTTTATCGAAAATAAGGCTGGTGCAACTATTACGGTAAATGGATTGCGAAATCTTTAGGGCCACGTAAAATGTAAGGTATATGCCAATGCTCCACAATCGATTCAAGACCTTAAAGATGAAATTCGTGAAGTAATCGAAACAATGTAATTGGCTTTGGTGCATCCTCGTCTATGTAGAATTTTTTAGTTCTACATTGGTAGACGAGAATAGACCGAGTGAGTAGATATGCAATACAAGCCAACCAACTTCATCACATAAGAATATATATTGTTAATATATTTAAATCATAAGATCAAAAATCGTTAAATCGTAAGACTAAAGCATTTATTTACGTTTTGTCTTATACAAAAAATATTTATTAACTTGCAGATTTCATCACCATAATCAAACAGCAAGACAACCGATAATAAAAAAAATGTATAAAATAAAGTTATTTAACATGAGTAATGGATAAGAACTGCTTGCAGGCAAATACTCAGGATAAATCATAAATTCGACCTACATAAAATTATGGCCTATAAAAAATAAGAACATCTTGAAAGAATAAAAAGTGTATAAGATTGAGAGTTAGATAAGAATTTGATTAAGATTAAGATACCAAAGGCGGAAAGACAATCAGCCGATTTATTCCAGGCAACAAAGTTTCGAGTAACTACGGATTATATAATTTAATTCAAACGGCTGCATCAACTGTCCTTTATAATGATTTGTCAACGCGCTATAAATCTTTAAAGGTTTTCTACTGTTCGGCGTAATCTCGGTAATATTTTTGGATATTTTGTGAAATGGCACAGAAAGAGACAACTGATGTGTTATAGTATCTGCGCCATTGCAAAAAATCTGACAGACATTGTCGGCAAGATTGGAGAAATAACATTTGGTGAATCAAACATAATTTTACTCCATAAGAGAGGTGTGACATAGAAAAAAAGTTAGGGTCACAATTTCGAGATATTTACAGGCTGAAATATGTTAACAGCTAGATGGTGGTACAATAGTCAAAATCGATATCCTGAAAACTTGTGACTCTTAAAAATTAAAGTTAAATTAACATGAAAAACCTTGGTATCAAAATATCTTCTTGTCGCCTTCTTGTTATGTTAAGTGGCTTCTGTAGTTTGTACAGTAAAATGTCTCACCCGAGACTATTAAAGCCTTTACCAACCTTGTTTACTTCTCACTGTGGAAAATCGGGTACATGATTTCAAAGCTTCCAACCTGTAAATACAGACCCGTATATACCCGAATGTACGAATGTTGTAGTTTGATGTTCTGGTAAACAAGTATACTGAGAGTGAGAGCTTTATTAATTATAGCTCCTCAAAAGATAAAGTGCCCTAATAAATAATATAAACAGGTTCTAGAGACCCTTATGTGATGACTCTTTTCGGTATCTGGGTATATCTGTCCATATTGCAGATCTCTTACTTACCAGCGACTTAACCTAATTTTCAAATGCATCAAATCTGTCAAATAGCGAATGGGATCAATAAGGACGCTTGAAATTTGTTAGGTTATAGCAACCACATGTTGTTAAAGCAATATCTGTCAGAATTGTTCAATGGTATATGGAAAATTACACTGAAATACTATAGCGCTAAGTGCGCATTATGTGATTGAAATTCTCGCCACAAACCGCCGAAAAATCGGAATCCAAATTCGAGTCAACTGAATCGATAAATAATTAGCCATAACCCGCATACACCTGGCGGACTCATCGGTCTGAACTTGTTCCAAAACGATCTTGGCAGTGTTATAACCATCAACGGTGAGCGCGATATAGACTATATAGCATTTTCGGTTAGATGGTATGTGAACGATGAACATTCTGCACGATTAATTTGAGGGGATGATTAACCATTGCCAAAATAAGGATTTAGCGATCGAAATGTAATTTGGTCACCATAAATATAGGCGCATGTACACACACAATTGCTAATCGTATGCGATAACCGATTTTACACATTCGAATATTGCTGCATGCTTGGAAATTTACAATGCAAACTGTTTCAACGGTGGCCAAACGAAAATCTATAACTCCAAGAACGAGATTGTCACATACGAGGCACATATGGAGTCCACTTTTACACCATCGACCTTCTTGGAGAGAATCTAGATACCATTTCAAACATGTGATAGACCGTCTAATACTCCTGACGTTATTGCCAGATTTGTAAGTGACTGTGAATGAGGTTGATGATTACTTTATTCACATACAACAGCAGCCGCAGGATACATACATTAATTCAACTATATTTAGCCAAGTTTTCAGTATTATGTGTACCCAACCTTTATTTTAAAGTTAATTTTCAAAAATCTATTCGTGAATTCGGTATACGAAGTATTCTTGGAAGCTCAACCTTAAAACAGTGAACAACAACAAATAAATTAGTAAATATACTAAGGATACAAAGATAACAATATTAATTATTCAAAAAACTTTCGAAAGAACTTTTCGTGAATAATTTGAATAATTTTTTATCAAAGTTATGAATATTAAAATTTCCCAGTATTATGTGGATCTGTAGTGTACGTACGTGTGTAGCCTGTAGGTATATATGTACACGTTTAGAACTGAAACTGAAAATTTTTGAGATTATACAACAAAGCAAAAGTACATCCACCAAATATTAGCAGTACGTCAGTGCCAAAAAATGATATATTATATTAATTTTAATAAGTCGTCTTAAAGATACATACACGGATGCTATCGTTTGTCTACATATGCTTATATTTATGATGTACCATAAATACTGGAAACTTTATATGATTTCAACCAACATCAGAAAATATGTCGATGAGTAACAGCATCATTCCATTTGAATGAATCTGAAAAATTTCAGATTTTCTTTTACCAATCTACTTTCTACATACCGTCTTTATACTCACGTAATCGGCGGAAATACGTAAACATAAAAGAATTTATACAATCATTGAAGCTCTACAAACTTCTACAATTTTACATCGAATATAAGGTTGCAAAAAGTTTCCCTGCAACATCGCTCATCAAAATCATAAATTAAGAGAAAGTTCGAAAACCCTTATCCTTCATTTAGAATGTTGAACAAATAGAACAGAAGAAGACAACCGTCGCGTTAAATTCAATTGGTCCTCACCGCTTCCTAATTCAAAACAATACACTAAGATGAAAACTGATGCTTCAGCATTTAAGTGTAACAAATAGAACGAGCAGAGCCAGCATTCTTATATTACATTCAGAATAGCAAAGCCGGAACTTAGATCATACATTCTACACACCAACTTTTCAAACTGTACCAATTAATAGTAACTTGCATGAAAAAGATGCAAGGTGGGTGGTATTCTGAAAGATTCCGCCTCGAAACTCCATCATATGTTTCCACACTTTTAAATAACCGAACAGATATTATACTAAGCTTATCATAGCAATGATGGGCAGCATGAACTTGCTGCATAAAAAACAGAAATATTCCAAACAATTGGGTAAAAAATACCTGGCGGTCAATTTTACACTCTAACCATGATTACCCGGTTAGTGACTAATATTTTCGAATCTGTATACGGTTCAAATGGTATTTGATCTCGCGCTTACAAGGAATCTTTTATTCGCCTTCTTCAATTGGCGACACCCCCTGACATCTCAACCTCTAGTTCTGAGAGCCCATGACAAGCCACCTTGCTTTGGTCTGATATAAAACAAGGTTCTGACGAAAGTTTGATTGGCCTTTTTCACATCCTCTTTCTTAAATTGATGATTGTTTATCTTTGATAGAGTGACCTTTGGTCGGGCCCTTTTCTTGGTTTGGTAATTTGAACCATAGGGACCAGTTTATTTTTCACTTTGGTATTCGGAAGATTATTCGTATTTTTAAAAGCCACTATTTATCTCTTTTCAGTCCGAGAGCAAGGCAAGAAAATATAAAAAGTGCGTCCCTACATAGATCTACAACGCCCAGATAAAACTAAAATATCAGGAATCCTGACATACTGTTTGGGAATGAGAAATGGCATGTATTCCAACATGTGAACCTTATCCTCTCAGGCAACTTCACACCTGACCATGTCCTATATTCAAACATGAGCCTGTATAAATAAGAACAAACAATTTATCATAGCAAAAGGATACCAGAACTACGAGCGAAGCTGATTATAATTCATAGTATACAATGGTACAGAATTGTAAGAGCAATCAAAGCCACGTTCGAGCAAATCGACTTTGAGTTGTCGAGAAGCCAGATAGAACAAGATAAGTTTGAACAATATACACGAGACTTCGTGCTACTGGTTAGTGCTACTATCATCCACAGTGATGTGAATTGTAAGACCAAGGAGAATTATGCAGCTACACCGAAAAAAAACATTGTATAATATTAACGACAGAGTCTTCGTTAAACAACTAACGAATGAAATCATTAATGAAACGACAAATTTATTATTGTTACAGATTTTTGTTATCTTAATATAAAATTCTTTAAATTATATTTTGATATTCAAGTAAAATCACATTATCTGAACATGCTTTGATTAATTGAATTAGATTTTGACAGTTCAAAGAACTTTCATTAACAAAACTAAAATTATTAATTTTTATTAAGATTCGTTAATACGTTTGAACATTTTTAATTAATCGTACTAAGTAGTACTATTTTTTCTTTATTTAATAATTTTTCTTTCAAAAAATTGGTGTAGAAGTAATATTCTTCAATTTAATTAATATTTGTTAAATAAAAAATAATAATTGAAAATGTTTATAAAAAACTAGGCTGTTAAACGGTAAACCTCAGTTAAATAATAATAATATTTGGATTAATATTAATTGTTTTGATAAAGCTTAATTAGGTCTAGTACATTTCATATAATTAGACAAATTTTCCTAATACTAATGAAGGTTCTTTAAAACAATTAATTTCAATGCAAACATTTTACTATACAACTAAGATCTACCGTTTAACATTTTTCAATCATAATTGGATAGTCAATGTGGAAAGATGCAACTTACAAAACCACATTTGACACGTGCTTAATTCTTGTGAAGTTTACATTTATTTTGGTAAACTATTAAGAAATTGGAAACAACCAGATAGTGTTAAAAAAATTATAATAATATTAAAATAATTCCTATAAGCTGAATTGTCAAAATAGGTATTTGCAAGGATATTGAAAACAACAAGTACCTGTCCCAGTCTAGTCCCAAGTTTATTTTCTTATACTGGCACTAAGCAATCATATACTGTGAATATGATTGATTTTAGTTCTTTAATATTTATATATATATATATATATATATATATATATATATATATATATATATATATATATATATATATATATATATATATATATATATATATATATATATATATATATATATATATATATATATATACATATAAAGCGCCCGCGTGGCGCAGCTACACGTGAAAGGTATATTTGTGGGAACGAATATTCTTTAATTCAAATATCTATATTTTATTAATACTACTACATTTAATTAAAATTCTTTTAAAATAATGTAATTAATGTTAATGAATATAATTAATATTTTTTAAATTGAAAATATCAAACTAACAATAACTTCCTTGATGTTAAGATGATTTAATATTAAAATCAAATCCAGATTTAACTAATATTCATCATTATAACAAACATTAATTATTTCTTATTTCTAAAATAATTGTATTAATTAATAGTTTTTGATTAATTTTTTGATGTTTGATTAATAAAATTGCATAAAATTAATTAATTATTCGTCGGCTGCATATAAACGACGAGTTTGTTTAATGAACACCAGAATTCGTTATCTATACACAATTATTTTTTTCGGTGTACGAGATAAACTGTAAGTTATGAAATGGGCATTGCATTATCTTCACTATTCCCTATATATTTATAATCCCTATACTCTAAATAAAATCTGCTTCATAGTTTGCAAAATTCAGCTTCCTGTGCACATCCATCTATATATCATCAAAACAGGATAAAGATTTGAACAACAAGCTACACTTAAATGGTCACGTCCAACGGGGCATCACTGTCACATTGTAGTGGCGAATATTGATGCCACCAACTTACAAACGGCAAGTAATTGCCATCGCAAAATGCCCCGCCCTTTACATTCAACCCGCTTTGGCATCGATTGACAAAAGACCACCCATATGATATACCCATATGTGATATTTATAACACAACCTTGAATTGTAATCTCAAATATATCAAAAATGTGAATAAAACGATTATCGTTTTTAAGATTAGCCCAAGACGCTTTAGGCATTACAGAATATACACAATATATTTAGACATTATAAAAAGTAGTCGGATGATGTTGTCAACACAGTAACACACACACACACACAGACATATTTATTTTAAGATGCTTATCATGTATAAAATAAAATCTTTGACTTGACAAGTGCCTTGAAGGCAGTCAATATACTTGTGGTTGAAATCTTATCACCCCTCCATCCCCTGATGATTTTACAAATCTCGTTTGATGAAGAAAATATTTTTTATTCGTTTACATTGCCGGCCCAAACTTGTCTTTTACATGTACAGTGAGTGTAACCTAGTTCAATCTTATCGACCCTTTCTTGTGATTGAACAAAAACACTTTTGTATCGAGAGCTATAATACGACGTCGGCGGAATCGTTCATTCGTTTGAGCCAAGAAATTTTATTTGGTTACTGTATAAAATATTGGCTCAAATTCTGTTACCTGAATATTGAGTGGAACATATAGAATCTCGATACGTGGTTATGGGCAAATGAGGTGGCAACTCACAAATCCGAAATAAGAAATAGCAAGACGAGATCCTGGTGGCTCTTCCGTAGCAAAAATTTAAATGCTGCCGATATTACCTTCTAGTCTAACCATACCGACGCAACCAGTAATAAAACATTGATACTACAACTAATAATCCAGCATACGAGTTGCCCCTGAAAATCCAAATAGCTCACCTCGAAGATACTTAATTGAGATCTCTTGGTCTGTAGGTAGATGAGACTCAGTCATTCGATAGACTTAATACTAAACTGAAGATCACGTTGGTTTATCTGGGAGGTATTATGAGTGAAGGAATAACACAAGGTGGAGCTTTATCCTTTGTTTCTCTGGAACGTGACCATTAATATATTAGGAGCAACGTTTTAAACTGGATTTTTATATGCGGATGATGCAGAGTTCGGCAAATAACCATGCACCTTGAGTCAGCAAACCAAACAAGAATCGTAATACAATGGTAGGTCTAAAGAAGGTTTTTATACCTCTATACTAATGTCAAAAACCATTGTTTGAAGATAGGGTTTGGAGCCATGTATTTTACATTGAAATGGGTTTTCAATTATCCGATCCATGTAGCTGTCTGGTGCTCAACTCAGGACATAATTGTGGACAACCAAAACTCAAAGATCTAAGTAGTATATGGATCACCTCTTAGTTTAAACGAGTGGTGCACTGAAGAGCACACTTATTCAAGGACACTTCCTTTAACATCGTAGAGAAATGTGGCAGAAAGCACAGTGACGATTTTTACCAAACTACCTTCTAGAGATGACTCGTTACGTAATCTAGTAATGAACTCAAGAATTTCTCAACTTTCTTACGGATGAATGAAAATTTATAGATGCATCGCTGTGGAGTTTTTGTGAGGCATTGCAGCTGTTTTCAGGAGAAATGTATTACGATAATGGAGGCTGTGAACTGTTATTAGCATTTCAGTGTGGGTGAAATGAAAATTCATCAAGTCGAGTTAACTTAAAATGCTGATTACTTCATGTAAGGTTCTGCTTCAAGAGAGCGGATCATTTATTCGATGGCCTAATTACCTACTATATGCTCCAATACGTATTACAGATGTTTGTTTAGATGAGGTTCGGGCCACTTACGGCCTTTAACCCGCATAAATTATAATCAAGAAATCAATCAACTATTTATGTCTTTGTGATAGATAATTCAATATTATAGATAACGTCATGACTCACTTACACATAACTCAAGACAAGATAACGTTATCAAACTATAGAACGAGATATAAATTTTTAGACTCAACTATAGTACATTTTAATCAGTCGATTTGTATAAACCAAACGAGTGCTAAAGTGAAATATAGTGACGATCGCGCAAAATGGACACCGTCGACCTGAATAATTCACCCGATTTGCCAATGGAAAAAATTGCGAGACAGCTATTTAACAACGATTTCCTTTCGGACATACAGTTTGACGTCGAAGGGAGAGTATTGTTCGCTCATTCATGGGAGCTAGCCAAGCGGAGTTCAGTATATTATGAACAATTTCGACAAAATATGGGTATCAACAAGCTAATTCCAATCAACAACACCACCCATAAAGTGTTTTATCAGTTTTTACGTTTTATTTACACTGACGTTTGTGATTTGGACGCGAGTACGATTAGTGATATGTTAGAATTAGCTGTAAGTTATAAAATCGTTAAGCTCGAGACTAAAATCTTAAACACGGTTTCGAGATTGGATATTGATTTGAAATTATTTGAGTTTAGTGTGATGAATAATTATGCACTAGGCCACAACCATTTTAAGAGCCGAATAATTCAGTCACTTCATTTAGTCGAAGATAATTATACATTTCAGAAGATTCATTCAAATGTTGTGGCAGCAATTTTAAAATCAGATCGCATGCCCAAGGACATCACAGAAGTTAAACTGTTCAATATATTAATAGGTTGGATAAATAATTCCGGTACACTAGAACCGAATCAGAGATTAGAATTTGCCAATTTACTGCGGCTTATTCGTTTTCCTGTAATGACGTCCGACGTGTTTCGTCGCTGTGTTGATAATCATCCTCATTTATTTACAAACAATGATGTCGCAGTAATATGTCAACAGATTATACTTGGCGCCAATGAAAATGAGTTGTGGAGTGCACAGCCTCGTCAAAACTTACAACCAGTGGATAGCAAAATGTTTTCGTCTAGCCGCAAGTGGGAAACAAAATTCATAGTTTCGAGTAATTTAATCTTGTATGGTCTTCGAATTGGTGCGTGCATTTATTCGGGCAATACGTTTGAAATTTATATGAGTGCGAAAAGTCAAAATGTCGCCGATATTTTGTGTTTCAGTTTTGATAATCCGAAACAAAATTTCAATACGATCAGTCTGGGTGAGTCAATAAAACTTAAACCAAACGTTGAGTACACGATAGACATTAAATTTGTGACCAAGGATAGGAATGTGAAGGTATTTTATCGAAAACCGGATGTGAAACCTATTGTCACCGGTCCATCTCATTTGGTCACGTTTACAGAGATGAGTGAAAATGTATTCGAAATATTTTTTAAATTGCCGACATAATTATATCATGTTAGATGCTCAAATAAATTATTCTAAATACTTCCGAGTGCTTTTACTTTATTGGTGGTTGGTGCGAACACTACACAAAAATTTGACATTGACGAGGGTATCAAGGTATAGTATGACACGTGCTTGAAAGATTTTTGTTTCGTTTTTGTCAAAACTGGACCTACGTGATCGTATTTACCCAAGCCACGACATTGAAAAAAAAACATGTTAATGGCGTATCAATCAGTTGATGTCAAAAGGTGCCATTCTTCCAAAAAGTTTACGTAGCTATAAAACATATAGGCATTTGCCACATTTGATAACATCGGCATGCTCTAGGTAACACCTTACTTAGTTCATTTAAGAGGTGACATATTTATGGCCCACCGAACGTTGGCGCACTTTTCTAATAATTGGGGATCATTGCATCTTGCTCTGGTAATTTAACAGTAGGTGACATCGCAAAAACGTCTTGACCCATAATCTCCTTTGTCGTATATACATATATATATATATAAATATATATATATATATATATATATATATATATATATATATATATATATATATATATATTTATATATTTATATATATATATATGTATATACGACAAAGGAGATTATGGGTCAAGACGTTTTTGCGATGTCACCTACTGTTAAATTACCAGAGCAAGATGCAATGATCCCCAATTATTAGAAAAGTGCGCCAACGTTCGGTGGGCCATAAATATGTCACCTCTTAAATGAACTAAGTAAGGTGTTACCTAGAGCATGCCGATGTTATCAAATGTGGCAAATGCCTATATGTTTTATAGCTACGTAAACTTTTTGGAAGAATGGCACCTTTTGACATCAACTGATTGATACGCCATTAACATGTTTTTTTTTCAATGTCGTGGCTTGGGTAAATACGATCACGTAGGTCCAGTTTTGACAAAAACGAAACAAAAATCTTTCAAGCACGTGTCATACTATACCTTGATACCCTCGTCAATGTCAAATTTTTGTGTAGTGTTCGCACCAACCACCAATAAAGTAAAAGCACTCGGAAGTATTTAGAATAATTTATTTGAGCATCTAACATGATATAATTATGTCGGCAATTTAAAAAATATTTCGAATACATTTTCACTCATCTCTGTAAACGTGACCAAATGAGATGGACCGGTGACAATAGGTTTCACATCCGGTTTTCGATAAAATACCTTCACATTCCTATCCTTGGTCACAAATTTAATGTCTATCGTGTACTCAACGTTTGGTTTAAGTTTTATTGACTCACCCAGACTGATCGTATTGAAATTTTGTTTCGGATTATCAAAACTGAAACACAAAATATCGGCGACATTTTGACTTTTCGCACTCATATAAATTTCAAACGTATTGCCCGAATAAATGCACGCACCAATTCGAAGACCATACAAGATTAAATTACTCGAAACTATGAATTTTGTTTCCCACTTGCGGCTAGACGAAAACATTTTGCTATCCACTGGTTGTAAGTTTTGACGAGGCTGTGCACTCCACAACTCATTTTCATTGGCGCCAAGTATAATCTGTTGACATATTACTGCGACATCATTGTTTGTAAATAAATGAGGATGATTATCAACACAGCGACGAAACACGTCGGACGTCATTACAGGAAAACGAATAAGCCGCAGTAAATTGGCAAATTCTAATCTCTGATTCGGTTCTAGTGTACCGGAATTATTTATCCAACCTATTAATATATTGAACAGTTTAACTTCTGTGATGTCCTTGGGCATGCGATCTGATTTTAAAATTGCTGCCACAACATTTGAATGAATCTTCTGAAATGTATAATTATCTTCGACTAAATGAAGTGACTGAATTATTCGGCTCTTAAAATGGTTGTGGCCTAGTGCATAATTATTCATCACACTAAACTCAAATAATTTCAAATCAATATCCAATCTCGAAACCGTGTTTAAGATTTTAGTCTCGAGCTTAACGATTTTATAACTTACAGCTAATTCTAACATATCACTAATCGTACTCGCGTCCAAATCACAAACGTCAGTGTAAATAAAACGTAAAAACTGATAAAACACTTTATGGGTGGTGTTGTTGATTGGAATTAGCTTGTTGATACCCATATTTTGTCGAAATTGTTCATAATATACTGAACTCCGCTTGGCTAGCTCCCATGAATGAGCGAACAATACTCTCCCTTCGACGTCAAACTGTATGTCCGAAAGGAAATCGTTGTTAAATAGCTGTCTCGCAATTTTTTCCATTGGCAAATCGGGTGAATTATTCAGGTCGACGGTGTCCATTTTGCGCGATCGTCACTATATTTCACTTTAGTGCTTGAAAGATTTTTGTTTCGTTTTTGTCAAAACTGGACCTACGTGATCGTATTTACCCAAGCCACGACATTGAAAAAAAAACATGTTAATGGCGTATCAATCAGTTGATGTCAAAAGGTGCCATTCTTCCAAAAAGTTTACGTAGCTATAAAACATATAGGCATTTGCCACATTTGATAACATCGGCATGCTCTAGGTAACACCTTACTTAGTTCATTTAAGAGGTGACATATTTATGGCCCACCGAACGTTGGCGCACTTTTCTAATAATTGGGGATCATTGCATCTTGCTCTGGTAATTTAACAGTAGGTGACATCGCAAAAACGTCTTGACCCATAATCTCCTTTGTCGTATATACATATATATATATATAAATATATATATATATATATATATATATATATATATATATATATATATATATATATATATATATATATATATATATATATATATATATATATATATATATATATATATATATATATATAGAGTAGGACAATAATTGTAGCACTTCTCAACACTGCGAAATATAGAGAAAGGTGATCTTGCATCTAACTGACTGTATGCCCTCAAGTAAGACGGTATCAATATTTCGAACACTCGCCTTATAGGTTATATGGTTACGTGGATGAAGGCATGTCATGTGGAGCTAGCAATTGAAGAGGATTATATCGGATCATCTAGGTTAGCCTGAATTTTGGTAAATGAGAGTCTAAAAAGTTTTAATGGTGAACTTCATAATGATGATGGTTTCAGTAGCTGTAGCTAAATAAATTACGGCACACTTACACCTAACAGTACGTCATTATACTACCGTTATCTTACTATTTCACTTAACTAGGTTATAAATTCCCACATCTGTACTTACAGTTTTTCTAACCTGCCCAGGCGTGGACGATAAATTTGTATACTTTTGGATCCTATATGGTATGTCAGCAAGACACTATAACATGGACAACACAATACATCAGAGGACAATTGGTTTGAATGCGAAGTTATGAAATATCAAGAGATTTTAAGGCAAGCACCAAGTATTTGTCTGGAGAAGTGGTTTGAATTCTTTGTAATATTAGCGGTGCATTTGAATTCCGTAGCCAACATTGAACGGTTAAGCAAGTGCATAGGTAAATGCCATCACATATGTTTGTTTGTAAACAGAATACAACAACTTTCAGTTTAAAGAAAATCAGTGCATGCACACTACAGGGCAGCGTACTTGGGCCACTGATACATTTACTTCTTGTACCAACCAACTTATAGTAAATATGCAGAAGCCATTGTCAGTTTTATATTCCATTCGGTTAGCATATTCTCTAATTTGACACAAACATGAAAGCGGATACTTTAGACTTGAACAGAACATTGTCTGGCGGATTTTACCGAAACTTTCCAAGGTAGTCCTCATTATTAGCATAATATATAATACATTAATATGTATGCTGTGCAAAGGAGAGCTGCATTGCGATAGTTTTTATATTAAACTACATATCTCCATTTTAAGCGATCATACTGAATGTCTGCTAACTGAACCGAAGTTTTCAATAAATCCTTAACCGAGTTCACTTTATCATACTAGATCATATAGAGGACAATATCTTGATATTTTCGGTTCGAATTTTTATTTACGAACGATGTACGAACGAGATAATTGTAACTGCCTACATTTTTAAGGTTGAAGACAACACATATCGCCAATTTGGCTTCGGGAGGCTTAACGTGTGGATATATCAATGCTAATTTCTATGAGGTACACAGTCCATCATATTATCCAAATTATTGCATAACGGGACACATGGACTTCACGTGTTGCGCCGATTCTAAGACTACCAGAAGCACCTGTGGTTGGGCATTATGTTGGTGCCCATATTGTTATTATTTAAATTGGCTGGAAACCATTTATAGATTCCGCATTCAATGTCAAAAAGGGTCCACGGTGCAATTCTAAGATTTGCATCATTGCAACCTGGAGCAAATTGAAGCAGGACAGAGAAGACAAAAGATGTACAGGAATATCTCTGAAATTGAACACAACGGATCTGATGTGATCAAATGCCAGACAGCTGCTCATGAAATGTAAGTTATCATCAACATCCTCGAGGCATTTGTCACATACGGCATCATTGTCAAGTTTAATGCGATGAAGATTACTGTTGAAATGGCCATGGTCACTAAGTATATAGAAACCAATATCCTCAAGTTGTACTTTTTCATGGAAAGAGTGTACCTGGTCAATAAAGAGACAAAAAGCAGCTGGTTCAATTCATTTGAAGCACAAGTGTGAACCAGTTTTAGTCAGACAGTCTGAAATTTCGTTGCCCTCATTGTCACAGTGGGTAGGCATTCAGATGACTCTTACTTTATTGTTGAAACCGAGAAAATTGAAACATGTCTAATAATTCTCTACCAATTTAAGGCCAAGGAGTTACTTTATTCACGTATTGTTGACAACGAAATTAAAAGCTGAAATCACGCAGAGGGTAATAACAATTAATTTCTCTTGATGAAAAGTACATAATGTTGCCAAACTGTCAGAGGTTCTCAGGTCATACGATGAACAGTAGATACCAAAGCCAGCACCTTGTTCAGACAGGAAAGAGAGAGAGAGAGAGAAAGAAAGTCAAAGAAAGATAGAAAGAAAAAGAGACAGCGAAAGCGAGAAAAAGAGAGCGAGAGAAAGAGAGAGAATGAGAGAGAGCGCACCACCTTAAAAGAATACAAGCGATTATAGATATTGGATATCTAATTGAGCAAATCTGATGAGAACCACTTTTACCTGGATGGATACCTCACCTAAAATGATTATAAGGTTCTCATATTGATAAGCTCATAACTATTAGACCCGACTTAATATTGCTCTGTTCAATGTCGAGTTTTATAGTCAGGTCAAATGACGTCATTTACATTTATATATAAATGTAGCACTATTTAGAATTGTATACATTTAATGTAACGAAGCCACTTTGATACATAAAAAATTATTTGCTTAATTATAATTTGTCTTACTGTTTATAATTAAAAGTTGTATAAAATAGTTTTCGTTTACTAGGTAACTCAATTCAATACAGGTAAGTTTTCCATAAAGGGTATATAGGTACTTAAACAAAATGTCTTTCCCGAAGGTGAACAAAAATATCGTATGTACATAAATACATACGTATACGTATAACGACAAACAATTCAGATGAAAAATGATATAATTTCATTTCTTTTACTGCACAGTGAACCGTGCGTGTCCTTTAGATGCGAGCAAGTAATTACTTTTTTTATGGATAAAAAACCCTGTGACATTGACATAAAAAGATAGTGAGTGAGATGAAATCTTATCTATCAAACATATACGTTTTATTTTGAGAAGCTGTTCTTATTAACAAAAAATATATTGCTTTTGGACGTAAGCCAATATTTTGGTTCTTAGAATTTCATATATAAGATAATATTTTTATATCTACCTGGACTTTAAAAGAAGAACGTTAAGATGAGTGAAGATATTATTTGTCGTTGAGAAAAATTTGTCTGCACCATTCGTTATGCATATGACAATGGTTATAAATATCTCAGATTCCTTGAATATCAATAAGATTATCTCAAGGAATATTTAGACTTTTTGGAATTTGTTTATGCCTGTAGAATTTCATTTAATATATTGACAACTTTCAACAAATTTGACTTTGTTACTCAAAAGAGTGTTCCATTTGAGTACAACACTTTACACCAATCTTGGATCATGCTTTCTGGTAAATTGTAATCGACATAATATATTCCCAATGTTATGTCGTTATGCCGGTGCTTGGCATTGGGAATTTATGATTTCAAGTTTCAATTAGACTGAGTAGCACAGGTGAAACTTGAACGAAAGTTTAAACAGAATTTGCCCAGATATAGATACTCGTTGATTCTTGCTGCTTTCACAAATGCCTTTAGCCCATTAAGGGTGCTTATATAAATAATATTATAACTAATATGCCTATTAATCAACACAGTAACCAACTTCAGAGTCAATGACCGAATACACGTTTTATACAGGGTGGGGCAAAAGTCTCACTTCCATTTTAATTGCGCGCCATCTTGATTATGTGACAGAATCATTAATTAATTCTTCAAACATCATTGCATCCACTTAAAACAACTGTATGGTGTGGTATTCATGCTGGAAACATCATTGGTCCCTATTATTTTTAAAATGACCAAGGTGTTGGAGTTACTTTTACTACCGAACGGTACCAAAACATGATTCAAAATTTTCTTGTGCCTGAAATGGAAGAGCAAGGACTAGAGGACATGTGGTTTCAGCAAGTTGAGGCCACAGCACACACGTTCAATAATTCAATTATTGAATGAGGTTTTTCCACGAAGACTAGATCTTTTATTATGGGTTTTTTTTTAATCAAAAGTTTATGTGAATAAGCCCCAAACGGTTCAACATCTTAAAGACAATATTCGTGACAAAATTGAAGAAATTCAGCCTGAGATGTTGCAGGATGTCATCAAGTTAGCTTATGATCTTGCTAACAGCACCATTGAAGACTCGGCGGTACATAAAGCTTTTAAAAACTAGCCAGTAGGACTGTCTTAGAAATGTTAATGTTGTTCAGTACGAAAAAACGAAGGCGATGAGCATAATTGGATCACGCTCAAATTGTTAACAGTACTACCCGCTTGCAGCGTCTATTAGTTGATTCGATAAATTGTTAAGTTTCCAATTTAACCTTAACTGAGCTTTCATTATTTACTACCACAATTTTAGGCTTTTGTATCGGAATTATATAAAATCAATAATCAACTTCTTAGGTCAATTATAACGCATTTTCACGAACATAAATCATAAATGCTCCTACCCCCACTTCTAACAGATCATAAATTCTTTCTTTCAAAAACTTTTCCAATTTTTCATTCTCGTTTATACCATGTATCGTATTCAAAGTACTTAGACAAAGAAGAAGCTTATCCATTACATACAATATTGTATCCTGCGAATGAATTATGTGCTCCAATCCGATTACTTATTCAGCGCCTTTTGATTACATTCGCTATATATATATCGGAATAATGGTAAGGGAATACTGTTCTCCCGTAAGACGATGTCGAAAAAAAATTGTAAAAATTTTTTTTTTGTTTCAACTTTCTTAATTCAATTATGGTAGAAAATTGAAGCCCAATATATTTTCATTATTTGATGCTATTTATATAGATGTCGACACAGTCCGGTGATGACAGTCTCAAGCTATCTTGATAGTCCATCCTGAGTAAATTCGAACGGCAATATTGATGTACTGGTGGTACCTCGGCTATTTGTCACTCTCATGCCATCATTCAAATTTGCAGTCAAATAGTTACAGATTATGCGAAAGTGTTGTTAACCGCGGTGGTATACACAACAACAATACACTGCAGTTCACTTGAATAAGAACGACCGTTTTTTTTTAATATTTTAAAATCGGCCCAACTTTTCCAAGATTGACTTTTACAGGATTAGCACTTGTTTAAAATTACATAATTTTTAAATAAAAATAAATTAGTAGGCCAGAAGTATTTTATTTTATTTTGTTTTTTTCTTAAAAAGTGTGATTTTTGTTTGTTTCACTTGAATAGAAACGACCATATATTATCAATAAATTTGAAGTGTTAGCAACTTAAACTTAAATTAAACTATTTTTTTTTAAAAAAGGTTACCAATTTAACATCAAAAAAATTTAAATATGGGTCGAGGAAAAAAACTTAGTAAGGAAGAAAAAGCCCAAATTCAAGTACTACAGCGAAAACTATTCTCTACAAGCAATTGTAGATACAATAGGGAGAAGTAAGACTGTTCAATTTTAGACTGTTTATTATCTTCAATTTTACAAAAAATCCAAGAGAATATGGCTCAAACAATAATGGCCGAACTGTTTAGGCCACTGCAGCCGATAAGCGGGCCATACTAAGGGCAGCATCCCATTGTGCACTATCTTGTGCAAAAATTAAAGCTAGAGTTTGCGTGGAGGCCAGTCGAATAACAGTATGGAGAGTGATTAAAAAAGCAAATCACCCTATTCGAAAAAAGCTCCAAAAGAAACCACCTTTAAATCAGGAGAGGAAACAGAAAAAGTTTGATTTCTCGAGACAGCATATGACATGGGCTGAAAAATGGAAACGTGTCGTTTTTTCTTATGAGAAGAAATTTAACCTCGATGGAATGGGTCTTATTATTATTTTCACGACCTTCGAAAAGAGGAAAAGTGTTTAGCAAAACACCACAGCCGGGAAGGAGGCGTTATGGTGTGGGGGGCTATATCATTTTATGGTCCGGGAGATTTGTCATTTCCAACCGGAAAATGACCGCAGCAACTTGGCATCCTCGAAGAAGCATTTCCCCGCTTCAATGATACTTTTGGGCCATTGCCATGGATATATCAGCAAGATAATACCCCTATCCATACAGCTAACATAATCAAATCATGGATATCTCAAAATGTAGAGTTTTTGCCGTGGCCTCCGTATTCTCCTGATCTCAATATCATGGAAAACGTGTGGGGTTGGCTGTCTCGGAAAGTTTACGAAGGTGGTCGACAATTCGACAATAAAGAAAGCCTTAATTTCTTTAGATTATTTAAAATCTATGTATGACTCAAGCAGGTTGTATGAAGTTATTTTTAATAAAGGAAGTAGTACACATTATTAAAACCATGTAAACTCAATTAATTTTTAAAAATAAATCGAATTCAATTAAATTTTTAGTCAATAAAATAACTTTTTATTAAGATTTAATCGTTCTTATTCAAGTGAACATTTACCATTATTTTAGAAAAAAACCAAGAAAGCAAAATTAATAATGAAAAAATAAATTTGTTTTTCCTTTAATATTTACTGCTTAATCAAAACTTATAATTCTGTAAAAAAAATATTGAAAAAGTTGGATCGATTTTGAAATATTTCAAAAAAACCGTCGTTCCTCTGATGGTAGAAACCATCTGCATTGCATAGCTCCAATTCCAGCATATAGTACTGACATAGAAGAAGGGATGACACACGGATTCTAAGCTCAACCGGGTCTTATATGAGTTCTTCAAACCACCGATCGATGGTGAAAATTCCTTTTCGCATCATCCTTTTCCTTGTCGGGATTCGAACTCGGTACCTTCCGCTCGACGCCTCAGTTTTTTAACCACTGGGCGGTAATCTGGGCATATAATATTATATTGGTGCTGATATAGAGCATAGACTGACATTTTATAATTTCATGTCACTTATATACCAGAAATTGATGATAATATGGATTATTATGACCTAACTTGTCAGAGGGTTGTCTTAATCTCTCCTCCTTTATTCGAAAGTCTCTTGATTCGCCCTTAGGGCTCGTTTTGGAACCTACTATTATATATTTGATATGAGAGTCTTGCAGTTGTGGCGTTCAGTACTTGAAATTTGCAAAAATACAATTATCATCACACCGTGAAATCAATGACGTGATATTGAGATCCTTCTCCAGATCCATCCACTTCAGCTATCCAACTTTCAAGCGATACCATCCATTTTGGTAGTAGCTACTCATGTTTTTAAACTGAGTTTATTTCATTACTTAGTGGTTAAATATATGTCAGTTATTGAAGTCAGCAATCGTTCCTCCCGTGGTCTAAACTTGTCCGGGTTTATACGAATTCTTGCATTAAACCCACTTTGAAAAAAAACTGCACCAGTGTAAACTGGTGTATTACAGACAAATCCCTGAGTAATGATTAAACCGTTTACGCAACCAACTACTGAATGTTCAGCTCGATGACCAGATCCCACATGCAATTAAGTTTTCCTTTTTATTTCCTACTATTTCGTGATTTGTTGGTATTTTGACTATAAGTGTTGGTGTGTTGGCATCCAAACTCAGTTGAAAAATTTGTGTATATCTAATAAAATTTATTGGTTCTGAGATAATTGTAAACACACTTTTACAGTATACAGAATAGTAAACTATCTGAATTGATTGTAAGCAAAAATATTGAAATGACCTTATTAAATATTAAAACGACCAGATGACCTGAAGACAAATATTTTTTCAAATGTACCTATTTCCTATCAGAAAATAACGAGTCAAGACCGTTTTGCCTGAAACGTGGCAAAAACTAATTTTTGCTGTGGAAACATGACAGCAGATTTGGTATCCATAAGTAATTCATCACTAACGTAATAAGTGATTATTGGCTCTAACTTCACGACCTTCAGATTTTATGGATCTAACCAAATTTTTGTGTCCTCCCCTGGATTTCAGAACATGTGAGATAATGTAATAGTTTTAAAAAAACTGGGATCTATAGATTTGTTTGTCCTATCTCCTGACTGTTGAGATATCTCTCCAGTAAGGAACTAGCACGTTACGACTTTGGTTTATGTTTAGATGATTTGTATTTCATACTTAATGCATTAGAAATACTTCAAAATGAACCATAAATAATCCTCTTCCCTATACTAAAAATGTGAGGCATTATAACGGTGAAGAAAGTATTCCCATAATCTTTTGCTTTATTTGGCCAGTGAAATCATCTCATTGGTTTCGACGTTTACGATATTGGTACGAACAATATTGAAACCAACCGCCCAGGTGGCGCAGTGGTTAAAGCTATGGCAGTTGGAGCGGGAGGTACCGGGTTCGAATCCCGATAGGGGGCAGGATGGTAAAGGGATTTTTCACCATACGATTACGATCGGTGGTGTAACTGAACACATCTATGACCCCCTGTTGGAGTGCAGAATTCATCGGCCAACCCATCTTCCATGTCAGGCTGGCATGGAGCTATGCAATGTGCAGATGGATCTACGTAAATCGGACCTATAGCCGTGCGTCCTCGATTTGGCTGTAATGGCGTAAAGTAAGGACGTAAAAAAGCGAACCGCGAAAGAGTTGGAAGTGCCTCGAGCCCCGAAATAGATAGAAGAGATAAAAAAAAAATATTGAAACCAAAACATACTTGGAATGATCACAAAGTGTTTTATATGTTTTGCAGCATTCTCGCAAGAAATCTTACTTTGGTTTCTATATACAGCTTTACGTAGAAAGGTGTTGGTAAATGACAAATATTAATTAAAATTGGTGTCACGACGCAAAACTTATAATTATGTGTCGTAATAAATTGAAGAAGACAAAAAGTAAAATTTTAATTAAAAATTTTAATTTTGATTTTTTTATTGAAGAACGTTTAAATTATTTACAGTCAAAAGGTCGAGGACGATATTTAATATGTTGACTTGTCATCACTTTCGAATTAATTACTCGACACGTTTTTAATGAATTACCCTGAATTTATAAAACATTATAGAAATGAGAATAATCCTGCAAATTGGCGATTTAATGCTTTTGAGGTGTTGGTGTACTTCATGTATTCATGCACCTTATAAAACAGGAGATACCCGATTCGAATCTAGATAGAGACTAAATAAGCAGTCTGGAACAATGGACTGTTCTAATCCAACTGTTAACCGTACGTCCTCGATTCGATTGACAACTCCGTTAAATTGAAAGAATTAGGAGTGATACGCCCCAAAACAAATTATATAGTAAAACAAACGTACTACCATACGACGCGGACGAAGCTAATTAAAGAATTATATGGCGGTTTAATTTGCGCAGAGGAATACCACATCCCACCTTATAGTATTGATTCCCAATATCAAGGCAAGCCCAGGATTACATATAGATTATATAGGATATAAATGAAGCTTTAATCACTACATCACTTGTCTTTGTGTATTAACATTATACATTTTAAACATGGCTGCCCGTTCTCAATCATAGAAATGAAACCAATAATGAATTATGATTTCATTGAAGCTGTAACGATGCTAACTTATTTCTCTTGAAAACTAACTTTATGATGATATCAAACAAAGGCAAATTAAACTTTTGTTCAAGTACAAAAAAAACCATAAAAGGAAATGCTCAGGAAGTTTTGCTTTCTGGAACGTAAAAGCACAAAAAAACATAATAATTTAAATTGGAAAGTTCAGATTTGAAAAATGTATAGCAACAATCATTCTATATCATGCAATGAAGCGGAAGGTACCGGTTTCGAATCTCAATCGGGCGAGACTTCTCAACATCTGATTATGATCGGTAGTATTCTAGGACAACCCACTGGAGATTAACACTGAAACTCCATTCATCTAGTCGTATCCGTACTATATAATGCCTAATATTTGTGCTACCAATTAACGGTTTTCGATTGGCAGATGACATATGTATTTGTTTGGTGTGTGCGTTCGAAATATTTTAACAGTTAAGAAATGTTTCGATCACCCAAGTTCCAAATAGCGAAGTTTCGTCCGTATTCTAGTCGTATCTTAACCGATAGATTAGCATACTGAATCCTTTATAACTGAAATAGGTTACCTAATCGATAAGTTCCAACTGTTTGGAGAAATACTTTTTAGATGTGGGTGGGTATCATCCACCCATTTTAAATTAAAAACAATCCGGAATATATTTCCATAATACAAAATAAAATTAATTATCATAAATTATAATTCCAACTATATAGAACTTTATTTGTGTTTGTGGATATGATTTCGATCAGCTGGAAAATAAATTTTCCAGATGCACAGCTGAATAACTTCAATTAATTTTGTTCTTCATTCATATCATAATTAGTAATCAATCTGATGTAAATAAGATTGTCCTTATCGAAACAAGCACAACACTAAAGATACTTACTTAGATTAAGCATTTATTGGGTTGACCACCTATTGAGACGTGGTTAGGATCGTTAACGTCCTTTAAGCCAAAAAATAATATTTATTATTATAGTTACCTATAGAAAACCTGGCATTTAGGCGGTCTGATCACGTAAACAATTTGCTTCCCAAGATACCCGTTGAAATTAACGTGGTGGACTGATCTAGATGTTACAGTAACGTAAACGGTTGAAAACTGAGATATAAATAAAATACTACAACTCAACAAAAGGCACTGCATCTTAAGACCACGAACAACACATTTGAAGAAAATCCTCAAAGATCCATTATATGGGAAATTCTTGGCCATGCAGATATAACGGGTGGGGCAAAAGTCCCGCTACCAGTCCCGCTCGGTTTCGCGTTAAGCATAAATAGTGACAATATTTATTGAAAATAATCGTTCCATTATTGCTACTCAGCGGAAATTGCGTCAAAAATATCCTAATCGTGCAGTGCCTCACATTCACAAAACCATAATTTACCGTTTACATGCGAATTTTCGACAGTACGGTACGACAGCAGACAGACCTCGTTCTGGTAGACAACGGACGTCTCATAACGCTGAAAATGTGGCTGTGGTGCGCAATAGTGTTGCAAAGTCTCCAGAAACATCAATTTGCAGACGTGGTTCCGAGTTACACATTTCTGCACGCAGATTAAGGTGAATTTTGAAAACTGATTTTAAAATGTTCCCGTACAAAATTCAATTTGTCCAAAAATTGCTATCAAGTTATCCTGATCAACGAGGAATTAGCATGGCCAGCCAGATCACCGGAACAGGGCCAGACTAAAATCAAAAGTTTATGTGAATAAGCCCCAAATAATTCAACATCTTAAAGACAATATTCGTCACAATATTCGACAATATTTGATGAAATTCAGCCTGGAGATGTTGCAGCATGTCATGAAGTGAAGTTGCAAAGTGAATCTTGGTCACCATTTAGCCGCTATAATTTTCCAATCATAACGAAAAAAAAATGCAAGGGGCAAATAAACTGTTTATGAAAACCAAACCTACTTATCTTTTCTTTGAACAAAGTTATAAGCAATCAAAATGGTAGCGGGACTTTTACCCCACCCTGTTGTAAAAGTGTCTCTCGTGAGTGAGAGGCACCGAGGAACCTATTTTTTATGCAAATTTGCACTAGAGCATCAAGCTAAAGCCCAACGTTCGTTTTAAAGAACCACGTCGTTTAGCACGCCATTATGCCTCAAAAAGCTTAGTATTTATATATCTAGAATAAATTGAATGATTTGATGCAAGCAAGTGAAAAGGTTACTCAGGAGAAATTAGTAGCGAGATATATGAACGATTCAGCTATGATTGGACTCGGTTGAGTATATATAAGCGAGTGTAACTTAAGCACAACAAGATTTTCTTCTAACCAATATAAATCTCTACCAGTATACGACAGGTAAATGATCCTAACCACGTCTTAATTGAGAACTTTCGAACCATTAATATGTACTATTGCACATTATAGGTGGTATAGGCGTCGAGACCCCAGCGTGATGAAAAACTCCCTTACCCACTAAACTACAACCGGCGACAGATTTGCCAGAATATAGTGCATCGAAATTTAACAAGTAGGAAACTATTCATAATTTCAAAGACATCCTTAACATCCACAAACGAAATAACTTCTTTACAGAAAAACCAGCAGTTATATTATAAAAGCCATATAGTGGTGCTGATTGAGTTAAGATTAAGTCTAAGCATGCTCCAGGTATATAACTAACCTGGATGCATCGAGAACCCTTTTTAAAATTTCTACAACCAAATATTAGCTTTGTCGCTGCAACTTTTATTGATGTCTGAATGCCATCCTAATCTAAACGTGTCTTTTATCCTAATCTAAACGTATCTATCTTCTGGAATAATTATCTTATTCTGACCAGATCATCTTAAATTTTGGTATCCTGGCATCTTAAAGGACGAATTCTATGTGAAGAAGATTCAAACTAGTAGTTTAAGATGAGGTAATTCTTTCTCGTCTTTTGTTTGGAAATTCAAGAAACATAAAATGGAAACTATGCAGGCATCAAAGGTAATTTTTTCTTCAATTGGGGCTTCTGGGAACTTAAGAAAATATAATAATATGAGATATCATGGTTGACTAAAGAACTGGAGAGACTGAGGAAACAGTCAGGAACAGCGACAAAATGGCTATCTGATTCGACATAACATGGTGGTTTAACATTCGATAAAACATCTATTCCATTTGTTATACGTACACCACTGTCTTTTGGTTGAAACTGCCGCAATGTTGAGAGAAGCACTTTATGAGTTGGAGATAAACAGCAGATATAACAGTATACAACTTATTTTGGAAATAGTAATTGTCTTGGATCGACTCGACAGTCTAAATATAATCAAACTGGATACCTTGTCACAATGCGGTATCGAACGAAACGTATTGGTCAATAACTCGAACCGGGGAGTCACATGCGATGTCACAATGTTCCGATCCTAAACTTGAACGACGAGGAGAAAACATCCTATACCAGCAATCTATAATCAAGTGCATGCAGATGATATCCGAAAGAGTGGATTAAGTCGAAATATAGTTAAGAAACACTTGATCTGCTGGAATATAATCAGTTTCCGTTAGACTTTAAATCAATCAAGTCAAAACTAAATATTATACTGTCCAAAAAATTACATAGAATTCATGTAAATTATGACTATTCCTCTGTGTAAACAAACTGATTGAGACGTATGCCAAGTCAATTTAGTATTAAAAACTGATACGAATCAAATAAACTCAAGTTATAAAAAAAATCCACTTACCATTGTCGGATTGTCCCGGACACACACGGCCATACACGACGCAATCAAATACAATTGTTTACTCTCCCATTCATTTTGTATCAGTATTTGATCGCATCCTACCTTGTTAGTAAAAAATACGGTTATGCAGAGTAATTGCACGTACTTAATGACAACCACATGCATTGTTCTTAGAGACACGTATCACAAAATAAACCACAAATTGTTGTTCAATTTACTCTTTTGATCGTCCACTCATTTCCAAACGATACAAAATAATATTACTACTGTGCCGCGAAGCGCTTATATATCATCTGGAATGTGATTCTGGAATTAAGAAAAAAACAAATTAAAATTTTAACAAGCAATAAACGTTTAAATAATTAATTAATTAAATAAGGACGATGATGTACAATTGGTTTGGGACTGTTTACCCTTAGAATAAGGGAGTTTTCGGGTGATACATAATTAAATTGGATTTAGTATTTATTGTCGATACACTTTATTTGTCGGGTACATGGAAAAAGCTGTTTCCCAGATAATAAAAGGTCGTTTTGCATCATCGCACATTGTGTATACGGCTAAAAACAAGGGTTTTCATGTCCAATTAAATTTCGTTGAAAATTTTATCAGAATCGAAAAATTGAACCAACATGTTGTTGACGAGGTAGCTTAATGAACTATTTTATGGCCATTCAATATATGTATACGTCTATGTAGACATAGGGTTCAGATAAACGGATTACATACGGTTGTACTTACTGTCGCACATTACAAGGCTTTACATGCCAACGGTAGAATTCTATCCTTCAACACGCTATGGAAAATAGTTGGTCGTGAGACTTTTGCACGATGGTGATCCTTCAATTGCCAAAAGAACGCCAGTATCGTACATGCTTTTGAAAGTCGTACGTTACTCAATGTTTAACCAGATTTGATCACCTTCACATCCGGATCAGCCCTTTGGTTTCATGCATTATATTCGGAATTTGCATTCAATTCTTGATCCTTTGAATCAGAAGAACAACGTGGATCCTAAATGCATAAAAAGCAACGTTGATGGCACACAACTTCTTTTCAATCAAGAGATCAAGAATTGAATGGATGTGAAGGATGTGAAGGTGATCAAATCTGGTTAGATTATTCGAATTACGACCCTGACTTGATTCGAAGTGATATTACTTTATGAGTCTTATATTGAGAACAGTGTTTCGAACTCTATATACCTGAGCGTGATGATTGGACTTATCAGATTGGTTATTGGTGACTTTAATGCTAGGGCGTATCGGTCTTCAACAAAATTCATGGGCAGTGACCATTCATTGCAAAGTTACAATGGAATTTTCGTAAAAATCGGTGAGGCCAGAGGAATATACAACGCAATTCTTCTGTGAAGGTCTGACAAATATAGGAACACAACAAAAATATCGCAATATTGTTAGCAATAGCATTTTGCGATCTAAGTGTCCACAAAGTGGGAAGAATCCATCAAACTCTTGGTATTGTGAAAACTAAGCCCAAAAGGAGTGCCGTTTTGCAAACAGAAGTAAAGCGGGTTTTAAGGCTAGGAGGACAGCTAAACGAATTTATAGACAGAAGAAGCGCGAATGGTGGAAGGCTGAGGCCTTCAGAGTACAACTCAGTAATGAGCTAATTTCGCGTTGTTTCTTTAAAGGAATCACCAGATTGCACCATATCTTAACACCTCGGTCTACTGCCATTCGGGACGAGAGGATATAAAGATTCGACTTGCGGCTGGCAATATGGATTTACATTTGTTCACTTTTCAAAATAAAATATCTTGCAAATTGCTGATAAGTTGATACTGTACAGAGTGTTGATCACGCACTCGTTGTCATGTATGGAGGTGAGAGTTGAACCTTGATAGATGAGTACGTGAGATAGCTTCTACCTAGTCTCTCTTCAGATTGTTAAGTCAGATTGTTGACACGGTACGGACAAACAATCGCTTGTAAAAACCGACCATTAAATAAAAATAACAACTTATGATAATGGTGCCCTATATACAATAAGATGAATTTTGTGACAGATAGGTATCTTCGGCCGAAATTGAAAATATAATAGTTGTCACGTTTAAATTTTAGAGCTAAACCTTGATGGATGAGTTTCAAAAAGCGTTGTAAGGATTACAAAAATGAATCAGGCGGATGATATCTGAAAGTGATTTGACATATTCGTGAGATTCTGCAATACAACATGAAACCGAACTTAAACCGAAATAAAATCTTAATATTCACACGGTACGTACAATAGCCGCAGTTACATATTTTCAATAATAACTATTTATATTATGTTTGTAATAAAACACTTTTCAGCTTCTGTTTAATTGTTATAATTTAATTTGAAAATTACTTAATTAATATTAATTACTTATTAAAATTACTTTAATTACTCTTTTGAATATATTTAAATCCATAAAACATTAAAAAATGATCACACATAAACTGTACACAGTATCAGACGATTATGTTAATAACAAAACAATGTCAACAAATCATGAATTTTGACATTTTATGTTTGCAATTGTTCATTCAATTCATTTATTACTTTTTTGCATTTTTTTTCGAACTTGAAAATAATCATATAGGAAGGGATGTCCAAACTATAGTGTTATAGGTACGACAACACTAATTTTTATTTTTCCAAGTGGTTTTCTTAAAATAAAATAGCAACTAAAAATTTTATTATTCAATATATCATTCACTTTATCTAAGTTCAACATATATATTTATTTATAAGATTTAACTAAATTTTAACTCTTAACTAAAATATGTGTAATTATTTGTGATTGTTAAACTTTTTATTTTATTTATTTATTTATTTATATATTTATTATTATTTACCAGAATGTAAGTCATATTTACCGCCAATTTACTAATTTTAAATAATTAATTTTAATGTTTGTCTTGTAAAAAAATATAATGTTATATAATTTTAATTAATTAATTTTGTATTTACTAATTACTACTTACCATAGATTCTGATGATGCCAATGAGGCGAAATATTAATAATAAAAATTAAATTATAACAATTAAACAGAAGCTGAAAAGTGTTTTATTACAAACATAATATAAATAGTAAAAAACTCATCAGCATTTTACAACATTATCAATTAATTTCAATAATAACGTACGGCTTAAAGACCGCCTAACCCCGTCTCAACTGAGACCTTACGAACCATTAAATACAAATTGGTACACATTGTGGGTGGTCAAGTCAATCCAACGAATGCTTTTACACACAATCGATTTTTATGTAAGCCGGTGCATGTTCATTTTTGGCCAACATCGAGTAGCCCACTGAGAAACTCTCTGAACCATTAAGCTACAACCGGCGACAACATTTTCAAACTACCAGTAAATAAAATCAATTTCAAATTGTTTTAATACATTCTCTAAGATTTCGACTAATCGATATCAAACCAATCGGATCCTGATACGAATAGATAATGAATGATATAATTTCTCTAATTCAATTAATTTCATGAAGAAAGCTAGAATAATCGTTTTTTGAACAACCTTTAAACAACCTACAAGCACGTTTCAAAGACGAACCACTTTTCTTATTTCCATTAAATGTAAGCCATCTTATTTATTTACATATACAAATTGGTAAAACGTAAACAATAAGAATAAACCGAAAAAAATTATCCTAGATAACAAGAATTTCATAATCGCCATCTTAAACAAATAAACAGAAGCATCACCAAGAACAACATTAAGAAATATTTTATTTAATTTTTGATTATTCTATTGATATTGTGTTTTGGCAATTAATTAGGCGCAAAATGCTGGAATAACAACAAACTTTATGTTCAGCGCATGTACCACTGACACCACGCGCAAATAACAAATAGATAAGACACCATACTCCATCGTATTCTGATTACAGGTGAAGCGTTTTTCCTAATACCGATATGCGTACCTGTTACGCCATTGAAGATGTTACACAATTTTATCGCTCATTATAATTGGATTAAAAGCTTAACACAATAGATGATTGTTTTTTAATAACCAATCTTGAAATTCGAGTCTACACAATCTAATGGTGGTAGAAAGAGCGAATAATAAACTAATTATCTAACGAAAGTGGAATAATTAAGACGAAGAATAATTAGCGTTTTACATATTTTTCAAAAATAATGCTAATTTTGGTGTTATGCTATGTTACATAACCTAAATAGGTGAGGAAATGCAACATGTGGAAAATCAATCTTCCTAATCGAGCTACTCTATATAGAGTTATATATAAATTATCTATGAAACAAAATGCAAACCAGACCACTGTCCACCATCATCATAAATTGATTGTAAAATATTGATTACGAAACAGATCCACTACTCAAGAAAATTTAATTAAAAAATATTGATGTACGCTATACGTATACAGTTGAACCACAATCTAACTTTGGTTCATTGCAGCACGTACTTCTAAAAGTTTTTATTCAACTTTTGACTTTAATTAGAACATAAAGTTCAAAAAGTTATTTAAATTGTCAAAAAATTTTAAAATCAATACTTGAAATGAGATTCTGGAAAAATTTAATTTCTAAAATAATCTATCTGTTAAAAGGGAAGATGGGAAAATCAAAAAATAAAAGACAGTACCAAAAATTGTGTCATTAAAATTTTCTAGGAAGGTAAGAGATTTTCTAGGAATTTGCTAGGAAGGTTAGAGGTGGAACATTTTGTGTCATCACAAAATTTTGGTTTGGGTCTATTTCTTTCAAAAATTTCAGAAGGTATAATTATAAACCAAACTATGTCCAAATGAACGTGATTGCTGTTGATAATGTGTGCCTAATACTATAGACACAGATATGATTTCGTAACTACAGCTTTCGAGTTAACCATGATTTCTTTGTAATGTGTCACTGCTAACCATGGTTTGTAACTTGGTTTAAACATAGTTTCAGAATGAGATATTGGGCGTATTCAACACGTTGAGATCAAAATATCTTACTAAAAAAATGTATAAAATCTCACTATTAAGTGAGATAAGAAATTGATATCTACATTTTGTAGATATTTTATGGTTTGCGTCTCTGGTAGTTTCTGACAGCTATATTGGTGAAGTACAGAAGAAACAATTCACCAATTTAAATATAAAGAACGAAAATCAATCGATAATTCGCAATGGACACAAATAAATGCGAAAATAATATGTATACTATAGAATAATATGTGTTTTATATGACAGCTCTGACTGACAGCTTAGTTAAGACATAAACCCAACATAAAATATAGATTGTACATCCAGCACACTAGATGTATGTCTACAATTGAGACTATTCTACATAGTAGAGTATCTAATAAGTAGATCTCAACGTGTTGGATACGCCCATTGTTCTCATTCCATAGCATTTTAGTAATGACAGTGCCGCAGTTATATAATTTGTGAATTCCGAAAACTATAAATATTGTGTTTTTTCATGATATTTTTTTTTATTAAAGTTGAATCTGTCAATAAATTAAATTAAAAAAAATAAAATGAACAAATTAACATGAAATAAATTAAATATAACCACCAAGAATTTTAATAAATTATGATGAACTGTCAAAGAGTCAAATAGGATGAGATCTGTAGTGTGTCACTTATTTTCATTTCGCAAACCATAGTTTTATAATTATGGTTTCGAAACCAGATGTGTCTATGGTATTACATCGATTTGTTTGACTAAATTTTTTCCCCGTCACTCTAGAAAAGCCCTTTATATCCGTTATCATCGAGGAGGTTGTCAGTTCATCCTCAAATAGTAATCTTGTTCAAAAGCAGTGCAGTCTTTGATGAAACTATCAGGGATCTGAGCACAAAGAGTGCTCGACAGTGTAACGGGCATCGTTCATTTCTCGTTATTGCCATTCCATATTTTCCATCATCAATGGATATACGAAACATTGTTGTTATTCAACGTCGTTCATTCAATTATCAATGTTTTGTTTACATTTTTTTATGTCAACTAGCAGAATAAGTGTAGTAGTTCAATAAACGAAGAATATGTGGTGGCACACGACTCCAACTGAAATTATGTCAAACAAACTGCAACTAATGCAGTTTTCCTTTAGCACGAGTATATAATGACCGTGCAACTTCTAAATTAGTGTAATTTATAATAAAAGTAAAAGAAAACACTCATAATGGGCGGGGTTAATAAAACAATTTTAGCGGTTAAGTGAGCGAAGTGATTTCCCATGTTTCTTTTTTTGTTGCGGTAAGTAACTAACGATCCAACAACTAACTCTTGGGCACCGGTGGTACCGGGTCTTTCTGTCAGTAATGTGGTACTATCCAAAAAATCTAACCCATCTCCATAAATGCGGTACTCTAGGCCTCTAGAGATGAATCTCACTAACCCCAACCATAGCCTCCCGCAACTGAGCGGGAAACAATGACGCTTCTGGAGGCAAATTTTTGAGAAACCGGGCTGCCATACGTAAGCACAGGCTAACCAGTTTCAACAGTTTCTTTTTCTTCTTCTGTGACAATGTTCAGTGAGAATGCCCAGCAAGATTCTCAATTTATTGCTACAATGAATAAGAGGATAGGCGTTAAAAGAACAGGTTGTTCCAAATTTCCTTGTGTAGACCACCAAAGAAATAGTAGATACACTACACTACATTAAGAGATAATATAATGTCACTCCTATAGCAGGCTCACGAAAGTTCAAAAGTGAAAGTTGCACCCAAACGGGCCAATTTATCAACCAATACGTTTTCTTTGATATCTCCATGTAACTGGATGAAGTTGAGATAAAACAATTACCGTCTCCAAAACAAGCTTCGATGAAACAGTATTGGAGTCAACCACCTTAAGAATAGCCTGGGTATCAGAAAAGATGATCCGACGATCTCCGCAATTCAACTCTCCACCAATCAGATACTAATCTATCAGTAAAGGTCATCATATCGTCATCGGAGACGTTAGATGAGATGTTGTAGTACCATTTATGTTTTTCTTATACTGCATTATCCCTTAAGTACCCTATCAACCAATCGCTCTAAACATTTAAGTGATACTCTGACTTTTCTCCATGATCTTGGAAGAAAACACAAGGCCAAACTGGATCTGATGATATATGTACAAGGTGGTCTAGAACCTCCTGTAGGAGACCCAAAAATATCTCGCCTGCCTGGTTTTAAATTTCGAGCAAGAATCGATGCTCCATATAGGACCCAATTTTTTGTCACCAACTCTGCCACCAAGTTCCACAATCTCTTGATATTTGGTGTGGAAATTACAAGCCAACAAATTACAAGAAATTAGTTTTCAATAGGCCAACGTCCTCGCAGTTAGATCTCCATTTCGATATTTTTTTACTACGGATACATTTCTTGTGAAGATTTGTACTATTCCGTTACATTCCGTTATACCGGTTTTCATAGCTTTGTTGAGAAGATTTCTTGTCTGCCCAGTTCTTCACCGTGATGTCTCAGTTCTTTTAGGTGCACTTTAGGTTGTTTCAAAATTATTTACAATTACTCATACCTCGCAGGCTATTGAATTTATATAACCGTGTTGGTTCTCTTGAGTATATAAGAAATTTTCTATGATCTTATTTTGAATAAAAAGATAAAGTGAAGAACGTCTTAAAAATATCAAATTTTTAACCAGAAACAGAGGATTGACCAAAATGAATCGAACGAGGACTTTTAGTGGTACAAAATTACTATCAAGGTAATATTTTTATTTATTTTTTTGGCTTTTATGTTCACGAATTTTCATTTCATTCTTAAATACGTAAGTATACTCCTTATTGTTGGAGAGGCCTACAAAATTGATGTTACTTTGAATGGGGTGGGTTCAATTCAGTGGATAATTCATCTGTAACTATAGTCTTACTGCGACCTAGCCTTGCATGTCGGTATATTACGCCTTCTCTATTTTCAAGATGATTTTGTTGTTCCAGCTTGAAACTGAAGTGACTATATACGATGATTCTATCCTTTTCGTATTACACACCATCAGGAGATCATATATTGTGTTCATAATTCATCACAGATTTTCTATATCAGATCGTGAAAATCCACATTTTTCATCCTGGAATGTTGAGATTCGAATCGGGTATCTTCACCTTTGCTTGATTAAAGCTAGTTGACCTGCAAAGTCTAACACGTCCGTTACAAAAATGTTTGCTTTTACCAGATAATTTTTTATATCGTTCATATTACGAAAACATGAGTTTCCCCGAAAATCACCTAGACGTTACTTTATGATGGTGCATCTTTTAATAGAAAATATATCGGTTTAGGTATGTCCGGTTTGCATACTTCAATCTGGTGGAATCCAGATACGAGCTCCAGAGAAGAAAAGTACATGCATCTCTCTATCATACCAAGTATAATAGAGTATAATAGAGTATAATACTGTTTCAGGGCTCAAGGATCCTCCAACGCTTTCGCAGTTCGCTTATTTACGTCCTACTTTAATAGACAAATCGAGGACGTACGGATATAGGTCCGATTTAAGTAAAACCATTTGCGTATTGCATAGCTCCATGCCAGCCTATAGTACTGACATGGAAGATGGGCTGGCCCATTAGTTTTGCACTCCAACAGGGGGTTATAAGATGGTGAAAAATTCAGCCCCTATCGGGATTCGAACGCGGCACCTACCGCTCCAACTGCCGCAGCTTTAGCCTCTGCAACATTTGGGCGGTATATATATCAATATTATTTGAAGTAATGTGCCGATGATTGATAAGACCATTTCACTTTATGTTTTGTAACATAAAGTGAACTTAAACTTTATAGTTTGTAACTAGCTTATGGCTGTAATATTGTGGATGGTTGTTGTGGGAAAAATTCGTCCGCTAAAACATAGATGACCACTAGGTAAGCTTCTCTGTGACGAGTTCTCTAATTTTTATTAAAACTGTAATTCAGCATCCAGAAGAGTTATATCCTGACAAGATAGTCAGTTTTGATTTTTAACAATACAAAATTATCTTGAAGAATAAAATTTTTTTAAGCAATATTATTAGTTACTAAAATCGCATATATGTACATTGCTAATCGGTATATTGTCGATCTAATTATTACCAACCTGCACTGGGATCTGACTGGAATTCAATTAACCAACTATCACATACACAGACTCGTGTTAAAAATTGGAACATAATAGAAATAAATAAAACGTTACAATATCAAAATTGTCGGACTACAATTTTGATATTGTAACGTTTCTATAACGTTAGTTATAGACTACAATTGTAGTTTATAACTAACAGTGAGGTTTACTGAAATTTGCACTTTGGAATTTGAAGCGTTGTTGCATGAATATGGTAAATAGTGTAAGTCAAACGTTATCTGAAAAGTTATGGATATCTATCTGACCTACTAGACAGTCCCATCTCATGTATTAAAGCTTTTAAATGATAAATGATCTCTTTTGAAGGACAAACTGTATTATTGTAATAGACTGAATGACAGCAATGACACATGTACAGCTAAAAGATATGTTTCCCAAACTTAAGATATTCAATCTAACTTTTTAAGTTATACAAATACAACAAAATAACTTTGGAAAGTCTCAGAAAGCAATTTTATTCCGCTTTTGATTCTGGAATGTCGAATTATTCCACAAGAAAAAACCAAAATTAAATTTAGAAACGAAAAATTCGTTTTATTAAATTAACCGATTGATGTGGGTTGAACAAAAATTCAGATTCGCCAAAACAAATATGATTTAAATAAAAATTCTTGGCATTTTCGACAAATACCAGAAACTATTTACGTACGGTACGTACACGAGTATGTATTTATATTAATCTTATAAGACCAAAATTCAAGACATTTTGTCGATGCAATAACAACATATAGCAAAAAACAGTGCTGAAATGAAAATAGGTCCAGAGAAACATAATGAAAATAGAAAAATAATTTTTATTTTTTTGAGGGGACGACCTGCACCTTGACGAATTCTTATATGGGCATTATAGTCAATAATGCAATTAAGATACTCATCTGTATTATCGTGTATACAAATTGGCATGAGTTACTTTAAGCAAACTTGTTGACACTCTCCTCTAGGACACTCTCCAATCCTATAGGAGAAACAATTTTTATGTGCCTTATAGTTTTCATATCCGATTCATACTACTCATCTTCGGCAGTTTGGATCGGCAGTATCGATTAGTAATGTATACGAGTTTGGATCGGCAGAATCGATTAGTAATGTAGTAACCGATAAAACCGATTTCGGAAATCTTATTGTTCGTGTTCGAAATTCTGTTAACCAGTTTTTCAAATTGCATATAAAGTGTTAAAGTGTGACGTACATGAATTATAGGTCTAAATTTGGATCCGGCAAGCATATTTATAAGCTACTTATAGCTTTCACCGCGAATACATAAATAAATGTTTCAAGATCTTATACAGTTTAAAAATAAATATATGGTTTAGAGACCGTAAACAGTCCATACCCCGTCTACTGAGACCTTAAGAACCGTTCCAACGAGTGGTGCACATTGTAGGTGGTCAGCTCAACGAATGTTTTTACACACAACCGCTTTTTATGTCAGCCGTTGAGATACGCTTAACTCTTAACCATTAAGTTACAACCGGCGACTTTTATAGAAGCCATGGCTGGTGCGTACATGAAGCAATCTGGAACACAAAATTATCATTTCGCCAATAACTCTTCGAATGTTGATTTCCTGGTGTTCAATTGTCTCTGGTTTATCGACGTAGACAAGTGACTCTACATAACCCCAAAGAAAATAATCCAATGTGAGTTAAAAATGAACAATGAGTTAAATCACATGATCATGAACGACATGTCACCAAGATTAATGCCAGCTAATCGAGGTACGAAATAATTTCTTATCGTGTCTATATACCGCTCACCATTGACAGTAACATTTTGACCATTATCGTTTTTGAAGACATACGGACCAATGGCTCCGCCAGCCCATAAAACGCACCAAACACTAATTTTCTGTGGATGTAATGGTGTTTCGACAAAAGCTCGCCAAATGGGACAATTCTGTTTATTTACGCACAAGTTGAACCTTGAAAGCTTTTAAGGTAATATCCTTTCGTAAAATCTTCCATAAAGTGGAAGAACACAACCCGTTGCGTAGAATGGTGACGAATTGATTGATTTGGATCTTTTTCAATGCTTCTCTGTGCAGCGGCTACAGCTTCTTCAGTGTGCACTGATCAGCGTCTCACGGAATCACGGAATGCACAAAATCATTAAGAGTAAACGTGGTCCGAAAACGATCTAGTGTTATTCAAATTAAGCGCTCTGTAGAACGTTTGTGTACGCTTTAAAATGGACGAAGTGCACAATAAGTTTGACGAACCGAACCATTATTTTGATAAATTAAATGTCAAACTAAACTAAACAAAAAGTAACTATCAGCTGTGAAATCGGCAGTCAAATAAAGCAGTGTTGCCAACTCAAAGTTGTGAACGTCTAAAATAAACAGTCTTTAGTTACTTCCTGTTCTGATTGAGAAAATATTTCAGCATCGATTAAGTTTATCGAGTGACTGCAAAAATTGAAGAAATCTACGAAGAGAACCTTCGAGGAGAGGCCTCATAAACCTAGATTACGGGCATTTCGATAACACAAAATAAAATTCGTTCACTAAATTGCAGTCGGATTTTGACATTTTCGCAAAATCCGATTTCGTTTTGTCTTTTTAGTTTCATAATAACGGATTTTCCGATATCGGATTTTCATAATAGCGAAATACGCTTTCGGATCCGATATACGGAGTAACGCGTTAACGAACTGCGGAGGCAAAATTAAACGCTAATCCCAATTAAACTATGCTGTAACCGTTTGACAGAGTTAGATATTCTCTATATAATAGTTGTATGGTGTAGAGAGCGATACGATATTTTCTCGTAGTTCGTAACAATATGAAGAGGTAATTTATGCTGCTCACATCTAGTAAGAATTCTCTTACCTTTCGTGATTTCACAAATTTTGTTAATTAATTAAAAATTTCACTTTTCGGTTTGTCTGAACGTTACTATACAGTTTAAGTGAAACGAACCGCAAATTAGAATGTGCATTGAACCTTAATAATCGTTTGTGAATTATATACATATTTCTAGTCAACGTTAGGGTTCTTTGAAAAATTTGGAATCTTTGAAAAAATTCAATTTTCCAAATTGAAAATTGAAAAAAAAAAATTGTTGGGTTTGGATTGAAATAGTTTGATACACTGCCATCTGGCTTCAAGGGTATATGTGTAAGTCGCTCCTATTGATTGTTTCACGGCCATGTATAGAAGAACTGATTTACAATACGTCCGGTGAGTTACGTCCGTATACCAACCTGCATCAGTGTATCTTTATAGGTTATTCTTTAAGACCATTATTCTGCTGCTAAGAACGCTGTCGAGAGTTTTGGTTCGACATCTAGTGTTGTTAATATGAATATATAGAGATCGCGTATAAAGCTAAATAAATTTTGAGGTGACAATCATTTAGTCGGTTGGTGTTCACATAACTAAAGTACCATATGGTGAATACACTTATTTGATTAAAAAGCCTTTCACAAGCATCCCCATCCCACTTTTGCCTTATCCAAGAATAGGTGGCCGATCATACCCAGTAACTAGGCCATTCATCGTGTTTATGAATGTTAGACTACCGTTTGATCTCATTAAGTGATAAGCAACTCAACTGCAATCTTCATTCTTGTAAAGATGATTGCAATAACTCGATTGTCGCCTAGCCGTTTTCTTAATCCGTTCCTCAATCACTAAAACTTTAGCTTAGTACACACTACAATAATAAAAGACATACTCCAGTTTCCCTTTTTTTGACGGGTTGATTGTGATGCCCCGTTTTATAGCAATTGAGAGATCAATTTGGTCCACTTCTTAAATAGTATCTAGATATATTAGTTACACTGCATAGACATTTACAACTTTGTTCTATAGGGAAGAGGTAATATTAACATTGTGGATAAGAAGACATGAAGCTAAAGAACGGAGCTAAAGAACGAGGTGAACGCAAGGGGTTTTACTACAACGGGTAGCAAAATTACAAGAGAAGATACAACAAGCTTTCGATAGGAGTGCTATGCCGAGCAACTGAGATCTACCTTCGCTCGAATGTATACGTCCATTCACAGGTCTTGTCCAAACTAAGTTACTAAATAGTTTTACTAAATAGTTGGATTTTTAGACAGAAAAATACTGTAACTTTCAGAGGCCACCTCCAATTTATCTACTTGACTTAATTTTAGTGCTTTTTCAACTAGTTTGGTTCAGTTTCAGGCTCCTCTGTATGAGGTCCAGTTTAATATATTTTTAAGTGTTTTAAGCTCTATTGAAAGCCTTGAAAATTATTTTATTTCTGAGAAACCCTTAGCCTTTGGCTTTTCTGATCAATTACCAAACGTTAAAAAAACCTGTAACTTAACTTTCTGGTAGTGGTAAACAAAGAGTTGTTCTTCCTTTAACCCTCCTAACTATATATAAATTATCCCTTCCATTTCAGATTGCGAAAACTACGATCATTAAGATTTCTTTATTTCACCTAGGATCAAAAGTTCCCGTTTTTCACAGACGCCGATTTCTAAATATCATCTGATTAGGATTAAGTATGATAGGCCGGGTCACCGAAATCAATGGTACTATTAAGGCTACTGTATTCATCTATTTAACATGGTATAGCAGTTATGCTTGTCTTCTTATTTTCAACAGTTTAATAACGCTATAAACTTAAATAGAAAAAAACTACTTTGCAACATACATTCTGTTGATTGGATTCGAGCATCTGTAACGGAAAACATAGAACAAAATATTGTTTATGCTTTCGCAAAAAATTAAATGTTGAAATTATTTTTTAAAAACAAAAGAATCACATTAAGTTGTAAAAGTTGAGACAGTTGAAATGTCAAATTTTATTAAGCAAAAACAAAATATTTGTGTTAAGTTAAACGACGTTTAAAATGTTGTGAAAGCTCAAGATTTATATTCGAATTAAATTGTCGAGTTAAGGAACAATAGAATTTTATAACTTTGAATCGTTGGAAAAATTTGTTGTTTTATTTTAAGAACTATACACAGATTCGTCTAATTTTAAATAACTTTATCATATAGTTAAGAACTTTCCAAAACAAATTCATCTTAACTTGGAATTGGAGTCGACTCAGTTTCAACGAAACCATTAAAATTCTCTTACAAGTGTTTATTAGCATTTAGAGACAACTATACAACATAAGCCTCTTATTGTTACATTATTAAATTCCTCAATCATCTCTTGAAAAGAACAGTACATTTGTACTTGACACATTAAAGAATTTATTTTGCTATATACTGTTGGTAGCATTGCAGGTGAAATTTATTTCTGCTGTTTGTTGAGTTGGTCTAACTGAGAAAGTGATAATAGTACAATCGAAACCTTATGATGTTTGTGTTTCGCGGACACTCCAGGATTGGACACTTCTCTATTCAATCAGAGGAGGTCCGATTATAAGTTTAGTTGGTGGATCGCCGTATGTAGAACGGAGAATGTCATAAATTTGTCAAGAGCTCTTAGCGCAAAGGGAACACGCGGTAGGGTAAAAATCCATCCGACGATACTGTCCCTGCAGCTACCCTAAAAAATCGAAAGAGTGAGGTGTCATCCAAGGGAAGATCTTTCTCATTCTTAGAAAACACATCGACAGTGGTGGCTACAACTAGGGGCAACATGATTATACGTTGAAACCAAGGTTACAAGTATGAAAACAGCTGAATTTTCATCAAAACTCTTACTTCTAAATACCTGGTCGTAATATAAGAACAAATCGGAACGATTACAATAAATTACAATAAAGTCAAAGAGATACACGAATTTCGGTTCAGCGATTAATAATAAAGTAGCAATCGGCAACAAATAAACTTTACGATGCTTTAATACTATCAGATGTTGAAACAAACGATTAAAGTTGTCAAGTGAAAGAAGTGACCATTTAACAATTAAGAGTGATAAAGTACTGTATAATCTCGTTAGGTAGGAACTCAATATATAAGAGAATATGGGTTAATTGGAACAATCAAGGATGTTACTGTATAACTACTTCGAACACTCGGATACACTGTATGAGCATATTCATAATATATTTTCAACGTATGTACCGCCCAGGTGGCGCAGTGGTTAAGCTGCGGCAGTTGGAGCGGGAGGTACCGGGTTCAAATCCCGATTCGGGGCAAGATTCAAATGGGGTTTTCACCTTCTATCGTTTGGGTGAAAAATGAACATAAATCTGGATCCCCTGTCGTGTTTAGAATCCATGGGCCGACCCATCTTCCATGTCAGTACTATAGGCTGACATGGAGCTATGCAATACGCAAACTCGAACCTATAGCCGTAAAAAGTGGTATCACAACGGACCGATCGCCGGTCTAAGTGTGCGATAGCAGCCACAACAACCTAACCTAACCTATATGAAATTTTAGAAGTAGTATAAATGCGAGTAGTGCTTTTTCAACAGATGCGGCCGTTTAAGGAGCTCCATTTTAACAAGTTAAAATTTCAAAGAGAATTAATCGTCAAGCAGACGAAGTAAAATACTCACCAACCAATTCGGGCCAAATGAGTTTAGCCTGGTAACTAAAATGCAATTCCTTTCCAAAGGTACGTCCAACTGTCTTTGGGTTGCATGCAAAATTGATTATGTGCGTAATGAAGTGGACGAATTCGGGATAAGGCAAAATATTGGGTTTGAATCACCACAGTACTTTTACTTAAGTATGGAGCTTTTCACACAACTGACAAAACTGCAAAGTGCGCGTAGTGCATAGTGCAAAGGGTTCCGCTGGTTCTTATGTAAATGATCTATAATCAAATATTTTTAAGGGACCCCGACCATTGGGACGTGGAATTTTCATTCTGAAGTACGATACATAATGAAACATGAGAATGAAATGCCCGTATTCGAGATGTCGTATTACCGATTATCGTGTATTAGAGCCAGTTATGGGCTGGCTTCTGACTAGCTTTGAATGTAGACATCACATTTAGGCGATTGAATTATAAAGACGCAACTTAAGGTCATAATGACATATTCTATTGTCGACATTTTTTGGTCAACTTCCCTTTAACAGTTTTCACTACACACACAGAGGTTTTACTACACATACACGGAGAATTCCAACAAGATTATGTTGTCATCAAGCTTTGATACAGCAAACCAACATAGAATGCAAATCGGAACATTGTAGAAACTGTTGAGCGATTGTCCTTTATTTCTATTTGAGGATCGGGAAAACAAACATATTTCGAGACTGAGACCGTTGAAAAGTGATGTGTCAATAAACCAAACGCGGCTGAGTGAAATTAGATTCCAGGATATCGAATTATAATTTTACCAACAGATCTTAAGGAAATCTCAAGTTACCCATTAAGCACAAATTAAATCCCAATATAATTTGGTTGGAAAGGTCTTTAATATAATTGGGTTGGCATTGGATGTCTATATAATAAATGTTTTGATGTAGGTATTATTCGCCCACCGTGATTATAAAAGAAAAGTGATAAATTCTTCAATTATATTTTCGGATTTGTTAAATTTATTAAAATTTTAATCTAAAATTTGCCATAAATTGGCTAATCTTCCTGGTACACAGCATAGCCCCAACAATATTTTTGTGTTTGCCAATTTATGAGGAAAACCAATTTCGTTGTTTACTACCCGAATAAAAAAAAATAAATGGTCAAAGTGCTGGAAGCGTAAATATACAATGGTACGAGAGTCAAACATAAAATACGTTACGCCCCAACTCGTTTATTGCTCTATATGTGTGCGATATCGAGGCCATCATCATTAAGTTCGAAGAAAAAATCTTTAAATTGAATTTACAATACACTATATAAAGTATAAATTGATTACTTTAATGCCTCAACCCACCAACCCACGTTTCGGTCGGCTTTGTTTATATTTATTATTTAAAAGATAAAACGAAAACGTTCCGTTCAACAACTACTCGAATAAGTTGAGTAGAGTACAGTAGAAAACCAAATAATACAAGACGAACAAATGTTACTTAAACTTTTGTTTCGTCCGTTGGAAATCATAAAGAAGAACAAAATAATTTTATTAGAAAAGTTATTTAGATCGATTTTTTCAAGTGCGTGGATGGGATTTTTATATAAGATGATTTATTGTAAGATGATTAGCGAAAATAAAAGAATCTTTTTACTCAAATCGAGAACTAATGGATTAGAGATTATTTTGTTGTGAGATTTATATGCTTAAAATGGAACATCCACGAGAAATACGATCCAAATCACAGTTTCGCGTACATATATAGAAGCATATATATTTAAGCCTGTATGAGTAAGTCATCATGTCGCGAATATAGTAACGACGACATTATCCTGAATTGTATTAGTTGACATAACATATGTGTCAATAATTGGATAAAGCATCACCACTCGGATTCATGCACGTGGGATGGTCAAAACACTCAAGATTTGTGTTTCATATGATTGCAACGTAAACGGCAAAAACGAAAGGGGTTTTTGCATCGAATTATTATGAGCATGATCATGCATGCCCAACCTCATGTTAGAAATTACTTGGAAACGTTGCTCAATTTGCCACCATACTATCATTAACTCATAGACTGAAAGTTACTCTATAGAAGCCATCATAATCAGTGAGTACACCAAAGCACCTCATACTAAGCACACGATGAGGGCTGATATGTAGCGGCATTATTCATAATATTCATAATAAAGCTATAATTGTTGTACGAAATTGATCACAAAATCTTTCATAAAGTGGATTACACTGTACAGGTCAGCAATTAACAAATCATGTCGACAGTAAACTAGAAGACGTATAGCTCCCAAACTATTTTAATTTCATTTTATTAATCTTTCACGAATCGATCTGCTTTCCACTCAAATGACGTTTATGCAAACTTTCCTTCCAATTTCCATGATTCAATCTCACTCGATCCGTTGTTCGAATCATTGCAGTGGCTCCTTTGATTTCCTTAAACAAAAGTTTCGTCAAAGGGACACTACACCATTACATATTGCCTACATCTTGCCTTTTATTTGATATTTTTACACAAATTTACTCTCCCATTTCCACCAGAGTTTAAACTGGAATAAATAAAGTTCATCTCCCGCATCCAAAAAATAATATACATTTACATCCTTATTCACGCAACTTCTTTTTGCAATCATATCGGCTCTTTCATTACCTTTAATCTGTAGATGATAAGATATCCATTGAAGAACCTCTTCACTCCCACACGATCGAAGGTATTAAAACAACTTATTCACATAAACATTGTCCTGAGTGTCCCTCCCTTACTTATTAGTTGTAAACCAGTCAGATAGTAAAAGAACCCTACTTCTCCCACCATGCATTGCCAACTTTATTCCTTCCGTAATCCCAATCAATTCGGCATTTATTATACAGATGCTATCAATTGCAACTCCCAAGCGATCATCATTCACACTAGCACCTGTATACATAGTCAAATGAGCAATATATTTCATTTGCATTTTATAAAATTCTCTCTTAACTGATAAGAGATCATTCCTCCAAAATTCAGACATATCACCAGATTTGCAAGAAAAACATTTAGCACCACTTTTTGGATCTTGTCATATTCTCCAATATCAAGCGGGTTTCATTTCAGTTTTGAACGCATTATATTTCATTTCAGATCATAGAGTGTGTATTGGGGTTGAATTGTTCGGCCGCAGTACCACTCTAGCACATGCATTTTCAACCATCATTAACGCGTAAAACTCAGTCTTATATGAGATAACAGTTGATTACCTGATTCACACATTCCTGAGCTCGATCACATGGTATTTCAATGTTTGGACCTTTACCCATTATAACAAAGTCATCTGCAAATTGTAGAATGACTTGGCCTTCTGAGTTTAATCCATGAATCGAACTCGTATACAGATTGAAGAGAGTTGGTGAAATTTTACTGCCCTGCGGAAGTCCAATATCCACCTCTCCTTCTAATCTGTAATCCCTTCCAAACACAACTAATTTCCGTCCATTCATAAAATCATACAACCATTCAAAAATTTTGCTAGCGAGACCCAAGTTCAAATTAACTTGATAAAATTTTCCTGGGGCTACAAAGTCAATGTCCAAAAATACCACTACATTTATTTTCCGTTCGTACTTCCCATGCAAACTTTTACACATATTCATTGGCGCAGAGTGGTTGCGACGGAACCAAAAGGTGGTTTCCGGCAGCAAATTACTTTCATTCAAAAATTGTTCAATTCTTTCTTTCATCATACCATTCACCACTTTTATAAAAACGTTCAACATTTCTATCCCGATCCGTTTTAGGAATGGGTACCACTCTAACTTCCTTCCATTTTCCGGTATTATGACAATCAAAATCTAAATTCGTAATCATTCTATAGCTCACTCGATTAGTTGTTGTAGACAGCAATCGTAGACTTTAAATTGTCTAAAGCTTTCAGAAATTCATTCAATTTCAACTATATACACACAAATCATTCGAAGTATCTCTAACTATTATCAGGTATAATACAGTCATCATTGGCACTTAAATTATTTGAAGCATCCACCATCATTCGTACGAATTTATTTCCATTTTCTCTGTCATTTCTGCCAGCTCGCAAACTGGATCAAAATATTTGCTATCCTATTCATTGTGTAAAAACCAAACAAAGATGACACTAAGACGAGTTGTCACTTTCGTGGCATAGAAAGTAACGGGGTTGCTCTGTCATTCGGCGGTGTCCGGTACGATTCCCGGGGTGATGACCAAACTTCAATCACGATTGGGTGTTTTTAATGTGTAAGTGTATGTGGGTTGAACTTTGGATCCTAGTGGCTTAAGTTCTGGAATAATTGCCGAGTTCTTTATTTTTTTAAGATGATACAAATTATCTGTCAGCTGTCACATTGGGTGTCGTTGGATAAAGTGTGAAAACATATAAAAGTCCGATGGTTTTAAGGCTGTTTTGGTTGATTTCAATCCCACCAGTCGGGTGTAATATTATTTTGATTCCATCGTTCAATGATTTAGAACGTTGTCAGCGTATTTTCCACGTAAGCGATTCTCAGTATTATTTCACTGGTCTTTGGATAATTACCAAGGGCAAGTCACTGTAAGCACTTAGTGGCTATAGAAATGGTACATCCACCGAGTCATTGGTAACGGTTTACAATTTTAAATCTTTTACGATATCGGCACTCACAACGATTGAGTGCGTCGTAGATCGTAATAAAATTGTTGCTACTTTATAGAGTATAGACAACTATAAGGTATAATGAGGTAGGCTTCATGGGATAATTTGGCTATATGCCTGCAAGTAAATACTTAACCATCTCAATTAAGGGTAAGAGTATCAGTAAAATGATACTCACATAGTTCCGCAAGGCCTTAAATAGTACGAGTTGAATCCTTGCTTTTATATAGTTCCCAGAAGCGTTGAAGTATTTAATTTGTTGCTTATTTTTTGTAACCGGTTGCAACATTGCAAAGCAACTTGTGTTGCTTAATTATTGCTGACATTTGAAAAATTACTAGCCTCATATGGTATTAATTTCTTTATGGATACCTAAATTTGAATGTAAGCATGCCAATTGTTTGAGGAACGTCAAAGTGTGGATCAATGAATATTACCACGTGGTAAAAATAATAAGTAATTTCTAATTATAGACCAGAACATGAATGAGTTCAACTGAGTATATAATGCAGTTTTTTCCTCTATCATCTATTTAAGGAGCATAGTACGTGTACTAGACCAGACCATCTTATTCTACAAGTCATTTTATTTTCACTCATGGTAAGCCAAGTTCTTTTGTTTTTGCTATATAACAGGTTGTGGTTTAATTTCTTATTGAATTTGAATAACCGAACTGCTCCAAAGCTTAAATATATGTACTGAGTTTGGTTTTAGTTTTCAGTTCAGAAATTGATTGTAGTTTGTGATAGCCTAAAATATGAACTTTACATAGAACAGATGCAACACCAATAAACTATATAAGACAGGTGCAGAGGAAATTCGATATAAATCGAGTTATGCTTTTCAATGCCAGTCTGAAGTAATAACACCAATAGCATAATTAATGTCAACTGATTGCTCTATCTAAAGAAGCCGTTAGTTCATTCTGAACGACAACAAGATTGTTGCGTAAAAACAGGCTACCAACCCCACATTGGGCGCCAATATCATTTCTTTCAATGCCTGTCCTTCAATGCCAGTCTGAAGTAATAACACCAATAGCATAACTTATGTCAACTGATTTTTAAACTCTTTTCAAAGAAGCCGTTGGTTCACCCTGAAAGACAATGAGATTGTTGGGTAAAAACAGGCTACCAACCCCACATTGGGCGCCAATATCATTTCTCTCCAAATACCCAACTTATACAAATAGACCCAATTGCATTTACCACTGAAAATTTGATTAGTTTTGATGGTTTGGCTGACCGTCAAATAAATGACATACAGACATCGAGATCAGATAAAATATTCAGTATACCTTTTGGGTTGAGTACACATAAGTCGAAATGAAATTCTATGTCAATACTATACTGTTGTTAAACAAAAACGTTGTAACAACCAATCTGTTGTACATACATATCAACAAATTAAGGTTTGATACATAAATAGATATCTACATAAAACATATACATATATATGCTGCTTTCAATATAATAAAACCATAAACCTAACAACAAACAGAATAATAAATGTCGCTTCATCACATATTCGAAATCTTATAATTCTTCCGTTCAACATTCTGTTATGTATGTGCTGCCAAATTTACAATTTAAATTAAATTTGATTTCTATGTACATACGCTAGTTCTCGTATATTAACATTCAATTCAATAGAGAATTTATGCCAACGAACCAGTGGAGGTAGAGTTGGAAAGAGATTTGTAAATTCAGTATGTGAAAGATAAACTTTGAAGAAAGACTTTTCATGATTAAAATAAGAAAATTCATGGATTCTAGTTTAAGACATTGGCCTTTATTCACTGTACAAATTCGTAGTTTTTTTACTAATCACAACATTGAGTTGGCAACACTGTTTTATTTTACAACCCATTTAACAGCTGATAGTTGCTTTTTGTTTAGTTTGGTTTGACATTTCATCGTATGCGCCGCCAATTCGGCGAAGGGGTTGAAGCACAAATTGATATTGATGTTGAATTTTTGGTTGAATGGATACGTAAATAAGCAGTATTGTCGCATTTGGAGTGAGGATAATCCACAAACTTGTGTCGAAACACCATTACATCCACAGAAAACTACTGTTTGGGGCGATTGATGAGTTGGTGGAGCCATTGGTCCATATGTCTTCAAAAACAATGATGGTCAGAATGTTACTATCAATGGTGAGCGGCATTTTCTCGTACCCTGGTTAGCTGGCATTAGTCTTGCTAATATGTGGTTCCAACACAAAGGAGCTACATGCCACACAGCGCACGCTACAATTGATTTACTCAAAGAAACTTTTGATGAAAGAAAAATTTCTCGTAATGGTCCAATTAATTGGCCACTAAGGTCGTGTGATTTAACTCCATTGGATTATTTTCTTTAGGGTTATGTTAAGTCACTTGTCACGTCACTAAACCAGAGATAATTGAACACCTGGAAATCAACATTCGAAGAGTTATTGCCAAAATACGGCCGCAAATACTGCGAAAAGTATTTTAGCTGCTTGTAACTGTCAGAGCTGGTGCACCTAACGCGTGATCCTTCAAGTAAAGGTTGATAGTTGCCTTAAACTTGTGCATTTTATACTCCAATCGGAACTAAGCGAAGTGACAACTTCCAGCCGTGTATCGTGTAACTCTGAAGAAGTAGGCTCGACCTCGAATGAAATAGAAGAGTGCAATGTTGTATCATCAGCAAAACTGTGGATAGGGTTTACAGGGCTATCCAACAAGTCATTTATGTATAACAAAAACAAAGTTGGTGACAAAACTGATCCTTGAGGGACTCCGGCATTTGGGGAGTGTGTCGTTGATGATCTCCCATTTAGCACAACGTTGATCTTTCGGTCTTTAAGAAAGCTTTTTATCCACTTGATGGTCGTCGAATCTAAGCCGTATGCCACAAGTTAACAAATGAGATTCTCATACAAAACCTTGTCAAAAGCCTTGGATATATCCAAGGCGATTGCAAAGGCTTCTCCGTGCTGCTCAAGGGCGAGATTCCATTTGTTTGTAACATACGTCAAGAGATCGCGGTTGTGGAGCGGCTTTCGCGGAAGCCATATTGTTTATCTGAAATAATTTTACTAATCTCAAGATAATTCACCAGTTGTTGGTTAATGCATTTCTCAAAAACTTTAGCCAAGGCTGACACAATTGATATTGGCCGGTAGTTTGAGGGGTCAGTTTTAACACAACCACGTTTAAGAGAACCGGTTGCACCATCGCACTCTTCCAGGCGTTCAGGTATTTACCTTGCTTATAAGAAAGGAGAAAAATTTTAGTTAATATTGGAGCCAAATCACTGGCAAACTCCTTCAATATTCGAACAGGAATTTCGTCAGGTCCGGTGGCCTTATTTTTGTTCTTTACCTTCAGGTTTCTGAAGACAATTTCGTCCGAGATATTGACAGGATTCATTTTTTAACCACAATACGAAATTGATGGATGCGTAACTCCATCTGGGACAACTAATGTCGAGTTCGAAGTGAAAACGTTTGCAAGTAAGTCGGCCTCCAAATATGGATCTACCACTAAATATTGGCAACCGAAGCGACCATCTTGTAAAAGTTGCGATCGGAAATTTTCAACTCGGAAGCTTAGAGGCTTTCTTGTTGTCAGCTCTTTTCGCTTCCTTAGCACATATTTTTTTACAGATGTTATGTGTGGCCTTATATTCTTCAAACGAAATTTCGATGCGCTTATATTTCTTGTGAGCAGATTTATTTTGTCTGGCTGCTTTGGTGGCTTCTTTTGAAAAGATTTTAAAATTAGGATTGGGATTGGAAAAGGATGATGGGATATATTTATTCATTCCATGTAGAACGGTTTCGGTGAAATTGGAAACGGCGTCGTCTATTTGATTGTTATAAAAACAATGGTTCTCCCACGGGAAATGTTGAAAAAATTACCGTAACCCATCATTGTCATTCTCGTTAAAATGCCATAGACGCCTTGGCTGCTGTCTAAATGTTGGTGGTATTTCGACAGATATTTTTACGGTTATCAGGTTGTGGTCAAAATTTTCAATGCCAGCTTCGAAACGCGCTTCCGTTGAATGTGGAATTGTTGTATGATAAATACTGCTTGTAGAATTTTGACATTCAAATGTGGAATCACTAACAATCTGCGTAAGGTCATGCGAAACAGCAAGCCACTCCGTCTGATACCCAGCACAGTTCTTATTTTGATGATATAATTTAAATGGGTCAAAATCTATCAAGGCCTAGCTCTCACACTCATATACGCTTTCTGACTATTTATTGTCAGTCAAATTTTTTATTATTTTTTTTTTTTATTTTTATTTATTTTATTTCCTTTAAATCAATACAAAAGTGATACTAAAATATAAATTTAAATCATTATAATTAGTGTTCTTAAGAATAAATAACAAATAACTATTAACTGTAGTATAAATTATAATATTAATGATAATATTTATGTAATAGGAAATTATAGCTGTATCGAAAAAAGAGGAAATTAGGAAGTTCTTGTGATCGACTAAACGATCAATGTTTAGAACTACCTGCCCATTATTATGAAATTTAAGATTAAATATATTTGAAGAGGGGCGTCAAATATAAAATAAATATTATTTCAATTAGGTTAATTCATTAAGCAGCAAGAAAAAATTAAATTGTGTAATACAGTAATTAAAACTATACTAAAAGAAATTACTTCATTACTTTGAATAACAGTTCTGAATTGTCCATCTCAATTAACCAAGCGCGCAATGACTTTAAGAACGGATTGATATTATTTAAATTTTTTATATTATTTGGTAACTGATTAAATAACATGGGAGCAGTGTATACATAAAATCGTCTGTAAAATTCTTTCTTCGAAGCCGGAATCACACAATATTTATTCCTTAACGGATATACTGATTCTTTAAAATGACGATTTCCACTTCGAATAAAAAATAATTTGAGTACCTTGAAAATATATAAATTCCTTATTGTTAGAATATTCGCTTTTCTAAATAAAGGTTTGCTTGACATATATCTTGATACATCATATATATTTCGTAAAATAAACTTTTGGGATACATGCAGTCGTTTTAAATTATTATAATATATTCCTCCCCAACAACTAATTCCATAACTAAGCCGAGATTGTACTAAGGAGTAATACCAATTTTTGAGAAGAAACTGAGGGCATAATGGCTTTAATCTAAACAAAATACGATTAATAAGAAATAAATGCCTTTGTAAGACGTTTATATGCAATTTAAAATTTAAGTTCTTGTCTAAAGTTATTCCTAAATATTTGAAGGAATCAACATAGTCAATTTTTACACATTTGCTGGAACAATTTTTATCTGTTAATTTAATATTAGAATTATTTAGACACCCTGTTGCATGTAAATATATAAAATTGCAATTTCTGTCAAGTACATTATTTGTTAATTTGAATTGAATTATTTTAGATTTATCGCTCACAATCATAAATTGTTGATCAAACCAAGCCCGTAAAATCTTCAGATCGTGGGTTATTTTCGTAGATAAACTCAAACTAGTATTAGCACTATACATCAGTGCCAGGTCATCCGCAAACGCTACCTTATCGGCATAGAGATTAAGTTCAAGAATCGAATTACTGTAAATGAGGAATAGTAGTGGCCCTAACACAGAACCTTGAGGCACGCCACATTGAACTTGTTCAATATTACTCAAATTTCCATTGATAGTACACACTTGTATTCTATCTTCTAGATACGATCGAAACCAACGATTAAATACTCCGCGAATTCCGATTGTGGATAATTTTGTAATTAATAAATTGTGGTCTACCGTATCAAAAGCTTTTTTAACATCAATAAACAAACAATTAACATTATGACCTTCATTTAAACTATTATAAATAGAGGTAAGTAATTTCATTAGTGCATTCTCAGTACTAAGTCCTTCACGAAATCCATATTGATGTTGAGAAATGTAATTTATTTTGTCCAAATAAGAAAGTTCTCGAGATTTAAAGCATTTTTCTAAAATTTTGGAAAAAACTGATAATAGTGATATGGGTCGATAGTTACAAACTAAATTGGCATCACCACTTTTAAACAATGGTATTATTGTAGCTTTTTTAAGTGTTGCTGGAAATTGTCCCTGAATAAAACTATTATTAAAAATGTGGACCAGTGGAAAACATAAAATGTAACCAAATTTCTTTATCACAAGCGAGCTTATACCATCACTGCCTAAAGAAACCTTATTTTTGAGATTAGATATAATAGCACATACTTCATAAATATCAGTAGGAAAAAAGAAAAAATTCGAATTAGTATAATGATCATTGTTTAAGTGATTAGTACAACTATTGGAGCTTATGGATGTTTTCAAAACTTTACCTATATTTGCGAAGTAGTGATTAAATTGATTAGCAATCTCAATGCTTTCAGTAAGAACAGTATTACCGTCACCAAAAATACAATTAATTTTGTTAGATTTACAACGCTTTCCTAGTAAGTTGTTAAGTAAATTCCATTGCTTTTTTTGGTCAAAACTTACCGCCTCAAATTTTTGAATATAATAATGCTTTCTACTAGTTTCACAATCTGATTTAATTTGTCTCGAAAGAATTTTTACTTTAGTTCTCAGTTTAGTGTTATTAGGATGTCTCTTACAAATTTTAGATAAAGCATTTTTACGGCGAATTTTACCTAATAGAACATTATTTATCCATGGTTTAGTATAGTTTGAATTATAGATTACCATAGATGAGGTTGTGCAGTTTCCTACATGGTTAGATAACGTTGATAAAAAGATATCAATTGATTTAGAAGGATCGTTTTCATTAAAAACATTCTTCCACGATTCTGTTTGTAAACACCGGTCTAGTTCTTGAAAGTTAATAAAAGTTTTTTGTTTAGGTATTTTAGGTAGAGGTTCCCAATTTAAATTAAATTTTATCGAGGTCATACAATGATCAGATAACTCTAAACAAAGTGTTTCAGCTTTATAATTGATGGTATAGCCAATTTTGCTTCTAGTAAAGATATGATCAATACATGTCATACTATCGGATGTGATTCTAGTAGGTTCATTGATTAATGACTCAAGTCCTAAGGAAGACATCATTGAAAAATATTTGCATTCTTGCGAATCTAGGTGATCTATATTTAGAATATTTATATTCATGTCTCCAATAACAATCAAATTTTTTGAATTTATTTGTTTAAGGTAATTTTCAAATTCAAGAATAAAAATTTCAACAGGACTAGAATGTAAGCGATACACACATACCGCGGAAAAAAATATTTCACCGATTGTAAAATTTACCTGAAGTAGGTCAGAAGACTGAAGGTGAGTACTAGAGAATGAAAACTGAATCCCATTTTTAACATATGCTAATACACCACCAGATCTATAGTCGTTGTTACAGCAATCCAATAAACTATATTCATCTAAATTGTAAAAATTAGTTTCTGTACTATCAATCCATACTTCAGTCAAAAAAATAATATGCGGTTTTGTATTAAAAGATGACAACTGAGAAAATAGACTTAAACTGTTAGTCCTAAGACTTCGAATATTTTGATGAATGATCCATACTAGTTTGTTTTCACTTACATTAACGTTATTTGGCAAACTAAAAGATAAATCTAAATTATTAAGATTTTGAAAAGATATATTAGATAAATTGAGACTCATTTAAGATGAAATTTTAGATAAATTAATATTTTACTTATCTGTAATCTTTTCAAGATCATTTGAACAATTAACTTTTAATAATTCTGATCCTTCACTTTGCCTCATAAAGATATTTCCATTGCGGATCCAAACGTATTTAAATTTAAGCTGTAGTTTCAAGGTCTTAGCATCGTAAAACAACTTCCGCTTGCTACTGCTTAAACTTTCGTTGATAAAAATCCTGCTTCCGATCGGCAAACCAGCTTTCACAACATCAAATTTTTTCTTCGTTTTCGCAAACATAATATTCTGCTTTACTGTTCTCCTTGTGATTTTAATATATACTGGCGGACAAGTTTGTGTCGTAGGTATTTTATTTTTATTGATTTTTCGGTAGCAATAATCAATATCAGCCTTGCTGACACTATAGTCAATACCCTTTTTAAGAATATCAATTATTACCTCCTCAGTATTTTCATTTTGTGAAACTGGTATCCCATGAATCTCTATCGCATTTTGTTCAATCATTTGCTCTAGATACTCAACTTTTAACTCCAGAGAACAAACTTTACTCTTTAAGGTTATATTTTCTGTCATCAGAGTGTCAATCTTTTCTACCGACTGCTTCAACCAATCTAGTTTCTTTTCTATATTTTCATTATGTGCAGAAAATATAGACTTCATTTCACTTAGATCCGAACAAATCTTATCTATAGTATTACTCTCAATGGGCTTTGACGGGGTGGCAGGGCAATTGTCATTGGTTCTTAAAGATTTAACCTTATCCACACATGCATTACAGTTCCATACTTTTTTATGAAACTTTAAATAATCCATATCAGATTGCTGTAAATTTACGCATGGCGTATGAAAACTCTCTTTACAATTGCCACAGTTGATACCGTTTGCACATTCACGTTTAATCCGGATGTTACAAATTGAACAAGACATTGCTGTTTTATATATTTGATGATTATATAAAAAAAAAACTAAATAACTTTTTATTCAATTTTTACGGTGGATTGTATTTCGCTGATGATATTGTACTTGTAAAACAACAAAAAAAATAATTAATTGTTAATTTATATTTTTTGATGAATTTTTACGATATTTTGCTGTGTAAGTTCTATGCAATATTTTCACTGCTTTAAATGTTACTCGTTACAATGACACTATTTCTTTTAGATATATATATATATATATATAGACACAATTCTTTTGACACGATAATTATACTTTGTATTATGCAGATTAATGAACCATTTAAATATTATTTAACTATTATTATTTTTATGAATTATTATACATAAAATATAGATTATATTTAACAAGAAAAACTTATTTTTTATACTTTTTTATTGTAATTAAATATGAATTTTTTGCTTGATGTTGACCCCTCAACAAACAAATTGCAACTGAAATTCAAACATGATTGCACCTATAGTTTACCTATCGAGAGGTAACAATTTATATGTGAGTAGGAACTCGCTATGATACTGTTGCTGAGTTAAAAAACTGTTGATTAAGCAGATAAGAGGTCAAAATCTTTCACAACGAGAATGTTTTGAGATACAGAACGACGTCTTCCACTAACCGTAGTTGTGTAACATAGGTTATGATAAAATAACGAGCTCGAAACTGGAATATATAAGTAGGGGTACTACTTGGGCTGTGATTCAGAGAAGTAAGTTTTACTTGAAGCAAGGGCAATGAAGCGGGTTGAATTCTGCATGAGCATATAAATCTCTATGCATACTGGCCAATCTGGCTGGATGTCTACTTAAGTCACGATTCCTAACTGCTATTGAAACTACAAGGTCCTGGAAGAAAGTGAAATCAGTGGTTAGAGCTTTCTTGATAGTACAATAATTGAGAAACTCTATTTACGAATCCTTTATATAGTGTTACAAGCCATACTGGATGTTCAGGCAGACGTGTTATCTAGGTTATCAAACACTTTAAATATCCCAAAATAACTAGCGCAAATAATGGGCATCTATTTCCAAGACAAGAATAGTATCATATGATGATGATTTATGGTATGTAAAGCATCATACGACAAAGTCAACCAAATATGCTAAGGGATACACCTTTAATTGATTAGGCCATCATATTCTTCGCTATCAGAAGCGTATGGCCAGAAGCGCATGGACAAGCAAAGAAAGTACTAACAATAGTCTCAATGTCTACAAAAGCGCAAAGGAGCATTTCCTTATCAGTAGTATTTTTTGGTAACGAGAGTCGAGAGTTCCAAAGGATATTTAAATGAACCAACAGTCAATCTAAGGAGTAGAAATCCTACCTGAAAGAAACTAGATCAACTGTGAGGTGTGTAAGCCACATCACCTGCACCATCGTAGGATTCGTTTTGAGGTTAAGCCAAAAGTGAGTTCAGAAAATGAATTGCTAAAAGTAAATCAAACGTACCCTTCCGGTTTTCAGTGAAACTTGCATCTGAATTTTTAAGAACGACTACAACGCTATTAGAGTGAACCTTTTCAAGAACCTTCTGTAGTTCAATTGCAGATGGTATACTTAGCCAAGATAGCTGTTTACTCGCATCAATTATTAGTGCTTTGTTAAAAGTACTCTTCGATTTTTATATGGGATATCCAGCACGCCATTCCACCAATTCACCTCATTAATGATGTCGTTTTGTTCCAAATGAAAACTGTTCTGTTAAGTGGAATGTACAGAGCTTTTGAACTATAATACTATGTACTGACATTTTAAGTTTTTTGTAATAAAGGGTCTCTCTGCTCTAAATAGTACCAAGTATAGGCCTCATTCAGTCCTGCATGAAGCAGGTTTACCTGTACCTCTTTATACAAGTTTTTGGCATCCTATTCACCATAAAGTTTCTGGCCGAATTTGTTTCTGGGAACTCCGAAACGAGAATCCCAATAACCTTTGTTTCCTCTGCCTGTCTGATATTATTTTCAGTTTGAGCTGTGAAATCTGGGCCAACCGTTGACACATTAATGCACATTTTAACATAGGTTTCTGGTTATTAATTGACCACGGTTACTAAATAATTTTTTTTCATATTACTATCACAATTGATTTTTCCTGTTGAAAAGTTGCTTCCCATCATTAGATGATTCGGCTTAAGAAAGAAGACTTATATCTTCAAAACTTAAATACCGTTATACTAGCTGATGACGACCGCCCTCGTAAGTAACCAACCATGGAATCTCCTCTCTAATTAGAACTTATTATAATATTATTTTCACCTGTGGGACACTCCGATTATCAAAGGCAGGCTAAATTTAAATTGTCAGGAACCTGATATGTTCACGATTAGCGCTTGGTTTAAGTTGAAATTGGATTTAAATCCCAAACTAGTTTAAAGTGACCACGATCGTACGCAACATTAAGACTGCCCATAACATGAGTAGAACAACCTAATGATGCCAATTGTGTGGAAAGCAACTTAATTTAGGTAAGCAGATGAGTGTCCTTCTTAAAAATGTCCGTAACAAACACTATCGCCCTGTTAAGTGTTAAATATGGGCAGACTATCTCGAAAAGGAAAATACCGTTACTAAACGGTAGCTGTTCAAACTCGTGGAACACTCTAGATCTGCTTATACATATGTAACTTCATGAAAACTCGCAGTTTTGAATAATTGGTAGTGTGATCCCTATCGAATTGTAGAGGCAAACAAAATAGTATATAAAATACGTTCCAGCAGTGACCTTGGCATAAGAAAAGTAAAGAGAGCAGTATTTAAACCTATCTTGAAGCTTCTCATGGCAGAACAGTTAGACACCTTTATGCGTAGGTTAAGGAAATTAAAGAATTCACAACCGGTCATGAGTACTTTTGTATATGTCGAAGGCATATTGAGATATAGTGCCGCAAAATGTACAAAAACCGAAAACCTATCTGAGTAAAATCCGGAAACGACTGGAATCTGAAGATGCCATAATATATATTCTTTGTAAATTGAGCCCTGGGGATTATCCAATGTAACAAAATTATTCCCAAAATTATCAAGTCCATACAACGTATAGTGTTAAAACACAGCAAAGTCAATTAAATTTGACAGATTAGTGGCAAACCTCGGCTTCTTCGAGAACAGCAGCAAGTTTAATACATTTGGGAGCGCCAAATAATAGAGTGATTCGATTCCATGTTGAATTCTACACATAAAAAATTTAGGGTATGAAAACGTATATTTGGACCAAATACAAACTGATGGATATTTGTAGTTATCTAATGAAGATGTATACAAAACGGCTCGCGGAGATCATATTTTATAAATAATTTTTATACCATTCCTTACATACCTCAGGGAAAATCACGTAGAATATTCAAAATGCCTTAAAGCACCAAAAAGATGTAAACAACATCCTAGGTTAATTATCCCATCATTTCCACTTTACTTTGAGATAGCGTTTGAAGGTAAATACATTTTAACAGTACATATATATAGACATTACCCATAAAATGAATAAGAGAGAATATTGTTGGTACCTTGGAAACGTGATTAAGAAACTTGGAAAATTACGTATACGACGATACGCATTAACCACAATGTGTATGAAATATGGGGAGTATTATCCGGTCTAACCAATGAAAATATTTTGATTATGTAAATAAGCAAATTAATGATGTGGTATGGGTCGTCGGGGTGGTACAATATAATCGGATCTAATTCTAATATTTATTTTCTAAGCAGCTTTGTGTACTGTGCCGTTGTTGCCATTGCGATTTGAATTTATCATTCGGTCTTTTCTCATCGATATTTTTGTTGATATACGAGTGTTTGATATTCAACTAATTAACATCTATCTAACTTTAAAATAAACAAACAAAAAAATTAATCTTAATCTTTACCATAACATCTTGGCCGGAATAACAGCGGCATCAAGAAAAAAAATTTAAATCAAAATTTACTCTTCTGCATATATACCGACAGTGAGGAATTCGTGAGATAGGTCTTGTTTTGTGTGCGGTTGCTTCTCAACCATGTTCATACAAAGTATTTTATATGTAAAGCGTGCCTCCTTGTTGGAGTATCTCGCATCTCCATTTTAACTCCTTGACACGTATACAGATTACAGTCGGGAAATAAAAGAAATTTTAATGAAGAAGCACACCCAAATCTTATTTAATTCATAAACATTTCCAAAAAAAAAAAAAACTCAAAATTTATTTCATCTACACACAAAGAGTTGGTATAGCGTCTTTAGCGCCCCCAACTCATACTCCTCGATTTAATCGTTCGTATATAAATATTGTGTATGAAACATGGGACGGAGGTAAGAAAATTATTTGGTTTTTCTTAATGTACATATTTACGAGTCGTCTTCAATTATGATGATGCCGACTAAAATATTTGCGTGGATATAGAAACAATGTACGCTCTTCTTATTATACATACATGTCAGAACTCAGGATTGTATTCAGATTATGATGTAGGATTTATTTGTGGTTTAATCTTATCATTCCTACGTTCCTTCGTAGCTTTGGAATTTTTGCTCTCGTTTCTTGTATAGAATATGTATATGTGGGATGGAATTATATGTAACGAATTTGCACCATAATTTTCAAGAGATTATCGTCAAAGTCATAGCAAAGATAAAACCGAAAATAAACTTTCGATAAAATGAAGATTAAATATCGTGATATCCTCATCGAAATAGTGGATACTGTATACTAATTTGAATAAAGGCATCCACAAATGTTGTCAAAGCCAAGGTTCAACAATATTGGGTTTTTAGTTTCACGACGTTACGAACCTTAAACTCAATCACAATTTTAATTTATATATCGCACAAATCCACATGCACACCGTGCATTCACAAATCCATTGAGCACACCGTTATCCGTTAGGAGCTTTTCAGAGTGTAATTTGTGCCAGCGATGGGTGTTTAACCGCTGTGGATGGGAGCATCCATGTGGGCTGACGATCCGCATCCGTAAAAAAACAACAAATAAGAAATGGATACTGAAAAAAACTACGATGTGCCTCCTCTTAAGAATCCGGGAACGAGATTAATGATCGGCACATAGAACGTGCGGCAACTTATAAAACCTGGCGCATTTGAAGGCCTTATCACTTGTATGAAAGAGAATCGATTGGAACTTGTATCGCTCCAAGAAACTCAATAGCCTAACAGTGGAGACCACGTGTCCCAAGGCTATACATTGTTACACAGTGGGTAAGTCTCGAAAATCTTGGAGTTGGATTACTCATTGGGCCATAGGTAAACAAATTGTGTTGGACTTCCAAGCAGTCGATAATCGAATGTGTAAGATTCGCTTGTTCATGAGATTAGCCAACCTGCCAATTGTATGTGTACATGCGGCCACTCATCTGAGCCAACCCCAAGGTAAAGACTCATTGTACAATCATTTGGATAATGTTATAGGATCTATACTGGAACACGATGTCAGATTGGTGATTGGTGGCTTTAATGCTGACAAAAATCAGACCGACTAATATAGGTCCGGTCTCCCGAAACAAAATTGCGACCGAAAATGGAACAAGAGTGATGTTCTTTGCGATCGCTCATGATCTCAAAGTGGCAAGTACATTCTGTAGAGTTTCGAGTTTCACTAATTTGTATTTGTTTATAAAAAAAAAAAAAGATCTCAATATAACATCTGCAGCGACAGTGTTGACAAATAATCTAAATGGTACTAGATCATGATTGATTATTTTGTTTTTGTTTTGTATGGGGAAATATTCTTATTAGAATTCGTGTTTATTACCACATTCTAATTGGAAATTATATGGTAATTAGAATCATTTACTCGGTAATACCTGTGTAGATAACAACAAACAAACACAGAATATCTATCGATATTATCGTAATATTTTTCTACTTTAAGAAAATTAAATAATTAGAATTTAGTTACTATATAATAAATTCTACAAAATAATAAGTAACAAAAATATTAAGTCGTGTGTTATCTGGTTTGATTGAAGGTGTGTATAGTTCTTTAACAAATTTAAGCGTTAGTTTTTTTTACATTAAAAGTGAACATTTGTTTAGGAAGAAGTATAAATTTTGTTGGTGCGTTTTGGTGCTTGATCGCGAAATTATCAGTTTTTTTATTTTATCTTGGCGTGGTAAGGATTCATTTTGGTTTTTCTTTTATGTGTATCCAAAACGTGACGGTTTCTTATTCTTTCTGTATAGGTCAAAGAGGCTTAAAGCAACTTGAATCTGGCGATAGAAGAAACACGTGCTGCGCTTCAAATAGCGGTGATATATCCCGCTAAGATTAGCAGCATTAGTGGTGCTCTTTTTGGTCACGCTCAACAATTTCCTAAATATTAAATCATTAAATCTATAATGTATAGATTTAAGTATAATCTATTGTTTATTTAAGTGTTCAATTTTTTTTTTGAATTAAGTGCGGAAAATATTTTTTAGTATAAGATAGTGTTATAAAAGAAAAAAAAAAGAAATACTGGTCGGTTTTAGATCATTTCGTGATCGACGGATAACCGCGAAGCTAACATTAAATTTACAGGTACCAGATAAACCGGATACTGTAAGGCCTTCCAGATCCAGTGGAGTACTGTAAGTTAATTTTTTTTATATTTATATTTTATATTAATTTATTTTTTTTTGAATTTGCTCGATCGAATACGTCAATACCGTATTGTTTTTTTTTTTTTTTAAGAAATACACTCTCTTTTAACTGATTAATTTCCTCAGCACATCTGAATTATATCTTTAACTGTACTCAGCTTAAATTAATATTTTGAATTTTAAATATATTTTCTTAGTTTAAAGTAAAAATATGAAATAATTTGTTATTATTAAATAAGGGAACTTTTGAGAAGACATATAATGGATGTTTTGTTTTGGTACTTTTAATAACTAGTGTGCATTATGAACAAAAAAAATACCGGTCGAACGAACCCCCCCCAAAGGCGAGTAACCTGGAATATAAGTACCACATGATCGGTATCATAAAGCACCACATGGCGCCCGAGCAGGGACCTGAAGGTCATCTTGTATTATGATCTGAAGGTTTTTTTTGAAGGTTTTCATCTTGTATTATGATCTGAAGGTTTTTTTTTGTTTTAAAAAAACTGAAGGTAGTTCTAATAAATCATCCAAGGAGCTTCACTCCTCATCTACAGATAGCCTTACATAGTCCGCTTAAATTATAAATAAGCAGCGGATGGCTACTCTTTTTTTTGTAAAATTTGCATTTTTTTTAAACAATCTGTATTAGGTTACTGTGAGCATAAGCTTTTGTGTTATTAAATTTTTACAATTTTGATTTTCAGTGATTCTGAAACTCTTGTAAATTTTGTACACCTTGCAGATGACCACGGTACTATTGCATTTAAGTAGCTTTTCTTTTATATAATTATACTTTCAATTTTTATTTTTTTCTAAAGGGTATTATATCACAAAACTTAGATATTATGCTTTATGTATGTGGCCTTATGCCAATTTTTGATTATATGTTTAACATTATCGAAATGTAGATCTTAACGGTGAATCCGTTTTTCTTTCGTTATTGTTAAATATTATACTCTATATGTAAGCGTTTAAATAACAGTCAAATTATTGAGAAGGGTAGGGGTTAAAATGATCTTTATTAGTATCGGTTTCGATTTTAATCGTGATTCGGTTTTTCCTGATACAAATGCGATCATAACTGATCGAACTCTTTTCTCTTAATTAAACCGTATGGATACTCTTTAGATGAACTAATTTCAAATAGATTTACGTCTTCTCGGATAAAGTTATTGAACTCCCTTATGAATTTATATCTTCGCTAAAAGAAATTTTTTTTTATATACGAGTAGTATTTACATATAAAAAAAATATATATATTTATTTTTTTTTTGATTATCAATATATCTCGTATATACATTATTATATTTTTGTTTGATTAATAATAGACTAAGTCTATAACTATAGTATTATAATTTTATGATAGTAAAATTGGTGAAATCCACGTTGGCACAATGGTTGTGAAAACTATTTTTGATGTCCTTAATGAAGATGAATTAGACATCGAATATAAAGTACGACACATAAACCCTGAAATTGAGGATTCTAAAACTATTTTGCTAGAACAAATTTCATTAGAGGCCAAAGGAGCGCTTCAAAAACCAAAAGAAACTCATAAGCCCATAAATCCAGATGAAGAATTAAGAAACTGCAAAGAATATTCCAGTTCAATAGACTATGACTGTAAGAAAGTATCTGTAAATTCTTCGCCTGAATTGCTACAACAACTTTTAATTCACACTGTTCATTGGAATGATCGAGCATTCAGATTGAAAAACAGCTTCGAAGAAATAGGAGATGTTAACAGAGTCCTTACATCTTTTCGAAGAACTATTAAACTGTTACAATATTATTTATATGACACCGATGAAGGAGCAAGCTTTAATCCGAAATATAAGCCTTCTGCCTCTAAATCAAAAGGTGCAGTCCCGAAAAACACTACTCCTTCTATCGAGGTGATTTCTCGTGGGGAAATATTAGATTCAAAATCAACAAAATCTTTGCCGTTAGAACAGTCTACTAAAGAAGCTCTATCCGAAAGAGAAAACAGCGATAACAAAAGCGACATTTCTCAAGGTCTGATTAACACAGAACAAAAAAAGCTGATAGATAGTAAAAAAATGAACGAGATCAATGTTTCATATCTTAATCTTAGTAGTACTGTTACAGAAAATATTCAACCCAATTTCGAGTTAATACCTCCATCTAACTTTAATCGACAGTCTAGGCCGTCTATTGATGCGAACTTATTACCACCTCACCCAAGTCGACAAGGTCATTTTGAAAATGAACTAAAAGCTCAATATACTCAATCTCAAAATGTTAGATTTGCTCCCAATAATTTGAACTCAATGTTCAGAAATTCTGATAACTTCAATGAACAATTTCAACAATATTCGGAACCTCCATCAAACTTCGATCAGATAATTAAGGAATTAAATGAGCAAACAGTCAACAAAATTTCTCGTAATGGTAATTCAAATTTAGGACCACCACAACATTCTGAATTTCGTTCAAATCAATTTTTACAACACGATAAGTCTCCTAAGTGGCAAAACTTAAAATTTGATGGATCAAAAAACAGTAATGTTGGTGAATTTATCTTTCGCTTTGAAACTCTTGCTAGACGTTGTGGATATAAAGATAGTTCATTGGACAGATTTATCTTCGATTATGTCTCAGGAGATGCTGACACCTTTTTGTGGAATTTCGTTAGAGGAAACCCGACCGCAAATTGGTATCAAATAAAAGAGGCGTTGATTTCGTGGTTCACAAGTTCTGAGGAAGAAGCAGAAAATCGCCGGTATATTTACAGAAGAGTACAAAATATGCGTGATACTGGTCAAAGTTTCATTCTAGATATTGAAATTCGCAATAATAGACTACGTAATAGAATCAGCGAACCCGAATTATTAGATGTTATAAAAAATAACATGCTTCCGGTGTATAGGGACAAAATTATGAATGTACAAATTTCATCTATTAACCAATTACGAATACTTACGCAGGCTTATGAGAACTTGTGGAATCAGAGTGGGTATGATCCGCGCACCCATTTTTCTACACGTCGTCTCTCAGTAAATGAACTGCATTCAGAAAATAATCTAATCAATAAATCAGAAAATGTCTCGCAGTATAATGTAGTAGATGCACTGAACAATTTCACACGCAACAAAGGACAACTAGTAGTGTGCTGGAATTGTAAAGACATCGGACACTATTACCAGGATTGTCCACACGATTTGACACATGTTTTCTGCTTTGGATGCGGGCAAGAAAATGTAAAGAAATATAACTGCTTAAACTGTAGTAAGAATAAAATAAATTCGGAAAACCTCAGATCGAACTTTTCCAAAATGGGGTTGCAAAGTTCGATACATCCGAATATCCCCAAATACCCGGATGCGGGAAAGTAATTTCACAATCTTTATATCTGACGAATCCTACCGGACATGACCTTACAACCGAATTAACTAATAAACTAAGCCATTCTGATTCTCCTAGTAGATCCAATCTTGATAACTTCGACGTAAAATCAACAATTTCACGCACTAGAAAATACTTTCTTACTAAGAAGCGAATTTATAGAGAATGTGCTTCCACTATTTTGCGTAACTTACCATCACAAATAGACGCCAGACCACACATAGATGTTAATATTCTTGGTAGAGCTTTAACTGGTTTACTTGACAGTGGAGCCAGTATTAGTATCCTTGGTAAGAACTCATTAGAGTTTCTGAAAGATATCAACAGCAAATTTCATAAAATTAGTTCATTCGTAAAAACGGCTGATGGCACTTGCAATTCAATTATTGGATATGTAAAATTACCGGTACAGTATCGTAACAAGACAAGATTAGTAAGATTTTATATAGTTCCTACACTGCAAGATGCTTTATACTTAGGTATTAACTTTTGGGAATCTTTTAGTATTGCGCCGATTATGTTGGATGAGATAGAACTAAATGATGATATTGATGACAAGGTACATACACTATCAGGAGAAGATCAAATTCGATTGCAAGAGGTTATCAATAAATTTCCTTCCTATAATGAATTAGGTTTAGGCTCCACTAAACTTCACGAATGTAGGAACCGCTTTACCAATTAAACAAAGATATTTTCCGGTTTCTCCAATTATTCAAAATAAACTGTATACCGAAATAGATAGAATGCTATTACTGAAAGTAATAGAACCCAGTCAAAGCCCGTGGTCTTCACCGGTAGTCTTGGTTAAGAAACCTAATGGGAAATCACGTTTATGTTTGGATTCACGGAAACTTAATCAAGTTACTGTTAAAGACTCGTACCCACTTCCGATTATTGACGGTCTTATATCACGACTCAAGGATACGAGGTATATTACAAGCCTCGATTTAAAGGATGCCTTTTGGCATCCAACAATATTCGGAACCTCCATCAAACTTCGATCAGATAATTAAGGAATTAAATGAGCAAACAGTCAACAAAATTTCTCGTAATGGTAATTCAAATTTAGGACCACCACAACATTCTGAATTTCGTTCAAATCAATTTTTACAACACGATAAGTCTCCTAAGTGGCAAAACTTAAAATTTGATGGATCAAAAAACAGTAATGTTGGTGAATTTATCTTTCGCTTTGAAACTCTTGCTAGACGTTGTGGATATAAAGATAGTTCATTGGACAGATTTATCTTCGATTATGTCTCAGGAGATGCTGACACCTTTTTGTGGAATTTCGTTAGAGGAAACCCGACCGCAAATTGGTATCAAATAAAAGAGGCGTTGATTTCGTGGTTCACAAGTTCTGAGGAAGAAGCAGAAAATCGCCGGTATATTTACAGAAGAGTACAAAATATGCGTGATACTGTTCAAAGTTTCATTCTAGATATTGAAATTCGCAATAATAGACTACGTAATAGAATCAGCGAACCCGAATTATTAGATGTTATAAAAAATAACATGCTTCCGGTGTATAGGGACAAAATTATGAATGTACAAATTTCATCTATTAACCAATTACGAATACTTACGCAGGCTTATGAGAACTTGTGGAATCAGAGTGGGTATGATCCGCGCACCCATTTTTCTACACGTCGTCTCTCAGTAAATGAACTGCATTCAGAAAATAATCTAATCAATAAATCAGAAAATGTCTCGCAGTATAATGTAGTAGATGCACTGAACAATTTCACACGCAACAAAGGACAACTAGTAGTGTGCTGGAATTGTAAAGACATCGGACACTATTACCAGGATTGTCCACACGATTTGACACATGTTTTCTGCTTTGGATGCGGGCAAGAAAATGTAAAGAAATATAACTGCTTAAACTGTAGTAAGAATAAAATAAATTCGGAAAACCTCAGATCGAACTTTTCCAAAATGGGGTTGCAAAGTTCGATACATCCGAATATCCCCAAATACCCGGATGCGGGAAAGTAATTTCACAATCTTTATATCTGACGAATCCTACCGGACATGACCTTACAACCGAATTAACTAATAAACTAAGCCATTCTGATTCTCCTAGTAGATCCAATCTTGATAACTTCGACGTAAAATCAACAATTTCACGCACTAGAAAATACTTTCTTACTAAGAAGCGAATTTATAGAGAATGTGCTTCCACTATTTTGCGTAACTTACCATCACAAATAGACGCCAGACCACACATAGATGTTAATATTCTTGGTAGAGCTTTAACTGGTTTACTTGACAGTGGAGCCAGTATTAGTATCCTTGGTAAGAACTCATTAGAGTTTCTGAAAGATATCAACAGCAAATTTCATAAAATTAGTTCATTCGTAAAAACGGCTGATGGCACTTGCAATTCAATTATTGGATATGTAAAATTACCGGTACAGTATCGTAACAAGACAAGATTAGTAAGATTTTATATAGTTCCTACACTGCAAGATGCTTTATACTTAGGTATTAACTTTTGGGAATCTTTTAGTATTGCGCCGATTATGTTGGATGAGATAGAACTAAATGATGATATTGATGACAAGGTACATACACTATCAGGAGAAGATCAAATTCGATTGCAAGAGGTTATCAATAAATTTCCTTCCTATAATGAATTAGGTTTAGGCTCCACTAAACTTCACGAATGTAGGAACCGCTTTACCAATTAAACAAAGATATTTTCCGGTTTCTCCAATTATTCAAAATAAACTGTATACCGAAATAGATAGAATGCTATTACTGAAAGTAATAGAACCCAGTCAAAGCCCGTGGTCTTCACCGGTAGTCTTGGTTAAGAAACCTAATGGGAAATCACGTTTATGTTTGGATTCACGGAAACTTAATCAAGTTACTGTTAAAGACTCGTACCCACTTCCGATTATTGACGGTCTTATATCACGACTCAAGGATACGAGGTATATTACAAGCCTCGATTTAAAGGATGCCTTTTGGCAAATTCCGTTGGAACACTCATCAAGAGAGAAGACCGCATTCACAGTTCCCGGGCGGCCACTATACCAATTTAAGGTAATGCCGTTCGGGCTCTGTAATGCGGCCCAAGCAATGTGCAGACTCATGCATAAAGTGATTCCAACGGAATTACACGATCAGGTTTTTGTATACCTCGACGACCTTTTAATTGTGTCACCAAGTTTTGAAGATCATTTAAATTTGTTATCAATCGTAGCCAAACATTTATCTAATGCTGGTTTAACGATTAACATTGAAAAAAGTCATTTTTGTAAGAAGGAGATTCGTTATCTTGGGTATGTAGTTGGACAGGATGGACTTCGTACCGACCCTACAAAAGTTGAAGCAATTGTTAATTTCCCGGCTCCAAAGTCAGTTAAACAGATACGTCGTTTTCTTGGAATGGCGGGTTGGTATCAAAGGTTCATTCCCAACTACGCCCAAGTTACAGCACCAATATCTGACTTATTAAAAAAGCATTCGAAATTTGTATGGACTCCTGAAGCTGATCTTGCATTTGGTAGAACTAAAAACTTATTGTGCACGGCTCCAGTATTAACTAATCCGGATTACAAAAGTCACTTTTATATTCGCTGCGATGCGAGCACTGAAGGCCTTGGTGGAGTGCTCTTCCAAAAAGATGCTGATGAAGTTGAGCGACCTATATCCTTCTTCTCCCAAAAACTGAACTCGGCTCAGAAGAATTATACAACAACAGAACTTGAATGTCTTGCAGCCGTGTTATCGATAAAAAAATTTAGACAGTATGTAGAGGGCTATCGATTTACAGTAATAACTGATCACGCAAGCCTCAAATGGCTGATGGGGATGAGAGATTTGACCAGTAAACTTGCGAGGTGGAGTCTTTTTCTTCAAATTTTTGATTTTAATATCGTGCATACGAAAGGGAAAGAAAATATTGTTGCTGACACACTATCCCGTATCTATTGCGATACTATTTGCGAATTGAAGAATAGTACCGACATTTGTTTGGATTATTTGGATCTGCTTTCACCTGCTTTTGAAAACGACCATTATAATTCAATTAAATCGAAAGTTTTAGCCAAACCAAATGAATTTCCTAATCTTCGGATATTAAACGATCGCTTGTATATACGAATTGAACCCCGCATTACCGAACCCATTGCAGAAGCACCTGTATGGAAATTATGGATCCCGGAGGGCTTGATACAGAAAGTTTTAAAAACAGAACACGATGAGCCTACAGCAGCACATTGTGGCATAAAAAAAAACTCTATTTAGGATTAGAAAATTATTCTACTGGCCAAAAATGGGTAAAGATGTTTATGATTACGTGGTAAAATGTGAGATCTGTAAAACAGCCAAGGCGTCAAATCGAATAACACGACCTGAGATGGGAAATACAAAATTTGTCGATAGACCTTTCCAAAAGATTTACATTGATCTACTCGGTCCATACCCAAGATCAAAAAACGGAAAAACAGTTGTTTTGGTGGTATTGGATCAACTTACAAAATTTCCTTTGCTAAAATCCCTTAATCGAGGTACAACTATCAATATCATAAATTTTCTAAAAAACGATGTTTTTACTCTATTCGGATGTCCTGAAACAGTATTTTCAGATAACGGTCCTCAATTCGCTAGTAAAGAATTCCGCGAATTCGTGTCCAAGTATGACATAAAACAAGAAAACACACCTTACTACCATCCACAATCAAATGCATCAGAGCGGGTTAATCGATCCGTTCTCAGTGCAATTAGAAGTTATCTTAAAGATGATCATCGTCTTTGGGATGAACAGTTAAGTGAAATAGCAGCTGCCCTGCGCAGCGCAGTTCATCGTTCCATCCAATACTCCCCGTACTTTGCGCTGTTTGGATACCCAATGATACATCATGGTTCTACATACCAAATACTAAAAGATACCAATTGCCTTAATGACTCCGACTTGGAAACGTTACCTACAGATATAAAGTTGCCGATCATTCATGACAAACTCAAAATAAATTTAAGCAAAGCTTTTAATGAATATTCTAAAACATACAATTTGCGTGTACGACCACTTTCGTATCAGGCAGGACAAAAAGTATTTGTTAAAACTCATTTCCTAAGTGAAAAGTCTAAGAACTTTTCATCAAAATTAGCACCTGTTTACATGCCAGGGATTATAGTTAACCGTACAGGAAGTGTTACATACACAGTTGCGAATGAGAACGGCAAAGTTATGGGTGTTTACCACGCAAAAGATTTGAAACTATAACATATAGGTTATTGAATCCCCGATTAGACTACACAAAACAGAAATACATTAAAACTCTCAACTTTTTTTCAGGTTACATGATAAAACGTAAAGTTCGATCATGAAATCTGCTGTGTAGAGTTTCGAGTTTCACTAATTTGTATTTGTTTATAAAAAAAAAAAAAGATCTCAATATAACATCTGCAGCGACAGTGTTGACAAATAATCTAAATGGTACTAGATCATGATTGATTATTTTGTTTTTGTTTTGTATGGGGAAATATTCTTATTAGAATTCGTGTTTATTACCACATTCTAATTGGAAATTATATGGTAATTAGAATCATTTACTCGGTAATACCTGTGTAGATAACAACAAACAAACACAGAATATCTATCGATATTATCGTAATATTTTTCTACTTTAAGAAAATTAAATAATTAGAATTTAGTTACTATATAATAAATTCTACAAAATAATAAGTAACAAAAATATTAAGTCGTGTGTTATCTGGTTTGATTGAAGGTGTGTATAGTTCTTTAACAAATTTAAGCGTTAGTTTTTTTTACATTAAAAGTGAACATTTGTTTAGGAAGAAGTATAAATTTTGTTGGTGCGTTTTGGTGCTTGATCGCGAAATTATCAGTTTTTTTATTTTATCTTGGCGTGGTAAGGATTCATTTTGGTTTTTCTTTTATGTGTATCCAAAACGTGACGGTTTCTTATTCTTTCTGTATAGGTCAAAGAGGCTTAAAGCAACTTGAATCTGGCGATAGAAGAAACACGTGCTGCGCTTCAAATAGCGGTGATATATCCCGCTAAGATTAGCAGCATTAGTGGTGCTCTTTTTGGTCACGCTCAACAATTTCCTAAATATTAAATCATTAAATCTATAATGTATAGATTTAAGTATAATCTATTGTTTATTTAAGTGTTCAATTTTTTTTTTGAATTAAGTGCGGAAAATATTTTTTAGTATAAGATAGTGTTATAAAAGAAAAAAAAAAGAAATACTGGTCGGTTTTAGATCATTTCGTGATCGACGGATAACCGCGAAGCTAACATTAAATTTACAGGTACCAGATAAACCGGATACTGTAAGGCCTTCCAGATCCAGTGGAGTACTGTAAGTTAATTTTTTTTATATTTATATTTTATATTAATTTATTTTTTTTTGAATTTGCTCGATCGAATACGTCAATACCGTATTGTTTTTTTTTTTTTTTAAGAAATACACTCTCTTTTAACTGATTAATTTCCTCAGCACATCTGAATTATATCTTTAACTGTACTCAGCTTAAATTAATATTTTGAATTTTAAATATATTTTCTTAGTTTAAAGTAAAAATATGAAATAATTTGTTATTATTAAATAAGGGAGTGTGATAACTTTTGAGAAGACATATAATGGATGTTTTGTTTTGGTACTTTTAATAACTAGTGTGCATTATGAACAAAAAAAATACCGGTCGAACGAACCCCCCCCAAAGGCGAGTAACCTGGAATATAAGTACCACATGATCGGTATCATAAAGCACCACAATTCTTTCCTCATTAAAACATCCATTTTGAAACATGGGCACATCCACGTAAAATAAGGGCGGACTCGAGTTGTCCAACACCATTATCCGGTCACTGCAAAGCTACGATGGAAATTTTTATACAAGTCAAGGAGGACAGGGGAATACCTTATACAAAGCGAATCGCCTGTGACGGTCTGATAAATGAATAAACGCGAGGAAAATATCAAGATCTTGTCAGTAATAGCATTTTGCGATCTAATTGAATACCAATCTGAAGAAGTGAACATTGCCTGGATAGTATTGAAACCCTCGGTTGTCGATGCTGCCCAACATATTTTCGGTATAGTCAAAACTACGCCCAAAAATGATTGGTTTAATGAGAGGTGTCGTTTTGCTGTTGAGCAACGAAATATAGTCCAAATGAAGTGCAGACTCGGTTTACAATCGCAAGAAGAAATAAAGCAGGTCTTAAGAGTAAAATAACTCAGCAATTAGCGCAATTTGCGTGGTTTCTTTAAAAGAATCACCGAATTGCACCATATCTTTGTATCTTGGTCAACTGCCACACGGGACTAGGATGAAAGCCTCTGTGTTTACGTCAATGCCGTACACGATACATGGTGTGACCATTTTGCTGCCTTACTTAATAGTCCACATGTATCGCAAGCTGTATTTGAATACCCCCAAATACAAACCGCAGAGATAATCATTGCGGATCCATCCAATGAGAAATTCACTATGGCGATGCAGACAAATCGTTCATCTGGGTTTGAATTCATTAAGATCTTTTGAAAGGTAACTTTGTGAGAATATCTTTTCGACCTTGTTCGATTGGTATGGCGAAATGAAGTTATGCCTGGAGAACGGAAATTGACCGCATAATCCCCTTTGCATGTTATACAAGCTACTGTCATACATTATCTTGCGAAAGATTACTAATCTGGCGGAGATCGTCTACCGGTCCAATGTTGTTGCGACAAAACATCTCTAATTTCAACATTACTAGCATCGGTTATATTGGACAGGCCTCCTAGTTCTGAGTGAGATTTTTGTTTTCATGAACTGGAATCCTATTGTATATATTAGCCGTTGGCAGTAATATTCCTTCCTTCCGTATTTTTGTCCATTACCATTGGGTAAAAATATATTTTAAATCCGGCCATAAGTATATATGGCTCTCTCTCTCTCTCGAGTGTTTGGTCACATTTATGTTTGTAGCATCGTAGCTTTCATTCGTTAGATTTGTAACATGTACAACCCTGCGTTACGCACGAGAATATTTTATCCCTCCAAGTTAATGGTATACAGTAGTCGTTCATCACCACTTGCACAAAGAGCAATAGCAAAGGAAGACTCACCTATTCTAGATAGTCCTTGTTTCGCTTTCCAAATACAGCAACGTCGTCTAGTTATGATACCGATCTTTCAGTCTCAAAGCGCAATCCTGACTTTCGATATTTCTACATTCACTTAACCCCGTTTCACTAGCAATATTTCACCACCAGAGTTACCAGAGGCATTCGATTAAAACTGGTTTTGGGACAGTTTTTTTGCCATCTCGACGAGTGATATAAATCCAGACGGAAAGGACATTTTTTTATGAAAAGTATTATTGAGCTGCTATCGAAATGATCGATGGCAAAAGTCAAGTCGTCAGTAGGAAAACACCAGCAAGACGTGTCTATGTAATAAAAGTTTCGAACGAAGTAAACCTGTATTTCGTAATCTAGATATAGATCGTAAAAAAGGTAGTTCCAATCTTAAGACGAAATTCAGCATATTAACGACCTATGAATGATTGACAAACAAACTCATCGAGCTTTATAACCCCTAGGTTTTAGGTTGAGTTATAACATACCGCGAGGGTTTATTCGGCGGGTTGATCGTCGATTTCGCCAATGTTTATGGTCAAGACTGATACGATCTTATACTGTCCTGTATACCCGGGCCCTTTGTGATGTTCCACGTTAACATAATTAATTATTCAATTTGTTCGTTTCATTTCAGTTTGGTTCGTTTCCGTCTATATAATTTACCCCCTAAGTGTTATTCATATATATAGACAGATATATACCGGGTTCACTTATCTATCACTAACCTGTAATTATTTGTTTTTGTTATATCAATTATAATTACAATATAGACATAATTAAATCAGTCTATACACCTATAAATAGTAACGATAATTACAATATGGAATGCTAATTAGTGGTCAAATAACCCCGGAAGTTATTGTAACCCCTTTGCAGCAGTAATATTAAATTGACAGTCTGCATATTAAGTAATTACCGATCTACGTTCGTACGTCGGTAGAAATACGTTCGCACACGTCACAACGGCATAAAATGTATAGACGCGTGTGTTAATTCCCTATAGATTCACCGAAAATACATTTTAATGGACTGGTCATTAGTCAATTTGTCGGTATATCAACGCTAACTCCCACGAACGCAAATTACTTTGAAACATTTAATCGTAACCTGGTACAGCAATTATATTGTTATACTATCTTCTTCGAATATTAGTTCACAGTTGTACATATATGTAACCGTTTGTACGTTTAATTAAATCCGGATGTCAAACATATAATTGAATCGTTGTCAATGGTTGGGAATACGTGTGCACAATATAGGGAGATAAAATCAATATTTGGGTCAATTCATTGATTGGATTCGGTGTGGGATGGTGTAATCCTAATTCGAATTCCATAATATACACACGCATGTTTTGTACGTGCTGTGATGTGTACACACGTTGTTATTGTTCAATTGGTTATTAAATAACAGTTCGGCTCGTTTCGATAGTTTTGTTCATTTGACCTGATTTTTTGAAAATTAATTAAAATTTTTAAGTGTTAAAAAGTTTTGCGTAAACATGTTAGTGACAGTTGCTGGAAATTTCACACTGTCATTGTGCATACACGTCAGCACATAAAATAAAAATTTATTAATACAACAATAAGTCATTAAAAGTTAAGAACTGTCAAAGACATACCTGAATTAATGTTTCTATCATATCAAAACGAAGAGTTTGGCACCTACAACCGATACATAATTCTATGGATTGCCAGTTAAATAAATTTCACTCATAAATTTTGATACGTATAAATAGTAGCCATCATCTGAAATAACATGTAGCTCATAACTGTAAAGTAGCAGAAACAGGTCTGCCCTATAAGATGGCTCTCAGTATTTGCGTTTAACGCTGATAGTGAATTTGATAAAAATTTGACGAGTAGTGAAAGTGAAAGAGAAAAAATGAGTCAAAGTGAAACAGAACAGTATTCGTATGACAAATTTAGAACACTGGACATCGTGTCTGTTGACATGAATCCAAACCTATACCCACTCCAGAAATGAAGGATTAATCAAAACTAGCATTTCATCGCAGCGAGTCTATTCCAAAGAAGGAAAAGACGATTTCATCGGTCTAGTAGCACCGCATAATCTTCACCGTACATTTAGATAAGGATAGAACAATCACGGAGCAGTGCTATGCTGGGATGTTAACCTTATTCAACACTATATTAATTAGAAATGATTAAGTTATTCCTGTCATATCTATCAAACATGGATAACTGGCTCATCTTTAAATCGAAAGGTCCATTTTATAGTGTTCGGCAAATCATATTTTTAGGGTATTGAAGACGACACCTACATGTGCGTTTGGATTTAATGTTATATATCGTGTCTCAGTTGATATATTCGATATTCAGATATGGTTGCCAATACAGCAACGAGACTGTCTGCGATATTTTGTTATTCTACCACTCTTTTCAGAACGAAATATACATTACAAAATCCAAAAGTCCAGTTCTCTGATTATCACCTCAGTTTGGTTGTGGCTTACAATCCCATATGTTCAAATCTACAAATGAAGCACCATTAGTTGTCAAAGATAAGCTAGGGCTTGATTATATAGTGTTATGGAGAGTGAAACAAAGGCACGACAACCTATTGATTGGTAAAGATATTGAAGAAGATGAACTCATTGGTAAGTACTCTAAATCTATTGTAAATCTTTACATGGCTCATTTGACAAACCGATTCAAATTTCAACTAAACAAACCTCTAGAAGTTGTTCTTTTACGTTGTCTTTATTTACCTTATCTATCTTTCTTTACATTTGTAAAGATACATTTATAAACAAATCCCACATTGAGAATTGGTGAAAAACTCCCACGTTGGAAAAAATAGCCCTTACTCACACAAAAATGTTAACTAGGTCGAAACAAGTGTAGCCATAATAATCGGCCGTGATGACCGCTTTTACAAAATGTGATGATGAACCTAGGACACTCGTGCCTATTTTTTTTATTAAATTAAGCTTTAATTGGGTACAGGGCGGGCTTTTACACAATCTTAGCTCCTTGTATTTGTCAGAGCTCAGGCACCCAACGCGCTGTCCTTCAAGTAAAGATTGACAGCTGCCTTAAACTTGTGCATTTTATACTCAAACGGAAACTTAAAACCGGATAACGAATTCCACTTCCTGGTTCTCAGTTCGAGGTTTCAGCAGCTTCCCATAAACCTATGCGCATTGACCGTTCCTCGTGTAAAGTACCCGTCCTGGCGTAACAAATGGTGGTATTCTCTAATTTAATTCTGCAGAAAATTATAGAGCCAAAAAGCCGATTTATACAGTTTTTAGCACTGTCTGGGAAGTATTCAATACTTCATGTAGCAATTCATTTATGATAGCAGTGGAGATTTCATGGAAACTTCTCCAACTATTGTGTCCAACCAATTGGGTAAGAAAGGATATTGGAAGTCTTTCGACTTCGCAAGACAAACTGTAAGGCTCATAAAAGCAAAAAAGGAAAATGAGGCCATTTCGGTGCTACTCACAATAATTTCGTTTGGATTGGGGAGGTATCAACAAATCGAGAATTATGTCGAAAACTCATTTTTAATTATCTTTTACAAACAGACTTTTCTTTACTTTTATAACAAGAACTGAACGTATATGTAGAGGAGTGAGTAAATACGATATCTATTTTTAGAATATAACAAGCTTTAAATCACGATACATATCGTAAATTCAAACTGATGATGTCAAAATTAATCAATATCGGGAATTTTTGTTTGTTTCCATCTCCTGAATGTGTTACAGAGTCTAAACGAACTCAACTGTTTCGTGGTAACCATTCCACACCATGTTGCCAGCCGAAAAACAATATATGATTCGTATTTATGTAGTTCATTTGCGTATTACATTCCTCCAAATCATTTTATTGTACTAAAATCGAAGTTTGGTCGGCCCATAGATTAAGAACAGGCCTCATCTAAACCAAACGAATAGTGCGATTTTTAGCAACTGAAGCGAATCGAATATGAGCTCAAGATATGACAATTGATGGCAGAGCAATTAACTTGATGAATGAGAATAAATAAGTATTCAAAAAGCAGCAAGATCTAATTGTGGGACAGTTGGAGTATGCGGTTAAGGATATTCACGTCAAAAGCACCTCCAAAAATTAATCGAAACTTTTCTTTCATTAATGATCTAATTGCTGTAAGTAATGACGAAAAAGACCATCGATACGATATATTTTAAGTGACCAACTGCAACGTATCAAAAACTACAATGTCCAGCTTAAACTAGAAGTTTTTGTTTGACCAAAACTGTAGTTTCAATCGCGCCATCAATCAAATTCCCAGATATATTATTCCAACATCGAATGACATCAAACAATTCATGCATTTCTCTGTCATTCTCATTCTACTGTTCTAAGTGTAACAGCAGGCACAAAGCAGAAGGTCAGTGACATCATGACAAGAGAGTATAGTGATTTTTAAAAGGACCATTAAAAGGCTTTTGATACCTGAAGGCCATTACTCTCTGGAACCACATCAAAGAAAGATGGTATGGTACGCCATAATTTTGACACTTAATCTGAAAGTTGGTGTGGTGACAATCGATAGAAATTCAATTGCAACCCGATTCAGGAATTCACTGAACATCTCCAAGAGCAACTATCGCGTGTTAAAATCAAGCAATGAGCGATTTGGAAGACCCAGATTAACAATATTCAACCGATATATTGTATATACTAACCACTATTCATCTCCTTGGTTCAGAATTACAGGTAGTTTCGAGTTAAGATAGTAAATTTGCGATAAGCTCACTGAACTAGATGTTGAACGGTTCCAAGCTGAAAACTGCAAGAAATATATCAATTTTCTTTGTACAAAGAACAGAGTTCAATAATGTGGGTTGTAACTTCGACACCATGAAAATGCATGCTATTAAAAACATAGTTATAGGTTCTTATTCGTAATGGTCACTTTAACTAAATTGTATCGAAACTGTCCAGCTTTACGGCAATATTTTCAATTGGCAAACCATTCTTGAACATCAACTACTCTCTCTGTTCTGGTTTAAACCTCCTCAACTCGCAAAGGATGCAAATCGCATATGTAAATTATGATTAAACTAAAGGTATGCACCATGGGTTCTTTGTAGTATTGGGTGTGGAACCTCACTGCAATGATGTAAAAGCATTCCGGTGTAAATGTTATATGAGGACTCATCTCACGATTAATTAATGGTCACTAGAAACCAGATGAACACTCATTAAATTCCATCAATAGAAACGCATTCGATTCCATCAATGAAAAAACAATCTGGAAATCACTCTGTGAAATAGGCATCACGAGGAAAATAACCGAACTCAGCCGAGAAATGTATAAAGTTCAACACAAAGGAAACAGAATGGCACATACTACAATACAGTTAGACAAGAATGTGTACTATCTCCACTACTGTTCCTCATTGTACTAGATAATGTCATGCGCAAGCTAGACATCACATCACCAAACGGAATTCAGTAGGATCCAATTAGAAAACTCAATGATCTCGACTACGCAGATGATAATGCTTGCTAGGCTAACACACAAATACTAAGACATGCAGCACTACAAAACTTATCAGAAATAGTACAGATGTCGGGCTCAAGATAAACATAAGAAAGACAAAGGCCCTGAGACTGAGCACAAGCATTAGTATACCGCCTCGCATCAACCAAGACACAATAGAAGATGTCGAAAAATTCGTATACCTTGGTTGTACCGTAACAACAGGAAGGAAGAAGACATTAACCAACGCATCAACAACAAAGCAATAAACACTTTCAACATGCTCCATAAGATCTGGAATGCATCCGTCCTGTCAAGAAACACAAAGATGCCTGTGTAAAATCAGTACTGTTGTATGGCTGTGAAACGTAGAAAAATACGCAAAAAATCACAAGACTCCAAATGTTTGTGAATAAATGCCTTAGGCAATTGATCAATTGCTTCTGGCCCAATAAGATCACAAATGAAGAATTACTGCGACAAACATACCAAGTGGACATTAGGAAGGAGATCAGGAAGCGGAAATAGAGATGGATATGATACACGCTGAGGAAGACATCGCAAGACATAACTAGGATGCCATTAGAATGGAATCCACAAGGAAAAAAAAAAGTTGGAAGGCCAGCAGCGACTTGGAAAAAGATCGGTCCCAACTGAAGCAAAATATCTTGGGAAAACATGGAGGCCTAAAGAGAATAGCCCCAAATAAAGTTCGGCGCACCATGGTCCTAAGAATGGGGATTAAGGAAAAACGAAAAAAATGAAGAGTGTGAAGGATGAAGAGTGATAAAAATTTAACGTCTCAGGTGGAGTTGTATCCATTATTAGTATCCGAATCATTGGAATATTCTGCAAAGAAACCGGAATCAATTGAAGCAAGAATATATCTAGTCTGATCAAAATGTTCTTTAATAATAAGTGGAGATGGTTCCCCGAAGTCATACGCGGTCTGATAAATTATTTTGAGAAATAACAGTTTGATGTACATTAGAAGTTGATTGGCCGAAAGTCTTGCCAGAATTGGAAAATATATCCAACCATAAGATTCTTGAGAAGCTCACATAAAATACCGCAGAGAAGACGTCCAATTAATAAACAAGATCGCAACGTAAACCACAACTAATTTTAGGAATTAATTAATTATCCAAACATTAATTACTTTATATTAATGCATGTCACAAAATCCGATAAAAAGTCTGCAAGTTAACGGTTGAACACAACACTTATTTGTGTATGTTGGTAATAAATTCGTTTGCGAAGCATAAAAACATATTAACTGTTATGTTGACATTGACATCAAGTTCAATATCATCCCATGTGTCTGTCTATTTAACGCATCACTAACCAACCACCACCATGGGGATGGGACGAATGGAAATAGCCAATAAATAATGAGAAAAATATTTTCATTAATCATATAGGATTACACAGTATTGCCACACTTCTCGTTTCCACCTGTTATATAGATGAATATGAACGATTAGATGGCGGTGTTAACCTTTGTGTTCATAACCGAATTACGGTGTTTAACAATTCATAGAAATATATAAATTGCCACATATATCGGAGTCATTTTATGTATAGTTGAATCAAGCCACTAGTGGCATTACATAAACAAGGACGTAATCCCAGTTACGTCAATATCATTCGTACCAAAAAAATACTGTATTAATTGAAACTTACCGTTATGGTAACCAATCAAATCCAAATTTTGTGAAATCCATATAAAAAAAATTAAATCACTCAATATAAAAAAAAACACTCAATCACTAAAAATCACTCAAAAATATTACCTTTTCACTTTAATAGATCATTAATCAAAGTATCTAACACTAAACATTTCATTAACACTCAAAAAAAATTAAGCACTCAATTCCCGATATAAACACGTGAAAAACAATTTTTTTCCACTCACCCAAATTAATACGACCGAACACACGGTGAGTTGTTCACAGTTTCCAAATCAATTTCAAACTGTTGTCTTTTATTCTTATCACCAATCGACGAAAAATGTGAAAACAAATTCGAGCGAGAGAGAGAAAATTTTACGAAACACTGAAACGAATCGGAGAGTAAACAAGGATATTATTATATCGTTGTTGTTGTATAATTTTCCAAATATTCAATTTTCCTTTCGTTTTCACACTCGCACACACAACCATAAGCACGTTCACTTGTTTGTGTCGGTTTTAAAAAAAATTTGTAATTCTACTTTGCGATGTTATCGCGGCAAACTTTTGCTATCAACTAACATACTGTGGACAGTTTATTTTTTTTTGTGGTGTTTGTTTGAGTGTTCAATAAATACAATTACTTGTTGTGGCTATGATTTGAATGGTCAGTAAAAAAAAAATTGAAATTTTGTGATGGGGAGACTTATTTTGAGGTAAGTAAAAAAAACCGAAAGGACAATGAGATTTTAATGCGGAAATGCATAATGTGTAGGCCAAATGCTGTTTATTGGTGAAACGAGATTTTTTAAATTTATTTTGACCTTCTGGTCATGTTGTTGGTGTGGAAGACAGCATACAGCGTATGTCTAGATTTTCATACTAGTGCAGGCGTTGTTGGTGTTTTGGTGCATGATGCTTAGTGTCATTCGCGATAGCTCGATCTTTAAATCTCGATGGTGGTTGTCGTTTTGCATGTACCAAGGTTTGAACGGTTTGTATGATTTTGATATTAGCTTTTTGGCACAACCCCAGAGCTTGCTATCCTTGTCTATACGGGTTTCAGAATAAGTTTGTATATTAGCAGTTTTTTGCGGGTCGCTAGTTCAGATTCTTTTCCTTTTTGCGTTCCTTCCATCTAAGTTTAGCATGTAACGTATTTAGCGGTGTTTCCATGAACCACTACTATCGAGTTTATCATTATTGGTAAATGATTAACTGTTAGATTTTAAAGTTCATTTGGATTGAGTTTGCTTCATTTATTTTAATTCGCCATTTCTTTGTCCAATTACATATCAGGTTAGTAGCCTTCTGTAATTTAGTAGTGGAGTAATTAGTAGTTCTTTCTGTTTCAAGTATTGCCGTGTGATAAGCAAAAGTCACCATTGTTGCTTCTGTTATTGGTATATCTCTAGTATATAGGAGGTAAAGGGTTGGTCTAAGAACACTCCCTTGTAGTACTTGTACTTCCGTTGTTATTCTTTTTAATCGGGAGTATTCATTCTCATATTTAACTCGGAAGTGCCTCTCTGATGTGTATGATTGCAGCTCTGTACCGTATCCACTATCCATTGGATTCGGTACGAGGTAAAGCTTGCTAGTACATGCCACAAGGCAAACTTTCAACACGAACAGCATTGTTTAGGATTAAAACATTGTATTTTGTTGTGGTCAGTGTCTCGAGGATAGACCACTAAACTTTTTCTATTTTAAGCCTAGTTTTGGTACTTCGAGTAAGACCTTTTAAACTGGTGACATTAATATGCTTTTGTCACCTATCTATCTGTAGTGTCCACCCGTCAAATATAGATCGTGCAGATTAATTATTCTCAAATATTCAAGTGGAGCTTATATAAAATATACTTGACTGTTTGGAAGTTCAAAACACAGTTTTTACCTATCACAATCACACAATAATCATCCAACTCCAAGATTGTCGAGGTCATTTACAATATACATAAGTTTATGGTCTGATGGTCTAAAATTAGGTCAAATGTTGTTTATGGATTTTTACAAGATTATGCCCAGTTTCGTCTAACTCAGATTTTTTTTGCCACAGTAGGTCTTGACCTTCAAGTCGCGACAAGTTCAGTGGTTTGGTTTTTTGCAGTCTTCTTGTTGAAGTGGTAGTCAGGATACATCATATGCCTAGATTTTCATGCTGGTGCAGGCGTTGTAGCTGTTTTGTTGCAAGATGATTAATTTCATCCGTGACAACCTTAATCTTTAGATATCGATAGAGGTTGTCGTTTCGAATGTACAGCGGTGTATTAACAATGCATCGCGGCATTTTATTTGGAACTTTTTTTATGATTTACATAGAGGTTTCAGAATTTATTTGTATAACAGCAGTTTGGTGATCGCCATTTCTTTGTCTAATTACATATCAGGTTATAGGGCTTCCTTAATTTACAAGTAGAGTCATTGATGTTTTTTGCTGTTGCAAGTATTATCGTGTCACCGGCAAAATTCGACATTTTTGCTACTGTAATTGGTAAATCTATAGTATAAATGAGATAAAAGATTGGACCGAGAACACTCGCTTGTGCTACTCCTGCTGTTATTTTTTTGAGTTGGTGGTCTCTCTGAAATGTATATTATAAAATTTGAAAAAATTGCTGAAATTGAAATTCTAGTCCGTGGGCCACCTTTTTCAAATAAATCAAGTAATATAGTTTGGTTTCTAGTTATGCTATTGGAGCTCCGTACCGTATCCACTATCTGGCTTCATTGGATTCGGTTACGAGATAAAGCTTCTTAGTACACGCCACAAGGAAAAATCTTCCTACATAACCAGCGTATTTTAGGATTAAAACATTTTGTTTTGTGCTGACCACGTCTCGAAGATAGACCACCGAAGTTTTTCGATTTAAGTAATTCATTTAAGAACTCGAGAGACGGTCTTCTCCAAAACTGATGTTTGGTACTGATGAAGGTAGCTATTGACTTGATGCTGAATGATTATGGGTTTGAAGGTCTGCCTGTTAGGCTATTGGTTTGTTTTGATTCATCAAAATATTGAGATTTCCATGCTGAAAATACAAGGAAAATCGAACTTCTTCACGGTAAGCGACTAGATAAACTTGAAACAGTTGTTTTTCACTCTTCAATACCTCTTCTGTAAAGATGCCGGACTAATTCTCTAATGGTTTGAGTTTAATTATTGGATTATAGTGGTATTTTATGACTACGAAAGATGATTTGAACACTTCGTTCACATGATTTGATTCCAGTGACCATTTATTCATTTGTAGTCTCCACTCATCAAATATAGGTCGTGCACATGATTTTTTCTCAATAGTCAAGTGGAGCTTAGATGAATTATTACTTAATACTTATTGAATTATTACAACTCCAATCTTAGATGACCATACTGCCACATAGTAGGCAATTTCAGACCATACTGAGGACAGATGGTCTCCACTTTTCAGACATCAAGTTTATTGAAGTTGAAAGATTAATTAAGCAAAATTGGGAGAATCATTATATAAACTGTTTCATTGGTAAGTATGTGAGCAGACATTCTCAAGATTACTGTTGAACAGACAAAAGGAGGAAACTTTACTCTATTTCCACTGGACCTGTCCTATAGTCTAGGTTCAAACAGATTCCAACAAGATTTGACGAACCATAGTTAGATGGACGTTATGTTTCTTGAAAGCGAGTGATTGAGATTGGATGTAGTAGTTCGATGGAGCGCCACCATGTCAGAAAATATTGAGAAAATGCACGATATGGTAATCAATAATGCACGATATGGTTAATCGAATGAGTATAGCATTTGTGCTCGGAACTCATGTTGAATTGGAACTGTATCGGTTCGAAACCTTGGATTTGGTGACATGAAAATGGGATTTGATTTCTGAGTGATTGAATTGAGTGACAAAGAGAAACATGACTTAATGACGAATTATTGCGAGCACAGCAATAAATCGGCGCTAAGTCATGCAGTCATAAACATCGAGACTCTTAACATCTAAACGAATGGTTTCAACAAGAATTAAAGAATCGAGTGTAACTTTTACTATAAAGGTAACTTTGAAAGTGTACGCCTCTTCTCCCCTTCTGGCAACTAATTAAGATGAGGCAAGCTGTTGACGTTTAATATAATGTCCGCAACATGATGTCTCTCCACTTTTGCTTCAAAAGCAAAATATAATGGTATGACTTACAAATATCCATTATTAATACGTAAAAAATCCATAAGACCTAAAGCGTCTGACTGTTACAAGGTTTTTCATCTTTCGGTAAACAATTGTGACTTCGATTAAGATTGGCAAAGTGTTCTCCCAGTTTTTTAATAAACTTTCAAACTTCAATACATTACGAATCCGAATTTTAATTTAAGTTATGCCTGTTTATAGCGATATCGATAACAATTTAATTAAATTCGGTTTCGTAACGAGTTTTGCTTTGATACATTTTTTAAAAATTTAAATTTTCAATCAGCAGAAATCGAAATTCATTCCATAAATGGAATATATTGAACGGGTATCGAAATTATTCATAATATAAAATTGTTTCGAATTTGTAATCGCCTTTGGCAATTAATTCGTATCGATTAAAGCAAAATGTATGCCGTTGTAACAGTATTTCTATATAGAGGAAGTAAAGACGGGCACATCGACGTATATCGAACTATTGTATCCATTACATGTGTGTCGTTTATAAAACTCGATATTCGACAATACCTTTAGCCGGCCGTATACATGCATGTACGAAATAAGTTCTCAGAACACAATCTAATTGTTAACTTTCGTTTGCTTCTTTGATGTGTATCGCTGCACTTGCTGTGTGAAGGAAGTTAAGTGGATTTTCTCCCATTTTCCGCTTATTTTTGTTTGCTACTGATTTTACAGTGATTGTTGTTAGCATATACAAAATATACAAGCAAACATGATATTTTCCAAAGAAATTAGGATATTATTATGTGCAATACCTGGATGTTTCCCAAAATTTTCAAATTTGAATAAAAATCAAAGTGAATACTGAGAAAGTGAGTACCTTCTCTAATATTTTCTCATTGTTAAATACAGTAGATATGTGATGTATTTCACAAAATTAACAGAAATTCTAATTTTAAGAACTTGAAAGATACCCAAAATCATGACAGCTGACAGATCAGGGTATGAAGAAATTCAGGAATGAAGGTTATAGGGATCTGCTACAGTTTGCAATTGTCGTACAAAAAATAGTGGTTTTACTTCATCAGCTGTAAAGAGATTAATTTCACCAACCATATGTCGTAGTGGTTAAAGCTGTCGCCGAGTTCAATTCTGAAAGGGTCCGGATTCAAAAAAAAATCACCATCTGATTAGGATCACTGGTGTGAACGAACATCGATTACCTGTTGGGGCGTATAAATCAAAACAACGAGATCAAGGAGATTAATTTAAAAATTCACGAAAACTGGATCAATTAGTAATCCTAGACAAAAGTGTTTGAATGTTTCAGACAATATAGGAACAATAATTCTTATTTTGTGGTGAACATTTCGAGAAGTTCTCTATATAGTCTATATACTGACCAGCTTAGAGTGGTCATTAACTAGATTATGGAACAAAATTACTTGAAAGGTAATTGTTTGAACAAAATAGCAACGAAGAGGCTTTTTCATCTTTAAAGCTTTTAGATCCCAAAAGTCATTGGACCATTATAGCGGGGTTAGAAATGATTTTCCAGTTCTACCAAGTGTATTTGAAAAATGAAGGGCACCATCTTGGACCTCATAGCACTAGTCAGTAAAATGGTAAACCAATTTCATCTGGAAAGGAACTGAGAACAGCATTGATATCTTAAAACGCAAAAACGGGTATACAACAACCTTTCTAGATATATTTGCACATAACATAACCAAAAATTATGTATGGTCCGTCCTCTCGACCAAAAAAAACCTTTATTTGGAAAATGCCTACTTTCACGCTATAATTCCCAATGATAAATAGACCAAGTGTTGATATTATATAGTAGACGTGGTCAATATACTTAGCAATGGTGAAGCTATAGTGGAGAGTTACCGGATTACATCATATACATCAATTGTTCAGCAAAATGTGATCGGATATCACGACACCTGACCGTATTTAGGTTCTGATACACGGAAAATCCACTAGTTGAAAACTAAATATCTGATAGATGGCTTTTAACAAGTATCGGAAACCCAAATTCAGACAGTGTATCAAATAAAAAGACATCGAGTACATTGGGTCAGTTACGATCTTCGTGCTCCTCGTGAGGAGGAAAATGATACCGTGATCTTTTAAGGAAAAACTAGTTTTTGCGAGGAGCTTGCTTTCGGCGAAACCGGTGAATCCCGATTGTTGTTGTGTGTGTATACATATACTGTATGACTATTTTAAAATTTGTAATCTTAAAGGTCGTTTTGTACATTTCAAATGTGTAAGTATATGCGAAAAATGGTAATTATTGTTGAAAGTTCAAATGAACATGCCACAAATTACATAGTCGTATAAATTTCAATTTTGAAATATATGTATATTGGTTAAATGTGATGACAGAATTGTTTCGAGGTCAGTTAGGGATATCGAAACGGAAAAGAGTTATTCAAATTTGACTTTGATCTTCATAAATAATTCAAAGGAGATACACGTATAAATGACGTTTAGGAGAACTGTATCTGCACAATGAGATGGTATAGTTGTCTATATAAGCTCAAAGTTTATTGTCATCTCGTGGACTGTATATATACTAAAATATGTTTAGAACTAGCCAGTGTACCTGATTTTCGTCCCTTTGAAACATTGACACGCATCAAGAACGATAGAATGAAATTCGAATGGGTCCTGGCTACATCGGAAAGAATTGGTAATACTACTAAATGTCTAACCTAATATGGGCCAGAGAAGTAGAGCCATCTCTAATATGACATCGTACTCTGAAGTAATAGATACCATTATCCTAAGTAATTCCGCTTGGATACGTCCTCAACTTTTAAGTAATACCGATGACTTAAACTGTCATTTTTAAATTGATGCGTTTCACGTGTCAATTTTCAATCTCGAGGTGGTTCAGTTAACTGGGTTTTATTGCACAGTATAGCGATAATATCATAACTCTAATATGCTTTAATCACACACATGATATAAGAGCACAAATAATATTCCGAATCTATTGATGACCAGTGAACTTATATTATATTTATATACAAAATGTAAGTCGTTGTCATCAATATTTTGATTATATTCTGTTTATAACCAACGGCTTTGAAATATGCGACAATAAACTCGAGCAATTTTATTGTTTGTTTATAAATTATAAATTATAATAATTTAAAATATTTACAAGTCACGAGGTTGCAACTTAAATTAATAAATATTTACATTACAATATTGTATAATGGGATGTGTATATGTGCCATCAATTCGGGAAAGGCTATCGCAACGCTTTGTAATACACAATTTCACCTGTTTGTAAGACGAGAGTTTCATCAAGTTGAATGTGCTGCTCTAAAATTCAAAAATAAATAATTCGACGAGATAATTTCATTTGGTTGGTGTGATGATGTGTAATGTTTGAGTAAATAAACAACGTTATCAGGCAATTTGAATTGTACTGAACCAAGTCCACCCCCAATTTCAAAGGAGTTCATTATACCTATATATAGATATAGGGTAGTTGGACCAGAAAGGTGATCGGTTCGAAATTCAATAAACTCCAGTTGGAGTGAATAGCTCATGGCTAACTCGTGATATCAGTACTAAGTAATGCGAATAATGTCGTGTAAACATTGGAGTTTATTTTCGGACAGAGAGATGTTATCTCTTCAATGCCTCAAACAGAATAATGATAGTCAATTGGGAAGTCTCCACAAACAGATTTTCTTAAAAACGTCAGACATAAGTTCGAAAACCCCGGTTAATCAGATCGAGTGGAAAAGCTGTTTAAATAAATTAAATTGTAGTTTTTCAAAGTAAAATGAAGTGGAAATTAGTATCATAGCTCCCTCCAGTGGTATAAGCACTGGAGTTCAATTTTCGATTATTCGCCTGTAAGTTGTTAATTATCCGGATACGAATCGTTTGAGAGCCTTAACAATTGCTGTCAGAAAAAAATTTAATTAGATTTGAACACCGACCAAATGGTGCAGTGATTAAAGCTGACGCAGTTGAAGTGGGAGGTACGGGTTTGAATCCCGATAAGAGCAGGATGCAACACGGATTTTTCACCATCTAAATACGATCGGGGGTGTTAATGATCACATTTGATGTGAAAAATTCATGGGCTATACAATGTTCAGATGATTCTACGTGATTTGGCCATGCGATGGCATAAAGTAGGACGTTAATAAGCGAACGACGAAAGAGGTGGGAGAGATTGCAATGATAGAAAGAGGCAGATAGATAAATAGATTTCAATTAAGCCTCATTCCCACCAAACTATACGACTTCATCAACAAAAAAGAAGAAGACAATAAATCGATTAACTGAAAGAACCATTTTATAACACCATCCAAACTAAAGGCATCCATCATTTGATGGAACTGATTCGTACTAAACATCCAAAGATGAGATCGGAATGCCTGGCACACATGATCAATAACGGACGATAACGAAACGATGGTCGACTCGAGTTAAAAAAAAAATTTTAAATCTTTGGGCTAACATGAGACTGCCCATCTCGTTATAAGCTTTATTCAGTGCAACGGATTTATATATACTCTTTTATTCAGGTCAACGAGTTCGATCTTATTGCAGCTTAAAACAAGTGTCAACAGCAGTGTCATTGATTTCATTGTCACTCGTAGTTTAATGCTTAGTAACAGCCTTCTAATTAAGATGACGTTATCTTTGGTTATTTGAGTACTCACACGCAGTTCTAAAGCCTATAAACAATGGTCGATTTTGGTGCTTTAATCTCACTGAGAATCTCTTTTCTACTTGCAGTGGTGAAATACAGAAGAGTAAATTACCATCTACAAGTCTTTGTTGAACGTCGTCGAGATGCTTGTTAATTTTTAGCTGTATAGAGAGATTGTTTGTTTGTTTGTTTGTTTTTATCTCTACAATCTGTTTCGGGGCTCGAGACACTTCCAACTCTTTCGCGGTTCGTTTATTTACGTCCTTGCCTTACGCAAATCGAGGACGTACGGCTATAGGTTCGATTTACGTAGAACCATCTGCACATTGCATAGCTCCATATGACAGCCTATATTACGGACATGGAAGATGGGTTGGCCCATGAATTCTGCACTCCAACAGCTGTAGAGAGATGTGTTAATTTGAAACTCTTTAAATTGAAGCTGGAAGTGCTCTAAGATGTGGTCAATCCAGTCATTCATCTCAGTCATTCAAGGTCGCATTCAATATGCATTTCAAATATACGTTTTCTTATTGTTGTAAGCCTCTAGTCAATAGTTGAAGGTATCGTATTATCAGTTTTAAGGGATGACTAGCTGTTTGACTCCGATGACCTTCACAATAGAAGACCGTTGAATAAATTTTTATTCAAAATGTGCACTGGTAACAAAGTTTCTAAAGGTTCAGAATGCCACAAAACATGTCAAGGCATAAGTGCGGGTTCTCTAGCGCCATATTCGGTGCCATCCACACCACAACATGTAGAGGCCAAGACTCACTTCTCATCATCGGTATGGACTAAGCTTGTATTGCACAACTGCAATGTTTGCTATACTCATCGAGTTTATAGATCAGAGATATCTTAATGCGCATTGTTGTCCCAGCCATCTAATTTACGCACAACATTACAACTGTATAGCAAACAAAGCTAACTGCGAGCAATCATATATATATTTAGAATAAGATTGTAGTACAGTTGCATCTCATGTTAACTGAAGATAAAAAATGGTATGTTCATGGCATGACAATTCAATGGATCATTGCACACTGTTAGAAATGAAACTTAGTTGCTGCGTTTTCACAACAATTAGTCCGATTGCATTATCGTATGTTAAATGTTAAGAAATAAAAAAGCAAACATCTCAATGGCGCGTCACCAACCGTATAGTACAAATAACCCCGTGGATGAACTTGAGTGATTTTCTAGTGATATTGCGATTATACACTGACCTTCAAGTGGACTTACCCAAATTTTGTTCTAGAAATATATGTGTACATATCAAAATTCATTCATAAATTATAATTGATAAGACTCGGTTTCTAATTTTGTGCTTATTAAATTGAAGATACTCTTAGATGTGGTCAAATCAATGATTTGCATTATATAAAATTTAATAAGATTTCGTGCAAAAAATGCATTTTGATTGTACGAAAATTTGCGCGTTTTGCGATTATTTTCAAGGCCAAATGTTAATTATGCTGCATGTTCTTCATAAAAATATGAATTCTTGTTACGAGATAAAGTTATAAATGATGCATGTCAATATAGGAGGCAATAGACTGTTTTTCGTTAAACTTTGGGGTCAATGCTAGATTCGAAAATTACAATTTTTAGAATATAATATAATCGCACAACGATTTAGATAATGTGTATATAGATCATGACGCAGATACTTATTATTTTAAAGTTTCATATTAATGCAAAACGCTTTAATTATTTCGAGGCAAATATTCTGTTGCAAAATCCACCAAATCTCACCTGAAGAAGAGTACGATTGTTAATACGGCTCGTGCCGTATAAACAATCTGACTTTTCCTCATATGAGATCGCAAGCCAGCAGTCAAAAATACCCATCACTCACATTAAATGACAACAGATATGATCATCACTGTTGTCATATGACAACAGATATGATCAAGGTGCATCTTAATATCCTCCCACACACTATTATTATGTGAAGTGAGACTACTTCCTTAAATATGTATAATTCCGCTCTGCTATAGTCCATTGCGCCATGGTTATGGTTTAAATTCTGTTTCGGTGAATCATCATGTTTCCACTTGTAAACGGTCAGCGATTGTAGCTAAATGGTTAAGAGAGTTTCTTATCACGCCTCGGTTTCGAGTTCGATTTTCACTGACATAAAAAGCGATTGTATGTAAAACCCATTCGTTCGGCTGACCACTTACAATGGTTTTGGCCTTTAAGCCATCGATTATTATGTTGCCACTTAATACAACTTAAATTGAAATAGCATTTCAGTCAACCTTGTTGAAATAAACAGATAGGTAAGTTGTTATCGAGATTCAACAACCGTTTTATCAATGCTAATATTCGTATGGCGTGTTCGAATAATCGATCAAGAGATTGTCCCACAACATAAACTTGAGTTTCGAAAAAAGTTTTACTTTAGGAAGTAGTCGCAATCGTTCTAGTTCCAACCATAGAGGCCACTCATTTTACAAACTCAATATCGGTTTATTCTGTCATCCTGCATAATGATGATCGAATTCAAAATAATGGGCATTCAACCTCTCTTGTATATCTACCGAAAATTGTGACGAACGATATTTTAAACCAAAGATCATATCATTTGTAATTCTTGTTCAAGGTAGAACTAGAACGACTTGTTTACATACTAGTTCCTATAGTCAATACAAAAATACAGATTAATGACCACATCAGAAAAATTCTTTCAAGTAATTATCAACTGAATCACTTGTGGGATGATATTCAATAAATTTTGCCATTTCAAGATCTGTACAAAATAACCATCGAACTCTACCCTGTTGATGGTTCATTAATCAGAAAGCTTATTCGTAATGATAGTGAATTATACTATTTCGATAAAACAGTTCTCGACATTACACGTACTATTAACTTGGCATTATCAGCTACCAACAGGTCAAATAAAGAGAAATCAGATTATATAACTAGAGTGAGATCAATACATACAATGTGACTTGTTCATGCATGCAAGAAAATTCAATAGAAGCACCGTGTAACTACCACAAGGCTATTAACGACACAAAAACTAAAAACAGCATTAAATTGCATAGCCCAAAATCGACCAACTAGTACTATCCAAATCGAAGGTACTACATATATATTGGCCACTGTCCACGCTAGGCCACTGTCCACAATGGCCAAGACCAAAATGAAAAAATGCAATTCAACATTTCATGAACTATTTCATGAAATCGGGTCTATAACCGCACATAATCAATATGAATTGGAGCGACGAAATTATATACGCTTCTAGTAGAGAGCAAATGTGATCACTCACCATGTGAATGATATTTTATAATTCACCAATCTTTGTCATTAATTTGAAAATAAATCAGTCGTTCTTTTATCAATTATGGTATGCAAATAACACTGATTTTTTCGTCATCTTTAACTTTTATATTATTATTATGACTATTTGAGATACTTCATTTGATTTATACACGAAAACACAAGACTTCTGATTTAAGTACTTTTATCATGACATTCGTAAAGAAAACATAATTGTTCGATGAACCTGATTCCTACGAACAATGGATTCTGAGTTTGCACAAAATGGACTTCGCATTCTGCGACTGCTGATTATTTATAATTTAATTTATTGATTTTAATAAGTGTTTGTTGTTCGCACACTTAGGCCATTCAACCCAATAATATTACCATCTGCATATTGCAGTTCAACCTATATGGGACTTATCCACTACGATATTTGGTCAGGTCGAAACAACGTTAAGAACCACTATATAAGTAGAACGAACTGTCTGTGGGTCTAACTTATTTAAACCATCTGCACCTTGCAATGTTGATTAACCCCAGCAATAACATATCATAAACAATTACTAACGTATGGTGAATGTCTTTACATGAACGGTGACTGGATTCGTAGCGAAATCTCTGAATTACTTTCAACGACATTTTTGTCTGTCCATTATGTGAGATATATGCAAACCAAACCTAGTGCAGCACTCGAGTTAGTGACAGATTTATTACTTGTTTGATCTCTGGTTTAAATGGCTCGCAGACTGCTACGACTGCTTATAGCAACACACCTTTTGCGAAGGGTTTATCATTCTAACACTTTAAGAGAAGTTGAAGGCTTCTGTAACGGACAAATGTATGACAAACCACTTATTCGAAAAATTATTTAGTTTGTTATTTAGTTTAGCATAATTAATAACCCAACAACAATTACCTTGAATCTATTTTGCAATCTGAATGAAGTCATGCTTCACTTTATATTAACCTTTAAAAGAACAACCGTATCTTATGTCATCTAAACTCTTCCTTGGCACAATGAACCAGAAAATACCCAATTCATCCAAAAATTCAAGGAACCTGAATGGAAACATATTCTCGTCTCGTCGATTAAACTGTCAACCACTAGATAGAAAAATAACATCTTTTATCAGTAATAATTTTGATAGATCATCATAAGTTCCAGTTTCAGCTATCATAAGTGACATCCATTCGAGCAGACCATAATGAAATTTCTCATTATCTGATTAAGATCAATGGAATAAATAAAATAAACAGAACTAAGTTGCCTTGATGGACTGCAGCAGTCGGCCCACGTAATTATGAGCTAAAACTGTATCCGGAATTCCTCGGATAGTGATTTGCCTCCTCAAAATATTATCAAGAATCTTATCTCTATATCGAATGCAGCGCAAGCACATATTCTTAACTAACAAATGGCATAAAACGCACTTACTATACAATGTATATTTTCAATTCATACTGCTGACATCTGGTTTTCAATATTCAAACTTTTCTGTCAAGATTTTGTTTTGCTGTCAAAAACCACTAACTTGCAGAATCGTGATAACTCGAATTACAAGTTGCCGGCTAATATTTTATATTTACGTATAATAATTCATTTTAAATCGTATATAAAAACTAAACTATATCCGTAAGTATCGAATTTGCTAGTATAAATAGTAAATTAATGTAAATCTGTCTTATAAATTGACTTTTCGAACGCTGTTTATTGTGTGACGTGTCGTGTTGTTTGTGGATGCGGCATAATGATAGAGCTCTCGATACGCTGTACTAATATTTATTTATTATTTTATTTCAGACTATGATTACTGACGTACAATTGGCCGTGTTCGCAAACGTGCTTGGTGTGTTTCTATTTCTTTTGGTTGTTGCATATCACTATATCAATGCTAATATGGGGCGGTAAGTCTGTGGTAAATATCGATCTGATCCGATATTCGATTGTAGTGTTTAATGTTTGTCATTTTAATTCCAGGAGTGCAAATACAGCAGCCGTGACAAAATAAATATGAATTTTTAGAATAACTAATTTGTGTTTTAAGATTACATTATCTACTACTATTCCTCCAAATATGTTCTATAGTTCATTGTAATATAAACTTTTTTTCGTAAAATTTGTTTTTATTTATTTTTTTGTTGGATCATGCTCGACCAGGTATTTTACTCAAATTGAAAATACTGGTCATAGTTAGGGTCAGTGTAGTGGTGAAAATTAAGAGTTTCCTTAATGTTTTATACTTTGGCACTTATCCGATACCTTGATTCCATTCTATCTTTGGTTCAACTTGGTAACGGTTCTATCTTTGGTTCACCTTGGTTTAAGTAAAACTAATTTGGTCGATAATAATACTGATCTACTTGATTGACCATTAAACAATCCAACTATTTATCACCAGTAATCCAAAAATAAATTATCTGGGATAATTATCGTCAGTATGTTCGGCAATCTATTCTACGTTAAAGATTGTTCAACCGAACACCTTGATTTGAGTAACAAAGATGAAATTGGCACACACATTTACTAGTCTCAAGAAGTTAGACAGTATTTCCCATCCCAAATTTTGGTCTATCTAACATCTCCCCTACTCTGTGTCGATTAGTTAATTTATAAAAACATCCATCATGACCTGCACGATTGAATACAATCAAAGTTGAAAACAGGATTAATATTTAGGCCATATCATAGAGGTATGCATTTAAATAGACTCAGACAAGTGATAGTAATTCAGGAGTCTATTAACCCAACTAATTCAATACAAATTCGTCCAATTGTTTCAATGACTGGATGATATCTATTCTTTGAAAATTTCACAATGGTATTAGCTCAACAAAGTGATTATTTGAAGGTTATGGATGATTTCAACTGGACTTTATAAGGTCAACTAGGTTTGGAACAACTACATACTTTCAGGCCTGTAATCTAAAGTCAGTACAGTTTCCAACAGAATGCCAGGATTTTACTGACTATAGACTAAATATGCAAAGCTATCTGATCGAATACGTTCCACGTCAGTTTTGATCCACTACCCCGCATTATGGTACTTCATATAGTCGAACAGATTATACACTTCCAGTTAAGAAGTTTCTGCGGTTTGCCTTTTATCATTATTTTAGTTAACGGTTACTTTTACAGACTACTGACTCACATAAAACATTTAAGTGCTCGTCAGCCTCGCATCTGCCGCGACTTCTAAGTATTAGAGTGATACACATACTATCGAATACCTATGTTTAGAGTAACAACATCTCTTTGTTTCCTTACTAATAAGCAGCGTTCCTGTCTTTTGGTTTGGTTTACATTGCACCTAAATCCTTCTCGTTATCTTTGATACCATCGTTTGACTCATATCTCATGATTCTATTGTTGGAATAGGGTCTCCGATAGTACTAACAATAAAGCAGCGCAACCATTCCTTTAATCGTATGTTTGCGCTATTTCTTTCACTAATCTTATAGCGTTAATAGGTGATTCTGCTTGCAATCACTTGGAAATTATTATATTATAAAGGAGTGTAGCCAACTAGTTAAGTCATCAACCAAAATAAGGAGAATCTTAGAGTTTCACCGGATAACAAGGTGGCAGTTCTCTGAACTTGCATCAAAGCTGTTCTGTCCTGCCTCTACCATTTACCTCACTCTACAATAGTTATAACTACCAAGGTATACATCAATTACCAATGTGAGCCTTAAGTTCTAAAAACTAGAACTAAACTGATTAAATGAGATTTGAAAAATTAATTTGAGATTTCAAATTATTGAAAACAGTCGTTTACTTTAGTTTTGATCTCTCTCGATCGGTAAGACTTTTAGTTCACCTAACTGTTTCTTCATATGTGAAAGAACCAGCAAATAGCCAAATCTGAAGAATTAAATGGAAGAAAGTGTGACTGGTACTACAATTCAACAATGTTCCTTTTTCTCACAATGTTGAGGTGTACAAGAATGTAACTTCGTCGTGTTTCCATCATTTCAAAACGAAAGGGAATCTTTTATTGAGTTTGATTGTGATTAAGTTCCGCTTTCATTAGCTCGAGGGTGTCCATTTTGCTGTTTATCTAGATGTACTCTGCTTTATTGCCTTTGCGGTAAGCCGTCTTCTCAATAAGTGTGCCGTGAATGAACTCAGTATTAGAATCAACAGTCATTAGAGTAATGATGAAATTTTAACTATTCGATTCTTCGTCTGATTAAGTAAGAGGCAATTCCTAGTTAACTATCCAATTATCTATGCCTCTGTTATCCTGCTACCAAAAAGTAACCAAGAGATACTCGGAGCAGGATATCAAACTATAAAATAAGACATATACTGAACGTCTTCTGTCAATAGTCACATCAGCTATAGAATTAAAACCAAAAAATATAAATTGAATTTAATTAAAACAAAACAAATTATTGATTTTTTATTCGCTTACAATAATTTAATTAATTATTTAAGGTACATTTTTTTAATTAATTTTACATTACAAATTTAAAAATTATAAAAAAAACTAACAAGAGACGCAACATTTATGTAACAATTAAAAACACGACGAGCTTTATTGGCAGTCTGAGTACAATATCAATAAAAGAACACAGGGAAGTAATTTTTGGAAGCATTCAAATTGTTATCTTTGTCCTTGATGAATATAAAGATATGGATATTTTTCTCGTATATCAATTAAAAATGGAAAATACTTTCCTAAATACGTTTTAGACCTAATATTGTGATTCACTAGAATTAAATGGTATAGCTGCTTCGCATTCCATGCAATACTTTTAATTTTATAAATTTAGCTTAATCGAATAAAAATAAGGATTAAATTAGAGACGACCATAAGGAGCGTCGCCTTCAGGCCATTTTATAGCCCTGAACTTCGATTCGTATTCACGATGTGTGCGGCATATGCGCAGTGCTTTTAAGCAAAGCACAATATATGTTATATCCGCGTATGATTTAAAAACAATTTTATAAATAAAATTAATAAATTATGTTGTATATATAAAAAAATAATATAAAATAAATCTGGTAATTAGCAATTTAAAGCGCGCCATATTTGAATTTTTATAAATTTCGAATATATTTGGAACGCTTGACTAGCAAACAGCACGACGACAGGCCAGTTGTATATTTTCCTAATTCGGACATGTGCAGTGTTTGTCGTGGAATGTCGATTTTCTCCGATAGAATTTGTGATGAGACTGGAATTTCTTCAATGTGCCGATGGATCAGTGTACCGTTTATACACAAAACATTGGCCGCCTTTTCCTCCGATAGCGTTAGGGTTTGATATGAAAATGATGCTTCGCGTTCGATTCTTTTTAGTATCTCGTGCGATTCGGCTGAATTACTGACGCACAGTAGATCCGGACTTGCCATTGATACATAATATTTGAGGTGATGATGCTCAGACACCTATAGATAGATACACGATATTTAGGAAGAGAAAAACAAAATTACAATTAATTTCATGTAGATAAAGCTTATATGAATTAGAAAATTTTAAGCAATTTTCAACAATATATATTATGTGTATAAAACGATGAAGATGATTAATCGATAAAAAAACAAAGCAATCAACCGCAAAGCGGACTGTGATTTGTGCCGCGCTGCGGGGAATAACCACCATCGATCAATAATATACTTGGAAGCAGCAAATTTTAGTTAGATATTATCTTAAATATAAAAATTAAATAAACAATTTCAAAACCAACACAGTTAATATAAAAATAAAAATGTTAATTTAATCAACTATACTCGATCTCACACTCATTTAATTATCACACTAATTTGGTTAAAACTATTTAGCAACGTCAATTAACTCGATCTCAATTGATTGTCATCTCACCATCATGCATTGGGCAATGGCGTCATTTATATGTGTTAAACACACTCAGGAGTGGCACACTCAGCACTCAAAAATCAAAACATCAGTCATACACACACACTTGCCTTTCGCTCGATCGTTTAGATAATATATGTTTTAGGAACGTGCTGAAAATTACAAAAAATCATTTTCATCGTTACTATAGATAAGGTGCTATCTTAAACTAAGAACTATAAATAAATTTTGTCCAGCACTGTAACAAAAATGTGATATAAATTAGTAGTTTGTAGTTTGAGATTTGTAGTTGTGTTATCTCTATGTGGGTGATGATGGCGCTTTTTCTCTAAATGATTTATTATGTCATCAGGTCATAATAATTATGATTAATTACAAATAAGTGTGTCTAAATACTCTGAATAGTAGGCTTACTGGATACGCTTAAATTGTGTTATCAAAATGTAGTAATAAAATAATTGATCGTTAATTATTTTAATTCATATTTCAATATTTTGACGATAGATGGTACTGTGAATCTTCAATGGCTCTTATTTATTCCTTTATTAGCTAGTTGCTGACTAAGTAGTTTACTTGACCAAATTGTATTTCGATAGAGCAAGCTTACTCGGTGAGTTGTGGCACGAAGTGTCCTATAAGATGAATGTTAGATTAGGTTGAATGGCTACTGCAGCACATTTAGACCGGCGACGGTCCGTTGTAATACCACGCAGGATCTTGCTTAGTTATTACCCTTATGAGAACCAGTTATGTACTTATGTAGCTTGATAAGTCCCGCACCTTACAGTTTTCAAGATCAGAGATGCAGTCCATTAAGAATTTACCTAAATATTCATGTCTTTTGTGTGCCAAAGTCGGCATGATTCTTGGAGGTGGAATACCGTATGTTCCTCCTCCTCGTCCTTACATATTCTGCAAAAGTCATTAGCTTCTAGAGACCCAGCCTCCTTGTATGTTCTCCAAGTAGGCAGTGCCCTGTGAGTGTCTCCACGATTGTTTTTAGTTCAGGTCTATAGGGAGATCAGTGTATTTGAGCGTTCAGCTTTGGCCAGACTTGCCTTGCTACCCTACATGAGAGGATATTTCTCCACCTTTCGTATGCTGAGGCTACTGCCTCCTTTTTAATCACAGTCTTCAGTGTCTTAATGGGCCTCCCCAACTTTGCTCTTTTCTGTAGCAGTTGGAGAGTTGTACCATGCCTCTCTAGTTCATCCGCGCTGCAGTTCTCCAAGACGTTCGAGTGGCCGGTGACCCAGACTATCTGAATGTTCAAATGCTTACTCATCTTATTCAGAGACGAGCGGTAACCCAACGCCACTCTAGACGTCAGAGAAACATAATCCAGCGACTCGATCGCCGTCTGACTGTCCACATAAATTGCGATATCAGTCGACGAAACCACATTATGTCTCAACCAGTTCATGACCTCCTCAATCGCTATGAACTCTGCCTGGTATACGCTGCAGTAATCAGAGAGACGAACTGCTATATCTACTTCCAATTTATCAAAAAAGACTTCAGCTCCTACTTTACCGTGTAGCTTGGTGTAGCTATGCATAAAGAACTGCAATGCTCCCGTTTCCGCAATCGACCCACTCACCCAAGGTTCCCTTTAGGTGCAGGAAGTTCGGAACCTTTTTTCGAAGTATAAATTCGGTCTAGATTCGCCAGTTTCTTCCTTAGCGATATTATTATCGCCGAGTGTCCTGTTTGAGGACATTTCCACTGAGATATGGCGGATAGTCATAGATAAAGGTTAAACTGAAGTCATCTCATTATGATATGCCTTCTAAGGTCCTCTGTTGTGATTGTATAGAACTTTAATTCAAGCTTCAACTACATGATTTATTTATTGCATAGAATTGATAAGTCCTTTATTTTTACAGATCCACATCTGTTTGATTTATATGTTATGATAAAATTCAGAGGTTGAGTGGATGTTCTTCACAGAGCACTAACAGTCACATAGTTACTGTTTTCTGACCTTCCATCAAAAGTTCTTTTGGGTGCCCACTCCCTTTAAAGCTACCCTACAAATCCTATAGATCATAATATGTTTATACCTATATATGTGAGGTGTTAGTTCAAGGTACTGTTTTATGAAGCTCAAGTCACTTCACTTTGCCAATGACAATTTTATCGGAATTGTGCACCAAACTACAGCCTTTACTACATTACGCCTATAGTTTATGATCATCTATTCAAAGATGAAATAGATGATCATAAACCATAGGCGAAATGTAATGATGGCTGTAGTGGGAATTGACCCCATGACAGTTAGAGAGTAAAAAGTGCTATAGACCACCAAGTTACTAATTGTGCAGTGTTGCAATTAATAAATAATATATGTTTCTGAACTTTAGAGGTCTTTCCCCGAATAAAATATTCAGCCTGCACACGTAGGTTCTGTACTGTCATTTCATTGATGTATAGAGTCTGCATTGTGCATTCGATACAGTTGAGCTGATATACCAACCCGGCTCAGCTACAGAAATATTTCAACCCTATCCACTGGTTTAGCTATTGGAGTGTCATTTGCATTTATACAGTACAGCAAGACGTTCTAATATTCCACATAAATAAATTTTGTCACAGTATCGTGTCAGGTGTATATCTTGGGGTTTACGAATGCTGGCCGTCAGCTCAGCAATCCAACCAGAATGCGGCGGAATTAAATTAACCTACTTAAATAATTATAAACCCAGATTCGAGAAGATAAAAAAAAATATTTTCAATCGGAAACGATTACTCCACTACTTCAATTATCGTATTCAAATTGACCTTTGAAATCATAATATTACATCAACTACACGCATAATAACTTTAATCAGCATTTTTATTTTAAATTGAGTGCATGAATCATATTAAGTAATACATTTCGACCTTACGATGACATCACTCTACGAGTATATAGGCGACCACCACCCACATAGTTTTCCACAAATTATATTTGGCGCGAGACCTCGGTCATTATCAAACGATTTGATTACATCAAAAGCAACAACAACAATGCAAATCCCCAACTACAGAATAATCTCAATTAAATTGTTTTGCTTGCATGTACCAATATACGAGTACAGTGCGGTATATAGAGTCAATTAGATTTTATTGTTATACAAAATGTAAACTAACAATCAAAACTTAAGTGATCATCATCATATACATAGTTCGCGTATTCAAACGACGTGAATTTACATATACGACGATCGCATAACTATTGATACAAACGAAACGTATTGAAGCGTTGAAACGATCAACTCGAATGAGTGCGAAACGTTTCTTCATCATATCAAGACAAGCAAAATATTTTTTCAACTTTAATTGAGGTTAAATCAAAGGTCGTATCTTTAAAAAGCAATAACACAACATTAACTGAAATAATACAAAAACAAATAGTTTTGCTGGATAATCTACTATAGTTAAATTAAATCGTTAAAATAAGCCAATTTGCAAAATTGCAATTTATTGTTGATGCAAATTATTTCGAGATCCTCGATGATATCAAATTGATCGGTTTGAACGGAAGCACATATTACGAGTGTTCAGTGAGTTGTGAATTTCTGGAATTTGGAGATGATCTCTAGTTTGGTTCTTTTCGGTGATATGCTGGATGAATATCTTATCCAAACACGGTTTCAAGATGGAATGAAGGAGGGTCGCACATCTTAATTGAAAAAGATGATTCAGGTAGGTTTACTGAATGCCAGAAGGTTCCCACTGCGACTTGATATGAGTTTTTGGAGATGCCAGCAAATCTTTGGTATACTAAATTAAAATTATAACTGAGAAGTTGTTTTAACATGCGGCTAGCTTTTGCTTAACAAATCTTAATAAATCTGTGATTACGTGGTAGGTACAGCTTAAAACATAATTGGAAATTGAAATTGAATTGGTAAATGAAAATACGTACTATCAAAGTCAATCAGTGACGTACTATCTACAAAGTGTTCGGAGTACGGTGGGGTCGTCAAAAGAAGCGCGACAGAGTTGGAATTACTTCGGTCCAAAATGCCGTTTTGTTAAAAAAAACCAACAAAAGATTTGTAGTCCAAAAAAACTGTAGCAACCTTTCTGCTGAAAAAGTTTTTTCCTACTTTGGAACACTTCCAATTAATGGCGTAATCAATTCATATTGTGTATTTATCCAAGCTTTATTAACAGTTTTGAAAAGACGTTCGAGGCTTGGAATGATTCGTTCTACAAGCTTGGTGTCTGATATAAGTATTTAAGTGTCGAATTGTTGGTGTTAACGCGATTATTATCTTCTAAATATTCTCAATATGTCTTATAAGTTCAAAACAGCTCTTGTTTACACGAAGCACGTAATCGACGCAGCGGACTCACGCTCTTTTGATGTTATGCGCGAAATCAGGAATTCGCATTAAATTCCGGATCTTGTGATTGAAAAATACTCGTTATGTGCTATCAACCGGCAACAGCTTATGGTTACTACTGAAATCTCTAAAACTAACGGCAGCTGAATACGGGTTCGTTTTAAACTAGACTTTTACGAATGTGGGTCAGTCCAGCAATACAATCAGGTTGAGTCACCTTGTACGACAAGATCGTAAACAAGCTTTACAATAAAGCATGAGTATTTTCATTTAAGCATATGTTCATTTCGGTGATTGAACAAATACTAAAAGGATTAAGTTACCTAGATATCATCTTTTCATTAAACATATGTTTTGGAAAATTAACATGTTAAGACAAATGTATTAAGAAATTATCGAAAGATGTGAATAATGGTATGTGAACCTGTGTCGATTAGCGACAGAGTGACTGTCTAAACTTAATCGGAAAGAAACTAAATACAATTAAAGGGAATTATTTATTATTTATATTGTTGGTTGCGACTGCGACATACTCCTTAACTTAGAAAATAAAAAAACGATTGGTTTAGGACAATCCAAACATTGTTGATTGGTAGGGAGTTCAGCATTCGTCGTAAAGTTATTAAAATAGAAGGTATGTTAAGTAACACTTGAAAATTAATCTTTTGCGTCATCTCTCGGTTCAACGAATAATCTCCTAATTATCTTTTTGAGAGTTGGCCATAATCTATACATCTTTTATAACAGCATAAGACCAGCATTCAAGCTAAATTTTAGTAAAAAAGCGAGATTTGTTCCAGTTCCAAATTCCAGTAACTCATTTATTTGTATAACTCGCATTTGCTCTTAATAATTTAGTTTAAAGTAAAGATATCACTGATTTATCTTATTCTATGATCAATTAATTAATTTACAAAAATAATTAAGTTGAGGTACAATCATAATTATACTAAATTAAAAAAATATTTAAAATCTTGATAGCAAGAAAATTATGTATAAGAAAACCTGAATTTCTTTTCCTTCGATTTTATCCAAAGTTAATGCATTTGAAGGACTTTTAATATCTTCGACCTAAATATTGTAACAAATATAGGCACACATAAAACATATATATTGTAAACATACATAATATATAAAAATTTCAAAAAAATCTAATTTCTAATACATAATAAAATTTAAAACATTACAAACGAATGCTGATAAGAAAATACAATTAATTGAATTTAATCAATATTTCCAATATCAATCTATAGTCGATTGGATAAATAATTTGAAACTCTTTTACTATAATTTGAACCCCTTTGGGATTCTAGGTTTTGCTACTAACCTTGATGGGAACACATGGATATTCTGGAAATGCAGCCGCGACCGCTCGAGCGCCTTCTTCATTCGTCCATTGCGATATCCCGACAAAAAATTCTTTGCCCGTGAATAGCACGTCACCACCGTCTAATTTGGCATTTGGATTTGCTATCTCAATTATTGGAAGATCTAATTCTTTTTTAAGCACGGCTCGGATGCTGTCTACCTGGAATTCAATTAAAAAAAAAATATTAAACATTTTAATTAATTAAAGAAGGAGTATCTGTATTATTGATTCTATATATCACATTTTAAATACTTCGAAGCATACTATTACTCGAAGCATACTATTCACATTACATACAACTACTCGAACCAGAAAACCAGCCAGAATTTTTGAACTATAGCTACAATCAAAATGTGTTTGGTGAGCTAAAAGTGTCATGATGGGGACAGCAATGGAATATGCCAACGCAAATTCTCTCGAATCTCGAAACAATATAATATATTTTTCAAATATCTCGTATTGAAAACTTAAAATTTCGATTAATTTCTGATACGAGTAGGTCTTAACATTCTGACGATGGTGAAGTTTTTGAAGCGGAGTATGCAATATCACCTATCCATAAGCAAGAACAAGAGAAAGCTCTCACTTTATTTTAGTGTTGTTTCTGTATGATCCAACCGAATCAAAGAGATCAAAGTTCAAATCAAAGAGATGTCTCCGAATGAACTAGTTCGATTTGAATATGACAACTTGAGTAATTCAAAATTATTACGAAAAATATTCTTACTAATGTTCGTGAGTAAATAGATAAATATTGTATAATATATGCCAAGACATGAATAATTAACCATCTATCGAAAATTATCCGTGACAACAAATCCCTGTTATCGAATTACATACAGGAAAGTGCAAAAATGAAGCGTATAAACATCGTTCTGATTAGATCCATGAGATCAGGCAGCAGCAGGTATTATTTGACTATACGAGGGTAGTAACAAAAGTTCACTTAGTAGGCGACTTTTAAATATATTTTTTAAAAACCAAAACTACCAAATTCAGATAGATCGGCCAAAATGGAGACGAGAAAATGCAAAATAGCAGAATTTCACCACCAACGCAAACAGAATTTGGATATGTGGTTCTCTTCGGCGTAAGCTCAAGTCACTACAAATATTCAATGAATGCCAAATTGTATATGGAACAATTGTACCGTTTCTAGATACTATTCCCTAGTGATTCCGAAGATTCAAGATGGGACATTTTTCTGTAGAGATATAACCCTAATATGATGAACCAAAATCGTCTCTGGTGAAGTTCAAAGTCGACGAAGATAATGAGTTCCACGAATTTTAAATGAGGTCCATTTTTTATAAATAATTTTGAAAATGGGCAGTCTAGCAACTTTAGTAAAGCCGTTACTGGTGGCCACTCTTGGTTCTATAAGTACGATCCGGAAACCAAACAGCAGTTCATGGTATATCGTAAAAGCTAAACAACAAAAATCAGCAAGAAAAGTAATGATGTCAGTGGATTTCACCCGATCAAAAATTGTAGCTGTTATCCCTCTGGAAAAGGGTCAATTGGTAACTTCAAAATGGTATATCGAAGACTGCTTACCAAAAGTTTTCAAAAATTTGTTGGAAAACCGGAAGAAAGATGATATAACGAGTAAGTTTATTGCGATCTCTGGCGTCAAAAAAATGCAACCAGCACCATATTTACTGGATCTAGCACCTCAAGATTTCTGGTTATTTCTAAAAATTAAAACAAATTCGAGGGCGAAGGTAATTGATGCGGTTAATGCTGTGATTGATAAGATTAAAAAGCAAGATTTTGAAGACTGTTTTGAGAACTGGATCTATAGGCTTAAGAAATGCATTGAAATTAATGGCAATTATGGAGAGAAGATTAAGAATAAATCAAACGTATTTATTTTTTTTCCTGGTAATCTAAGCAAAATTTTGTTACTCCCTTCGTATAATTTATGGTTGCTGGAGGTACCCTGTTCAAACTCCAATTAAAACCGTGCCAAATCTGATTGAAACAATAGGGTTGGTCCAGTTCACTACCGCTAAATGGTTTAGGGTTACAAGTTACAAAGAGGACTGACAACAATATCAGCAAACCCAATATCGTGTGAGAAATAATCAAACTTAACTGCGTTCTTAGTCGTTCGTGACAAATGACTATACGAGAATTGGAGTGTAACATATTTATTTAGCTTGTGCATTCCCATTTACGAGCGACCTAAATAACATATTTTATGATTATCAAGTAATTTTTGTATATTATGCTTCTGTTATAACATTCAAGTGAATGTATTGCAGTTTGATCCGTTATCATGAGACTCATTAAATTATATTATAGTTCAACATAACAATTCTCACAAGTACACAATAGTCATACTTGACAGTTCGATGTTCTATTTATATATATAATACATCTAAGATCACTGAATTTTAGATCTTAATATACAGTAAGTCGTTTGTACAATTATGCATAGTATATATTGTAAAACATCTTACATTTTAACAAGTACAAGTATATTCAAATTAAACAAGAATAATTCTTTATGCATGTAATCTGTATACTGGATACTTTAGTGATTTACCATTTGTGATGTATAACAATGGCACATTTACATACTTGTGAATATATAAAACGTCTTATCATTTTCTTTTCAATTATTTAAATTTAAACACGAATACGTGATTAGAATACTGTAACTTCGGCTTGGTATATACGTGGGTAATAAACTTCCTCTTTATAGGTACAGAACAATTCTAAAACAAATTAGACAGGTTCGATTTAAATTATTGCCATCGGAAGTTATAGTGCATGTAAAAATTATATAAACCAATGTTAAGCCGGATTTTACATAAGTTATTGTTGGTGTGCATCGTGTGTATAATTTGGCTCCATCTGATTCAATAAGCTAACTTTTTGTACTGTTATAAAAAGAACAGAAGAGATCGTTTCAACTTGGGGCCATCGACAAAAGTATCTTGTCGGAAATAGACACCTGAATAAAATTGCCCTTAATCTGTTCTAGATGGGCCAAAAACGTCGCGTTTTGGACCATATATCACACGCATGATTCTTCTCTCGAAAGTTAGAAGCCATCTTTCGTACTCATCCGACAATGTCCAACTCTCACATCCATATACATGATAACTAGTCTGATCAACATTTTGTATAATTTCATCTTATCCGTATTTGCAAGATATTTTGATTTTTGAAAGGCCGATTGTTAGCGGCAAGGCGAACCTTGATATCTTCTCCCACACTATTATCGTGAGTAATGAGAGATCCAAAGTTTGGATTCCAAACGTGTGGTTACCTTGGGGTTGGTCTCGAAAGCCAGAGATCAGATATTTGGTTTTGGACTCGTTGATTTTGAGACCAACGGAAGCTGAACACTGTTGTGGATCAAATATCTCTTTCACTCCGTTGCCATTTAATCCAATCACATAGATATCGTCTGCAAATGCAAAAAGTTGATCGGATTGTCAGAATAACATATTGTTTGGAGGTGTTCCACTTTAACGAAGGATGTATTCCAACATGAGATTAAAAAGTTTCGGGGAAGGCGCATCTCTTTGTCAAACACCAGAAGTAATTGCAAAAGTTCTCGATAACCTGTTTTCAACTTTGACACGGCATAGTGACTGCGTTACTGTCATTTTACACAGATGTACGTATTTGGTTGGTATTCCTATAAATATTTAAGCGCATATCCTCCCTCTATTGATCGAGTCATAAGCTTGCTTGAAATCTAGTAATATCTGATGTACATCACTACAACAGGTATTCTTAGATTGGTAGTCACCGATAATTTTCTTAGCCAGAGGAGTAAGCCTTCCCAAGATAATGTATGACAGTAACTTGTATGATGTGCAAATAAGAGCTATACCGCAATAATTCTCGCATTTCAAGCGATCACCCTTCTTGACTATTGGGAATAACGCGGCCACTTTCCATTCTTTAGGCATAACTTCATTTAGTCATAACGCCATACCAATCAAACAAGGTCGAAAAGACAGTTACACAAAGATAGTCCTTCGAATATCAAGAGCTTTGAGTTAATGCAATCAACTCCCGGTGAACGATTTTTCTTTGTATAGCCATGGTAAATTACTTATACGAAGGATCCTCAATCATCATCTCTGCGGTCTGTATTTGAGGGAATTCAAATACAGCTTGTGCTACATGTGGAACAAAAGTAGAGCAGATAAATGTTCACGCCATATATCGAGTACCGCATCAATGTTAACACAGAGGTTTCCATTATGGCCCCGAATGGTGATTAACCGAGATTTTAAGGTATGGTGAAATTCGGTGAATCCTTTAAGGAAACCATGCGAATTGCGTTCATAGCTGAGTTGTTGTTCTCATAAGACTTTAGCCTTTCACCTTTCGCGCTTCTTCTGTCTACAAATTGTAAACCGAGTCTGCGCTTCACTGAGGACTATATTTCTTTGCTCAACAGCAAGACGACACTCACAAGGCATACAGATGCTATAATAAATGTGAGCAAGTGAATCTGAATGTAAAGACATGATTTTCGCTAGCGATAAATAACCGACCAAATAGCACATAATGGAAAGAACAATTATTATCGGAACAAAACCGAAAGCAAAGGGGACTGCAAACACCGACAAAATTACCATTGGCAAAACAAGAAGAATTGGATTGTATGGTAACTGATATGAAGAGAGAGAGAAAGAGAGAGAGAGGGCAATCGAATAATTAACCAGTCAAATCTAATATATTGGAGACACTTTGAACGGCAAATACAAACATATGGAGATAAGAACGAATTTGTCGCGGTGAAATTGGTGATAAAAGCCTGATTATCGAAACGTATTCGATTAAATGGGATAATTTATCAATCGAGGTTGGCTACTCAAACCGGATAAGGCTGAGCTGCGATATTAAATCCAAACAATCGTAAGTGATAGTATCGAAGATCAGATTTGCGGAAATTTTGAAATAACTCCATGGAGGATCAAGCGGAAGCTGTATAGGTATCAACGAAATACTCAACTATGCAGGTGTGGCAAATGATGACAAAAAAGTGATAAAACCAGAAAAGTGCGCAAAGATAAGTCAGAGAGCAATGCATCACTATAAAATGTTACAGCACCATAGAGGCATTTTCTACCCATCATGGTTACAAATATTTACTTTTGTTAACTGACTATTTCTGTAAAACCGGAGGTACACATATTCTGGATCGTTATGGAACTGATTGTGATCAAAGTCGCACCAGCAAAGAGAAAACTGAAATAATTTATAAATCTTCCAAATAAATTCCAATTATGTTTTTTCCTAAATTAAATAATTTATAGTAATCAATGAGTGAAACACCAAAGTTTGAACATCTTTAAGTAGAGGATATAGTATAACAAACTATGGTAGCACCTTGGAAAAAACTCAATATAAAATACGAAAATGCCTGATTGTACTACCCCACCCAAAATTAACGTTGTATTCATCAAACTATAGGAAGACCCAAAGCAGAATGCATTTCTCATAGAAGTTGCAAAACTTAAACTTCACCCAAAGGAACTTTTTTCTATAATGAGTTTATTGGTCGAGGCCTGTTGAAAGATAGTGTTATGGGGAAAATCATAATTTTTTATTAGACAATAAAATGTCACATTTATCTTCATTAGAAACATTTATTAGAGGCGCAAACATTGTCTGTGATATGAAACATAATATACTCGTACATCACAAAATATCAACCAATTAAAAATTTAAAAACTCAACCAAATGTCGAAGGAATAATAGACCAGATGGGATCAAAAATTCAATTTACCTAATCCCACAGATCCCTCGCAATTCACGTGCACCGTCCTAAACCATATAATCTAATCTCATAAACGAAATTATTATTTAAATAAATCACTTTAAATAAATAAAATACAAACAAGATTAACGATTAATTTCCCTTACCATCAACGATTTTTTATATACCCATTCTGTGTAACCATCACCACATCACACCACACCACTACACAGTATACTATATACTCGTTTCGATTAGTTTAATTGAATAATTTAAGATATAATCGAGACATTATTTTGTTGGTGTACCCACTGCATTAGAAATTCCCCCAGCGTAACACAAAATTTTTATAGGTCTTATCATCCGAGAATAGAAACACAAAAACAATTCGAATTTGATGAAAATTATAATTTTCGGTATACACACATATAAGAACCAGCTGGAAATATAAACATTACTCTGTAGTTAGTGTAAATAAAAATATACATTGCTGTGTAGTTTACTCACGTCATTGTTTTTCTTCGATTTTTCTTATATTTGTTTGGTTTTTCTTTGTTTTCTTCTTAGACACGTACCTATTTATTTTCATCTTAAAGAATTTTGTGTGTGTATACGCGTTTAAAGAATTTCATTAAAGAGTTAAACATCGATACATAAACAATAAATATAATAGATACATTAGATAAGTGTTTGAAACTAAGATTTATTCGATTAGATGAAATAATTTGGAAGTGAAGACGTTTAGAAACGATTTTGGACATGAGGTGTGGGTAATAATTATTGACACCTAAACCAAACTATAACAGGATATTGATATTGTTATCTCACGTTAACATAGTAAAAGGATTTTTGGGACATAGAAGTAATACGGTTCTATTATAATGTCAGTATTATACTGTAGGAAAGATGGTGATAGTCAATACTCGAGCAGTTATAACGTCCAGCATGGCCAACATTAACAATCAGTAGTTCAACTGACGGACGTGTTACGCTGAATTATTGTTTGACTGCACGGACTAGTGGATCCAGGTTAAAAACGTTCCAACGTGTTTGAAGCAGCGTCAATAACAAAAGAATATCAATTGGTTGGTATTCTGACTAAACAACACAACAGAAGAACACTGATTTCATTGCGAGGACTAACCACCGATTTATACAGACGCCATCTTAAACTGTTGTTGCCTCAAAACTACAGGATATGATGATTATTATATGCATATTCTCTATTGCATTAAGATGAAAATTTAGATACCTGGAGCAATGGAGTCTCAACAAGTCTGGATAGACGACAAGTTTCTGCAAGCAGAAAAAGGATCTCTCAAAATATTTCATGGAGATTAAAATGATGGAAATGTGAAAAACTGTAAGGTAGATGATACAGGAGCAGTCAAACGGATTAGAGTTATAGAATTATAGAACAAAGTGGAAACACCCACCAGAATAAACGACAGGTGTAAAGTTTTGTGACATGATTAATGAAAATTAAATCATGAAAGCAACAGTTATTAGCTGGAAACAAGTAAGATAACCAACACGGAAGGACCCAGCACCATTAGGTGTGGAAGAAAGCAAAAGAGGGCCAACTGCATAAAACCCGAGATAGAACAGTTGTGATAGAAGCAATGTGTACTGAGTGAACTGAATGGTGAGACTTCTGAAGGTTATCTTATGATTAATAAAACACTAGGAAAAACGAGAGAGTTTTGATTGAATACGATATCAGATCGGCGTGGAGAAATGATGTCGGCGTTGTCATATGATGGCGGTGAAAGGAGCCGAAAACTAGAACACGAGGAGCAAGCCAGAAACACAACATTGCAAGATTAATGGAATGGATATCGATAAAGTATATGACTATTTTCAGAGGCAACGAAAGGCAACAAATACATTATAGTTGGCATTACCAAACCAATTACAGTTCGAAGCCTTGGGTATATTGGGAGAGGTATGGTGTGCCACGTTGAATTGCATACGAATGAAGGAATTTCGAATCACAAGCTCTGTCTTATACGGGCAAGCAGTCAAATAAGATGTTGGAATAGTCCAACCATAGAGGAACATTTCGCAAAACTGGTGGATTCAAAATTCGGATCAAATAAACCAGGAGTAAGAAACACCAACTAATCGAATTATATATCTACCCAGCGACTAACCGAGTTTGGGATCGGTTTAGGATTATCAGTGATACCGAGATGGCGTGCTACAATATAATGCGAGTAATGAAGGATTTCAAGAAAACCAACTGGTGTGGTTTTATACCAAGTAGCCGAAAATTATTAAATGAACATCACTGAAGCTTCAAACGAATTATGAAGGTTCCTTAACAATAACTATATTAGTGCCATAGCCTAAACATTAATGGCAAGCCGATAATCTTATCCAATTTATTGTGTGAAGTAAGAAATTCGAACTGTAAGAAAGCACCCAACGCACATACCTTGTTTAATTCAAATCTATATAGGCAATTAGGGCAAATACTAATTCATCGTTTACCACATGCTAAGGAAGTAAAAACAATATATGTAATTATCTCTTCAAAGATATCAAATTTAAGGTCATAAATCTTATCGAAACTCATAACAAGCGATTCTCTCCACTACATCTCCCACATACTAATAATAAATATTTTACAAAGCTATATAATCTAGCATCTATAAATTTATGTCGATATAAATGCTCGTTAAAATATTGATGAGCACGATAATTACGCGCGCGGGCCCACGCATTCCCCCATTAAATGAATCCAAACAACTATACGAGTATATATGTGTAATATTTATACCAAACCTTTTTTTTGCCCATATACCACGATACTGCTAAATGATGTTAAACATAAGTTGCTTTGTACATTATAAGATTAAGGTTTTGTGAGAAGATATATAAATCAAAATCATTATCTGGCCAAATGCCAATGGATAAACAACCATGCTGGCAATAAATTAATTAAAATGATATTCTTACCTCTTTTAAACGTTTGTGTCCGCCAGGCCTTGTGATTAGCGCAATACCATTGCATACGACTGCTGTGTCTTCGACGAAGGCACATTCCGGTTGGGTTTCGTCTGGCGGTAGTTCGATTACGTCTAAACCTAGATCTCGCAATAATCTGCAAATATATAGCAAAAGAACAGGAAATACAATTTGTTGCGTGATAATTGGACTCCACCTTATATATAATTTCGTTAAGTGACATTTCGTCTAAATTGGTGTACAATGATATAAAATAAAAAGGTCAACGGTCTTCGAAATTAACGTGATTAAGACCCATTGCAATATAATATGTTGCGCTACAAATTATTTGATACAATTGCACGAACTCGCATAAAAAATTCGAAACCACAAAATTGTCTCAATTAATCTTTCTTGTTTATCTTTATTATTTATAATTATAACAAGTATGTCTATATAGCATAATCTTATATTTTGTATGACAAAAATTTCAAGGACATCAAAGTAAATTATTGGATTTAAAATACAAAAAAATTTGCATATTATTTGGCAAGCAGTAAGTATAAGTAGAAGAAACTAGATCTCGTGCTCTTATGCCTTTGTCGTCCATATGTACATTATACTCATGTGTGTTGGATTATATTTAGCCTGGTTGACACACCGAGAACTTATGTACACTCGTCGATCGCGTAATATGGCAATTATGTCGACTTTTGCGTTCATAATTCATTAGTTTGAATTTATTGGATTAATCATGATGCATGTTACTTAAACGAATACGAAATTGATACATCGAAACATTTTAATTCGGTTGATTAAGCGGATTTATAAACGAAATAAAATAAATAAGTTTTAATAAAACTGCCTACGTTTTTATTGGATGTGCTATAGCTTTATGTGTTTTGCAAATAACTATTTTATCCAGATATGTGGACAAGTAATTGGTGTGTTTAGTGACTCGGATTATATATTGATTATGACCGATTGAGCGTACAGTTATAAAAGTTCTGCAGAAATTCGACTGACAGTTGTATACTATTGATGCATGAAAGCCCTTACATCGTCATATAGTTCAAAGTGATGAACACATCACAGGTCTGTGTGTAAATGTTGCAATTAAACTCCTATGAATGGACCATTATTCAAAAATTCAAGAGCCACTATATTTAGAATATAAGTGCATCCATGATTGAACCGTTCGTTTCGGAAGATGATGATTAACTAAATGATCAATCTTCCACAAGGAACTATAAATAATGACTGGATCCAAAAATGGACACATAGACTAACCACCACGATTGTGTGAATAATAATTCGATTATAGAGTTGCACAAACCTAAATATTATCTTATAGCAACTGAAATAAAATATTTTCACTATGAAAACCTAAACGCAAGTTGTATTCCATACACTGTAATGGAATCTGGATGGTTTAGAGTTAAGATTGTCCAGACCGGATGATCCAGTACATATATATGATACAAATGACACAATGTAAAGAAAGTCATCAAGAAAAAACTTAAATATAAAAAGCACAATATGGTATTCCCGAAAACATGGCTCAATTTCCCGAGTTCTGAAAATCTTTAAACACAATAATGATTGGAAAGCCTGGCAATATGAAACAAAAAACTTATTTCATCCAATCAACCTAATACCGATTCTCACAAAATGTTTCTAATAAATTAATTCGGTAAGGAAAAATTTGGCCATGAAAACACTTCGTATACTAACTCATGCACGTTAGCTATGGTGACTAGACATATAGTTGTACACTAAATGTGATCGATTCTGCGTTAGTCGTTATCAGTTCTGAGAAACTCGGAACGTCTCTATTGCAACTACTCCTTTATCACCGGTGTATAGTATAATGGCTCCAAGTTTCATTTTACAGTTACAAATCGACGGAAAGACTCAGAGATAGGATTATGATCAAACATCAACAAAAATCCTTTTGAAGTAAACATTCATCCCTTCGATCTATTATGTTTGTGATTAATTGTAAGTAAATGAGGCGCAAATCAATAATTAAATGTGTACCTTAAATTTTCTAGTATCCAATGCCATAATTTTTACCGATCATTTCTGGTGCGTCAACTTCAATTTGACGCACCAACGTTATGCATCATTATTTGAACGGTTTGTCTGAAAAATTGTCCATGGTCTACCTAAGGATTTAGACAAGATCTCTTACATTCTTGAACTTAATTAGCGACTCTCATAAAGTTCACCTTTGGTGTAGCCTGTTTTGAAGTGCTCACAAATCTTCCAATCCCATAAGCTTTAACCATAATAGTTAATCTAAGGTCATATCATATTTTCATTCAATTTAACTTTTAGTACGAAGACTGAAGTTCCCAATAAAACAAACCCCATTAACAACCTTGTGACTTATATCGACTTTTGTTTATGTATAACTAAGACTATATAACTCATATTTAAAGAATATCTGCAGTATTTTATGTGCCAAAAACTTTGTTTTGTTGTGTTTCCATAATATTTTTTGGTATATTTCTGTAAAAGAAAGCATGAAGCATAAAGGTTATATGGGTCTATATATTCTGTAGATTCAGTAAAAAACCAACAGTGATAATAAGATATTTAGTTGTGTTAATTCTAACTTTTAGCATATAAATAATTAAATGTATATGGTGTGTACCGAGCAACCATTCCAACGTAAAACTATATGCGAGAGTTAATCTAGAAAATGGATCAAATATTTGTGTATAGGGTTTGTTGATTTTGTCGGATATCATATGAAATACTGAGCTGTGGCCACGTCGTGACAGTGATGGGAGGACAGCTGATTGACAGCTTAAGCACTGAATCAACCAGCCCGTTGAAAACGTGTGTATTCTATTTCTAAGTTGTTTCGCTATGCCAGTTTCGATCTGATGAGGATGAAATTGATCTTTTCGACCACAAAGTAATTCAATGACGTCATCAGGCAGAGCCGACTGGACTTCATATTGTGTTGCTATTTATGTTTTAATTCTTCTTGCAACAGTTTCAGCGAATTACAGATAGTTGGTCGAATTGTTTTCGATTTTAGTAATTTTTCAATTGTGTGGTGATTGTTTCTTGTATTTAAGAAGGATTGCTTTATATTTCGTTGTGAACGCCACAATTTAGAAGTTTGGGTCAAAATAAAAAATAGTCTCAATAATTCAAATTTCCACTTGTACTTTAACACAACGAGCTATGTAAACTTAAGAACAATTAACAGTCCTTAACATGTTTCTATGTTTATAGCACGTTTGACTGAACTAGGGTAAGTGTTCAGCTAAAACCATATGAAACTCAAAAACTGAAGTCTGAAGAGGTGAAGACCACAATAAACTGTCCGAAAATGATGTACATATAAAAAAGGTGAAAAGTGTTCTCACTAAGTCTATAGATCCCAAATATGCATTTATGGTTCCCGTACTATTGATTCAAGCATGATCAAATTCAATGACACTGCCAGGTGGAATAGAAGCAAACCGAAACGAACATCATAAGAATACTTCATCATTCAAAGTCTAACTGTATGTTAACTGCAAAAAACTCAAAACTTTAATTACTCTACAGGGCGGGTAAAATGTTCTTTTCGACACAAAAATTTGGCCAGTGAGTAATTGTGACATGGAGATCTAAACTCTCTTATGAATTCTTCGTGCTTTGGTGGCCATTTGAATATATCGAGCTTGTTAAGATCTTATTGGTTAATGGCTGAATTGTGGTGCACTGCGGTATTGTGTTTGAAGCACTATCTAACTGTCCTTAATATCATCGAAAATAGTCAACAAAACAGTATCTTGATACAACTACCGTGATCGCTTGACCTGACTATTCTTTTTGGCTATTCTTCAAACTGTTTTTGGTGACACCATCTAAAAGATAAGATACCAACAAAGTACCAGCATTCCATAAATTACAATGTATGAATAAACAAATAAGAAATTAAAAAGTTTAATAGGTAGATCTTAAATGGTCAGACTAAATGGTCGAATATTAGTTTTTGAAAGTTTCCAAACGAACCATGTGTTCTAGTAACTATGAAATGAAAAAATGTGACCACGATTCTAGATATTAATTAAATTTAACATACAATTTTGTATACTATTCATAATTTCCCAAACTATGAACCATTTGTATAGAACATTTTAAAAGCCACTTCAAACACTTATAAATCGAATTTTCATAAATACGTCATCTTTATCATTGTGATCTGGCAGGAAAAATTAGAAAATAGTTATAATCAGCAAAACTTGATCATTGAATAAGAGTTTAACAATAGTTTTATGATGTTACTGTGTGAATTATTAGTGAGAAGAAAATATTTTGAATTGGAACTTGACCGAAAAGAAACAGTATCGAAGAATACTGTTTAACAGATGCATTAATGCATTAACAGATTCGGAAGTGCTTTTTATACCCTCCACAAGATTTTAAATGCATCTGATGTCTAAGGCAACTGATAAAATTCTCTGAACGAATTATATCAAGCATGCGCAATTAGAAGAGTGCACCTTGAAAGACCTAGAATATAATACCAAATCTAGCCTGAACTAAAATAATTCAGGCTGGAGTTCGTATTATATTATTCACTTTATGAAATATCCAGTGCCAATTGTCGAATATAAAAAATATATCTTGTGCTTAATGTGTGAACGTTAAATACGTTTATTTTCAATAGTTTGTCTTATGTATTGTTATTACATAAGACTAAAGTTTACAGAAATATTGGACTTTCTTGGAAATCGATTTGATGTGTTATGTACTTAACACATTTACACATTTCAATATGTACAAAAGTTACTTTTATTAATTTTGAATTAACTCGTTACCAAATTTCAGCCAATTTTACGACTTAATAAATTTTAAAGGTTGAATAGATTATATATTCCGGGTTTTTCAATCAATAGAGTTCCTTTTCCTCTATTTCCTGGTAACAAAATAGTAAAATAGGAAATATAATTAAAATAATTTTCCTACTTAAGGATTCATAACCTGGCTTATCTCCAAAAAGAAAAAGTTGGCAAAAATTATTCAATTTGCAATGCAGTTTCAGATTACATTATATCTACGTACTAATCCGTTTAATTTGTCTGTTAGTTCAACTAGGTTAACAGAAAATTAATATTAATACTAAGTTTTTAATTTTATTGGTGTATGTGGAGGGAATTTCTGGTGTACATGGAATTTCTACTTTTATAGAGGAAATACGTGATCCATTGGAACAATATTCAGCTGTGATTGAAGTACAAATCAATTATAGCCTCAAACTTAAAATCTGATTTCTGGATTAGAAACCACGATCCGACACATTTCAACTAGTCATATGGTGTACGTATTTTTTTCTGGAATCGACATATCTTGTAAATGTAGGAAAGTGGAAATAACTTCTAACAGGGAGCTAGAGAAGAATCTAGGGTGAAACAAGTAAATCCTAATCTATACAGTTTCCTGATATCGTGAATGAAATGATAGAACCGATATCTTACTTAAACGAACTCCATCTTTCAGGAGATGATAAACGGTTTGGAAAACTATAAAATAATATTATTTGCCCTACTGAGCTACATGTCTTGCTAAGTTGCCTACAAAATTTTCTTCCAAAATTTTGAGTTTGATCAAACTGTTTCTTATATAACCTGATATGTGTTACACATCCTCAAGAAATATCATCATGCCATACAATTTGCATTCTACATTGTTCTGACCTAAAGCAAATAATCGATTATTGTTTACAATTTATGAGCGAAATTGAGCCCACAAACACATCTTTTAATATTTTCTATTTAAACAGGTTCTTATTCAAAGGCCATTTGGCTTCATTTTCAGATACATTTCTCATATTGGTTAAAGCTTATACTATTATTTTACTTGAGAGAATATGTAGAGCATGACTGGTACACTATTGAACATTTCTTACCACTATAGATAGCTGATCAAAGTAGAAAAGATCCAGACTTAAATGAAGGATTATGAATTATATATTAACAAAGATGCATCAAACCGATACATTGGTAGAAATATTGATAATACTGGGATATCGACACAACAAGTTCAATGTTTTAAAACCACAGAGATTAGTTTTATAATATAAACTGAAAAAATCTAATTCTTTCTAAAAATTATTAGTTCAGTTCAACTGATCGCAAAAGTTTGTTAAGAAGAGCTCACAGCTCCCAACTCTTTTAACCTGGCTGCAACGGAGCGATTTACATAGAGCATTGCATTGCTCCATATACCCATAGTAATGATCAGCCATGAAATCTGTACTTTAACACATGTAGTAACCGGTGCTTACCCGCCCTTTCTAATTAATACACCGTTATTGATCCATTTCCAGCAAAATTCCTACTTCTGCATTCCTTATATTGCGACATGACGATACATGCTGATATACAAGAAATGATCTAACTTTATATTTAAAAATAAGATGGGTACGGCTGATAAAAAGGATAACAGAATTTTTATAATTAAAAGGGGGTACACATCACTGAATAATTAATTTTTTATCACAAAACACTGAAGTCATCACTTAAAACTATGTATTTTCTCATACTTTTCACAACATACGATATAATTGAAGTTTTCTAGGTCACATCACAACATGTTTTATTATCAGTCCTTATATAGCAAAGTCCCTATTGACCTAAATATTTTTGCCACTAAAGCATTGCATGATAACGACGACGTCGTGATGATGTAAATGATGACGATTGATGGACGAGATGAGAGATATTTGTGTTGATGATGAAGTGTGTGTGAGAGAGAGGGACAAAATTTAACTTACTTGACATAAGCTTCATGCTGTCGTTTCGCCTCCTCCAAATCAATTTCACCCCTCGTTCGGAGCGACAGTGGAATTCTAAAAATTCACCAGCCAAAATGAAAAAACAAGAACAGATCAACAAATTTTATTATTGAATTAATTATTTTAGCTATATAATTAAATTTGAATGTTTGTTGTTGGATTGACTAAATTTAAATATAAAACCAATTAAAATAAATAAAACAACAAACATTCATTATTTGTGTTAACAAAATTGGTTTTGGTAAACTTACCTACATACAACTGCATGTGTGTAGCGAAGTGACGCCATGATATAAATGGAAAAAGCAGCCAAAAGCAAAACAACAAAAACACAAGAAACGAAAGTAAATAACAAACGAATGAGAACACGCCTTTACACACTTTTTTCTTGGTGCTTAAAACAATTGAATAATAAATCTACCACTTAAAAACTATTAAACAATTATTTGGAATAAAACCAAAATAATAAAAAAATTAATTTTTACTAACAACACGGTTATTTACAATTTCTTGTATGGATCCATTCATCCATACACACAATTGACGAGAGACAAACTGTTATTGTTTGTAATCAATGAACGTTACGTTTATGAATTGAAAAGACAACTGAGCTGACTGCTTTTTCGCTTTTTGCTTCTGTAAACTGGAAATTTGGAATAAAGGAGAATATGATAATTTATGAATGAGAAGAGAGAAAATTGTTTTGAGAGAATGGTAAACAAAATAAACTTACTTCAGTTCAATAAATGAGAGCGTGAGGAAAACTCATAAAATAGATTTAACTGTGTACATTATGCAATTTGTGCTAGTACATTGTATGATAAACAAATAAATAATGTTAAAATATATGTTTATATTAAACTTCTATTACATAATGATTAGAATGTGCTTATATTTGTTGGATTTATAACATTATCAATAGAAATAAAATGGTTTTTAAATTGAATAACGCAAAATTTGAATGACGAGTATTGTGTTTGTACAGCCCTAGGTATTAGCATAACCACCACGACACCATATGACATTGACATTTCAAAGTGTCAAAAATTACAAATAGAAATAGGTGCATTTAAAAATAATTACAAATGAATCGAATTTATAAATTAAATCAATATCAATTAGCTACGGTAATTAAATAGAACAATATCTTGTATTATATTGAATTGTATTTACAAAAAAACTTCTAGCTTGGCAGCCGATTTTTTTGCAGTAAAAAAGAAATACCCCGCAATGTTTTCGAAGGTGTTCAAAGTGCCCAAAATCAACCAGACAACGGTGTGATCTACGATAAGAAACCATTTCGCATTGCATTAGAAAAGAATAAGGTATATTCCTGGTGTTTGTGCGGTAAATCTCGTTCGCAACCTTTCTGTGACGGTACACATAAAAATGTTCATTTAAAAATTAAATTAAAGTAAGTATATTTATAAATATTTAGATTTTATACTAATTATGTATTTTTTATTAAAGGCCAGTTCGTTTCCAAGTCGAAAAGGGTGGTGAATTTTGGTTATGCAACTGTAAACATTCAAAAAATCGTCCGTTTTGTGATGGCACTCATAAGCAGCCCGAAATTCAAGCAGCTGTAAAGTAATAAAGTTTCTCGAATCATGTTGTTTAGTAAATAAATAAAGTTTTATTTGATATTTTCTATATTGTTTTATTTATTTTAGAAATGTATAAAGAGGTTAAATTTGTCCATATGATATCGCATGCGTGTAAATTTGTAAGTTATTAATTTTACATAATTACTGACATCTAATTTTGAGAAGTAAAACTAACGATTTGTATAGCCAATATTTCATTACAAACATTTTACAAAAAAATTGGTTTATTTGTTTTCATGAATATTAACTTTTTTTTATTTATTTGCACATAGAAACAATAATATCTATCTAAAATCATAATCATGTAATAATAATAATTAATTTACTTAATTAAACAATAAGAAAAATTACAATTTAAATTGTATGAAGATGTCGCTAGTATATAGGTTTAATGTTTCTCGACTAAATTCTATATAAATTTCAAAATTTGAACGACACTTTCTTATTTTGTTTTATTTAAATTTTTATAATAAATATATTATATTTATTCATATTTAATATATATTAAGGTAAATATTAATAACTATAAATTATATATGCAAAATTTAATTTTTTCTATGCAGTTGGAATCTCATTCACAAACATCATGATAGAAAATTATTGTAAAAAAAAACTGAAAAAATGAATTCATTTATTTAATTAAATATAATAATTAAATAATTAGTATAAATTACTATTTTTTGTTTAAATGTAATTAATTATGATTTTTAATTTGATTTTGATTCAAATTATAAGATAAATATATTTTTTTATACACCCTTTAGATTAGTGTACACCTTGTGAAATCAAACATAAAATAAATAAATTAGGTTAGAAGTTGTCCGATGACCATTGATAGACATCGCCACCTTTAGGATCAAATGCATATTCTTTATCTTTCTTGGCCGGAGCAACGCGAGAATCCTCTTTATCCGCATTGAAATAATTATCGATCATATCGAAAGCTTTTTGATATATTTCAGTATTTTCGTGAGATTGAAGAAATTCGATTTTATCCAAACCTGAATTTACGTAAACGAACCAAATTAGAACATTGCTCAGACTTAATTAATCATTAATCTTACCGTAACATTCTTCAATGATGACAGCATACGGATTTGGTTTTGTGTTTTGATGTTCTCCAGCTTTGAGTATATTCTCCAATCCACTGAGAGCGACTTGCACAATTTTAGGATCCATAACTGTGAGCAATTGGCACATTGGTGGTATGCAACCTACTTCAACCTAAATATCAAGACGTATGAAATGATCAGTTGCAGTTAACGCAGATTCGATTATTCAACTTACAAGATATCTAATTTGTTCTGGAGTTCCACCACTGGTCGCATTTGTAACAGCCCATGCGGCTTCTTTTTTTGTTTTAAATTCGGCCGTATTCAAAATATTGATAAGTACGGGAAAAATGTTCGAATCAATAACTGATTGAATTTGTTCTCGATTCCCGGCAGTTATATTCGATACAGTCCAACATGCTTCCTTGCGAGTAATTTCCTTCGGTGATCCAAGTAAATGTAGTATACATGGCAGCGCCCCGCAATTTATAATAACTTGTGTTTGCACATCATCTCCGGTTACAATATTTCCAACAGCACGTAATGCAGCCGAAGTTACATTGGGTTCATTGTGCCTATTCAAATAAGATACATTAGCGAATTCAACCAAATTGAATCGTACATTAGTAAAATTACATCAATAATTCGACCAGCCTTCGGCACACTCCAGCATCTATGACAGCTTGAATTTTATCATTTGGTCCATCGGATAGATAGCTGATCGCCCAACAAGCATCACTTAGGACATCTTTGTCAGTGTGAAGCAATAATCTAGCGAGAATCGGTAATGCTTTAACCACTTTTGTAAAATCGACTGGAGGATTTTTACCGCGGCAAATATTAGACAGAGCCCATACCGAGTTTCGTGTCATATTTAAACGTGTTGATTTACTTAAAACTCTGGAAAATAACAAATATTAATGTATGTGGCCTATATACATATATCATAAACAAGACTTACTGTAACAAAGGCATTAACACTCCCGAATCTAAAACATGATCTCTATACTCTGGTGAATCTCCAGCTATATTACCTAGGGCCCATATTGATTGTTCGACTACATCATCATATGGACTTGACAAAAGTTGAACTAATATAGGAACAGCACCCTCTTCAATGAGAATTCTTGTTTGATTTGAGTTTCCTGATGCAATATTTGTCAAAGCCCATGCGGATTCAAACTGTAGTGTGCTATTATTGCTAAGTAAAAATTTAACAAAACGTGGCACGATACCAGTTTTTATAACATCATCGATCGGTGGATTTGGTTCACGAGATAGTAATTTTCTAAATTTTTGTGTTGCAGCCAATTGTTCGTCTTCTTTATCGGAATAGATTGCTTGAATCATTTCGTTTTTGATTTGAGGTTGGACTGGGATCGAGGCGTCGATCGGTTGGCCTTGTAAATCGTTATCAATATCGATTGGAATATGCACATTACGTCGTTTGATTAGTTGCTGTTCTCGTTTTTGTTTTCTTATTTGCAAACCTTCTTCTTCGCGTCTTCGACGTAGCTCTGTTGAATCCAAACCTACGTTTTTGTAACGTAATCTATGTGCTGTGTTCGACATGATGTTCTCTCTGATGTAGATTTATTCTTTTCTTGATTATTTTGTATGATACTGTTTGGAAAAGAAATTAAATTAACAAATCAATTTTATTCAGTGTTTCATAACATTTGACTAAACATGGACAGCAATTTAAATATTCCAGGAAAAGATACACATTACACATTTAAATTGGAGATAAGTTGGTAACAAAATGGAAAAGATTACATTTTAATGTAAAATTTGATATAAATTATGTTCGAATGCCGTGATATAAATTATGTTCGAACTGCATTCATCTAGAAATATATTTTTAAATATGTAATTCATTTAAATTAATATTGTGCCGAACAGAATTCTAGAAATCTTGAATAAGAAATTCGAAATTTTAATCTAAGATATAGATATTTCTTGACAATATCTAATCTCAACGTTGATGCTGTGAACAGATGCAAGTGCAAGTACAGCATGAAGTAAATTAATTATCCGTGGAACACATGTTGCAAATCACTGAAGTAATTAAAGGTTCTTGAAATTTGGGATGAATTTCACACGAAAATGACGTATCACTTGGAATATGCCAAAGCTTATTATTTTTGATGCTTGCATTCACTATAAATACATACTGACTAAATAATATCACATTTATTATAAATTATTTACGAACAATTGAACTATTTGCTATTAACAAAATTTTCAGATCAAATTAATTTATAACTTGAATTGAATTTTCGTATTGTCATCCGCCATATTTTGTGTGTGGTGTAAAGTACACTAAAAAAGTGACATTTTGCAATTCGAGTTAAAAAAAAATCGTGTGGTTTCGATCACCAAATTAATTACGGTAATTAACACTTACATTTTATATTAATTCACTGTAATTACGTTTAGTTATTGTGTTTATTTAACTATAATTTCAGAAAATTAAGATTTCAAAATTAAAATTATAAAAAAAACAAAAAATAGAAAAAAATCCCACCATTCAGCGAAGGTAATTTGATTTTTTTGACTTGACTAAAGGTTTGTTGAGATGTGTGCGTGTTTCGTGTGTTAAAAAAGGTCCTAAACCAGTCTCGAGCACTGAACTATATCTTAAAAAAAATAATTTAGGCATTAATACAATATGGAGAACAACGTGGACCACAGTGGAGACAAATCGGCGAGTCCAAATAAACAAGAAATGATGGAATTACTACACGAGTTGAATGAGGTAAAAGATGCAACTCAAAAAATTGTCGGTATCATTGCAAGTGTAGAGAAGAAAAAAATTTCTGATGTACACAAAGATTTAAATCTGCCAACTGATAGTTTGTAAAATTTTAATAAATACTGTTGTCTATAATTTATGTTGTTTTTGTACTGGTTAAAAGACCACATTTCAAAATACATTAGGAAACCCTGAAACTCTCCAATTTAAATCTCTACACACAGTTTAGGTATTTATACTTTATAATTTCAGTTCGGTCATTAATTTTATAAATGTCAAAATCACGTCATTTAAATCGAATCTAGTGCAATAATATAAATTTTAAATAAAACTAATGAGAAATGTCTATAAAATATGTGTGCAGTGATTTTTTAGAGTTCCAGGTACATAATTTACAAGTTAAAATCTCATAAAATCATCATATATATGTATTATGTCCCAAAACAAATCAACCTAACCTCAATCATCCTAACTACATTCTTGAATATTTAGGATTCGCTGAAAAAAATGCGTGATGTTGATGATAAAATAATCTATGCATTGAATACATCAATCCCGACCGAATCGTTTAAAGGCCAAGTAGATAGTTCATTGAAGTGTAAAGATTTATATCAGCAGCTACAATTGGCACACCGGCAACGAGATTCAGCTATCCGTGAATGTATCCTTTACTCTGCAAACAGTCTTAAAGGTTTAAAAGATCAACGAGAGCAAAATCGAGATGATGTGTCAGTAGATAAACAATTTAAATCAGAGCAAAGAAAGGTTTGTTAATAAATCGATTAAATTGTGTAACTATTTATATATTATTCATTCCAGCTACGTGTCTTGCAAGCTGAACTTAATGTAGAAGATATTTTGAAAGAGCGAACCCTCAAAACATTTAACGAACGGTGTAGAACATTTTTTAAAGCTGATACGTTATGAGGTTTGTTGCATGGTCATGGTTAGTTACATAATCAAAGCAATAATATCTTCGTACAAATGATTTGTAAGCCTCTGTTGGATATTTCGTTTCTGCATTTTCATGTAATAAGACTTAAACTTGTATTTTGTAGTTAAATAAATAAAAGATTTAAAAATTAAATAAATTTAGTTTTGTTTATCTGACATCTATGAACGAGGATTAGAGCTAAGTACAAAACGCGGCTCAGTTCATAGTATTTAAAAACCCGAGACACATTTTTAAATGTAACATGGTAAGTTCGTTATAAACCAACGGGTATTATAATGTTTAAATATCGTCGTTTAGGTATATTTTTATTAATTAATGTATAGATGTTCAATGATTATCCATTGTGGGTTTGGTGAAGTACATTACAACCTATTAAAAGTGCTTAGTGTAAGTATTAAAGTAACACTTAAGTTCAAATCCGTGTAATAAGAGTTAAAATTGTAATCCAGTACCTTTTGTTTCAACTCACCAAGCTTTGAACACTACGACAAAATCGTTTTCGATGCAGTAGTATTTTACATGTCCTACACATTATATGTTCATTAAAACTAAATTTTAAAAAATAATAATAATAAGTAGAACACTTTGAAAATATCTCCAACCTATCTAGACGATCGATTCTATTCTATATAGTCAAAAGTAATGCGATTAAAGCAGACAATTGTTTCAAAGATCAATAAGAGCGTTGTCGTCTTCCATCAAGACAATACATACCTTAGATATCTTAAATGCTTCGGTGATGCATCTGATGAATTTGATGCGTCGGACGTAGTGCATGATCCGCCCATAACTACCATTTTTTGCGCTCCCTGAAAAGCTCTATAATAAATTACCAATTTTTGAAACTAATTTTCTAGAATCAACACTTTTGTTTAAGTGAAAATCTTTCCAATTGGAATATTGCAATTATCCAAAATAAGTCTAAAATTTTGTGAAATTTAACAACCATTAAATCAATATAATTGGATTTGTTCGAAAATTTTTAAACATTTACGATTGTGGATTTAATTATATGTCTAAAGATATAATTGAAAACACATTAAACCATTTAGTATAATGAAATTATAAATTTTACAGGCTTCAGCAAAAACTTTTTAGTTTTATTCCACATATAATTATAAACTTTAATAGAAACTTTTCAGAAAGTCATTTTAATCGTTTATTAGTGCTCATGGGTGTTTGAGTACCTTACATAAAAATATAATATAGTTAAACATAATTTCTAGGGTGGATTGATAAGTCGCTAGAGTAAAATATTAAACACAAGTTTTTCACTCGACACATTTATTCCAAATGTATAAGAAGTTAGTCTGATAAAACATTTTACTTCGAAAAATAAGATTTTTCTATCTTTGCTTTTGATCTCATCTCAAATTACTGTTTGAAAAAATTAGTAATACCAGAAACGAGATATAGTTTCATCCCATTCAATTTTTTGAGAACTTAAATTCAGAAGGCCATCTAGAAATCGCTTTAATATATGGTGATTATTGGCCATCCCGTAATCTTTTCACAATTCTATGTTAAATTCAATATTTTTGTGAATTTAACTAATCTCAATAAAGAGGTTCACAACGAAAAAGTATCAGTGGCGCAATATTAATTTTTTTCCAAAAGTCATATTGCAAAGAAAGGACTTCATATTGCAAAGAAGGGACAACACAAAATCTTATATAAGCTCTATGTTAACCCCATGTTTGAGACGGAAAGGGTGGCGTATTCAATCATTTTATTGAATGACCCATCCGCAGTGTGTAATGATAATTTAAGCATTTTAAAAATAGTATCTTACCATTACTCCGAGTTTTACCAATCCCGTCTTTAAGATCGATTATTGTTGATTTGTTACAATTTTTATTGCTGATCTTTTTATCTCATAACTTCTAATTCATCAAAACTGTTTTTAATAACAGTAGACAAGGTAATTGCTGGTATAACGTCTCTGTTTAGGTGTGAGTTGGATTTTCTAAAGATTTGAGACTTTGGTTCAAATCTGAAACTGATTCCCCAGGCCTTCGCACATTCAGTTGAAATTTTCTCGTTTGCTTATTTCAACATCTGAAGTAGTCAAGTTCGTCGTCTCTGCTAACCCACACCCACTACAGAAATGTTGTGTTTTTGCCATAGGACACTTTGTGAATGTGTGGCCCATACAGTATTGTTGCTTGAATCAACAACTTCTGTAATCTCAGCTGGTAAATTTTGGAGGTTAGTTGGTGCAAATCCCGGAAATTTCTTCTACCGCTCGTGATTGTCTATTTCGTGACTCGTCTAGTTTGTTATGTTGACAACAGTTTTTTCGTAATTTGAGCAGAATTTTTGTAATTATTCATTATCTAAAAATCTTTATCTTGCTTTACACATTTTAGAGCCAAATTCGTAATGTCTATAACAAAATTTTGAATGTTTTTGTTTCCCTTGGCCCCTTCTTTGCCCGAGAAAAATATTTTCTACTTGGTGGGATAAGAAAGGTCTTGATTATTTTGCTTTTGTCAGCGTTCGTATGCATTGTATCGTTACAGGCCACTATAAAATACAATATTCTACTGATTAACTATACAACCACATAGTGTGTACATTTTTTGATCTATTTTGCTTGAACTTTAATCATAGCTTTGTACTTATAATTTTTTAAAACAATATAACAATTTAAAATTATTCACATATAAAATTTTATGTTTAACTTAACGCTTTTAAAATTAATGTCAAGTTATAATGAAGGAAATGCCAATTAAAACAACATAATGCAAAACCATCAAACGTTAAATTCGATTACAATTTCACACACAATTCTGAAGTTCGGTTATAATTGATAACCTATATACACGCATATTACTTCTTCGATTGGTACCAAATGATCTTTAAGTTTAGCTAATTATAAATTATTTAGAAAACATCTGTTGAGTAGTGATGTGTAATTAAAACCACATTCTCGATAAACACACAACTTTGTGTTCCACTCATTGTTATATGCACTCAACTATATTTATATTTCAGTTAACATAATACCTGTGATATTACATAAAAAGATTTAAGAAATTGTTCCTCAATAATAACATCATTAATAATACAGAAGAAAGCATATTTCTTATAGTTTACTCGTAGACATGCATAATAAATTAGAGGTAATTACAAAATTATGGTTTGAGAAAGAAATCGTAATTTCAAAGTTTAATGAGCTTTTAAAATTTTAATATATGTATTGGTCAACATACTACTGAAATCGTAGTGCTGCTCTTACTTAACTAACCAAGTGGCATAAGATAGTTTCATTTTATATTCAATTTTCATTCAACAAAAAACCATCGGTTTAAAATTGACAAATAAGTACCTTATAGAATGGGAGAGGTTCTCAAATCGCTATAGAGCCAGATAGAAAAACGGTTTTGATGGTGATATTATGATAACGATCGGTGGGGTAAAAGAATGCAAATATAATATCTCCCTGTTGCAGTACAAAAGTTAGAATTATGCAATTTGAAAATTGTTTCTCTACGTTAATCGGACCAATAGTTGTACCGCCCAGGATTTGGCTTTAATAGCGTAATTATTACTTTTATAAAACCTTAAACCTTTATGTTGTTTTAATAAAAGTAGCATCTAGCCAATACTATTTTAGGTTTACTAGCAAGTGACATTTCAATCTGCAGGCCCTCCGTAAAGGTGCTTTGCTCACATCTTGTGGAATGCGATATTTTATTCATTATATAGTTATACGTAAAAATAGTGCTATTGAGGTTGCAGCCCATATTTTGCTCTAATATGACTTTGAATTAACAGGTGATGCTAGAGGCAGTTAAAATAACATAAATTCACCAACAACGTCAAGTAACCATTGCAGTTTAGTACATATTTGGGTGATCGCTTATATAAACATCATAAAAAAGAAAAAGTTTAAAATGTAATTAAATGAAACCTGTTCGATAGCTACACAGTCTACCTATGTCAGCAGCCTTCAAAACTATTATTTGATACGTTAAATTATTTGATATTTTCTGGCAGACAACACGTTAAATTATTTGATATTTTCTGAAAGACACAAAATAGATGTTGCAACACAAAATAGAAATTATAACAACGGCTAAAGCAGAATAATAACCGCAAGGCTAGATCAAAAATAAGAAACACAACAATCATTTGTGCTTACATATTCGAAAAGATCAGATGAGACAAGTTTAATGAGCTACAATATCTACCAGAGCTGACATCAAAATTGTTCAAGGTGATTTCAATGCGAAAATGGGAATTGATAACGCCGATATGATGTCAATCACAGACTCGCAGCTATTCATAATAAGCATTTGGCTTTAACACAAAAATATACACAAATACACTTCATTAGATGGAAGAACCAATAATCAAATCGATCATGTACTGGTTAACAAAAAATTTCTGTTCTTCTTACAAGTTGTCAGAGCAAAGAGAGGAACAGACGAAAACAGTGATCATCTACTATTAATACCAACATCAAAATTAAAACCAGCAAGCTAAATAGAAGATAATTCACCATCGCGACTTGCGAGATTGAATAACACTGGCACATTCAAATAAACGCCCCAACTTATTCTTGAAAGCAGCGCTTTGTATTAGAATTGGGAACAAATAGAAGAAGCCTATACGTTAAGTATATATATATACTTTGCTACTAAAAATACACCAATAAACCATATATGCACAAAAATTAAGGAACGCCGTTCACTAAAGGTACAACTCAACTGCCCAGGTTGCGCGTTGGTTGAAAAGCTGCGGCTGTTGGAGCGGGAGGTACCGGCTTCAAATACCGATAGGCACAGAGCTCGAAAAGGGATTTTCACTGTACTACAGGCTGGCATGGAGCTATGCAATATGCAGATGGTTTCTACGTAAAATCGGTCCTATAGTCCGAGACGTCAACTAAAAGTTGTCACAATGGGCAATTCAGACTGAGTGACGGATAACACAAAGAAAAAAAAGTACAGCTCTATTATGAAAATACGTTGAGAATCAAAATAAATGAGAAGATAAATATAAAGGGATCGAGGAAATACATCGAACACTCTTGATATTATATAAATATAGCATCAAACAGAAACATACGCACACAATATGGGTAAATGATTCTTCTGATCAAGTCTTAACCACAGAAACCATCAACACTCATTCAAAGTGATATTTTGAAGCTTAAGAACAACAAAACAGAACTCCAACAGAACTATACTTAATGGTGACGCTTCGATACCGCGATGTAAAACCGCACCGAATACGCGATGAATACCGCGAGTGAATATCGCACAGTATAATGAAAGAGTTAGTAATGATCATTCATGAGCAGATATTATACTTACGGTCAATAACCATGTTAGAAATGAACAGGTTAAAGTTTGTAACAATTTATAAGAATCACATTAACTCGGTTTTATCAATAGATGCTGAATCTGACAAAAATATTGATTTCTACAAAGAAAATGTACAGGGATGCTGGAAATAGAGTTTAATATAAGGAGAACATAGTGATGCATATTACAACACACATCGGGTCAGATAGAAGAAGTCAGTTTACAAACTATTAGTACACCAACTATTAAACCATGGTTGACTACATAAGATCTGTAATGTGTCGGTCCGGTTAAGAATATTACGAATGTACATACAACGCCTGTGCGAAATGAGTTCTGTTGTATGGCTGTGAAACATGGAAACACATACGCAGAGAAATACTAGCAGACTATCTATTTGTGAACAAATGCTGAACACCATCACAAATGTAAAATGTCTTCTGCTGTAGACGAGGCAAATTCCAATTGAGCGTGAACTTAAGCAACGAAAATGGCGATATACTGGACACCCATTTTTATCGATGGTATGCAATGGTTATCGTATTTAAATTCTCTAGAAACAGATAAATAAAGTAAACGTTGGCTTTAAAATATAAAACTGACTTGATCCAGGTTCGCTGGAAATATTTATAATTTAAACAGTCGTTGTATTTTATTGTCATCCAGTAAATAAACTTACCTGAAATGGCTAATAAAATTTATTATTAACATTATCCATTTTACATAATTGTTGATATAATATTAACTAACGAGAGTTACATTTCTAATTATAAATTCATTTTACCTTGACACACGATTTTAAAAAGTAAAATTCAAAATTATAATAAGCACAAGAATCAGATTGTATTTGTCAATACTTCTGGATCGACTGAGTTCCTTTGGCGATACAAAACATCACGATAGAGCAAATTTTTTTATTGACATTCTTGTTCGTAATTTCCACAATTTTCTTCTAGGTTTTCGTTTGTTGGAGCTTATATATATATATATATATATATATATATATATATATATATATATATATATATATATATATATATATATATATATATATATATATATATATATATATATATATATATATATATATATATATATATATATATATATATATATATATATATATATATATATATATATATATATATATATATATATATATATATATATATATATATATATATATATATATTGAACGACTGCTTAAAATTTTCTCTTCCATATTCTGTATGAACTAACTGAATTACAACTTCTGGATTCAACATATTTAAAATAACATTTAACAATAAATACGTTTGTTTAATTGCTATATCTAAATATCAAGGATAGAAAATTTATAAAAAATTTTTATTTAGTACACCTCGAAATATTCACTAGTCTGGTCATCTGTATAAATATTATCTTTGACAGTACAAAAATGAATTTTTTTCACATATAATTCAAATAAGTTCCGATAATCTATGACCATAGTTTCAAACAGGCGATTTCAGGCCCAGTAATGGAAAATCGGCAATACATAGCTATAGGCACAAAAGAATATGCGGTCCATTTTTCTTTCAATTTAAATTAATATTCGAAGTTGATCCTCAATTGCCTCATGACCATACCTTTATTACTCAGATAATATTTATGAGATATGGTGACAATCGGTCCATTTATACGGGATTGTTTCACTATCTCTAATGCATTTCAATGGATTCACCTGAGACTTTTCTTCTTCGATTTGGATCCTTTCAACAATCGGAAATTAAATTTATTGGACTAGCCAGTAGTTTTAGTTGTTCGGTCCTGTTTGAATCTGCAAACCTGGCATCTACATTATTTTTTTGCCTTCCTCTTGTGGGAATCGATCACGCAGTTGTTTTAGAAAATTTAATGCAGCTACTGCTAACGCTAGCAGGCAAAGTTTTATTTATGGTACGTCGATAGACGTGAGACTGTAACAGCCTGATAGCAAGATCTTTTAAAAATAGTAACCTTTTCTTATACTGCAGGTAGATTTCCCAGTGGCACAGGCCATTTATCGCTACATTATATATGTGGTACATAACTGATCGGTAGTATCAACTATATACCTTTCGTTTTATTATAAAATTCGATTGTTTCGGGATTTTTTTTATCTGTCTATGTATAATGTTACCCATCAAGATGAAATGTAAAAAGTATTAGAACATACTTATTTTTTTCGGAACATCTCGGAGAGAATATTAGAATTTTTTCCATATCCCAAAACAGTTTCACGATTTATACCAGAAACGAATTATTTTATTGACGATGCTGCTAAATTTTTCCGTATGGTACTGATCAAAGTAGTTTTCTTTTTTAGTAAATCTTCGGTCAGTGTATTTCTGGTGAACTATTTATCAACGGTAATCCTTTGTACATATGCTCTGGTTTATATACATAAGTTATATGGTTCAAGTGGTTGTAACCGCAATCCACCTCCAGTTGAATGTGGTAGTATCTATAATACCAAAAATATTCACACTAAAAATGTAGCACACATTAGTACTATCCATGGGTGGAAGTGTCCCAACATTTTTGTTACTCTATTACTGTCCTGAGTGTAAACGACCCAACTACTATTTGTATGAAAATAAAGTTGCAGGTACATGTGAGGTTGGTGAAACTTAATAAACTATTGATTTCTCAAACTGTAACTCAAAATTGAATTCACACTTATATGATTGTGATGCAGGATAAAACAATGCAATTCAAATTTCCGACCTTATCATGGATCAGCTATTATAGAGACTATACTAACTCAAATGTTGATTCTGAGCCATATTGTCATTTTCTAACCAGATGCATGTTAATTTAAAGTTTGGTTTAAATAAAACACACCCATTTGATTACTAATGTTACCAGACATCATCTTTAGTTCCAACTTATTATATTCAGAAACTCGTATAATGGCAGATTGTACCAGCATCATTTTTATCAAAGATGACTAGCACTTAAAGGGCACACCAGTTGATCCACTTTATATAATATATCAAAAAATGTAATAATTCAACATCTGTGGGAAAATAGTTAAAGCGCACACACCCTTGTATAATACTCTCTCCAAATTACAACACCGTAGTCTCATATACAATAGTCACACGTAATTCAATTGAATATAATATAATTTAATTTCATCTTACAAAAAAAAAATCTTGATTACTGTGTAAAATTGTAAATTAACCATCAAAAGACAGAATACATAGATTAAATTTAAATATTTAACCGTAACGATTTAAGTTATATCTCTACGTCACACCCGTCTGTTAATGACAGTTTGGTAATTTATCAAGCCGCCATTTTGTTGTTACACAATAATTCGCGATTCGGTTTTAATTTCTCATCACAATGTTATAACTAATTAAAACATAATTTTATTTGTATATATTGTATATATAGTGTTAATTTATTCATCATATATATATATATATATATTCAAATATTAAGAAATTATTAAGATTTTATTAAGAAAAGAATAAAATTAAATATATATTGCGCCATATTGGATATAATGTAAAAATATTGAGTATATAAAATGTTGATCGGGCACCAATATTAACTTCGGTAAGCTAGCTTTATGACGTTAAAAAATCACTCATACAGCTAGATAACCAAAGACAACTATAGCGCCAAAAAATGTTTTTTAAAAATTTTTTAAACCACTTACCTTATACGCTATTGCTAATATCAAATGTACATAAATTTATTTTATAATATATTTGTCGTTCGATTAAGATTCCGGAACTACATACAATACGTATATACAATATAAGATATTAACGTCATAAGCCACGTGGCTCGGAGTTGATTGGCCAACAACCATGTGACTTTGTCTATACATTACATTACTACCTTTTAAGCGATATATTAGTCATTGTACGTACGTAGGTGGATTCATACAATTATATAAATTAATTCCCAAAATTATTGTTGTTGGCCATATATTGTCGATGCGATTTCCCACACTTGATTAATTGGTAGTGTAAAAAAAAATTAACGACAAAATTGGTTTATAACCGGTGGCTCAATTAACAAACACATTTGATACTGTGTGTGTGCCGCTATGTACAAACCAAACCAGAATTAATAAATCAAAAAACAATTATATATATATATATATATATATATATATATATATATATATATATATATATATAATATATATATATAAAATTTTAATTTTAGAAAGTCCAAATGACCCTGTTTCAATTTTATATAATATTTCTTAAGACAATTTAATATATACATGTTGTTGGTATAACCGTCAGCTACTTTAAATACTTCGATGACTGTTGCTAACTCTTGAAAGTATATTCACTTTTAATTTTTTTTTTCGGATTATGCAATCGATATTTAAAAAATATTTTCATGCCGAGTCTGTCGATCGCGACTGTATGATATGTGTATATATGAGAGTTTAGGTAGCTATTTAAATGGCAAATTTTAATTTCTTAGAATCGATTTTTTTTTCTTTAAATCGAACGAGAGAAAAATAAATTTGTTTAAAATATTTTAAAATATTCAGAAGCGCGATTTAAAAAAATAAAATAAAAATAAATTGTAATGCATAAAATGTGTATTTAAATAAACTTGATCGCGATCGCAGAATATAAGTGAATGGACTCGAATGCGAACTCTTAATAAGCGGCTAGACGATTTTGGTTTGATGGGCGAAATTTGGCGCGAATTTGTCCAGAAATTGGCAACAAATTATAAAATGGCGGGAAATGTTTGGTTTTTTTACGCCAGCTTTTTATTTTATGTGAACCAAAACCTTAACAAAAGCACAACTAGCCATTGTCTTTTTTTAAAAAAATAATCTTAATTTTGTTTCGAGGTAATTTTTTTTTATGTTTTATTTGTTCATTTCTTCTAAGAAAAGAAAGAAACAAACCAACAAAAAAAAAATATGTATATGTGATATTACATTACATTGACCGGATTTTGAACTCTCTTGTGTTTCATGGCCTTGCCACGTTTTTTTTAATTTTTCTTAAAGATTTCTTAATCGATTAGATTACGATATTGAATTGTGTATATTATGCAGCCATCGTCGTTGTGCAATATAGACTACATACGCATATATGTATATAGCGCTCATGTATATTCGGTTCATTAAAATGCAAAAAGCGATTTATATTTTGAAAAATTATCGTCTTAAAGAAAATTTTAATTTCTTGAATGGTAATTTTATGTGATTTGATTATTTAATTATATGGTAATATCTTACTAAAAAAATATATATATAAACGATGCCACGTAATATGACTTAAAATTAGAAATGACTTAATATAATAATAAATTTGATATATAAGAAAAACCGGCCGGGTGACTTAAGCATTTTTCTGCTTATATTTTTTTCGTGTGTGTCGTAGTGTTTTATATTACTTGTTGTTAACTTGCCACGCAATCATTAGCACCCACAAAGTTTCTATATAGAGTTTTTAGTTTTTACCTGCGATCTTCAAACAATCTTTTATATATTTTACATTTATTTTTATTTATTTTCTCACAAAAAACTTTTTTAAAATCCTCTTTCTTATATCCACACATATATTTGTTGAGATCACAAATTTTGATATTATTTAGGTTTTTCTAAGAATTTTTTTTTAAAACAATTTCACCAAAAAAATGCCACAATTAAACTTTTTCTCGAAATTATAAAATATAATTAAATAAACTTATTTTCCAAATCTTAAATAATTTATTTCTTAAAACTTTTTATTTATTAAAATTGAACTTTTTTCTCTGACGGCGAACACCACAAGACTAAGTTTCGTTATGACCGTGATCAGTTTTGCTAAACACTTCAGTACACAAAAAAATTTTTTTTCTTAAATATAAATTTTTTTTTTTTATACTTAAATATGAATAACATCAGGTAGACAAAGACACCTCTTTTTAAGAGGTTTTTCTTATTTTGTTATATTGTAATGGTTTTTAGTTTTTTCAGTTCGAAAAACGTATATATATTTCTTCTTTTATCTCTGTATATTACAAAGAAGTAAATATGTACATATATACCCGCGTCTTTATATACAAGACGATGAGAAGAGAAGAAATACATAAATTTATTGTTATTTTATTTCAGTTTTAAGACGAATAAACTAAAAAAAAAAATACAAGAAATAAATAATTTAAGATTCATACCTTTTAATTTGGTGGTATGTTTTGGCTTTTTGCTTTTATTTTTGTGTGTATATAGATAATCTTTGAATCAATGCTTTCTAGAATGGTCTTGATTTTTATTTATTTTTATTGCAGTTGAATTGTAAAATTTGCGCGGGAATAGTAAACCAATTAGCACAGGGAATACACTCACATCTACCTGAGTCGTAAATTGGCCTGATGTTAACGAATCTATTACAAAGTTGATGTATCGCACCAGCATAATCGTATTTATATTATATGAGTTGTGAAATTTAATATTTATATATACAGGGTGTTCCAGTATACCTGGTAGTTCAAATGAACCATTGCTTGGGTTAGTACAAATTTGGGCGATCGCTTGGAAACAGTATAGTAGAAAAAACAGGTTACAATGGAATGGAACGACCCTTGGTTATCGGACACGAATTGGAAACTGGAACACCAGAACCTTTATGAAAAACGCACAAACGAGTATAGAAGGAATTGAAACGCTATTCTAGACCCCAGTGAAGCAAGATGGAAGAAGGGTGGTGAAATGTATTGGAAAGCAGTTAAAAGAAGAATAATAGTGGCAAGATTCCATTCAAAAATAAGAAACACAACCATCATTCAGTGATGCCCTAACCCAAAGATGCAGGTGAAACATGTCAAAAGTATACAAATCGATTTTAGTGCTAATATTTGAACAAAGGACAAAGACCCGTAGACTTCTGCATCACACATCAGCTCTTCATAGATACTCGCATAGACCGTAAATCATATACAATATCTATCTGAACAAGAAATTTCACACATCACTACAAAACGTCAGAACCATGAGAGAAGCAGTCGTACATAGTGATCACCAACTGAGGAACGATTGAGGAACGCAGTCTTAAGCTCCAAATGTAACAACAAAATATACGGCAAAGATTATACGTAGATACAAAGAAACAGCAAGCCCAGGTAAAGAAGACGCTGAAGAGGCAACTATGCAATCTAAAATATGCCAGCACTGCACTATTGGGAATAAGAAAAGTAACCGTCAATATAGAAAAAAATGCTGAGCAGCACCCATCCACCAACGAATCGAGAAGTTAAAAGTAAAATAGAAAAGCTGAAGAACAATAAGGCTACTATGGCTTGACAGTTTGACTGAAGGCTTGACAGTTATAATCCTCAAGAAAGGCAACGTAATAGAATGTAAAAATTGGTGAGGTATTCTTTAAAGAAAATAATATCTTCATGAAAGAATCCCAATGTGAACCAATTTTCGTAGGAAAAACAACCTATTGGTCTATACGAATCCTAATTAATGACTTGATCGACCTTTTGATAATTAAAAAAAGAATCTTCAAGTTTTTTTCAGATGGAAGACTGCTCTAACATAAATTCCGAACACTCCAGTTAATTCACGAACATACTGATTGAGTTTTAAATTAAACCTGGAGCTGAATTTATAGCAAGACGTTCTATTAAAAGCTCAACTGGACAATGAGGTGGAAACATTTCTTATTGTTATTCAACACCCAGCGTGGAAAAACACTCCTATAATCAAAATGAAGATATAATGGGGAATAATTACCTTAGAGAAACAGTTTATCGAAACACTTAAGAGAAGAAATGAAACCATCATCGCATATCTGAGTTAAATAATAAATAAGAAAATTCAGACAACCATCTATAAGTAATGCAGATAACTCGATCCGATTTCCAGAACATATTCAATGCATATTCAATCAAGCTCCTTGAAAAGATTAAATAACAGATCATGTTTTGAAAAACTACCAAGAAAAGCATTGATAAACTTCCAATTTTGATAAACGTTTAAGTATCTTGTTGATTAGGCTTAAGTATGTACTGAACCTGTGTTGGTATTGCTGATGTCATTATATGATACCCAGACTAGACTTAAAATTCACTCCTACAATAACAGATATATTACACCATTACATATCAGACCGATATTTTGCAGATCAGATCACCTTTTCTGAACTGAAGAAAATGAATGAACTAGTACATCAATGAAGTGTACTTGGACCAATTCTTTTAATACAAAATATTTTTAATCAATGGACAAATTATTTCGTATTTAAATGCAGTAAAGTATACTTGATGTTACGTTAAGATGGAAGGTTCATATACGAACTGTTGAAAATTTCTTTTATAAATCAAAACAAGTACTAAAATCTGCCTGGACTTATGGAATACAATTTTGGGTTTATACTAAACCAACTTCTAAAAAAAATTATTCACTTAATAGTTAGATACTTTGTGCCATCATATAGAAGTACCGTGGTATAGTCGCAATGATAAAGTTGACATAAGGACAAGGATTTCACAAAGGCATTTAATAGCAATTAAACGTTCAGTTGTCTCTAAGGTCCAAATCGCGTCTTATATCATCGTCACCAAATCATCACTCATGGCTATTTCATCTGGAGTACCATCATGGTATTTGCTAGAGCTTGCTTCTATAGTACTTATGATTAGTCTTTGATCGCCATACAATTAAACTGACTCCAATTAATTATTTTTAAATGCTGTACAAAGTGACAGGTGTTACCAACCCATAGACTTAAATTAGAAGAAAGATTCACTTTTAATATGTAGTTTTGTTCCCATCGGTTAATTTAAATAATTGGCTTGAAATTAGAAAAACTATATGTGTGGATAATAGAGGAAATAACCAATTATTTTAGAAAATCAATTCCCGATGGTACATAGTTAATTTTTTAAATTAATAAATAAAAAACATTTATTATAAAAATGGAGGACCTGTAGAGACATTTCGTAAAATACGTGTTTTGTTTGGTAGACAAAATTCAGCATCTGAGTCCGCTTATAAAATATTAGTGCAATAATTTGAGTCTACTGATTCAGTCAAACATATATATATATACAGACAACAATACGAGCACATTCAGATCGTTTAATCGAAAACATAGCTATTGTAAGAGAAAGTGTAGCCACGCTAATCGATTCACAACCTTTTTTACAATTAAACATGTGAACAACATCCACGTGTTCAATTATACACCATAGTTTATCTTGACATCCTTTTATAAGGTTTAATTGGTTCAAAAAAAAAAACACTGGAAACATTGAAAATACGTCGCACTAGTGTACGAATACGTTACTAAACAAATAATTAAGCTTGTACTTCTGAAAATCTATGGGCAGCTGCTTGGCAATCATTATATTCTTCTTGTGTTACTAAATATTGCACTTTATAGACCAGACGCATCATTGGTCCGCATTATTTCGAAAATGAATCTATATGTGACATGTGACTATGTCAATGGTGTTCGCTACAGAGGCACTAGAACAAATTGATTTTGACCAATATTAATTGGTATGCATATTTACGACTTATATGGTTTCAATAGGACGGCTACATGTCATCACCAGCTAATGAAACAATTGGTCTTTTTGAAAACAGATTTGATGCTACCAATTAATTTCCCGAAAGGAAAATACGCGTGATCTAATACCATTAATAAATTTTTTTTATCTGACTGCAAACCTTTTTAAACCTACGATGGACATTTTCGTATGTGTCAGAGGCGACAGAGGAATATACGATAAGATTATCTTGTAAAGAGCATTCATCAGTAATAGCATTTTGGGATCTATATAGTTACTGAACTGATGTTGTCACTTTTGTTTGAAAAGTATATTGATAACTTTGGTTATGAATGCTGCCCAGATCAAATGGACTTGGTCAAAGGACGCTTAGGTTGAATCGTTCGTTCAATCAGATAATAACGCTAAATTACTAATCTCCTTATACTCTAGATCAGAACACGATCTGTACGAAGAAGGAGAATGCAGATTGTGGTGTAAATAGTGATACCTGTTTAGGGTATACAAATCAAGCTTACCCACAAATCTAAAATTGGATAAAACATCAGCAACATAACTTAAAGATGTATATAATACCACAACCTATGTTTTTTTTAAAGAACCTGCATTCAGTTAACTTTTGAAGTTCGATGGTGCATAATTGGTTAAGATAACGAACACAATAAATATTGTTGAAGGCAGTACAAAATATAAATACGCCAGGGATATTTAATCCTGCTATTTTATTGTCAGGTCCACTTATGAAATGGTAAGAGAATTGCCAGATAAATGATATCTAAACGATACATTTTCACCTCTCACGTTACAGCAGAAATCTTGAATAGTAAAATCTTGGAAAGAAGAAGTGAGGTTTCGTTGCCACTAATAAAACAAAACCAGAGATAATATACATAAACATCAAAGGAGAGCCAGGTTATCCTCATTTCTACATTTCATCATAATGTTCAGATCACTGAAGATATACTGTATTGCTTGCTTTCATACCTCGTCCGTATCAATGTAACGGTTTGTATTTTGTGCCTGTCTCTTACTGCAAGCTTAAGATTAGTTCAATGTTTTAATGAAGCCTTAAAAACCTGAGTTTTTTGCTAGAATAATTCCAAACCAAACTGGCATTAAATTGACAAAATTACAATTGGTTTAGTTAGATGTGGAACGCATCGTCGACGTTAAACAAGGTATTACTGTATACAAGTATGTTAAATATGCTGAAGAAAATTTTGTATCATTTTGATTTCTTTCTTTAGAACAAATAATTTGGAGTAATGATGGAACATAAAATATGTATATGTTGGACCGATTAAGTAATTAAGTAAGTTTGAAGACATGTATTAAATAATGATCATTCGATTTACTACGGCTATGTAATAAGGTCACCTGTACCTAATCCAATAATGCATGGTTCGAACGTGTGATAAATGCTTATTCTAGTTGTTTGCACACCTGCACTTAGTCAAAATCAGTACCTGGTTATAAATCAAACCATGTGTTTTCTTCTTGTATAACTTATAATAAAAGTTATTTGAATTGAACTATACAATTGATCAATTAGTACCAACCCATGTTAATAATCTTCACATATATAAATGTATGTACTCGTTTGTATCACACATAGTATAATGATCTTCATTTATAAAATTCAAAATAATTAAGACTTGTATATATTTAGTTGAGATATAGTTAAAATAGCTTGATCCGTCCCCAACGATTAAATAATTAAAAATCGAGATAAACAACAACCAGATCCCAAAACAACATCAAATTCCAAAATATCTCAAAACAATTTTATTTGATACAATTTACACAACAGGTAGAAGGAATAGAATTTGTTTTCTTAAACAAAAAAAAATAAAATCTAACACACAATAAATTGAGTGAGATGGGTCAGGTTGATCTATTCAATCTTATATATACAAAAATAACAAAATAAAAAACGAACCCAAATAGAAAATTAAATTCCAAGAATTTTTTTTTTATTTTCGAATGGCTTTTAAAGTAAATTAATCTTAACTTTTATTCTTATTTCTTAAAAATAAAAAATCAAATCTTAAATATACCCTAATTATGTGAATTTTATGAATTTCCGTTATGATGAACTTCGGAGGGTTCACGTAATTGTAATAGATATAGGGCTTTGAACAAAAGACTTCAACGTCACACCATTATAAAGTATGTAGACGACGAACCTGATACAATCACAGTGAATTCTTGCTTTTGTTCTATAGGGTGCAGGTCAATTATGTATATAAACTATAAGAAATGACATTTATAATTATAACTATATTCGAACACGAATTTATAAAATTTCCTTGTTGCGCGAAACTATATATGAGACAACTGACTTGTTTGAACTTTCGATCCTACACAACACAGTCGATGTCGACATAAAATTATGCAAAGTATAAAATTATGTCTTATCACACTAAATCGATTAAAAGATCGATGATCGTTATTGTTTTTCGAGCTCGTCAATATGTATATATGTATAGGTATAAACATATATTTGATCAGATGATCGTTATAACCCTAAAACCAAACTATATATTGATTACACAATTTTATCTCCGCGCATATTTTCGCGCGGCTACACAAACTATATATACGGTATACAATGATCGTTCTTTATAAAAATTAAAATAAGAAAAAAAAAATTTAACGATCGACCAAAGTTATATACTTTACGTATATTGAAACAAACGAAAGAAAGAACAAGACAAAAAAATGCGAATAATTTTTCTCAACGTAATAAAACATGACTTTAAGAAAATAAAATTAAACTTTACGTCGTGACTAAATAGTTAAAAGAATAAAACTAAATAAAATAAAAAAACTATTTTATTCTATATATACGATCAGTACACATTATATAAACGATCATGCTGTGAATTATAAATCTTACGTTGAATACAATAAAACAGAGAAGAAAATATATATTTTTTTTTATTTATGCGATCCACCTTTTCAACCATGAACTTGACTAGAAAACTAAATCTTATGTGTGTTGTACACTGCGCGACATTTTCATTTGGATAAGTTTAAGATGGGTTTTACTTAGTAATTCCGGGTACAACGATATATATGTATATTGTGTTCCGTTTTGAGATAGTTATTCCATCCGGGGTTAAATTCCAAAATAATACCAATTTGGTGTCTAATTTTTTTTATAAGCAAATCTCATAGTCACAGTAATCCAGATGGTAAAAAGATAGAAAAACTTTCGGAACACTTAACAAAACCCTCAGGTGGTGATGGTTGCAATCGAGATTCTAGCAAAGAAATGTCGTAAACATATTCTTCCAAGCATTGATTTTCATTATCAGATGTCAGCGTGAAAAATCTGGACAAGTAAGATGCATATGAAGTTATCCCAAATTCTATCACAGAAAATTTTTAAACAGCATAATGGTTGGTGCCAACCCAATAGATCATACACCTTAGATGCTATTAAAATTAATTTCCGTTTTGTCCAATTTTTTATATTTTTTCGTTGTACTTTAAATGCAAACATAGTTGATTCGATATAATTCTCAATGTGTTTATGGCTTCGAGGAAGCTTGGTGGCCATTTTGAAATTTAGCTGTCCAGAACGATGAAACAAAAGAATAAATAGTTCGAACACGATCGCTCCATAGCTATAATAAGGTGTATGTGGCTGTATTCGTTTGCGTATAGTGAGTGGTCTCGATACAGCATCATTTCTTCATCGAAGTTAACAGAAAGCTTAAAGAGCTGAAGAATCAAATAATACTGCGATCGAACAGTTAATAAAATTTGATTTTTTATTGAAGAAGGGCACTACTTTTCATTTTAATCCACCCCATGCTCTTCATGCGAAACTTACAATCGAAGAAATAACTACTTTGATTATTCAGATTGAGTTATTATTAAATTCGAGGCCATTATGTAAAACATAACGGGTGTTTCAACAGGTGCGCTTCAACTTTTTTCCGATAAAGAGACGGCGAACGACGCCATATTTTTTATTGTTCTTTTGTCATTTGGAAATTTCATTAGTATGCATCTCATCATGGAACACTACACACGTGAACAGCGATTGCAAATCGTGCTAATTTTTTATCAAAATAATCGTTCTGTTGCTGCTACTTTAAGAGCATTACGGCCATTTTACGGTCTATTTAACAAGTTCGACAATCGACCGTATAGTGGCAAAATTTGAGTCTACGTTTTCGCTACATAATGTTCCGGTGCCCTCGAGAGCAAGAAGTGCTCGAAGTGTTGAAAACATCGCAGCCGCCAGGGCTTACTTTCAATAAGACGCGAATGTGTCTTTCACACGACGTTCGCAATAATTGGGCCTTTCTGTGACATCATTGTGGCGAATTTTACGTAAATACCTTGGCCTACATCCGTATAAGATCAAGCTGACACAACAAGTAAAGCGTCAATTGGGCTCAAGAATCGAAAATGATGCAGATTTTCACCGAAAAACATCTTCAGCGATGAGGCTCACTTTTAGCTAAATGGATTTATCAACAAGCAAAATATGCGTTACTGAGCAGGAAGCAACCCACACGTGATTCATGAGGCACCGTTGCATCCCGAAAAAGTCACTGTTTGGTGCGGATTACATGCCGGCGGCGTTATTGGGCCATATTTTTTCATCGATGATAACGATCGCCACGTTACTGTTAATGGAAATCGCAATTGAATGGAATGGACTTGGACGACATGTGGTTTCAACAGAACGAGACCACATGCCACACCTCAACACACGATACAATCGCGTTATTAAAAACTAAGTTCGATGAGAGTGTTAATTCGCGAAATGGGCCCGTCCAGTGGCCACCGCGCTCGTGTGATTTGACACCTCTAGATTATTTTCTTTGGGGTTGTGTGAAGTCATTGGTCTATGCCAATAAGCCGGCGACGTTGCAAGAGCTCAGAGCCAATATTGAACGTGAAATTGCGGGAGTTTCGGCCTATTTATGTGAAAGAGTGTTCGAAAATTGGGTTCGAAGATTGAACTTCGTAAAACGTGCACGCGGTGGTTATGCAAAACAATTCGAGTTTCATACTTAAATGTATATGTTCAAATTCGTTAATTTAAAAAAGTTACTTCAAAAGTCGAACAGTTTGTATTTAATTCAAAAAAAAAGTTGAAGTGCTCTTATTGAAAAACCCGATACAATTATTCAGCCAAAATTAGAATTTCTCACACTAGCTATAACTTTCTGACCGTATTGACAGTAACAGAACCAGGATTACCTGAATCACTATCGAACAAATTATCGAAATGACAAAACATTCAGCAACGACTTCAATGTTTTATGAACAAATGGCATAGGAATTATCTTGCGTCACTGCAGCGATATAAATGGCAGCCGAAGATCATGTTCGAATCGATGATGTCGTTGTTCTCAAAGAAGATAATTTGTATCCTAGACAATGGGTGCTTGCAAGATTTCATGCCGCAAGTAATAGGATTATCAGAATGACCACACTTAAAACAGTCAAAACTGTAGTCTAAAGACGTACCACCAATTTAATTAAGTTAAGGCGCGGTTGGTCTTTCCACCTAATAACGTGAACGAGAAAACTAACAGATTTTGCTGCATTCCAAATATCCAAATACAATTAAAAAAAACTCGAACAATCTAAAAGATGTTACGATGTCTGTTTTAGAAATGTCAAATGGAGCCACTAGCATATCTGATGATATGTTCGTACTAAATGTAATGTAAATTTGCAGATAACAGAAAGTTGATATGTAAATTCATCGAGATTTTATACTTGTTTTTAACTCTTCAGAATTTCTCTGCCGAATAAATATGGTGTGGCATGATGATGCTTTTCCTTCCTTTTTCTATAATAATAATAAAATAATCCGAAATAATTTTCTCTAGAGTTAGTGATGATATCCCCATGTCAGAACCATATCGCCTTTATTTGATACGACTCTTCTCGATTCGTATTTTCACAGGCTTCTCTGGATAATCGGTGGTTCCCAGTTTTCTCAGTCGAAATCTATACCTTCAGAATCGAAGCTAATCCGCAGAAAAGTGTTAGCTTTGATTCTGCAGATAGATTTTTTTTCCACTCAGATACATCTGGTTCTACATTAGTAAGTCGCGAAGAGCGTTGATAAATGTATCCTCCACTAGCTTATCTCGGTCCTCAATGTTTGTTTTGAGCTTATGCGATGAAGAGCCTCCATGTATTTATTACCGTATCTTAGCTCTCATGGTTCCATAAATTTTTCGTACCTTCAAATTGGTGACCCATAACGGCTATGTTTAGCGACCATTACAAGTACACAACCACCAAAAATTTCATCCTGCATCCTGCGTAACCGAACATGGCAAAAATTAACTTCACAAAATACAATTGTCTACCTTCCCTCAATGAGGTGGTAGTCCGTTTCGCGCTTACAAGGCTCTGATATTTCCAGGAGGTTCGTTTCATGCTGCAACAATGACTAAGGTGGGTGAATGTGGGCACCCACAAATACAGCATGTGGTTCGTGTAATGTGGCAACAGCGGTCGAATCAGACCTCCTAACGCATTACGGCAGATAATCATAATCAAAAAACGAGGGAGAAATTCATTTGCGGGTGAGTAATGTGGTAAATAGTTCTTGTTTTAGCTAGCACTGTCACAACTGAACGTAGATATCAAGTCCGATCATCAAGTCCGGGGCATACAAATATACAAGCAACAACTCACTGAAATACTATTCAAAAATCACAAAGAAAAGAGTACTTATATCGTATATTGACTGAATAATTGAACACGAAACAGCTTCGAACATGGGTCTATTACTTACCTTAGATGAAAGAGCAGTCATGATTTGAACTGAAAGAGAGAACTAAGCTTCGTGGAATGTGAAGACAGCTTTATCTTCTGGTATTTTCATAGTGTTATTTTTTGTCACTAAAAAAGTCACCGGTTGTAAATTAATGGTTTAAAGAATTTCTCATCATGCCAAGTTCATAAAAAGACATAAAAAGTGATTGTTTGTATAGAACCATGCACTGTGTTGTCTGCTAACAAACCAATGCTCGTTTAATGGTTTGTAAGGTCTCAGTTGAGTCACGGTTAGGGCAGTTATGGCCTTTAATCAATCAACGACGAATAGCTATGACGAACGAGATATGGGAATTTTGCTATTAATTGTCACAATACGGTAGCTTAATGGTTAATAGAGTTTCTCATCACATCGAGTCGTTCGGGTTAGGGTCGTTTGGTCTCTTAGCCATAGATTATTTGATACGGTTTGATATTGTAACTATTGTAATATAGCTTTTATATTTCGATAATCGTTTCTATGGTGAACCTAACACCCCAATAGAAATTTTTGTCCTGGATAAGATGATATTTTCAATGGGATCTAACGAACCTATATAACATCGTTCTTATAGATATATAAGTGAAGAAAAAACTATCAGGACTATAATTTTGTAAGGTTTGGTACTGAGTCCTACATTGTTCTATATACTTATTTTACTCAGTAATATCACAGTTCATTAATTGGTTTTACTGACAACTTTTTAAAACCACATACTACACTTTGGGCAAAAGCTAACCAAACTGGCATTGATCATAACCTAAATCTACTCGCAATGTAAGATTAAAAAATGATCTACCCAAAATGCCCTTATATAGATCAACCATCATATAGTATTTACTAACCACTTTACTTATTTGTATATAAACTTACATATGTTGCATGATGGACGCCACGGAATTTGTCATTAAAACGTAAAATCAACATATTCTGGGATATATATGTATATGTAAGAAATCGAGCTCAATAGTTTCATTCTTGATATATAAATAACGATAAATATAACGACCTCATATCATCATGTATCATTAAATAGAACGAATCTTCTATATACAACAATAATTGTCATATAAAATTAGTGATTTATAGAACCAACACTTCTACCAACCCTAATACATAAGTTTGATAAACTGCGATCCCATCAATACAATTTTATAACTTATTTAAGAGTTCAAACTAAATACCCAAACGGAACACGTACCGGCACTCTCGCGTCGTATTATACATATACAATATATAGTCATGCATCGAGAATAAATTGTTGGGTGTATCAATTTCCTTGAGATCATAATCTACAATTATAGCAAATTAGAGGTAATAATTATACCTTAAATAGAAATAAAAACAAACGACAATAACATTTATATATAAATTCGAGCTTGTATATGACATTCGTTGGGACACCCACGCACCCATGATGTCTTTTCTACATATACGATTATAACCACCACAAAAATGTATAACAACTCAAAAATAATGTATTAACCATTTACGTGTCAATGATTTATTACATCACAGCCAGCCATTGTTTGGTTGGGCACGTTAACAAAAAAAAAAGGGGAATAACCCTATGGTTTCCGTAGATAGGCATTTTTATTATATTTTTGTTGAATGTTTGCACGTAGAAGGGTTAAAATTTAGAATAATAATAAATAATATTATATTCAAATTGAATAATCAAAAAAATAATATATTTCTGTACATGTGTGTGATCATAATCTCTCAACTTAAGTGTTGTGTAAGACATACATTATTTGCTATACGGAGGTCTTAAATATTTCGAACACACGAGATAATCTAGATAATTCAATAAATTTTAAGGTATTATCGAGTATGGTGTTTAGAAGGCAACAATAGTTGATTCGATATATGATGAATTTATATATAAGTTTTATAAACAAACAAAAGATTTCGATCTTTAAGTATGTAAGCGACGAACCCTATTTGAATGAGTATATAAGAAATATAAATCTTTAAATCGGATTAACAATATATACAGTTAACCATTTCTTATATCACGTGCAAGGTCGTTTATTATCTGTAAATTAGAGCCGCAAATATTATTATTGTTATTATTAGGCTGACGAAATAATTGATTGCCAATCTCCCAAGAAATCACTTTACATAATGAATTTTTCGTTTCTTTCAAATTAAACACAATGATCTTCAAAAAAAAATATAATCAACCAAATATATGAATTATATTGATGATCATAATCATATAATGATCATGATGTATATTTATATATATATATATATATATATATATATATATATATATATATATATATATATATATATATATATATATATATATAATGTATATGTGTGTATAGCATGATGATTTTTTTCGGGGAGAAGAACTATAAACAAAGAAGAAGAATTTTAAGATGAAAATAAATAAAAGAAACTTTTTAAGAAAACAAAAAAAAATTATAAAGTACATTAAGAAAAACGTTAAAACACCATCATTCTATACTCGGTTATATATGTATATTCAAAGAAACCACCAAACCGAACTACTACAACAAACAATCTATATATACATACTGTATGTATATAAGACAATATATACACAAGAAAAGAGTTAAGATGAAGTAAAATAAATTTAATAATATTTTTTTTTTTCATCTTCTTGAAACAAAAAATTAAAAAATATATAAATATAAAATTGGAAGATAATAAGTAACTTCATTTATAGTTTTATATATACATACGTTGCTATGCTGGGTGATTCGAAAAAAAATTGATTTAAAGCTCAAGTTCACATTCAACAACATTTTTGTAACACCTTTTTTATGAATTGACAAATCCCGACCACTTGGGTTTTGTAAAATCCTCTGATTATTGGACTATCGGACTAAGGGAAGATTTATATTTCTTTTAAACATAACATTGGCTAGTGTTCCTACCGTGATATTTTGTAGTGCACTTTATACAGATTAAGTTGTCAAACCCAGTTTCGATATCTTACTACAAGCGTATTATGTGACTGCTTTTGATTCGGCAATGCTTAAGCTTTAGGCCAGTTCCTAAGTTTTCTATTGTATACAAATTTCTTGCCATCTGGATATGGATATCATAACAGTGACACCATTGGTTTATTTCGATCCTGTATGTATTTTACAGTGAACGACTTTGGCTAGATCTATAACGGCAACATTGTATTTAAAATATAAATTAATTACTGTTCAAACGAACACTAAATTACCATTTCCAATTACCGGCACATTAAATGCTTTCCATCGAAAACTACACATTCCGAAGCGTTCGCGAAGTTCTAAAAGGACATGAATGCTATTTATTGCCATGTACAAAACCATTTGCAATGGTAAAAAATTTGGATTTACTGAGATCGATACTTTTCAAAGATTTTAGTTACTTTATCGTTTTCTTTGTTCCCTGAGAAAAATGATCCACTGTTAGTGCTTCTATTTTCGATAGAGGATCAAAATTGATGAGATTTACGGAACATTATCATCAACTTTAACTTTGGGTAAAATGTGAAGTACATGTTCTCGACAATTATAACGATTACGAACGAGTTTATCACATGTGTCGATCGTGAATTAACCGAATCGAGTGAATTGGAATTTAAAAAAAATTCTCAATGTAGCTGCGCCTTTGAGATCGAATGTAATAGTTAGAAATCCTAATAATAAGTAACTTCATTTAAAGTTTTAAAAATACATACGTTGCTAAGCTGGATGATTAGAAAAAAATTTAAGTGTAATAAGAAAAAAGCTCAAGTGCCCATTAAATAACATTTTTGTAACACCTCTGCTACCATTAAAGTTTTATGAATTTACAACTCCCGACCTCTTGGGTTTTGTGAAATCCTCTGATTATTGGGTCATCGGCCTGCGAATATATTTATCTCTCTTTTAAACATACCACTGGCTATAGTGTTTCTACCGTGGTGTCGTGTACTGCACTATATGATATCCTATACCACAAACTACCGATGAAGTTTTCAAACTCAGTGTCTATATCTTACTATGCAAGCTAAATTATGTAACTTCGTAAAGTTTTTTGCCAGTTCCTAAAGCCACTGAAATACAATGAACTGTCACGCCGCAGTAGAAAAAGCTTTACAACATATATAGAAACAAAATGCAACAAACATCAAATCCGCTCGCATATGCGTGATGAGATGGATTTGATCTTTTCGATCTCACAACAAATCAATGACGTCATCAAATCGAAACCTGACTAGCAAGCGAACATTATAGATCACATTTAATATTTATAAGATGCCAATATGCCATACATTTCATAAAACAAACGTCTTCATCGGCTGGTTGATTCGGCCTAGGGCTCTGGCAATCAATGCCACTTCGGATCTTAAAAGATAACTCCCATCAGCTGTCACGTTCACAGTTTTATCACATATATCATCATTAAAACATATTCGACAATATCACAACAGTGACCTATATTTTACAGTGACACCTAAACCTTTGGCTAGATTTTTTCAACAAGTATTCTGACAACACCGATATTAATAAGGACAACACTGTATTTATAAAATAAAAATTTATTAAGGATATTTGAGGGGTTGAAGGTACTTACTCACAATCAATACTATACAAAATAGTGCCAAATTAACATTTACATTTTGCACTCTAAATGCTTTACATCGAAAATTAAACATTTGAAGTAATATATGGGAGTAGTTCGAGAATGTGTCTTTTGGGCATTATAAACTTATTTCGTGTGCTAGATTCTGAAATTTAGGCGGTTATCACAACACTGACAACACTCTACTTGGGGTTTGTTTATATTTTACAGTTAAATCTGGTTAGATTTTCTTCTATGACTGATTTCTTTTGACAACGCCGATATTGATAACGACAACACTGTATTTAAAATAAAAATTTAACAAATTAAAGATACTGTTTGGTAGTTTAAGATGAAGAGTGTTTTTGTAAAACACCTCTAGTTTTTGTAGAGGTTCACAATTTTAAATTAAACAAAGAAAATATTTTTGATTATCAGTCAAACTAGCTCTATTCGATAGATAATTTGAATACTTAAGTATGATTTTAGCCGTAGCTGGCACTTTGTTCGTGCAATCTGGATGTCCAATTTTCATATACTTTTCATATCTCGCTTATAACTCACCGAATGTTGTGTTCTAAGGGTTTAATTGTCTCTGTTTTATTGGTATAGAGAAGTGACTTAATCTTATCTATAACGTGGTCAGACACTTGGTCAGACCGCCCAGATGGCGCAGAGGTACTGGGTTCGAATCCCGATACGGGCAAGATGCAAAAAAAAGGATTTTTCACCATCGATCGTTCGGGCGGTGCGATCGGTGGTGTGAATGAACACATCTGAATCCCCTGTCTAGTTTAGAATCCGTGGGCCGTCTCATCATCCATGTCAATACTATAAGCTGACATGGAGCTATTCAAATGGTTCTACGAAAATCGGATGTTAGCCGTACATAAAGTGGTATCACAACGGACCATCGCCGGTCTAAGTGTGCGGTAGCAGCCATCCAATAAAGCAAAAAATCACTTGGTCAGATACTTATTGTTCGATATCTTACTGGAAGCGTATTATCATTTAGATTGTGGTGCAAAAACGTCCGAATTAACTGATCTGATGGACGATCGCAAATCAAAAAGCAAATGTCAGCTGTACAATCGGTTGTCAAACAAAACAGTGTTGCCAAATAAAATATTAGAACCTCTAACCTAACACCCTTTACTTATTCACAATCAATGCTAAAAATAAATAAAAATTGTGCAGAGTCAACCAGATATCAACTCTTATCGCAGTTATTTAGTACAAAATTGTATCAAACCTATTAGTCATATTTGTCCACTTTTATTTTATAAAACTTCCTTTACATTAGGTAATTGAGATTTAGCACGTAAAGTAGGCCTTCTAATTTTGAATCCGCAGTTGCTTCGGAATTATTTTTGAACGTTGTTCCTACTGGGATGAATAACCATGATGGAAATAAAAAATTTATGTAAGTTGTCATGCATTTGAACTTACAGTTGACGCGATTTGATAATTTTACAGAATTGTTACGCTATGTCTACCGTTGATCTATCTACGCCGCAACGATCAAAAAGACCATCGAGAACCTCAAACCGGATATAGAACACGAAAAAATGTAGAAATGAGAAGTGGTATCGGAATCACGTATAGAAATCACAGTATGTGTCGACCAAGGAAGATTTATTCTTTATTTAAAGGTGATAAATAACATCAACAAGATCTGGGCAGATTGTAGTAGATATATAGTGTTAAGAAAAGAGATATAGGAACCGAATGATTCGGTAGAAGTTTTAAATTGCTGCAAATGGCTACAAGGCTAGAGGAACTAAGACAATAAATAAAGAATATCGCTGAACGCGTTGGCGAAAAATATGAAGGTTAACATGAACAAACAGTAGAGAAGGATGTTATGAGGATATTTTGTCTGGTGTTGATGACTCAAAATCATACTCAGGATGAGAAAGCGAAGATTGTAATGACTCAGTAGGCAACGAGACATATATGTAACTGTAAGGAATGTGTGCACAGTTGCAGCGGAAATGTAGTTTAAATTAACGTTCATCATAGTAAGACATCACGGCTGTTCTTTTACTCAAGATTCATTCGTAACATTTTTCTGATCCTAGCTGCTAACAGTACAAAATTGGAGAGATGGCACATTATAGAGAAACTAATTGTCTGTATCATTAGATGACTCTATCTCGATCATGTGTAAGGTAAATATGAAGACGACGAAAATAAGAAACAGGAAGCAGCCACGGATAAGTATATCATAACTGGTGTTGTTGGTCCAGCCTCTTATCAGGATGAGTGAAGTGTGTGGGTCTTTCGTTATCATGGTAGAAGGTGGGACTCGTACAGAGAAAGCTAATGTCAAAGGTATTGTAAATATTTTTTATGCAGCGACGATTCTTTCGCTATAGATATTGTAGATTTTACTAAGGCTAGTGTACTGCACTGGAACGGGTCTATTGACCAATGCTTGTTAACCACTACGTATGAAGGTTAATAAACCTTTTTTGAAAACAAATCTTTAGGAATAGTATGAAAAACTAAAGAGATGTCCTGAGGACTATTCTGAGTTGTTTACTACATTCAATCCTGAAGAACTTGAACACCTATATAGAAGCAGAAGTTGAGATAGAAGCTCAAGTTTTTATAATCGCGTACCACAAAGGTAAAACCACAAAATAGCTTTCCATTCCCTTGTACCGGTCCTATAAAGAAATATTGAGTAAATGGAGTACTCACTGGTGGCATTTCTGTATATAATATGAAACCAGACGCTGTCAAGGAGTACTTGCGTGTTTTAGAGTAAATAGACGTATCTCATTTCGTATGGCAGCTCATTTATAAGAGGCACTTTTGCCAGTAGATTCGTGAATAGTGAAACATCGGGAAATAAAGTTTTGCCACCGTTTCTCTAGAACGTGTCTAGGAAATTTTACTCTATTCTTTCTTCAAATGAGAGAAGAGTTGTGAACTAAATGTAAATTCACAGAAAACTGAGATTGATTCTCACTTTGCATTGATTCTCAATATTGATTCTTAGATTGAGTGTGGTGATGGATTGGCCATACATTGAGGAAATCACCAAGTGATACGAGGATCTCATTGGAATGGAACCCGCAAGGTTAAAAGAAAACAAATTGCGAAATTAATTGGTAAATTATGAGAAAAGCTGCCCAAAACACAGTAAGATGGCTCATTTCAATGAAGACCGGCTTCATGATCTTATATCGATGTTCGAGCATTTCACTACTAAACCAATGGACTTACTCGACTGTGTTTTCCTTCCCACATCCCACAAAGCAAGCTTTCCATAAAATTCAACCTTGCTCCAAATTAACTATTTTGGAAGCTTATAATTTCCTTATAAAATAAAGACCATTGTCATTACTTGGTCCGAATCACTAAATGGTTCCAATTACTGTATACTGCTTGGCAAAATGCATTTCTATACTTATAGTGTACTCGTATGATAAAACAATATTTGCTTTGCAAAAAATTACCAAAACACTTATTAACATGTGTGTATAGAGTGTAGCGCGATGATCATTAAAAATATGATCACCTTTGAGAGTCGAAGTGATCAATTTAAACCAACATTAAAAAAAAACGATCATAATAATAATACATAAAACTAAGAGTCTGGATACAAATTTACTTTTATGTTTATGATACAGACAAATATAAATTTGTGTTCTGTACGTTTATATATGCGCGAACGATCGTTAAGATGAACGTTAAAAAATATTTATTTATATATACGAGAAGAGGAGAATGAGTTTTTAAGATTCAAACTGGTTTCAATAAATTCTGAGTTTGCTTTTTCAAAAAAAAAAAACTCCAAGATGAAGAATATATATCTGTAGAACACAAAAGTGTTCTTACATCTTATGTATCTCAAATTTGCTGTTGTACGATCAATAAAATTATTTTTTTTTGTACATCGTCATCATCATCATGATCAACATTCAATATATTATATGATGATCGTACAAAGAAAACCCAAAATCGATATATGCGCGCATGCGGTATGAAAATTCTGTGCGATCTATGGTGATAAAAAGTCATCGATCACCGATGATCAATATGTGTATATACGTGATCATATATACCAATCAAATCATAAGACATGATAAATTGATTCTGAACATAACATATATTCATGCTCAAATTTATGTTTGTACTGTTGTGTGTTGTACAGAGAAAAACTGGTTGGATGCCAAAGCCATGATCATTTATTGAAAAGTTTATAAACGAACGAATTTCTTCGATATATAGACTTCCTTCTTTCTTAATGATGTTGGATGTTAAGAGATACATATTGTATAGGTAAAATGTGGGCGGAATTTCCAGTTTCGTTTTGTCTTATATGATTTCATTTTATGTTACCTTTTCTTGTTTAATAAATACATGTATACGCGGTGTGGTTGTTTCTTCGCTGAAATATACTCTTTTATAGAGCGATTCTTCGATCGCGGAAATAATTTTCATAATTTTTCATCATTCAAGGTTAATGACACATGTACATATATATACATATAAAGTTTATGGTTATGTCATGATTAGATGTAGAAGATCATGTTACATATTATGCGATACAACCGCAGCATACAACATATACATATTATGTAATATTGCAAGTTTTTTTTTGTTTTGATCACGCAGTCGATCGAACATAACCAAACCCCAAACCAAACCAAAAGTTATAAGTACTCGCGTATATGATTTAAGAACGACGAGAAACGATAAATAAATTACATTTCAAACATCAATCATTTGACCATTTCATTGAATTCATTTTTTGATTCTTTCAAAAAAAAAAAAAATTATTAAGTTAAGTCATTCAACTTATGTATATTATGACAGTATAATGAATTTAATGTACAAGTAAAAAAATAATAAATTAACCGAACCGCACCTTAGAAATTAAATCTATATATATGTGTGTGTGTATGTATATATATAAAAAAATTATAATCTTAATGCTATAAGAATTTTTTGCAACGATGAGAAAGCTACAAAGTGAATTTCGTGATTTACATGCACACGATGAGTGCTAAGTAAATAGACGATGGTGACGTAATGCTCAAAATTGTGCTATTTTATCAACGAAAAATTCGTGTTTGTTTCTTATATCTATTTTACCATCTGTTACGGAGCTGAAGCATTTTGTAAATTGCTTAGAATGTCTCTTCTTCATATCAATGCCAGGCAAGTCGAGAATGCGTACCGTGTCAACAATCTGACTCCATCGATTTCGATCACGAGATAGCTCTTCATATAATGTTGCAAGCAATTAGAAGATTCTAGATCCGATCTCATTCGGTTCGAATCAGCACGCAGAACGTAACTGAGCCAGCGTACTCGCTGTCCCTTGATTTAATGCGATATCAGGATTTTGCATTAAATTCCTGATCTATTGATTGAAACGAACTCGTTATGTATACCATCAGTGTAGCGTTTTAGGCGATATAATATACCACGCATGATTTTTCTCTCGAATCTTAAAACCATACGTGAGCGGGTCTGAACAATTTGTACAATTTTAGCTTATCGGCATTCGCAAGATATTTTAATTTCAGAAGTGACCGTATAGAGGAATAAAGCCCGATTGCCAGAGGCAAGGCGTACCTTGATATCCTCTCCCATAGTATTTTTTGGAATTACTTGAATCTCATTACTCCTTCAAACCAGAGTTCAGATATTTGGTTTTGGACTCATTGATTTTGAGACCAATGGATGCTGAACACTGTTCTAGTGTTCCAATCACAGATTGGTACGAGTTATAGAACACGTGGTGTACATCGCGAGATGATTCCCTTTGGAAGTCACCAATAATTTCCATTCTATGGGTCGTATGTTTCGTGCGAAATCTTTACGAAATGTGGGTGCCCCCACCCACAGGGCTAATACACAAGAATGTATACAAGCACTTTAAAGCTTCGTAAAAACTTAAATCGGTCTGTCATTTGCTCGGTCGGCATCGTTTCTTGTACCATTTTTATTCTTAGTTTCGAAACGAAATAAAATGGCAACCTAGAATGTAGAATGAAGAAATTATAGTCACTCAGGCTCGATTGTGACATTCCTTCTAAACGTACACTATCATTCCTGTACACGTTTGCTCTTAAAACACAGTCCAATATATCTGCTATCATTAAGGTCGTCTCAAATAGTTAACTTTACTAAAACTATACTTAGTCGATTTGACCAGACTGGCTGTCACAAAGGATGTAGATACGACGATCATCTCCTTTGCATAGACCTCCCAAGAAAGATAGGTAAATTCACCCCAGAATAATTATTATGTATAATCCGGCATCAGTCAGATTATAGCATAAGGATCCATCAGTAAAGATCATCATATCGTCACTGAAGATGAAGGATGGACTGTTATAGTACCATTTGTGGTTTTCGGTAATAATTACACAAAATATTTTCCCGAGCTAATTTGATTTTGAAGAGCTAATTTAACTGTCTCTGATTTTGTCTAAGCAGCACTAAACCCACAGCCATATCAATAACTGCACTGGGTGTTGGGCAAAGTACCTTGTATACTGGCTAAACGTAGTAAATCGTTAGGTGATATTATTTATCTCCCTCGGTATAGGTAAGTCATTGCTTTTCAGGTGGAAAAGGAATAAACTGCATTGAACGTCGCATCTGCATCTTCTCTGGCAGACATATGCTGTCTTAAGGGTTATTGGCTCAAATACCTGTTTTTTTGAAACAAATAAATGTTAATATCTCCCATGTCCTCCCCGGCATAACTTGAAAAGGGAGGACTACATTAAACTATTTAAATCACTAGGACGTGTTTTTATTATTGAAGGTGACTTTAATGCGAAAAACACCTATTGGAGATTTAGACTTACGACGTCAAAGGGTAAAGAATTGTTTCAAGCAGGTCAGACATTAAAGTGTAAATTTTACTCTGGTGGTTCCCTAAACATACTGCTAAGATACCTAATAGACTTTTATGTAGCAAGAACTACATTCACATTGAAAACAGCAATTCTCTAGTATCGGATCACTCATCGGTTATCATGACAGTCAGTGAAACGGTAATTCAAAGGGAAAGTGCACCCAGATTAACAAATTCAAAAACAAACTGGGATCTCTTTCGTAAATTAATGGAGGAGAAATCATTCTCCAGGTACCGATAAAAAATTCTCGACAGTTGGAAGAAGAATTGGAACAACTCAATGAAGTAACTCACTATGCTGCGTTTGGCAAGTACCCCAACTTTATAAAATAAGAAGACGCTTAACGTATCCTTCCCAATGGAAGCTAGAGAGTTGGTAAGAGCAAAGCGACGGGCTCGTAAAACCTGGCAAATTAATCGAACACCGGAGAACAAAACAATTCTTAACAATTTATATAACAGTCTTAAATCCCTTCTTAAAGAAGTTAAAAATGAATCAATCAACAGATATCTTGTTAGCTTAACTGATGAAAAAAATTCTGATTATTCACTGGAAGGCGACGAAGGAACATAAAAGACCAAAAATTCAAGTATCTCCACTTAAAAAGGATGATGGGACCTGGGCAAGAGGTCACAAAGAGAAGGCTGATTTGTTAGCGGAGTATCTCCAGGAAACCTTCCAATCGCTACCAAGACAAACTGCCAATGGAAATATAATGCCAATTCACAAGCTGGATGAGTTTGACATACCGCCAGTAACTCTCAAAGAACTAAAAGAAGAAGTGAAAAGTAACATCAATGTTAAGAAAGCCAATGGTATGACTTGATTACTTGCCAAATTATCAAAGCTCTACCAGACGTGTCTTCGGTTAAAATATGTTCCGCATCAATGGAAAGTAGCAGAAGTTATCATGATACCCAAACCTGATAAACCATCTAACGATAAAAAATCATACAGGCCAATTTCTCTGCTGCCAATTATGTCAAAACTTTTTGAAAAATTATTACTAAAGAGACTTAAACCAATAATTGAGGACCGACAACTAATTCCTCCACATCAATTTGAATTCAGAGAAAAACATTCTACAATTGAACAGGTGCATAGAATAACAAATATAATTGAAAGGACGTTAGAACAAAAAAAGTGTGCTCAAACATATTCCTGGACGTCACGCAAGCATTCGATAAAGTTTGGCACAGTGGTCTGGAATACAAGCTGCATAGAGATCTGCCGAGGCAATTCTATGCCCTAGTAAGATCTTATTTATCCAATAGACATTTTCGAGTGAAATATGAGGATGAATTTTCTGAGCTAAAGAAAATCTCTGCCGGTGCCCCGCAAGAGAATGTATTAGGACCAATCCTGTATTTACTATATACAAGAGACATGCCAACTACAAATGAAGGAACTATAACCACCTTTGCAACTGACACAGCAATTATGGCAATTGGAAGTAATGTCGCCGATGCAACAAGCAAACTCCAGAGGATGACCAAGCTTAATGAAACAAAAAACCACGCATATTAACATTACATATCAAATAGATTACCACCTACCTATAGAAATTAACTCGCGACACGACACAGCTAAATATCTTGGCATGACCCTCGACACCATGCTCAAGTGGAGAGAGCATGTCAAAAAGAAAAAAGAAGAACTTAACATAAAGTTCAGAAAAATATATTGGCTCATAGGTAGAGGCTCTGAGCTTACAATTCATACTAAGCTGCTGTTATATCGGCAAATTCTGAAACCGATATGGACCTACGGTATACAACTCTGGGGATGTACCAAGCAAACAAACTCCAAGTTCTTCGTAGCATCGTCTATGCTCCGTGGTACATAAGAAATGAAGACCTTCACAGGGACCTTCGGATGGAATACATCAAAGATGAAATAAAAATGCATGAAATAAGGCTCCAGGAACATCGAAACCCCTATATTCGCCATATGATAGATAACCATATCGTTGAAAGAAGACTCCAAAGATCGAGGCCACTTGACCTAGTGAACTTACCAAATTAAAAGTAGTAAATAGGTTTAATTAATTATGGGACTAACCAGTGGGTTAGATCCCAACTAAAGTGAATTGTACTAGAAACAAAAAATTTATATTTGAAAGAAAAATTGCTAGATGAGCGCAGTCTCAGTCGCAATAAAAATAAAGCAAAAAAAAAATTCTTCCAAGAAATGTTAATATCTTTTAGGTCTTCACTAGGAGAGATAAGAAAATTCATCTATTGTTACATATCCAAAAATTTCGTTAGAACAATTACCCAGTAAAGATCGCAGTTCCTCCAGAACTATGACTGATGCAATTTGAGTGTCTTTCTAGCATCATTAAAGCTACCGGATATCTTGGCTTTTATTCGAAGTTCTATATGACTCATGGTTTCGCATGGTTCCTTGCTTGAATGTTAAACCCATCCCTCGTACTCATTCAAGGTTAAACTTCTAAACACATCCATATAGACGAAAATGAGACTGACCAACACGCCGAAAAATTTCAACTTATCCGCATTTAAAAAAATTTTGATTTCAGAAGTGGATTTCGAAATAGGGATATATAATCCGATTGCCCTTGATTTTGATGTTCTACCCTATAGATTATAACGTCTTATAAGAAATTGAGGATTCTTGAATATCATTCCGTCAAATATTTAGTTCTTTCTTCTAACTTCCATCGAGTCTTGCCTTGGTCTCTAAGACCCAGTGATCAGGTGTTTCGTTTAGATCTCGCTATGTGAATTGAATATGCATAAGAACTTGATGCCAGAATGAGTACCAAGAAGGATTTCAAGCAATTCAGTAGCTATAACTGTATTCTTTGTAGTCTTTGTTCATTTTTTCGCAAGATATGTAACTCTTCAAAAAATTATTGAGATAGTTATATAGTATGTATGCAACGAAGGGCTATAAATTTCCGTACTTCAAGAAATCACATTCGAATAGAGTCAAAGACAAAATTGCTCTAAATTATTGATTTATTTTTGATCTCAATTACAGTTTTGATTATATGCTCATATAATTACACCTCAATCAACATGTTTGTCGTCAATATTGAAACACTCCTCATCAAACCCAACAAACATTTTGAGACTTAATTTTTATTATAGACTGTGAGTCTGCTATATAATGTGAGTAAGTTTTGTTTTCTTATTCCAAAGTGATTGGTTTTAGCACGCCTGAGGGTTAGAGATAATTATTCCAGTATAGTGTTGAATATGAGGCAGGGCAAGTTAAATATGAGAAAAAAGAGCAGTCACATGACTCCTATACATGTACTCAGACACTATGGAGTCACTCGAAGGAAACTGTAGAGATTGTCATATCTGGACCTTCTTTGACAGACCGGTTGCTTTAACGGCTATATTGACTCCAATACAAATTCTTTGAAACTTGTTTGGTAAACAACAACCACCTTGAATCACTTTGGCAGGATGAATGAAATGAGACTTCACTGGACCCACTGTCACATGATGATATCAAAAGGGTTGGTTGATAACTTAGCTCGAATAGCGGAATCTTCCACGCAAACCCAAAATTTCTCTTAGAAAAATTAACCAGCAAGATTCCAGTTCATCTATAGAACTATAACAGACGTACTTTGAAGGTCTTGCTGAATACTCTCATTCGACACTATATTCTTTGAGTTATCTCAAGTCCAGAATGAAAGCTCAAAACAATGCAAACTGTGATCAGTTCTGGGAGGAGAAGCAGAAACTGTTGAACACTTCCTGTTCTTCATATTCTCTCCACAGACAGCATTGAGCATGGGATAGGATCGCAATTCTTTTTTCTCAGGATCTTCTAACCACCTTAAAGATACATTGAGTACTGCCTTGATTTACAAACCGAGATCAACTATTCGCTTTTGGGCTTGTTGTGACCTGCGTATGCGCAAGAGTTTGATACTAGAATGAGTGAAATTGGTTAAGGAATCTAGGAATCTAAGGTCACGTGATGTTTCATGGTATAATCGGAAAGAATCGACCGAAACAAGAAAAAATTGGAGAGATATGTTTTAGATGAATGTGTTTTCCCAAAATAATATATGATAGTTATATGAGGGCTATAAGTGTTCGCACTTCAAACGATCACATTTGAATAGAGTCGATAATGCTATAAATTAATAAAATCAACTCCAGATAAGCGTTTTTCTATAATCTCTACTTACAGTCTTGATAGTATCCTCATAGGATTACTCTTCAATGAATCTTTGTGGTTACTATTTAAACACTCCTCATCGACCCAAACATAGTTTGAAGCTTAGTTGACTCTCAATATATAGAGAGTCGACTTCTTTCCAATAAAGCTCATTTTAGCATTTTGATAATAGCGTTGTATTCTCCTCTTCTACCTAGCAGGTGTCCATCGTAGCATTGCAATGACTATAAAGTGATTTGGTTGAAGATCGATACAATCTCATACGCCTTGGACCAGAAGAGCTGATAATTTCAAATACACGTGGCCAATTTCAATTAGGGATGCTTAACATATGGTAGATTTGAACAATTCGAGTTTTTACGATTCAGTCACTGTTACGATTCAGCCAACTTGTACCTAAAGTATAGCACATATAAACTGCTAACCAAAACTCGTTCAGTTATGCATAAACGATCATACAACAACATCATGTTTTCAATATGTTATGTATTGTTGAATGGTTTCTGGTTTATTCGGTTGGCTTGTTAAACAAACCAAATACAGTAAAGTCACGAATATGTCAGCACAAATTCAATTAAGGCCCTTGTATTTCCACTTTGCATGTAATTGTTGTTTTTCTTCTCGTTGTCTCAAAGATCGTACTTTATTTGGGAAACAGAAAAACATGTTGAATGACAATGGATCATATACATATATACTCGTACATACATAACATAACATATCACGTATATAGTACAACGTTTTATTTTAATTGTTTGTGTCATTTGCATATACGAGTATATGGATACACGCAGATAACGAACCGGAAATACCATTATGCGATCAAAATCAATATCATTCACCTCGATTCGATTCGCGTACATAATGTATCTACTCCACTTCAACCTCCATATATTTTATAACACTATATACGAGTATATACAATGTCTGTCTATTTGTCTGTCACCGCATATTATATATCGCGCGCGCAAACACAACACACGTATTTGTGTAATATGATAATTTATATTCGAGCTCAACAAAACCATTTTGCCATACACATGGTACGTATATAGTGGCATAAACACCAGCAATGTACTCGTACAGTCGTACATTGAGAAATCCCACATTGTTGATTACGATTATCATTACTATACTATACGTGTAGCTTATATATGTACATATATGGTATATGACTCGAATATATGGAGTCAGAATGTTGTCGCAACGTGCACTGGATGCTGTCGCATGTACATACTTTGGGGCGAATGATTTATCTGTCTCCAATTTCATTTGAGCGCGATACCCATTACCAGATATATATGGGCGATTATATTCACGACAGACTGGTTATATACTCTAGAACATTCATATACATTATGAGTTTCTATTCATTGGCTATACACGACGTGTCGATGAACCTTTCAACCATGAAATACTTTGTTTATGATTAAAATTAAAAGAAAAAAAATTGTTATAAAATTGATTTGTCATTTTTATTGAGAGATTAAGAATTTCAGTTTAGCAAAGTATGGTTGGATGGTTAGTCATTGCGCGAGGAATTTGCATTTTAGTTTATGTTTCTTTTAATGTCGCTAATTTTAATATAACGATTGGAATGCATGTTAAATAGTTGAGTAGGTGAATTTATTTGAATTTTTTAATCATTATTATATATTAGACAAGTATGTATACATGCGAATATGGGATTGAGTTCGAATGTGGTCAAGCATACACAATGAATATATTACAGCAGTTTTGTTTAAACCGTAATTTGTAGATTATTCACAAGAATCGTACACCCTAGACCACATGGATCAAATGGATTGAACCGAAATCACGTTCTAGCTTCCCTGCAGCCGAGAAGCCTTGCAAAACCGGAAGCTTTCAATATAGAGTAACAGTGGGAACAAATCGAGGGAATAGTTACAAACACACTTGCAAACCCTAAACAAATGCTGTTGTCTTTGCAGCGGATGGTATCTGGTTTAAAATGCGGAGTGGGATTGTAATGGGCATCGATCGTATCCGTGGTTGCCCTTTCCATATTCTCATGTGTTATGCCGTCAAAACAAAGATTTAATGTTATAGAGAATATGGTCATGTTCTGTTTAGATTTCAGTTTGGTTTTGTCCAAATAAGCAGAATAGGTGTATATAGGTTGAATAAACGTAAACATTTGAAGTAAGAGGGTGACCACTACCAGTTCCCGGGATTCAAAGAGAATTCGGTATTTTTATCAACAAACTTAATTAATTTGGACCGAATAAAAATGCTTAATTTTCAGCAGGTAGTAGATCAAAATGGTAGGTAACTAATAAAGCTAACATAGCTAACATTCTGGTACCGATTCCACCAGTAGAGCAAAACTTCTCCACCTCTCCTTTTGTCGGTAACGTTGTACCACCTTTGTAACTTACTAACATACCTTGTGTGGATATAATTCATTCGGGTTCTATTTGTAAAAATGATGCGGTTATGACCAACCATATCCAACTACCGAGAATGATACGTGCCAGGAGTTTACGTATTTATGGGTCCACAATACTCTATGTTTTTGGTTTATTTAGGCAAACGTAAAACTTTACGTATATTCTCTCTATATCTGCAGTAATCTATGACTCTCAATTTGCATCCTACCGCTAATGACCGTTTCCTCTACTCGCGATTCGAGCTGCTGGAAACGATTCTACATGAAATACAATACTTTTGGATTCTGAGAAACCGGGTTTGTCCTGACCATGATTCAAACAGAAAATTTTCATTACCTAACTACGATCAGTGAGTATGACCCACTGATGGTGAAAAGAACTCATGAGTTGAGCCATTGTATACTATATACCGATTGGGAAAGAAATTTGCAATGTGAAATGGTAATGGGTGCATACTTTGAATAAAAAAGTGTTGATGGTTATAGCATCATTAGACATTAAGTTCATTTCTTTTCATAAATCAATACTCTGGACAGAAAACTGAACTGATGGTTTGGGTCTTGTTAAAGAACATTTCGGGGAAAAAATCATTTAGAGAGAAAATATAATGTTAGTCAAACGAGTGGATCAAACGATTTGCAAATGTCGGATATTTCCTTTCAGGACATGCATTAAGCATACAATTCTCAAAAAGACATGATTCAGGCTGTATTAACAACGGCTTTGAAGTTTCTTGCACGGCATTGTGTACTATAGAGAGCACCTTCATTTTCTTAAGTTGAGTTAACAGTAGATTTCAAATGAAATCGTTGACATTGATGATGAAATTGTAGATGGCGAAATCGTAGAAATAATTTGATGATGAAGGATATTGCATTCTTGGATGCATTCAGATTACTTTATTTGCGGTCGTACGGCCAGGATGCTGTGGTAGAGGCCAGGATGAAATTGACGATATAGATTAGAGATTCCGAAATGAATTTATTTCTACTATTCGAATGTAAAGTTATACAGATTATACAGTTTTCATCGTTTTCCCATCAAATAAAATATTTTACCGTACAACCCAGAGCTTCTTTTGATGTGGTTTAACAAATTTAAAGTAATATTTCAGTCTAGACAGTGACTATAGGAATAAATTGGCCTTGGTACATACGATTATTACAGATTATGCTGTTTATATTGTATCAAATACCCTTCTACATTTTGAATTCAACATCTCAAGTTTAATTCCATATTTATTATTGACGGTCCAAGCGGGATGAATTCCAAATTTAAAGAATAATCGATCTCTTTTCTTGCATTGGCTCATAAATTGATTTAACTTTTCACAGTCGTGACTTTTGAAATTATTAATTTTCTGAACTTTATGCGATCTAGAGTCTTGAAAGTATTGTCGTCATTGTCGAAGTTGCTCTATTTAGCAAAAAGGTGAGAGTGGAAAGCGATCTTATTTCTATGCTGCAAAAGCTTCTATCAATGCATTCAAAAAATTGTGAAGATCAAGTTTTGTTCTATTCTGGACTAGTTTGATTGATTACCCCATCCTGCATTTTGTCCCATCAATCTCTACAGGGAAACATGGGATAATTTGTCTGATCGTATGATCTCAAACCTCCGATAAAATACCTGGTTTTGCCATGAATATCTGCTTGTTTATCTGAACTTGTATCTGAAAGATATTTTAACTATAGGTTCAAATGTAATTCGAGTACTTCATTTGATTGAGATTCAGAAACTATAACGTAATTGTTAATTTAAAATGAGATGGGTTCGGACATAATTGTCTCTGACATAGTTGGGATGGAGGGAATCGGGAGAGAAAGAGGCAAAAGTCAACGTTTGTAAATTTTGAATATTTTGTCAGAATTATAGCAGCTATTTTTGTCCAAAATCACACGCTCAATCATACTTATATACACACCTTGAATTAATAAATTAACAATGTGAAGTTAGAGTTTTACAAGAAACGCAGATGTATCAGCAATCAGATTTGATCGCTTTCGATCACGAGGTACGTTTTATTACCCAGGCCTTTTCATGTTCCGAAAATATTCTGTTTCACGAAAATGGTATACCATTCAAATGCCAATTAACTAAAATATAAAATTTGTCCGATTTCAGAATGGATATATGGAACATGCGAGTAAAACTCGATGTTATTTTGGAATGGTTCTGAAAGTAAGTGGACATGCATATGTGACCCTAAAGAGCTGTCAACAATATCTTAAGATAATAATAATTCAAATTTGATGTAGTGTAAGCATTCCCCGCAAGGGTGAACTCAACAAATTTTATGAGCTCAGAATGATACGCTAAAAATTTTTCATTTTTGTGAAAACAACGAGATATAAGATCAAGGAGCGCTAATTCCAGCGCTATCTACGACAGCTGTAAGACTTCATCGTATGTATCTTCAAGTTTTCATGCACCTGATTTTCTGACGAATGGTTTTCTCGGAATATAATCTATGTCCACCAATATGAACTTAATTCTCTATTGTTTAGAAACGTATCTTGATCTTAATCTATACATTTTATGGAGTTTCTTGCTAAGTGCACGTAATTGTAGGGTTGGTTTCCAGCATATGGTGTTTATTGCACTTATCCTGATATAGTTTTAATAGTTCATTTCAATAGACTAACTTTTAAATTTTCAATTAATCGAATATCATTGAATGTTTGCCTCTTTGCAAAACGTAAATCTATGTAAAGAGAGAGCCTTCGTTTTGTTAGGTCACTCTTGTTTTTATTATTTACTATTTTATCTTTCTTAATTTTGTTTACAGTATCTGAAATATCGAATAGTTTCTCTGCAGTTCCTTCATTATATCTTTACTCTCGTATGTACTTCTCTAGCCATAATCTTAATTGACCTTTCTTGTATGTCTTCATATTTAACCCACTGAATTTTCTCAGTTCTCTTGGAAATCACGAGGGCACGACCCAGAAAGAAGGTATTCCGGTGATCGCGGCCTTATCTCTTCAAGCCCTCGAGATGGTTTATTCTGAACTTATACTTGTATGAATCGTAAGGAACGGTTGTGTTATCTAATATCGGCATATTGTTTCATATTTGGTCACCTTAATGCATAGGTATACAACCCTAATACACTAAGCTATTTAAATACTAATGGTTATAGTATGGGGTTCTCCACAAGATATGCGCACCCGATGGGAGTTCGAAAAAAGAGGAGACAATCATTGTTTGGGTTGTGAAGTGGACATAAGAATGATCAAAACACAGATAAACAAAGAATTGGATATTGGAAAGTGGTTTTGCGAATGTTGACTGAACGAGGGATAGACGTTACTCAAAATAATAAGTTTATGGACTAGGTTCTCAATTTTCAGTGGAAATGACTGTCAACCAAGCCAGCAAGCAACGGCTCAAGTTAGCACGTTACAATATCTGAGTGTAGATTTTTATATTCCAGACATTGATATTTCATGCTTTAGCTTAAAATCTTGGCTTTGAAAGTGGGATAGCCATTAATACCAACTATATGATAGCCATTAATACCAACATATTATAAATGAGACGAATTATGTTTATAGGCGATTTGATGTTTGCTTTTCCTGTTCAACATATTTGTCCTCTGAGAATCAATTCTTATTTGCTTTTCAATTTCTTCTTCGTCTGTGCCATATTCATTACTCAGACGTTGCACTACATGATTGCATGATCTTTTTAGGTATTCATCAACCCTCTCTATTTTTCTCCCTCTCTCTCTCTCTCACTCTCTGTATTGGTACAATCAGAGATCTTATTATATTATAATATAATAAAATCTCTGGTACAATTCATGTTGTTTTTTTCATCAAGGAAGCTGCATAGCTTCGTCCACACAAGTGATTCGGTGAGGGTTTAAGATCCATATGTATCTGCCAACTGACACGAGAAACTACTTTACTGTAAGTTCTTTGAAATCCTATATTCGGTCAGACTTGCAGTCGTGCAATTAAATAACGTGTTCGAATCTTAAAATCTAAGATCGATTCATTAACATAAAATGTTCGCTTAATCAATTAAGAATAACGAACAGTTAAGTAATTGGACTGTTAAATTATATATAATAACTACTTCCTTCAACAACAACTGTATATATGGTATAGAGCTACGGTTATACCTTATCAAATTTAATCATTACGTTTTTGTTTTCTTCTTAAAAAAGTGTATACTTGAAAAATAAATTTCGATTGAGATCATCAACAAACAACCGACAAAAAATCGTACATAAGAAGAGAAAAAGCAAAATGTAAACGACAAAACGACTTTAAGTTAATAGGCAATCAATAAAATTAGAATATTTCAGTTGATTATCAACGAATTCCAGATTTGACCAGCCAAATTCTATACAACAACAAAACTTGTTCTTATATATTAAACGAAAGTGCTCGATAGTGAGTATTCGTGTTGTACCAACTGTATACAAGAAGCAAAATGTTGTTGTCTTAACATTTCTCTGAATAATTTTTTAAATAAATATAATATGTTTGTGTATTAAATTTCGTTCGTTGCGCTTACTCATCGATAAGACATTTTTCTTATGTTAGCTTTGCCAAAAAAAAAAAAAAAGATAATGCTTAAACCTGTTATATCACCATATATCCAAACAAAAACTTGTCCACAGGAAATTCCCAGATCTATAAATACAATAATTTAACGTGTCCCATACACAACAAATCCCACACGCATACCGATTTATAATTCGGGTTTAGTTTTCTTCCCAGTTTGGTACTTGCTACGTTTGCTAATAATAAGAAAATATGACGTATTTTTAACATAGTTGCTAACTCTATATATACAGTGAAAGAGGATATAGGCGTATATAAGATATATACCAACTGCATTTACACGCGGTTGTTCTACTGATCGAAATAACTTTCCGCGAAATTTATCTGTACAAATGTAACAACTTATCCCAATGTATATGCGTGTATACAAAAACCAGAATTTTTATTTAAGAGACAATCATGAGAAGCTGTGTAAGATGTAATAAAGATAACAAAAATGCGATACATAAGATTCTTCATGTTGACTTTTTTCTGGACTTCTTAACGATCGTTTTTATCTTTTATCATATATTGTTACCTCTATACAGGGTGACTTGTGCAATGCAATCATAATATCGTACAATAGACTGCGTGCATTATGTTTTGTTATATTCTGCTTCTTGTTGTGATATGGTCGGCTATAGAGAATTTCGTAGATTGCTTAAGGCTCGATAGGTTGGGCCATTATACTCGGTTCAGTTTAAAACTCCTTTGAAATGTCTATTTTTGCAAAAAGGTTGCAATGCATCGAATGAATGTGAGACACTAACACGAGTCAAACCATTAGCGACCTCATTTTCTCCAGCATGCTTTGACATTTATGGTTGTCAGTAAGGACTTTGGTTAAATCCATTTCTGGATTAAATACATTGCTTTAGAATGTTAAAGCTCTATCGATGTCACCTTTTTCTTAATCTATTTGAAAAATTAATCATTATATCATTTATAAGGAGAACCATAAGCAGCAGGTCCGTTCGTGTAGTGAAGGGCATTAGCACTCATTAACCTGGTTGGCTTTACATCCTGTACTTCATAGCCACGCTATGTTGGGAACTACTTGTTTGATTTTTATCAGATCATCTATACATAGCCCTGGTCAACAAATCCATGGTTGTATGATTATAAGCCAGCTATTCGTCAAAGATCATCGTTATCATAAAAAATGTATCTGTGATAATCAGCTATTTAGGCATTAAACGAATCCATTTTGGCGAAATGTGTCAACCTTTTTCCCTCCATTGCTCTTCAATGGAATCGAAAGAAATTTTATTTAAAGTTCTTTCTATGTCAGAGTGAATTTACTAATTTCATAGGTGAGTTGATTTTTCTAGAGTGGATTCGTGAGTAATGCTTTCTCTTAATTCGTTAATTATATACTTTATCCTTCACCTTCGAATGAAAACAGGTAAAGATAATTGAACTACATTTTACTAGCTGCAGTAATGCATAAAAATATCATATTCTCCAGGAGGTATGGAGGTTTGGAGCTGTTTCGGTTTCCCATAGTCATTGCTCATGGATCACCGTATTGAGAACGCGCTCAGTCTGAGATTTACTTGTCAATATCTAAACATGGTCCTGTCCTGAAACTCCCAGGACAGGTAAAGAAATTAATTTGTGTAGGGAGTAAACCAACTTTTATTAAATTCATCAGGAAAGGGGTTCTGAATCTAAATCTAGTTTGTCCTCGAATGAGCACGCTGATTAGGAACTGCCATACATATCTGGTGAAGCATCGTTGATACATGCCATGCCTATCATATTTATTATAGAGATTATAAAAGATCTCCCAGATTAACGAATTGGAGCCATTTAGAACAATTAACCATGCGATAAGTACAATCTTTATCAAAAAACTTCCATGGTAGCACGATCAAATATAGAGGCACCAAAGAATGAAACGAGAGGACTTTTCCATGGGATATCTACTGGTGAGTAGGATGACGCCAAGTCTGTCAAGAAATATCTTTAAACTTGAAGATGTTACATGGAGAATTAACAGACACAAAACCTTCATACCTCCTGGAGAATAGGGTATTAAACTGGAGGTCTCTATAGGGTTTTGGTTAAGGTGAAATGGTAACCGTAGCTACCAGTAGTCTACACGAGAAGGATACATCTTCACTATTCTTTACTATCACGATCGTTACTAACTATTGTATCGATTCTTCGTTCCAACGACAGAATGTTTGGTGTTCCTGACTTTTTTCAGATATCTAAGAATAGTGGAAAAAATAGACAAACCAGTTATTGGGTGGATAAATTTCTTGTGAAAAGTAACTGGATGATAATTCGGTAAATTCTATATTTTTGGTGGGAAAGCGAGATATAATTGAAGAAGAAGAAAAAATTTGGGAATGGATAAAAAGTGAAAATAAAATTGGCAAAACTCACCCCAATCTCTGAGCTTTAGCGGAAAAATACGACCACGCCAAAGCTTTGAATAGTGAAAAATAAATTTCGGTAACGAGGGATATTCATTGGCGATTATGACTAGCTTAATTCCCGATTACTGACGACCAAGTTTATCTCTCTGGCCACTGAGTGGATGCTACTATAGGCTATGCAGCTGAAGGCGAAAGCTACTAAACTTAATAACATCTACCATGACCACCATTAGGAATCTATATGCGTAGTCATAAATAATTTCTTCTTAATCTTATATCAAACCCTTGCTTATGTATCCGAACACGGAAGTAACGATTGGCAAGTGTAACGTACAGGGAGTATGAAAGACTGAATGAAAGAGTGTCGGTTAGAACTGATTGTTATCCAAGAAACTCGATAGTCCAAAAGTGAAGGCAGTATGTTTCGAAGCTACACATTGCTTAGGTAACCACAATTTAAGGCTTTAACTCATATAATCCAACTTGTAAATCTAGGAGGTCTCATTTTTTGTGACCGGTTTTTTATAATCTCTATATTGCATACATTAGTTGTATCTTATTGGGTTCTAATCACGCCGCGGTTCGAGTAAATGGTTCGAAAAGTTTTAGTTGAGACACGATTGAGACGGCCTTTACGTCATATATTATTATAACAAATATGATAGTCATTTGAAGTTTCAGCAATGCCTCACCAGATATGTGGCAGTCATCGATCACCGTGCTCATTCGAGAACAAACTAAAAGTAGGTTTACTCCTCTTGCTATATAGCCTCCTCAAATTTATAACAATAAGATATTTAAAGAGATACTCATCCATAGGTTCTATTTCACTGCCCTCTCGGCTTTGCTGGTTTCCTCTCTATAGTCGCTTACCATAACAGAAACATAATTAAGTCTGGAGTAAAAAAACAGGTAATCGGTGAGGTTACCACTATAGAGCTCATCTATATCTTGGCAGTTTCTGGACTACTCTTACTCGTACTCTTACAGTACAGTAACACTGAATTGTGGCACTATATATAGTGTATTACTAGAACAATATCAATTGGCGGTTACTGGTATTCATCTTTTGACAAATACTGTTCCACAGTTAATTAGGCAATTTTCTTAACATTAAGGGCTAACTTTAGGCTACAAGAAAAGGATGGAACTTCACTTTCAGATCGTTTAACTATAGGAAGACTGTGACTAAAAAATTAACACTTAAGGTTATCTCTCTGACCACCATCAGGAATCTTTGCGTAGTTATAAAAAACCTCTGCTTGACTTAACATCAAAATCTCTGCATACGTATCCCGACACGGAAGTAAAGATTGACACGGGGAACGTACAGTGAGTTTTAAACTCGCATAAATGAAAGAGTGTTAGTTAGAACTCATTGTTATCGAAAAAAAAACTCGATGGTCCAAAAGTGGAGACAATATGTTCCGAGGATATTTCTCTTGATCCACTCAAGATTATAATCCATTTTATAATAATTTGGATAATCTGATCGGCTCTACACTTGAGCACGAAGTCCAACAGATTATCCAAATTATTATAAGATGAGGTCAATTCAGATGAACGAAATGAAGTTCGGGTTAGATTGGTGGTTGATCACTTTTATGCTAGTTCGGACAGAAACCAAACCGTCCCGAAGCCAAACTAATCAGGTATTGAATTTAACAATGTAGTTTTATGTTGTTCAAGACGATAGATCCTATGAGTCTTGTACCAAATACATAGACAGCGACCGGACCATTACAAAACTACGTTTAAAACTTATAAAAATGATGTGGCCTTTCTGAAAGGTTGTAATGTTTTAAGAGCACTTACCAATTAGTACAATTCGAGTATTTGTTTAAATGAGCTACCAGATTGCAGTATATACCCTAAAACGGTCAACTGCCATTCGGGATCTGAATAGAAAACACCGATGCGGTACTCGTCACATAGCACGAACATTTTTTCCGATCAAGTTATTGTTCGACAATGGGACAATGTGCGTTGACCCCAATACTTAAAAATCGATTCAGTCTTCATAAAAGTGATTCACTTTACAACATCTCATTTTGACAATCAGATCAAGTTGTAATGAATCAGAGCGAAATAATTACATTGCACTGTGGTAATTCCAATCGATTGTACTCTCAATGTTTTCCATGTGACGCCACTGTCAATTATATCATGTATCATGTTTCGTGGCTAGTTGATTCATGAGTGATATAAGTAGATGAAGAAGAATGTCGTTTAATTACGTTCTTATATAGTTGATAACAGTTATCATTATTTTACATATGCTGTCACCGTCTTTGTTGCTGCAAGGGAATGGTGGTGTATACAAAAGGTCTCAAGAACTATACATGTAGAAAATTAGTTAATTACAAAGACGACAGATAAATACAAGACGTTGATTTTTATGATGACATGACATTGGAAGACGTCTTTATGAATCCAGTACTATTCATACATACATATGTGTGAAAAACCGGTATGTGGTAACATCTTCACGTATGTGGGTTGAGGTTTTGTTCCCATGTAGAAGACATTTAGTGTTGTATAATTAATTAATAAGAACTGTGTCGGTGCCCAATGTGATTAACTATGAAAAGGGGTTTGCAATAAGAGGTTTCATTTTGATATAAAAAAACGAATATTTTTAAGAGAAATCAATAAATGTTTATTTCATTGTAAAGAGGATCGTGTGCCATTAACTTCAGAAAACGATATTAGCCAAATGGTCGCCAGAGCTACGATTGCAGCACCGTTTCATGAAATGTTCCATAACCAATTCTGAGATTTGGACTCGAATCGATTGTGGAGCATTGGCATGCACCTTATTTTTCACATGGTCCAAAAGGCAATTGTGATAACATTTTCAAGAAATAACACGCGGTCAAAAAACTTTTCTTGCAAAATTGCGATTGTTTCATTGCTTGTGTGGCATATAGCACCGTCTTGCAGGAAATAAACGTCATCCACATCATTATTTTCCAACTCCGGCCATAAAAAATCATTAATCAAAAATCACACTAAACGGTGACACGTTGACGATGGGGAGGTTTTTTAACAACCATTCTTGGCCTTCGAGGTGAAAACGGGCCCCATCACTGATGATGAATTTTCGAGAAAAATCTGGATCAAATGAATAAAGTAAAAGGTTTCAATCAGCGAAGATACGATGTTAATGGTGATCAACCATAACCGGCTTGAGTTCTTGTGTTAGTTGAACTTTAAAATTCTTAAGACCTAAGTTTTTATGCATAATTCTGTGTAATGTCGTTTGTGGCATGTCTTATTCCAAAGATCGACGAGGAATCGACAAACCTGGGCTTTCTTCATCACTACGGGCTACCGCAGCAATATTCTCAGTTGTTCTTGAGTTGTGTGTCACTCATGATTTCGATTCTTCACATCACTAACTTGTATATCAATTTTAGTAGTGGCGTAGTTTTTATTTGTCAATTGTCAAAAGATGACAGCTTCAAAATTGACATCTGCCCAACTAGCGCAGGCTATACTCAAAATGAAAGCTCTTATTAGAAAACCCTTTATATAGGGTCGTATTTACCACTTATACTCGGAGGAGCGGGGAAAAATCGATATTATGTCGCGTCCAGCATTTACTGTTATACACCAAAACGATATATATATATACGAAAGCAACAGATTTCGCTTTGATTCACGTAATGGCATCATAAATTATTTTTTGCATTTCGCGAAAACAACGAAAAACTTGAATTCGATTTTTTTTATGTTTATTCCACTTTGAAGACATAAATGGAATTTTTATTGATTTTTCCATTTTTTTCCATCTTATTTAATGTTGGCTTCTTACATAAATCATAAATTTATAAATTACAAAAAAACAAACGAACATAAAAATTATACTCGCACGTTGGATAATTTATAAATTTGGCGGGAAAATCGAAATATCCGAATGTATATCTGGTGAAACGCTTTATACGAGTACAAACACTCCACCCACCTTGTTACAAATGTTATACAAAAACTAGAATCCTTTTTGTTAACTATATGGTACTTGTGATGATCAAGACGACTATGACTATGAATAAGTATACACAATACGATCGTGATGATGATGTGAAGAAAATTAATCATAAAAATAATAAATTGAATGCATCCATTGTTCTCGTTTCTTGGGCATTCTTCATTGTTAATGTGTGGTGTTTGTCGATCTATGTACGTACGAACCATTGAAATCGGGATAGATGGATGATGAATGGAGAGATGTTTGGAGATAGATAATGGATTGTTGATTGGGATAATGAATTTTGTATTATTATTGTATAAATTATCTTAGATGTTATTTATGGGATTGTATAATTATGGGATTGAATTCAATTTATTATTGAGATTAAAAATGGTTACAATTATAAAAGGTCAAACTTTCGTGGGGAGTGGAATAATTTGAATAAGTACCCAATCACGATAATATGTTCAATCGTTAGTGGTGTCTGGATGTAGTTTTAACTCAGCACAATTTTTCAAACCACAACCTCTAACTATATAATGTTGTGACATATATCCTAAATAAATGGTAAGATAGATTTTCGATGGACTCTGCTTGTCGGTTGTATAATAGTAAAGTGACTGTCGATAATTCTGTTAAGAAAGCGGTGACACCCTTATGGCTCAAGTTCCATTAATTGCACGGAGCAAGTGAGTGATAAGTAAGTGAGTTGTAACCAGAGTCAATAAAATCTAAGCGCCATCATCCGTTCTACGCAATGTTAGATATTTATTGTATCGAAAAATCGCAGTGGAAGAACGACCCAAGCGTCAATCTATCTTACAATGTACTAACTGCCACGAATAGGGCCATTCAAGAAATTACTATAAACTTCCAGCTGGTGTGTTATATGTGGCAACCTACATGAAACCTGCAAATGTGACCTGGATAAAAAAACCGGAAGTCAAAAATGTAGTAACTGCGTGGAGATAATCATACTGCAAACTATGGAGGTTGTGTAGTGTACAAGGAGTTAAGCAAAAAAATGACTCCACGACAAAGAGTTGAACAACAAAAGCTAAACCACATATACAAAAGTGAAACCAACGAAAGAGAATTATCTCGTAGCATAAATCCTAAAATTTCTTATGCAGAAGCTGTCAAAGGCTTAAATGCAAACTCAAGCGATGATCATGGTATTTATAACATGATCAGATCTCTCAATGAATCAATGAACACATTTATGCAGATGATGGAGACATATGAGTCTTATGCTTCGAAACTAGAAAAGTGGTCAAAGAAATGCATCATATCTGCGGTTTACTGCCCACCGAGACACTCAATTAAGAGCGAACAATTTGCGAATTACTTTAAAACTGTAGGAGATAAGTACATAGCAAGAGGTGACTACAACGCCAAGCATATTCAATTGAGTTCGATATTGATTACTACGAAAGAAAAACAACTGTGGGAATGTATACAGAATAAAAATATGGATCACATTTCTACTGGCCACTCAACCTACTATTGGCCAACTGACACACAAAAAATTCCCGATTGACTAGACTTTTGCCGCACCAAGCTACGATTTGCATTTTGATCACTGTCCAGTATTGATTACTCTTAACACGCAAGTTCTAAAACTAGCACTATCTTTAGATTCCTGACAAATCAACATACTAATTGATCTCAATTTAAGTCAACAACAACCTGGAAGTGTTCGGTAGATATACCTACTCTTAAATCAAGGTAAAATAAAGCGATTAAAGCCCTGTAATTCGCTTTGTTAAATGAACCTGACGAAGAGCTTAAACATTATCTCAAGGACTTACAGCTACTTAAGTAACGGATTTCTCATTATGAAAAGCTACACGTAAGTTGAAACGACCAACACTCGCATTCCCTCCAAATGTATTTGCTAAATACCTTAGTGAAGTGTTTAAACGTAACAAGCAAGTGGGAAATAAAGAAAGTCTAATGAATTTTGCAGATACGTCAGAAAGTAAGTCAATCAAATACAAGTGGCACAATATCAAACAAACGATCAAGGACAGTAACGATGTAAAAAAGCACCCGAACATGATCTGATAAGTGGGTAAAACCTATCAAATCTACCGGAAAACTGTATCAAATTAATTACATATATTTAACGCTATAATGAAAACAGATCACTATCCAGAAAGCTGCAAAACTTCAATTATTATAATGATTCCGAAACCTGGCAAAGATGAAACAAAAGCATATCGCTTATTACCAACTCGCTCAAAGCTGTTCGAAAAAATGCTCTTGAAGAAACCAAAGCAAATTCTGAACGAGTAAAAAATCATTCCGGATCATCAATTTGGATTTAGAGAAGAACACGAAAATTTTTGGTGGAATATAATACCGCATCCATAGATTTATATGATCTTCATATATACTTGATCTATACAGCAGACTTACCAACATCAAATTACATGAAAGTCTCTACATTCGCGGATGATACTGCAATCCAAGCTGTCCAAAAGCACTTACAAGAATTCTACAGAAACAGTAAGACAAAATCGAGAAATTGTTAACGAAATGGAGAATTAAGGCCAATCAGCGTACTAAATTGGTTAATGGAAAAACACTCAAAGTTTAGTCTAGACTGTTAGCTATTTCCGTACAAAATGATACTTAAGCCCATCTGGATATATGGTATTCAGCTGTGGGGCTCCACGAGTCGTTCAACATAAAAAAAACTGGAACGAATGCAGTCACGAATACTTCGAACAACTGTGAACACACCCTGATATGTACACAATGCAAACCTACGAGGTGATTTACTAATCCATACCGTAAACTATTAAATAGCCATGGACCTATTAAATAGGCAAAAAATGGATCCTTTGGATCTTGCTAGGTAATTCAGAGTTTTCCGGTGCTTATTAATATTAAGATCTGACCTATGTTAAATCTTTTTAAATAAATTTTTATAAGTCTTTAAGATTTGATTACATCGTTTTGATTCGAAGAATAAAAGCCATAGGCAGTAAAAAAAATCGTTTGATGCAATTCACCAACGCTGGAAATAATGGCAAAACCAACACCATCTGGAATGCTGAAGTGTGATATAGATTTTTCCAATATTGCACAGATAAACAACTATAATAACTATAATTTTCAAGCCCTAGACTTATGAAATGACTTTCAAGTATATGCTACATGCTTTATTCCATTTCTTAGTATCCGATCTAATTAGAAGTCCTGATACGAGTATGTGGATTCTGAGTAAAGCAAAACTGATATGCTACGATCACAACATCAGATGATCACTATAGTGAGTTGACAGTAAGACACCACAAAAAAGGAGTTCACTTTGGCCTAAGCATAATTTTAATTAAATGTACATGTGTGGTTTTCATTACATGTCTATCAGCTGCCAAGATTATAAAGCTTTATGCCTTGTAACCAAAAGCGTCTTTAATGTCTAAAAATCCATCCAATGTATTCATCAGGTTCTGTTTCGATAGATATGCTTCTCTGGTTTGTTAAATATCTATTAACCGAATCACCTAAACATTTCAGTACACAAATAGAGCGGCTAAGAGGTAAACAACTATTAGACCGATCATATTATTAGTCTTAGGATTTATCATTAACGATCTGATTTTTTAAAGAAAATTTCTTATTGGATTTATATCTAAGCTGGCCCAGCGTACATATTGTAAATTAGCATCGCATCCTCCATTTGTTCGGATGCCATTGAGATTTTTGTGAACACTATTAAGCTAAACTATTGTTTTGGAGAATAAAGCTGCAATCCTTATAAAAGTATAGGCTCAAATTATTACAACTAGAATCATACCTTATACTCTGGTTCTATAACTTCGACAATGACTGTTTCAAGCGTCTATAATTTGACACCATTAAATGCTGCAAATCTATTTGTATGTGAAATAACAACGCAACCTTTTTTAGTGTCATTAATTGTGTCCTATATGCGCCGAGTGAAAAACTCGATAATTATGTAGTACTGAAGAAAGTGTAAAATAAAATGTGTCAGTTCCCTTTTTTGACCAAGGATGATCTATCTGTAGGTCTTCAGGTCGTTTTTTGAATAGTACTCAAACATATGTGTCGTATATCCTACAACCTTCGACGGATTTCCTAAAACGATGCACTACTATTTATAATCTCCCAAATATGTATAGAATCGGTACTGCTTTAAAGTCACACAGTAGATTTGTGTCATTTCTGTACCCAATGTTGATCATAAGGTTTATACAAAATACAGTTCTTAAAAGTCAAACGACCTTCAGAAGCTTAGGGTATGGTGAGCATTTATCTGGTACATTGTTCGAGAAATGCTCTGTATTGCCATTAAACGAGATCTTTGACCAGCAATTGACGCTCATGATTTGCAATCTAGATAAAATTCAGTTTTGAATACTCTCGATCCCATGTCCTTATTTTTCTTGTTTGCTTCTCTTAATCGGAAGTGGTCTTATTCATCCTTGTTTCAACTTCTGGAAGTGGTTTTATCGGTTTTGGAACACGATCTGCGGAATTGTTCTGTGTACTATTTAGTTCCATCACTAACATTCCGAAAGATATATTCAAAAGTTGAACATTACGAATAGTTGAAAAAAGGTTGTGGTTAAGCTGGCTCACCAGTCAGGTTAGTTATCGAAACAATTCGAATGACACCTAAATCAGAATCATTTATTGAACGGCATGATTTAATCTGCGTCACCACCTACAATTACACTTACACTTACACTTCCACTTCCACTTCCACTTACACTTACACTTACACTTACACTTACACTTACACTTACACTTACACTTACACTTACACTTACACTTACACTTACACTTACACTTACACTTACACTTACACTTACACTTACACTTACACTTACACTTACACTTACACTTACACTTACACTTACACTTACACTTACACTTACACTTACACTTACACTTACACTTACACTTACACTTACACTTACACTTACACTTACACTTACACTTACACTTACACTTACACTTACACTTACACTTACACTTACACTTACACTTACACTTACACTTACACTTACATTAACAACAAGAACAACAGCAATAAGTTGATATTCTTGATATTCAACTAAATCATTAAGAAAACAAACGTCATTCCTTATACATCAACCACAAAGCCATTTGGTAAGCCAGTGTAACAGCTATGTACAGGCCTTCGAAAACAGTCAAATATGTAGTTTAACTGTTATCCAAAAATAACAAATATCGATGGAACTAACACGAACCGTCGCACCGTTGGGCATTATACGAGCCCAGCAGCTATCAAAATAAAGCAAACAGTACCTTTCGTAGAAATTAATAATATTTATACAAAGCTGTACTGAAAGCATTGGAGTTATGAATCGCAGAACCGGTTTATTTGGTTTAAATGAATTACATCGCTGCATATCATTTAAGATTATATAGTGTATTTAGGATCATCGTCTTTTTTCGCTTAGTGTTTATTTCAAGGCCGTCTTAAACGCTATGCCAGATAGCTTCTGTTTTCTCTGTTGCATGTTAGTGTGTTAGGCTAATTTCATCTGCGTAATCCAGATTATTGACTTTATCTATTAATACGTTCTGGACGCCGTTGGAGGAGGGGCTATCGAATTATCTTGATAATGTCTATACTACTAGGTACTAGGAACAGGTGTGTTAATCTTGTCTTACTTCTTGACTTTAAGTTTGTTTCACATTGTTTGCCTGTGTATTCTCGTCGTCTAAGCCCATCTTGTTCACGTTCAAGTGTATCAGCTAGTTTAGGAATAATTATGAGCGATACAAGTATGCTAGATTTCGTTTCATGTTTTCTTTTTTGCGGTCACCCACCTAATCGTTGCTTGACGTTGGTGATGAACTTGTTTCGTCTTACTTGCGCTATAAGGTTCTGCCATATATCATAATTGAGTCAAATAAAAATTCGGGTTCGTTGTTTACTATTTCGAATTATATTCAATTGAAATCTTTTGTTTTGGTATAAATATATTTAAGATTTACTTACGTTCGTATAAACTTATATTCCTGCTATGCACTCGTGTATGTGAAATGAACTCTGCACGTGTAAGCTATATATATATTCAACCGAGTGTGTCATATACCTCATATGCGAGCTTGCAACAAATTTGCAATTTTGCGACCAAATTCCATTTATATATATCTTCGGTGTTGTGGCTGGAACCGGAATGATAAAACCAGAATTTTTGGTTTCAAATTAGAATTCCTGCGATTATTATTTTTTTTTTAGTTTGGTTGATTTGTTATAAGAATGCCATTAGCGGTGTTTAAATAAAAGAATAAATTAAAATGTTTTTCATCACTTAGGTTGCTGGGTATGTTTTGCTATATAGTTTAGCTACGCCAGATGAACTAAGATATATATGTATATCATGTATGTATGCAAGGAATACCATACCTTATGGTGATAGATCATCGCAACAATGTATAATGCTAAAATTTTACTTCCTTTTACAGCGATCGCGCAAAAATTTCCAATTCAATTTTTCATTTGGCTTATTGTTCATTTCCCCCCTCGCGTCTGTTTTATCTCTTGAGCATATACTCAGATATACCCATTATGTCTTATATATATATCCACCATAATTCGACAAAAGCAACAACAAACATTAAACAAGAAAAAAAATTGTCTTTTTAACGTTCATTAAAATTAAATTCCATCGAGAGATATTTTTGGAACACAACAAGAACAAACATTTTTATATAAAATAATTGCGCTTACCCGCGTAAAAGACAACAACCAAAGTAGCAACAACAACAACAACAACAAAAAAGTTCAACTTCACAAAAATGAAATTTGCATATGTAAGATAGATTTCTTCTTCTTTGCATTATTATATATTCGTTTTCAATCTTCAAGCATCTCGCGCATACACAACAAGACGATGGAATAAAAACGAGGGTTTGACCGAATGGTTAGACATATACGTTGTTCAAAACTTTTCAATCGACCTGCGTATATGTGCTTATATATACCTTGCGTTCTGTAATGTTGTCTTGTGTTTAATATCTCGTTTGTACGTTTGAAACGATTCGAAAGAGAATGGGTTTCAGAACGATTTTTTTTCTATATATTTTGGGATAAATTTAATTGAATTCTGTTGCTAAGGCCAATGTAAAGCATTGTTGTTGTTTTTGTTATTCTTCATCTTAAGTTTTTATTTTATTTCTTGTTATTGTTTTTCGTCGTTGTTTGTCTTAATGTTTTGTGTTGGGTGTACCAATTTTTTATTTATTTATATTTTCTTGTTAACTTTCTTATAAGTTATTGTCTTAAATCTCAATTCTTATATACAACATTGTCTTATTATAAATCGCGCACGATTGAAATGAAGATTGGATCGAAAGGAAATTCTGTCAAATGGGGAATAGTTTTATGTTTTATGTATATACTCTCTATATATAGATGTAGCGTCTTATTCTTATCTTAATACTGTATATAACAAGTGTCATGCACAGATTCTATTCGCAAATCTCGTTTGTCAACATTCTTAACCAATGTCACATGATTGATCTGGAAAATTATATAAAATTTATAGCAAGCATAATTCCATATATAAGATGATCGATTAATATTTGTTCGCTCAATTAAGCATTTTAAGACGTAACACATTCATCCATCAATGACTTTATTTTATGATGCCTATATATTGTGCAGTGATGGGAATATAAATGTATATGTACAACCATGATGAGATATATGTCGTTTGTTTATATATTATCTTGATTCAGAAGAACAGTTGACCGAAGATGAAGGGATTGTGACTTTTACCCTTTGGATAGTTCGTTCTTTCACATAAATTACAGAAGCAATAACTGAACTGTGCGGTTTGAAAATTATCAAATTATGATCAAATTAGGCTAAACATATAATGTAAGATGTACGCTGTTATAGAGGTTGAAGCAAACAACTGCAGCTTAGAAGGCCTTGCATTAGAGTTCCTCTCACCGCAGCTACATATTAAAAAGAAAGCGGTCCTGACTGCAATATGAGGGACAACTATAAACTGAAGGAGTTTCAAAGCCATATTGTTATTCTGTAATTTACTAGAGGTGCTGTGAAGCGACATCACGTTGTCAGCTTACTTGAAACAGAAAAGGCGTCAAAGTCTCGTCTAACCAAAAGGCTTAAACATTGTTTTACAATGATTTGTATCTTATCGAACAACCAAAAAGTAGATTAAATGTGACCTAGTTGAATCATCCTGGTGACCAATGATAATTTGAGATCTTTATTTTATGTGGTGGTGCCGTGGTATGCTGAAATTAAAGAAGGAAATGAAACCTTTAATCACTAGACTCGTGTTTTTACGAAATAATGATTAACTGAACCAGAACCAGTAAGAGAGGATAGCGAAGTGATCGAGGAACGCTCGGTGGCTTGAAAATGTATCACATTGTTCCACAACCCTCCAAACTTAGCATAATGATCTAACACTAAAGAACTTTTAGGGTGGAAATCAAATATGCGGAGTATATCGTATGACATTATGCAGGTATTGTCCACATACCACTGTTTCATCTTGGAGACCAAAAAAAGTTTATCAGGTCCACGCCTACTTGTTTCATCAATTATTTTTTGCTAGGTCAAAACAGCTTTCTATATTGATAAAAAATTGCACTTGAGGACAGTCATATGATCGACTCTCCATGGATGGAAGCCATCATTGTTCTTGCTGCTATAATTTCAATTAATGTGCATTTAAAACAATCCAAAGAGTGGCAGAACGGTTGCTCGATTTGGGTAGCTATCGAAATGTGGAAGAATCACAAATAAAATTCCTCCAAATTGAGTTTAGGATAAACTTATATACTTATATATCTTTGAACACGAGCACATATTCTAACAAGACATTTAAAATTCACGTCACCTTCAATATAAAGTCAATATCTATGATTCGTGTACGTATATAGCATACGGTCAAGATGATAAAACCTTTGAACACGTAGCATATATCATAACCTCTTGAACATAATATTACTGATCCTCTCAGTCTACTACTACATGGAAAATTTTGCACGAAGATCTTGACTCACTTGGTTTTTAAGTGCACTGTAATACATTCTGACTCAAGAGCTATATCCAGATATTCCAAATATTAGGATTGGCAGTGTAGGTTAAATGGAAGCTATTTCTCGAAAATGGCAAGTGGAATTAAATTGAAGCTTACTGTACGATGCCATAGGTTGTATCATATCGGAAAAACTAGCTTTAAGGTTCCTCAGTTAAAACTTTGGTCAAAATTTATTATATAGTTTGGGACTGTTTTAACGGCTTAAGGTAATCGGCATCTCAGAAATAAGATAAGAACTCTCTTTAAGGTGGTGGAGTCCAGGAATGATGAAAAGTGAGAAATGCTTGTTTGATTCAAGCTGTTATAAAAGCTTTTCATTAGACCAAAATAGTCCTGGACACCAGAGAAGATACCGGAATGGTGAACGAAATACATTTTTGCACAATCTTGATCGATGACACTGAGGAGCTTTTATGTCATTACGCCTGCAATATGCGGCATATATGAATATGTAAAATATGTCATATTGCAGGTGTTATCCACATACGACTGCTTCATCTTGGACACCGAATACATTGATGTTAACATTGATTATCAGATCAACTTGTCTAGCAAATAATGGAAGCAATCATTGTTCAGGCTGGTATGGTTTAAATAATTTCCCCTTAGCGTTCACGGAAGAATCACGAATCTAATCTTTCCCAATGTCGAGAATAGAATAAACTATAATATACTCGTATATAGCTTTGAATACGAACACAAATTCTTTCAAAACGTTTATAAAATTCATGTCACCTTCAATATAAAGTAAATCTCAATGATTCGGGTACGTATATGATATGTGGTCAAAATGATAAAACATTTGAAGACGTAGCATATATCACTATATCCCTTGAAAAGAATACTACCAACTCTGTCCGTCTATACTACATGGATAATTTTGGGTAAAGATCTTGACTCATTTGGTTGTTATTGTAAATTCCGGCTCAAGAGCTATATATATCCAGATATTTCAAAAATTAGGATGGTTTGGCAGTGTAGGTTTAATGAAAGCTATTTCTCGAAAACGACAAGTGGAGTTAAATTGGAGCTTACTGTAATACTGTAATAATAAAACGATGCCAGAGGTCCCACTTTGTGTTTACTAGCTTCAAACGACTCCTATTTACGAATATTTACTATGACAATGTGTAGTGTTTTCTTGATATGATGATTCTAATTTAATGAGTGTAGCATGAAGAACCAATGAGTAGTATTAATCAAATTATATTGGAGTTCGAAATCGGTAAACAGCTTGATCGGCTATTTAAATCATTAAACGTCCAAAAGACACAATTAAGATACGGAAGGACATATTTGTGTCTTACTTTTCCCATCGCATCTACTTGCATCTCAAACCATTACTGTATCGATACCGTGAGAATATCCTAAATATATGCATACATATACTTTCGCTTCCGTTCTTCAAACGAATCGTCGTTAATTATTGTGTCCAAGAAAATAACGAGTCCAGTTGTGTTACCCCTTGCAGTTCTATAGTACAAACGCTTAAGCGCGATTAATAATAAATATTTGCTGTATGTCGTTTAGCATATAATTTCAGAGAGCACCCAGCAACAAAAACTACATATAAAATCGTAAAAGTGGTAAGAAAAAAAAATGAAAAACGTTGGAAACATTTCTTAAGTTTAATTCTTTCCAATCGATAAAATAAAAATTTATTGCCATTCAAATTAAACCAACAACACACGGTATATATCTACATAAGAATACGAGTAATAAAAAAAAATCTTGCCTTACATGTAACAAAACAACCATACACTCGTATTTGGACGAGTATATATCTCTATATATACAAAAAAAATGCAACAAGATTCCCGCGGTTTTTGTAATTAAGAAAAAAAAACAAAAAAACCAAACGAATCTTAACGTTTACCTTAAAGACAAAAAATTTACTGAATCGAATATAAAATATAATTGCAATTTCTATAAAACTTTTTAGCTTTTACGACTGCACTTTAATTTCTCGATGCGATGCTGATGACGATGATCATCATTATATCCAGTTTTCCAATTTTCTTCAATTCCTTTCTTTAAATCTTTTTTAATCTTTTATTTAAGATGTCTTTTCTCGTTTTAAAATTTTTATTTTATGTCTTAAAACGCGAAATCGTATATATATAATTTCTTGCAGAAGTACCAAGTATTTGTACTTGCATCATATATACTATAGGGTGATTCGATATATAAGAACCAAGATTTGCTGCGGAATGATTGTTGATTTGGGACTGGACGCCCTGCGCTTTAAGTACTGGACGCATCTTTCCGACATCTGATACACCGGTCGTATATTAAGATCGTTCTTGCTTTCCGCTTTATATCGAGTTCAGGCCCGTGGTATCACTGGGTTATTTAGCCACTGGGCTATTTCGTTCTATGGGTTGGTAAATTACATATAATATAAAGCCATTCGCTGGACCATCTGTTTAAATAAGCCAGTTTGTGTCCTTTGTGCCCGCAGTATCTAAAGAGGTACCAAAAGGTGATTGAAGTTTCATCATTTTCGAAGATGAAAGAAAAAGGCTGATAAATATGGATTATCATGTCTAATATATTTGCTACCTAACACGCTTAAGGTTTATGAAACCAAATGTATAGAGAGTTAAGGATTACATTTACACCAGGTTCGGGTGGAATATATATCAGAGCAAGGGCTACCCGCCTTATCTTATCTGAAGTACATAAACTAAATACACCACCCATCATATAAATGTGAAACACAAAGCTATACATCGATGGAAACTTGTGGTCTACCAGCTACCTGCATTGCTTCAATGTTCATCATTTAGCACCAGATAAGGTTATTTTTAATATTGACTGTACTTTGAGAGTACAATAGCTTAAGGATAATGTAGATAATATATGTGGGCATGGTTTAGTCTAGTGGAGGCGTTGTGGTGATTATCGCTCAATCCCGATAGGGAAAGGATACCAAAGGAAGTTTTCACCATGAGATTATGATCGGTGGTGTGAATGAACACAACTATGACCCGATGTTGGAGTGTAGAATCCATAGGCCGACCCATCTTCCATGTCAGCACTATAGGCTGGCATGGAGCTATGCAATGTGCAGATGATTAGGTAAATCGGACCTATAGCCGTACGTTCTCGATTTGGATGCAAAGCGTAAGGTAAGGACGTAAATAAGCGAACCGCAAAAGAGTTGGGAGTGCCTTGAGCCACAAAACAGATTGCATAGTAATAAAATAAAAATAAAAAAAAATAAAAAATTACATTTGAACTTAGAAATGTAACCCATTCGTTTAGATTTTGTGTTCGGTTTGGTCATTAACACGGATAAAATCTAATTTAAATTTTCTTGGCCACGCTCTTCGATCGAAAGGAAATATCTGCATTCGAGCGAACCAAAATGATTGCTAAATATAACGAACCAATAACCAGCAGTTCTGAGCAGGATTTCTTTTATTAACGGTCCAATCTAGGTACCTACGAGTATACCATTGATACATTCGGAAAGTCTTATAGAATATTTCAAGTGAACGACCATAGTCCATCCAAAAGATTTAACACGATAAGTATATAGTCATGATCGTTGCATCTGATACAACCATTGGGGCTGTAGTGATACTATAGCCTCTGAAACATGATCGTTGTCTATATGCTGCGAGTATGAAACCGTAAACTCGACGTGGTTATGATTTAATTTTTTGCAGTATGGGTGAAAACCATCTGGAGTATAATTTGATAACCCTCTGTTGTAAAATTTTCACACATCTTGTCTGACATTTTATCTATGTCAGTCAGTTAACTATTGGTAGATAATGCATCTTAGGGATTTCATTTGAAATAGAAACACTATATCTCACACGGTGTCTCAAGTAACACCGTTCTGCTAAATCTACATAATATCTCATTCTATATCATCCTATTAGTTCATAAAATAATCAGTATGTAAACCGAGTGTTCGATTATTTAGAGATAAAATTACGTTACCCGAAGATATCTCAGGCCGTAAACTAATCTGCAGATTAATCCGTACAAGTTGATGAAACATGGTGCTCATATAGGTTAACGCCGTCCGATGAACCCTGATCTTTAGCCAAGACATCAACAATGAACACCATCCGAGTTCCTAATACGGTCAAATTGAAAATCTGCCATTCAAATCATGGACGAAAGTTGCGTTATGCAGCCAAGCACAAAACCACTTAATATCTGCATATTGCATTTCTCACTCCAACCATATAGCAATGAAGTCTGAGCGGAAAGAGATAAAACTGATATTCTTATTCATCCATCGATCGAGACGGTAACAACAGCGATCCAAAAAAATATAGCAGTCGACACATCTTCCATTTTTAATTGTTAACTGTGGTCGAGACACGAGAGGCATGGAACACGCTGTCCCTTCGAATTTTAACGATTGGCCGAACAATGCCAAAACACATTCATAAAGTACCAGATTTAATTAACTGAAATTTAACATTATTGGTAGGGGTCTAGGCTTTTACACCTAACCACAAGCGTACAAATGGCGCAGTGGTTAAAGATGCGGCATTTGGAGCGGAAGGTACCGGGTTCGAATCCCGATAGGGGCATAATGCAAATAGGATTTTTCACCATCGATTACGATCGGTAGTGTGAATGAACAACACATCTATGACCCCCTATTGGAGTGCAGAACTCATGAGCCAACCCATCTTCCACATCAGTACTATAGGCTGTCATGGAGTTATGCAATGTGCAGATAGTTCTACGTAAATCCGGACTTAAGCTGTACGTCCTCGATTTGGCTGTAATGGCGCACGGTAGGACGTAAATAAGCGAACCGCGAAAGAGTTGGGAGTGCCTCGAGTCCCAAAACTGATTGGAATGATAAAAACAAATCAAGCGTTTCATCAAGGCCAATTAGGTTAAAACTTAACATAATCAAAGGCAAGCACGCCTTAAAATAAGTCAACTCACTGTATATAGTCCTCATCAATCGAATATGTGTATGAACACATCTATCGACTCGCTGTTGAAGTGCAGTAAAAAAAAAAAATAATCTATGGCATGGAGGCCGTAAACGGCCCTTACCGCGTCTCAACTGAGACCTTAAAAACCATTTAACGAGTGGTGCACATTGTAGGTGGTCAGCCCAACGAATGTTTTTACACACAATCGCATTTTTTGTCATCCGGTGGCTTGTTAATTTTTGGTCAGCGGCGAGAATCGAACTCGAGACCGCGGCGTGATGAGAAACTCTCTTAACCATTAAACTACAACCGGCGACAACTGAAGTGCAGTACTCGTCAACCAACCCATTTCCATGTCAATACTATAAACAGGCATAGAGAAAGGGTTATGAGTGATTTGACCCCAAAACATAATTTAGAACCAACATAACCAAACAAATATAATTTGATGGCGAAAGAATTTCGCACTGGCAAATATCAATGGGCAAAGTCCATTGCAATGCCCTACAACACTCCGTATTCCACCAATTCAATGCAAATAAACATCATCTATCTAATACAATTTACTGTGGTTAAAGCTACGGAAGTTGGAGCTGAGAGGTACCCGAGAGTTTTGAATCCCGATAGAGGAAGGATGGATTGTCACCATTCGATAACGTTTGAGTTTAGAATTCGTGGGCCGACTTATCTTTCATTCCTAACGTGGAAGCATTGTTCCATGCAAGCCGATAGTACTTACATGAAATGACATACCATTGAGAACCACCCTTTGCGATTTGCAATGTGCATAAAAATGGAAATGTTATAAACGTCTGAGAGTCTGGGCAATTAGAGCTGACATCCGTGGCTACCGCGTGTTTGTGTGTGTGGTTCTGGTATTTTTGCATAATTACTTTGGGCACTAAGGTGTGTTCGTACACTTTAGACTTTTCATAAAAGTATATATTATATCCAAAATAGGCAAGACACTTAAAATGACTTAGCTCGAAAAAAAAAATACTTTACATATACGAAATACATAAGTGTAATGGGAGTGTTTCACAAGTGTATATATAAGAGAAATGTATAATTTGCGAGCAACACGCTGTATCTATACCCGTACATACAAGACCAAAAATAATGTAGGAGGGCTTTTGATATTCTAAAAATAAAAACACCAATTTTATGTGTACTCGCTTTGCTATATACAAATCAGCCATCACAAACGTTCGAGAAACATAAATATGTCTGTTTTATATTTTATGTTCGATCATAAATTTAATGTTTATATGTACATTGTACATCTTCGTGCATGTTAGATACACAAACGATTGATTTTATATTTATAAGTATTTATGCCTTAAGGCGTTTAACATGTAAGTCGTTGTAATTAGCGTACTTACCTCGTTTCATTTAAAATCGATAAGAGATAGATTACGTATTGTCTACACGAGTATGGCTGTCAGATTATATGATCGACATAGTTATGGGGGTCGAAACAAAATGTCACGATAATATTGGCATTTTTGAGGATAATCGGAATCGTGGCCGCAACCAAATTGTCGTTTCGTACGGTTTCTGTCCCTGTTGAAGGCTATTTGAAGCCCTTATACTTTTATTTACGTTTTGAATCTCATCAACCAGTCAGTTGTTTTCGACGACACGACAGAGAGTGCAATCGGTACACATACGGCTTTAGGTTGGGATGGTATAAATAGCAACGAAGATAACGCATAAAGAATAAATGGTAATGGTATAGGTTGGTCTATGAATTATGCATTCCAACAGGACATCATAGATGTGTTCATTCACACTACCATTCGTAATCAGATGGTGGGAAATCTGTTTTTAGATTCTATGAATATCGGGATCCGAACGCGGTATCTTCCGCTCCAATTGGCACAGTTTTAACCACTGCGCCATTTGGTCTATGACAAACTACTTCTAATCAGTTTCAATTCGATTCAATTCGACTTTTTTCGGGATCGTTATTTAAAATTGAGTTTGGTGACAACTTTGTTCATCCATACTGAGCTGAGAGAAACATTTGAATGCAATTTTGGAGGATAAATCAGTCTTTCGGCAAAATTTTTAAAGAATCGAGTGAAATACTTCAGTTTTATTAACCTAGATACTCTTTGTCAATATGGTTAGTATATATATATCAGAATATCGCTTCAGGCTTAATCATAAATGCATTTAACCCAGCTCGAGTCATAAAGAAAAATTAAACTGATATGGCTCGCAGACCAACATAGAAATTTTATAGATTTAGACTGACACAACCAGGAGTTCAGATTAAACACAAACGAATATTACACAGCAAACTTTTGTTCAGCATTCAAGAATATTTTAGCTAAGAACTATAAGGTCAAGTCAACCACATGATTCCTTTTAATATGCTTTATTATACATACTAACCGTATTGGAAGCATATCTGCATGCTCATGGCATAAAGTTCTTAAGTCTCCACTAAGATACTATGGCTGAGGAAGTTAAGACTTACTGTTCACGTGAGCTCCACATAGAACTAATAAATCTAGTAACCTGACATAATGATCAAGAATCTATTAGTCCTATACGAACAGTAGCATAAGTTCAGATGAGTGTAACAGACAAACATAGAGACGCTATAACGAAGTAACATGATGACATCACTCAAAACTAATATTTTTTTTAAATTAATCAACTGCGTCTTGGTCTCTAAAACCAGAGATCAGATATTTGGTTTTGGACTCGTTGATTTTGAGACCAACTGAAGGTGAACACTGTTCCAGTGGATCAAGTATCACTTTCACTCCGTTGCCATTTAATCCAATCACACAGATATCATCTGCATAAGCAAGAAGTCGATTGGACTGTCGGAATAAGATATTAAAAAGTATCGGGGACAGCGCATCTCATCGTCGAACACCGGAATTGATTGCAAAATTTCTCGATATAGTCTGTTCTCAACTTTAACACAGCATTGTGACTGCGTTGCTGTCATTTTACACAGATGTACATATTTTTTGGTATTCCTTAATATTCAAGCGCATACCATAGTCTCTCTCGATTGATCGAGTCATAGGCTAGCTTGAAATCTATAGGAATACCTGGTCTACATCGCGAGATATTTCGTAGTACTTGGAAAGAATCATCCACAGCGAAAAAACTTGATCAGTGATAGACCGATTTGGAGGAAATCCTCCTTGGTAGTCACCGACAATTTCCTCCGCTAGAGGAGTAATTCTTTACACGATATAATGTACGACAGTAACTTATATGCTGAGCTATACCGCGATAATTCTCGCATTTCAAGCGATCACCCTTTTTGAATATTGGGCATCAAGCGGCCACTTTCCATTCTTCGGGCATCACTTCATTTCGCATTCAAAATTATTACTTCATTCTTCTTTCAGATTGGGGAAAAGTGAACTGATATAGTTCTCATATGGTCATAATTCTAACTGGACACAGCTGGGAAACCATCAAATACGTTCATATACCATATATGAACCAAGGGATGGTTCATATGGTATATGAACGTATTTGATGGTTTAAAGTGTCCACTTATGAGGTTTCAGCTGGTTTAAAGTGTCCACTTATAAGGTTGGGGCATTTCATACCTCGGCAGTTTAAAACCACGTTCTTGAGAATCGTAATTGTCAGGTCATCTCTTCATTTTTGCAATATTCGGATCGAACTCTAATTTTACCCAAACTAGTATCAGTTTTATGTTCCACCAAATGCAATGGTTTGGCCTTGGATATTTCCAATTCATATTGTGTTGTGATTGTATTGGAACATGTTAATCCGTGTTTACATGTTCGTGTTATTTCGATCCAAAGATTGACTGGTGCCGGAAATGCAGTATATAAATATGAGTTTTTGGAGCTCATCTGTCTCTACCTATACTTCTCTCCTTGATTTAAAACACTAATATTAGTTCCAAAATGAAGTAGTTTCAGAGTGGTTCCCTCCGATTGCTGCTTATATGAGCGTCTATAGCTGATGATCTATAGCCTCGGGTAGATAACTGATATATTATGCAGTTTGTCATATTTTTTGTTTTTGTAAACGGAAATACCTTACAGTCGAATAACCAGTGTTGGTTTTTGCTTTCACTGTACTTATATTTGTACACGAGCGTTTCTGTCTCGAAAATTCTCCGTCTCTACTCACCAGTTTTCCCGTGGATTGCGCGCTGAACAGTATACTCTCTATTTATCTCTTAACTCACATTTAAAATAGATTATTGAAAGTATATACGCTTCCTGTATAGTCTATGGAATACCGGTGACTCATTTTATATCTTGAGTGCATTGTAAGCTGCTATAATTTTAGTAACATAGGGTTAAAATATTATTACCACGTCTTGATGGTGATTTATAGCATTCTGAATTCAAATGAGTTGTTAGTGACTTAAGTCAGGATTATAGAAAACCCCTATATGCACATACTCTTCAATCCATAGTGCACCAGTGCGATGGATATACCAATCAATAAGAAACCAGTTTATTAGTTGCTTTTGTACAGCTTGATGAAAATACCAGGCGCGTCTTGATCGGTTAATCCTACAATGAAATATACGCCCTTGTAAAATACCACTCCTCGCCTGCAATTGATCTTTTTACCGCGTCAATTCACCTTTGCTAACTCAGCCTAGCAACAATCTTCATGTAATAGCTGGACAAATTTGTAGAGTTTTGTAGCATATAGTTATAACCATTACGGCTTCAGTCTCTAAAGGCCACACATGATCATCGGTAAAACGCAAAAATAAATAAACCGCAATCAATTGTTTAAGGTACAAGACAAGTATGGTCAGAACTTTATCTGTGTAGCTTAGTACTGACCATACTTGTCTTGTACCTTAAACAATGAACTGCGGTTTGGCCTATCGGAACAAACTGATTATCGCTCCGTTGACTATGCTTACCAAGCATGATACTTTGGGTTTAACTAACCCGAATTACTCGCCTCTAAAGGTACATCAGTACATCATTACCGATATTTTTTTCGTACGGGATGATCTTGCGCCAGTTTCTGTGGTTTATCAAGAGTGAGGAATGATATATTGACCGATTGTTGAATGGTGCACCTATACGAAAACAGTAAAGTAACAGTTTGGCGACTTTCTTGCAAAATTTTTGCATATATATTTAAGGTTATGTCAATTGCCTGATACAATCTAGTAGATTATGTTAAATGCCGCATACCACGTCATGGCCTTATATTTTAATTCTGGTTTAAGCCGTCTATTTTACTATTCTTGGTTTATTATGGTGCTAGTGTTTAATATCGAGATCAAAGATGAAGCAGATACATATTTTCTCTGTTGTCTTCTCGGTCTATCAACTATTGATCTATGGCTTGATGGTGGTTGCAACTATCAAGAATAGCGCATTACACGTGTAATTCAAATTGGCAATTGAAATCTAAGCCTATTGTACAGCGATTTCTCTTTCGATACACTGAATGGAGACGAATTGGCTTATTCTGGTTAATTAAAGCGCACTTAATGTGTGGAAATGGGTTGTGATCGAAACCAATACCGTTGCAGCCGGATTATTACACATAAAACACCCAATAAATTATTGAATATGTATGATAAACGATCGTTTATAGACAAAGTATACATACTTTAAGGACGGTGACGTCCACATAACACAAAAATAGAAAAATGTATTACTTAAACGGCCCTTTCCGAGTCTCAGCTGAGACCAACGAATACCCGTACGCATAATCGCTTTGATGTCATCCGGAAATTCTTTTAACAATTAAGCTACTATACCTGTGATGATAACTACCCTGATAATACGATTGGGAAAAGTTTAATGTCTGCCCTCATCGCAGATTAAAAAAACAATCTAGAATGCTCACGTCTTCATCGGCGGTTTGATTCACAGAATATCTGTCAACCAATGTAATTATGATCAATAAAGTTCACGCATTATAACTCTCATACCACAGCACACACATATATGATGAATTTGGAGCTTTCGTTGATAATCTCATTTTTCAAGCAGTGGCGTAGCTACAAGGGCGCAAACCCCGCGCAGGGGGGCCCGAAACGATAGGGGGCCCGCTGCAACGCGGTCCCGTGGTCTTTGTTATGTGATCCGAAATTTGATACTAGATGTCATTACTTGTTTATGCGTTATAATACATCATGGACACATATGTCTTTTGATAACCCTATTCAATACCTGTAAATATTTAATACCTGCTAAAAGTTTTTGTTTTGATTCTGGACATCCATGATCATTGATCAAATTTACGAAAAAAACAGCATTTTCGGGAAGTTTTGTTGAGTCACTTTTTCGCAAACAAAACTGCAGCTGAAAGTCATCGTTTGCTCGTGAATTTGTATGGTGAGCATGCTCTTCCAAAAACACAGTGCTTTGTGTGGTTTAATCGCTTCAAAAGTAGTGATTTTGACATTAAGGACAAAGAGAATCCTGGTCAGCCGAAAAAGTTTTAAGCTGAAGAATTCGAAGCATTACTCGATCAAGATTCATGTCAAACGCAAGAAGAACTTGCCGAATCATTGGAAGTTGATCAAGCAACAATTTCCAGACGTTTGAAAGCCTTGGGATTCATCCAAAAAAGATGGGAAATTGGGTGACATACGAGTTGAAGCCAAGAGACGTATGGAAAGACGATTTTGCAAGTTCGAAATACTGCTCGAGCGCTACAAAAATCCATTACGATAATCTCAAGCGCAAAAAAGCGTATCTCAAGAAAGACGAAGAAGACCCATCGACACTGAAGCCGAATATTCACGGAGCCAAGGTTATGCTGTGCATATGATGTGATCCACTATGAGCTGTTACCAAGTGGCCAGGCCATCAATCCCCAACTCTATCGTCAAAAATTGTTTCGATTAAAGCAGAAAATTCAGGCAGAGCGGCTATCACGTATTCGATCAGATATGAGTCAATTATTTTCCACCACGATAACGCTCGGCCATACATTGCGGTGCCGGTCAAAAATTACGAGAATAACGGATGGGAAATTCTGCCTAACCCGCGTTATAGCCCAGACCAGCTCCTTCCGACTACCACCTATTTCGATTCATGCAGAATGCCCTACCAAGAATACGCTTCACTTCAAGGTATCGAAAATTGGCTCGATTCGTTTTTGACCGCAAAGCCGCGGCAGTTTTTCTGGGACTGAATCCATAAATTATCAGAAAGATGGGAAAAAAGTTGTGGGTAGCGATGGGCAATACTTTGGATAAAAAATCTTGTGACATTTTTCCACAATAATAAGAATAAAAAATCCGGTTTTTAATGCATACTTAATAGCTTCCAGTATTTCATGTAGTATTGATATGTTTATTATTGTTTCTTACGTTACCTGTAACAGTCACAACAGTGGAACGATCTTTTTCTAAATTGAAAATAATAATAAATTAATTTTTGATGAACATTTTTCATTACTCTGAAGGGAAAGATATGCAAGATGGAGGGAGGATAGTCTAAGGGCCTACAATAAGTTTTGCGGGGAGGCCAAAAATTTGTAGTTACGCCACTGTTTTCAAGGTTATTAATGTACGTTTATATAAGCCTAAAATTTGCCAAATAAATTGATTCAATTAAAATAACTTCTAGTCCAAAATGATACAGTTTATAATCGATTGATATGCCTTAAATTGTTTGCGGTTGATTTGCCAAATTGAAACTTTCAAATTCCAAAGAAAATTGGCCAGCCGCATGCGAACAACGTCAATGTGCGCACAACATGCTCAAATACCAACCTTTTGTTCAATTTCAAATGGCAATGACTTAGATTAAAATTTTAATATTCAATAAATCAATTTCAACACTATAAATAATCTTAATTACCGTTCGACGTCTTTCACTCGGTGTATACGAGTATCTATGTACGCCATCATCAAATTTAAATGCAATTAGAAAGTGTGTGTGTGTATAGTAGATACACGAGTAGCTTATACCAATTATTTCTTAATCACCATTATATTGTTATTCACCCGAAATTTCCCATAAATTTTATGGGTTAAGATATTCTTCTTAGAAATATGCAAAAAGAAAAGAATTTCGTTTTGTGCTAAAGCTTCTTATATCGAGGCAACTGTAAAAATTCTGTGTCATCGCGCGCATATATAACACAACCGGATCGCCATTCTTTTGGCGCCATAAAGCAACAAAATAAATAATAATTAATTTTTTTTTTGTTTTTCGCATCTTATCGGTGATGACCGCCACTACTCTTCTTCTCGCTCTCTTCAAACGATCATCATAATTTCTTTTCAAATTCTTACGATCGAGAGCTTCGTTGCTTTTTTCAAGCTATTTCCTTAATGATTATCTTGTGTAACAACACTAGCAACAACAACAAAGAAAAACCAAATTAACATTATGACCTTTAAGAGACGGCGGTACCTTACCACCAACCGCAGAAAAATTTAATTTTCAGAAACATGGAAACCGCACAAATTTTCAATTAATTTAAAACCAATTTTTGGTTGAATCTTCGCGCGCAGATCCCGCGTACATATATGGTCTTTTGAGGTTTGAGGGTGGTTCAAGTCGTCGAAATTAGAAATTGTTTTTGTATCTACTCGACTCTTATGTACATATAGCACATATGTACGAGAAGTGCTTGTGCATATATATTGTTCATAACCTTACGTCACTTTGTTGGTACAATGAACCGTCTTCAAATATTGATTTTGATGTCTTTAGTAATTTGACGTTATAGTTACGGTTGAGGAAAGAATAATCTTTGGTGACATCTGTTAATGGTAAACAGCCAACTGTGAGATTTGAACTATGCGAGTATACAAACTGTTCACCCAACTTCTTAGGTGGTACATTTCAAACCCTATATAGGGTTGAGTTTCGTAGAGTAAGCAAACCATGATCCCAATCATGTTGATTCACACCGGTCTTAGTAGATGATATTTATAATCAACAGGACATGTACACTGCCTTCGTTTAGAGCATGTCTTCATAAATTTGCATCTCTCCGTATTTGGAATATTATAAGTAATTTTTAGACGAACGTATTTCAAACAGTGAATTTCGCAACAGCTGCTTCCGTTCAATCAGTCAGATTGGTACGATTCGTGAGGTATAATCAATTACTGCTTCTATAGCTCAGTTTCAAAACTTATCAAGTCATCCAAAGTTGTCGGGTTCTTCGTACTCACCAGACTCGTCAAAGTGACTAAGAATGTTCAAAAAGAATGTTCTATAGAATTCTGAAATAGGTTGGTAATCGCCAATCATGCGATTACTGCTCTTAGTCATCTTACTGTATCGTGGTGGCGGCTTCTAGTCCATTGTACCCAATCTATAGCGACTCACGCCACTCACAATACCTGTCCTTCGGTGTTACATACATGTGACGTATGGTCTGGGTGAATATTTTCTTCGCTTACTGAGTAAATTCCCTTTACGATTGGTATAATCTCTTCATCATTGGATAATTGTGAACTTTCTATTGTTCCTTTAACGTCGTCACAAAACACAACTATTTATTTATTTTTTTTTTTTCACGGTTTTTACAGGCCATTATTGGCCCGTACCGTGTCAACAATCTGACTCCATCGGTTTCGATCACGAGCCAACTCTTCAAACCGTTGTAGGCAGTTTGAAGATGCCAGATCACTCTCTACGCCGTGGAGCCATCGTCGCCGACAGCGACCTCTTCGCCTACCGAAAGGCGGTTCTCCCTTAAAGGTTCGCTGTATCATTCGGTTCGGATCAGCACGCAGAACGTGTCCGAGCCAGCGTACTCGCTGTCCTTTAATTTCATGCACGATATCAGGAATTTGCATTAAATTCCTGATCTCGTGATTGAAAAGAACTCGGTAAGTGCCATCGACGTCGCGTTTTGGACCATATATCACACGCATGATTCTTCTCTCGAATGTTAGAAGCCATCTTTCGTACTCATCCGTCAAGGTCCAACTCTCACATCCATACATGACAACGGGTCTGATCAACACTCTGTACAGTTTCAGCTTATCCGTATTTGCAAGATATTTTGATTTCAGCAGTGGACGTAGAGGATACAAAGCCCGATTGCCAGCGGCAAGGCGGACCTTGATATCCTCTCCCACACTATTATCGTGAGTGATGAGAGATCCAAGATACTTGAATCTCATCACTCCTTCAAACGTGTGGTTACCACTACTGAAATCAATTGCGTCTTGGTCTCTAAAACTAGAGATTAGATATTTGGTTTTTGACTCGTTGATTTTGAGACCAACGGAAGCTGAACACTGTTCCAGTGGATCAAGTATCTCTTTCACTCCGTTGCCATTTAATCCAATCACACAGATATCATCTGCATAAGCAAGAAGTTGATTGGATTGTCGGAATAAGATGTTGTCCTGAGGTGTTTCACTTTTACGAAGGATGTATTCCAACATGAGATTAAAAAGTATCGGGGACAGCGCATCTCCTTGTCGAACACCAGTAGTGATTGCAAAAGTTCTCGATAGCCTGTTCTCAACTTTTACACAGCATTGTGACTGCGTTACTGTCATTTTACAGAGATGTACATATTTTTTCGGTATTCCTAAATATTCAAGCGCATACCATAGCCTCTCTCGATTGATCGAGTCATAGGCTTGCTTGAAATCCAGGAATACCTGGTGTACATCGCGAGATGTTTCGTAGTACTTGGAAAGAATCATCCGAAGCGAAAAAACTTGATCAGTGACTGACCGATTTGAACGGAATCCTCCTTGGTAGTCACCGACAATTTCCTCCGCTAGAGGAGTAATTATTCCCAAGATAATGTATGACAGTAACTTATATGCTGTGCAAAGGAGAGCTATACCGCGATAATTCTCACATTTCAAGCGATCACCCTTTTTGAATATTGGGCATAACGCGGCCACTTTCCATTCTTCGGGCATAACTTCATTTCGCCATACCAATCGAACAAGGTCGAAAAGACAGTTCCACAGAGTTAGCCCTCGAATATCAATAGCTCTGAATTAATGCAATCAACTCCTGGTGAACGATTTTTCTTTAATTTCCGCATGGCCATTGTGAATTCCTCATAGGATGGATCCTCAATGAACATCTCCGCGGTCTGTATTTGAGGGTATTCAAACACAGCTTGTGATACATGTGGAACATTAAGTAAATCAGAAAAATGTTCACGCCATGTATCGAGTACCGCATCGACGTTAACACAGAGGTTTCCATCCTGGTCCCGAATGGCAGTTGACCGAGATCTTAAGGTATGGTGCAATTTGGTGATTCCTTTAAAGAAACCACGCGAATTGTGCTCATTGCTGAGTTGTTGTACTCTTAAGACCTTAGCCTTCCACCATTCTCGCTTCTTCAGTCTACAAATTCTTTTAGCTGTCCTCCTAGCAAGAACTGCTTTGTTTTTCCTTGCGATTGTAAACCGAGTCTGCGCTTCATTATAGGCTATATTTCGTTGCTCAACAGCAAGACGACACTCCTCATCAAACCAATCATTTTTGGGCCTAGTTTTCACTATACCGAGAGTGTGCTGGGCAGCATCGACAACCGAGGTTTTAAATACTTCCCAGACACTGTTCACATCATCAGATTGGTAATTGGATTGCATAATGCTATTGCTGACAAGATCTTGATATTTTCGTCGCGTTTCTTCATTTATCAGACCTTCACAGGAGAATCGCGTTGTATATTCTCCTGTCCTCCCTGACTTGTACGAAACTACAACTATTTATTACCATGATGATTAATCTAAGCTTTCTCAAATCGTCATTTCCATCCTGATATTCTATCAAAGCACTTTTTACAACTTGGTTTTTCGGGGTGTAGTGCACCATTTGTTGATTCTACACATTGTTCTGAATCCTTGGAAATGCAACTACTTTTGTAAGCTTATGGAACCCATTGAATGATTATATTAACATACAAATATCGAAAAATATTTCCCTGTCACCTCAATCGCAGTCAACTAGCTAAGAGTTTTAGGTATGGGATTCGATTCGATATTTCCAATGTTCAAAATAACATCAGCAATGCTCTTAAAATTGGCTAGAGGTTTTCCGATACCATCATCGCATATTCACAACTTCCATTAATTTTCAAGAGCCTCTTTCATCATTTCCATATACGCTTATTTATTACGTCATATCGGAGGATACCAATCTTTCAATCACTTGCTCAATATGATGCTCATTTTCTTATATCAATCTATTATTCACTCTAAATCTCTTAGTGTCACATTAACTCGAATATGTACCTTCAAACTCAGTCGAATAATTTTTTTACTTGCCCGTCCTGCATAATGCAACAACATTTTATAAATACAAATGGTCCAAAAACTGTGTGTGAATGTTAAAGGCATTTCGTCATGTTGGGGTAGATTTTGTTGAATTTATTTTTATCGTGACTAAAAGCCGTACACCTAGAAGTGGTCACAAATCTGTCCACTGAAGAATTTCTAGTCCACTGAAGAATTTCCAACTTCATGAGAGCAAAACAAAGAGTATCGCAAATAGAGATTGACATGAACAGTCGCTCGCATAAAGATAAGTTTGGAGAGTACTTATCAACACAAAAAATGGAATTATATCCGTAAAACATCTTTTACAGATTGAGGCAGTTCTTAATTCAAGACCTCTTGGCGCCTTCTTGAATCCAGGTCATTTTTCAATAATGAAACCGTCAGTTGCGGTCTCTGGTGAAAATATATCTGAACAATCAGATAATCGACTCGATCACTGGCAGCTTATCTAAAAGTAAATAAATATTTTCTGGAAAAAACCACCATGTTCTGGATAGTTGAGACGAACTTGTACTGGTATAGTACAGCGTCAGGTATTTCTTGTCGTTGTACCAGCTCTTAACGCTTTTTTTATGTGACAAACATGCCTAACGCATGCCTATAGTGCTTTGTAGTTTGTAGCCAACTTTTGAGTATTTCAAGTCGTATGAACAGTTTTTCGAAAAACCAAACAAAATCATTCAACATTCAAGCCTTTCAACATTCTTTAATAACTGAAAGACATCACTATGACTATTGAGGTGTTTTGTGAGTTAATAAGTAGTCTTTGGTTGTACCGTAGGTACTTTTTCAGTGAAGATTTTATGATGTGTGTGAGTCGCGTCAAACGGTTTTGATATTTTTGTTGAGTATTGTTTAACCTTTCATCGTGGAGAGACTTAACCCGACATACCAATTATTCAACTGTATTTTCAGTGTTCTACGAGGAATGTGTATTCTTATGTGTGCTCTTAGAGCACCTTATGGTTCACATAATCGGCCAACCGAACGGCATATACCATCGAAAAACCCAATTTCAATGTAATATAAAACGCGATCACCCGTATAGTGAAAAAATATATTGTCGGTATCTAACAGTGTACATCGCGTCCGTGATGGTTCGCCGTTATTAACATCTTGACTTAGTTTGCAATAAATAGGCGTATTTCATGTGTAAGAATCTTTGTTAAGAAACAAACACAATTCAACTCGTGCAAAAATTAAAGCCAGCCAATCTTCCAAATCCTCACCGTTTCAGTCATTAGGCTATAGAAAAGCTTGAAAAAGATCCACTATGTTCCACCAAATTTTGTTCAATGATGAGGCCCTTTCGTGCTTAATGACTTAATTGATAAGCAAAATAACCGTATTTGGGCTAAAAAGTAACCCGGAGAGGTTCAAAGGTCACCATAACAAAAACATCGGTTTGGTGTAGTTTATGGTGGTCCATAATTGTTAAAAAATGATGTCGGCCGGAATACAACTGTGGATGACTTGAACTTGAAGCCCTTGATCTCGACAATATTAGGTTCCAACAAAATAGTGTTTCTTACCACATAGCCCCTGAAACCATGCCTTTATATCGAAAACAAAAGTTGATTTCACTCTCCGGATCGCTGGAGATCCGGATCATGTGATATCACACCTTTAAACTTGTCTCTTTGCTACGTTTACTACGTAAAGTCGAAAGTCTATACATATAGAAAAACAGTTACGATTGAGGTATTAGAAGCCAACATAACTCGTGTCATTGATCAAATATCGCTCGAAATCCTGGAACGCTTTATCGAAAATTGTAAACCAGAATGGTAAACCATGTAGTACCAGAAGCTGGTTCCATTCTATGTAGTCGTTATCGTCTGTTATCTCTAATCATCATCAGAACTCGAGAATCATATAGTTGGGCGGTAAACGAAACAAGCTACCAATCCATACACGCCAATAACTTCGATAATGAATATATGGAGGTGTAGTATTGTATGTGGTTACCGAGAAGAGGGAGGGAGATGTGGGAAACTGTATTTACTGACTAATCAAATAGCGATACTTTCTCAAACAATGGAATACTAGAACTCAATTAGGAGATCATGGAACTAAAGAAGAAATCGTCATCGTGTTACTGAATAGCAAATCAACTGGACAGAGAACAGAGGGCAATGAGATTGTAACGAGATAATGTAACGAGAACAAATCCTGAAACTTCGATTAATGAAATTAATATTCGAGTAGCTGAACCAAAAAGTTCATTAATTGCATACGCAGCACGGTATCAAATATCTAAACTTTTGCATGATGGGCTACTCGATAGAAATCGTTTTTTCAAAAGGTTCAACAAAACGACCAAATTTGATAATAAATCTGAATAAATCTCTGATTGAGAAATTGTGTTATATCCCGAATTTGCGAATAGTTGCCAAGTAAGAGTTATTCCGCCTAATAATATAGTGAATTGAGGTGATCTTGTTCACTTTTTAAGAATAATCACAGCTTTACTACATCTAAGAAATCCACAAACGTTTCAACTTGCCATAGACGTTTTATGTTGTGTTGTCTTGTGAATGCTATAATTTTATTACCAATCCACTTTGAGGAGCAAATAGATCAGTGATTTTTTAAAGGACCTACATTTTTGGGTGAACAGAGAAGTCGGTTTTACAATAATTGCTTCGCGGCGTATATATTGATCAGGTATCTTTTGGATATTTTCGAAACCGAAGAAGTTGTCTAATAATGAAAGGACGCTCAGTCCTTTGAAGTCTTGCGATAACGATAGTAACTGACGTACTCGGTGGATTTTTAAATGGTTGTAAATGTTGTCTACAATAAAGGTTCTATATCACGTACAATAGAACAAGTGCATCCATATTACCTGACACATTTCAAATCTACACAGCCAAAGTGTTTCCAGCTTCAGGATATACTATATTTAGGATTTCGAGAGTTTTTCATCATTCTGTAGAGGTTATACATATACCTTTGCTTATAGCAAGATTGGTGCCCGTGACACCTCACAATGGGAACAAATCAGCACCATGAGATTATTTCTTTCGAATGCCCGACAATATTTCATATTAATAATAAAGCATGAGGTTATTATACTTCATACTCGAGACAAAGAAAAACAGACGAGAAGATTAAACTGGGTTTAAGATGACAACTGCGGTCCTATTTGCTGGCAGGCTTATATTATTAATTTTTTGGGACAGTTGTCATTGATAACCTTAATTGGTTTTTCGTTTACTATCGGCGTCCAGGAGAACTTTCACAGTGCTGTGTTACTGAAACAGTCTCGTACAGTTCTTGCATGTTGTATAAGCCATTACAACGCTGGAGAGAAAAACGATCTTGTTTTCGTACCTGGTATAAAACGTTTGCCGTATAAAAGGTTTGACCGCTGAATATATCGAGAACATTTTGGTGAAACAAAACCAACATATAATTTAAGACTGGCACAACGTCGAGTGTACTGTAAACAACACCATTATAAGCCTGTCCTAAACGGACCAGTGAACTTAAAATGTTTCACATACAAAAACAAAAGACTTCAATCATATTTCGAACCCGCGATTAAACGACGAACCCGAAAATTGTAACAAATATCATGTCAACATTTATTTTGGTTATATTCGTGAATTAAAATGACCAAACAGTGACGAAGCTCTTAAACGACAAAAATATTCATATGATACATTCAATGAGCCTGGAGGTTTGATCCTAATTGATTGCTTTTTCAGTTTGTGTTATAGATAGAGAACTCAAGAAAATGAACGAAAAAAAAAACTATTAAATCTCAACAGGTTCTATATACAGCATATACATGTATATGGTCGACGAATATGTTGGATATACATACTCAAGAGTTGTCTTATATACACACTCATGTATAAAAACTTGAAACAAAAATTTAAGATATTTTCAAGAAGACAAGACAAAAACTATGTGTGTGTATGTACATATGTACATACACAAAAACTTGTTCTGACTTTTCATCTTAAGAGATATATAAGTATGTGCACAAGATGAAATAGCATGCGAGTCCGTAACTATAAGAAGAAAACGTATGATATAAGAATATTTATGTACAGGGTAATTCTGATGTTCGGCTTTTTTTTTGTCCATTCAAGAATTTTAATTCATGTTTCATAACCATGAGTTATGCTGGGTTTTGGCATTGAAATTATGTAATTGTTATTGGCTGGCTACGCCACTGCAATAAACCAACATGTATAGGTACACAAACTCTAAATGATTGCATTACTCTATTATTTTCAACACAAATTGTAATAAAAACCTCTCGACACGACTAATAAATTTCACGGAACACTGCTCCAAATCGATAAACCTATTATGCATACGATTTTATGCTGGTACACACCAATTATATTCAAACACATTGGCCGCAATGACGCGACACAAAATGTTATCGTATTTAATGTATCATGACTACCAACCAGTTATGTATGTTTGTAATAATAAATTTTAAGAAAAATCTTAAGAAGTACATAAGATATGTACAAAGAGATCAATAAGAAATATACAAAAAAAATCTATTGTTTGTACAGGCAACACTCGTATAACGTGATCCCGAATAAAAGATTGTGTACAAGAACGGAGTGTGGGAATTATTCCGACCAAAAGTGTATATCGCCAGCTGCGTTATCGTAATTTCAAATCAGGACTCGGTATAATGATTTGTGAGGTATCAAGCGATGTTGACTGAAGCATCGGAGTGCGCACTACACAGTATCTCTGTATATTGAGTTATAGTGGTGGGATCATTAATTTTAAACCGCATTTACGTTTTTTTACATACACTCGTATATACAATAAACTCGAGTACATGGAACGAAGTGATACCGTGCGGGGAGTGGGTAATAAACCTCAAACAAAAATACTTCAATAATTAATCATTGTCCAAAAAAAACTATATTTTGGGAGATCATATAAAAGACGAATTATTTATGATAATTCTTAGAATTTCTTTATACTTTTATATACGTCTATGTGCTTGTAATATTCTGGTGCACTCACATCCTTATGAGGTTTTAAAGGGTTAACGATCAAAACCATAGTAAAATTTTATATATAACTTCGAGCCATGTCGTGATACTTACCTCCTGTCAAGTATATAATATACGGAAAATCAATTTTCTTATTCCACACACAACGACTGAAAATTCCTCCCCTTTGACATGTTATGGACAGTTTATAACTCATAAATGGATAATTACAATGAGATGTTCTAAGACTGTTGCCTGGAAGATTTTCAATTTATTTTCACGTTTAACAATTATACATATATGGGATTGATGATGATTGGGAGAATGGGAGGTTAATGAATTTCAGTTAAATATTGAACGTGTACATCTGAACGATGATGGGAGTGATTTTTTTTGTAAGATGAACTTGATAACGTCAAATCATTCTTATAAATTTGAATAACAGAATGAGGTAGAATTCTAAGTCTAATTTCATACTGGGTTCGTTAGAAAATTTAGTTCTGCGCAAAAACTCGGTTCATGTTTAAGATTAAATCAGGTTGCATTAACAAAAAAGAAGGTATTGGTTACTCGATCTGCATCATGTTTGCTTGCAGAGGAAGTTTTGGGAAATTACATAACTAATTTAGGATCAATAGTTCGAAACAGCCATGGAGGATAGAACGTGTTCATCGAGGAAGTAATTAAGTTCATCTCAGGATTTAACCTGCATGGCATCAGCAGTCAGAAAATCACATCCTAGTCCATTCCTAAAGATTGTTATATCTTGGCCTCACAGACAGTGTCTATTTCCGCAATATTGAGACAAACAATTTTTGCCATGTAGTTCAGAGTTTTCTCTCTCATCCTATTAATAGTATAAATCCAACTCAGACATTTAAGTACATGCTTCGGGTTTAACTTAACTAGTATATACTAGGTTTCTATACTTTGAGATAAACACTATAAACCTGATTTTCTTCTACGGTTTTGGAACACAACCCAGATTCAAACTGGCTGTAAAGATATGATCTTTAATTTCCTGCATAAAGAAAGGAGATCATGAAATCCGATCCCAGTTTTAAATTTTAATAATGAACAGAAGCTCTACTGAATTCTTTTGTTACCGTTATGGCCGCCAACGTCTAATTGCTGAGACGTGGTAGATGGTTTGTGAGATATTTACACTCATTTGTTTATGAACTTCCACTTTCAATTAACTGAGTTGTCATTTATTAAAGCTTTCTGAGAAGTTTTCTTATCTTCTCCTTTAAACGGTTGATTACCCTAGTCCACCATGCTCCTCATTATTGCCTTTTCGATGAAAGGTGGTTATGGTCTTTCCAATCGACGTCAATTTCGAATTTCCGTTGCTGAAATCAAAGTGATTATTTGAATTTGAGTCTGTATAGTTCTCTATTTGTATTTCTTGAGATCCCTAATTTTCGAACTTTAGATTTCTCTCTACTTAGATAAAATTTCTCTCATTGAGAAGCTTTGCCGCTCGTTTCAATTTTCAGTATGCCAGAACGATTTGTATTTTACATAAATTTAGGATGATTAAGTCAGATAAAGGTTTAGGAGGTAAAAGCCTCTTGGATTTATATCCAGCCATCATACGTATGATGTGAGTTGGCATTGTATCTGACCACTATTGGGATACCGTTTCGCGGTTTGCTTACTCTATAGCTTAATAAGTAAGAGGATGAAGCTCCAAATCATATGGAAAGTTAACAAAGATCATTAAAGCCATATGCCAAATAATCGTTGTGTCTTTTCTTGAACGAAGACTTAGAACTAAATTCAGTGCAGCTGATGATTTCATTCAAAAGTCTGCAATTCATATTATAGCGTTGTTTACTATTATGAATCGTATACCGCAAACGCTTGAAATAAAAATAATTTTTACCGATTCTTCTTTAGTTATAGTTTTGGGCCTACTAATTGAGATCCTCTTTCAGAAATGACTGTTCCCGATCTAAACGTATAGAATTACTTCTATCGGTTCTCTCTTTCGACCGCAGTCAACCTGCCAAGTTTCTGTATACATGCACCAATATGTTGCCTGTTTTACCTGTGGCCTAATGAGAAGTCCAATTTCAAGATTTCCGAGCTCATCTCTACTGTGTAGCAATGTATAGCCGAGGGACACATGGTTTTTATTTTAAGGCCAACAAGTTTCTTGGAAATAATTGAGTTCCAGGCGATACTCTTTCATACATAATAAGGCCGTCAAACCCACAAGATTTTGTAAGTCACTGAAAGTTTCACATGCAGATCTTTAATCTCGTGTCCGGGTACCAAAGCGGGAGGTTGTTGACATGTTTATCACTCGAGGCTTGTACCGATGCGGGTCGTCAGCTCAGCGATCCAAACAGATTTAGTCACTCCCTACGACCAGCTCTGATTACTGTGAGCGCATTCTATGTGTCGTTTGAAATTATTACGAAACACGGATGCCCCAACTCCCAAGGCTTATTGGATACCTAATTCTTGTCTTTCATATTTTCTCATCGAAATCGATCTGTGAGGGATCCCGAATTCCGTTTTTTATCCCTTGCACATCTTAATGGTTGCAATCAAGTCGATACTTGACTATGCCCCATTTGGTTTCCCCGTTTCTAAATCATTCCTGTGACTTAAAATATATTCCATGAATAATGCTGAAGAGCTGGTACATTTGTGCAGAGATTCAAAATATACAGAGAGGTTTAGTATGGAGATACACTGTTGGGAGTCTGATCCTTATACAATATAAACATATAAGACTAGTGGACCGTAGCACTTTCGTCTCATAAAACCATTACGTCCAATCCAATATAAACTGTCCATGGTTGGGTTACAATAATACAACAACAAAAATATATTTGATCATGATGACGATCATCATCATGTTATGATTGCCTTCGTTTTATTCTTAATTTTCATCCTCTTGTGTTTTATCTTAAAAAAAAACTATTTTCTTAAGAACATTGTAAAAAAATGTATAAGACTGTAAGAAATGTTATATGAAGAAGAAAAAAATGAAAGAACACATCTTAAGAAGAAATATAACGAAAAACTTTTCTCGGGGATAGAGATGAAACTGGTTTGAAGTTATATTTCTTCGGTTTTGCGCTATGTATAGACCTGTAGACTGTCTGTGTATATGTGTGTCTTGTGTGTGTGTGTATGTGTGTATAGCTCTAAAGGCATTTTGTGTTTGTTCGTTATAAAATATACTCGTATATATATTCTTTAAGACCCTCGAGGAAAACAGAATGAACAACAAACATTTTGATAAGAACAAGAAGATGCTGAAGAAGTTGGAGTTTATAATGTGCATTCGTAAAGGTAAGACGTGTTTAACTCTTTCGTCTTCAAACCATTGATATAGTCGCTCTTAATCCACATAATTCAGGTGCTATACGATTTATATACTCACTCGAGGGTTATTTATTCGTTTCTTACTGCTTGCACCACCAAACCAATCAATGATTTCCGATTTTTATTACATTCGCTTGAGGGGGGGAACTTAAGAATTTTGTGTGATTTCTTAAGATAAGATTATACAAATTCAAATTCGGGGCAATTTTAGATCATAAAATGTTTCAATTAAAACGTTTTATGTTTTTATATATAATGAGTGCTCGCGGTGATGTATTTATATATATATATATATGCTAAACTGTGAACTGTAACGAAAACAACGCGAACATCGAAAACGTCTTAAAACGATCTCGACCGTAGCAACAATACAATACCTTGTACGATTTCTAACTGTACATGTTGCATTCTTTGCGATAAATTTTGGCTGATTTTTTTTTTCGCGCGCGATTTTCGATTCTTCGCGGTTTAATGAGGTACATTGACTCTTTATATCCAAATTTTATAACAACAAAGCATTTAAATTAACGCAATTGTATAATCGTACGTATGTGTATGCGAATCAAAAAAAAAATCATGTCATTGTATACATGCGAGTATACTCGTAACCACAACATAGGCTCTTCGATTTCTAGTTAAAATCTCATCAAAGTATTATCGCCCCGCGCATCGCATCTGCATGAGAGGATAATGCCCATTAATTTATCATTTCATTTCGTTTCGTTTCGTTTCGTTTATTGTCATTATTAATCAACTTAATTACAATATTTATCTTTCTTATGTACGATATTATTGGTATGATTATTGTAATATGGTACAACAACAACAACACTATAGGCAGCGCAGCATTAAGATTAATTTCTTCGCTATGTACCAAAAGATTTGTATCTGAGTTGAGTTGTTTCGTTTTTTTTTTGCATTGAATATCGCTCGTACTTATACACGTTTTTGTTCCACAGCAGCGAGTAATTCATGGGAAATTTAATTTGTGCTTAGACATTTAGAAGAGATCGCAGCTAAGACGATTAACGTATAAATGTACATATATGTACGAGTATGTGAGTTTAATGAGTGCGCGGTTTTTTTTATGGCAATGAAACTCATTGAACTTGAACTAATTTCTTGTGTACTTTGGAACATATTTTGTACTCATAATGGCAATCGGATGGAACTGGATATGAACCTGGTTACCTATATGGCATCACCATACCAGTTTTATACCCCGCCACTCAGGCTCGATTGGCCGATTGTAACTGCCCCTCCCAGACGTACACTCTCAGTCCCGAAATCTGTTGGTTTTCCAATGAAGCCTAAGATAACCGGTATCGTCAGGTCGTCAGTTGATTCTCAAATAGGAATCGTTATGCAAAACAGTGCAGTCTATGGGGAGAGCATTAAGGACCGGAGTAAGAACGCTTAACAGTTTTCGTGTTCTTCTTCTCCACACACTGTTCCCATTTTGTCCCATGATAAAACCCAGCAGGATCCTCAAAGTGTGTCATAACTCAAGAAGGCCTGGGAAATTTGTTGATTTATTGCTTTGAAGAATCTCTTCTGGTGCAGACTATCAAAGTAACTGTCGATATCACTCTTAACGAATAATGACGTCACTCTGGAAGTAGGCTGAGATCCACAAAAGTAGAACCTCCTCATAAACGGTCCAATTTATCAGTTATTTCCTTTGATAACCATGTAACTGGGAAGCCTGCGTGAAGTGTAACTTCATTCAGACTGTCTATAGTCGATTCAACGTAATTATACCGTCTGCTCTCAAAGCTCTAGTAATCTTCACCTGAAAGACATAAGCGTATCGACCAAGGGGATAGATAATTTCACCTCAACATTTAACCAGGCAAATTTAAGATTTATGATGAATCCTAACTACATATATGCTTCCATCTCAGTCAGTTATCATTATACGCAAATCGGTTGATGAGGCCATTTATTAATTTGATGACGGTATATAGATCTTCCCCTTCTGATTATAGTTTTTGCCATATACTGCGGCTTAATCGTCACTGTGGCAATCCTGTTCTCTAAAGATTATATTAGCTATAGTGTTTACCTCGTGATATCGTGTTCTGCTCTAGGATTCTACATCGGCAATAGTACTCAGTTCCTTATAGGTTAAAGCCAACCAACCTATTCCGACAAATGTTCTTCCATCTTATGTCTGAGCCTCCAAATGGTATCATCTGACTGGAAATTCATAGGAGTCTTTATATTGTCCTCCACAACTCTTCTTTATGAACTATTTCACTGAGTTGTTCTTCTGGCGACCTTATAGTTCATAATCACCATGATGTATGCCCAGAGTGACATAAAAAGTTAAATGTTAAATGACTATTGTTCCTCCAACATTAAGCTTCACCCACGAAAAGGATTGTTACTATCACCAGCACTTTCTTGAACTCACTGTATTCCGTGGATGAAAAAACGCTTTCTTTCCAGCTTCCACTGCATATCAAATAAACGAAAACTTTCACGTAACGTTAATGATCAAATAAGTCAGTAGCTCATTTCTATGATCAGCATTATCGTTCAGAGAGTCCGAAATCACAAATCGAACGATGGTGGTATCTAGTTTTTGTAAACATTCCGTGACTCCCTTCGTCCTTGTTTTAAAATCTATCCGTATGATCTAAGGTTTCCAACAGTTGTTCGTAGTTCCATTTTGACGTATATATAGAGTGTCCATGACAGTTAAAGGTAGCTGGTAAATATTTTGACTGGAAACTGACGCTTTTCCATAGCCGCAGTCTCTCCAGGGTAAACAAGTGGAGTGAAGCAGTTCATTATCGTGAATTTTGGATTATTGACAGACGGTTAAAAATGGATGGAACGTTTGGTTGTGAGGCACTAGTCGCAGTGAGTGCTGAACATCTCAAGGTTCCAACCATAATTATAATAATTATACCCCAAAATTTTCTCTTCTCTATAAACGAGATAGCAGATCAGTTAATCATCCAAGTTATCGGCCAACTTTATTACTGTTGTCGCTTCGAAGATGAAGAAGAGAACAAACAGTACTCCATACTATCGGTTCAAGTGCAAATGAGTAGGGCAAAGGGGAGCATTAATATGGTACGGTTGGTCTACCTACTTCCAAACCTACTTCTACCTACTTCCAAACTAAAACCGACTTTCACTTCAACTTAAGACGTATAAGAAATTTGCAACGACCGTTACCGTTTTATATTTAGCTCCGTTCGAATATCTGACTTCGTTTGGCTGTAATTACATGTTATTAATCCATTTGTTGACCGTAAACAAAATCTTTGGTCAAGATATATGCTAAATTATTCCATATGTCTTGGAACATCAGCTATGAAATTTAAATGTGAAGAAAATGAAGTATTGGTCAAAAGAAGGTCAAAATCAACAACATCGGCGCAGAAATGATTTGAAACCCAGAATTCATCATAAGCCTCGCAGTTCAGCTGTCGCAAAATCTTAGTCTGCCGAAGCATGGGATTAAAAACTGAACTACTATTGAAGCGGTACCAAATACAAAGAAGTCTTGTTGGACAGACTCGATACTATTATCCGTGTGTCAACCCCTATATGAGATGGAATATAACGTCATTCAAATGTCTGATGTTGTTCGTTATATTGAATTTGATGGGATCAATTTTATTCGCATACACATCTTCCATTTAAAATAGCAAATATGCCCACAACGTACCGTCGTCCTATTGAAACCACAAGTCGTCGGTATTTACATGATAATGCTCGCCGTTGATGGTAATGTCAATGCTAGTTTTGTTCTAAAAAAAAAGACGGATCGATGTTTTTGTGTTTTGGGGACGAACTGATTTACACTGAATTGTTTGCCAATAGCCTCACTCCTGCGCTATTACAATAAAGAATTGTGTTTTAACAGATTAGCACAACGCAGTTCAAATTTTGGAGCTTTCAGATTAGCTGAGCCAGTCGTTTTTTGTTTGTCAGTCGTTTGTTTGTCAGTTGACAGTCATTTTTTGTTCTGCAAGTGCCCGTTGTTCTTTATAGGTTTTGTACTTTAGTGTCAATATCATCTACTGTCATCTCGATCAGTTCTTACTTTTGTGAAATTATTGGCTATAGTTGCTTCTGGTATTCTTGATGATGTCTTTGCTGGTGTTCAAAGAATATATAGTTCTTGCTTCTTTTATTGTATATTACCACTTCTAATAATGACTTAATTGGAGAAAACATCTGCAACACCTTTCACATGTAATCCATTGTCAATGCTGATGGTTTCCCGATATGGGCTAAAAAAAACTGAGGTAAATCAAGATCCACTTACGCACCTCTGCCTTTTCTCATCAGAATTTATATTTTGTCCAGCCAATTTGTTCTGATGGACTTTTTACGATTTTCCGATAGTTCAAATCACTAACTATCTATAGGATTATTAAACGAAATCAGAGCTGAGTCAAACATTAGCCGTGTTTCTTGACGTACAGTGATCCGGATCAGATCACATTTTCCATGCAAACCAAAGACACATTTTGATCCAAAATGAAATTAGGATCAAAATGTGTCTTTGATTTGCATGGAAAATGTGATCTGATCCGGATCACTGTGCGTCAAGAAACACGGCTATTATCAATTATTTTGTTTTTTTACACAGATGATCAATTCTTTAACACTGTATAATGATAGAAGTGATCACATTGCATATAAATGCTTTATTAGAAAAAAGTGGGACTAGAACTCGATGTCACGATCCATAACTTCACGATCCATAACTTCTTCCTTTCAACAGTTTTCCGTGGAGGAAATATCAAAAAGTAATATCAATTCTATAAGATGTACCACTCTTACAGAATTGATATTACTTTTTGATATTTCCTCCACGGAAAACTGTTGAAGGGAAGAAGTTATGGATCGTGAATTTATATTTTTCTTTATAAATGTTTCAAAAGTATATGGAAAAAGGTTGATTGTGAGGTTAAGATGGTAACCCAATATTTTCGTATTCGTAGTTTCTATCGAGGGCTTACTAGTGGTAATAAATGCTGAATATCTTAAAATTCCAACCATTATAATGATAGCTCAGATTTTTTTCTGTTTTTGGCGGAGAGTTACAAAACACTAAGCTGGATGGTTACTAAGCTATATACAATTGGCTTTCTTTATACAAATATGTATGTATATACAAGTTTCGATAGAACACTAGTCTTATAACGCAAACCTGATTACTGAAATAGTCCTCTAAGCATTACAAGTATCCTGAAAATCAAATGGCGCAAAGCACACTGAAACTTTTAAGGGCGCCTCTCCAGAACAATAATTGAAAGCATCATCAAAGGGTAAATTTAATGTGGTTTTCTTTTTTAACTTGCCTGTGAACTACAGATTTTGCAATTCTGGTTTTTGTCGCAGTTTTCTTAACATTAGTCGTTGGATGAATTTGGTTATGAATTTCGCGCAAGACTTTTCTGTATTATGGTGTGATGTTGTTGTATGTCCTGGAACATTCCTCCAATTATTCTAAAATTATTTTATTCACCTGCCATTTACATTAATAAATTGTTTTGATGACGAATTTCGAGTATTTCCAATGAAAACGTGATGTGTTTTTATTTCAAACGTATTGCAGAATCTGCTGAAATAGTATTGCAGAAATTTTCTAAGAAGGAGAAATTAAAAAAATTGAATTTCGTCTATTCCAACGCCATCTATTATGAACCGAACAAAATATTTCATTTAAATCATTCGTACTTTTAGTCGTAGAATCCGTATCTGCAATAAAAAATATGGCTTCCTATCGTAGTTTAAAAGTTACCTTCGCCCCACCTACAAAGCGGGGGGTGGGGGACTATTTTTTTGCAGTAATGTATTTCCCTCGCGGTATGATTAAATTTTGATTATTTTTTCCATAGAGTGAATTAAAAGAAACACCCGGTATATTGATTTAATTTTAATACAAGGTGCTAATTAGAAGACACTTCTTCAAACGCCTATATAACTTGACAGGAGGACTGAACAGTGCGAAGTGGTAAATGTAAAGTCGTCTTCGCTTTGATCAAGCAATCCAATCGTACCATTCGTGTCAGTCAATTTCTGGACACCCTGTAGATCTTCAATTTATGATAACCTAAGAAAACTAAGTTTAAATGGGTTAAACCATATGTCATCGGTATCCATATCATTCAGTTTGGGCCTCAAGAATCATTGATCTATAGTATTATACCGTTGATGATTATGGCCAGTACGCCAGTCTCGTTTTAAAAGAATTATGAAGCGACAATTTGGACTTTGAGCTTCGGTGAATCTGTTGAGGCTGAATTTTTTAGCCATATATCACACGTTGAATAGAGGACTCGGTTTTAGAAGCTTGTGTGTATACTTGATATATAAAGGGTGGTTAAATTTAGGAAATTATTGTCAATTCGCGACCTCGGCGGCCCACCTATACCCGATGGTCCTAATTTGCGATGACGCTTAGGCATAATTGAGGTTCTATGCCGTTAATGTGCCGAATTATCTCATCTTTTAGCTCTTGAACTGTTCCTGGCTTATCGACGTACACCTTTTTGTTTCAAATAACTCCAAAGAAAGAAGTCCAACGGTGTCAAATCACACGATCATGGCGGCCAATTGACATCACCACCACGTAAGATAACACGGCCGTTGAATTTGTTGCGCAAAACAGCCATTGTTTCGTTAGCTGTGTGGCAAATGACACCGTCCTGGTTTAAACCACAAATCGTCCACATCCATATCTTCCAATTCGGGCCATAAAAAGTTCGTTATCATCTCACGATAGCGAACACCATTCACAGTACAGAACAGTCACTCTTTGTGGGTGCTTTTTAACAGTTACTCTTGGATTATGATTAGCCCAAATGCGGAAATTCTGCTTATTGACGAATCCACTGAGATGAAAATGTGCCTCATCACTGATTTTGATTTTCTTCGAAAATTGATCATCCACTGTTGCCATTTCTTGCCACCATTCTGACCATTGACGACGTTTGGAATGGTCAAGAGGCTTTAGTTCTTGAGTCAATTGCACCTTATAAGCGTGTAAATGCAAGTCTTTATGCATAATGTTCAACAACGACGAGCGTGAGAAGTGCAATTGTTGGGCACGACGACGAGTTGAGGTGGACGGCTTTTTAGCCACACTATCGCGAACAGCAGCAATATTTTGTTTGAAAAAATCACGAAGTGCATGATATTTATTTTGATTTGAACTCCCATTTTCACAATTTGCCTGAATAACTTTAACGTGTTGCTCGATTGTGTATCAATTGTGTGGTTCACATTCAACGTCGACCCTTAAAATTTAACCACCTTTTATAAACGAGATGCTGCAACCGATTATATAGGTTTTAAAACGCCAAACCATTCGTGATATCCTTACTGACCCGTGTCCAGTGTTGGGTTACACAAAAAAATATTTATTTTCTTGTCTTCTCTATATACTCGTACCAACAATTCGAAAACACATTTAAGAATTTCATTCTGATGTTTGAATATCAATTTAAGTTTTTTTTTATAATAATAGTTTTTTTCGGTGGAATTACTAAATTGTTGTTGTAAATTATTGTTATAACCGAAAAAAAGGTAATTTGTAATTCAAAAGTCATATAACAAAACAAAAAACTATTTGATGTCGATGCGCGCGATTGTATGGGCCTGCAAAATCCACTGCGTATATGGATTTATTGTGTGTGCGCGAATTTACGATAATCGCGCACATTTTTAATGGGATTTTATATAGCCCGGGCATTCGTCTGCAAATTGTCTGGACTGGTATAGGCTACTTATATAATATATATGCGCAACCTTGTGTAGGACTTTCTATATATTGCGAATACACCCATATACATAAATCATTTCCGCTATATGTCGATATATATGTACAGCATACCGCCATACATACTACACATCGCGAATTGTAAAGTTAATTAAACATTCTTGTTGATATGCAGACAATTGAATGATCATTCTGATAATTGAAGTGCCATTTGGATATGTATAGACACACAAAAACCAGATCATTATCAAGGTATACATCTATACAAACTCGTACCGATTGAATGACGTTAATCAAGTGAAACAACTATAACATCACAATATTTTTTTGTTATCTAAATTCGCCAAACATAATTAAAAAAAAAACCCGCGCAACGATCAACAAGAACAACAACAAAGAAAGGAAAAAGTTAATTTCAATTCAAATAAGGTTTCTCGCTTATGTCTGCAAACTATATACAGAGTACTGATTGAAGTCTTTTGTGTTTGCATTTTATGTTCGTTTTTTTTTGTGTATACTTGTATTAAGATTTGCTACAAGTCTAAACCAAAATCTAATTCATTTCTAAGCGCAAAAAAATAAAATCTTATTTATAGTCGTGTTGTTGTTGTTGTTGGTGGTGGTGGTGTTATGTTAATTCAATGTCAATGATTTATTTGTTATATAGTGCGCGAATTTGAATACGCAACCGCATATATACCATGTGTGTATATATAAACGCGATTTGCGCGCGATTTTGCATTCCATATAATGTATATGCACAAATATACGATCGATATAGATGATAAATTAGGATGATATGGTTACGGTGAATACATGCTGTTTATATATATCATAGACGATTATGTGGCCAACAACTGTGAAAATTGTTTTGCATAAACGAGAGAAAACAAAAGAAAAATGGAAACTCGATATATTATTTCCTCATCTTGCCATATTCATCTTATATACGCTAAATATACATCGATTTATCATTTCGAATCTATTATATGCAGTTTTCCATACATTATATATATACATGTAGCACCTTATATCACGAATTAACATAAATCAACCCGAAAGGATTATGATGGTTTTGCATTTTTCATTGTTTCAGCATCCATACTCCGGTATATAGATGTATACGTCATGACATGTATATACGTTATGCTCGGAAAACACAAGAAAAATTATTGAAGTCACATGCGGATATAACAGTGAGTTAACAATTTATGCTTTATGTCCATGCATTATACCCAGTGCACATGGTTTATCATTATAGCTATATTGTATATATCAGAACTGGGCAACATTAATACACCGGCGTAGGCTAAATTGGTTGGCGTATAAGATTGCTTCGATTTAATAGATGTTTCAAGGTTATTTCAAGGTCATTTGTAATTTTCCTTTTCCGTTATATGATTTTCACATGACTTTCATTTTAATCTGCTTTGTTCCGCATATTACCCCAATATATTGTCCCAATATACCGGTTGTTTCTTTTAAACTGAGACGATCAAATATCTCAAAAAATAGTCACTCTACGGAAAAAATGTCCATAATCATAATTTAATCATACCACGGGGGAAATGCATTAGTGCAAAAAAAATAGTCCCCCACCGCTCTGTAGGTGGGGCGGGGGTAACTTTTAAACTAAGATAGGAAGCCATATTTTTTTTATTGCAAATACGGATTGTACGACTAAAAGTATGATTTGAATGAAATATTTTGTTCGGTTCATGATAGATGGCGTTGTAATCGAGGAAATTCAATTTGTTCAATTTCTTCTTTTTAGAATACACGCATTTGATTCTGCAATACGTTTGAAATAAAATTCGTCATCAAAACAATTTATTCAGTTTTGTAAATCACATTTAACGTTTGTGTTACTTCTTATCTTCATGTTTTTCGTAATTGCAAAATAAACGATAAAATACTTTAGAATCGAGCGTTTAACTGTATACAGAAAATTGAAATGTTTCTGGTTTATGGAGAAGCTGGCAGAAATCTTGAAAATGTTGTTGCTATTTACGCTCAGGTTTTCCGGATAGGATTCGTTCGCGTGCTTCATTTGACCGTACTATCAAACAATTTATTACTGATGGAAATGTTGAACCAAAAAAGAGGACCCGTAGAGCAACAGTCACTGGAGAAAATATTGAAATATTGAAATTGCTGTATTGGCAGCAGTGGCTCATAATCCACATGTTATAGTACACGAGTAATAATTCACGATTCCGGATTGTCCCTCACCAGTGTTTGGCGAATTTTAAAACGGCACAAGTATCATCCATATCATGTGTCTTTACACCAAGATCTTCATGGCGCTAATTTCCAAAATCGGGTAACTTTTTGTCAATGGGCACGTGAACAAATACAACAAAACCCCAATTGTTTTCGTTGCGTAATGTTCTCTGACGAAACGTCTTTTACAAACCATGAAACGGTTAATCGACATCACATGAATTATTGGAGTGTTACAAATCCGCACTGGCTTCGTCAAGATGCTGTCAGCGTGTGGTGTGGAATAATGGGCAGCAAACTCAAAGGCGCCCACATTATTGAAGGCAACTTGAATGGTCAAATGTACCGAAACTTTTTGGAAAATGAACTGCCAATATTACTTGAAAATTTGAGCTTAGAAGTGAGACGGAACATGTGGTTTCAACATAATGGTTGTCCTGCACACTATTCGGTGGTGGCACGTGAAATACTTGATCGTGATTTCAATAGTCGCTGGATGGGTAGAGCTGGTCCGATAAATTGGCACACCAGATCACCAGATCTTACTGCGCCAGATTTCTGTTTGTGGGGCTATCTCAAAGACAAAGTTTACAAACAAGAACCAACAACACGTGAGAACATGATTGAGCGAATCAGAAATGCGTGTGGTGAAATTCAACCAAACACACTTCTCAGTAGTGTACAATCATTTGAAATGCGTATATTAATAAGTGCATTGAAGTCGCAGGCCATCATTTTGAACACTTATTTTAAGACGAATTTCGAGTATTGCCAATGAAAACGTGATGTGTTTTATTTCAAACGTATTGCAGAATCGAATGCGTGTGTTCTAAGAAGAAGAAATTGAAAAAACTGAATTTTGTCGATTACAACGCCATCTATAATGAACCGAATAAAATATTTCATTCAAATCATACGTACTTTTAGTCGTTGAATCCGTATCTGCAATAAAAAATATGGCTTCCTGTTCCTATCTCTGTTTAAAAGTTACCCCCGCTCCACCTACAAAGAGGGGTATTTCCCTCACGTTATGATTAAATTTTGATTATGGACATTTGTTCCGTAAAGTGGCTATTTTTCGAGATATTTGATCGTCTCAGTTTAAAAGAAACACCCGGTATGCGTAATGGTTTTTTAACTCGATTGAACAGAAAGAAGTCACAGGGAACTAAATCAGGTGATTTCAGTGGCTGTTGGTTCGTATTTGTTGCGTTATCATGGTACAAAATCAACGAGTTTTCTGCCCTCTTCTGGTTTCATTCGGCGAATTGCTTCTCGCAAACGTCTCATAACGTCCAAATAAATATAATACTCTTTGTTAAGTCTGGCCTTAAAACCGTGAGCATTACCAATTTACCATCTCTTTTGACTGAAAACGACGTGGTTGTTTTGGTCTCGTCTCATTTGGTGAGCGTCATTCACTTGCCTAATGTTTGGATTGCATCTCGTACTCATTAAACCCACGTCTCGCGACCAGTAATGATCCTTTTGATGAATATGGAATCGGATTCAGCTAATAGCAAATTATGTCTTTTGCGACGTCAACACGATCTCTTTTTTGCATGAAATTGAGGTCTTTTGACACCAACTTTGCTACACAACGGAAGCCCAAATCAGTAACCAAAATGTTTTGGACGGATTCGTAAGCAATGTTGAAATTCTTCGATATCTCTCTGATGGTAAATTTGCGGGTATTGATCAACATTTCTTTTGCTTTATCAATGTTTTCGTCGGTCTTAGATGTCGATGGTCTGCCACTGCGTTGTTGCAAGTTTAAATCCATTTCTAAAATTGTAAATAATCTCCAACATACACAGAGATAGATGTACTCTTGACCACGTAACTTTTGCAAATGTCAAGCTATGACGCGAAGATTCAGAGGGAATATTAACAACAGATGTACCAACTTAACAAAATAAACAGAACTGTGGTTATTCTGGGAGCTTTTTAATGAAGGTGTATGATCCAAACCTTTTCGTTGTAGTTTTTATCACCAAAGATTTACTTCTGAAGTATATATGTGAAGGATATAACTCTATTCTGTCTAATAAAGTGAAACATCTTTATTTGTCTTTTCGTAACTGCTCGAAAAAGATATACTTAAAAATTAAAGAAGGCGGAAATTATTCCAGAAATCAATGCCACACAGGCCCACGGTTGGACACACATACACTTACAGAAAAAAATAGCCAATTGTGATTGATGTTTGGTCACCACCCCGAAAATTAAACCCGAGACCCCCCGAATGAAAGAGTAAGCACGCTATTTACTCTCCCACAAGAGCAACAAATGTATACCAGACAAAAATATACTTACTCCATGGATCTTTGATTTTATATGTTGCTGGGTGATGGCTTTTTCAACACCACTCCACTCGTGTCCCTCTATTACACTCATCCAAACCTTTGATATTGTAATACGCCTATACTAAAAAAAAGTAATAAAACCAATGGCCGAGCCGAGTGTCGAGAAGAAAAAATGGTGAAAATCTAGCTGGAGGACCACCCAGGTGGCGCAGGGGTTAAAAGCTGTGGCATTTGGAGTGGGAGGAACCGTGTTCGAATCCCGATAAGAGCAGGATTGAAAAAGGGATTTTTCACCATCGATCGTTTGGGTGGTGCAATCGGTGGTGTGAATGATCACATCTGGATCCCCTGTTGAGTTTAGAACCCATGGGCCGCCTCATCGTCCATGCCAGTACTATAGGCTGACATGCAGCTATATGCAATGGGCAGATGGTTCTACGTGAATCGGATCTATATAGCCGTACGTATAGTGGTATCACAAGGAACCGTCGCCAGTCTAAGTGTGCGGCAGCCACCCAATAAAAAAAATCCAACCGGAGACCATGCAAACTGTTATGTTGAAGTTCAGTTTTAGAGAGCGGGACAAATTGTCTTCGACGCCTTAAGCATTAATAATATAGTCACTTTCGGCTTCAGGATTAGACCACTACATTGACTGTTGAAGTAGAATGACATGATCGAGAATCCATCCAAATTGTATATCAGCAGTGATAAATCGCCGCGTCTGACAACTATATTGTTTTAACCAGTGAAGTGGTTAAAGTATTGTGAAAACCATAGTGGCAAAGAAGTGACTAATCTACAACAGTTAGTGTTTGAAATAAGTAAAGTTAAAAATTTGACTAAACTCTGGTCTTTTTTATTTTATTTTTGAATTCAAGCGGAAGGGACGGTATATAGACTGTTTCAAGAGGTTGACATTTCAACTGAAGTTTGATGTTAAATGATGTTGTCTTACCGATCGTTATGTTGGCTTTTATTTTATTCTATAACAATTGGTTCAATTAAGTCTTCTTTTCGAGTTAAAGAAATCGTTGATCGTCACTTCAAATCTTATGCTTGATTTCCATTTTTACGGCTATTTCGTTAAAGTCTACTATTGCATCTGCTAAAGATTGTTGAATGCGTTGAATTGATTTCATTATCTTGGTCTCATTCCGAAAACATATTGAAACCCATGATGTGGTTATTAAAATTAACTCGGTTCTTGCTACAACTTGTCGGGTAGTGGTTGAGTTTGGTGTCTCACATTAAATAAAAATTTATCTAGTTTTAAACTATCGTACATGCATGATGAGGTGGATTGACCTGTTTGATCATACGACCATTCAATAACGTTATGATTACATTAAACTATAGCCTAATGGGAACTTCACAGATTCTTCAAAGCTTTCAAATCTCAAAATAATTTCAAATTGGTTCACTTAATAGCATTACCTTTGATTGCACTTTTAGGCACAGTGTTCTCTCCGAATGGCTTCTTGTCCTCACAACAAATATCGTTCCAAATTTAATTTCAAAACTTTGTCGGCAAGGTGAACTCTTAATTACTATACCGATTTATAACTAAACTGGCTAAAACTATCGATCCGAAATTAAGTATTACGACTTGACGGAGGAGTATTTTCGGATTCACTATCCCATACTACATACAAAACAAAAAATCGATAAAACAGCAACAGTCTATACTCATTTCGAATCCTATCAACCAAAAACGCGGATTATGAACTTCTGGACGTCACCATAGTTACACCTATAGAGCTTCTCGAACTACCTGGCTTTCAGATTTCAAATTTTATAACGAATTAGGCAATAGCGTTTGATGGAACAATATCTTAAAGATGAAATGGCCGCCATGAGTTGTGCAAAAAGTTGTGATGTATGAATATGGTTCTAATTTATAGTATGATTGGAAAGACCATGTTAAGATAATACTTTAAAGCCAACTATCGTGGTGACTACACACATTTCCGTTATCAGGAAAAGTATGGGAACTATAAAGATTTTAAGTAGAGTTCAAGAGACAGATCGAGATATAAGAAACACTCGAGATATAAGAAATATATTCGTATGGCCGATATCGAGAGGTTACATGCAGAGGAAATGTTGCATTCAAAACAAATATTTGTGAAAATATGTTTTAATCTGTTGGAAACTACCACTTAAGAACTACAGATTGTTGAAGTCTTAAGTGGCTATACGAGTACAGGTTTTAAACTCAAATATATTTCTTTGGGCATATAGACCTTTACAGAAAACCTTATAACAATACTGTCGAGATTGTTTAAGATTTCCTTGGTGGGTTTCTTTCCCAATACCTAGCTGATATTCTATTCAGATCGAATAGGGTTAGGAAAGCACTGGCTTGAAAAATGGTAGAAAGAATATCTTATTGCTATATACACTTATAGTGTTTCAAAACACTCTAAAGAATGATGTTTGTGTTCTCAACTCTGTACCAATTTGTAGATGCTACGATGATATCGATCTTGTTTTTTTGCTGACCTATTCTATAGAATGTATATTCACCACAGGGACAATAATGTTAATTTTCCTCAGTCTATATATGAGTAGGTCCCGCGGGTAACAGGTTGGATAGCGCAGCACTTTATATATTCCCTCAGACTTCAATTGTCTTCGGTTGTTGCAAATTTTCTTATGCGGTTCTAACACACATATATATAGACGTTCAACCTCAAAGACAAAAACTATATGATTTCCCCGCCGCATCATTTAATTTTCTTTTTGCATCTTATGTATTGTTGCTGGGCGCGAGTATATATACAAAGACAAGAAATTACGTTAAATTATACCTCGATTGAAAGTTTTATGTTTGCCGATGAATTTATTACGGTTTTTCATCTAATTAATCGAGATGAAAGCAATAGCGAACCGTATACACTTATATACAGCGGCTGCATCTCTGTGCGCAGATACAATACGAGAAGAAATGTAATTTAAGATTTGCTTAATGGCTTTGATTGGATTATAGACTTTTCCGCTTACGTACATAAAGATTTGATATACGTTGGAACGATTGGAAACTGTATAATGGAAATGATTTGGCTCGAGGGAATTCTCTATATATATATTGATATATGTTTGTATACAATCGCAGAGGGATCTATTAATTTTGATTTATGAAGCGGAACTGTGTATTCATTACGGTGAGATCAGTAACTCCTATATGGTGGCACTAATGCGTATAATCAATATTTGAAGGTATAATCGGTTACCATATGTCATATAGATTAATAGAAATTTGGATAAGTGCCTTAAAAATGCTAAATCTATGGACCTAAAGTCGCAGTGGCAATAAAACTACGGCAATAAGAGCTGGAGCAACAGGGTTCGAATCCCGCAGGGGCAGGATGCAAAATAGATTTTTCACCATATCTGATTACGATTGGTGGTGTGAATGAACTATTATATGACCCCTTGTTGGAGTGCATAATTCATGGGTCGACCCTTCTTCCATGCCAGTACATATAGACTTGCATGGAGCTATGCAATGTGCAGATGGTTCTACGTAAATCGGACCTATAGCCATACGTCCTCGATTTGGCTGTAATGGCGTAAGTAGCCGTAAATAAATTAATCGCGAAAGAATTAGGAGTGCCTAGAGCCCAAAAAAATTGCAATGAAAGAAATAAACAAACTGATAATCGACTGATGTCGCTTCTGTATATATACTTATGTGCTCTATGTTGTGCGACATTGTCACATGGTAAAATGACTGTAGATCATGGTAAGTAGAATTCGCGATTGAAATCTATTTACAGAAATGTTGTCTATAGTAAGAGACTCCGATACGGTCAATTATATAGAAAGTTGGGACTCAAAATAAGAGAGTGGGATTTTCAGTATGAATAGACCTTGTTGAGCCCACATGAAAAGGAGAAAAAATAACGGATTTTTTTTTTAGAAATATCGGGTTGTTGAATATACAAATATGTCTATACTGAGGGATGAAATCTTCGAGATTTTATGAGGTCGGCGACATGGAAAAATGGTTAAAATATTTCCCTAATGCGAATTTACAGGAGTTGAGAGCCAAGTTTTGTTAATTAAACGACCACCGTTGAACCCTTATTACAACAGAAAGCTAACTGATTGGGCTACTTCACGATCCTCAAAAGGATTTACTCTTTTTGGATTTCCAATCTTAAAGTTATACAAGAAATACTTACCTTCAAGTTTTAGGAACCAGTAGAGTAAGTTTTCTGAGCAAATCGATAGTCTTGTAGCTATCGCTAGAATAAATAAGATATTCAATTAGAGACTTGAGGCCCTAAATTAGCCGAATCGTGTGTACTTTCAATTCTTTTCCCTGACTGTAATATCATTGGTTGTGAGGCTTGTTGTCCGAAACTTTATTTCGTAGCCAATGGTTTTGCACTTTAACCTAGTGGACCTTACCTGGTGAAATTTAGCATGGGTTTCCTTGTACCTCCATCTATTCTGAAAGAAAGTGGGTCTGATTAAAAACAGACCTAACAGCATTTCGACCGATTAGACTGTCATCACCTTTCCTGGAAATTCTTGAATACTACTCAGCCTGATCGAAGCTTCTTTGTGCTATAGCTGTACAGTGTCGCGGTATTGCAGGTACCGACTCATGACAACACTGAATACCAAGGTGATCACGGTGAAAATATATCGGTTGTGAACCAACGATTTCTCTAACATTTAACATTTGAAAGCTACCAACGACCTTGTCCTTAAACTTTGAATAATTCTTATACTTGCCGTAAAGTAATACTCTTTGTTGGTTGATCAAACCAAAGGTCAACCAAATTTTGCTTTATCTTTCAAAACGGATCGGTTGGGAATTCTATGTGCTCTGATAACTGTCCATAGTCTCTTTATCTTCTGTGGACTCTGATCAACTTGTATTTGCCCCTTGATTTAGATGGCTAAAATAACTCAGTACTGCAACGCGTCAAAGCGATTTGAAATAGAATCCAGGTGTACAACATGGGCTCACTATAGCCCCATATAGTGAGTCTAAATGTCTCAAGGTTTAAAATGACAACAATAAGGGAATATTGACAAAAAAACGCTAAAACTTAATATTTAAAGCACTGAAGCTTACAGTATAGGACATGATGGTAGCCAAATTTTACTTATATTAAGACTTCCTTAAAGATTCCTACCAAATGTACCAACAACCAAAAAGTGGTAAAAATCGAACGAAATACAGACTGCGGGCATTCTCAAGGTCGCTGAAGAGGCAAACATATTTTACGATAAATAGAAACGTATAAGACACTTTGCTGAAATAGGCACCAAAAAATCGAATGCTCGAAATCCAGTTCTCTTTATACGAAGCCAAACAAACCTTTACGAAGTCAACATTTACTCTTTCGAAATATGAAGAAGTAGCTCGATCTTCATATTGATCGAAAATGATCAAAGTTTACGACTATATTATTGATTTGAGATAGCGTAATATTTGAATAGCTTAAGGAATTTGGAAATGCTTTGATCAGAATGCTTCCAATCGAACGCTTAAAAACTTTAAGAAACTGATAAATGGACATGCCTTACAAGTTACAGCTCATCGAATCCAGTCAACAAAAGTCATTAATCGCCACACACTTCTGGATAAAAGTGAAGGAAGAGTACTTATAACTATGAGATCGTCATAAGTCATTCAAGGGATAAGTTCAAAGGTGTAGAACGTTATCACAAAAGTTAGTTAAAATATGGTTCCAACAAGAGTGCAGCTTCGTGCACATTATGGTATTGTAGAGACAGCTTCTAGGATCTTACAATAGAATTAGTGGAAGCTGTTCCCACAATAGTTATCTCCAGAAATGATGATGATGTCTTACATGGGATTTTCTAAACTTGGAGAATTTGGGAGTTAACGTGATAGTATGGCAGGTTTTCTGGTATGATTCTGTGTCTCTTCGATGAAGTGGACAAATTTGGGATTTGCCATCGATGGTAAAATTGGTTTAGAGCGCAAAAGGTATGTCCAAGCTATTTTGGCATTAATACGTTTTACATAAGTATGGAGATGTTGTATTTGAAATAGAGATGAATCCGTATATCAATGTTAATATCCTGGGTACTGGCGTTGACGTTCTGTTGCCTAAACATACATGTTGGTTTGGTGAAGATTTATTTGTTTAGATGATATTAGAAAACTGTTTGACAAGTAGCAATCTGGAACACCAATTTTCACAAACATTTGCGGCTGTATTTCGCCAATAACTCTTCGAATGTTGATTTCCATGAGTTCAATTGTCTCTGGTTTATCGACGTCGATAAGTGACTTTACATAACCCCAAATAAAATAATCCAATGGGGTTAAATCACACGATCTTGGTGGCCAATTAATTGGACCATTACGAGAAATTATTCTGTCATCAAAAACTTCTTTGAGTAAATCAATTATAAGGCGAGCTGTGTGTCATGTATGGCTCCGTATTGTTGGAACTAAATGTCAGCAAGATAATTGAGGTACGGAAAAATTTCTAATCATGTCCCTATACCGCTCACCATTGACAGTAACATTCTGACCATCATCGTTTTTGAAAACATATGGACCAATAGATCCGTGAACCCATAAAGCGCACCAAACAGTTATTTTCTGTGGTTAAATAGTGTATCGACACAAGTTAGTTGATTATTCGTACTCCAAATGCGACAATTCTGCTTATTTACGTACTCATTCAACTATAAAAATGGACTTCATCGGAGAACAAAATTTTGAATGGAAATTCAACATCAATTTGTGCTTCAGCCCATTCGCCGAATTGGTGGCGCATACGATGAAATGTCAAACCAAAAAACTAAACAACTAGCAACTATCACCTGTTAAATCAAAGTTGTGAACCTCTCAAAAAACACCCATTCCTTCCCGATAAATACCCTGTATAATTGTATTGCGCGCCATCTTGGCTATGTGACGTTTAGCACAGTTTTTCTTTAACCATGGGGTTGGGTAGACACCCCAATTGTATAATGAATAATTATACACCACAAGAACGAGTAGAAGTAGTGACAATATTTATTGAAAATAACCGTTCCATTATTGCCAATCAGTGGAAATTGTGTCAAAAATATCCTAATCGTCCAGTGCCTCACAAAAGCACAATTTATCGTTTACATGCAAATTTTCGACAGTATATACGGTACGACAGCAGACATATCTCGTTCTGGAAGACAACGGAAGTCTCGTAACGCTATAAATGTGGCTCTGGTGCGCGATAGTGTTGCAGAGTCTCCAGAAACATTAATTCGAAAACATGGTTCCTAGTTACACATTTCTGCACGCAGTCTAGGGCAAATTTTGAAAACTGATTTGAAAACGTTCCCGTACAAAAGTCAATTAGTCCAAAAATTGCTACCGGGTGATCTGGTCATCGAGTTGAGTACAGTAATACAATCCTGTATGGTGAAATTGACGATTTTTAGTTTAAATTGATTATGAGCGATGAAACCCATTTTCACCTCATTGGTCACGTCAATAAACAGAACAGTCGGTTTTGGGGAACACCGAATCCTCAATTAATTCATCAAACATCATTGCATCCACTTTAAACAACTGTATTTTGTGGTATTCATTCTGGAAACATCATTGGTCCATTTTTTTTTTCAAAATGACCATGGTGTTGAAGTTATTGTTACTGCCGAACGGAACAAAGACATGATTCGAAATTTTCTTGTGCCTGTAATAGAAGAACCAGGACTAAAGGACACGTGGTGTGAGCAAGATGGGGTCACAGCATACACATTCCGTTCAACAATTCAATTATTGAATGAGGATACGAAGACTAATTATGCGAAAGGGTGATTTAGCATGACCAGCCAGATCTCCGGATTTAACCGAACCAAACTTTTTCTTATGGGGTTTAAAATTGAAGAAATTGTTGCAGGATGTCATGAAAAACGCCTTAAAAAAAAGCCGAAAGTTTATAGTGAGTTGCGGTCACCATTAAGCCGATATAATTTTCCAATCATAACGAAAAAAAAATGCAAGGACCAAATAAACTTTTTATCAAAACCAAACCTACTTATCTTTTTTTGAAGAAAGTTATAGGCGATCAAAATGGTAGCGAGACTTTTGTCCCACCCTGTACATATACAGTCGATGGAAAACAATAGAGTGGTCTGTCACCCACATGTTACAATCTTTTTGTTATCTCGTCACCAACAACCACTTAACCTCTTTTTATATAAAAATAATTTTTCATTCCATTCCGCTGTCTAAATACGAGTCTCAACCAAAACCTCTTTACATTCTATATACATATATGTACGAGTACAGAAAGAGGTACATAGAGATACGAAAAACCAAAAAAAAAAATTTAATTATCTTACGTAAAAATCTTCATTTAAATCTTCGAGAGTTTATATACTCGTACTATATAAGAAACATGGAGTGTGATTGATTACTCGTAATAATCAACTTTTAAATGAGACAAAAACAACAACAACAACAAAAATTAAAATTAAATTAAACGAGACTGGATACTTGGTGTCTCGGTTTGGTCCATTGAATGAAAAGAAAATTTCTTCGTCCAATAAATTAACTCGACTGGATATAGTCTTGTATGTAGCTTCGATTACTCAAGTTCGAGTCATCTTTGTTTCTCTCCAAGTATTGAATACATTGTGTGTATGGTTCGCGCATTCAATTCCCAGATTGCAAACGTAACGAGTATAAGTATATAGAATGTTGGTGGTGGATAATTTATTGAGTTATGGTATGTTGTAATTTTATCTTTAAGTATGTACACATTTTGTTTATAACAAGATTTTGAAATATTTTGTATTTTGCAATTAACAGATTTAAAGAAATAAACTGGCGAGAAAAAACAACACACAAGATGTAAACTGCATGCATCATGATTTTACTGTGCAATTGGTGTTATATGTGCGCTTGAAATGATTTGCATATAAGAAAAATCAACAACATATTCGATTTCTTTCTCAGATTAGATGCGAGTTGTTTATCATGCATGAGAACTGGACTTAAAGCCCAACTTTATAAAAAAACATGGTTTCCCCATTGAAAACCAAACCACAAATGTTGACCCGACCCGCAAGATGAACATTACATTACTTCTAGTTACCCTGCAAGTATATAGTTATAAATGGATCACGGCTCGCTGCAATACTCAATGCCAGACATAAATTCTGGACTTCAACAGGTGGCATAGGAGTGTTCATCCAAATCGCGATCTGAAATAAAAAATCTCGTTTGGGTATTCCCTCGCATGAGATTTTAACCCGTTGATTCCGTCCAAAGCACCAGTCTACTTGTGCTGTAACTTAGAGGTTAAGAGAACTTTCACTTGACGATCTCAAGTGCGTTTCTCGACGATCACCAAAAATTAACATGCCTTGGACGAAATAAAAAGCGATTGTGTGTAAAAGTACTCGTTGTGTTGACCACCTACATTTGAGACGCAGTTAGAAATGTTCTTAAGCCATATTATTATATTACAATTCCACTTAGGAGGTTGCTTCATGATTCCAATGGTACAGGTTCTATTGATCGATCACTTTGTCTCGTATCATCGCATCGTCCCATTTTGGATATCCTGTATTTTTATTATTATTATTAGAGTTGGCTGGAACCCTTTAAGGACTCAATGCCACAGAGGGCTTCATGGTGCAATCTTAGGATTTCATCAAAACGCAGAGGTGCACTTTCCAACCCTAGCAAACTGGAGCATTTTGAAGTAGGACAGAGCAGACAGTTGATTTACAGGAATATTTCTGGAGTTGAACACAAGGGATCTAATAAGGTTGAAAACTGGACAGCTGCAGATGAAGTGTACACTATCATCAACATCCTCAAGAAACTCGTCGCAGGGCCAGTACGGCATGGCCAGTAAGTAAAGAAAGCCATATTCTCAAGTTGTCCTTTTTTAATAAAAGAACGTATTTGGTCAGCTTCGGGTTAAGCCCCCTTACAAAGTATTATGCCTTACGGCAAGAAGGGATGGTGGACCACGTCAGCTTTAGATTCGATTGGGTAACAGTTTTGTTGTTTCATTGTTTGTTTCACGATGTGAAGAGATAAAGGAGCAGCTGGTTCAGGGCCTACGGAAAATAAGCATGAACCATTTTAAGCCAAACAGTCTGTTTGCCATCAATGTCACAATAGGCGGGGACCCACATGATAGTTACCTTATTATTACAACCAAGGACGTTCAGCATGATCTTACACTCTCCTACCAGTTTAGAGTTAGTAAGAGGATTGTTCAATGAGTTCAGGACAGTTTTACTAGGAGGCAACACGATTAAATCACTAAAATCATACGCGCAGTAACCCAAATTAATTCCGTTTTATGAATAGTACAGTAGGATCCCAAACTGTACCAGAGATTCTAAATCATGCAAAGGACAGTAGATAGCCAAAGCCGGCACTCTGTTCAGAGACCGAGCCATCTGAAAAGAATACATGCGAATTTGCTCTACTATTACAAACATTGAGAAAAGACTAAGTTTATTGGTTAAGGCGAAAATTAGTGGCACCGAAGCCAACTTGAGGATATATAGAACCGATTCACATTTGTTTTGTGTATCAAACATTACTTGTATCGGACAGAAGCAAAGAACTAAACAAAAACTATATTATTGTGGCCAAACTTTCAATACTAGATGGCATTTGGCCAGACGTTTGTCCCCTTTCATTCGCCACGATTCAACTACAGAATCATTTCGTCAAAAGATGAGAGGTATTCTTACGCCTCGCCTGAGGTCAGTGCTGATTCCAATAACATAAATTGCAATCTTGACTGCAACTATAATATGTTTCCACCAGTTTAGAACTTCATCAACCAATACTATACTCAGTCTGATATACACTGTATGAATCAGCGAACCAAACGGAAATAATCATAATAAGTTAATCATAAAAGACGTCGACATTCAATACCATTTGGCTTGTAACCATCATCGAAAAGTTCCAAACTCTCGGCTTTTGTGACTATATACCATGCTTTGGGTTTTCTTTACTATTTTGAGGTACTTTATTTAGAATTGTACCAACCAACATCCCTTAAGTCGAAGTGGCGTTCTTGCATCAGTACAAGGTAATAGAAATAGTCTCTTAACTGTTATTCTAAAATATTTGACTCCTTCCATTTCGTAGGAATAAGCATCGACCCACACATTGTCACGATAGCTCCAAGCAGGAAAGAATAATCTTCAAGTTATCTTGAATTTCTGCTAATTTGAACCGGCATAGATAGCTGATTAAAATACGAACTCTCGAGAAAGTGAATTGGGTTGGGAAGGGCCAGAAATCCTTTACTTTAGTCCAAATCATTCGTTATATAGTCAGGTAATCTTGCTAAAGAATATTTTTGTAATAATGTAGAGAGGGTCTCGCAGACCCTCTCATTAATACAAAAATATCTGCTGGCCCTGTTTTGTTCCTGAAGGATTACAGAATCCTTTTTTTAGTTATTTTCTGGTTCTACTTTAGTCACTCCTGTGCCTTATTGTACTTCGTTTTTGTCTAACAAAAGCTGCTCCTCTATACTTAATGATAAGTCTCCAGTCACCTGCTTCTTTTTACTTACCCTTAACTATATAGGAACTGGCCATATTTGTCTGGCACCATGTGTCTGATGAGCCTATACTTTAAGTATCTAGCATCTAGCCCGTTTTGCTTGTTTTAATTGGATATTCTTCAATGACAAATATCATACGAATTTGATCTCTTAGAAAAGTTTCCTTGTGTTTAATTGTGTCCAGTCCATTGTTCATTGAAGCTGACTAAATAAACTTGACTATCAATACCCGCATACACATGAATGTTTGCTGGAAATTTCGGGAAACGCGGCGAACGCTGCTTCTATTAAATTCAGGTTTTTCTCCGAGGTGCTTAAAAGAAAACATTTACTCAAACAAATGGAAGAAACAGAAGCTGGTGTACTGGTACTGATAGGAGACAACTCAACAAGAGTTCCATTCTCTTACCGTTTATTATGTTTGTTAGATACAAAAGGAAAATCCCAGAACGAATTGTTTGCGGCCGTCTTCAGAAGGCTATTTATTGCAAGGGTAGGCGACCTGATAGAACAACCATGTGGTTTCAGCACGGCACATTCGACACTTAATACGATTAAACATGTGGGAGATACGGCCCAAGAGGCGATATCTGAATCAAGATACCAAGAAATATTGTGCAGTATAGTAACTCTATAGACGTGAAGAATGCATTTCAATACGGATAATTGGAATTGTCTATTTAAAGACCTTACCCGCATGGAGGTGCCGAAATTATACCTATTGCGAGTAGTTGTGAGCTATTTCAGCCAGTAGGTTCTAAAGTATAAAATCGGTGATGAAATGAAAACATGTGTGACAACTGGTGGAGTTACTGAAGCATCCGTTATAGATGTATGATGATGTACTTCAACTCTTTTTACCATGTGAAGCTCAAATAGTTGGTTTTGCTGAGGACATCACCGTAGTGATAGCCACAAAATGCAGGGAGTGGTTCGTAGATATTTGTAGCAGAACTAGAGACGTTTTACGAACATAAGGCAGAAGTAAATAGTTCTTATTCCTAGTAGTAAAACTTTGGAGATCATAACGTTAGAGATTTCTGAATTAAAACAATTGCTCCAACCAGCAATTAGGTACCTATAGGTAATTATTAACTGTAGACTATTATATAAGTCACATCTCATATCCTCCAGCTAAAGAGCATCGCAGTATATGCTACGGCTAATGCTGAATACGAGGGGAGCTCGACAAAGCATAAGAGCTCTGCTATCTAATGTAGTTACATCCACCCTGATGTATGGTGCATTAATTTGGACCAATCCAAAGATTAAATTCATTAAGAGAGTAGTATGCACATTTCGAACGGTATCAGATGGCACTGCCTGTGTTCTTGCGGGAATGCATCTCGGAGATTTTTTTTTTTATATTTAGCTTTTATTGGATGCAGGGCGGACTTTAAGTCAGTCCTAGCTCCTTGTATCTGTCAGAGCTCCTGCTCCTGCACCCAACGCGCGGTCCTTCAAGTAAAGGTTGATAGCTGCCTGAAACTTGTGCATTTTATACTCCAACGGAAACTGAAAGCCGGATAACTTGAATTCCACTTCCTGGATGTTCGATAAATGAATTCGCGCTTTGTACCGTCAGTTTGAGGTTTTGGCAGGTTCACCGTAAACCTATGCGCATTGACCGTTCCTCGTGTTACCCGCCCTGGCGTAACTAATGGTGGTATATTCTCCTTTAAAATATTTTATTAATCTATAGAACACGTAGAGTTCTGCAACATCTCTGCGGTGCTGTAGGCTGTCTAGATCTTTCGTAAGTATGGGGTTTCGTATTATTCGGATGGCACGCCGCTGAACTCTTTCCAGCAACTGGAGAGCAGTGCCATATGCTCCACCCCAAACTTGACAGCAATATTCTATGCACGGTCTAATAAAGGTTTTATATATTTGGAGAACCTGATGCGATTTAAAAAACCGTCTGCATCTATTGAGGAACCCGAGTTTACGTGAAGCTGATTTGGCTAATGCGATAATGTGTTCATTCCATTTTAGATTGTTGGTAATCTGAACACCAAGCAGACGAATTGAGTCACAACTCACGAGAACGTGTCCTTTTACCACAAAAGGGTATTCGTTGTGCATATTTGTGTTTTTTCTCGTTAAATTTCACCTGATTTTTAACTCCCCACTCAAATATTGTACTCAAATTGGAATTAAGCGAAGTGACAACTTCCAGCCGTTTACCGTTTAATTCTGCAGGAGTAGACTCGACCTCGAATGAAATAGAAGAGTGCAATGTTGCATCATCGGCAAAACTGTGGATAGGGTTCACAGTGCTATCCAACAATAGGAAATTGTCGGTTAGTTCTATCAGAAAATTTTCTATACTAAGGAACGTCGAGTTATATAAAAGAAGATATTCTCAGAATAGCATGGATCGAGAGCATCACATCATGGCAGAAACGATAGAAAGACTTGACCAAAGGTCTTAACTGGCCATGGATGCTTTATAAAGCATACCTATTCAATTTCAAGCACGAAGAGTCGCCCGACTGCACTTAGAGTACGGGAACCTATTGTCATCATAACACCAGACAACGCGTTAGAGCAGCTGAAACGCGATGAGAACCGATAGTTCTATCCGACAAATAGGCAACTTATAGCTGAGCCAGCCATGTTGAGTATAATACCTATTGTTAGTCTAATAGGGCGAACTGTAAATAAACCGGGAGCTAGGGTTTAGTACAAACTCGCACGGTTAGTTCACATATGATTTCGATGGAAGATTCCTCCACCACAAAAAAATCATATATATACATACGGTCAACCGTTATTTGTATCTTTGGCTATTATGCTATTATACAATGCTCAGATGGTTCGTCTTATGAAAATAACCAAATTCACAAAGTTTACACTTTATATTATAAGATAAGCCATTTCAATCTAGTGGGTCCCACTTGTCTAGTTCTTTCGCAATGTTCTCCGTTCCATTCACTCCAACAGTAAGTGTAACTCACTTGATGTTGTACAGTATGGGTTCGCAACTAATCTATATACTTACAGTAACGTATTCGAGACTGTATTACGATGTCACCATTTACTTGTATTGTGATCTCATTGCTTCCTTTGGTTCAATTCAATCATCACTTTGTCATGGAGTTTCTTCTTGCCATATAAGAGGTTCTCTAAGCAACCGCGCTAACTATAACGCGACAGCTTTTATCGTATATCCAACATCTCGCATCACAGAATAATTTTATTTACGAACACGCTAGTAAACGTCAACATTTACTTTCTAACCGGACTCGCATTCATAATTTTTTTGTTGTTGCAAAATCCTAACATTTAGAATCATATAGACAAAAAAAACGTTCAAGGTTCCCAAATTCGCGCACTTTTTTTCATTATATGTATGCGTGTGTTCGTTTTATATCCATCGAATTCAGATCAAAATATGCGAACCACTCGCCCCGCTCTCCAAAAACAAAAAAAGTAAATCAAATGCACGCAGCATCAAATTGTTACGAACAATTGTTGTGTAAGACGATCGATCGATTGTTAAGATTTTCGCTTTGGTAATTTATTTCTAATTGAATCGAAGACGGGTGTGGAGGAGGCGGAAGAAGATGCTTTTGAATATTAAAATTAGAATTCATCTTATGAATGTATGTTGTCATGAATTCTCTCGTGCGCGGTTAATCTTATATATAAGCGCGCGGGGTACATGCCGAGGGAAACCATTTTTTTTTCTTTATTGTGTTTAGATCTTAAAATAAACTTCAACAATAAAGTCGTGTATCGTGGGGTTATTGCACCAAACCAATTTATTTATTTTTTGTTTTTTTTTTTTGGGTGGAATTACATAAAGCATCTCTCGCCTCAATGTCACATGTCATTCACCATGAGATGGTTTTTTTTTGTGTGTGTGGTTCGAGCTTAGAAAATTTAGAGGGGTTGTACAATCGTTGTGTAATTATACTCTTATTCTGGTTGATCTCTGTACATACTAATATACAATACGATCATCGTTTGCGATTATTAAAGATGAAAATATATGAAATGAAGCTGAAACAAAATTTTTTGCTTAATAATTGAGATTATCGCTACAAAATGTGATCTTCTTGTTGATCTTCTTCGTCTTAGTTCAATTCAGATATTAATTTTTGTTTTTTTTTTGTTATTTATAAATCGACTTGGTTTCTTAATCTTATAATCTCTACATATTGAGGAGCAGAATATATTTATAAAGAATAAAATCATAACTTATGTTGTTGTTGTATCTTATTTCAGTTAATTGCAATATATTGAGAGTTCCGGATATGTATTCTTCTTATATGTTTGTACATAATCTTACGTACGGAGTACCTTGTTCTGCTTTTTGTGTATTGTTTTCGATGTTGTTGTTGCTCTTTTGTTTGTTCGCTAATTTATAGTGCGACTGGGAACATATCGAGGTTGTCTCTCTGTTTCTTCTATATATATATTGTGATTCTGGTATGCGGAAGGATAACACATTATTGTTGTTGAAGGACGATTGTTGGCAACAAAAGATGATTCGCATGCAAAATCGAATATGTCGCCAAATAGAAATTTCACCAGACGAAAGAAAATGCTTCGAAAATTCTTACTAGAAGTGGTCGCATATACCGATTGAGTTTCAAAGTGGTAACGTAAAAGCAATCTGCGTTTCCTCGATCATTATTATTACAGCAGGGACTAGTACCCTGCTGTAATAATAATGATCGAGGAAATGGAGGAATGGGCAATCGATTTGGGCTTATTATAGTTAAGTCCCCAGAACAACACATGTACCGCATATATTCCTCGGATTCAGTCAGGGCCATGTTTATAAGATGACACATTTATAACTCGGGTTTATAGAGTACAAGAAGCTCATTTTGAAACTTCTAGTGCTTCGTTACCTCTTCGTGGTATTCTCCAGAGACCCCTGTCCTTGTTTAAACAGTCCCAAACCAGCTTTGGAGAATTCTGGCCTGAGTGCCCTATCTTCCTGTTCGATAGGAGATATACACTTTTGCACTATTAGCACTTTGGCTGCCAATGTTGTAATGAGCATACATACACTCTAAATGCCATCCAACCACGCCAATATTGTTCCGGACATACATCCCAAAATCTTTCTTATAGGGCCAGAGTTGTTCTCAACATACATTCTAAATTATCTGTTATTATGCCAGTAAATTAACACTGACATAATAAAATAGAACTTGGAATGTATGTCTGGTGCAACATTTTCTTAGTGGGATACAATTTGGGATGTATGTTTATTGGGATGTATGTAACAACACTGGCACAGGAAAACAGAATTTCAAATATTGAAATGCAGAATTGGCATGGTTGGGTGGAATTAAGAATGTATGCTCATTACAACATTGACAGCCGAAGTATTAAGGCTTTTGATTTGACTCGTATCTAGTGATTGGTTGGGGAATACTATATCAAAAAGTTAGTGGAGTTCAATTTCGATCGGCATATACAGTCGAAAGGCATGGTAGTGGGTAGGAGATCTTTGAAATTCCACCAGGTATTTTACACACCTCTTCGAACTAGTTTTCCCGTTTTCCTCGGTCATTATGATCCATTTGAAAATGGTCTAGCTAAGCCATTGTATATGTATAGATTTTTGTCGATTGCGACAGTCATAATCTTGTTTGGTATGTTGTGAACCTTAACATAATTTCTACATAAAACGAATTCTGGAGACAGCTATCATGAATTCTTGGAGTCACACTTGGAATGGTTTGGCCTGGAATCAGACTTGTATACTGAGGAATTTATTGAATGCTGCTCCCATTGTGCCGTTTCCATTTGTTAGGTGGCCTTTTGTTTTTGATTTTCTTGTGCCTGACTATATTGTTCGTCTCGCAAATGTTTGATTTCTTGTTCCGACAGACCACAACAGTCGATTGATACTTTACGATGAGGACCGAAATTCCTTAGCACTCTTTATTTTAGCGCTGCTTTTCAAGACGATTAACCTCCCGTTCGACAGCCAAACGAAAAATTCATTTAAATTCAATCGTCTCCTGCTGTATCTTCTTTCGGGTATTGCGATGCTTTGTATCTATAAATCGACAGCAGGTCGATCGCGTGACACGAGTGCCTTCATTAGTAAATCTTATATTATCGTACCGCTTCGGCATTTCCTAGCTCGTTTGTTTGCTGTTCACAGTCGTTGCTGTTCGTTTTGAGCTTTTTTACGTTTCTTACCCATTAAATCTTCGTTCAAAAATACTTGAGCCAATGATATGCCCAAGCGAACATCATCGTTGCCTACTCGGGCAGGTGCACACTTATGTACATAAATCGGGTCGTTCAAGTTCATCGCATCATATTTCATGCTTTTCTTTGACTTGCTCAGTAGCGATCGACTGCTTTAAATCATGTGCAGTCTTTAACTGTAGCTCAATCATTTTTAAGGCGTCCCGAAACACGTCCAAAGGGCACAAAATTAAAACCAAAAACACTTACATGTAAACCAAATAGGATTTCATCATCTGGAAGGAACAATTATTTAGATAATGGGTTTAATATGAAGCAGTAACTAGCATTGAGGTCAATCAGCAATGTGATGTATATGTTGCTTCAAAATGGATGTTTAAGAAACCAAATTACAGGAGATATCGTTTGTTGTTATGCGAATTCTTACCCTACATTACATAAGCAAGGTGGGTCATTTTTTGAATACATTTTAGTATAACCAAATGCAAAATGTAAGCAAAACCAGCTGGGAAACCTTTAGAAATATTCCAGGTAACTTTCTAACAGTACCTAATAGTAAAGACCTACCTAGTCCAAGAGTCATTTAAAGAGTTGCTTTGTATTCCCGTCAGAGCAAACTAAAACGACAAACTACCATCAGAAAAAAGACTTGATGGGAAATAAACAGTTAGATCATTTAAGTCTGTCTTTCCATATGACATTATTCCTGCAGATATCGAACGAACTAATAACTAAAACTTTATATATCTAACTGTATTATGACTTGAAGTGAGTGTAATTTTGATTCGTAGCAATGCATTGCCCAAAATTTGTGATATAGAGAGATCGTTACATACCAGATTGAATACCAGAAGTGATTACTCGGACAATTTGAGCATGAGGAGTAACTTATAAGTGCTGGATTTATAGTGCTGATATTAGTTAACCCTGGCATTTAATAGTATAGAAAAAACCACAATAGATCTGGGTCTGTTTTATACAAACTTTTTTATACCAGTGTAGATTTCCCCTCGTCTTGAAAAGTTAACAAAGCAAATCCCTAAATTACCAACTATATTTTATTTGAACATATTTGCATTGAAGCATATATGTATCCTAACTATCGTTCTTCGTCTTGAATCGATAAATAAGTGAGACTCGTAGTAATATTGGTCGTAGCTGCTATGTAAACCCATCTCAATCATCTTACTTTTGGTATATTTACTAGACTGTCTCAGACTCTTAAAGCACTCAAAAATTACTAATCATTAGCAAGAGTAACAGCAAATAATCATATTAACTCCACTTGCACATGACATGAAGTCAGCTAATCCAACGCTTTTGTAACTGAATTTAAAGCTATAATTGTAAACTAACCTTAATATGTGTATAGAAGTGACATCTATATACAAAAAGTTAAAGACTTTAATTTATACATCAAAATAATGGTTGCAAACTGTACTAAAAATTTCCAATATTATTAAAATTAGAAACAACTCAATTGGTTCGTGTTTTGGGTTAAGTTATTTGATCTTCCATCTTTCTTTGAAATATACAACTAAATTCAAATAAACACACCATATGTTGTTCGCCTAAATTGGTAGCACGATATGGCATTATATATTAGTGACACCTTTACGTGGGTTTTATAAACTTTGTTCGAAATATGTACTGCGGCCTATCGGTTAATAGAGACACCAAGGTAATCTATTAAGATATTAAGACTGCTTACAATTATATAGCATAAATCAGTAAAATAGAGAAATGAGATACATTATTACAACAGTATTTAGTGTTTTAACTTTATTTAACTTATATACGAATACAATATATATAAATAACTTAAATTATGAATATAATGATTATAATAAATAGTAAATTAAGTGAGTTATGAGATAATAAAATACAGATAAGCTAAGACTTATATCTCATTCCTAACTAGCATGAGACCAAATAAATATAACTCGTAATAGTTGGTGTAATATAATTGAGATTTCAGTTAGAATAATTATTATATTTAAATACACAAATTTATTTATATTTTAAGGTTTAAGAAATTAAGAAGAAAACTAACCGATTCAATTGAATCCAACTAACACAAAATATGTAATGTATGAATAATTTTATTGTCGCAGCTTGCACTCGAAGCGTGTGCATTGATAGTAGTCTACAATCGCTCAAAACTATGATGAAACATCTTACTTTTTTGCAATACCCACTATTCTTAAAATGTAAAGGAATATGTTGATAATGTCTAAATATAGACTCAAAGCAGCGAAGATATACTCTTCTGGGCTGATCGAAAATTTATGAGAACCCCCCATCATTAATTGTGTATCATATATCAAATAGATGCAGAATATTAAGGCTCCGATCGATGCAATGATGAGTCGTAGTGTACGGCCAGGGAAAAATATCGAAATCAAACCGAACAGAATAAAAATAATGAGAGCGACGAATAGTACTCCGCCCATAATGGTAAAATCCCATCGGGTCTGGAATGCGAATATAGTCAGACCAATACATACGGCAGCTGTTATAATAACAGCGAGTAGAACTGCTTCAGAGTCGTATGATGCAGTCACAATACCGAGTACAAATGCTTGTACAAGTGTGAATATACCTAAAAATATAAAATTCATCGGTGCTTGACGTCGAAGTGTTTCCGAACATGACATCGCAATGATCATCACGAATAGTGATATTAATGCAATCCATTTAAGAGAGGGATTCCTTTGAGTCCATTCATTGATCGAATCGTTCTTCAAAAAAATTGTTATCATTATACCGGATAGTATCAATTGGGCCTAAAAACGAAATGAATTATTTTATACGAAATGAATCTGGGGGTTGTAAAAAATAATCTACTTACTGACAAAATCGTGTAAACTTTTTTTATGAATCCTTTGCGAATACTTTCGTCAGTGAAACCGAATCCTTTGATACCATTTTCACCACCATTTTCCGCATCTATATATCCATAAGCCGGTGACGCTGGAAAACCTCCAACTTGGGGTGGAGATACTCCAGGCGGTGATCCAAATCCATTATTAAAGCCGGGCTGGGATGGTTGCCCATAGTATTGTTTACCGGGATCTAAAATAACAAAGTAGAAGTTAATGAACATTTTAAACAAAGTATTTCACTTCTTGGGGTAATATGATCTACGGCGAAAAAGTATTGTTAGATATGTAAATTATTGTAGATACAAATCCTTCACTGTTGAGCCAAATCGACATACATTTTAAAACCAAAACAAAGCCTTAATTATTTTATCACACAATTATGAATGAAATGTACCAGACTACATAAAATCAATGAATGTTATATACTACAACTTAACGTAAATATATTAATGTAACAATATAAAATTATACAATTACTTAGCAAATTTTCTTCACTCATTTCTTCGTTTTGCAAACTAACAAGTATTCCCCAATACACACATTCACATATGTAGTTAAAATTAAAACTAAATATAATCTATATCAATTATTGCCCAACTGTTTCTCTTTCCCAAACTACCAAAATCCGCATCATAATCGGCTTCGTTAGGCACAAAATTTTCATTTCATAATACGACAAACACAATTGCGTTAGTTTATAAATAATTTAATCTTTGGTTTTTATATATACAGTCAGAGCATGCAAACTTGTTAAGAGATGACTTACAAATGTTCAAAACATACACTCATCTCCTCAAAGTAAAACTGAATTTAAATATACAAACGCTGTGTAACGAACTCGATTTATTGAGGACTGTGGCCATTATAATTATTGATCCGATTGAATAAAACCAACATGTATATCTTTGCCATTCCAATAATAGAGGTTAGTTAGGTATAGTCTAGTATGTAAGTTAAAAACACTATCGCCAAAAGTTACTTACCTTGATCTCGACTTACTAGTGAAATTTTGAGGGATGAAATTCTCTTGCATTTTATTATGCGATGAGTGACAACAAATTGCTCCTATTTTTAAATTATATATTCACAATGAGTCTATCATAGAATACTCGATTTTCCACCTTTTCATGGATGCTAGAAAAAAATCGAAAACGTTGGTTTTCTGCACTGTACATTCGTCACTCATAAATTCCGAAAAGGACACCAAATTTGAAAATCCTTATTGAAACATAAACCAGATATAAATAGTCTAATGACATGCTGGTGATATCAAACGATGATGCGAAAACGTATTAAAACACCTCGAAAGATAACCGAACGTTAAATAAAATCATGCCTCCCACAAATCAGTACCAAACCTTCTCTAATTCGAAATCACTTTCTAAATTGAACTGATGAAATGATCCACGTGCTCATCGTTTATTTCATATCTCATAGTATCTTCGTTTGCATCTATCTTTGGGATTTGTAATTGGGTTGAAGCACTTCGACTATTTTGCAGTTCAATTTTAGATCTTACACTATTGCAAACCAGTTTGAGGAAGTATTGTTATAGTTTCGATTAACATCACTCCATACTTTGTAAACCAACTGAGTATAATCAATTGGGTCATATGTACCCACTATCTTCTCGCGATATTCTGACTTATTTTCCTATGATTTTCTCAATGTTGCATAAGTTAATCTGTTAGCCTAGAGGTGGTTCATGAAGCAGAGTGCAGACCGAGATGGTGATCTGAAAAATTTGATATATAATTTATATGCTCTAAACTGGAACACTTCTTCTTTCGAATGTTAGAAATCTTCATCTCACACCAAGGTCTCACTCTGAAATCCACACATAACAACGGGTTTAACTAATTCTAATCAATTAATCGTCTTTTATGAGGGTCATAATGAGGCTAATTTTTAGTCCTGGACCATAATTTTGCTTCACCATTCAAATTGAAAAAGCTCGATAGTTATCATTTCGAATATCAGCAGTTTGGAATTACTACCATTGACTGCCGGTAATGTACATCCTTGCAGTTTGTATTTGATTATTCAATGCCAGTCTGTTAAATAAATACCTAAATAAATAGATAAATATATATGTATGTTAACATGGTGAACATCAATTAGTAATCACTAGTCAGATGACTTCCTGCAATCGATTAGCTCCTCTAAAGAAGCCATATGAATTGCGATTATCACCGAGTTAAGCTCTCGAACGTAAGTTTTTCATGTCTTAAAATTTGTTTAGCATCTTCCTTTATTACGTTGCTCAACAGCAAGACGACACTTCTCGTCAAATTATCATGTTTAGGCCGAATGTCGAGTTGGGTGGCATCGACAACCGTAGTTATCATAACTTCCGTAACAATGTTAACTTCTACGTATGGTTACAGCGCCCAAAATGCTATTTTCGTTTTATTTCTTCATATATCGAAACTTCGCATGAGAATCAGTTAGGTATATGGTATAAAACTGACAACAATCCTCATATCTTGGACAATCAACTGATAGACAACAATTTGGCACCGGGATATGTCAATATTACAAAGTGTATTTTCCTGATTTAATTTCGGCAGTCCTTCCCAAAGTTTTTCATCAAACACTATATTTACAATCGCACAATAGGTTTTGTATGTAAATCGTACACTACAAAATATCAAGGCTGAATCCAAACGGAGAAAAATAGAATCGTCGTTCCACCCACATTACTTTTCAAATATATAGCTAGTAAGTTGCCTACAGTGATAAATCCAATTTAAACCATAACAGCTTTGAGGTTTTGGCTTCTGATGACAATAATGTGTTTTTGGATATTTTTGATCTTTTTTTTTAACTCGAAGACATAACGCAACTTGATCTGAAGTTTAAGTAGAACTCATCATTTTTCAGCAAGGTTACCAAAAATGAATTGATTGTATTGAAGCAAAATGAGGGAATAAATCTTACAATCAAATGGTTAAATATTATGCTGTCATTTGATGGAAGTACTGAAATAAGTTCGGTTCGTAATTGACCGTTATACTAGGCTTATGTCATTAGATTTCATTAGCTTCTATCTCACGCGAGTTGCTTTTTCGACTAGTTGATTTGTGCAATAAATTTAAAAAGGTGCGCTTATTAGAAAACGCGGGATTCTCACTTAATTGAAGCTCTCAAAGAATTGTACCTGTAACCCAATAAATAGATTTGAGACACATTGTTATCACTTTTAGACTATCGAGTTTTGTGGGAGCGATGCCACCCGATACACTCTTACATGAAATAAAGTTGTTAAAATCACATTCACTCATTTCGTATCCGGATACTTAAGCGAGTGTACCGTGTTATTTACAGTTTTAACATTCAAATTAAATATTCAGACAAGAATTGTTTACTGGTTGGATGTACGGATTACGGTTGAACTGACACACACGTATTAAAACGTGCCACACTTTCTTCATCCTAGCATTCATAACCGCCAATAAAACCCCGTATTATGTATGTGTCAACAACAATCTGGTACTTACGTGAAACAAAGCGACTTGGCCGATAGCGTAGACGTAATTGAAAAATGTGTCTTATATTTTTAAGTGATTTCCTTTTTTTTATTTTAATTTTAAATTATTATAAACAATACAATGACAATATTCAAAAAATATATAATTATTATACATATTTATGATTAATATGAGTTTATTATTTAATTAAATAGGTAAATATTGTATTATGGCATTATATTTTATAAAAGGATCATAAGATTGACCAAAATGCCGCATCTCTGTCGATTGAGAGATCAAATAAAACCTGTTCGAAAACATACTTATTAGTTGGTGTTGTATATAATATATATTTATAAGATGGTAGGACTAAAGAGAAAGCACTTCCAAACTTAGCAGGTTTATTATAAATAATTTATTTAGGTTACACACACAAGAGTATATATATATATACGAGAAAAGAGTTATATTTTACAAAGGAATAAAATCAATCGAGCAGCTCATTAAATAAAATCTCATTAAACCGAAATAAAATTAATAAATTAAAATTTGGAATGTATATATTGAATTTGAACCATGCGATATTATTTATTGTGTGTGAGTCGTTTTATTGTCGTTGCATACGGTGTCGAGAGTTTCAAAAAGATTCACTCGCCTAGCCTATATAACAAAAAGCTAGAATTATCTTAATTATATCGTAAATGATTAAAGAGTTAGGATATAAGATGGTTATTGTGTATCACTAACATATATTGTAAGCATACATAATGTCGAACATAATCCAATTCATGGACAAAAGCTGTTATTCAATAATTTTTAATCATTTATATTTTATTAATCATGTTTTAAAGTTACATTTGAGTTCAATTAAATTAGATTAGATAATTTGCATGTTTAAATCAAAACTATTATTATGTTATAGGTTTGGATATTTTTCATCAATATGAGCTCTTTTATTTACAAAATATAAAATTTAACTAAAACCAACTGAAAGATTAGGTAACAATAAATAATTAATAGTTAGTACAATAATTAAACAATCGTAAAAAATATACTAAACGAGCGCTCACACCGATGAAGATTCACCTCAATCACGCGCCACGCCTATAATCGTCAATATATAAATAAAGATGTTGACAATATCCAAATAAAGATTCAATGCAGCGAAGATATACTCTTCGGGACTGATCGAGTATTTATGCGATCCACCCATCATCAATTGTGTATCGTAGATTAAATACACGCAAAATATTAATGCACCAACCGATGCATAAATAAGTTTTATCGTTCGACCCGGGAAAAATATTGCAATAATACCGAATAGCATTAAAATAATAACAGCGACGAATAGTACACCGCCCATAACGGTGAAATCCCATCGTGTTTGGAATGCGAATATCGTCAGGCCAATACATACCGCTGCTGTTATCACAACAGCTAATAATACTTCTTCAGATTGGTATGTTCCAGTAACGCAAGCGAGTAAAAACGATTGGGCGAGTGTGAATATGCCTAAAAATATAAAATTCATTGGTGATTTGCGACGAACCGATTCGCAACATGCCATTGGAATCATAGTTGCAAATACAATAATTAGTGCAATCCACCACATGGACGGATTTCGTTGGACCCATTTATTTGTTGGCGCATGTAATAAAAATAACGCTATCATACCACCAGATAGTGATAGTTGAACCTTAAAATAAATATTAATTTTATTATTGTAGTTTCCACTGCTAATTGCGAAATATTAAATATAACTTACAGCTAAAATCGAATACACTTTTTTAATAAATCCTTTTCGAATACTTTCGTCTGTGAATCCAAAACCTTTAGCTTCATCATCGCCCGGATTTTCTGGATCTATATAACCCGTTCCGTAAGCGGGTTGTGGTGGCGGTGGTGCAAATCCAGGTTGCGGTGCATATCCACCTTGTGGAACGTAACCGGCTTGTGGTGGATAACCTCCTTGTGCTGGATACCCGCCTTGTGGTGGATACCCGCCTTGTGCTGGATACCCACTTTGTGGTGGATAACCGCCTTGTGGTGGATATCCGCCACCTTGAGGTGGATATCCTCCAGGTGGTGGTGCATAACCAGCATTAAACCCAGGCTGTGCTGGTTGGCCATAGTATTGCTGATTAGGATCTAAAAAATTCCAAAATAAAAATCGATTAAAACTCGAACAATTACATCAAATTGCACCACAAATAACCAAATAAAAATAATAATTAACAACATGCCAACACACACAGATAAGATAAGTATTTTGAACGAGTTTATAATAAATGTAGTTTTGATCTAATTAAAATAGTGTTAATAATTATAGTTACTTAGTCGATCGTCTTCACTCATTTTGTAATTTCGTATTAAACAAAACTATTCCCAAAATGTACTAAAACAACAAATCGAAATGAAAACTGCAACTAATGGTATGCAATGTCGTCGATATCTTGCCTCTCAACAGACTATATTATTTTCATCAGCAAATGTCAAAACACAAAACAAACATATTGACCGTCATGCACGTCGCCGTCAATTTACCTAGTAGGCTTGATTCGATTAATTGGCATACAGTGTGTTGTGTATTGCAATCGTAGTAGAAAGCCAAGATAGCTGAGCTTGTATTTGTTAGTTTATTTTTAATAATATTTTCCATTATACATTCACAGTAACAAGATAGTGTTTAAATTTAATCAGCCATGCAGTCGTAACTAACACTCACACACATATAAAACTATAGTAGTCAAGAACTATTTGTAAAGCTTAGATTGTTTGAATTATAATTGATACAATTTTCTGGTATTCGCGATCAATCTAATCGACCGAGGACTATGTCATGTTAATATTTGCAGTGCCCCACCACTGCAGCCCTATACTACGAATTGAAATAATAATATTAAAGCTGTAAAGCACTAAATGACGAGTAAATAGTTCATTCAAAGCATAACTAGTAGCTTACCTGTGTAGCGCGTTTTGGTGTATCCTCTTGAGTTGTTTTTCACTTAAAATCTACACTAAATGAAATGGTTATGGAATCGAAGCGAGACACTTCATTTTCATAACGAATCATTAAATTCGAGATTCAGGCGAAAATATTTCTATCTTTGTATAGAGTTAGTGCTCGTCATCGCTTGTTAAAATATTGAAGCAAATAGAAAACAAAATATCTCTACGTAATTGTCAATGAATCATCATGCATTTACCCGTGACTAAAAGCAGAAAGTCGAATGTGTTTGTTTGTAGTGAGAACTAAGTATTTGTTGCTTAGTGTTTACGTATTTTGACATTTGTATTTACATGTATTCTTGAGTGTGTGCCAGTTCGGTGAAATTAAAATGTTTGTTTGAGACATAAACTGTGTGGAATAAACTGAAAACCACTAACTTATAAACTAAAGAGCCCATATCGTTGCAAGAACATTTCATTATCATTAGGCTGTAACCCGAAATGGCCACCAAGGAATTTTAGCTTAGGCTGACAGGGTTGTGCTAACTCCACAAGTGAGACTGCAGTAGTAAACACTTAAAAGGAAATGCACCTGTCTTAAACGAAGAAGTAGATATGGTGGCCTTAGTTCTATTAACATATTAGCTACACCCGAAAGTATTCGGTTTTTATCAGTGTATTTTGTTCGTCAAAACGAGATGAAAACAGGAAGCCAAACATATTCCATATAGAAAGCCGAAATCAAGAATTGAATTGACTTTTAGAATCGCTCAGAAGTGTTGAAACAATAGTTGTTTAAGATTAGTATTTAACGTTAAGCCAAACCTTCTTGCCATCCACATGAGAGCCTGTCCCGTGTCTGTAATTTCGAAACAAGTTGGATTGGGACCAACAACCGGTATGGATTGGAGTTGGACTATAATCCCTCGGTCATCAACACTATGTTTTTTAAATATACGATAGGCTATGTGCAATCCACTGTACAACAGTATGTGGGAAGTAAGTGCAAAGGAATTAGTGACGAATATTTAGACGGTGAGAAGAACGACGGATATGAAGGTAGGAAGTTTCATATGGTTATTCGGCCTTTTATAAGATTCATCTTAAGAATATAAAGAGCGGAAGGTACCGAGTTCGAATCCCGATAGGGGCAGGATGCAAAAGGGATTTTCATCATCTGATTACGATCAAATGTGTGAATGAACACATCTATGACCTCCTGTTGGAGTGTAGAATGCAGAGGTCAATGTGGAGATGGTTCTACGTAAATCTAATCTATTTGGCTATATAATGGCGTAAAATAGGACGTAGATAATCAAACCGGGAAACAGTTGAGAGAGCCTTTAGCTCCAAAACAGATTGAAAAAATAAAGACAGACAGACAGAATGTAAATTCCTGATATTGTTCACCAAATCAAAGGACAATGAATATATGTAATCAATGCGAATGGTGCAGTAATCTCTTAAAATGGATCGGTGACTAGGACTACACAGTAATAAGAACGATCAAGGATCTTCTGGCTGTTTGCAAAAACTTTTAAAGAACTGGCTTTTGATCCTTATCAATTGAGCCTGATTGTAAACATTTCTAGCTTGGAACACATTCTATCCCTGTCGCGAATTCCAGTTGACCACGAAGAAGATTCGTGAAAGGACAAACAAGCATCGGCTAGATTTTAAGAAAAATCCTTTACAATTCATACATCGATTTCTTTCCCCTAAATTGGAATAACGCCAATTAGCCTGATACCAGCACAAATTAAGCCAATATACGGCGACACAAAACATTTGCAATTATTGTATTAAACGACGTGAAAGCAATTGTTTAGTACTAACTACAGTTTTAAGTCAATTAGCAATCAAACAATACATAGTATATTTCACTTCTCAGGTAAAACGAAAAATTCGAAAGTTAAGAAAATCAATGTTTGTGGAAACATGCCAATTTTTTTTTGCTTTGGCGACACATTGGTCGATACGTTTACAGTTTTCAACAAATGTACAGACAAAATAAACCGGCTGATATGCCGTCAAATTTGTTAATTTAGAAAAATCAATAAATAACCAAATTTACAAATAGGATTGATATAAACAATATTTTCTGATGTATTGCTTTAAAGAATGAAGGAGTAAGAGACATAAGTCTCCCATGTCGACATGTGAGAAATACTGACTTAACATTGAAAAGAACCTCTTAATGAGACTGAGTAGACTCACGACAGCAATTTGATTAACACCAAACGAAATATAATATCAAACGAAATTTTCTTTCACTCACCAAAATGTCTGCAAGTGGGGATCCTACAGTACCTTCTATGGAGTCTTATGTATACGCTACAATCTGTTGCGAAACTGGATTACTCGTAATTCTGTCGCAGTTCAATTTTAATGTCCTACTCCAGTCAATAAAAGCAAACTATCTTGTTTTTTGCATTTAAACGCATTAAATTTTGGACAAACTATATACATTATTCATCGGTCTGAAGATCGAAGGATTGAGAAGAAATGAAATGACACATCTCTATGTTTGGATTTATGTCCTTGCAAGAAACCTCGAACTACCCAAAAATGTATACACTATTTGTGTATAAGATTCCACTACTGTTTCCTTAACTCATCAACTATACCTCAGCCATTTTTTGATGCATTATAATACAAACTAACTGCCAAAGCAAATGCGCCTTAAACAAGATTCAGACCATTTGATGATTCCAGCATCCAAGATATATTTTAATTTATAAGTCTAAAAGTGAATGAGAGATCAGTTTGTCTGTTATTCTTAAAGGCCCTTTGATAACTATACGAAGAATTTGATTATCTCTATAATTGAGAGTTGAGAGAAGATGCAGGCTTAAATGACTGGAATTTGTTTATGTAATCCTGTAATTGGCAAATTGAACAAAATAGTAGATTTGTATACATTTTTCAGGTGGAGATACACAACAATCCATGTGCCATGAGTTTCAAGTAGGATTCTCAGAACACAAGTCACAATTCATTAACTATTCCAATTTCCCTGAATAATTTTAGATAGTCAAGCATCATCCATATTGACACTTTCTGCCCGTAACTAAAACCAGTGGTAATCCATTTAGCTAGCCTACATCAACTTTAAATCAAGGCTTAGACTTAAAATCTAAGAACGAATCATTCCTTGAGTTACATGGTCCTTCGAGCCGGATCGATTAGTGCCCTTAAGTTGGTTAGTAACCCTTCCATATTTGCACTCCTCACCATTGCTGTCGCTAGTAACGTGGTATGATGTGCGTCAGCGGTGCTAATCGAGACTTTATTATCTGGTAAATGGGTCGTGCAATAACTGGTGATGTCTGTCGTTACAGACCGCCTTTTCAGAGCACTGAATTTTCCTACCATGGCCAAGGCAATTGGTGCAGATTCTAGGCCGATTGACAAAATCAATCCACCTTTAGATGGTGAGGTTATGGAAATGATAGCGCTTGATGAGCGAATGTCCTTATTCACTGCAATAAGGACAGATGCTGTTGGATTTATCGTATCCTCTGTCTGTATTTAGGAATACTTTCCTCTGTATGTAAAGCTCTGGTTGTGATGCTCGGATGATTCCCGCTTGGGAACTACTCGTGGGTTTCTGAAGAATATTTTGTATCTCTCCAAAGTCTCACTATCAACTCGCTTCATGATGATATCATGTGCCATCAATGCTTCACAACCGTATCATGTAGATTTCTGATTTGCGATGCCACAACTTTATTTATGGTAGGCAAAGATACTCATTTTCAGCAACAGCCGATAGATAACCGATAAGTTTGACGGCTGATTTTTGGACGTGGTTTTTTAAATACCACAGAGTTACAGATAGATTAATCATTACATAATGAGCGAAATCCATATCGTCTACCCTTCCTTTTAACAATTAAGAAAGATCAATCATATTAAAGCTATTAACAATGTTCGATTAGTAAGTCACTTCTCCTGACTAAATACGAAATGTATCGGCAATGAAAAGCGAACCAAAACATATTATGTTAAAATGTGTCCTTTAATCTGGTAGCTCGGAATCAGAGTTGTTTCAATGAAACTTCAATGAATCTAGTCATAATGTCAAAGCGATCTTCCGTCATCAACAAAGAGTTTGACTTATGTACAATCAAAACATATAGAAACTTCTCCTAAAGTGGTTATAAATTATGGCTTATACTAAATGATCGAATAATTTTAACGACAAATCTTTGAGACAGCTAAACAATCATATTACATGATGATTTACATATTACATGATGAGCTATACGTGACAGTAATGGGAGTTACATGCTTGAACTCCAAGGTGGGTTTGATTGATAGCTAAAACGCTGAATCAACTAGCCGTTGAATACTAGGCGAAGATTGACTTTCAAGTTGATGACTGTATTCTGTAATGTTGTTTCGTTAGACCATTTTCGATTTGATGACAACATTGAATAATTGAGTGATCGAAAAACTCAATTCATCTCATTAGCCACATGCGAGTGGACTTAATATTTACTGTATTGTGTTCGTATCTGTGTTGTGAGTTTACGAATGTACAAAAGTAAACGAATTACAGATAATTGATTCGAAATAATTTCGATTTTTTGTTACTTTCTATTATTGGCATGACGGATCATTGTATTTGTGAATGATAAATTTTGTATTTTATTGTGAGTGCCACAACCACATAGCGAAGAGTATCTCAATTTTTTAACCTTCTCGTATGGTTTAAGTACTAATCAAAAAACATTATCTGGAATGTTATCAAACATTTACTGATAGTGTGAAACAACTCTTATCGATTAACTGTGAACTTTTTAACCACTCGAATATATCATATCGAAATATGGGAAATGCGTTTTGTAAAGACTCACACATGCTATGTATGCTATCAGAGACGGCCGTGCAGTGCAGCCACGTTCAATGATGAGTATTTTCGTGAACTTTCACATTCTACATCCCAGTTTTACATCAAAACTCAACTGTCTGAAATGATTGTACAATGTATAATATGAAGAACTACCTCTCCACAATTCGAATAAAACCCTTATTAAGACACTAAGAATGTGTAATAAACATAAAGGTCTGGATCACAAAATATACCCATGATTCTTGTATCAAATGGCAAGAACCAACTGTCGTACTCATCTGTCATATACAAACACTATATCTAGACTTGAAGGTTGTAGCTTAATGGTTAAGAGTGTTTCTCATTACGCCGCGGTTTCACCAAAAATTAGCATGCACCGGATGACATAAAAAAGTCATACAATGTACACCAATGCGTTATTTTACGGCTTTTACAGGCTATTGTTGGCCCGTACCGTATCAAAATCTGACTTAATGGGTTTCGATCACGAGCCAACACTTCATACTGTTGAAAGCAATTAGAAGATGCCCGATCTCTACGCCGTGGAGCAATCGTCTGCCGAAAGGCGGCTCTCCCTTTAAATGTCGCTGTATCATTCTTTTATTTCATGCACGATATCAGGAATTCGCATTAAATTCCTGATTTCGTGACTGAAACAAACTCAGTCGCGTTTTGAACCATGTATCACACGCATGTTTCTTCTCTAAAATGTTAGAAGCTATCTTTCGGACTCATCCGTCAAGATCCAACCCTCACATCCGTGATCAACTGTCGTACTCATCTGTCATATACAAACACTATATCTAGACTTGAAGGTTGTAGCTTAATGGTTAAGAGTGTTTCTCATTACGCCGCGGTTTCACCAAAAATTAGCATGCACCGGATGACATAAAAAAGTCATACAATGTACACCAATGCGTTATTTTACGGCTTTTACAGGCTATTGTTGGCCCGTACCGTATCAAAATCTGACTTAATGGGTTTCGATCACGAGCCAACACTTCATACTGTTGAAAGCAATTAGAAGATGCCCGATCTCTACGCCGTGGAGCAATCGTCTGCCGAAAGGCGGCTCTCCCTTTAAATGTCGCTGTATCATTCTTTTATTTCATGCACGATATCAGGAATTCGCATTAAATTCCTGATTTCGTGACTGAAACAAACTCAGTCGCGTTTTGAACCATGTATCACACGCATGTTTCTTCTCTAAAATGTTAGAAGCTATCTTTCGGACTCATCCGTCAAGATCCAACCCTCACATCCATACATGACAACAGGTCTGATCAACACTCTGTACAATTTCAGCTTATCCCATTTGCAATATATTTTGATTTCAGAAGTGGACGTAGATGATATAAAGTCCGATTTTCAGCGGCAAGGCGACCCTTATATCCTCTCCCACACTATTATCGTGAGTAATGAGAGATCAAAGATAATTGAATCTCATCACTCCTTCAATCGTGTGGTGACATCTACTGAAATCAATTGCGTTTTGGTCTCGAAAACCAGAGATCAGATATTTCGGTTTGGACTCGTTGATTTTGAAACCAACGAAAGCTGAACACTGTTTCAGTCGATCAAGCATCTCTTTCACTCGGTTGCCATTTAATCCAATTACACAGATATCACCCGCATATGAAAAAGTTGATTGGATTGACGGAGTAAGATACTGTCTTAATTTGTTTCACTATTCCAAAAAATGTTTTCCAACCTCGGGGACCGTATCTGCTTGTCGAACACCAGAAGTAATTGCAAATGTTCTTGATAGCCTGTTTTCAATATTAACACAGCATTGTGATTAAGTTTCTGTCATTTTACACAAATGTATGTATTTGTTTGGCATTCCTAAATATTCAAGCGCATACAATAGTCTCTCTCAATTGATCGATTCATAGGCTTGCTTGAAATTTAGGAATACCCGGTGTACATCGCGAGATGTTTCATAGTACTTGAAAAGAATTATCCATAACGAAAAAACTTGATCAGTGACTGACCGATTTGGATGGAATCCTCCTTGGTAGTCACCGATAATTTCCTCCGCCAGAGGAGTAATTCTTTCCAAGATAATACATATATGACGCGCACATGTATGCTGTGCAAAGGAGAGCTATATCGAGATAATTCTCGCATTTCAAGCGATCGTATCAATAGATTACGTATTAATGGTTTCGTAATGTCTCAGTTCCGATGCGGCTTACGGCCGTTAAGCCATAGATTTTTTTTAAAATCTTCAGACTGGCATGGTTTGCAATATATTTCAAGTTGACTACACATCATTCGAGTAGACTGTTGCCCACAATTAATATAATAAATTTAAATTAATAATTATGAGTTCGAAATCACGTTTCAATTAATTTCCCACATGATTTGCAAAACGTTGCCTATTTGTCGGTATATTACGAAAATTGCGTCACCATTGTGAAATCTATATCCCATGACGATTATCATTGGCATCAAAACCATATTCACGTCCATATATTAAAATACGTAAGCAAGTACTTATATACGTTTTCCCTACTTACATATATATGTGATCTCATTACGCAACTCGAACTGTATACAGTGTAATTCGACTGAATCATCACCAGACAAATAAACAACAATTCAGCTATCTTTTATCACTCGAAACTGTTTTTAATGATAGTGTTTATGGAATAATTACTTTACGACAAATTATTTAATTTGACAAAAGTTCAACTGACTTTGGGCATTTCCCTAACTGGCCCACACCTGTTTCCGATGATTCAGTATTACACATTTTATACGATTTCCGGCTGTTACTGTGCGTCTTATCTTTTGATTAAAACTACAATCAAAATGTAAACAGTTACAAGTGTATAATTAAGAATTTAAAAAAAAAATATTTACAAGAAATGGATTATTTGTGTATGTGGCAGCCAAACATCATATGCGATATCGATTGACATGATTATATGCTATGTCTAGTCTCTGTCTATATAAATTAGTGCTATAACAAAAGTGAGCATACACCTAGCTATTAGATCATCTATTGCTTAACTATAAATAGCCTCGCATCTCATTCACAAGAAAACGAAAATTTTACCAAATTCTGTATCTCGTTTCGTAGGCGTTTGCTATAAAAGTACACCACTAATAATTGCTTACATACTTATATCATGGATGGCGAACTGTATGTGCGATAAGTGATCCACACACACTCTCGAATCATTAGCTTATTATTTGTATACGCGATAGCTTCTGAACCAATTAGTTGATTTCGAATTATATAATCACACACTACGAACCAAGTGTTTGAGTCATATGAGTAGTAGTAGAAAATTTAATTAAATTCTTCGGTTGCTAAACTACAAATATGTACACATATTTCAAATAGTCTATTGAATTATCTAAGTAAATGGATGTTTTTTACTTTTTATTTATGATACAGTGTGGTTCGATTCAATTGGAATTAAATCGGAATAATGCAAAATAAAATGTTTCGAGAGAATTTGTTTACATGCAACATTATCTAGAATTTATAAAATTCGTTTGAATTTTAACGCGATAACGTTTTATTTTCAGAAAATAGAACAAACTTGACATAGTTATATGTACATACGGTGCCCGGCGACCACTGCTTCTTAAGTCACCTATAATTCAGATTGAATCACAAACATGTTGACACTGACAGGCACAACAGCTCGAAATTTAAATTTGTCAAGAATATCATTACTGAAAACCTCGTACTATCGTCCAATGTCTAAATATAAAGTTTAACAAACCCATAAAGTTCGTCATTCGTCTTACAGTCATTTCAGGTAAATCATGTTCTGACGACCTAATATCCAAACCTAATCTACATTAAAGTAATCAGATATCAATAAGATCAAGTTTAGTTATCTTATTCTTGTTTATCGCAGGCTCGTTCCACTCACACAATGTCTAGTAAGAACAGTAACACATTCATGCAAATGTTTTGATCTTAAATGGGTAGGCCAGTAGTCACCATAAATCGTATCAATCGTATAAATTAGGAAAAAAATATATCATTCTCAAAACGATCATCTTGTCAAAATCTGATAATAACAATTACATCGATTACAGAGCAAACTAGTTTGGTAAACTGAACTCATAGCTTCTAAAATTCTACTAACGAAAATATAATAAACGCACTTATTAACTGTTGAATTGCAATTTTAGGTTGGTTTTAAATTAAATTTTAAATTGAACGATTGTGTTTGCTCCATGGATATCTTTAATAAAGTATTGCCAAAACACGGATGGTGGAGCAATGATAAGAATCTTGGAGACTACTTGGTAATTTCTAAATTTCTCAGGATGAATCCTGAGCAGAAATACCAAATCTGACCGAACTACAAAGACTGGTTTAACGAAAAGGCTTAATAGTGCAACGATCTATATTATATCGTACAGGCCAAACAGCTTTGAATACACTCAGATCAAAAACCTGTAAATCTTAGCTAGTTCGTGACTGTTTTAGCTCGATAAAGCAACTTGAAAACAAAAAGGACATTTCGACCTGAACCGACACGTCAACATACCCAATTTCTTGCCTTCGAATTTTGCGATTTAATTCCATTGGACAACGTTAAAATTAAAGTACATATATTCAATAAGGCCAAGATGATGTAGTTATAGTGTCCGAATTGTACCATTATTCGAAGGCAATTCCTAATTTACAATTTACAATATGCTGTCGTTCCGTAGAGTCATTACTTTAAGTTCGGAAACAGGAAATAGTCGTAGAAGACTAAGTCTAGAGAATATTGCAGATTTGTAAGCAATTCGAAATAAACTACATTTAATTTTTTAAATTATTAAATTCGGCCAATTTTCTTTCAAAACGTCGTTGAACGTTCTTCCGTTTTGAAGGTAATCAATGTGGATTATGCTGCGTGCATCCCAAAAGACTGTGGCCATGACCTTGTTGGTCGATAAAACCGACTTAGCCTTCTTCGGCGCAGATTCGCCAGTAGAGATCCACTGTTTTATGGTCTCCGGTGTATAGTGATGGTTCCATGTTTTATCCACAGTTATGAAACGAAAATTTAGTTTAAACATCACCAGACCTGTCTCTTGAGGAAAAATATTCGTGTAATATATTGCGCACACGTTCTTCTGATATGCGTACTATCTCAGTTATCTCGCACACTTTCACTCAAGCGGTCTTGCAATACCGTATCAAGGATTTTGTCAACTATTTTTGGTGTTGAATTCATTTAGGCGCACTGAACGTTCGTCATCAGTTATGTTAGTACGACTCCACACTTGGAAATACAAGACTTTCCAAAACAAATGTTGATGTTAATATAAAAAATGAGATCGCTGATCAAGTGCGGCACAATATCTAATTGCTGATATAAGTTAATATTTAAACCCAATACTTGAACAATTAATCGTTGCTACCGATGTGGTATTAACTTTTCTAAAGGATTTTCCAATAAGAGGTTTCATTTTAAATAGTCTACTATTTGGGCAACTGACAATTTGTTAATATTAGGCAATCACAAAAGCACCTTCTCGGTCGGCAATAGGGAAACTTGTGGAAAAAACTGAGCTGTTGGGATAAGGTTATGAAAAGGCGAGGAATCGACATACCTAGGTTAATGAAAACCTAGGTATGCCGATTCCTCGCCGATCTTTGGAATAATAAATTCCACAAACGATATTACACCGTATTTTGCGTAAAGACTTAGGTATATTAAGGCTTTTAAAGTTTAGTTAACACAAGAATCGTCGATTACCATAAACGACGTATCTTCGTTGATTGGGTCATTCAAATGCATCAAAATGATCATCTTCAGTGACGAGGTCCATTTTCACCTCTCATGCTACATTACTAAGCAGAATTGTCGCATTTGAGGCTCAGCAAATCCAAGAATGATTGTTCAAAAGCCTCTCCATTCTCAACGTGTCACTGTTTGGGGCGGTTTTTTGACTGGCGATCTGATTTGACCTTACTTTTTCGAAAATGAGTAATGATTTTTTATGGTCGAAATCGGAAAGTATTGATGTGGAGGGCGTTTGTTTTCAGGAAGACATACCTTCCTCATTACTATGTTTATTGGAAAACCCTTTATAATTTAAGATAAAGTTGAAAATGTAAAAACTGTACAAATGAAGATTAAGTTTGGCACGAGGTTTAAACCCACATCTATCCAGTCTCGATAGAACCCAAATGTATAAAAACGAAAACCACTCTTTAAACCAAACTTAAGTGAGCTTCAGTTACTCAGTAAAAATAGATTTACACAATAATTACTATAACAAATCGAAATCTAAGAAATTATCAAAACAAATCGGTTTTGGTTGATTTGCCTGCAACATTTACGAGTGGCTACAATATATTTGGTCGATATGCCAATAAAGTCATATCGTAGTTCCGACTATATGAAGCGAAAAAACAATTTATCGTATTTACCAAAGGTCAACATCTCACCTTAGGCTAACTAACCCATAACTTTCAAACAACCGATATTATGTGAATCACTATTTTATAAGCTTAATAACGTTAAAAGCACAAAATGAACAAGGAAGAACTATGAACCAATTTACAATCAAATCATACAAGTCTATGTCACACCATTGCTCCTTCGTTGTTTTTAAATAGTCGTTAGCGTCACACACTGAACACACCATCGTGGTTCGAAATAAAATTTTCATATATTTTCTATTTTTGTCATTAAAATGGAAATCAATATATTTTCGGACCAACTCAAAATTACATAAACCACTCATTGTATGGTCAAGTTGGTATATTAAGACATATGAATCGATTAATTTAGATTAGATCATGCTGTTATGATGCGAATGAATGTGTATCTGTTATCAAATTCCTGAACGATATGTTATGTTTTTGTTGTAAACTAGTTTTAGTGTTAATTTGTGTGAAAACCCAAAAACAATACCAATACACTATAAAATTTAGTACAACCAAAGGTAACCGCCCAATAAGAGCACGAAATTCTTTATTGATCGGCGCCCAGTAGTGTAATTTGCATGCAATTTATAGTACCAACTTGTTAATAAAAATTTCATAAACTATAAAATATCTCATATATAAACCTTGATAGTAATTAGGCGGTGGTGCAGAGCCTTGCCAGGCCATAATTTATCAGAAGGGATAAATTAAAGTTGGTACTCAAAAAACAAAACCTCTTCCAAAATTGAATCCAAACTCGATTCAATTGCAAACTTATATGATGTACTAAGTGCTCTTGCGTTCAATTACGTGCTTTGCGTTCAATTTCTCTGGGTGCAATATATTTCTTTACTTATTAGAGATACACAAAATAGAAATTATTCTGGAAATTTAAATATGACAGTCATTTTTATTGTTAGAATTTGATTTAGAATAATAATTTAATATACAAATTTATTTGTTAAAATTATATTGTGATGGTCACACAGAATTGTTTAATCAAAATGTTTATTATGAATGTACACAACAGCTCGTTCAAACGGACACATTATTATCAAATACCTACTTAAAATTCCATTGAATGCAGGAGACCACTCGTACATGATGATGGAAAGACTCGCAGAAAGTAAAGGATGTCTCTTGCACAAATTAGCTTAAAAGTGAAGGATAGTACTCAAACACAGTTGGTGTATGTAATTGACAGTAATAGAACTAAGCCTTGGGAAATTTCAGAATTCAACAATTTCGATTTTGATTACCTGGAGAACAGAACAGTGTATGGGAAGAAGTGAACAGTTTCGAGAAATTATTGAAACCCCCGGTTGTCGATGCTGCCCAGCACATTCACGGTATAGTGAAAACTTCACCCAAAAATGATTGGTTTGATTAGGAGTATCGTCTTGTTGTTGAGCAACGAAATATAGCCCACAATCAAGCGCACACTCGGTTTACAATTGCATTGCGAGATGGAATAAAGCAGTTTTTGCTAGGAGGACAGCTAAGCACATTTGTAGACAGAAGAATCGCGAATGGTGGAAGGCTAAGGTCTAAAGAGGACAATAACTCAGCAATGAGCGCAACTCAATTATCGGTGACTACCAAGGAAGATTAAGTCCAAATCGAGCAGTCACTGATCAAGTGTTTTCGTTACGAACGATTCTTTCCAAGTACTATGAAACATCTCGCCAGATATGTACATTTTTCACCACTGATCGCACCGCGCAAACGATCGAAGGTGAAAAACCCATTTTGCATCCTGCCTCGAATCGGATTCGAACCCGGTACTTCCCCGCTCCAACTGCCGCAGCTTTAACCACTGCGCCATCTGGGTGGTCAAAGTTGAGAATGAAAATCATCAACATGATGGACAGTTGATTGCTGCTTGTTTGAAACAGAATTGGTATTTGATCGTGTAACTATCCAATTTATTCTTTTCACGTAATAGTCTCTTTATCATGCACGTCCTTACAGCTATAAAAATCAAATTTTACACCCAACCCTCTGAATGTTTCTCTTAGACCCAACTCTCTTTATTTCACATGAACTACTTCTCTTTGTAGTTCATCGAATTTCTACTAAACTTTTCTTGTTATATTACTCATGAAGGTGTTTGTTGACAGTTCACCAAGACTTCCGTCTCTTTACCGCTGTAATTGGCCACCCCATATCCAAATGGAGAGTCGTACAATGAATTTGACGACTCTGCAATTCTCACAAAAACGCTATTTCAGAATAGAAATATAGAATGCGAGACTTCAAATGAATCATGACATCACTCATGACAGCTCCTTCGCCGACCAAATGGCGCAGTGGTTAACGCTGCAGTTGGAGCGGGAGGTACCCGGTTCGAATCCCTATAGGGGCAGAAAACAAAATGGATTTTTCACCATCTGATTACGATCGGTGGTGTGAATGAACACATCTATGACCCCCTGTTGGAGTGCAAATTTCATTGGCCGTCAATCTGTAATGGCGTAAGGTAGGAAAATAAACGAACCACGAAAGAGTTGGGAGTGCCTTCAGCTTCAAAAAACAGATTGGAAAGACAAACAGACAGACAGCTCCTTCGTAAGCAAATCGAGAATGACTGAGTATCATGTTCAAATGCACTTTAACTGGTATATCGCAACCTGTCTCGTTGCTAATAAGTAAATCATCTGCGTTACTGTCTAAATATTCCAGAGACAGAGCTACTTTTAACGATTCAGCAACTTATTAATTACTAAATGGTAGCAAAGAGATTATTTCGTGCTCTGCTTTCTACTAGTCGATTTTCACTAACTCAGAATCGTCCTTCGTCCTAGAACAGACCACACTATACGATTACCTATACTATAAAAGACAACCTCAATTCTCAGCTGATTGGCTTCTTAACCGTCTGCATCGGAGTATGTAGTTGAAGCCGTGCCTACTAAATGGAATCTACTTTTGCTCACATCTTACATGCACACATCTAATCCGTCTAAAGTTTTACGAACAAAAGATGATACACGCTCTATGAAGATTATCTCTACGATACAGGTAATTTCTTAGTAGTATGTATCAAACATTTCGGCTGATTTTCATGGTCGTTCTTGTTTTCTTACTTTTGGTCCAGTGTATAACGGATGAGTTATTGTGTTAATATATTGAGTTCTATTGTGTCTTCTACACATTGAATGTAGGCGAAGATTCTCATTATGAAATTTAAGCCAATACATCGAACTCGATTGGAGTGAGAACCATCTGATGATATTTTTTTTTACTTTTTTTACGTTAAGATTTATTTGGGTGAAGGTGGACTTTTAGACTGTCCTAGCTCCTTGTAACTGTCAGAGCTCCTGCACCCAACTCGCTATCCTTCAAGTAGAGGTTGATAGCTGCCTTAAACTTGTGCATTTTATATTTCAACGGAAACTGCATTCCATTACAGCTCAAAGCATTGTCTCATGTTTCTTAGATTGTTCGTTATACCAAAACTGTTGCTAATGTTTAAGAAACTAATAAAAACAGAAATTTCTATTGTTTAATCTTATCAGAAATAATATTTGATTGACATAAATCAGTGTTCAGTAACTGACTATCGTTACATACAATCTAAACAACTGCCGGCTGTTCAATTACTACAACAGATGTGTACAAAACTAACCCCATATTATTATACGATCCTTTTATCTCACTCAATACCCACACGTACCAACATACATCGGCATCAACACAATTAAGGGAAAACATCTATGTATTATATAATTGAAGAAAATGGAAAATGAATCAACAGAATAGTTATGTGCAATAAGACATAAAGGCGTCATTCGATCCATATAAAAGTACGTCACAAATTCACAATAATCTATGACTATCCAACAAAATTTTTATAGATAAACAATAAATAAATCAAGGCAACTACTGGCATACATACAGATATGCGATAAGATTATAATATGATGATAAGATATTCGCGAAGTTACGGCCACATTTTGATTAAACGCCACCATCACAATTAATAATTTTATTCGTTTCAAATTAACTTACCATTCATAATTTAGGTATTTTATAATCCACTAGATGTTGTATATTGTTTAGAAGATAATTTAATCTGTAAATAGATGAATAAAATAATTCACGCATTAGATAATTTCTAATTTTGAAAATTGCGTTTTGGTCGAAGCATTTTTTTACACACAAGACGAAGGCCATGTTTAAAAATTAGCAAATCGAATTTAAACATTATAATTTACTTAATTCGATATAATTTAATTGATGCTAACATTTTATAGGTATCTACGTCGTTTTCCGTGGAAAATATATAAAACAACAACCAAAGAAAATGCTTGAGAAAATTTAAGCTTCCACTCACCTTGTACAAATCTTAAAACAAACACGCACACTACTACAATCAAAATAAAAACAATACAATGAACAGTAGTTTAATAATTAAGAAGCACAAATATTTATTATAGATTCCTTAATTGCAATTTATCAGTAATTAATCACTTAATTTTACACAAGACAATATTTTATTTATTTTTGGGGAAAACACAAATTACTTTTTTCGGGTTGAATGTAGCTCCGCTGACTGAGTGACTGAAGAAAAACAAGAGAGAATCGAATATTCCCGTATGTTTTTCTCGAAAAGTGACATCTTTCGGATAATGAAATGGGCAGTATCATAAAAATATTGGGCAAATTTTATTTTTTGTTGCTCAACACTAACTATTTTACTTTCTCAATCACAGATGACACTAGTAAAAACTAAAAATAAATATTTATTTTTAATTTTTAAGGGTTTTGTGTGTTACCTATATTTCGAACAGAATGTTATCAAAATTGAGTTCCTGTTTAAATATATAAACTATGAGTCTATAGACCTTCCATGTGCTTAAGCAGTTTTTCATCGCTATATATGAAGCTGCTACCGAACATCATGGTAGACTACTGGCCAAACTGTGGAGACAGTCTATCTGTTTTGTTTGTTTTTTATCTTTCCAATCTGTTTTGAGGCTCAAGGCACTCCCATCGCGGTTTGTTTATTTACCATTACAGCCAAATCGAGGACGTACGGCTATAGATTTACGTAGAACCATATGCACATTGCATAGCCTCCCCCAGCTTTAGCCACTGCGCCATTGGTGTGGAGACAGTCAGTTTAAATTTATTTCAGCATTGATTTCTTGGCACTAACGGTTTACTAATACTTCCTTCGATGCCATCATAACATGTTAATATTATGCTTTAGAGTTTTAGGTTTCAGTTTTGTTTTGCTGGTTTTTAGTGCTATCCCAACTAAACGACAAAAGCTTCTACTGGAAGAATAATACTGATAATGGCACCATAATCATATGTAAATGGCGATTAACATAAGGTAATCTGGTTTCATGGTCAGAGCAATTAGTTATGTTGAAAAACAGAGCTAGTTCTTTTTACTAGCCAAGGACCTTAAGCAAATTATTCTAAAAATTGGACATCGTTCCACCGACAGCATAAGTGTGTCCATCCCTTGGCCGCATGGTTGCCAAGAACTATGAGTTGGGCCGGAAAAAATGATCATTATCTGAGCTATTCCATTTAGATCAGAAGATGTTTAGCCTTTATAGTGTTTGGTCTGTATAGTAGAGGCAACTCTTCTGCTACTACTGGGCACTCCAAATGTGGGGAGAGGTGATCTGTAACATATGGATGGAAGCATAATACTTATGATATATCCTTGGATGAAATTATGTTACTGCCGCTTGGCAGATATGCTAATGTCATTCAGGTGAAAATTATTGAAGAAATCTCCATGTATATCTAGAGTACTTTAAGGGCAATTGACTCCAACAATGACAATCGCAAACTAGACCCCATCACATTAATATCAATAGAAACAGGTTGAGCAATAGTCAAGTTAGACAAATGGGTGTAATTTTCTTTTCATGTGGTTAAAATGAGGACAACCTCATGTCACTTTTGGCACGAAGGAATGTGCTTATTTTCAACTATAGTCTATCATATATGATAGACGTACTGTGTGGGTCTGACTGGGTATTCTCACTGGACATGGAGACTTCTAGCAATCCATGTTTCAAATAAAAATTAAGTAAGACTAACTAAGACTCTAAGATTTTACTACTAAGAAGATCTTCCAACTCACGATTGGAAGACCTTCTTAGTCGTAAAATCTTAGTAGTACTTTCTATTCGAATACCTTAAAGTTAAATAAACCAATTGCCAAACAAACAGTAAATCTAAGTAAGGCTCGCTGGCTAAAATCCATCATCACCGGATGAAGTTAAAATCTAGAACCAACTATTTTTACCAAACAAAGCGTCGAAAATATTAAAAACAACAGAAGCCTTCATTTGATATGATAGCCAACCAACAACAATAACAACTGAACTGAAGCTGCACGCACGTATAACAAAATCTAACCGAATCAAGAACATAAAACAGTGATTGATGAGTATGGTTATTAACAACTAAAGCATCACAATCCTATCTGAAACCACCTGCGTTTGAGCGTGACAAAGTTACTGAATAAAAAAGGACAGAGAATAGTTAAGTCTTGCCACGGAGTCAACAAACAAATTTAATGACTTTGTGATTAGATTAGGACCTGAAGTTGGTAGTGTCCACAATTTGGAACAAACGGTGTTAAGTCTGGGGCGGTGTAACGGAAATGGTGATCTCAAACCAAATGTGCTTTGACATCACATGAAATGGACAAGCTGAAATGTTACTGAGCTCAGGGGACTTGTTATAATTCACTAGTCATATCCTGAAAATGAAATGGGAGTCAACTGGCGGAAAAACAGAGTGGGCACTAGAAGTTTTATTGACCTTATTACCATCTATGAATGACTTAATGCACTTGTACAAATATGGTTCGCGTTAATTCACTACAGACTGGTAAGATCCTCAAACATGCATGCAAGTACATTCCCAGTAAAAATAACGAACTCAATTAATTTTTCATAAATTGTTTTTTATTTTTATTAATAAAATCGGTTATACACAACTTTTGTTATCATTTTTTAAATTATTTTTTTCAGTAATAATAATTAATAATAATATAATAATAATAATCATAAATTAAATAATATAGTTTTTTATTTCATATATATGTAGTCGTCTGCGAAATAACAAATAAATTCTACGTAAAAATTACACCGGCAACATCCAGAATCCAGATTCCAGAGTCACTTGTAGTGACAACCAGTGGTACATGTATTGAACAAAAAACTCAAATCGTGCTACCTCCTACGGAAAATATGATCTATTGTAGTTTATTATGACATTTTCAATACAGGATGAGATCTTTTAAAGCCTAGAAAAACTTAAAATCTATCTTACAAACTGTTAGTTGCATTGGGAATCACAAAGTTAGTCAGACGATTGTATAGGCCACTATAACATGCACTATAACATTTTCGGCATTTGCTCTTAAGAACAACGATGAAATACTAGTTCACAATTATGTTAAAAAATAATTTAAAACCATTTTATAATCAAAACAATACAATTTTTTAATCAGAAATATTGGGACTGGTACGGGAAGTAAGTGGAATCACAAAGTTAGTAAATGAACCTGTCATAATTGGTATATCACCGCAATGCCCATATCACATGTCGAATCACATCACACTATCACGTCACATCAATGCTTGCGATTGTTGTCTCTTTAATGACAAATGGCACTTCAAATGACGTGACAAAACTAATTTTATCAAGTACCTAAATTATCGTATAAAATTAGTTCCGGATTTTTCATCTAACTTCGTAGCACTAAAATGACGATTTACAGCAACAGTTCGACTTCAAGAACCCGATTTTTGTTGCAAAGAGACATGATGTGATGTAACAATAGTCATGTCATCGAGATGATGCGATTATGGGAATTGAGGTGTTTCATTAAAAACTACAATATCCCCTATTGACAGATGAAAAGGAAAATTTAAGTTTAGTAATTCATTTAAAATGATTTTGGAATAAATATATATTAAAACACTTTTGTTAATTTAAATATATAAAAAATAATTAATTTTTTAACAATTTCGTAAGATAGTTGTCAATATGTTAATATATTATGGTTTGTTCAAAAATATTATATTTATCGTCAACTTACTAATGCTGCCATCTATGAAACTTTACCATGTCGGAGTCGATTTTTGTTTATTACGCACACGACCATCTATATATGTATATAATATATTGTATAATAATTAATTATACAGATTGTTATTATTGTTTCTTGGTATAATTTATAATAATTTCAATTTGTTTATTATATATAAAAATCAGTTTTGTTCATAATATATGATTATAATATTAATTAAGGTAAATACATAATTATATTATTATATAATCAATAATTATAAAAACAAAATCAAAAATAAGACTAGATATGAATATATTTATATAATATATTAATTAAAAAAAAATCTATATATGTTTTTGATTATAAATTAATTAATAATTGGTTGTTTGTTTGAGTATTTGTCGCCCTTATGCTTACACGACTTAAAAGTGATTTAATTAATTTACACAATTAAATCAAACAACACAATTATTTTGTGTACTTTAATAATTTTTTTTTGTCTTCATTTTGATTAAAAAACATTAATTTAGTTTTAATTAATATAATTTCGATTGTAGTTTTGTTTTTATTGGATGTTGTGTTTATAGGTTGCTGCAATAAAATGATTGTGGTGGCAAAATAATTGATCAGTTTTTTAATTTGATAATGATAACACACTAATTTAATTTAATTTAATGAAAATCATCTTTTGTAAAATTAATTATTTATTATTTTGTTTAAGTTTTAAATCGCTAATTTTATTAATTTTAGTATTACAGACATAATAATATCCAATAATTCAAGAGTTTTCTTATTAATTAAAGCCCGAATTATTGAAATAATAATTTTTATTCATTTTTGGTGTATTTATACGTTATTTAAAATTAATTTTTATTTAATTAAATGAGCTACATTTGGAGTTGAACTATATTTATAAATAATTGTTGAAACGTGTTAGAATTTTATCAGAGTAGTTTAAAATTTGAGTGGCAGTTAAAATATTAAGATTTCATCTATTGTGGCTAAGCTGTTTCAGACCTGTTGTAAATGAGTATTTAAGATGGTTTTTTGTCTAAGACTAATAAATTTCATATCTTATCATATCTAAGACTGAAAATAATGAAGGAGTATCTGCTATCTATAATATTATTGGGATTTGTTAGACTATTATTGGGCATTGGTATCACGATTGAAGTCCTATCTGTGGTTTTTTGGATGTGGTTAAAAATCAACCCAAATTATCCTAGTTCATATAGAACGTTCGGAACTGTATAATTTGACGTGTTCAGTATCATATTATAGACCTGCCTGTCAGTCGTAACGGCTCAAGTCTCAAAACTTTTTGTGGTTTGGCTCAAGAAAATATAATTAATCTTTACTAGGTGGGTCAATGTGTTATGTCGCTTGATTGAAACACTGAACATTATTGCCAGTATCGTGCAATTAAACAATTATTCATGGTTTGACTATAGGATCGTCGCTGATTATTTTGTACTTTAAACATGATGTAAAATCAACTTTTTGATTATAGATTGATGTTGATTTAATTGAATTCAACTAACCTTCGAGATGGCATTCTCCGATAAAGAGTGTATATTTGTGATTGATAATGTCGTTGGTGTATATTATTTTGTTGCTATAAATAATTCAATTCCATTTGTAACTATTTATTTAGAATATAAACGGGTGATAGTTAAGTACGGCTACGGGTTTAAAGTTAGACAATTGGTATTTTTAATCGTGTTTTATTTAAATTTTGTATGATTTATTTGGAATGTGATTATATAGAATGTATCGATTTACAATATAACAGTTAAAATTAGATGATTGGGCTCAATCACTCAAAAAGTAAACACACGTTTCATTCGAACAATATAATTTTCGTGAAGGGAATTGTTGGCTTAATTTGGAAGGACTGGAAGTGTATTAATTAGGTTCAATTGTTGTAAAAGTGTTAAAATTATGCTACTATCAAAAAACGATGATGTCCTAGAAAAGAAATTAGTTCTGAACATGAAACAGAGGTTACCCTAAATCAACGCTTCCTGTAATATTGGACGTTCAAATAGTATACCAACACAATGCAAGGTTAAGTATACTGTTGATTTGATTAAATTTAAAATTTTTAAATTAGAACCAACCGTGTGTCGGTACCAACGAGGTATGCACGCTTTCGCTCCTTCTTAACTACGTTTTGAAACAACGATATATCAGTCTTTCAAGCTAGGAGGTAAATCAGTGACTTAAACATCATTTTACTCCATATCGTGTTAAACTCTCATCGTTACTGGTTTTCGTCTGGAAAAGCCGGTTGTGGTCATATTACATAATTTATTGAATGATTTATAGAAATAATATAAGTGATACTGCGATTCGCAAGCCCTACCTACCAAAGTAAGTAACTTAATTATGGGATGGTAAAAATTATATAGGCGATGGGTCCTTTCGGATACAAGTTGGTTATATATTATTGTTGCATGGAATCTTTTTCCAACTTGTTTATATATAGTTTATAGAACATTCACTTAGAACTTAACCGTTTTGAAAACAGGCCTGGTTCAAAATTAAAGACCCATAAACTTCTCTCTATTGAACCTATATCCACTCTATATGGAGTTGTTTTGACGGACGTATACACCAAACTAAGTTGTCCAACCAAACTAAGTTGTCATCGCAGTACCTGCTTTACGTAACTGAATGGAAATAAAAACATATTATTGACGTTTTTGGAAAAAAATAACCAGCAATCATAAATATGATTCTCTTCCCTAACTGGTATTAGATAATTTCATTCTCAACAGTAAAGGTATCTGTAAAAGTACCATTCCGGTATCCATTGCGGATAGTTTGTGAGCAAACGAAATTGTGGATTTTCTACTGTGAACAAAATTTAAAACTTTTTTCTCTCTCAGCCATTTTTTCTCCTTTTTTCTCTCTAGGAAGCCATACACTGAATCTGAGCTCTGTTTCAGACAGTAAAGTCCATTAAATTTTAAAATATTATAGAGATACCACAATCAATAAACTTGTCCAGAAGAGTTGATACAGAAATGCCACTCGCAACATGTAAAGGTTAAAAAAAATTTTGGCTAAAAGGAAAATTAATCTGGAAAATTAATCTGCACCTAATTTTAAAATTAAATTCCTCGATCCACAACGGAACACTAAACCAATTCAGCCATTTTCGAAAATAAGTACGATTTATTTAACCACATTCCAAATCAAAATCCATTCGAAATTTATAAAAAAAATTTAATTTAATTAATAAAATTGTTCATAAAGCGCTCGTGAAATTTTGTTCGGTGTTTTATTTAAATTTAATTATTAATTTTTTTATATTTAAATCTATTAATTTATTGTATTTTCATTTTCAATTAATTTATTAATTTTTGTTTTACTTTAATTTAATTAAATATATATAATTTTTATTATTATAATTTTATTTTTATTGTTTTGGTTTTAAATAATATATAATTTAATTAATATTAATTAAAATTTGTTTTTTTCATAAATTCTGGTTTTTAAAAAAATTAATAATCATAATAATTAATTAATAAATAAGCGTTTTAGTAAATATTTTTTTTTTGTTTTTTGGGATAAATATATAATTTTTTTAATTATAATTATTTATTTATGTATATTATTTGAAATTACTATTTGTTTTTTATAAATTTTGGTATATATATATAATATTATTATTTTAGTAATTAATAATTAATTAGTGTTTTGTGTTTGTTTAGAATATTTTTTCCAAATGTTTATACGAAATTTGGAAATGAAAATTTGAGCTAAATGTATAATTTTTCTTTTTAAATTATTTAATTAATTTTCTTATTTAAATCTTTTTGTCATTTCATAATTAAATTAAGTTTTTATTGTTTTATAATTTTAAAGGTATACTAGGTGAGAAGGATTAAGGATTTAGGTTGGTTTTTAATAAAGCAAATGTGCATTAACTGTGTTGAAATCAATCAAAACTCTAGCTGAATGGAGTGTAATGTGACCTTACACTTTAGAATCAAAATGAGTTCGAACCAAATACCAATTTGTTAAACAGGGGTCTCCATGGCAGGGTTTCTTGTTTCCATATACATGATCTTAATTTAAAAGTTTAAAATACTTTTCTCTTGTGACGCCCTTATTTCGGGTGTAGCTAGCACTTTAATCAACAGTTCTTTTGCACTCAACACCACACAGTCGTTGTCAGCTGAAATGATGATCAGCAACTTTATTATTTATTTCTCCTGACTGAGTACCGAATGAGAGTAAAATCCAGTAAATCAATTTCCAATTAGAGTCCTAAGCACACTACACGTACCATTCATGTCACATAACAAATGGTCCACCGGTATAAACTGCAATCTCAGTAGCAGCTTTTTAGTCTAGCTCTAAATTTGGTTCCCAAAATGAACGCCAAATTGGTTTCCATACCGATAAGCAATTCCACAATTGCAGGATTTTCCATGTACAAAATATATTTAATATCAAACCTGTAGACACACCAATTTTGATACTGTTTGAACATGGACAGTCAAACCGTTAAATAGTTTCAGAATTCCAAGGATAAACAATTTCCTCCTTCGACGTCAGTCGGTTTTCAATAAACATATTAGAAATCAATATTAGAACAATGACTTCCCAACGTTATGATTTGAGACATAATATCTGTCTTTATGTTTGCAGACGTAACATCTTCAATTTTCTTGAATTTCGATTATTTACGTTGTTGTAATGAAAGAACTTGAAGAAAATGTCCAGCTTAAGTAGTGTTTGGCCCATTGCTTTGTATATCGTCTATCGTGATATAAATAAAAAATGTCGCGACAGTCTGATATAGAAAAAATCAATATAATGCAACACTATCTCTGTCACGATAGTCCAGGACGACTTCCCATCACATATTTTTGGTATAAAACATAATTTTTGCACAAAATTAAAATAAAATCATAAATTTATTAAAATGTTAACAAAATAAAATATATTTACATCAAATTAAATTTTAAACAATAATTATAAAACTCTATTTAAATCGACTGAAGACGTTGGAGTCCGGAATACACAACTGAACGAGACTATTGATCGGTAAAGTGTACACGAACCAAATTGTTTACGATTAAAAATGAATGCACATTTCTTTTATTAAATTAATTATTAATTAAGCGTAGGTACAATACAATAATAAAATTAAAAATTAATTGATAAAATATTTAAACAGGATGATTAATTAACAAAACAAAAACAACAACAACAAAATATTTAAACGGTGGGCATTTTGGTTTCACTATTACAAATGTTGCGGGAATATTGGTTGATTAACTTTGTTACACACTAGGTACTAAGCTACACGCGCATGTTAAACCAGTTGTAATTTTTTACAATTACACAACCACTTTATTATTCGTGCATTTCGTTCGACAATCGATGGCGGCTCCGACGGTCGATACATGGCCGTATTTGTTTGCGTTGTTGTTTCTGTACTATCTGGTAAACGATTCGAATCGACTGTCGAAACATCGGAAAAGAATACGGGCGACGATTGATCGGAATCATTATCGCTACTATTGTAGTTCGATTTTGGTGCAATATATTGATCAAATGATTCGTCGTTGAGGCCGAGACGATCGAAGAAACGTTCCAATTGCGACATACTTTCCGATTTGACGCGCTTCTCGAGTTTATTCGATTCCATTAGTGGCAGCGTTCGATTCCAATATCGATCGCTTATATCACTTTTTGAACGTAGAATTGGACGACGATCGTCGTCCGGATCGCGATGTGAATTTGAATAACGGCCCCGATGTTTAAAGCGCAAACACTTTTGTCGTTTGAATGTGCCAAGCGGTGGACTTAGTTCCGATGGATCGGGTGGTGTTATCGGTGGTTCCGGTATTGGAGGTGGTGGTGGTCCTACTTTACCCGATTTAGAATAATATTTGCGAGGGCTTTCGTCATAATATCGCTGTTTCGATTTATCCTCGTAATTATCTTGGAACGCTTCGGGTACCTCGGGCGTGGTAAAATTGAGAAGACACTCAGCATCCTTTTGCAACTTGGCACGACACTCGACACAATCGTAACGATAATTTGAACCTGTAACACCGTAATTATTGTAATAAGAATTTCCACTATGTTGTGTCGACGAGCCGCTGTCCCGTCGAAAATCGGCTGTATTATTAACACCACCCGTAACCCCGGCCATGGTCATGGGTTCTTTTTGTTTGCAGCACGGTTCACTGCGATGCGTATAGTGCCCCGACGATCCGCCCGAATCACGATTAAACGAGCTGCCCGATTTATTCGAACGATTTCCACGACTACAACAACTAAGCACCTCGCTATGCGGCGAATGTCGACTTATCTGCGAGTGTAAATCGGGTAACGATTTATGGCTATTGATATTGTACGATGGTGAGTATTCAGATGGATCTTTCACAGCGGTTTGAGAATGAGAATATGATCGTTGATATCCATATCTGGAATAACTAACATTCATTAGAATTATTACGATAAAATGGCGTTTATAAACATTCAGCTTACCGATTATTAGCACCATTTTGTTCGTTCGAACGATCAACTTCTGCATATTCAGCAGGCGGTGATATTGTTCCATAATCATCGGTCAACGCTAGACTATCATCAATTCCGTATGAGTATAGGTCATCATCTGACGCGGGATGCGGTGGCAGTGATTGTGGTGAAAGGAATGCACTAGGAAAGAAGACCGACACGTCACTCTGCTCCGAATGCACAGTCAACTCTTGACTCAGTAATTTAGGTGATGGATATTGAAATGTGTCGTATTTAATAGGCGACTCAGACGAATACTTAATCGAGTCCGGTGTTATTGTTTCCTTACTATCGCCGGTGTTGAGCAATTTACGAAGTTTGGTTTGCAAGAGATCCGAACTAGAGGATGCACTACGCCGATTTGCCGAACGATGGTGAGGCAAAGTTCTCGATGGGGATACTATATCTGCTAAATACAAAATAAATTTATTAAAATACAATCACTGAACCTCCGCACAATTGTAACATAATATAAATTAGATCACTTCACTTACAAGACGCACTAGTACGGGTAAAATTTAATTGTTGTTGTCGATCGCGAACAGTTTCCGATTTAACATAATACTGTTTGGTTTCAGCTAAAAGTTCCACAGCCGATTTACGTTTCGAATGGTGCGATAACCTTTGATTTGGTGCTAGCAATAGATGATGATGCAGTTGCTGGTGTTGATGTTGTTGATGTTGATGGTGCTGCTGCTGCTGTTGTTGTAATTGTATTTGGTGTTGTATTTGTTGTTGTGATGATGGAGTTAAATATGACGACGGGGGTATTATAATATTTGTGCATTGGGACTGATGTGTACCACCCGATATAAATGGTGTCGATTGTTGCAATGCCAAGGCGGATGGTATATGCGAGGATGCATTTGTTTTACTAGCTGGTGAACTACTACTAACTAACATGCGGCTATGGTGCCGAGGGCTTCCGCCGTACACAGCTGTTGCCATTTTGGGTTTGGTCGTGCTGCTGTATTTACTGCTCACTACGGGTCATGATTTTTTTAGATCTGTAACGAAAAATATTCAAAAATTTTATTTCCAACCGGCAAATTCACAAAATAGGTGATAATTCTACCTCCATCCACACAATATAACTATATCGCATGTGAGCAAAAAACTACATATATGTAATAAAAAATAAAACGATTTGCACATCCACGCAATTTAGTTTGTCGTGTAACCCAAAACTATTTAAAAACTTTACAAACTAAAATTCGATGCTTTGACAAAATTGCAAAAAAAAAAAATACTTGTGTATCGCAAATAAAATTTGATCGTGCGGCCCACACTCGACACACAAAATTGCACAACACAGAATTACCAAGCACACAAAAAACTATGTGCGCTCAGGTACTTTACGTCTACACAGTTTGACAATGTAATTGAAACTAAATTCAACATAAAATTATGTTTACTTAAATCATCGAGCATTCTGTTTTATGCTCTATTAATGTAATTTGATCGTGTTTAGGATCGGGTATTTCCGTGCGAACGATCAGCTGGTTTTTATGTAAGTTAATTTTGAATTTGACTCGTTTAAGTCTGGTGATGATACTTAGCTTACGTTAGACACGTAATATAAAGACTTTTGAATCGATTCATGTTCGCTTTACTTTCCGAGATACGTTTATAGTTTCAGACTCTACAACGGATTTTAATAAAATTGATCCAGAAACTGGATAGTGAGCACTGATGTCATTAATCGAGTTTATCAAGTTGATTTCAAAACGAAGTTCAAAATGATTTGCAATGCTTTGAATGGTGGCCAATGGAATTATAAATCAACATGGTACCTACCACCAATGCCACAGTAGTAACCAGAGCTGGGTCTAGGAAGCGGCTAGTTGGTGGTTTGACGACTCTCATCCATTGACAATCTAACACCGAACGAGGAACGTACAGTTACTTAGATAACTTGGCGCGTTTAACGACCTTAGTAGTAGAGTTTCGGAATGAGTCCATTTCTCTCCAAGAATCTCGATGGCGAACCAGTAAAGTTACCAGTGTGATGAAACCTGGTAGCATTGAGTTCTGCCATGTTGCTATTGAGCAATGTAATATAGACATATAGCTAAACGAATTTGTATAGACAGAAAAAGTCTTAATGGTATAAGACTAAGGTCTTCAGAATACAACAAATCAACATGTGATTTTTTGAAAGGATTATGGGATTGCTCCATACCTTAAGACCTAATAGTATAGTGCAATTGAAAATCAGGAAGACAGATTTAAGACAGTCATTCGATTTGATCAATGCATTAAGTATGCGCTTCCATCTGCGAGAATACCAAAACAATACCTAATACATACATACGATCAAGTTTTTGAATATTAAGTGTGATTGGATTAAGTTCCAAGGGAGTGAAAGAGGTATTTCATTCGTTGAAACGGTTAAGGTGTGTCTTTGGCTGGTCATAAAATTAACGAATCCGAAACTCTGATCATTAATTTTACGGACCAAAACGCAATAGATTTCAGTAGTAGCTTTCACATTGTTGTAGGAGTAATGAGATCGAGGACTCACAACCAAAACAAATGTCTTATCAACCCTTTGAGGTGATTTTTAACTTCTCATATTGTGTACTCTGTTAACTTCTCGTATTGTTTGTCTTCTGAGCTGAGTTCGCGACGTAAAATGACTTTTAAAGCACGTCATATTAGACGTCAAAGGACTTTTAAACCACCCAAAATATCGGTAGCGCATGCTAACATAACTGTTACTTTTTGCTAACGACTGACATATTCTAATGACAGTTTGAGGAGAATTTGAGCTAAATACGGTTTACCTCTGTCCGTTAGATGTTATTTGCAGGCCCTTGCTATTTACATCGAAGTCTTCTCTCAATTACTATTTTGTATATTGAATGTATCAATAGGAGCGCACTATTATGATTATTTTGGACAAATGGCAGAATAATGGTGTGAGTTAACCCTATTTGATTATGCCACAAATATAGTTTTTTATTTTCAGACGTGGGAAATAATTTTTCAGGTGTTCATTCTGTGCAGATCAAACCGTGAATTCAGAGGTCGAAATGGCACCTCGATTGGCCAATTTATATTCACCAACATTTAAATCATCCAGATCAGTATTTAAGTTCCACTATTAGGACTCACTTTAAGACCATAACCGTTCAAATTATTAAGTGTGGAGATAAGAGACTGGTAGGTAGCTGTTTACTTATTCATCAATACACCAATGGGATCTTGTTAATGTATGAAATTTAAGAGTAAACAATTCTGAATTTTGTAAATTCTGTCATTATCTGATGAACATCCACCATATCAATCCTTCTAGCTTTTCTATAGAAGTTTTGGTACAATACTCATTATCGAATAAGGAGATGATTTGAATTTTAATATTGTAATTTTTTGATTGTCCATCAGATCTGCGTTGGTTCAAAATAGTATCCAGCTGCCTGTACTATAGTGCCCTATAGACTCTAAATCACTAATATTTTTCGATCTGGGTCTTCTACATGATTGCTTTGATTCTTTTATATAACCCGTGAAAATATAGAATCGCCAATGGTAAATGTTGTGATCATTTACAAGGAGTTTGGATTTGTAATTAGTTTTAAGTATTTTCACATCCAACCATAGCTTTCTCGATTTAATCCTAGCATCGAGATTACGAGTACATATTGTTTCAACTTCAAAATTTGGTAATCGAATAGGATCATACCTAACCTCAGGATGATGAAATTTTAATGTTTACGTATAATGGATGGTATAGCTCGCTATCATCTACGATATGAGCATAATGTCCGTCTGTGTGCGATCTAGAAAGCTTTATTTAACTACTTGTTAACTTTTCGGGATGTGTGGTTCAGAGTACTAACACATTACAGTTACAACCACTGGCATATATTGACAAATTAATTTCGACAACTTTATTTGATCCACAGCTGTTGCAAAGAGGTCACAAAAATTGCTAGAATTAGACCAACGCATCGGTTACTTTGCATAAATGACCACATGTTTGCATAAAGTCTAACGTTAATAGTCACACATGTGCTTATATAATCCACATTAGGTTTATGTACAAATTGCGAACCCTGAACAAATCGTTCAACATTCCAACTTATACATCAACCTAATATCAACATTTTAAATCGTCCAAATTTAGTTTTTCGTTTGGGTGTGATTCATCGTATGAAAATTTTCGGGTGTGAACGATGCGATGCGCCTAGGGATGATTTAAGTAAACGCCTCCACATTCGTTATCACCAAACCCTCCTCTATATATATCATATATAATTTACTAATTGTTTAGTTAATCCTTTTACTTAACTATAAAACACTATTAAATAATGTTAATTTATTATTAATATTATACTTGTGTCGTCTAAGATGACATAGCAACAACAACAACGACGATGATGACGACAAAAAAAAAAGAAGACGGGAAGAAGACAAGATTCTATTATTATTTTGTAATATATACTCGTACAGTAGAGGTAATAAGATAAAAAGACATTAATCTCATTATATACGATACGACATATTCAAAATCCTCTTATATAACGTCGTAAATATATAAAGACTTAAATAATTTGCTATAAAGACAATGTGTGCAGTTTTACTTGCCTCCATACTCGTATATAGAGATTACCAATTAACAATCGTATTGGGGGCTAAGAAAAGTGATATCGTCAAGTAATATGAGACGCATCCGGAAAATTTTACAACACCAAAGACACTGTGTTCTCTATCTATTTCGAATCCAATCACCGTTCAAATTCAATTCAACCTTCCATATTCGGATGTGTTGGACGCGAATAATATGGCGCACAAACAACTATTTTGAATAGAGAGGCAAATATGTAAATAGTGTCAATGACTATAAAATGCGATGATGATGTATGGATATTTGCTTGGTTGAGTATATGTTTGACCAACTATTGAGCTCTTAATAGTTTTTTACTGCTTTAGTGCGACGATGAATGATAGATGTTATATAGTGTCTTTTCAAGGTAGCACATTATGGATAATTATACGGTTTGATATAAGTGGCATGGTCATAAGGCATTCACTTCTAAAAGATGACAAAACTATTTCGTCAAAATTTTACACAACGTGCTTAAAATCACAACCACAATATTTATAGAGGTCAAAATGTATCTTCTTAAAATTTTGATCTAACTTCTAAAACTGAACCCAATAACATGGTTCTTTTACTAAAAGAGGAGTGCCCCTAATTTAACTATAGGATCAGTTTCGAGAGCAATCACATAAGAAAACCTTCTCGGATTAAAGACGATCTCCCCGTAGCGGCTATTGAGCAACAAATATATTACGTTTACTATGTCGATCGAGAGTTATTTCAAGATTGAGTTTTAAACAGATTGCAAATCACATTTCGAGTACCTTACAAAGACAGTCATAAAGATCTCATCGCTCATCATTTTGCGGTCAATAATAATCCAATTAATAATATACACACAATGTGTTTCTGGTGGTCTTTTCGATTTTTAGCTATGTGGGGGACATACGTTAATACTTTAAAAATCTGCACCGGATTCTCTTCCAGAGACCTACCCACGTTTGTAAGAAGAACATCCTTAATTTTCAAGCGGATGTTCTGAAAACCGACAGACAGATCATCCATGGTCGACATAAGGAACTGAAAGACCTAATTATATACACTTTGGCCTAGATAATCTATCTGTACTTAAGCTTAAATATATAGAGTGACGCATGAACTACGAGACATTAAAATCAAAGACTTAATTAAAGTACCTCAAAGTCTCCCTTAGAAAGTGATACATACTCGAGACCTAAAACCTGTGGCGTTCAGAGCAACTCAAATAAATCGCAAATTAGCTCACGCCACACGCAATTCATAAAATCGATATTTCGAGTTAAGTTCTTGTAATTCACTAGTATACTGTCGCGTCACGACTGAACGTATGTATACGAATCGAACAGTATGAACATCAAGTCCTGTAGCATATGCCTGATGAAATGGATTTGATCTTTTTCGATCACGCAGTCATTCAATGACGTCATCAGCAGATCAAAACCGGCCTACTGGATTACAAGATAAGATACAAGCAACTCGCTTTATACAATATAAAGCTTCACTACACGCTTTAAAACCACCAATGTATGATTATGCTAAGAAAAATTAGAATTAAATAAAGGCTTGTTGTATAATAGCGTACACTCGCTCAACACGAGTACTGCAGCTCCTATATAAATACATCATTCATTATCCTATATAAATACAGCATACATCATTAAATACGACCAGTCATCATTAATCTGGCCAATAGAGCAATTTTACTGACATCAGCAAAGTAGGACCCAATTACTCATGTTTCTCGGAGTAGGTTAAGTTTCAAACTAAAAGAACGATCTTAGATTATAAAACATTTATGGCCATCGCTATGTTCAATTTGAACTAAATATGGGGACAAATATGAAGTTAGACAATTCAAAAACATAACAAACTCAAATTGAAACCTATATAGGATGCTACCTCATTCCATAACCAGTCACATCGATCTTCAGCACTGAAAATCAAAAGTATGGTGGAATAGAAAGGCAGCTTATTATTTGCTTGCAAATGTACCATATCTGATTTCTCTATAGAGTTTTGATAGTTACCTCCTCGTTTGATAGAGAATCGATTCATTCTTAAAATTCAGAAAACCAGAACTGGATGGGGTACTTTCTGGTCACCTTAGGATGGAATGAAACCAACAATGCAAGAATGCTAACTTTAACTAACTTTTGATATCTTATGAGCCACTTTGGATCTGTGACCGATAAATCGTAAAGGAAGAGCATATAGTGTTAAATAATGTTCGCTGAAAAACGTCATGAATACAACTATAGCGGACATCCGGAAGGAATCAAGACAGAGTTTTATCTCAACCAAACGGCATGTAAGCTTGTTATCAGAGTTATGCTGATGAACTTGTCATAATACTGGTTGGTATAAATCAAGAAATTTCTACCGTTATGTTAAATAATCAGTGCTGTTTTGGGAATCCGAGACGAAACCCATATCATGAAATCTGTCAAGAGTTGATGCTTCTGCGTACTTTTGGCAATTAGAAGCAGAAAAGTATTCGACAGTATCTTATTACCACAGCTTTTCAACGTCACTTTTCAAAGACGTCCGAGTGTTCAAGAATTTAAATTATCGAATCCATCTAGATGGGAACTGTTCTATCATGTCATTAAGATATGGGTGAAAACGCAATCCTATACCTAAATGCTAGCCTTGGCAATGAAGCGGGTTTTAACGATATGGTGATTATTTAAACAACAATTGGAATATCGACTGAGAATACCGAATAATCCTTCAACCACTACAAAAGTTCTTCAATTGCTAATATCTATAATTATAACACGTTGCATAGTTTTCAGGTACACGAATGGATATATTTGGTTGATTTTTTCAATTGGTATATGTGATCACCAATTGTGGATTTCGGCGTCTGACTAATCTGTATTCTACGTCAGTAAAAGTATTTTGAGCTCAAACAACTGATAATGTCTCAAATGGTTATAATGAACGAAAATATCTGCAAAATTTATTGTCAAACTGCCAGTTGTATAAAAACGTTTCGATTAACAAGTTGTTGAACAATGTGGGACCACAAGTTGTTCAACGATTCATAGTTGCTGATTTAGACGTAAGTTACAAATCAAAATAAAGGCGATCCAAAAAATATAGATACAAAATGTAGACCGAAAAAAAGTTTGCAGAACAATTGAATGTTAGTGTTGGGATTGGTTCAGCAACTGGCAAATTCAACATCACTGGAATGGGATCCATTATGATAATCCAAAAACACAAATGACTATGGATCATGCCAAATAAACTAGATTATGCTATGTAAATCAACACGAGTTCATATATTATGAGCTGCGGAAGCAGGCGTCAACTCTTAATGTACAATTGCCTCGTAAGGCAAGCCAAATTTATATCTTGCGATCGAATACACACACATACATTACTTTTTCGTTCACACATTAATGGTGCAAACTTTTGCGTTGCATTGGCTCTGCCAACTTGCCCGCAAGTGAGACATAAATGGTCAATACTACATTCTAACAGTCTGTTAATTCGCCTTAACTCAATACTAGTCAAAGATCACTATAACCTGACTGAAAATTACCAACATAAAATTTTAGCATTATAAAGGGTGATCCAATAATTTTTTTGAAATAAAACGCATTAAAATCAATTTAATAATAAACATTTTTATTTGTGAGGTAAGTTCTGTTTTATGACATTGTATGTTTGAAAATAATTTCTTTTAAATACGGTCCGCGACTGGCTCTTAGATGATCCATTCTATATATATGGGTCTAGTTTTCCAGCACTGTTTCGAGCATTTCGGCCGATATTCCGTTTACAACGCGTGCCCTGTAGCTCATGCGTGGATGCATCTGTAGATTTGCGTACAGATACCTTCATAAAAGTTGGAGCGGCAGGTACCGGGTTCGAATCCCGATTCGGGACAAGATGCAAATTAGTTTTTCACCTTCGGTCGTTTGGGCTGTGCGATCGGTCGTGTAAAAATGAACATATGTCTGGATCCCCTGTCGTGTTTAGAAATTATGGGCCGACCCCTCTTCCATGTCAGTACTATTGGCTGACATGGAGCTATGCAATGCGATGATGGTTCTACGAAAAAACTCGGATCTATAGCCGTACATAGAGTGAGATAGCAGCCACAAATAAATCGATGGTTTGGCCTCTTGAATTGTTGGCAATAACAATTCATTGATCATTGTAGTTTGCGACATTGACGTTATGCTGTTGTTCCGTAGTTTTAAAGAAATACGGTCCGATGCCACCTGTCCATAAACCGCACTAAACAGAGCATTTTTCAGGAAGCATTGGAGGCACTTGAATCTCCTCTGACTGTTCATTAGCTCAAATACGGTAATTTTCTTTGTTGTCATTTTTGGCTGAATTGATAAGCCAAAAATGAGCTTCATTACTGAGCACATTTTTTTCAATAGAAAAACGGGTCAATGTGGAGCAGTTCCAACTCCCACAAACCAAATCGATGACGCAAAGGAAGGTCAACCGGCTTTAATTCTTGTATGCCTTCAAACCAACTCTCTTCAAAATACCCCACTATGAGAGACTCAGACCTTGAGAACGGCGACGAATTCATTGATAGCGGTCTTCACGTACACTTTCAGGTACAGCAGAAATATTCACATTTCATCAATTTCTATGCTCTTTAGTAGGGTGATAAATATCCAATAATGAAAAAGTGGTTCGAAATTTATTGAATGTCTATAGCGAAAAGTGCGCTCAATTGGACGATTTTGAACGCCATAAAATGGTCGAAGGACAAAAAAAAACAATTCTGAATAAGTGGAAACCATATGTACGAAGGCTTATATATTGCTACACAGGAAATATTGGAGATGAATTTCTCATTGGGCCACACGTAAAAAAGGCTGTGTTGGACTTCCAAGCAGTTGATAATCGAATGTCTAAACTTCGTTTGCAAATCAGATTAGCAAACCCTAATTTTGTGTATACAAACGCTTACTGATGTAAGCCAACTCCAAGATAAAGTTATACCTGAGCACGATGTCAGATTGGTGACTTTAATGCTAGAGCTGGCAGAAATCAGACCGACCTATGTAATAATATAGGTCCGTACTCTCGACACGAAACTGTGACCGAAAATGGGAAAAGAATGATGTACTTTGCAATCGGCCATGATCTCAAAGTGGCAAGTACATTCTTTTCTCATAAAAACATTCATTTGGAAACATGGATATATCCACTTTAAACATCCCGAAGCCAAATTGACCATGTGTTAATTTCAAAAGAGCGGGCTCGGGTTGTCCTAGACGTGAGATCTTATAGGTCGTCAACAAAGTTCGTAGGCAGTGACCATTATCTGGTCACATCTAGAGCATACAAGTTACTGTCATACATTATCTTGGGAAGAATTACTCCTCTGGCGGAGGAAATTATCGGTGACTACCAAGGAGGATTCCATTTAAATCGGTTAGTTACTAATCAAGTTTCCTCAATACGGATGATTCTTTTCAAGTATAACAAAACATCTCGCGATGTACACCACGTGTTCCTAGATTTCAAGCAAGCCTATGATTCGATGAATCGAAAGAGACTATGGAATGCGCTTGGATTAGGAACATTTGTGTAAAATGACAGTAACGCAGTAACAATACTGTGTTAAAGTCGAGAACAGGCTATCGAGAACTTTTGCAATTACTTTTAATTATTTGCGTGAAAGATCAAATGTGGCATTCACCACAACTTGACTAATTACCTCGGCAGCGTATAATCATCGTGTAAAATCATTTACAGCATAAATCCGACTTTTATTATGTCTCGTGCATTTTGAAAAATTACGACAGTGTTCTACTTTTCGTATATATTTCGCCTTTGTAAATGGTTTGTTATTTATTGTCTTGTACTTACATATTTCAAGAAAATATAAACTTATAATTATAAAGTGTTTGCCTATGGCCATTTTTTTTTGACAAGACTTACTACGTAACAACTGTATACAAGATTTCTTTTGAGTAAAAATTAAGCAAAAAATACAACAAGTTATAAGTGATTTATCAGGTTGGAGTGAAAAGTCTTAATATGCCTATTAAGTAGGGGTCCAGTCAATGTCGTATATATAGATCGATTGTCCTACACACAAAGAATTGAAGTCAAGGTTGGTCAAGTAAATTATGTTAACATTTTTAATTTTCACTCGCATATATTATATATAAGATGATCTGCCTTTTGTTCATCTTATATACACCTTATACTTATATGTATATACGAATACAAATGAACAAATCCAATCAATAAACATAAATTTATAAGATTTACATTATGCCCCCACAAAATTGAATTGAACGCGAATCCAAAAACCTAAATCCACTAAGACGACGACGCCGAAGAAGAAGACGAATTATTAAATCCATTAAAGATTCTTGTTTTGAATCGTCTTTTTACGCGCAATATCTCATTCGATTATGTTGATTAACTGTTTTTGTTGTTGTTGTGTTTTGTTCATCGACGTCTTTTCATTCAATGAATTTGTTCTCTCGTTTTCTATGTTAACTATATACTCGTATACTAAGATGTCTTTAAGATTTTTTTTCGTTTTCATTTCTTAACATCTTACACACACATACACACACAGTACAAGAGTAAAAATAAACAAAACAAGCAATCATTATTTTCATTCAAGATTAGAAACGAACGCAAAAAAAATCTTTAATCGTTTAAGATGGTTTTGTGATAGGTTTTTGTATATTAAAAAGACAAGAAAATGCGGCGAGGGGAAGGACAAGACGTCGCATAAATAGGAAAATCAAATCTTACGAAGAGTTAATGAATTTTTTATTTCGCATCATTCTCGCGCTAATGACGCTTTATATTTTTGACGCCACCCCGCGAAATAATTTATTTATTATCTATTGGTGCTTTTTGGGGAACTGACTAACTTTTCGCTTATTTGCATAAAATATGGATATAAATTTTGTGCGATAGTGTCATGTACGGTTTGATTTATTGGTATGCAAATTTACGGCCATATATACACGCGTATATAGAAAATATCAGATTTGCAATCGTAAATAAAACTCTCGATTCATTTCACTTTCTCAGCCGGTGGTGCATCCATTTAAAAACGAAATTTATGATTGATAATAAATTGTGGAAAGCTCTCAAGATAAATTCACAACAAGTTACAACACTTGTCTATAGATGGCAGGTGTGTGCCTAGATAGCAAACATGGAAAGCATTTTAAACAGTGAAAACGATATAGATGTCTTACGATTGCATACGCCATAGTCAACTAACCAACGGTGAGTTTGCCACATGATTTGCCACATTTAATCCGATCAGATTATTTTCACTTCCCAAACTGGAAGAATAGGCCATAAAGAAATGAATGTGTTTGGTGGTTACTAGGAATCACGTACCAACGATACTATTGAACGTCGTTGGGACGGAGATATTTATATTTTTTGTGTTTTGTTAGGTAGACTACTTTTGAGACTGTACACTCAACTTGCAAATATAAAAGTTGCTTAGTCAAGATGAAGACTGAATCCTTACTATAGGTTATATTAAAATTTTTAGAAATACCTGTCAGATAGTTCAGATTATACAACATTTGAAACCATACATTTCGTAGCCCTACCCGCATCTCGACTGATCCCTTACGAGACCGTCCAGGTTGCGCAGTGGTTAAATCGCTGCGGCGTGGAGCGGGAGGTACCGGGTTCGAATCCCGATAGGGGCAGGATGCGAAAAGGGATTTTCACCATCGATCGTTTGGGCGGTACGATCGGTGGTGCGAATGAAATCATCTGAGACCCAGTTTGAGGTTAGAATTGGTGTGCCGTCCCATCTTTCATGTCCGTACTATAGGCTAACAGAGCTATGCAATGTGCAGATGGTTTCTACGTAAATCGGGCCTATAGCCGCAACGTAAAGTAATATAGTGGGAAGTCGCAATAGGCCAATATACAAAAAATAAAGATCCCTAACGAATGCTTTTCTATACAATAGCCGGTGGAGCCCTCTTTTGAGCATACCAAAAAATTGGTCTTGTGAATAACCTCAAAAGATGTGTAGTTCTTAGACAATTACTATGACAATTACGATTCGTATAATGTGCGCATACTTTTTTTCCCAGCCACTTAGGCTCGATTGGTCCATTGTGACATCCCTTCCCAGACGTATACTCTCAGTCCCGAAATCTGTTCTTCTAATAAAATTCAAGAGAAAACGCATATACATACATACTTTAAGTCTTATACTACGGGCGCCATGAGCTAGGGTGATCTTCACAACCATAATACCATTCAATCACAACACTGATCAGCTCACTCCTTAGCAACAATATAGATTACATAATAATTTCACAGATTTTAAAAAGACGTCTATAATTGGGTGATTCCAATTAAGAACTTGGAAGCTCTCCAATCCATTTTACAGGGTGAGAATGGTGACCTTGTGTGGACACTATAGAGAATATTAAATAAAATTTCGAAACCACTCTTTAATAAAAGATTTACAAAACATCAATCACGACTCTTTAAGGACTCTTCGAATTTACAATCCTGTCCATAAACAAGATTCAGACTAATTATTTGAAAAACTAACTAATGTTCGGAATAAGTTATTGGTGTAGCTTGTCTCTTGGTATTATCAGTCATAAGAATGCTTGTAATGGGATTTTACCGTATAAAATTGAATTTTTACCACACCTCCTCAATTTCGAAATTTGAATGCTCTTCCCAAGAACCTAAGATACCCTAGACATTTGCTGGCTCAGAAGAGTACCACAAATATTCATGTCAATCAAGGATGATTTGGAGGCAATAAAATTATAAGGTAACAATTTCCGCTTCTACCAATGATGGGGTGCTTCGTGGGAATAGTACAACAAGAAGAGTTGGATACATATATTTGAGAGTCTTCTTGAAAGCACAATTTCGGATGTCCACAATAAATATGCTATACTCTATTGGGAATCACTCGCAATGTATCAGGTATCGAAAAATTAACAATATTATATCGATTGGCGCCGATTGTAGCTTAGTGGTTAAGAGAATTTCTCATGACACTACGGTCTCGAGCTCGATTCCCACAATTAACCAAAAGTTAACTTGATCTTAATGACTTAAAAAGCTATTGTGTGTAAAAGATTTTTTAGACTGACCATCTACAATGTTCACCAATACAGATTTATGGTTCGTATGGTCCATCTTCGACGCGTTTAGGACCACTTACGGCTTTAAGGCTATAGATTAGAGGCCATAGATTAGATATCGATGATAGGTACTTCAAAATGTTGGATAACTTCGAATTTAAACCACTTCTTGAAACCCCCAATTTAATGACAAGGTAGAATGCTTTAACAGGCAATTCAAACCTGAATTGATGAAATTGCTTTACCATCGTCATTTGAAATATTTCATAGAAAGGCATTGAGTAAGAATTGAAGAGATCGTGAGTTTATGATCCGCTAGATGTTAACGTTTCAATCGATTTAGCCGTGTTTGATCGATTTATAGGCTCGATCTTATCACAAAAATATCTAATCATGTCTTATAGGACAAAAAACTTGTTAATAATTCTGTGAGTTTCTGATTGCATTGGAAATATATTATCTAATCTGAAACACATGGTGTCATGCATTGACAGATTTGCTTAGAATTAGTTAATAGTTGATGTTTCAACCAACGCGCCTTCAACTAAGTGGAAAATCACAATTGTTGTAATACCAAATTGTTTAACTATACTTACATTATGCAAATTTATAATTTATGTGGGTGTCAACTACTTACATAGTGGTAATAAATAACGGTATAAATCCATTACCAAAATCAATCAAACGGAAAACCATAAAATCGATTACATCCGGTCCCTTCTAATTTTTCAAATACACCACATCCAATACCACCATACGTTGATGTTTATTGTTTTCCAATCAAATTCGATCACCGCACACCAAACAGCACCACACAACACCAAAACAATACAAAACGAATCGTTTTAGTGTATAAATTCAATCACCCAACACAATAACATGTATGCGTATATAAGACGTTGACATAAGAAGTAATTAAAAACCTCGCGAAATTGTACATTGTCTAACTTTACCTTAATCATCTTGATGAAATATTTTGTTATTGTATGTACAGCATATAAGCTATAGACATGTACTTTTGGAACTCAAGACAAAAACTACCTCATCTTATATTGTAACTCACAAACACCAAGCAACACCAAACGAACAAAAAATTTAAATCAGATCTTGACTGGAATTGTATTACTCGCATTATAGTCAAAGAAATCTTATAACATAAGCAACACACAAAACGAAAATCGTGAGAAATATCTTTAAGACGTTGTTACATATTCTTTTCAGTTTCTTATTTTTGTTTTTAGTTTTGAGGTCACTTTTTTCTTGATTCATTCGTTTGGAGTTATGATATTATTTGGTACAAGATTCGAATGGTACTGTGTCTCTATATATTCTCTATGTATATGCGCTATTATAGAACACAAAGAAAATTAATTAATGGGAGGAACGTGTGTGTGGGTATACAGAATTACTATGTATCGCTTATTAGACGCTTAGACTTATGTTTGACATTTGTGTTAATCAACGAAGAACTGTACTTTTATGTTTTATAGAATTTTTCTCCTGTCATTCAGAATCGATTGGCCCATTCTGACATATCTTGCCAAACGAACGCTTTGTCCCGAAATCTGTTTGTTCTTCGAGTTAGTCGGCATTTTCAAAGTGATTAGAAGATTCACAAACAGGAACTGCAAACTAAAGCAGTGCAGTTTCTGGGTGGAATATGCAAGAAAGATGAAAAAAGGTGATCAACATTGTCTCGTTCTCCTCTCTAGAACTGGTAACAGTTTCTACAAACCTGGCAAATTTCCATGTATACTATTTCAACAAGAACGGAGTTTTTTGTTGGTTTATTGTTCCAAAAACGGTTTTGGAAAAGCGACATGAGATGACGTAATTCCATCTCTCCTGGTGCAGACTATTAAAGTGACTGTCGATATTTATCTTAAAAGACAATATCATGTCTAGGGTAGGCTCAGGTCACAGAAAAGTAATATACACCTATATTACTTTTAATACTCATGCGACGAGTTATCGAATCCGGTCTGACTTTATTCAGACTTTCAAGTCGTTTTAAAGTAGTTACTAGCTCCCAAACAAATACCAAGGAAATAGTGTACAAACGACTATACGAACTGTGGAATGTATTCATAATTTCGAAATCGAAAGCATATAGTCTTAATGAAATAGTGGTGATAAAACCAGCTTTAACGGGTAACAATATCTACTTTTACCGGACAAGCAGCTACCCGAAGGTAGGGAAATGCAACTATCATCTATGAATGACTGTAATGGAGCTAGTGTCCATTTTAAAGAATAAAGTCCTCAGTTTGAGACCCACTTTTAACGAAATCGGTTTTATTGTCATAGAAAAGTTGAAACTCTTGAGTGTAATGTGGGACATCCAATTAAGCTAGAAACCTATGAGGTGAGTTACGATAGTACTATACTATTGTAAACATACCACTGATAGCAAGAGTGAGATCTCCACAAACTATAACTTACGAGGCCAATGCAAAGTAAGAACATGCAATAATTTCTTGCTTTAAAAACAACACTCCCGAGTATTAGTATACCTGTAGGGCCGTATAAAATCGTTTTACTGAATACCGTAGTCAGTAATGTGAGAAACGATGCTGTTTTGTACAGAATATTAGCGAAGATGAGAAAATAAATACTAGCGTAGTTTAGTTAAGTGTTGTCAGACCCAGAGATTGAAATCTTGATGATAATGCATTTTCCAGATATTATGAAATCAGATATTATTTCATTTCAAATACCCAGCAGCATTAATGGATGGCAAAATGATACGAGGCTCATTAATATTCCTGAAATAATTGGTGTTATGATATGCTGGATCAATATATTTAATGTTGTGTAGTTAGTAGAGATAACAGGACGAGTTGATTGATTGATTGATTGATTGATAGGACTGTAGGACCAAGCGCTAGGCAAGATTCCCGGATAACGCCGGGCCTATTCCTACAGCCGTTTACATAAAACAATAGGTAAGGATAGGAAGGTATTTTAGTAAGGAAAGAACGACCCGGTTACAGACACCTGGCAAATCGTTTACTAAACTACTGTTAACTGACAACAACAAGACAATCACAATTCTAATCTACTAGTCTGCAATCGCCAATCAGCATTCTCCAGTCCGCATTACCTATCTGCTCTGCTGTATTATGAATAAAATTAAAACTAAATTAAAATTAAAATGCTAAAATAAATTTATTAGTTAGTCGCTCAGGAATCTGTAATTAATTAATATTATTATCTGTTAATTAATTAATTTTATTATTTATTTCAACTCCCGCCCACACAAGTAACCTAATTAAAACATAAGTACAGAACTCTGAAAGAAAATTTATTAACTTATGGCTCAGGTATCTGAAACAATTTAATTAATATGGTATGATAGTTTAAGCCATTCACTACGATAATATTGCCATAATTCTGTAACATGCTTATCAGAGAAGCAAATAGACTAAGGCGACAATCTTCAGCAGAACCATTTTCCTGTTACATAATACTTAAAATAATATAAATTGTTAGTAAAATCTATATCCTTTTCACATTACCATTGGTTATTATTATTATTTGGATAGGAAGGACATTTCTTATTCCATCATATGTATTTGAGTTACCTCAACAGTTGAAACTGGAGTATTTAGGTTAATTATCCTGGGGTCTTCTCATCATATGTTGCATATAAAGTAGCGTCCATAAAATTCCAGATCCGCCACCACCTAACGTGAGAGGCAAGATTTATTTATTTTATGACCCGACAGCATTTCATATACATTTCATATTATGACGACCAAATAAACTGTCAATTCGTGAAAAGGGTAAATTATTTATATACATAAATAATTGAGTAAGTTAGCTATAACCTGCAGTTGCAGTTAGCTATAACGTAATAAAATTAAATCATCTACACAAATTCTAAAAATAAATTTACTAGATAGGCATCTGTAACTTAATTATTATTAATTTTATTATTTACTTAAACTCAAGTCCGCACACCAATCATAGTTAAATACAAATACAAAACTCTTATTTAATTAACTTACGGCTTCTGAATCTGTAACCATAAATTAAATTAATATGGTATGCTAGATTAAGTACCCGTCAACCATTACGCCGATGATACCATAATATTAGAATATGTTTGTCAGAAAATGAAAATAAATCTCTAAAAACGTTTTACATTCCAAAATTATGCAAAATCTTTTTTAAATAAAATAAATTTTCCTTGCCAACCCCCTCCAACTATAATCATATTTACACTTATGTAAATAATTAAAACCAAATTTTCCATAATTTATTATTATTATTTTTATATTAATGGTCGTGATCAGGGATGTCACTTTATAAATAAAAAAAACAAACAATTGGTATTAACTTGCAAAAAGCACCATTAAATCCAAATACTAAACTTAATACGAAGCTTAATAAATTTAAATAACGCATGGATAACCCACAGGCACGTATGCACGACACAGGCAATAACACAGTCAGGGTTGCCACATACATGCAGAAAGTATGGAGCAGAAGCACCCCAAAAGTAGAGGAAATCGACACCCCAGGAGCGAACCCCATTCAAGCAAACCAAACACGATCCAAATTCCACCAAACATACATCTATTTGTAGCAAACAAACCCCACGAGAACCCAATTATAATCATCCAAACTAAAAACTCATTCAAAGCACCCTCAACAAAGGAACACCAACCTACAGATTAATAAAAAGTGCAGACATCCAATCAACTGACATCCAATAAACCGGAATCTATCCAAACACCCCACATTCCGGCGAATCCTCCAGCTCCCATTCGCGTCTAAATCCCCACATGCCAACAGAGGCTCCTAGCCGCCACCGCAACTAGCTCAACCCTCATGCCCGTCCCACTCAAATCCAGCCTCGGAACTCCCCTCCCCCCTTAACCCCAGCAGTACCATGAGGCAAAGGACAAATTACCAGCTACAAATAATACCTACAAAAACCGCTTCCTCCAAAACACTCCTGCACAATCCCAGCCCACGGCAGAATCAGGTGACATTTTCTAAAAATTCCGCCAAAACATCAAAAGCTCCCGACACTCTACAAAATTGAATGCCTCCAGAGCACCACTACAAAAATGCTACAATCCCGCCGACACCCAAACATTCTAATAGTTCCAACTCCCCGCCACTAAAATAAGTAGAGATAACAGGACGAGTTATATATAATTCAGCAGTATAATGGTCTAATGCCAATATACAGGGTGGGCCTTCTATTGATCCTTTTTTCAATCTATAAATTCTAGTACTTAATGCTATCTGTTCCGTGAGCGTTTTAGTCAACATAGACGCCGTATTGAGTGTGCGATTGGCAAAATTACCGATCGTTTTAAAAAATTACGGTTTAGCGGAAGGTCGTCGAGGTCGACCGTACCAACATATTCATCCTGTTCATACTCCTGATGTAGTTACAGCTTAATAAAAGTGTTCGTAATGAACCAAGAGCAACAAACAGACATCAGTCACAAGAACTTAACATTTCAAGAATCACATTACGACTCATTTTTCATGTTGATCTTCATTTGTATTCTTACAAAATTCAATTACTAACTCAAAAATTGAGGCCTCTAGCCTATTTAAATCGTTGTCGTTTTGGTAATCAAAACGGTCGACCAAAATCTTTCACTGATAGCGTTACTGTGGCTCAAGTAAAGTTGCCAAAGAACCATGCATGATTGATACAAGAATGGATATATCCTTTCTGGATATAGCCATGGATATATCACGAATATTAAATAATCATTTGGAATACACGAAAAAATCTGCTCGATGGGTTTCATGAATTTTAAATGAGCACCAAAAAGAGGCTAAATTTTTCCTAAATAAATTTGAAAATGAGCATAATCTAGCAACTTTAGTAAAGTCGTTACTGTGGACGAATCTTGGCACGATCCGGAAACCAAACAGCAGTCCATGGTTTGGAGCCCAAGAAGAGTTAATCCACCCGAAAAAAACTAAGCAACAACAAACAGAACAAAAGTAAATATGTCAGATAACTTTACACGATCAAAAATTGTAGCTGCTATTTCCCTGGAAAAGTTTTCAAAAATTTGTTAGAAACCCGGAGGATTTGTGGTGCTACTGTTAACATCAAAACTACGTGCCAGCTCACGCTGCTGAAATAACGACTAACTTTAAGGCGATTTCTGGCATCGAGGAAATACGACCATAATCATATTCCCCGAAACTAGCACCTTGTGATTTCTGGTTATTTCCAAAAATTAACACAAATTTGAAAAAGGAGAAAGGTTTTTAAAAATAACGCGTCTATAGATAGCTGATGCGGTTAAAAATTAACTTGATAATCTTAACTGCAAGATTATGAAGACTGTTTTGAGAAGTGGCTCTATAGGCTTAAGGCATGCATTGAAATCAATGGCAAATCTAGAATTTATTTGTTTTTTTTTCTGGTCAACTAAGCAAACTTTTGTTACTCCCAGCTTATATGAGCGGTTTGAACTTAAAGACGAGAAAATCATGGCAAAATTAATTTTTCAATTATCCTATAACGACTATAAAATTGCTACACTGAAAAAGATTTGATTCTAAACTGTGGAAAAAGTTCTGGAATTGGGACGAAACTATGTATCATTATGAAATTGGCACAGTTTAACGAAACATGCTGACCATTCTCTGGTTACCTTAAACGGAACTTCTAAGTCCAACAGATCTAACCTCAGCAGTTTTAAATATATGTTTCGCCATTGAAACACCATAATTCTGTTGAGTGCTCATCAGGCATATTTCAATGTCAAAATATTTGTTATATCTGCCTATTACGAAATTATCGAATATTTTGAATACAGAATTCAATTAATATAACAAATATGTTGAAAGAAATGGAAAATTGCCAACAAATCGATTTGAAGACTAGACATTTGTAGACGATAGCTCCAACATTCAATTATAATTAAGACATATACAAAACTCGTATCTACCAACAGTCTCAGTCACACACAAAAGCCAAGAATACATTCTCGAATCAATTTTCTAAAATCTTATTTGCGAAATTATATAATCCTACTTGACCCCGATCGAACTTACATTCCCAATCCGCCATACGCGTCAAACCGACTCGCATACATAAATACAACCATCTAGTTACTAATAGAACAGACATAAATTAATGAGCTTATGTTTTTTTATGTAACAACATAAAGGTAATGTATGTATATTATACACGAACAGCACGTGTTATTATGTCAAAATGTAAATCCAAACTATGTATAACATATATACGAGTACATATGAAAAACTATCTAACATTTTTATAGTTTGCTGTTGTTGTCATTTAAAAACATTTTGTCTTTTCTTCATTGCGGAAATGGGTAATTTGATATGCACGAGGAGGAACATTAACAATTACCACACTTATCTCCATATAGAAATGGTAACACACACTCACACACACATATATATAGGCAATGCTTATGGGAGCATATATGTGAGATGAAGGATCCATTAATGATTGACACACGAGTTGTTCATAAACTGCACGACGAAACACAACCAAACCGAAAATGTTAAAGGGAAAGTGTTTCAAATGCGGGACATGATCAAGAAGCGGAAATATATACTTAAGTTATGTTTATTCAGCATGAAATACCATTTGACCGTAAGTAAGACATTATGGAAATTTCTACTAGCAGATGGATGTCTATTATATCGAGGGTGTTCGACACGGTATCAGCTGTTGTACTTGGGCGAATGTATATTTTAAACAAAAACAATCAATCATTGTCGTGGCGCTTTACTTACAATGCGGCACGTATATCGTTACAACGGTATACTCACACTAAGGTTAGTTTCAAGAACTATATACCTGCAGTTTGTTTCCAAGAACACTTTTCATCACAATACATTAGAACATGTAACAATACAACGACTTAAGTGTTACACAATATCCAAACACTCGTGTACAGTATTATATCGACACACATACTCGTATATATAAAAAATAGATATATAGGTTGGTTGGTTACACATAAGAGGTTAAAAGGTGATTCAATTGAGGTAGGTATTATATATAGGTATAACATTACTATATAGTACGTATACATGTGAATTGTTATTGTTCAGTTCCAGTCCCCACACCTCTTAACGACATTGTTGTTGTATCGGTTGGGTTTATATTTATTTCTTTTCGTTTCTTTACTCAAAACAACTTCTTAATGTGTCAGTGAACTTACTTACATAAATGTCGTCTCGTATTTTTATTTTTGTAATTTTGCCAAATTTTTTTCGCATCAAACTACCAACAACTATACAACAGTGTTTGACCCGAAAACTAACCAAATTTCCAACTGTCATACGATGATACGATATGTTGAGGTTTTGAGACCGAAGTCTTAAACTGGATGTGATGTGAAGTTCATATCAAAATTGATGCCCGTTTAAGTATCTTGTTTTTGGCTGCATAAATTATGAGTTATTTTGTTTTATGGGTGATTGAAACTTGATGCCAAATATGGAAACTTTGGTTTTTGATTTATAATAAATTGGTTATGAATACATAATTAGGTGTTTTAGTGATTAACTGTTAAATTGTATACGGATGGAATAGTATATGGATATTTAAAATCCCGCACATTTCCTAGGCTAGTGGGTGTCGATGTGCTAAACAATTACAAAATGGCAAGATTGTTGTATTATCAGCAGTATATAGTACACATTGGCAAACAACCAATCTAATAATTTCTTATTGATTGAATAGCCATTATATTCGGATAAATAAATCTATCTCGTACTAGAAACGGTCCTAAATAGCCCTCGGAGGTAGTACGAAACACTCGAGAACTGCAATCATATATGATGAGAATCGAATGATTGATTTCGGCGTTTGTCACAATCCGATTAAATAGATAAACATGAGATTTGAGTGCAGTTTCAAATAAAATTGGAGGGCGATCTATGTTCAGATAACTCAACGGAGAAGGAAATCAGTCAACCTTCTTTTTACTATTGATAAAGTACCAATATTTTTGTGGTTTGGAGGACATATCTGTACTCTGCAATGAAATCCCAAATTCAAACCCATTCATTTAGTCATTTATCACTAGAATTTTTCATTTAAAATATTTAACATAACTGAAGGCTGCCCGCGTGTTTTAGCACTGATTATAAGATCGAATCCCAAATCTTCTGAGAACATGTAGATTCTATAGACTATTCTATATCAATAAAGGATTACATCACAGTAAGGATCTAAATCAGAAATTTATTGTCAAGTTTCGAATTGCAGTTTTACTACTATCGTTACTCCCCATCTTGCAGATATGTAAACCATGCCCATTCTATCTATGAACGATGTATAGTGCATAAATCATTCATACTTAAACCATTCAGCGTCACATGTATGGCAATTATGACGAAATATTTCCTATAGCACATGTCTAAGACGAAATATAGATTTTTCACGAATGCCTCGCAGGCGTTATGTATAGTTGAGGTTTCACAATTTCTCGAAAAGGAATATATGGTGCCTCTTCAATACTCATTATAAGTGTGGGCATAAAAATTCATATTAGGCCTATAATAGAATCTTTGATACTATAGCTACTTGATAGAAATTATTACACTCATTAGTTTTACAAGTCGTTGTGATTAATTTATAAAATTGCTGCACCTCTTGTTTTAGGATATGCCGCTTATTTCCGCCCCACTTGGATATCTCTGCAAGCGAAATATGGTGTATCGGTATATCCTTGTCCTGTTTGATCTCTTGAACATCTCAACCTTGCCCTCGCCTATATTTCCGCTATATATATTTCCGACTTTTATTCGGATGTACTATCGTAATCTTCTATTTGCATCGCAATACTTAATGCTGTCTGAGAAGCATAACTCTCACTTTGTTTGTTTTGTTTATTTTGTTTCATGTTCTTCCCACGATTAGCACAAGAAATACGGTCACCTATGGCAGACCTCGGCATTATCATAGGAAAAGGCTACGTTGTAAAATTGAAAGTCGACAATTTTGAAGTTTGCTTAATAGAGACTAAGCTTCTCTTACCCACGCAGCCATTGCTGCATGCAGTGCTACCTTAGCTTGAAAGCAGTTAGTTATATTAAGTATAATGGCCACAGAGCCCGTTCTGTTATCCGAAGGTTAACAGGGTTCACCACGAGAAGGCAGGGTTGGAAGTACAGAAGAGAGGCTAGAGCTACGTATATATATATATATATATATATATATATATATATATATATATATATATATATATATATATATTTGTTTGTGTTACCGTGTTTTAGGACATGTGTAACATATTTTTATTTAATGAGCAACCACTACTACTTATCTAAGTAATTAAACTTACAAAAACCGTTATAAGTTCATATATATTGTGATCAAAATTAAAAGTAAATTATATTCCCTTGAGATTGATTATTGATATACATATACATATATACAGTCGGTATAAATAAGATGAATAATTCATCACCGATTATTTTATTTTATAAGATCGCAGCTGCTGTTTTATTGTTGGGAATAGACACGCAGTTGTCAGATAAAGAGTTCATTATACTTTGATCATATTATGGACTAGATAATCGTATTATATAAAGAAATCGATTAATACTCAATATTGAGGGCCCGCGTTGTATTTCAGATACAGAACAAGAAGAATGAATGCTAATAGTATCTAACCAGCAAGGTCTCTTATCTTTCTTAGTCGTCAAGATGACGGAGTGAACAAAACTATTCTATATGGATAAGGTTTGCTAACTTGGAATACAATATTTCATTAACAATATTAACTCTTTTAACGAGTCTATAGATATTGAAGGTGCTCCATCATTTGTCGAATTTTGTCTACCATGCATCAAATTTAAAAGTAAACGAGAAAGGTTAGACCTATTACCTTTTATCGAAAATATTTCCTGCAGATGACAATGCTGTCTCAACGATAGTAAAGAAAAAAAAACAGGAAAAATGTATTACCCAGAGTCGTTAAAACTATAGGCTTTCAGACTTAACGCGTTGGCCAACATAATTTTGTAAATATTTACCTGCTATTTTTTTGGTCAAGGACAAATTTAACTTTCGACTTTCAAATATAATCGCTGTGAATTTCTATGAAACCTAGTTCTTCAATGAAATAACACAAATTAAACTGCTGTTACAACACCAACCTGTCACAAAGTAGTCAATTCATGAAATCTGCATATAGCTATGTTACAAAATTAAAAAAAGGAAAATTCGTGTTTTCTGGAAGATAATGATTCTGCAATTGTTAAATATACCAACACTATGGAATCTACAGAAACAAAGCAGAACGACTGACAGGTTCATTATTGAAATCCTATATCGTGGTGCAAATAATGCTCGTTGGAAATGTAGCTGCACAATTGGAAACACCCGATCGACCACTGCTGATCAATATTTGATTTGTCTGTTGCCAGATCGTTCCCTATAAGCTACATCGTAACTGGCAATGATCTGTTCGCTTACCAAACGGCGGATCATCGCACTCCATGCTTACAAGAGGATTTTCTTATCTGGATAGAATCTACTTTATGATCATGATGATAAAAATTATCAACGTTCTATCTGTTTTGCGTAATTTTGATTCGGAAATATGGATCATTGTTATTATTTAAGACAGTATGAATTCTTTCAGTTCAGAATATTAAACCAATGAATCACTAATGTAAGATCGTGCTCAGATTGTTTTAAAATAAGTCATTATCTTTGAGTTTGCTACACGGAAAAAAAATTCAGACTGAGAATCACCAAAAAACAGTATAATAATCAATAAAAACTGCTCCAGTCGATTGAATGGTGATTAAAATTAAACTGCTTTAGTGTTTTTTTTCTGTAGTGAATATTACAAAACTGCTAAATGATATTCACTAAGTATTCATATTGAATATTTATGACGTCATATATATGAAATACATCAAATCTTTGATGATGGTCAACGCATGAAACAAATTTATAACTACGAGCACTAAATCTTTAGTGAAATACAATTGTTTTTAAAATGAAATTAATAAAAATTTTAGTGAAATTCATTAAAAAATAAGTAAAAATCAGTATTTATTTTGATGAAAATGTTTAATAATGGCCAATTAAAAGAAATGTTGAATAACATGTCATATATATATATATATATATATATATATATATATATATATATATATATATATATATATTTAAGATTCAATAAAATACAGTTTCTTTTTTCTTTAGAACTAGATTTTTATCTCAATTTATTATATTATCTGTCAAAAATATAGTTTATGGTGGATTATCTAATACAGATGATTGCTTATCAATCACTTCAGTGATTTCCAGGTATATAATTCCATATTCTCTATATTCCATAAATGATCAGTAATTGAAATCTGTAACAGAATAAACCGTATGAAATAACACGACATATTTAATTTAATACTTACACACATATAATTATATATTGTATCCAAACACATAATTGAATACATGCAAGAATCCTTCTGATATGCAAGACCATCTTTTGAAAATGATTAAATTTAATAAATATAACACGCCCGAAATAATAGGAAAATCATGTCCTTAAATGACAGAAGTTCAAAAATATTTGACAAATATTCTATCACCAAAAGTTGTTGATGTTTACAGAATTATTCTGAAAATCAATCCAAATTTTACTGATATGCACAAATTTTTCCTGACGTACTGACCTTTTCAAAAATTTATATAATGAATTTCAGAAAACGTTCCTAATGAATATAAATAGTCAATAAAAATTCAACAAATGAATTTATCAATATCACTCAAAAAGAAGTTAAAATCAGAAAAAATTTAATGAGCATCACAAAAATCAAGTTAGCAAACTACTATAATGATGTTAATCAAAATATTTTTTTCCGTGTAGCATCAGTGGATGCATACAATTGATGAGTTGACTATCTGATACACAAAATTCATATTTTAATCTGTATGGTCTTATGAAAAATCCAACTTCAAGATTATCAAGATCATCTCTATATTGTGTATGTAATCTATATCGTCAAGGAAACACAGACTTCAATTTTAAACAAACTTGTTTCCACCGATACTCTTTCATACGTATGTTAAATCTGTCAAAACGCCTGATTTTCTAAGTTAGTACTCATTCCACATATCGATCCTTAATCTCGTGTTTTACCAGAGGACTGCATTTGACATAATATACTAGACAAAAATACTAGACAAATTCGATGCTCAAATCGAATTTTACAATAAATTCAATTTTGATAACTTTTTGTCAATATTAGTGCTTCTGGTGTAAATACTTTTGGTACTGATCTTGCCTTAATTGAGATATCTGATTTGACCTATCAAAGGATTTGAAAAAAGTAAATTGGTATAATTCTTGACCATCGATTGCATTGATTCTATTATTCTTCTTCAAACCCAGTATTTCTATGACTTTTCAATAATTACCTGATATTTTCATGATTGTAAGTAATTTGAGTCATTACTAAAAGTTTCTAATATTGATCGAGTCGATAATTTTATGTATTTAGGAGTTATACTTGACTAGTATTATATGTTATGGGAGGAAGAGGAACCCATCAAACAATTGAGTTCGTGAGTTGTATAAAGCTATCTCTAAAGCAACCCAAGTATATATACTAGATGTTAATCCTGTACAACTCTACACATAATATCGACAACAGAAATTTACAAGAACTCATATTCGATTTAACTTAATTTACTGCTTATCTCATTTCACCATATATATACGAGTAATTACCATTCATTTTCATATAAATTCTGAAGACGTTATTTTGTGTATACAAAGACAAAACGACAATTATTTAGGTTTTTGTTGCATTTTTTGTCATGACTTCCTGTTCGACCAACACCATCAAATTGTTGATATTCAAATTAATCATATCCTTTCAAAGACTCCACATCTATGTATAAATCAGCATGCTCTCACAATGTTTCAATACCACATATGTACAAACTGATGCCCAAAAATGGTTTTGTTATACGAAATTATCAAGGCCACACATATATAAAGTGAAGATTATATACTTATTTACTTAAAATTTAAATCAAACGAAATTACGTTAAGTAATGTGGGCGCATCATAAATTTAAATTAAAAAGCTGCGTCTATACCGTCAATTTATACTTAAAGATGTGTATGTGTACATAATAATCGTTATGACCTTAGATACCAAATATAAACTCATCGTGTATAGTGATTTAGATTGTAATTCAATTAATATTGATATTTTATGTATGCCTGAATCTGGCAAGATACAAAAACTAAAATCTTTGTTTTTTCGTCATGGGATTTTGCCAAACGAGTATACATACAGAGACACAAGGTATTCGATTTTGTATTGCTTCCCATAATTACATTAAGTTACATGAAAGCTTTAATCGATTTTCCATAATTTTAAGCCATTCCCCAAAGACATAACATAATCGCATAAAATATGCTCTCGATGTGGATGTTTCCTGTTTCTAACCGCATTGAAGTACAACATTTTTGATTAAGACATATACAAATTGATTAAGGCGTATAATACAAATGGTAGTTTCTGCCGTAGGTGGTCATAAATAATTTGAGAAAGTTGATTGATTTTTCTAATTTGTTTCGTTATGCTAATTTTAAAGTGTATATAGTTAAAATATTTACGCGGGACTTTAATTAGCTTTGATATCGTTAAATATGAATTTATATGGGCAATAAAACTATTTTGGTATCGCGTTCTGTATAGGTTATAGCCCGCAGTTATTACAAAACAGCGATAACCAATTAATTTGTATAGCATTAATATATGAAGTGAGAAAAGCAAGATGGAAGTTACATCAAGCTATAGTGTGCCACATGATATAACTAAGCTTAACAAACTATGAAAACAACTGAAGGGTGAAACAACATCAGTGTGTATCTGAGTTAGCTAACAAATGACAAAAACACCATAATTAATTTTTGAAGAAGGCGACTGAAAAGGCTTATAATCGAAATATTCCCATATATAAAATATGTGGATGAAGGTTGAGCCGGAACAATGGTCAAAAAGTAACAAGATTTTAACTGACTGCAAAACAGGAAAAAGAGGCATACAACGATGAACTAGTTCAATTGTAAGATACATTTCCAAATGAAGTAAATTAATAAATAGAAAAAAATATCGATCCATAAAAACCTCCATAACAGACCAAACTTCTAAGAAGAGAATTGTTAAAACTTACTAATTTAACCATATATCACAACTGTGATGGAAGTCATTATCATTTATCATATACGTAAAACCGAAAGACCCTTTTTTCCCCAGTCACTCAGGCTCGATCGGCCCATTGTGACATCCCTTCCCAGATGTACACTCTCAGTCTCGAAATCTGTTTTTTCTTCTAATGGGGTCCAAAATATTTAGTATCCTCAAGCTCATCAGTTGATCCTCAAATAGAAATTGTGATCCAAAGCAGAGCAGTCTATATGAGAAGAATATGAAAAACAGGGTCACAAGAAGTGTTGACAGTTTCTTCTTCTTTTTCCTCACACTGTTCGGAGTTTGAAATGTTCCCAATTTTCATTCGAAACATATGATTATTCAGGGAGCAATGTTCCACGAGAATACCAAGTAAGTGCAGGACTGGGATCTTTGCTTATTATGGGAGGCTAGCCCATCACTTTTGGTGCAGATCACCAAAGCAATAGTCATATTTCTCGTTGAAGAGATAATTGCGTTACTTAAAAGCTCAGATTACTCCTAAAGTAGGCTCAGAAAATGGAAACCGCACCCAAACAGGCACCCAAACGCACTGAAGTGACTGGATATCCAGTGTAGTCTAACTTTATTCAGACTGCTTAGTCGATTTAAGGTTATTATCGTCTCTAAAAAAAGTTTCGATGAAACAGTATTGGAACTATTGGACCTTTAGAGCAGCCTGGCTGTCAGAAAGGATACAGATACGACGATTTCTGCGCAGTTCATCTCCTTGCAAACAGTGCTGCTTTCGAAATTTCAGCAATTTCCGTCTGAAAGATAGTATCCTACCTACCAAGGAGAATAGATAATTGACCTCATGATATTGCATGTATTGTCAGGTAGTATGGGTTATTATAGTCCCATGTGTGAGTTCCGGTAATAGTTACCCAAAATAATTTTCCGAAGACGTGCTTCGTCGCCATAGTGTCCGAGGGCATAAGTGCAGTTGTGTGCCGGCTCACACCCATCCACAGATTAGACTCTTAATCAACTGCCCTTCCATTAACTGAAAGAAAGGTGCCTGAAATAATGCTGTTTGGTGATTATATGGTAGTCATCATGAACAAGGCAAACCTCCAGTTTTCGACGTTTCGGCTTAGACAATTTTATTGAATATTTCTTGATATCCTTATGGTTGGTCTTATTGTACAAGAAGTCTCAATCATAAAGTGTTTTTGAAATAATATTTACCAAGGAAATAGAAAGTTTATGGTCATATTTGGAATGAAATACTTATAGCTAATAGAACGCACCAAAACACGCAGTTAATTTTATAAACTTAACGGATACATTAGCAAGCAAAACTACCTCACAAACTGAAAAACGAGCCTTCAAAGATAATTTAAATACATCCAAATAGAATCCACTGTTCGGTGCGTCGTTTTAAAAAGTGTAAAGTCATTGCACGGTGGGTCTTCAAACATATTATGTCGGTTACGCTGTAGGACATTATAACAAATGTTTTATAATATATGTAGTTTCAGCAGGGCTTGCCACACAACAGGAATCGAAAGCCGTATTGTGAACAATACTAAACGGATGCATTATCTTATACAAACTATTGAGGCCAACTATAGCCACCCATACCTAAATAATGATCCAATAGAATTTTTTGTAGTTTGAACTGAGCTCAATGCTAATGAGATCAAATTATTGTCCTGCTAAAGGACGAAATTATACACGTTATAATTTTGATGCACACATCGTATTAAATACGAAATAATTTTGGTTCGTTTCGATTGAAAATCTGGAGTCTTATTGAATCGCCCATATTACTATACTTAGCACAACATTATACATTGTTCTGTCGACTTAAATATTTTAATCAATAATATTTATCTGATTGTAAAAAAAAATTAACTATGGCTTAGAGGCCGTAAACGGCCCTTACCGCGTCTCAAATGAGACCTAACGAACCAGTTTTAACGATTGGTGCACATTGTAGGTGGTCAGCCCAACGAATGTTTTACACACAAACGCGTTTTTTATGTCATCCGGTTGCATGTTAAATTTTGGTCAACGACTGGAATCAAACTCGAGACCGCGGCGTGATGAGAAACTCTCTTAACCATTAAGTTACATCAGGCGACTATCTGATTGTAACAGGGCGAAAATCAAAGGTCAATAGAAACAAACGAGCGACAGGCAAATAACTGACAGGTACAAAATGGACAAAGGGCCAACATGGATGAAAAATCGACACGGAAAAATGTTTTACAATCTTAAATCGTAAATGTTGTTAAACTATAATGGCTCTGCGACCGATTATCGCCCATGTCGTTTCTGTGACTAAAATTAATTTTCTTTATAACCTTCACTGTTGAGATGCAGGGCATGGGTACGCATAATTCTAAAATATAATATGTTTTCATAAATCTATTTGGTACTCTGGTGAACATATTCCATGATTATGGTAACAAACCTAGCGTCACCGCGTAATGGTTGGGTTGATTCTCCTATCATATCATACTTTGTGCTGAAACTGTTTTGACCATAAAGAAAATTGAGAAAGAGAGTAATTTCTACTCTTATTAATTACTTAATTTTGAAATTTTAATATTGGTCTTTTATGGATGTCGTCCTTTGTCCCATGTTAGCCTTTTATCTATCGGGCTTTTGTCTATCGGCTTTTTGTCCAGATACTGTTAAATCTAATCAATAAACTCACACCTAGAATTCGCTTTCCACTCAAATTAAGAAACAAATATTTGATAAAGGTACTGTTAATATCCTAAACTTAATCCAATTTATATAGACTTTAAGCCTTGTATATTAGTTAATCGATAGTCTTACGAAACATCTTATGGATCCGCGTCTATGTGTAATCATATAATTAAAAACTCGAAAAGAGAATGTTTGTGTAGTCTATAGATACGTCGGACATAGTTCAGCGCATCAAACCCATCACTGCACATCATTAAATTTTACTTTGTACACAGCTGGCAAAAATTCATCGATCCATGTCGAGTTATAATTCATATTCAATTGGATAGTTACCTAATCTATCTATCTAATACCATTCCAACTTTCTATCTATCTAATACCATTCTAACTCCGGTTATATTTGGTACTTACGAGTACGTATATATATTACACAACATGTCAGTCGAGCTCATCACACATGTAACTCTATATACCTATATACTGACATTGTTAAATAGCAAAAAGCTGAACTCATTGTATACCATTTCTGGAAAGCACACAACACACACTACATTTATATAAATGTTATTAATTTCATAATTTCTACTCTAAAAACGATAAAAGCTAAGCGATGATTAATTATTACGATGAAAATGGGAAATGAAATTTTAATCGGTGCACATAATTAATCTTTTTACGATATGATAGCCATGATTTGAGTAGTTAAGTATAGTTTTATATATCGCACGAATTTTTCATATTGTGGTAGATCACGCAAATCCTATTTATTTAATCGCGCTTTAATTAATTATGAGGTAGACATCGATTTTACATTTTATTTATTTTGTATACACGGCATAAGAGGTTGGAGATCACCATTATTTGAATTTCTCATACTTCTATATATGATAATTAAAAGTAAGCAAAACTAATTAAATAAACATCGCGAATATAATTTCACCTTTCAACGTGCGAAGAAGTTTTCAACAATTGCAATAAAATAACAAAATGCGATTCGATTGGTTTCTCGCTTAACCCACGAAGGACTTGCATGCACATGCATCTGTTTAATGAAATCGAAACTGCTACCTGTTGCTTTCTGCCGTGTATTTATTCAATGATCGCGTTTTTTTGCAACATGTACATTGAAATGAAAATCTATGAATTTTACTTTCGATTTAAGACAAGAAACTAAAAAAAAATTAAATAAATTTCTTTTATAAGTTGTCTGCATTGTTATTGTATTTCTTATCTTGTATATTTACTTAGCTAACGGATATGATATGATTTTGTACGAGTCTTACTCTTTGATGTAATATATGAATATATTTCTATTTGTTTATTTTAAGAACTACATCTTTTTATTTTTAAAGAAAATCGCTATTATAACATTGGAGTGAAAGTGAAGTTTAACATACTCAAAGGAGGGAAAGTATGTGTGTGGGTTGCAAATTTTATTTGAACAAAGTTCCTAGATATATTTGACACATCAATCAAATCAATAAGATATATATATATATATATATATATATATATATATATATATATATATATATATAAATATATAAATATATATATATATATATATATATATATATATATATATATATATATATATATACATATATATATATGTGTGTATATATATATATATATATATATATATATATATATATATATATATATATACATATTTTGAACTTCTCATTGATTATTTACCTGATTTGAGGAAACTAAAAATTTTAGTTTCGTCAAACCAGGTGACTAATCAATGAGAAGTTCAAAATTTGTACTTGGTCCAAGGTGGACTTTCGGACACTTGCAACGGAACTATTTCCCTATAATTTTCTCTAGAGTTTACTTAAGATAGCCCTATCTTAAAACCATATTGTACTTATCTAATAAATTTTAGGGTATGTCGAGTTACTAAACAGTGTTTTTTATGATTTACTGAAATTCTGTGTTTATCCCATACGTATTCGGATTTTTATATAATGTATTGTATACACATTATTTAATTTTTTCTGGACTAATTTTACATGTAATTTTATTCGATAAAATAATCAAAAGCTGGGCGGGGCTAACTTCACATTTGTGCAGAGAGTTTTTATTTTATAAGTGTTGCCATATGATATTTATTTTATTTTCATGGATAGAATTCTGGGATAACTTCACATGCATGCTTCGTCGCCATATCTCTATATTCCATCTACATGTATATCTCAATATCTACGTATACCACTGATTTCTCAGGTAACTTCGATGTCAATTTATTTGCTAATTCCAAATTCTTCCGCTTCAACAAGGATATGTTGAATTTGGATAAAACCCGACACTAACACCGATATACTCTTCTTTTTATAGCTGGTCAAATAATGAACTGTTCGAAATAAATACAACGGCCAGGACCACACGCTCATAATTGGCCAATATATTTCTTGAGTAGTCTTACAGGAATAATAACCTTATCTGGGGCTAAACTACTAGAGGCTAAACTATAACCTTATCTAGGGCTAACGCATGTGTAATGTGTATTGACGTTATCTATACAAAAGACAAGACATGGTATTTTATTTATCATGGACAATAAACCAGCAAGAGGTAACGAAGTTAAGTACACGATGATAAGATCTACTATAGCCAACTTGTATCATGTAAAAAATCTGATTCAATAATCATGATTATAGATATACTTCAACTATTATAAATGTATACAGAGAAAAGTTTTCCCATAGTGTTTAAATTTACCTTTAACTTTGGTCCTAGCAAATTGTGTTCCATTAGTTGCAAATAAATTAACCTCGATACAAAACTTCAAATATCTTAAATGCCATCATCATTAATGACAAATTTTACCGCTTGATGAAGGACATCTTCAATTAGGATTACGTCACTAACGCCCAGAGACTTTACGATACACTTGTCTGAAACTCACAAAAGATGTCAGTTTGCTCTCCACGTCTTGGTTCAATCGTTCTTCACCGCCCTTCTCTTTAAGAGTCAATCTACTTGCTATTGGTTTATTTACAATTTTGTATAGTATGCGCCCTAGTTTGTGCAAGGTGTGTGACTCATACATTACACAAATATTTACAAAAATTTTCTTGAATCAGCCATTCTTCACTCATAAATTATCTTTTCCAAACTTCACTGGTTTTTTATAATTCACAGCGGAACAGGAAGTTTTTTGAGGATACAAGAATTAAAATTTATATTTTCTTGTGATCTGGATTGTCTAAATTCTGATTTTGAAAATTTTTCAAGTCAAACCCTTATTTTCAGACATATAAAATTCCATATATCATTAAATCTCACTTTTAAGGCGTTATTTATGACCGGCAATATTATGTTGAATATCATATGATCAAGTTTTTATAAATTAGGCCAATTTGACAAAAACCATGATTAACTGCTTCATTTGCAGAAAGATGATAGATCGTAAATTCATAATAATGTTTCCATCGAAACATTTCTCTAGATTCCATATAGACGGGCAATTATTAGCTGCCGAACTTCAAATATAATCTGTATGGTTTTTATTGCTGTTGTTTTTAACCATAAGTTTTGGCCAGTATTGGAGTATACATTTTCAAACTAAGCTGTTTGATTACGTCTAGGAAACTACACAATTCGTATAACGGCTTCTTCAATATAGATAACACTGTGGTCACCAACAACATCGGTGTGACATTTGTTTCATGCGAGTTATTCATCAGTGACCGTATAGTGAAGTGTTTCATATACCATTTAACTGTTACGGTTTTTGGTACTACTAATCGTCGCAGATAATCAGTCTGGAATATAAACAAGCCATTCAAATTTAACCTCCTACCAAAACCAGGCCATAATTTGAAGAACTCGCAATCTAAGTTTTCCTTCTCATCAAATTCTTTTTCAGCACTCATTCATCTAAATAAATTCCATTGAAATAACCCAAATGGCGAGTTGATTCCAACTTTTGATTTTTTAATACAATGGAAATATGACACAGATAAATCTATTTTAGAAATCGGATGCTTATTTTCATCAAGTTACAAAACAGCAAGAAATTTCATCTGGGGGATCGTGTGGAAAACAAATGTCCCTCTTTGATGCAGGTTATAGTTTCATGTCGGAACTATACGTTTTTAAGTCGTCCTTACTCCTGGCAGTTTTAAAATTAAACGCCCATCGCCAAACTGTCATCACCATCAGTGAGATTATGTGCATTGTATACGTACAATAATTGCAATGTCGGACAATATGCCGACTGAGGATCTCCAATTGTATGTTTGGATTTAACGTTGGTAGATGATTTTCTTATTTTAAGTTAAATTTGGATGCATGATGTATAATTTATAATGTCCACAAATATAATGAAACATGAATACAATACAGTGACATAAGCAAAACCAAGATCTGTATACCACAGTCACATTATAATGATTATGGGAATCGACGTTTTGTACCAACAGAGAGGACTATATATTAAACTGAACATGCTCGAAAGTGGTAAATCGTCGATAAACGCAATTTCATTTCACTATTAAATACTTTTTCCAGTGAAATTACGAATACCATCTGCACATTGGGAACATCCATGGGTTGTCCAATAAGTTCTGCACTACAGTATAAAGTTAAAGATGTGTTCATTCACATCGTCGATCAGATGATCAGACATTTGCATATCACCTATATCGAAATTGGAAAAAAAAGTAACTGTAACGCTCCAACTAATGTCGTTTTGACCATATAAAAGAGATATATATTTCGGGGCCAAATGAACCAACATGAAACATTTCCATACCATATTCGACACCAAGTTCACACCACCCACTTGATTAAATAGCAAAATAAAATTTCCCATCTCACCTTATCATATATCTACGCAACAATAAGCATTTGCTTTATTAGAACAGCCACGCACAACAAAAAACTTCAACACATCATCCATTAATTATTATTGCGGTTGAATTTCTTACCTGAAAGTAAAATTACAAAAACAAAAATTAATCATTAATCAAAATCAATTCTTATTTATTTTTAATTATAATCCAATTAACAACGAAGATGGTACAAATAAAGAAAAAAAATTAGAGAAAAATAATCGGTGCAAAGTAATTGGCTGCATTTGTTCGAAATAGGAAAACAAAACTTTCATTCACCACGATACAGCTGAATAGATCAGGTTTGAGTTTCATCGCACTAAATAACGATCACATTTAATTGAACATCAATAAATACACGTATTAACGATTTAACATATGTATATTTTGAATACTATATGTTTAAGTGACTTTTATAAACGACCAGTTCCTATTCAAGATACAACTACAGATGGTCCTCGAATTACACCGGCCTATCGTGTATAGAATAAGTGGCACTGATAATCAACGTTGAAACGAGTAACTGGGGATGAGAGAAATATTGTATCGAGGATACTCAGTAAGGAAAGACCAGATACAAGCACCTATACTTGCACCAGAAAACATAAAGCAAACCAGAAGACTTTTAGGTATCGTAAATTTATCTGATTGTTAAGGAAAATAAGGTTGAATACAAGAAGATTGTACGCTCTCCGTCCGTGGAGAATGAGTTTTTTATCTGGAATATATTATACACAACTTATAATAATATCGATTTGCCTCACTAAATTTTGAAGAAAAAGGGCACGCGTGCCACGATCGGCAAATAATAAAACTAATAATAGTGCAGTGTTTGTTATGCTTTCGATATCTACACGTAACACTAAAATATCTATTCAAAACAACTAGCGTCTGGCTTATATACAGTAACTTTGTCAGACCCTTCGTAGGGAGTTTGCAATCCTGTTTGAACTATATCAATCCTAACAAGGGCATAATCTAAATTTTCGAGATATTTAGGAACAAAACAATTTGTAAGTTTCGATTGTCTAGTTGATGTGGGGATAATATATTTTGCAAGGTGGTACGGAGTTGGTCGATATTGTTGGCAAGGTCCGAAGAATTCACCAGACATAGCTTGAATGTTTGTCCGTAAACCATTCAACTAGTGAACACTACAGATCTTCCTTAACCGTTGATCGGATATAAAATACAACAATTGGTAGTTCGGAGCTCAAATGAACTGTATTGACTATTGATAGGCTGTTGTTCGTATCCGATGTGAGCCAAGAAGTTTCGCTCAGTACAAAGTTTGGATTCAAATTGAATTCCATATAGTTATGTTAAGTGGAACGTCGAATACGCAGCTTCTGTACTTGCAGAAATATCTGCCATGTAATGTTTTTCGGGTCATATGTATATCCATTGGACGATGCAAGTGAACAAACAATAGAATTTTGAACTGTCCGTGAGGCGATTTCGTATGTCTTTTGGCTTTAGATCTTTGGCAGGATAATGCTCAATGGGTCAAGTCCTGTTTTGTATTAGTACCACGGATACCGCAGAATGTTAATGTGGTAAATATTATTTTTCGGGTACCCGTCGCTGTTTTGAAGTAAATTTCCAAGCCAGAAAACTTAAAAGCTCTAGTTTCATAGTGTAACTATAGTAAGATATTCGGAACCAGAAAGTAAAACTTTGATAATTGTATCGTAGTCGAAGTAAGTCTCCACAGGTGACAGTTGCGAAGTTGGTCGTACGGGGGAAAACATCTACGACCATATTACCGTGGGTGCGAGAAAAATCATTTGCCCCAATATTCTCATTTATGCGGGAAAAAGCATTGATGGTAAATTGGCGTGATTGTCTTGGATTAGAATATACGCTTTTATCCTATGGTAAATATTGGTATTGGCAATGTGGTTTGCCTAAAGAGATGGCTGTTGAGCTATTTATGCCTTTTATTATACGCAGATTGTTAGAGCGTGGTGTAGCAGAAACAGTAAAAGTCGCTAAAAGATTAATTGAAGACAAAGACCCAGTTATTTGGGATGTGTTAGAAAATGTGCTTAAGGGGCATCCTGTACTGCTCAACCGTGCGCCAACCTTACATAGATTGGGTATACAAGCCTTTCAGCCTAAAATGATTGAGGGCAAAGCGATTCAGCTACATCCGCTGGTCTGTACAGCTTTCAATGCCGACTTTGACGGTGACCAAATGGCCGTTCACGTTCCATTGGGACAAGTAGCTATTGCAGAAGCGTCTTTGCTCATGTTGGCTTCATGTAACGTGCTGAACCCTTCAAATGGTGTGCCAATTACCATTCCATCACGAGATATGATTCTGGGACTCCATTACTTGACCAAAGGAAGGCGTAGTACGCCGGATGATGTGGTACTCGGTGATGACATGCGTTTTTACGCTCCTAAGGAAGTGCTCATTGCATTAGCCTATGAAAAAGTCACGAAAAATACGTACATAAAGCTTCGTGTTCCTAAAACCAATTTAGATGGAGATACGCAATATGCATTCATCGATACTACAACGAAATTAATGATGGTAAATCCTATCAATTATACGTTGTGACGCAAGTACGAAAGAACTGTTTTGTACCAAAAGGAAAATTCTGGGCTAAATACGCCAGTTTCGCTATAAACTGACTAATTTCAAAGTTGACGCCGACCGGAGCAATGTGGTTTAAGTTATTCCTCCTACTTTGTTTCAGCTATCTTTAAAATATTGGCATGCAGAGGTAAAGTTTATACCTATCACCTGTGTTGTAAAGCTAATTGTTGTAGCACATCTGGTATCCAAAAAATTAATGAATTGTCTGAAAAGGGGATGTTGCTTCACCAATTCAATTGTTTTGTTTCCGTTGATGAAATAAATGTCCAAAATAATTTTTTAACACATTTTTAAGATCCATATAAGATTTGTAATTATGGAATCAAATAGGTATCATTATGGTAACGAACATAACGTCTTGTTTAGAAGTGAAATCTGGATCTAATTAAATTTTATCTGAAAAATATAGATGTATGATAATAATCGAGGCCAAAATTTCGTGCTAATAATGAACCAACCAATCCTATAGAATACCAAAGTTTGTGGGCAAAATTGGTCAGATATAGCTGCTGTTCGTGAAAGAAGAAATATTTATGGCTGAATAAGTTCAACGTCCAAGCACGATGGTCATATGTCACACAAAAGCGCCTCAATACACGTTCTATTCTACACTTAGTTATTAATATAATCAGTTGTTTTATCGATTCTAGATAAGAATTATTTAACCGCAAAAGTTTTAGATCTCTGGACTTGTGTTAGATAATACTTGGCCGTAAAACCAAAAACCAAAAGATAACGTTGAAGAATTCGAGCCGGTTTCTTGATTTTGTTTACTATCTTACTATGGAGGCGAAGCTTCCTCTGACAAAACTTAAATGTGTTACCATGGAGTTTAATTTGATTTAATTTGGTCATTAATCTGACCCGTCGTTAACTTATCTGTTTCTAAGTGACTTTTTAAAAAATTCTTTGCAAACTAATACTTACAACTGCGTTAATAAGGCATAAACATTTTTTTATCGTCAACATAGATAAACAATTCTGGTTATGATCCCTAAAACAATCGGCTGTGTTATTTATTAAGTGTGACACTCCATTTAGAAAACTATTAAAAAATAATTTAAATATTTATCAAATTTATATCCATAAAAAAAATGTAAATCCTTATCGCAATAATATTTCCGCCCTTTTATTCCGGGTTATCGGGTAATAAAATACAATGAGTATCCGCGCGTATACCCTATATATTCACATTACGTATACTCGTATATACATGCTGATGTTCAATAAAATTGTAATTAAATTTCTGCTCGACATTATATTCTATGTATTTACGGGCTAATCCAAAATTTATATCGGATTATCATTATGCTGTGAAAATGTGTTCCATTCATCCCATTCCAATCGAAATCGGCACACAATGCAGCTCATTGTGTACATAAATGTTGTATACAACATAAATAATAATCAACATTAATCATTTTATGTTGTTGTTAAATTCAATTGTAAACAATAGTAGCTGCTTTAATAATAATTGCTGCGAATGTAATACATTTTATGCATTTACTATTATACAAAGTGTATACGGTTAGTGTTGCTAGGGAAATGAATTTTAGACGGAAACAATAGCAGCGTCGCCTGCACGCAACTTTGTTGCGATGCTCGAGTCGCGTTTTGCAGACTAGATTTTGCAAAATTTTTTGTAAGTTTAGATTCCAACAATTCAATAAGTCCGTAGGATAAGTAAGAAAAAAACAAAATTTTGACAAAACTCGATTTTATTATTCATACGAGTATGTAATTGCCTTCGAGGGCGATACAACGAGTATAGCGATTTTCCAGCTTTTCGTTTATATATCTTTTATAGCACGATTTCTCTTTCTCGTCAAAATAGGCCGCAGTTTCAGCGATTACTTCATCATTGGACTTAAATTTCTTTCCAGCAAGCATTCTCTTGAAATCTGAAAACTAAAAAATTTGCCGGGGCCTAAGCCTAGAAAATATGGTATCGCAAAATACAGATATATATATATATATATATATATATATATATATATATATATATATATATATATATATATTATATATATATATATATATATATATATATATATATATATATATATATATATATATATTTATATATATATATATATATATATATATATATATATATCTATATATATATATATATATATATATATATATATATATATATATATATATATATATATATATATATATATATATATATATATCACTTTAGCAGCCGACTGTTGCGTCTTTGTTCGCTTTGGATTCGGTTAGTCGACTGCAGTCCGCTCAGCTGAATGCCTTTTCGATTCTTGTATGTAATTGTGAAGCCATCTCACATACATTGTCATATATAGATGATAGATTTCCATTTTATTGCAGTTTAACAGTCACTCCTCTGCCAAACACTCCTCTCGAGCATCGTTTCGTTCTTGTTTCGCATTCCCAAATGTTCGTGTAAAATGGTAAAAACACTTATCGGATATCGTTACAATGTCAGCCAGTGACATTGTAACGATATCAGATAAGTGTTACCGTACCTCGTGCACCTTCAATTTGCGATCGTTCATAACCAATAAGTGGATTTTTTGATGTTTTCTGGAATAACAGTCTTATTTGGGGGTCCACTGCGCTCTGCGTCGATAGTTGTGCTGGTACAACCACATTTAAATTCAGCAATCCACTTCTCTACCATTTGTCTCAATGCAGCAGAGGACAGATAATGTTTATCAAGTCATTGTTTGATTTCCGCAGTATTGTTTTCATTCACACAAAATGCTATAACTTACGAATCAATAGTCAGATTACTGTCAAATTTATACACGTATCGTTTGAAGGTTAGTACTAAATCAAAATCATATGGAAAAAATTCTAGAAACGTCATCTCTGTGCTATCCTACAGACTTATTGAATGACCCTGTAGTTTAATAAATTTTTATGTAATCGACTCCACACCATACGAACAAGTGACACAGCGCAACTATTACGTTTTACGAACAATTAGTCATTCAAAGAGGTCACTAATTAGATCGAAGCTGACTTTGCGAAACAGTATTCAATTAAAAATGACTCAACGTACTAATCCATCACCATCCATGATCATTAACATTCAGTAATTCGAGCATACGGAACCAAATTCCTGAATGTTACGATTTCAGATAGCAATGCTCTCATGCTGATTTATAAAAAAACTGGATCGTAGGGTTTACCTGCTTGGAAGAACCCAAAACAAGTTGTTTTCCAGAGCAAAGAACCTGGATTTCTCCAAGCACATATAAACATCATAGTCAACTAAATTTCAAAATCATCCCGGACAGATACGAGGTCCTCCATATTCAAAATGTCACAACGATGTAGAAATGAAGCTGAGAAAGAGTACCCTAAACAACTGTTTGAGCGCTTCATTTAGTTTGAAGTGAATATTCAAACTTCCAAACAAATTTTCGCCAAATAACCATAGGTGGAATAAAATCTTTTACTCTAGATGGCCCAAATGAGTAGAGGCAAAAGAAAATTACCGTCCAACATTTAACATATTCAGCAATTCGACGAAATGATTAATGACTATCAAAACATTTTTCGTGGCTTGAACCCTCTAATCTGGAAAATTTGGTAAAATCAAACAAGTACTTGTTAACTTTGCCAGCACATCCAAATAGCAATACTGGCTACATCATCTTTACTGAGCAATCCTCATATTATAGGCGCAGTCCTACAGCAATAAGCTTCGTAAAAACTCGGCACAGCTATGGATGTTATGCAGTATAACATCCATAGCTGTGCATCAACAAATCGTAATTGTTCGAAAGGCAATAATGGTCAAGCCACAATAGTCTCTGGGCATGCATGCAAAATATACCTTGTATGTCTCGTTTATGGTTCAATGAGAAATCGGTAAATGGGTTATCGGGTGAAAGAGTGATTTGCGGCAAGAGTGATTTGAAGTATGATCTGTGGTTATAGTAAATTGATGTCATTTCAAGTACGAAATTAAAATTTTAAGCGCCAATATTGCTATGACAGTCAGTTTGTGCATAGTTGAATGGCATTGGTGAACTTCGTAGAAGCTCGGCGGCCATTTTTCGTAGTCGACGACCAGTACGTTTCATTTTAGTAGTATAGACGACCGATTGTATCGCAAATAATTATGTCCTTATAGCAGTTGTGTCTCCTTCAATTTACGGCAGATCTTATTATTATTGTTTAGCAGTTTCCAGAACAATTGGGTCGATCCACAGTCCACGATAGAGCATTTTTGCAATATCAAAGTTAAATTTGTCACGATCTAACAACACAACCATTATATAAGACGTCCAATATTCATATACTATCAAGGGGATAATATTAATTCTATTAAACTTGACATTTGCAACTATTTAAGTAAAGCATATTTCCTTATAGTACCTATAAATATACATGATCGTTAGCAATCAATTGATCTTAATTGAATTTATAAACGATCGATGATATGCGCGATAAAGAAAGTCGCGCATACACATATTTTCCTCAATAACAATCATTGTTTTTATTAGTCTTGTGTCTCCCATTTAAACTCAAATGTCGTAAATTGCTTATACATAGCCGAGTCTATATAAAAATAATTAAGAAGATTAAAATCTTAAACAAATGTCATGCATGGTATACCATGTCGTTAGAAAACCAGTAAAGTATATTTCTTATTGATAACTATCCGAATTCATTAAAATATCGTTAGATAATCGATATTTGATACATTGCAATGAAGCGCCGCCGTCAGTACTCATCATACAAATAGCAATGACTCGATGGTATTTTGTTGAGTGAAAGTCGGTTTTTGATGAGTCTTTAACATTTTGTGTGCGGCTCAAACCAATTACCGTGCTGTGGTATATTTTTATTTTAAATCGGAAATCAACTACATATATGGCATTCGATGCGTGTGCATAACACCCTCTCATAAAATACATATATTGTGGTATATGTATTTCTTATTTTATGGTTTAAGTGTTTGCAAGCATGCGATCCTGTAATCGCAATAAATTCCATTAGTATCCAGAACACATAAGAAATGGTGATTGATTGCGTGGGAATAAATAATAGTGTTATGATTTTAGCTCGCAGTGGGATATACATATTATATATATGTTATTTGTATGCTTATACATATGTTTTATGTTTTTTACGAGCCATGATATAAACCATATGTAAATCTGAAACACTATTTATAGTTTTATATTTATCTCATGCCAAACTTCATCATAACTCAAATAATTTTTTTGAACACTTACATGACTCATATCTACAAAAACAACCAAATATTATGTATTTTTGTAAGTTACTACTCCGTGCCTCCCTATATGTCCCTCATACCCCATCAATATCGAACATTTATCATAATATACATATACATATAAGAAAGAAAATGTATTTCCTGGTTTTTCCATATTGTGTTGTATATGTATAAATCTACATATAAGAATTGGTTATGATAAATGCGAGCTAAAATGTCAACATTAATTTTAGAACTTAAAAATATCAACAAAAAAACTGCTGCTGAAGATAAAAAACTATATTATGTAGATAAAAATAGCACGCCAGAATATAAATGGCTAAATGTCGCCATAAAAAAATTAATTTTTGCTTTAGTAAGGAGGTCGTTCAATTTTTTATATACATGTAAATGATATGGTGGAAGGTGGCAAAGTTAAATTTGACGAAAACTTTTCTTGAGACCAATGTCTACACTCACTGGCAAAAAAGTGTCACATCATATTTTTTTCTGTGAAGATTTTTGTCAGAAACTTCAAACGATACCTCAATTCCATTTCAAAAAAACATTGGCTCGCGATGCCGGATATCTCATGGGATGAGTATTTTTTTGAAAATCGATTGCAGGAAATATTCAGGTTTGGCTAACAGGTGAAGTTAACGAAATGTTTTATGAGCTATCAGAGACAAGGTTATAGAACTAATCCTAGCTTGCCCTCGTATCTGATAAGACTTCGCAATCTAATCATACAATCATATTTTATAATAAAAATCCAGATACATGAAATCAGAGCTTCCAAATGAAAGTACTAGCGCTTTGAGTTGAATAGTACCACCCACTCATAGCTTCATAGCTTATAAGAACAATTGTCTAGTGAATTGAAGGGAATCTTTCAAAAATATTCCTTGGTGAAACGGAACACAGGAGTCACATAGTTTGATTATGTCCAAACCGTTAGAAAAATATGCGGAGAATCGTTTGACCAAAGGTCTTAATAGTGTGTACGAATTTATATTTTAAGGGATGAAGACAATCGGGTTGAACACCTGAGCTTGTTTGGGGTAACCTTCCAGGGATGATATAATTAAGGAAAATGAGAAATCTCATGGGTAGGTTATATGCAGCACATTGAAAGCCTGAATAAAGTACTACAGATCTTTCAAGTCGCTCTTTCAGAAAGCATGGACATTGAACACATAATAATACATAGAACACATAATTGCTAGCAGAGAAGTGTCAGAGTTATTATACAGTTTAGGCTACATATGTATAACTCTTTAACGAAGATACTCTTATATGGAGGAATTAAGCCAAAGACGAACATTAGCTACTTTGCAAAAAACGTAATCGGAATCTGGAAAAACCTTTAAAATAAAAAAGACGTTTTAAGTATTCGATGAAATCTCTCCACCACATTAGCTTCTGGATCGTATATAATGTTCTAATACCGTTAGAATCTACACTTGGGAGCAAAACAAATCGTAAATTGCTCGATTTTTCACAAAAGAAAATCCAATATTTGTTTAATTTTTTTTAATACAGATCCAAAGCCTATTTCAATACCTATCCAATGATACCGTTTTTTTACTTGTACCATGCCAACAAAGTGATTTTCTGTCAAATGCGTACAGCAGCCGGTCGAATTGAATTCTAAAAATAATTCAACAAGATCAATACAATCGCATGTCATGAAATATCTCGCACGGAATTGTGATCATTTGCATAGCGAAGCTTAGCCTGAACTGTCTTTTATATTAATAAGGTCTTCAACCGGAGCAAAAAAATAAATAACACACCAGAGGTATCCACTTTTTAAGGATCTAGCCGACGAATGCGGTTCAAGTGGCTTCAAGTCGAAGTCAGTCGGATTAGAAGATGACTTCGAGAAGTTAATTTAACTGCATACAGATCAACAAACGGACCGAAATTATTCGCAGTCTACCGCTATGCCCGTCGTGAGTTCGCTCGAGAGAATTTGCGGAAGAGTAAACAGAAGATGAGAAGAGCGATTTGCACAATGTAACATTGAAGAACGTATGGCGGTGGATCGTGGGAAGGCATAACACTAGAGGCGAAGAGGGATCTTGTATTCATCACACGAGCCAATACTGGCTGTCGATCAAGAGCAATGACTTTTTAACGGTACATTGAGCAAGTACTCGAGGAGTACGTCGTCCCTTTGGTCGGGTTTATTGGTGAATATTTTCTAGGCATGCAGGATAATGCAATGCCACATACGGTTGGCGTAGTATACCAGTATCTTCAAGAAGTGGTTGTGCTGGTTATGGAGTGGCCAGCTTGAATCCCGAACCTCAATCGCATCGAACATTAATGGGGCAAAAAAGAAGTGTTCGAGCCAGAGATGTTTTTTTTTATATTTTTGAACTTTTGTAGCAAATTGAGATTTTTGCACCCAATTAATTTCTCAAATTGTGTTTCTTGATTAATGATCATTCAAATCGCTCCTGTTTTTATAGGTACTAAAGAAATAACTCCAAACGATCAATTAAACCTATATTAAAAATTGTTAATATTTAGAAAATAAAAACACGTTAATGAGTGGACCTATAGTATATCTTTCTATTTTGAAACCCTGCTAACCATTTTCTCTTATTTTGAGCCAAACAATATTCAACAACTGGAGTTTTTGTAGGGCAAAAAGATAGATAGTGATTTTCTTTAAAAATACTTCCCGGGGATCTGGTATATGTTGGTTTATGATCTACGACAGTATTGCTATCTCCTTTTTTGTATCCACTACATCAGTACAAACTATGTTACATAACTACAAACAGTACAAACTATGTTACTTGCACCATGGGCCCTCTGTGGCATTGAGTGCGGAACCTCTAAGGGTTCCAGCCATATTTAATAATAATAATAATGTTACATAAGGTTAAGTTTACAACACTGATGTGGACAACGCCCTTCGAACAGTGGACATATTTTCAATTTACAAGTAACTAGTTATATATAAGTGAATCGTTGAAGCTTGAAATTCGGTCTAAATTCAAAGTCATTATCTTCCGTGTTTACCAGTCTTCAAGGATAATGGCACCGAATCAATTTGTTTCATGATTTACTTAAAGACTCCTGGTTATACAAAGTAAGCGGCTTTGCATAACCAGGAGTCTTTAAGTAAATCATGAAACAGTTTGAGTAATAATCAAAGGTGTTAAAACTACCATTTCAAACTTCAAAAAGCCCAACTTCCTATTTGAGAAAAAATTAAGCTCACACAACTTTTAAAAATCTAAATCTTACTGAAGCGGTTCGTCAGCATAAAATCTCGGAAATGAGTACGCTATTTTGATCAGATGAGAAAAGCTTGAACTGCTCCAACACAAAATTGTTTGTTTGGATTGTGCTGGCTTTGCTGCTGTGCAAAAGGTAACGCACTCAGTTGAGACAACAAACGATTCGAGAGAAATTTCCATATTTTACCTGGAAAGAACACCTGTTATGAAATGACCCCTCTCTCTTTACTATACTAAATGGTAGTATTTTAGTGAAAGCACAAATTGACACAAGAGTAATAACGATTAGAAGTAGTCTTGTATGAACCGAGTTCAGTAAATATCCCAAATAGAGAAATATATTTAAATGAATTCCAGCTACCAGACGTCTAGCCAGACTGGTCATTATATTGATTTATGGGTTTATCAGTGACGTTACTGATGTAATAAAATATTTTAGTATCGTCAAGTATCTAGATGGCCTAGAAATGAGCAGAACATTTAGAAAATCTAACCGATGTCGACAAACTTCAAGAATATATATATATACCAGACTAGTACAGGACCTGGTATGATTCAAATCTTTCACAATTGATTAGAATAAATAACGTGTCCTGTCTCCTTGTTATCTACCTCTTTATATAATTCACAATCTTGGCAATCCATTTATATCTCTACAATTCTCAAGAGAGTTATGTTTTTAATTTTCCAATAGCAATCATGTCTCAATCAGTGTCTCGACATTCTGCCAAACAATAAAATCGATATACTGAACGCTCATTTGACGACCGCACGAAGTTGAAAACTCATAAATATTCTATTATTTTTCATCTTGTGTTTTAAAGAAAAATCCAAAACGAAGCCATAAAAATAAGAAGTTAACGATAAATATCTTCAATTTTGTGTATTAGTCTTTTTGTTTAATATAGGCTAAGAACAAAAAATCAACAAAAGGACAAAAACAAGGTTTGTATATGGGTGGATGGGCACACTCCTTATACATATATACATACAAACAAGAAAAACTATTTTTCTTTTTATTATAAATTTCTGCTTGAGCAGATTATTTCGGTTTTTAATGATTTCGATTTATTAAGTTGAAGTTAAATTGTGACAATTCAGTTCTTTTATTTTTAAGTTGTGCTTGAAATAATCTTGTATACATAATGTAGTTTATTGTGATCCGTGTTAAATTGCGAATTAAATTTTGCAAATCAACTACAGTACTACAGTACCTACTGACACTATAGCGCGCTCAAATGCAATTCAAGATTATGTTGCGTAAATCAGTTACTCGCGCGAGGTACTCACTGGACCAAACGATATATATGATTAGAATAGTTATAGTTTTTAATTTACCGTTTATTTAGAAAATTGTCATTCATTTTATGTAACAAAACTATGCCCATGACGATTACACATTTGTTGTTTTTATTATTTAATTACTGATAGTTATAGTTTTCTAGACATACTGGATAGTATTGTATTGTACCAGTTGTGCAATACAGTAAAAAATTTATAGTTTGATAATAGAAATGTAAACTATCTATAATAAATAATAGAGTAACAGTTATGTCATATTGTGCAATCTGGAACAGGAAGTGTAACAGTTGTGTTCTGTCATATGTGATGTGCGGGAGGATGATTTTAATCGGATTAAACTTATGTTGGGTCAATGGTTCTGGTTGTTTTATTGATTTCGAACAAACGAGTACAAGCTTCCGCATTTATATTTCGCCATTTTGCGAGAAAGTGCAATCGTTTACAATAGACAGCATCTCAATGAATAATCACCGGTACGATGGTTAATATGTTCTAGCTTAACAATACATATACAATGATTCAAGTCTCGCATAAATGTGTAAATTTTTGAAGTCAAACTTCTGTACGCACACTTTACTTCAGAATGACATAACATTCATAAAACCCAAGGTGCAACATTCAATGAAGTTGTTTATGAATATAGAAGGACACATTTTCTCTATCATTATTATATGTTGCGCTATCACGAGCTACCAATATTGAAGAACTGTACATAGTCCCAAAAGACAATGATAATATAGATTTTATCATGGTCAAAAAAATAATTTATCAATCATATATTTACAAGATGAATTTCGCCGATTATCGTTGAATACATTTAGCAATAGAAACAATAGGAAGAACGATTCTCTAAGTCTTGGAAAACACGGGTCAAACTTGAGCGATCCCGTAATTGATTCAAGCAATATTTTGTTTCTATCAGAAACCTGGCCATATGATGATGAAAATGTTGACATCCCGAATTTTGACACCACGACATATTCGTGAAAACGATATTGGTCAGTGATCGGTATATGTAGGTGGTATATGTGCTGCTCACTGTGTTTTGGGCGTTGGAACAAACCTCATACACCCAGAGAAATCAATGCACTCATTATTCCTAATTCACCATTTTCCATGCAAAAATCAAGCATAAAACTCAACCTGTCCGATGGTGGGAATAAAACAATCATAATACGTCTGATTCGTTCATATTTTTTTTTTCATGATGTATTCTGAATTTGTATAATTTATTCAAACAGTCGCAGGAATTTTATGAATTAACTCGCATGATAAATCCACTCTATTGAATGATGTATCCATTCCAGGCTCAACATCATTATGCATATTATTGTATGATATGTAATTTCCTTTGAATGGTTTATTTCTGTTAGTAGCATGACTTTTATGCATATCAATTCATGGATTATTCAGTCAGTCACAATAGTGCTATGCAGTTTATGGAACGATATATTCCAGAATATTCGAGCTAGATAAATTTTATTCCGATTTATATTCCATAAATCGGAATAAAATTTATTACAATATCATAAATAAAAATAAAATAATAATCAAACATTTTGTTTTCATTCTTTTGTTTATAATTAATTTATTTCAAATAAAATACATAACAAAACTTCTTACTTTACTAATTGTCTTACTATGAGCTGGGAAAATCATTTCACGAAATTCAAAGAAAATATTAAATGTTTTAAAAACAATTGAATTTTTTGAGTTAATTAGCTGATATTTCAAATTATAGAAGTAATTTGGATATATTAGAAAATTAAAAAATTTAATACCAATACATAAATATTAGATAATAATTATTTAGAAAATTAAGATAAAGTGTCAATTACACCTGAAGTTAATGGTCATGACATTTTATAAATAATCTAAAAAATTTAACACAAATCTATAAGACAATCAAAAAATTTGTAAACCTATAAAAAATTTCATAAAAAACTACACAAAATTGTGGATTCGGAGTATTTTTAAATATTTTAAATGGCTGAATTTTTAAATGTTTTGATAAGAAGAATCACCAGTATATATCTATTTAGATACATGAGAAAAGTCCAACACTTCAACTAAAAACGACTCAATTGAGTCACTAATAGACATCTTCCAAAATTTACCGTTTGCGATTTTTACTTTATTTCGCGGTTTTAAAACATAGTGTAAGAGTCTGCATGATTGTAAATTATAAAAAATAGAATTTGATAGATTCCCATGTCCCAAAAAGTTTTTCATAATTTGAAGGATAAAGATTTTGAAAACCAATTTCAACCTGTAGAAAATAAAATTGTATTAGTAAGTGCACACTAAAAATCAATTTTAACTTTTAACTTACCAATCAAAATCCGTTTATATTTTTAAAAGTAATTTTAAGTTCGGGCTGTTGTATACGAAAAGTATCGGTCCACTTTTCGATGGTTTCCCACGGAATGAACTTTCAACGAGTTTTGTAACTCCAAATCTTTGATGATATTTCCTGTAGTTGTTTCTTCAGTGGGGTCACATAAAAATAAACAATTTAGTGTATTATAGTTTATGTATTTAAAATGATAGAGACTATAAAAATGTTATATCTTTCCTTAAATTTTCACTCACTCGCCATTTTCTTTTATAACTTTTACTATTATATAAGTATCCAAGTAGCTTAAAATTTTTGAAAATAACTGTATTTGTTACACAGCTTACCAGTATGATATTTCCGGATTTGATTGAAGTAATAGTCCTGTTAATAAATAAGTTTATATAAATAAATAAATATATATATATATATATATATATATATATATATATATATATATATATATATACATATATATATATATATATATATATATATATATATATATATATATATATATATATATATATATATATATATATATATATATATATTTAGATACATATATATATATATATATATATATATATATATATATATATATATATATATATATATATATATATATATATATATATATATATATGTATCCATTTCCTCTAGAAATTAAATCTTGATTTGTTTAATGATACTGCGAAAACATTCGGGATCCATGACATGGTTGTGATTAACAAATTCTCGCATTATAAATCTACAAAATAAAACACTTGTGGATGAATTAAATGTAGGTGAAATTTGTTCGTCGTATACATTCTTAATTAGAGCACCATTAGCTGATGATGAATATAAATCTTATATTCAGTACACTGGGTAGTGTACTAGGTAGCAGTAAACTGCTGCTAGATGTAAGAGAGATAGTACTTATCTCGCTTGAATGCTCAGTTATGTTCTCAAAGATGTTATTTATATTGAAAAACACGTGTTTGAAAATTAGAAATATTGTTATCTACCTTTACATTTAATATTAAAACTTTTAATCATAGCACTAACAATTATTTTTGTTTCACTTTTATAATTAATAGTAATTATAAACTTCACTTTTATTATCATAATATTAAAACACCAAAAAAAATATTTGATCAAAAATGTAAACTGCACTGAATACGCATTAAGAATGAAAAAAATAACTAAACGAAACTTCGCACCTGCTCAGATAACAGTAAAATTTAATTGTTTCATGCAGAAAAGGAATAATTTACACATTGGACCTTATGATTTATTCCTTAATTTATTCGAACATTTGCATGAATCGTCTTATGCTTTAAATAATTGTATATGAACTTATGAAATAACTACGTAATGTGTAAAGTCCCGTATATATGATATCTTGGAAATGTGCATTCGAACGCAAGTTTTCGTTTAATTAGGGTTTATAATTATTTGGAAAGATTAATGAATTGGAAAATTCGAATTCCTTTTCCAAATTTTACCTAAATTCAAAATCAAACAAAAATGCTTAACAGTTTTAGGTTAGGTTCATTTAGCAACAAAAAAACAATAATTTGTAAAAGTATTAATAATATACACAGATCATACATTGAAATTAATAATTCCTTATGCATAATTTAGTCAAACATAAGCATGCTTCATAAAATATTATTAACAAAATATGCAACTAAAGAACAATATATGATTAATTTGAATAATTGGAATTTTATGTTATTCCTGAAGAATTATTCCACCTGAAATCATAACTGGTGCATATTCTTTTCTCTGGGTGTATTGGTAGTTGCTTACATTTCACCCAATAACATCGTTAATAATATTATTAATAAAAGTTTTTATATAAAAGACATGATTTACGGTTGAGTAGGCTCTCTTACATTGCCACTAATTTTAGCAGGAGATTTCGCGTTGAAATATTAATTTCGCGCCCGAAGATGGACAACTCTTGGTAAACTTTCTACAACATGAATTATTTATGAATTTACTGCAAATGAATAATAATCGAAATGAGCCTACCACAAGAATGGAACAACAATCGATGCAGTTTTTTCTAGATATCTTTCTTATTTTCATTCAAAGACATATGTAACTTATTTCTCATACCATAAGTCTATTGTTTCGGCTTTGCTATCAACCACAGTAATTACTGATGCATTTGATATATATATATATATATATATATATATATATATATATATATATATATATATATATATATATATATATATATATATATATATACATATGTATATATATATATATATATATATATATATATATATATATATATATATATATATATATATATATATATATATATATATAGAAAGTCGTTTGCAAAATAATGTGACCCGTGCGACGCCAATATAAAACGAAGCCAATAACAGCGGATTATTTCAGTAAATAATCCATCACCACTAGAACATACTTATTTCCGCTGAAGTCTAAACCAAACCAAGAAACAACAACAATCGCTAACGGGTACATAATTGGATAAGTCGATACGGGGTACCAATGGAACTACATTCAGATCATGGCCGCAATTATGAATCAGTGGTATTCCAAGAAATATGTCAATTATTGGGGATCAACAAGAACAAACTCTTTTCATCCTCAGTTAGATGGCATGGTTAAGCGTTTTAACGCTACGTTAAAAGAATTTCTAAAGAGAACCGTGGATAGAAACCAACGTTATTGAGACCAAAATATACCACTGTTCCTAGTGGCATATCGGTCAGCAACACATGATACAACAGGCTAATAACACCAGCTACCATCGTTTTTGAACACAATTTAAGATTTCCTGGGGACTTAAAGTTGGAGCAATTCCTACAACAGCTTTGTGTGGGCAAGCATGTGTCAATAAATTAAAAAAAGATATCGACAAGATACATAAATTAGTCAGAGAAAGGATACAAAGTTCAAGCAGTAGGATGAAGGCACGATATGACATCCGTGAAAATAATAGAGGATTTGATGAAGGGCAGTTAGTCTGGCTTCACAACTTACAACGGATGAGAGGCTTATCACCAAAACTGCAACCTGGCTGGGAAGGACTATATAAGGTGATTACAAGAATCAACGATGTAATCTACCTGAATTCAAAAGGGAATCCGAGGATAACCAAAGGTTGTACATTTGGAAAGATTGGTTCTCTATAGAGGAAAAGAATTGGATACTGTTCGGGATGAACAGGTTTGGCGGGTGGTGTTACGGACGCGAGTAACATCTCTGATTGAATAGAATGACTAAATGTTCGCACTTGGAAATCAGCCTGAACGCGTTATAGGCGAAATAATAAACAAACGGAAACTTCTACTATGACCGAGCAGCGGGCACAAATTGGGTATAAATACGCGAACAGAAAGCGTAGAGTCTCAGTTTGAATTGGAACAGCGATAAATTAAAATCGGGAAAAGCAATAAAAAGTGAAATAGTGAAAATAACAGCGAAATGTTAATTGTAGTGTAAAAGTTAATTGTGCTGATTAATAATAAACGTTATAGGAAAAAAACAAGCAAGTGATTTTTATTATTCACAATCCAGTGATAGAACCTTGGATTAGTTTGAATCCCAACTAAGGGAAATTGTAACAATATATATATATATATATATATATATATATATATATATATATATATATATATATATATATATATATATATATATATATATATATAAATATATATATATATATTGATATATATATATATATATATATATATATATATATATATATATATATATATATATATATATATATATATATATATATATATATATATAGATATATAGATATATAGATGGAGCTAAAGAAGGGTTACTTCAATCATGTGGTCTAAAGCACACTCACTTTTTTTATTTAATTTTTTGTTTAATAGTACGATCTTATCATATAATTATTTATTATACTAATTATAACGCACTTATTTGAAACAAATAAGTGGAGCGAGAGTGGGTTTACAAGCAACAATATTCTGTTCCCAATAATGAACCTTTATTTATTAGATGATTAGCTCATGCGGCTTAATTCTTTAAAGGTGCCTCAGTTAGAAACTCATCAGACCAATGTAATTGATAATCGACATACTTCACTCGAAAAATGAAAGATCTTCTAGATGCAGCTGTCATCGTAAGCTTTCACGATATGCTCAGGAAGTACACTAAATTCTATCCATAAAATCCACTAATGTGCAGCAATAAAATTAAGTGAAACGAAACCAATATGTTGGTAACTTATATAGAGAGAGATTTTATGAAGTTGTACAAATACATGAACAATATATGAGAACATCCCAAAACTTTTACGACGCTATAGAGTCGTAAAAACTATTTTTATCCATCCATAGTAGTACATATACAATAAAACTATCGAAGTAATGTAGTTTTGTTCATTAATGGTAATTGCAGTCATTATCATTACGATATTATTGTCATTCGGGGTACAAAATAAAATTAAATTAAATTTTATTTGTTGTCTATTGTGTTTCTCTGATACGCGTCTTATATATACGATACGCGACACCCATATAAGAAAAACACATCACTCACAAAAAAAGGTGAAGGTAAGGTGATAGTTATTTTTTTGTATGTCTTATTTTTGTTCGGTGTTTTTCTTCTAGATATTTATGATAGTCACGTGTGACAACCTGATGACAGAAATGATTGATTACATCGAATGTGTATGTGTGTGTTTGTGTATGGATATTATGTATGGAAAAAGCATAACCATAAAATGAAAAACAAGTCATTAGAGATTTGAGTATAAAGACCACACCTATATATATCTGGTAGAACTATATGGCGAGGTGATTAGATATAGGATTTCTGACATTCTGCGTGATGAAATATATCCAAATTAGTCTAACTTGTACAATGACCATGAAAAGTAGCAGGGTATATACAACACAAAACCCGCTCATGCTTAACTATTTCGATTAATACCGATCATGCGACAATTACGATTTTCTTAATTTTTCCAAAGTCGTACACCATATCAATTGAGATAAATTGAGTTGTGTGTATTAGATTTCAGCTAATTAATTGCCTTTACTATATTTGTACTTAGCTTTTTGTTATTTCTGTTTTTGGAAATTTAATCCAATTTAACGTGATGCTTGTTGTTTTTTTTGCGCTATCATTAAAAATGATTAACCGCAATTTTCTTAAATTTCAACGTCTCCATAATGTTGTTGTTTTGTGTAACCTAAATTTTGTTACTAATATGTTTGTTTAAGTAATGACTTTGTGGTGTGCTGGTGCAATACTATTGATTACCGTAAATAACATTTGTTGGTTATGGCTAATTAACAGAATTCGAAGCCGCAGTTGGATTGTAATGAAGTGATTTGTTTCTGTTGATTAGTGGACTGTTAAGTGCGGGATAGCATATGTACATATATGTATATGGTGAAACGAATTGAACAAGTAGTTTTATTGTTTTGACAGTTTATTTCAAGTAACAGGAATTCAAAATTGTTGTTGTATGTATATAATCTTATACAATCAATTTTTGTGGCGACCCTTCGACTTTCAGTACATAATTCAATATTCAGCTAACCGATACCAAACATTTCCCAATACAATCTTTAAGTGCACACGAACTTGATAGGGAGTTTCTTAAACTTGAACGACCGTCTCATATTTTTTAGTTACTACTTCGGTCTGCAAGTGAACCATATGAAAAAATACAATGGGTTTAAGTCTGTGGAATATGGTGGACATTATTGTGGAGAAATGAAGATGGGGCTTTTTCTTATACAGAACATTGGGTTTCACAGATTTATGAGATGATGTCGTCTTGTTGAAACGTCTAGTGGTTTTTTGTATATATAGGTAACAAAGCATAATTTACATTAGATTTGTTGATCTTAAAGTAAATCATGTACTTTGACACACTCTTCAATGAAAACGTGTGATCAATGAAACTTTTTCATCGAAATTGTTTTTGGACAAGGTAATTTCCTTGAATTGACAAGGCAGTTACATTTCATTGGATACCCAGTCACATGGATATCAAAAAGGAAACGTATTGGCTAATAAATTAGTTCGTTTTGGTTCAGCTTCCTTTTCTGTGAGACCTGTTCGGTGGTATGCACTAGAAGAGATGGGACAACCGCATATCTACTCGCCTATCCAGAAACTTCATATCCCATGCTTACGTCATTCTTGAATTATCAGGATCTTGTTGAGTATTCACACTGGACATTGTTCTCTTAGTAACATCATGTTCCGAATGGAAATTAGGAAACCATGTAAACTGCGAACAGTGTGAGGGAGGATGTCACAATCGACCAATCCCTCAGGGTGGATGAAAACTAAAAGTATCAAATTGATTAATCTGTATACATAGTTATCTTCTAGAAGATGACTATGATTGCCTTTATGTTATTCAACGCCCTCTTAGTGATAAGTAACGTCATCAGAAATTTGATTTAAGCCAAATGAATTCTCAACTATGCTCACCAAAGTATGAAGGAAACCTCCCTATTTAGAGACTTGGCCCAATTATCGAGCTTGGTATGGCTTGAATGCAGACTTCTAAGAATCTTTTCAATGTTTTGAGAAAAAACGATTATACGTGTTTCAGGTAAACATTTGGGCACTTTCAGAATAAAAATCACAGTTTCTCTCCTTCATTTCCTAGGTATACTTATAGAAGCTTTAAACAGCCTACGAAGAAAACCTCCAAGCATAGTCAAAGATAATCTCTTCGTTGTTCTGCTGGCATGCACTAGTCAGGGGTGGCTTAGTTATAAAGTATGAAGTTCCTTACCATTCACAGGATACCATTCACAGGATCTAACCTATACGTCTCTCGATTGGGGTGGTTTCCAAAAAGAGGTAGTTAGTAGGTGCAACAGAGTCAGTCTCACAGAGGCTAAAGTTTCGGAAACAATGTCATATACTATGTCTTCTTGAACTGTTATGCTGCATTCCTTTTAAGGTTATCCTTTAAAGAGTTGAAGTTATCAGGCTTCCCAGTGCATTTAGTTCTATTTAAGGTATAATCTTCCGTTCTGGAAATTTCCAGTTTCCAAGACCACCGTACTGGTTTTAGTTTACTTTTTGGTTCTACCACAGAGCAGAATCCATCTATAGAGATATTGCAGACCTTAAAGTATTCACAATTCAATCTTTAAAAAGATTAACAATATTTCGTACAACAGAAGGAACGGAGTTTTTGCAATTGACTTTCACATTTTGTAAAAAAAGTAAAATTCCAATTCTTTCTATTTCATAAAAATTAGGTATAGGATCGAAATTCTTTTAATTATTTCGTTGATACTCATACTTAGACCAGTAATACGACATAAGTATGAGTTGGGAAAGCAGAAAGCTAATCACTAAATCGCAAAACGAGAATGGGCAAATTTTATGACAATCAGAATATTTTGCCGACGTCATTGACAGATGATCCATTTACAGTTGCCACATGTAAATCTAACAATGATTGGATATCAGGTATTTATTGAGATAGTTGGCTGATAAAAACTATAACTAAGAGTCTTCCAGACCTAGTAAAACTCTTTTTACCATTGCACTACATCCTCTTTTTCTCCCACCTTAACCTAAAATATAATTGGGTATAATATCGGATTAAATTATTGAGCTCAAGAACTGATTGAATAATATGTTTAAGTCTCTAAGAATTGACACAGAATCTTTTCATTTACCATAGTAATTTTGGAGAAAAGTGAATTTAAAAACTGATGTTGTATCGCCCTTAACAAATCAATGAAGAGAACTAACCAATTTGAATGTTGAAGGAATTTCATCGGAGTGACATTACCATGAATATCAGTAAGAAGACCAGCAAAAATTATAATCGAATTCAATCAATCATCTTGATAGAACGATGCCTTGAGGGACTCACGACGGTATGACACTGGGTGTTAAGTTTAAATTGAAAGCGCATTTGAAGAAAAAAAAGAGCTTGATCTTAAATAAAGACAATTGTGCTGGCTAATTAGACGAAGGTTCGGATCGGGTACTAAAACCGATCTGGTTATATGGCATTCAGCTTTGGTGTTGTACTAAGATTACTAACATCAAACTTATAAGGTACTTTGGAGTATATAGGCAATGCACTCTGGTACATTCAAAATAGTGATTTGCATAGTGAAACAAGGCTAATGGAACATATCAATTCGCAAGGCTCTCGGATACTGGATTATGAACATTTAGTTAAGAGACTGAAAAGAACCAAATCCTTAGAGCTCGTTAGTATGTGAGCAGCTATCTATCAACGGAGAGGCATTGGTGCATCCCTGGATCAACAGTGACCACATTATAGTTTAGTTTTTAAGAATTGAGATGTAAATTGATGGTTAGTCTGGAAAGACTCATTGCAATATATAATAGAAGTACGAAAAGCTAGAGTAGGGAACCTGTCCATTGAGGTACCACATATCACAATAGAAGATATAAACAAGGCTCTGAAAACATTCGGCGATGGCTCTGGTCCTGACCAAATATCAGCTTATTTTTTTAAAGATTACACCAGTTTGAAAATACCTCTTTGCATATATGATGTTCAATCAATCGCTGAGATTGGTAAACTTTCCTAAAAAATGGAAGATATCCAGAAAAACCCCACTATTCAAAACTGTGGATAGAAGTGATGTATCATGTTATAGAGGTATAACGTCGATTTCCTCTATACCCAAATAATTCTTCCAAAGAAGTGGTGCTACCGTATCAACATGGGTTCATGCTCAGTTGGCTTGTCCAGTTTTAAAACATTTTTCTATACGAGCTAAGCTATAGTTAACCGGAGATAAAGAAGAAAACGACGATATACACAACACACTTCCTGTTTGAAATAAACTATAATAACATATCCCACATGACCCAATTTCAAAACTCTAAAAAATTATTCAAACAAAATCCTTATCAAATACCATATTTGAAATCAACCTAAAAAATAACAAATCTAATATTCCTTGATTATCTCAAGACGTTTTGGCATTTTGTTATTTATATATTGACTTAATTATCACTCGAAAACCCATTTCAACGTTAGATAAGTCATAACATTTGGTGTTTTCATTATCTACAAAGTGTCAATATCGTACGAGAACTAATTTTACCTGGATATGTCAAATTATATCTCGATATAAGATAGAGAATCAAATGAGATTACCTATACATAAATATCGTTGTGTATAGATATAAGAAAAGCAGGACAAATGTCCATCCATTCAGAAATGAATTCATTCACCAAAAGTACGTCATTATTTTTGAATTGCCCCAAATACAAAATTGTATTTATAATTCATGTCATTTCCAATTATTTTCAACAACAATTTATCCACACAGTGAAAAACGCTGGAAAAACAAATATCACACGTATGAGTGTTGATATTCATATATATGTGCAGCATGGTACTCGGATACAAATATAATTATGTAAAACCCATTTATGTACACGCTATTTATGTATACGTATTCGGTAATATGAAAGCACGAAGCGAAAAAGGAAAATATTATTTTGAATGAAAAACTGGGTTACTTGCTGACGTCATAACCTATATATTTCCGTGCTTTGCAAGAGGTCATTTGCCGGTAATTGCATGGATGCACATATAATATGATGAAAGTTTGAGGGGGGAAATATATTGATTTTGCTCAACCTATATATACGATTGATAAAGCTTGTTCTGCGACTGACGTCATAAATCTTTTTAGCACACGAAATAAAACCGAATTAAAATTATAAAATACGAAAAAGAAAACTTATAAGATGAAAATTTCAAACAAATCATCATCTGGGGTGTAAAAAAATCTAGATTTCTTATGTATTGACGTCATCATTGTTGTTAGTTTTTGAATATGATGATGAGTTTGACTTATATACGCTTGATGTTGTTACGTTGTGATATGGGGAATTATTTTCGTCGAATCTGGAGCATCGAAATATTTACAAAATTTGTTTTTTGGTGGGGTTGGAAACCGAGTTTTTATATTCGATACGCGAATAGTTAAATGGAATAATTTATAAGTCTGGATGGTGTATAGTAACCTAAATCGGGTTTTTGTCTCCCTCTTATTTGCGATAAGATTAAATAAAGTTGGTGAAGGTTAGTTACACTATATATAACTCGAGTTGTGGTGTCGAAATGAATTCGAGCCGTCAGCAAATAAATTATGAGATAATGCAACTATATATATTCGAAACAAGGTTAGAATATGCACATTCTTATGATTCATGTCAAAGAACCCGTGTGTGACACGTTTAACATTAATTATATATGTTTTGATTGAATAAATCGGTTGACGAGTCATATGTGGATATAATGGCTAGACTGTTCAGTGGAGTGAACCATAATAAATAGATCTTCAATACCCTCGATACTCTGTTAAAACTGAGAACCGTCGAGCTTCTCCACTTATAGTTCATTGTTTTGACAATGTTGGTATCCACTTTGTGCACAGATTCTTATAGTTGAATTTTCAACCAACATTCGATTTACAGTGATTTCATCCTGGCTACTGGACTTTATACATCATTGTTGTAAACGAAGAATGAGACTCCTCTAAATTTAGATCGATGTTTTTGCATCTTAGACGTTTGAAATGAAATTAATGTATTTCAAGTTGGCCAATTTTTTTCACATTTACAAATTATTTGACAGTTAAGTTTTATGTATATATATATATATATATATATATATATATATATATATATATATATATATATATATATATATATATAGGATTGGTAATTTTAACATTAGATCGAGTACTCGTGATAATGCTCTCTTATATGTTGAGTGGTCTTAACTAAGTCTTAGTCGACAAATGATTTAAAAATAAGCCTGATTAACGATATTTGTTAAGTTGCTGTAAATTCATTTGAAAAAATGAAAAGATTAATCACTTTCCTTATAGATGGACCGGTACATATTTTTGAAATGATTTGTGTGGTAGTAAATATTGCTCATCAAGTATGGTTTGTCCATTTTAAACGTGCCAAAGGTTATGTTTACATTTTCACCAATTATTATGTTTAAAGAAAATTATTAAGAACTTATTCTCAAATACATTTGGTTCCATTGTGATCGAATAGTTTAAAATTGTCACACAGCATATCACTCAAACGTTTTGAAGTCAAAAAATACTCAAAAAAATAGTAACATATACAAGTCAAGTAACAAATCTATGTGGACCATACAACGAGATAAATATTTTTCCAACTTCACCTTGTCTGCATCGATTACTTATTATTACCAATACAAGGACACCACATAAATTGTGGATTTTATCCCACGACCATAAATGCCAGTTAGAAGAACTTGGGTTCACGCCCAGCTTATAAATACAAACAGTAACCATTGCATATTGGCAATATTAATAAAATTAGGGTATGGTAAATGGTTGGCAAGCAGCAGCACAAACTTGATCAAAATCCTTATATATCTACTAAAACAATCAATCAGTAAAGAAACAATTTAGTACAATGGATAAGAATACTGTTTGCAAAATTATGACCAAATTTTGATAAACGTTTAGCATCAACGATTTATCGATTAATATTAGTACTATTCAAAAACTTTGGAGACCTTAGCATCTACATACTATCTTCTACAAACTGATATGGGGAATTATTTTCGTCGAATCTGGAGCATCGAAATATTTACAAAATTTGTTTTTTGGTGGGGTGGAAACCGAGTTTTTATATTCGATACGCGAATAGTTAAATGGAATAATTTATAAGTCTGGATGGTATATAGTAACCTAAATCGGGTTTTTGTCTCCCTCTTTTTTTGCGATAAGATTAAATAAAGTTGGTGAAGGTTAGTTACACTATATATAACTCGAGTTATGGTGTCGAAATGAATTCGAGCAGTCAGCAAATAAATTATGAGATAATGCATATTCGAAACAAGGTTAGAATATGCACATTCTTATGATTCATGTCAAAGAACTCGTGTGTGACACGTTAAACATTAATTATATATGTTTTGATTGAATAAATCGGTTGACGAGTCATATGTGGATATGACTCGATACTCTGTTAAAACTGAGAACCGTCGAGCTTCTCCACTTTAAGTTCATTGTTTTGACAATGTTGGTATCCATTTTGTGCACAGATTTATTGTGGTTGAATTTTCAACCAACCTGTATACTGGACTTTATACATGTCCTGCCGCTACTGGACTTTATACATCATTGTTGTAAACGAAGAACGAGACTCCTCTAAATTTAGATCGACGTTTTTGCATCGTTGGTCTTAGACATTAGAAATGAAATAAATGGCCAATTTTTTCCGCCATTTCAAATTATTTGACAGTTAAGTTTTATATATAGGATTGGTTAACTTTTATATATAGGATTTTAACCTTTAATTTTAACATTAGATCAAGTACTCCTGATATAGCTTTCGTATGTTGAGTTAAAGTCTTAGTTGACAAATGATTTAAAAATAAGACTGATCCTTAATTTGTTAAGTTTCTGTAAATTCGTTTGAAAAAGTGAAAAGATTATTCACTTTCTCTATAAGTGGACCGATACATTTTTTTTAAATGATTTCAGTGGTAGGAAATATTGCCCATCAAGTATAGTTTGTACATTTTAAACGTTACAAACGTTATGGTTACATTTTCACCAATAATTATGTTTTAGGAAAATTATTAAGAATTCTCAAATACATTTGGTTCCATTGTGACCAAAATTTCAGTAACATATACAAGTCAAGTAAAAAAATCAAAGTAGACCATATAACGAGATAAATATTTTTTCAACTTCCCCTTGTTTGCATCAATTACTTATTATATGTTAATAATGGAATCACAAACCAATACAGGACATTACATAAACTGTGGATTTTATCCCACGACCATAAATGCCAGTTAGAAGAACTTGGGTTCAGACCCAGCTTATAAATACAAACAGTAACCATTGCATATTGGCAATATTAATAAAATTAGGGTATGGTAAATGGTTGGCAAGCAGCAGCACAAACTTGATCAAAATCCTTAAATATCTACTAAAACAATCAATCAGTAAAGAAACAATTTAGTACAATGGATAAGAATACTGTTTGCAAAATTATGACCAAATTTTGATAAACGTTTAGCATCAACGATTTACCGATTAATATTAGTACTATTCACAAACTTTGGAGACCTTAGCATCACGAATTTCAGATTCAGACTTCTAGGTAGATTTTGGCTTGGTGATAATTTGGGCTGTTTAAAATCAATTGAGTTGCAACTGAATTTTCCAAGTTGTTTAGGTCGTTTCCTACCAATTATTTCTCCCTCCTACAAATTTTCAAATAAAGAATTTAGCAGACCTCAGTTTTAAATATTGACTGAAACTGAATTCCAAAAAACGAAGAGTTTAAAAATCGATTAGACCATTCATTGTATATTCCTCTACCTCCACTTCTGATATCGAAATATCTTGCAAATGCGAATAGCTGAAATTGTAGAGGACGTCACTTTCGGTGGTAATAGCTACACTACGTAGCAAGCGTACTGGCATTGTCTGGTTATTTAAAACAGTATGAAAGCTGATTCGTAATCGAAAACGATGTAGCCAGATTGTTATTTAGTTTTGAGAGAAGCCTATTGATAACATTTAGTAATTTAGTAAGATTTAGTATTATAACTTTATGTATGATTGATGGATTAAAATAACAAATATTGAGCCAAAACAGCCCGAATAATCTACTTTAAGCTTCTCTAATCAATCTCAGTACACCCTTTCGAAATAGTTTGTACTTTACACACGACTTGGGATGTTGATCCCATTTTATATTAACGGAGATCAAAAGAGGTTAGTAAAAGGTGTTTAAGTTAGTTAGATTGAAATTTCTCTTTATAATTTGTATTAAATTGGCGAGGTCCATTTCAGTAATATTGAACAACAGATGCGGAAAGGATATCAGAACTTATGCATCGTACTGCTCCAGGTATAATTGAACTGGTTTTATTTGTAAAATTAATACCAACTGAGTAATATCAAGATATTGAGAATCGGTTATCGAGACCTTTACGATTAATTGAGGTTATCGGCAAGGAGAAGTGCTGTATATACAGATGATATATGTATATGATTGGATTTTGTAACACAGGTAAAGTTATACTTCCTTTCCTGGAATAATTTTTTAGTTTCTAACTGGTGGGCCATTGATAGGTTTAAATTGGAACCACTGGTTATTTCGAATCTGGCAAAACTTATGTCATTTTATTATGTCACAAAATTCAGTATATCATATCCACAGAACGAAATAAATTGATTAACGCTTGAGCACCGTTGGGATTTATTAGAAATTGATTTCCAAAACATGAACAATTTGGTCGCCAACAGTGCTCAGTATACGCAAGTTTACTGTTAAAGTTCGTGAAACTGAATTCATCGTTGATGCGCCAAGACGTGAGTGTGCTTGTACAGTACGTACATCCGACAATACCGAAGATATCGAATGAGGGCAACGCAACCATTACGGTCAATGGAGACACCTATCGCACCATAATAACCGATTTTTTTGCAGCCTCTTTTCATGGTATTGATGTGAACGATATTTGGTTTCAACAGGATAGTGCAACTTGCCACACATCTCATGCCACAATCGATTTATTGCGTCAAACGTTTGGTGACCGATTAATTAGCCGAAATGGTGATGTCAATTGGCGGCAAGAAGCTGCGATTTAACACCATTGAACTATTTTCTGTGGGGCGCCTTTAAAGACAAGTGTTATGCCGGCAATGATCTCATGGTTTTAGAGACCGAGAATCAATATTATTTAATAACGATAATCTCACTGAGCCTTGATGCCTATACAGAGCGCTTTTCTGGTTGTTTACAATAGTATGAAGAGCCGGTGCAAACCAGTAATAAATAATAATAGTGTGTTTCGTCTACACTTTAATAAGAAACAGTGAAAGTTTAAGTAGTTCAACATCATAAATCACTTAATATTTATTGCATCCAATTTCACCACAACTTACAATCACATAATGGGCAACAAACTCGACCTATAAACGGATACCATCTGCCTATATATAAACACATTTGTCGACTTGCAGCTTATCTTACAACATAAACATACATTTCAAAATACATATTTTAAATTTATAATTGTAACAACATAAAATAGTTTTCCAGATTATGTTCTGTTTATAATTGTTGACATTTTCATGGTACTGTTGCCCTTTTACCATGTACACAAAGCAACATAATTATATGAATTTATTTCTAATTGTGGTTATTCTATATGATCCTATTTCTAAATCTCTACTCTACATTTATGATGATAACCACACACATATAAGACGAAATGATTAATTAGTAGTTTGAGATAGCACACTATGCATGCGTAACGCTCTTGTATAAAATGCCGCCTCATATGCACTTTAGTCATCCCGCACCGCAGATATACCAGCATCTGGAAATTATTAAAACAAAAATCTATTGGTGAAGTCATATTATCATCATTATCGTCATCATCATATGTGACTACACACAATACATAATGAAAATGTGGAAAATATTGGAAAAATAGAATAGAAAATCTACTCAAGAAGGAAATACTTGAAAGTTTTATTGTTTTGTGATGGAAACAATAAAATTCCAAAATCCATAAAATCGAATAAAAAAAAACCAAAAATGGGAGTGAGATGTGATGACGATGATGGTGATGCGAACGGAACGAATAAATTAGATAAAACAAAATGTTATATTTATATACGAGTATGTTATGTATGTGAGCGAAGAGGGTGTCGTTGGGGACATTGAACGACGATCAAATATGAGTATGTTGAAGAATCAATTGTTCTATTATTATATGAATAGTTTCGAAATGAGAATGTCTATTGAACGAAGTTTATTATGATACTCGAAATATTTTCAGAATTTGGTCGATTTGTGAAATTTCGATCTATCAGTCACACGATTCAGCTGTAAACGAATTTTCAACACTCACAGCGTAAGAATGAAAAGAAAGTTTCACTTCTAAATAAGATCAAAACCCAATCATCTCACACAGTACGGTAGTCTTATCCGGTGTGTGCGCAAACATCAAAAATTTATGGACTGTACAGTTTTTGACACTACACGCTCCCGTCACATCAAATCTCATTTAAATATGAAAATAATAATTAGATTTCATTTCGTTTGATCTTTCTTTAAGATCACGGTAACAGACGTTACAAAACATTTGTAATCGGAGAAAGATCAAGAAAATGATCTATATACTTATGTGCATACATATATATATGCGGAGTGTTGATTGATTGACGATGTATGCATAACATAGAGTTTATAGAATAAATCAGATGTGGTTGATAATTATTTAAGACCCAACCAGATGTTGTTTATCTATAAAAATCGTTTACATATATAAAGTTTTCTTTCAAGATTTTATGATCTTAAGATTAAGAATAAACAGAAAACTATACTAAAGTACTCGTGTCTAACTCTTCTCAATGTTTATCTTTATTAAGTGGAAGTTTAATTTCATCCATTATTTTGTATACAAAATACTCGAATTTACAGTGTCGAACAGAACTAGTAAATCGGGTTGACCAATAACAACAACTTGTATAGTGTAGTGCACCAATCTTCTACAAACTGATCTACAATTGCGGCACCCAACACTACTAGAAAATCGGCACAGTTTACATATGCCTTTTTCATGTAAACAGCTGCTTACCGTGAAGAAAGTTATAAGAAGTGTAAAAATTGGCATTTTGTCCAAGTTGTTCAATTCTTCTCCAACCCGTCTTTTTCGTAATTCTCCACAAAATCCAATCTATATTGAACATACACGGAATTCTAACCTCTGAAACAAAATCAATATCGTTTGTTTGTTTTTGTTTATCTTTCTAATCTGTTTTGGGGCTAAAGGTACTCCTAACCCTTTCGCGATTCGCTTATTTACGATCTTTCAATCTTCCATACGCCATTACTGCCAAATCGAGGACGTATGGCTATAGGTTCGATTTACGTAGAACCATCTGATGCCTATTGTAAAATTCATACCAGCCTTAAGCCTGGGTCAGCCCATCAATTCTGCACTCCAACAGAGGGTTATACATGTGTTCATTCACACCGCCGATCGTAATCAGATGGTGAAAAATCCTTTTTGCCTCCTGCTCCTATCGGGATTCAAACCCGATAACTCCCGCTCGAATTGCCACAGATTGGTTGGTAACAAAATCAATATCTTAGCCTTAGGTCCTACCATCAAGCTATCATCTACAAGTGGTTTATGTACTGAGTAGAGGAGTAGAGTTGTAGTTTTCAAAGTGAAACAACTCCTGTTGACAATATCCATAACACATGGAATATTTCAGCATACTTCATAAAGTATACTTCGTAAAGAGTTCCAGTTGTCATACCATATTCTTAAGACGTTTACGCTTTTACAAGAATATTGCATACCAGCACTGGACTTTTTTGGCTTATAAAAGTTTATACTATGTATTCAAGGAAAAGGCACTGTCACAGAACCACTGATTTAAATTGTAACAAGTCTACCATTACTGTTAGTCTCCATATGACGCCGGTGTATTTTTTGTAGGCCGTCATCAGGCGTTAGTATTTATTTTATTTCTTAAAATCACAATTTTAGGTAATGATAAACCACTCCTGGGATTTTTCAGTCCAGAAAAACCAGCACGATAAATTTTAACCACTAGAATGACGTAATGGAGTCGAATTCTCTGAATTAATAACATCTAATAGATTTTCTTCTCTTCTATCGAGGTAGGATAATCCTATCATGCTTTATTCTTAGACAACACTCAATCTAGCCTAGATGTGATTCATGCATCAAAAATCGATAAACAAAACTTTCAAAGAGTTATTTGCTTAAGTCCATACTGTTTCAAGATTCTTGGTCTGGATAGGTATCAGAATCAATACATTTCCGGAAAGAAGTCAAGACTATCACTGCACCAAAGTCTATTATTTCAAAAAAGAAATGCGTGAGAACATTCATCATCGATTGATAATTATTCCTACATCGTCATCACTGGCATGTCTAGCAGAGCTTCTATTCAATCGTAGTATTAAATCAAAACAAAGAAGCACAGCAAATAGGCGAAAATGCGAGACATGTGTCTATCGAATTTTTAGCTATGTCTTACTTACTCTGGAGGATCTAAGGCACGGTAATCGTATTACTAATGGGTAGTCCGAATCCGCTAGATAATTGATGAAACACCTATAAGATTTAAGCATAATTTATTACAAAAAAGTATGCTTAGATTCGTCCGACACTGCGTATACTCCATATTGCATTTTCAATATTCGAGTATATAGACAGTTTGGAAAATATTGAAAAATAAATCAATTAACACGTACTTGTATGTGCTCCTAATTTTAAACAACGCGAGCACAACATAAAAACATAACCATAACACAATGTTGTTTAGTTTGTTTAGAACAAAAAAAAACATAAACTGATCGTAGCACTACACACAACAATAACGATAGAGCACAATGCAAAAACATTAATGTTTCAACATAAATATTGGGAAATTAATTATGGTGATTAATCTAATTGGCGCTTGTGATGAGATGTGTTGGTTAAATAAAACGCCAATATATGTTAACACTGCGAGCGATTTGGAAATATATTTTCTAAGTATTTTTGACATTAGCTAATCGTTTTAATTAAGATCGATGAGAGTGGCAACCAAATACGATTATTCTTAAATTTCAAAATCATAATTTTTTTAAGATATGATTTTTGGTCACGAGAACATATGGAATCGTAAACATTTAAACGAGAACGAATTTCACTTCACACGGTTCCAGTTCGAATATGTTTTAGATTCGCGACGTTGATTGTAATTTTTTTTTTTGAAAACCACAGACCACACTCACTTTTGAATAACCTCACACAAATTATTATATTTTCTTCTTGGGAGAGGACATTCAGAGGAGCAAACTCAGACTGCCGAAAAAAATTAGATAAAACGACTTATTCACTTAGTCAACGTTTAAAGGAGTTAGTGACTTAGTCATCATGACCTAGATTTTGACAACCAGTTATAAACCACCTATTAGAGTGCTACAAACAATCATGCCCTATAAGCTATGGTATGTGAATATCTATGTACATACTTGAATTGTTTGTTATCTTTTGGCTAACTTGTTGGTTCAACATCAATTTGAGAAGTTGGATATCATCTAAAATAATTCTGAAGCTTACCTGAAACGAGGCAAAAATATCAAAAATTAGTAAACTTATAACGTTAGACACTTAATAAATTTAAAATATGGGAATGGGAAAGAGCAAGTTTAAATGTTTGGATATGGCCCAATTTCATTCTTTATGTAATCAATAAAAGATTAATTTTGAGATTTACAGGATGATTGACACGGTATTACCAACTTTAGACTTTCTGTCAAACCAGTGATGACAGAGCGCCCAAATTTACACTAACGACAGTTCATTCCATTGTTTACAAGCGTACAATTTTATTGGGTAATATTCAGAAAACAAGATATCCGCAATGGAATATAAGCGTAATAGAGTGATTGTTTTATATTTTGCTGGAAAACCCTAGCCGCAGACTGTTAACCAGTTAAAACATCTGCATTTTAATAAAATGTTTGTGTATCACACCATAAATCGTTATAACGATACTGGCAGTATTGTAAAACGCCATGGTGGTGGATCGAAACGCATTGCCGGATATCATTTGGAAGATGAAAGTCAAATTAGAGGCAGAAAAATAGGTCGTGAGGCGAACGTTTCGCTCGAACGGATGCAGCACATATTGAAATATAATCTTGGACTAAAGGCCTTGAAATTCCATAAAACACATGGTGTTTACCGATGCTCAAAAGAAGTTAGAGTGGAAAGAGCAAAGAGTTGTTACGCTTGCACGAAAGTGGCGATTTGCCGAATCTGGTTTTCACTGATGAATCACCTTTCATTATTGAGCAATATGTGAACAAGCAAAACGACTGGATTTACTTGTCCGGCCGTTCAACTAAAAATTTGCCCAATGAATTGCCACTCGAAACCTAACGCCGCCGATGGTAATGGTTTGGGCCGCCGTAACGGCCCAAAGCCGTTCATCTTTAGTTTTTTTGGACTGTGCATCAAGATAAATGATCAAAATTTATTGAAGTTTTGGGCACCAACACATTTCGGCCGCAGAGCCTAGATATTTCAATAGGACGGTGCCGAGTCATAAAGTTCGGGTCAATCAAGATTGGCTGAGAAACAACGCCGCGGTCCATTTCCACCGCCCAATGGCCACCAAATTCAGCAGATGCAAATCCGCTAGATTTCACGGTTTGGGGTATTTTGAAGAGGAAGGTTGGAACAAAACAATATCAAAGTGTCGATCATCTCTTTGTTTTGGTGACACTTCGTGTAAGATAAAATCCACTGTAACAGCATTTTCAAGATTGAAGATTTTACAATCGTGACGTCTTTAATTGTAATGTGTATTGGCCACTTGACTCAGTCTCATAACATTCAGGGTTCAATGTTTGATGTTCGGCGAACTGCAGAAATAACTATTACATAGCACTTACTCAATTTATAGGTTTGTCAACATCAACTTTATTTTTTAATCCATCGTCCGATGCTTTATGACCGAAATGCACCAAACTGTGCCAAACCTTTAGGTCTTTTATTGGAAAAAGATTGAATAAATTGAAAGAGCCCATATAATCACGAATTCCTGGGTGTGTAGTTTTTTCGGTATATGAGGCGGACAGTGTTGTATATTCACTAATCACAAGCCATTGATGTTCGAATTTTAACAAAGCTTCTCCACAGATCATCCGTCATTTGAAATTTGTGTCACTGTTTTCCATATTCTACTTATATTTTAATTTTTCGCCACAAATTAGCGAGTTGTATGCATCAACCAACAACGATACGACGAATTGGATTTAGATCCGCTAATATACAGCGAGTTATACACAGTTTTTAACGATGATTTTTCATTGAGTCTAAAAACTATCAATACACCAGGTTCTACGACTTCATATACTTACCATGAAAAGCTTTCATAATCTTTCACATCAGGCACAATAAATGTCAAGTAATAATATCTGCATCGCCGAATCAAATTTCCATATTACAACAATTTGAATCGAATTGGCTTTATCATCCACAGTCAAACGGGGTGGTAGAAAGGGGGCATAGAACCTTTAAAGCCCAAGAAGTCTTCAGTTTTACCAGTAGTGTAACTATATATCGGGTTGAGATAAACTTACAAACCAGACATCAACTCCACGCCATTGTATGGGTGGTTAACCCAAACGGTTATTGGGACAATTTTTCAAATGTAATGAAAAACCAATAATTCAATCAGACTCCTTCAACAGTTTTCGTAATACAATGGGTTCTCTTAAGCTAACGAATACTATGCATCATTGCAAAGATAACATCACCCTACGTGAAGAACATTTATAAGTGTACACTAGTCGGTTTCAGGAACGACCAGCATTTCTACAACTTTATAATGGCCGCTTTCAGGTTATTAAGCGTCCATGATTAAAGGCCCAATCAACCATCAAGTCAGTTATCGAATAAGCAATTACCATTGAAGTTAATGTAATCAGCGAATCATGATTCGGAACCAGACACGATCTATTAAAATGATATTAGCAGTATGTTTCACATTTGGAAAGGATCGTTAGGCCTAAGGAAATAGGTTAAACTTCGAGTGTTCGCAGCCCATAACTTATGATCCCAAGAGATTGTGATCAGTATAACTTGCTATTGTTGTAACACATATTGGCCTTACAACATTCAGTTTTGATGATGGGCATCAAACCAAGGAGAATCAATTTATCAAAATCCTAACACTTGATTTATCTTTCAATTCCACAAGGCGCCTACGGGTATATAGTAAATTTATTAGAATGCAGACACAATGTGATAAAAGTACGTGGCTAAAACAAGAACACAATTGGACGACTAACACGAATTTCTTATAAAAATTGTATCGTAAATAACAGATTTGATTACAAGATAATTAACTGTCAAGGTTGATATGCAGAATGCTGACATATTTTGTCGTAAATTTTACAACATAATTTTTGCATAAAATTACCAAACAACCCAGTGGCAATAATTCATTTTCACCTTTTCAAACACAAAAACAAAAACTATACGATTTCCATCAATGACATGAGAAATGTGTCAACCAGTTTCTATTTGAATATATAAATTATCGTCAAGTGCGACAATTCGCGCTATAATCGAAAGTATGGGTTTTCTAGTCACACAGTCTGGTAATATTTTACTTCCATCCAATTTAGCTATGTATACATGGTAATAATCATAATTATGTTATTAAATTGCAATCATACGCTAAATTGGAAAGTAATTTGCGTATACACACTGGTTTAAGAATTATGCAGACGCAAGTACATTGTAAACTTGTCCCAATTCATTAACATGATCGTACATAGAATATGTTCATTAAAAATTAATTTATACCGAATACGCGTTAATGTATTGATCTGATTATCGAACGAAATTGATCGTAAAAGTGGAAATTTATGCGGACGATTGAAAATCAATTAGGTCAAATAATACAAACATGTTGTCGGAATGTGTATGACATAGTATGTACTTACACGTTCTCGTCAATTAAATGCAATTTAAAACTACAATATGTTGGTGGCAGAGAGTCGTCTGTATCAAGATTATACCCAGTTCCAATGGTAATAGTACCAAGTTTGCTTCTTGCAAGCCTATAGTACTGGCATGGAGGATATGCAGATATATCTGCGACAGAAAGTCATAAAAGTATCCTACCTCTATTGCGTTTTGAACCTGGGTACCTTCCTAGTAAACTTAACCACTTAGATAACGGATTTGAGTGTCAATAGCCGATTAGTTATCATGTACTTCACTGTGTAGTAAATAGTAGTGGTCAAAAGCCGAATCAGATTCGAGCCCAACTTTTGAGAACAGACTCATTACGTTATAACGAGGTCACTAAATAATCTATTGGGGGTTGGATGAAAAATCTTTCGGTTATTGCAAGTGTTATTAGTCAGGTTGATGTACAAATGCCTCATTATGTACATATATTTGTTTAAGATGAATTAACGCTGGTTGGTTAAATTAAAAATGTATAGCATCAAAAATGACTGTGACGTCAATTTTCGGCTATTCTTGATGATTTGAGAAGTGATTTTCAGTTCCAATGTTTGCTAGACTTTCATATTTCTTAAAATGGTGATAGCGAGATATGGTTTAAATGATCTTACAACGCGACCGTTATGAGGTTTAATGACAAAAGGACGCTCTAAGTCGGTTCCAATTTCAATCAATGGTCGGGCGAATTGTGAGGCTCGGTAACGATATTTTCTGGGGTTTAACCTCTCATTGATCTATCAGCTGAGTTCTGACCAAGCGGAATATATAATTGCCTATAGGATTGGAAGTCGAAAGAATATCAGCAACACGATTGGCGTGAAATGTAGTATGCAAACCTTTCGCGGATTTTAGATCCACTGTAAAATAATTGTGGAATAAGCATATAAAGATGATCGGGTCTCCAGATATTTTAGAAACTCTAAAACGAACTTCAGCAATCGAACGAGTAATGAAGCACTGTTCAGCTCTCATTTCAGAATAGCTAGAACCTTTATTGGAGCCACTCAGATTTTCGATATTATTTAAACACTGCTGCTTACACTAAGGGACACTTAAAAATACACCTAAACTTATAGTATGAACAATGGTACTTTGGAATATGAATTAGACGAGTGGTTCTGTTGTCAATCGATCATAGCTTTCTGGTCAGAGAGTTTCTCATCGTGCCGCGGTCTCGAGTTCGATTTTCGCCGTTGACTAAAAATTAACATACTGACTTAAAAGCAATTGTAAATAAAAGCATACGTTGGGCTGACCCACCTACGATGTGCTCCAATACGTATTTAATGGTTGATAAGGTCTAAGTTGAGACGCCGTTAGCATCGATTACGCCCTTAAATTTACCTAATTAGAGTTAAGATGAGTATCAATCAGGAGTCTCACCGAAAACAATTTAAAACACTTCATACATGCGTCCATTAATTTTAGAGTAATAAGTAATTGTAGTCAGACGATGATCTGTATTCTAGCTCGGTGCGTCGCGCTCCAACCGACATAGTTTGAACAATTCCATTGGATTAGAAATCTTTGTAGCGCAAGAGTAAACACTAACAGAGTTGAACTGCTTATAATAAAATCAAATGATTTACTTTCCGATCGTCTATAACCTCAAAGATGCGAGCACTTAGAAATTCACGATGCTAAATTACCCAGCTGTTTAAACTGGGCAGATTCGGATAATTCAACACTTAAGATCGTATATACGGAACGCCTTTCAGGATAGCAGAGATAAATTGTAACGAGAAAAATTTGTATGGAAGATTTCAATGCAAATATTAAAATCGGCAATTTGTGAGCTGGTTCAGATGCAAAGCAAGTGCAATTCCGATTGTTCTTCCTCTACCTTCATTGTTAGCGTACGAGTCATGTGAGCAGATTCTAAGTCCTACCCACATGTTTAAGTATGAGACATGATAAGTCACAACTTCCACGATCACTTATCTGAGCTCATCGAACCAACATCAGTTGTCCATATCGTGATCGATTCAGTTTCGGCCAAATGTATCTAATTATACACACGAATTGATATTGGAAATTCTATCATTCACAAATCTCATGGCTTCATCCTTAAACAAGGCTTCATATAAGGCGTTCGGCATATCAAAGCCCACTCTGTTTTCTAAGAGACGGCTTGTTATGTTCTTATATACGAACAGGGAACTTAGTTCGCCTTTTCATTTTCGTTCACACTGAAGTGCCCTAGCACCCATAAGATGATGTATATTGAACTGATCTGCCATGTCATAGCCTCCATTACTGCAGTCAGTTCGGATGGAAAAACCTCCCATAGTAATCAGAGTGATATAAAGAAAGGTTTACTTCCGATCTATCACAGAAAACCCTATACAATAATAAAAACCCTATAAATAATCTCCTGAGCTTGAGTAGGTTAGGTTGAATGGCTGCTACAGCACACTTAGACCGGCGACGGTCCGTTGTGGTACCATAGGACCTTACTCTACTATTACCCTTATGAGAACCAATTTGAACTTCTACGTAGCGTGATTAGTCTCGCACCTTACAGTTTTCGAAATCAGAGAAGCAATCCATTAATAACTTACCTAAATATTCATGTCTTTTGTGTGCCAAAGCCGGGCATAAGTATAGGAAGTGGACTATACTGTCTCTTCCTCCTTCTTGTCCATACAGCTTCTGCAAAAGTCATTAACTTCTAGACCTAGCCTTCTGGCATGTTGTTCAAGAAGGCAGTGTCCTGTAAGTATCTCCATGATTGGTTTTATTTAGTTCACGTCTTCATAGGGAGATTAAACTCTTTGAGCGTTTCAAGTCCAGCTTGGGCCAGACTTGCCTTGCTACTCTACATTAGAGGGTGTTCGTCCACCTATCGTTCGCTGAGGCTACTGCCTCCTTTATAAGCACAGTCTTGAGTGCCTTAATGGGTCTCCCCAACTTTGTCCTTTCCGGTAGCAATTGGAGAGTTGTACCATTCCTCGCTAGTTCGTTCGCCCTGTAGTTTCCCAAGACGTCTGAGTGGCCGGGGACCCAGACTATCTGAATATTGAAATGCTCACTCATCTCGTTTAGGGACGAGCGGCAACCCAACGTCACTCTAGACGTTAGAGAAACAGAGTGCAGCGACTTGATTGTCACCGGACTGTCCACATAAATCTTAGAGCTGGAGTAACTGTGCTCTTAAGTGTCCCCCTCATACACAACGAGGTCTTGCACTATAACCGTTATGGGTTTTAATGGCAAAAGAACTTTCTAAGTTGGTTCTAACTTCAATTGTGAGACTCGGTCGTGTGAGGAGACTGTTATTCGACCAGCATGTTTAAGTATGAGACAGTGATCCGTATAATAACGTCCACGACTACACTTATCTATGAGCTAAACATCAGTTGTCCATATCATGATAGATCCAGTTTCGGTGAGATGTATCTATCTTTACAAACGAGTAATTGGTCATTCACAGATCTGATGGTTTCTTCTGAAACACGGCCTCTTGCGTTGGGTATATCAAAATCCACTCTGCTTTGTAAGAGACGGCTTGTTATGTTCTTACAAGGAAGTTCGTCAGGCTTTTCATTTTCCTTCTCTTTTAAGTGCCCAGGCACTCACAACATGACAGACATTGAATTGGTCTTCCATATCATAGCTTCCATTACCGCAGTTAGTTAGGATGAAAAAATCACGCGGTTGTCGAAGTGACACAAAGAAAGGTTTACTGGCGAGTAAGATTTCCATGGCTATTTTATTTCCATGGCTTAAGTAACTGTCCCACTCATACACAAAGAGGCTCCTCTGTTAACCTCATACAAAAGATGGCTCTTCTCTGAACTTTTATAGCGGTTCACCATACAGTGACTCCATACAATTCCTTTTTTTTCCTGTACTCTTTCCATTATGTTAGATTTCAGGTATTTCGCTTTGTGTGAAAGGTTTAACTAGAAGAAGTGGTTGTTCTGATAGTAATGAGATTAAAGTATCTTAAATCTTTTCATTACTAACAGTGTGAGAGAATTGAGAAGAAAATTGAGGTTGGTAAAATAAAGGAGCGAAAGATGTTTTGGTATAATCAAACCGAATGAAAGGTATCACTTATATAGAAATCTTTGTTAAGTTTAATTTCTAGCCTGAGTTAAAGATCCAATGTTTCAAATTACACAATTAATCACTATTCATGGCTTCTATAACATTCTAGAAAAGCATCTTACGTCTCATATATAACCAAAAAAACGAGAATGGTAGCTAAGTCAGACTCCAAGACGTATATTTAGTAGAAATGAAGAGTTGCTTTGTAATCGATTCGCAACTACTCTATATTAGGTAATAGCTTCAAAATAATAAATTGAATTGAATTTAAAGAATTTTTATCTGCATTTCATTAAAACATTGAACTCTGAATCTACTGATCAATAACCATAAATGCTCGGATATTCTAAAAATAAATTTTGTATATCAAATAAATATTTTTATTCAATTAAATAAATAGTTTTGTAATCGATCAATTACCAAAATCAGATCGCCCAATTAAACGATAAATTAGTAAATGAATTATTTGTCGTTGTAACTTATAAGGTCAACTCATACTCGTCTACATGATTAGACCTAATAATAGTGTTCCTACCTTGAAAGCTAAATATTGACATGGGTGGTATACTGTTTATAGTATAGTGGGTGGTGCACGGATACTTGATACAATCGAAATATGTTTAATCGAAAATTAAATTACGTTAAAAGAATACATATATACCCAGTATCGATATGATTACCCAACTGAGTCAACAAAAAAACACGAGCGTCTAAGAAAATCGTTAAAAGTAAATCAAAATATGGTTTTTGAAGGTTATATGAAAGTTTTATCGTTGAATCGCATTTATTTATAACATTAACAACACTAATTTCAATAATAATAGTTTTGTGTATGGTGGCGATTTGATTGGTTCTGTATGTATGAACTGTAAGCACAATAACATTTTCGGGGGATTTTTGATTCGCTATTAAACGTTTTAATGGAATTTTTATTGATTTATTCCGATGGGGGTACAGTATCGCCCTAATACTCGTACACAATGAATTAAGAAGATATATGAGCAACTAACTATTAACTATTATTTGATTAAAGTTAAATAGTGTTGAAATGTTGTTTGATTAGAGTTAACTCAATTGACGATGTATGTATATAGAAATTAATAGTCTGAAGAGAGAAGAAACGCGATTGCTTAAGTCACGATTTTGAAATGTAAACAATGGATTTGTTATATATAGAATTAGTATTTGTACAAAGTGTCACTGATCTTTAGCATTATGAAAACTATTGAGAATGTTTACTCAAGTGGCAGCTTATTCGAGTGATTTAAGGGCAGGATCACTTCCCTATCATCTTCTTTTTTACCGTTTTTAAAGGCCATTGTTGGCCCGTACCGTGTCAACAATCTGACTTCATCGGTTTTGATCACCAGCCAGCTCTGCATACTGTTGCAGGCAACTATAAGATACCAGATCGTCCTCTACGTCGTAGAGCCATGCCGACAGCGACCTTTTCGCCTACTGAAAGGCGGCTCTCCCTTCAAAGATTGCTATATCATGCGGTTCGGATCAGCACGAATATTTGATGTCATGCACGATATCTCGTGGTTGAAACGAACTCGGTATGTGCCATCAACGTCGCGTTTTGGACCATATATCACACGCATGATTCTTCTCTCGAATGTTAGTGAATGTAGACGATATACTTAAAGTCCGATTGCCAGCGGTAAGGCGAATCCTTGATATCCTCTCCCACACTATTATCGTGAGTAATCCAAAATACTTAAACCTCATCACTCCTTCGTTCGTGTTGTTACTGAAATTAACACTACTGAAATCAATTGCGTCTTGGTCTCGAAAACCAGAGATCAGATCTTGAGGAGTTTCGCTTTTACGAGGGATGTATTCCTACATGGGATTAAAAACTATCGAGGACAGCACATTTCCTTGTCGAACACCAGAAGTAATTGCAAATGTTCTCGATAGCCTGTTCTCAAGTTTAACACAGCCCTGTGACTACGTTTCAGCCATTCTACACAGATGTGCGTATTTAGTTGGTATGTTTAAATATTCAACCGCTCCATCGAGTCATAAGTTTAAATTGACCAGTGACTAACCTATTTGGACGGAATCTTCCTTAGTAGTCACCGATACTAATTGTATGCTATGTAAAGGAGAGCTATACCGCAATAATTCTAGCACTTCAAGCGGTCACTCTTCTTGATAACTGTGCATAACGTAGCCACTTTCGCAATGTCAATCGAACAAGACCGAAAAGACAGTTCCACAAGGTTAGTCCATCGAATATCAAGAGATCTAAATTAATGCAACCAACACCTGGTGAACGATTTTTCTTTAATCTCTAAATGGCCATGGGGTGTTCCTGTGGTCTGTATTTAACGGTATTCAAACACAGATTGCTATACATGTGGAACATTAAGTATAGAAAAATTTTCACGCCATGTATCGAGTACCACATCGACGTTAACACAGAGGTTTCCATCCTAATGTCTTAACACAGAGGTTTCCATCCCAAATGTCAGTTGACCCAGATCTTAAGAAAGGTTTAGTGCAATTCGGAGTTGTTGTACTCTTAAGACCTTAACCTTCCACCATCCGCGCTTCCTCTGTCTACAAATGCGTTTAGCTATCCTCCCAATCTTCTTTGCCACCGTTTACGCAACGAATATGGCTTTAAATTAAAATTTAGCAGACTATCTGCGCATTACTATGATCTATGCTAACCTAAAGCACTTATAAAATGCAATACTGCAGCTCAATATAAGTATAGTAATATAATAATTAATATCGAGATTCGATCCTACCGGGATTTTTTAATGTTTCGGAAAATTAAATTGCTTTTATTCACAAAGTCACAACTTTATTAGAAAATTATTGGTCGACGGTCACAAGTGAATAACTACAGACTTCGTTCCTTCGAATCAAAGCGGATAGAAGCCCTAACGATTTATGATAGCGGCACCATCTGTTGTCCGATGCTTTTTTATGATAGCTGGAAAGGTTTTAGTTTATACCATTAACGAATTATTTGCTAGACCAAACATTTTAACTAGCCCTACCTCTACACTTCGTGGTCTAAATGAACATTGATGTATTGATGATTTTTATATAGGTCCACAATTCAAATCATATATAGATTCAAAAGGGCCACATTCTATAAAATTTAGGTGTTCGTAGATTTTTGAATATCGTACAGAGAGTCTGTCTATCTTTATGATTTCAGTAGGAAACTAAAGTACAAAATTAATTTATACGGGATTTCGATAATGTACTGCTTAGTAGCTGACTACTGACTTAGAAGATGAGCAGTTCATGAGATCTGATTTAATAAAAATATTTAAAAGTACCATACAATACTTTAGAGTACCTCATAAACATACAGAAGTAGCTCATTGGGATTGTGGACTTTTCTTGTTTTAAACCCAAACTGATAAAATTATAACTGTCATTATCTCAAGAAGTTGCCACACTCAATACCATAAACATCATACCATGGTGCTCATGGTATGATATCGGACGTGGTATTTATTCGAAAATTTAAAACTATCAACAGGATGGAGCAACATGCCACAAACGGTAATCTCTGTTGATCCAAGTGAGAAACTAATCCCAAAATCACAAAAAATTAGCGGTTTTACACTCAGAAATTTTAGAAGTTCATTAAAAGTTTAGAAGAAGCCAAAGGCACTTTAGATAATTACTTAGATGTTAAAAGATCTAAAATAATTGTAATATTATGGACGATGCGACATGACTGAATTCATTCTAATAAGAACGTAAGTATGAAGGTTCAACGACACATTCTTGAGGTCTGACACAGCTGAATTATTTTTTAAAGTAAGGTTAGGTTAGGTTAGGTTGTTGTGGCTGCAATCCCACACTTAGACCGGCGATCGGTCCGTTTTGATACCACTTTGTACGGCTATAGGTCCGAGTTTTTTCGTAGTACCATCTGCGCATTGCTTAGCTCCATGTCAGCCTATAGTACTGACATGGAAGATGGGTCGGCCCATGGATTCTAAACACGACAGGGGATCCAGATATATGCTCATTTTTCACACCGATCGCACCGCCCAAACGATCGAAGGTGAAAACCCATTTGAATCTTGCCCCGAATCGGGATTCGAACCCGGTACCTTTTTAAAGTAAAGAATGCTCTAAAAATAAACCGACGGTAAATTTATGTTCGACTGATAAAACTAAGTTACATCATTCGGTAATTTCAGATAAAGAAGTATCTATACCAGGCTCCTTTTAAAATTTATCAGGAAGATTAGATTTTAGTGGCTGTCTTGAGTACGAGATACAGATACATGTAGTCTGTAATCATACCATAACAAGTTTTATTTTATGCAACCATGTTTCTTATTCCTACGTCCATTTTGGTGAGTCGTGCAAAACTTCTGATCACAAAACACTAGGATACATGTAGACCAACTGAACTATACTTCTTATAGCTTCGACAGTAATTATGTCATATAAGTGAAGTTGTTTGCATCCTTAAAAATATGAATAAGTATGTCCTGTGGTGACTTCCACAATTACACTAATGTTACGCTTTCGCATATAGATATTATAACACAAGGGCGATAATTTTACCATCTGCTAAGTAATTGCAATTTTGTAATATGTATCAATCCGATGTATCATAAGTATCCCGTCAATTCGCTCGATACCATTAATATTCCGAATAATAATATGTCCTGTTAACTGACACCCTTCTTGTTAATAGATTTTAGTATCTATCTGTCGGTCTGTTTCTAACATTGCAATATTTTTGGTGCTCAACGTACTCACAACTCTTTCGCGGTTCACTTACATACATACGTCCTACTCAAAGGTCCGATTAACGTAGAAGTATCTGCACATTACATAGTTCTATGCCAGCCTATATATAGTGCAGACATGGAAGATGGGTCGGCCCAAATAATTCCTTATGAATCCTGACACTATCGAAATTCAAACCCAGATACCGCTCCAAATGACGCAGGCTCGCAGCCATAACCGAATCTAATATTATAGCCAGGTATTTAAGCGATATTACGAGGCATTCAGAGAAAGAGTAACTGAAGTACATGCCAATTTTATTAGTTTATCATGATTATATCAGACGATGGCAAAGATTGAAACCAAACAAGGCTATATATATACATAAGCCAGCCAATTGAATACCTAATGAGTAAGTCACAATACCTAACTGTTTCACTTTAGAATAAACAAAATTTAAAGAAAATACATCCACAAGTCAACAACATTCATCGACTCAACCTTTTAAATTAATTCCGCTCTAACCTCTTGAAAACTAATATCTTGCACAGATACATATACACATCAAGAAAATCATAAATTTCTTAAGACAAATTTCGTGCCTTTATCAAATTTCATTTTCATTATTAATTCCGGTTTTTATCTTATTTCGTCTTGTATACTATTATCATCATCCAAACATCTTTATATATTCTTCTTTGCATAACTATATACAACATCTTATACATCTTCTTCAATTGAATTCGTTTTTTTTTTTTTGTTTTGTTTTTCAAAAGCTCTGAACCCCATAAATAATCATGATGATCGCCTTTTCTTACATACGAGTATATACACACATACGAGCATACAATTTATTTACTTAGTTAAATTTTTGTGATTAAGATCTTGTCGAGCGCGCACGGTATAAATTCGCGTTGTGAGGTCAAATTGCATAAAATGCCGGAAATAAGGGAGAAAACCATTCCGATCGATGGATCGAGAACACAATGGTACTCTTATATATAACCATTAATGTGACATTGATCGATTAAATTGAAAACTATATAACCACCATTGGCCATCATAGTTCATTTCTCTCGTTGGCGTTGTTATATAAGGCAACCTATAATGTATATATAAGAAAAGTTTTTTTTATTTTGAAGAAGATGAAAAAACCAAAAAAAAAACTTAAAGACAACAATAAATAATTCAGTACGTGACTTTTCAACTAAATTTTTAATTTCATTCCCATGCAAGACACAAAAAAACTTGAGAACTCCACCGACACTTCTTACATACAGATCTAGCTCTATACCCGTACAGCAAAGTAAAAAATATGTTTGTAGAAGGTGTGATGATTAGGTGCGGTCGGATGATATTTTAAGTGTGGACATTTTGAGTTGTGTCCACAATTTATTCAGCATATGGTGTCGAACTTATATACGAAGACAACGATTCACAACCGTTGATCTCATCTTATAAACTTCTTGCCCGTCACCAATTAAGATTCAACTAAATTCCAGCGTTATATACTAACTTGATATCGTGGAAGATGAATTGAGATAGTTTATGTTTTAATTTTTTTTTCTTAATTATTTCTTGTCCTAACCATTTGCAATATGTCTTGAAGGTATTATTTTTACACAACACATTATATGATGAGTTAAAAATTAAATGAGATAAGTTTTATGTCTTTTAAAGTTTGGTGTGCACTCGGTGATAAAGACTTGTACGTGATTTAATCGTTGAAAAGTTCTGTAATGTACATTCTTGTGTAATAAATATTAGACAGGCCAACCAATCGTGGCTGGATTGTATGGTTATATATGTATGTCAATCGAATATTAAAACGAAATGGTTGGTTTTAATTTTTGTATCTGTCATATGCCAGGGAGGTGAATAGTTTATATAATGAGATTTTAAGACATTCTATTACGTTCTCTTGTTTGGGTGTGTGTGGTTACACAATCAGTGTTTGTACATGAAATAATTCAAAATATTTCCAAATACATTGCAAGGATTTCGAGTGGAACTGGAGAAGCTATAAACAAAGAACATATCAATGTGTATTTCTTTACTAAATTTTGCTGGAGGTAAGCGAACAATATTGCCATAGCGATCATCGTGCTTTATGATTTAGTAATGTCACAAACTCAGAAGAAAAAGTAAAACACCCTAAATGAGGACAAAACGTACTGTGGAGGAAGGTGATCCGACATCCTGTGTGAAGAAGCAAGTACAAAAGATGGACGAGCAAATTCAAATAAAATTGGCCAAATCAAAATAAAAATACAAACTCAGAGTGTTTCCTTAGATTAGTATATTGCCTTAGCTATCATTACAGAAGTCATGATACCGCGTGCTTCTTAATTTGATGAGTGTACTCAAATATGGCAGTAAGGAGAAGAAGTCATAGAATTTCCATGAAATTTCATAGTATTTCCATGGCATTACGATGCTTGTCACTCAAGTTAAATATATTGAAACTATTACTCCAAACTATCCAGCCAATAGCCATTCCAGTTTGGTCTGAAATTATGTAAATAGTGATATCGTAATTTGGAAGGGATGACACAATGAACCAATCAAACTTTCGACTAAATACCACCAAGACATATAGAACCAGTTATACCAATCGATAACCTTGTAGATATTTAGAGTCTAAAAGCGGCCAAGCTCATATGTAAATTCAAAAGCAGTAATTTTGAAATATAATGGTGAAAGAACGATGGGCACACAGGTTGATAAAACTGAATTATTGGTGTTCGCGTTTTGATCTGAAATAATGCTCCCATTTACTGTTGCTAACCCAAAAATAAATCCAGACAACATAAAATGAAAAAAATATTGAAACCACAACAGATATGGGAAACTTCCTGACCCAAAAAAACTATTGTAAATTGTGTAAAATTGGAATATGGTCTCAATCCACTCTTTAAAGTAAATATGAATTCGATGCATACAACACGGAATGACGAAAAGAGTAGGAATTTCTCCGAAGATTTTTCTCCTCGAGTAAAAAAATTCATTCTTACACAAACTCACCTTCCAAACAAGCTCTTCGCCACAGTAGAAATGTGCGATCATAAACTCGATGAAGCAAGATCGAAATAGAAGCCAGATGCTCGTCTATATGATACTTATGCTAATAATAAACTTAAGAGAATGTTTGTTTTTTATCTTTTAAATCTGTTTTGGGGCTCAAAGTTCGCTTATTTACGTCCTTCCTTACGCCATTACATCCAAATCGACAACGGACGGGTATAGGTTCGATTTACGTAGAACCATCTGCACATTGCGTAGCTCCATGCCAGCCTATAGTACTGGCATGAAAGATGGGTTGGCCCATGAGTTCTGCACTCCAACAGGGGGTCATAGATGTGTTCATTCACATCACCGATCGTAATCAGATGGTGAAAACCATTTTGCATCCCAACACTATCGGATTTCGCACCCGGTACCTCTCCCGCTCCAATGCCACAGCTTTAACCACTGCGCTATTTGGTTGGTAACTTAAGTGTTGTCTAAATCCAAAAGTGTGTATTCCACAACACTGACCAGCCTATTAATAAGGTTATAAAAGAACGACTTTATAATATCGACCTGCCAGAACGTTGCCAAATGCTGAGTATATTTGACTCAAAATTGGTGTCAATGGTATGGAATACTCAGATTGCACTGTTATACCTTTAGAAAATAAAACAAAAGAAAATTGAAACATTTAAAAAAGGTCAGATGATATGCAAACCCCTGCCATGAAATTAAATTTTATAGGTCATATTACAAAGATAAATTTGGATAGAAGAGAATACAACCAAGCTGACAAATTACATGAATGGAATTCTGGATAGTAGTACGATTGACCTAACACAATTCAGATACATTGTTTACTTGTCCTCAATAGATTCTTAACAACTTATTTTTCAGGCCCTAGCACTCTCATCAATGATGAAGTTATCAAACGTCTTACTTTACGACGAAACCAAATCGGTTGATTTGTGTAGACCATCCTGGATATCTTCGATTAGAACATGAAATTAGGAAGTGGTTACTTACCAGCATTATGGTATTGAAAAATATTTCTAACAGAAAGTTTTATAATTGGACGGAGAGCTTAAAATGTGATCGAAGCGATTTACATTTTAAAATAATCAACTCATCCGTTGGAGCCATTTAATTCGAGACAGTAAATTATTTTTAATATCTGTCCCACTGTCCAGTTAAATTTAATAATTTAAGAAATCGCAAAACAGGAGTAAAATATTTGTCAGTTCTAGACCAGAACCACAGTTATGATCATTGATCTGAGGAATTTCAAGGAATAAAATAATTTATTGTAAGCACTCCACAAATCACTCAATGATTAGAGAACTACTTGACAGTATACATTTTTGGCAGTTGGAATTTTTTACGGATAGGACTTATCTTTCGCATTATACCCTACCTCCTAAAAGGTAGTGGTTTAAAAAGAGAAAACTATCGTGATATACCCCTATATATGGCAATAATCCGTTCCTAAGTCTAGGAATTATATGCTGACAATGTGTTTTTTTTATTTTCATGTTGAGGCGAATCCATCGTACAAATCAATCAACGAGGATACTGGAAGCTACGCAAAATACCTTGACATGTGACCTGACGTGGCATTAATCTTTCCAAAATCCTGCCTATATGAAAGATTACGTCACACATTCGTTGTAGCTATGATAACATAAAAGAACCATCACTCAAGACGGAAATTAGGTCAAATGTTGGAAAATATTTTGATTTCTCACCCTCATGTTAATAAAACCATCCTCTCACCACTCCTATTTAGATCACCGAAGCCAGAAAACAAATGCATTTTGGAAAATTTACAACAAAACACTCGAACTCGCAGATACACGATAAATCACAAAATGCATTCTGCTGGCGCCACAACCTTGGAAAATTTACATGCATACATATGTACATATATTTTTCCACACCGGTTACAAAAATTAATTTTCTTTATTTTGACGAATTTTCCGGCTTTTTCGTATAAAACATGAATATTTCAAGTTTACACAGATGGGGGAGATCCCGCACACATACAAACATATGAAAAATGAAAATTGAGAATTTTCTGTATATGGTAAAAAGGATACTGATTGGAAAAATTGATAGCCCCACCTTTTGGAAAAATCAAACGATATGGTTGTATGAGGATCCGAGGTTCGGGAAATTTAATTATATACATTTTCTAGACGTTTAATGATATTTACCTGAACGATTTTCCTCCTCCACCATTTCCTAATTGCGCTACAACGGCCAAAAAAAACTTGAGGAAAATTTGACTTTTGTCTCCGTTTATTTGGGGGAAAACGACTGAGAGAAAATTTTATTGTATATATAGTACACACACACACTCAGAAACACACAAACACGACGTGAGAGAGACGTCAAAATAAATCGATACAGCTGCAAAAGATGATGTTGATGATGGTGGTGATGATGACTTTTCTTCTTTTTCCGTTTTTCTTCAGTTGTTTCTTGTATTTTTTAAATTTTTTCCACTACAGACAAATATAACAATTAAACGATTTTCACTTGCAAAACTATTTTGTCGTTTGAACAATATTTTATAAAACTTTTGTATTTTATAATATCTAATAAACAAATTTTCATAAACACACAGAATTTTCTTCAGATTTTATTAACAATGGAAACAAAAATTTTCACTTTGGTGCAACAACAACAACAACTCAAATCAAAAAGGATTTTCCTTTTATGTTGCTACTTTATCACACGTATGAGCTAACTAAGATATTTTCTTTCACTTTAATTAATCAATTACTCGGTACAATGTATAAAATAATTACTAACCGAAAATCACATTTAAATTATTTAAAAAAATGAAAACAAAATAAAAAACCGTGCGAATTGTCTTGCTTTCGAACAAATTTTTATGATTTTCAACCATTCACTTTGTTGAATGGGAATGTACTGACTACTGACTGCGATGAGAAGAATTCAAAAATTTGAACGCAACGAAATGATATAGAAGGAATTGAATAATAATTGTGATTTTGTTTAATGGGCATTTACAGTACCGGTAAAATCTGTTGAAACCGATTATCGTTTATTGGTAAAGCAGTTCTTACACGCTATGAAACTATTGACAATATTTTTGACAATTATTGACAATTTCCAATTAATCTTTGGAAAATTCAGTCAAGATGCAGTACATATGGATAGTTGTAGTATTTATGATAAATAGTGTCATTATGTTAACGCTGAATGAGTTAGATTCAGCTGTACTCAACTGAAAAAATTCCAGAAAACCAAGTATGTACTTAGGCAATCGCCAAATTATCGTGATCTATGGAGTTGCTTAACCGCAATCCCGGTACTATGTTAAGAGAACATTCAACTAGCGTTTCTGAATGACAGATCCTGCCAATCGCATTTCAACATTTGGCGTCATGTCTCTATAGTGCCAGTACCAGTCGGAGGCAGATGGTGCACGCTACCGAAATCCGAACGAGAAGTTTGGGATCTACAAACCAACGATTATGCCCAAATTTAAAAAAGGCCGTCTTAGAAATGACATTATTCTAAATAATTTACACAGATGTGATAATTACTGATTATCTGATGGAAAAGGATATCAAGGCTCATGCTGCCTCAAGCAGTTGGGTTTTATACCCTCTTCGTCCAGTTCTGAAATCGAAAATCTTACAAATGCTGATAAGCTGAAGTAGAATAGATTAGTTGCTTTCCAATCGACCAACCGCTAGTAATCGCTAGTGAACCGCTAGTAGTTCGTTGCGTGTGTTTACTAATAATTATTAATAATTTATAATAAATTTAGCAAAGACACGCAACGAACTACTATCGGTTCCCTAGCGGGTAATAGCGGTTGGTAGATTGGAAAGCAACTACTATAAATCAGACCCATTGTCATGTACGTATATTAGAGTTCTTGACGCATAAGTACGGAAAAAGGATTCTAAAAAAGAATCGTGCGTTTTTATGACCAAAAGTTTGTGGTATAACGTTGCTTTTCAATCGACCAACCGCTAGTACCCGCTAGTGATCCGCTAGTAATTCGTTGTGTGTCTTTGCTAATTTATCTACTCGCAACTGCTCTTACTATTTTTCACGAGTAGCTATTACCATGTTTCCATGAACCGAGTTAATTTAGGTTTAGGTTTCGTTGAGTTAATAACATGGCGGCGCTAATCCGTATCGTTTCCATGAACAAGTACAGAGTAGAGTTAATTTGACAGATGAGTTTTAGTATAAAAATCAATTCAATATATTTTCTATTACGTTTTATTGTATTTCAATGAGTGAAGTTTTATTTTATTTCAATGAGACGTGTTTTGATCACAACTAAACAAACAACAACGAAATAAAATAAAATGTCAAGCAAACCTAACTCAAACGTATTGGTTTCGTTGAGTTAATTTGGGTTTAACGAAACTCTAACCTAATCTGCGTTTCCATGCACGTAAACCTGAGTAAACCTGGGTTAACTCTGTCATGGAAACATGGTATATAAGCAGTTACGCATAATTTCACCACTACGTGGCGAAGTGTAGAACCGGTTCGATGTTCCGTTAAAACATAAACTAAATGTGTAAAACATAACCTATATTTTATTGTGTATGCATAAAAATTGTCAAAAATCTGTATCAAAACTTTTTTATTAGTCAAAACTGTTGTTACTAAGTAAATAAAATTATTTTTATTTTAAATACAAATTCAAAAATATAGTTTTGAACGAAAAAGCGAAACGGTTCTACGCTTAGCCACGTAGTGGTGAAATTATACTTAACTGCTTCTAGCTATACTCGTGAAAAATAGCAAGAGCAGTTGCTAGTAGATAAATAAGCAAAGACAGACAATGAATTACTAGCGGTTAACTATCGGGTACTATATGGGTAACTCAGCAAAGATAAGAACCAAACTACTAGCGGTTGTTCGTCCTCGTTTCCAAAATTTCATCAAACAAACCATCAAACAAACAATATAAATGGATAGTAGTGACGTCCCTTTAAAATAGTATAGAAGTATAAAACACACTCATTGCAATTGTCAAAACATTGGACAAGCTAAACAGCAAAACAATGGCAAACTCTCAATTAATATAGATTTTTACGCAAATTAATCATTTTAAAAGTTTTAAAACCATCTAACTTTATGTTAAATTAGTTATTCAATCAGTTTTTTGTCAAAATTTTCAATTAAATATAATACAAAAAATTCAGGTTATGTTTCATTATGCAGGCCCAAGATCGAAAGAAGCGGGTATGTATTGTACCGGTTTGTCATGGCGAGCGATTCGATTTGGTGCATAAATTTCCTAGTGACAATAAACGAGCCGAAATATGGCGTAAAATATTGGATATCCCACAATTGTATACACTGACGCTGGACCAAATTCGAAAGCGCTATTTTGTATGCAGTCGTCACTTTAAAATCACCGACTACAAGAATATAGAATCGCGCGGGCTCAATAAAACCGCAGAACCGTCAAAAAATCTACGTGTTCTTGACGATTACGATACAATCGATATAACTGCACCTCGAGAACAGATTCAGTTGATCGTTGATGAGGAAGTGTCGGAACCTATGCGAATCATACCGGATCACAATAACCAGGCTCGGAACAATCTTGTATCGTGTGTGTTGCTCGATCCGATAGGTCCGAAGAATGAGGATACCCTAAAGCGTAGATTACAAATAATAAAGGGGTATGGGACAAAACCGAAACGGGCTATGATTAAAAAACCAGTTGAAAGGGTGAATCAGAATATAGTAGCAACACTGTCACCACCTGTGAATTTGAAAGATATCGAAGGTCAGTTAGTTTTTCACATAGATCAAGTCGAGACGTGCGATAATGATGCAAAAAAAATATTCCTCGAATCGACCGACAACAGTCGAGAGTGTGAGAAAGATGATGTCGAATTGATCGACGATCCAGAGTATGTACAGTTCGTAGAGCCCGAAGAAGTGGAGGAGATATTACCAGACGAAGAAATAAGTTTCGTCGATATAGACGACCAAGAAAAAGAAGATGTAGAAGAGAATACTGAAGTGGTCGATATATTCACGCACGGAGAGAACAACAACAAGGAAGATGAAGATGATGACGGTGAGTATGTGATAACCCTAAGAGGTCACGCCTATTTTTTATATTTCCTCGCACGATATGTGCAATGTTCGAACATTATCAGACGATTAGTTGTGTTTAAACTTTATTTCGAGTCGGTTGTGATTTTGTAATTATAATGTCGTCAGCCAGTACAAAATTGCTTGCGTGTCTATATGTCAAGCCCTTCACTAATTTATTTTTAATTTTCAGCGATTTCCGATATTCTGAGCATAATCCACCCGGATTATGCGACCCCGCTAAAATTCCATCACTTTTGGCTTCGCGATCATTGCCGATGCGAAATATGTTACAGTGCCGAAACGTTCCAACGAAAATTCAACATTATGGACATCCCGATTGATATCAAGGTGCGCGAATGTACAATCGAAGGGAAAGATCTGTCGATCGAGTGGTCAGACGATCACAAATCGACCTACGATTTGGATTTTCTGTTTCGAGCCAAATACGAAAATTATCGGAAACAGCTTATCGATAATGATCCTACTGTGCTGTGGGATAAAAACGTGATCAACGATGCTGATTATGCCCGAGTAGATTTTAGTGACTATTTGGCGAATGGTGAGATCTCCAAGAGTGTTGTCCGGAGTCTAGTGAAGTATGGAGTTGCGTTCATCGAGAAAGTGCCACCGAATGTACAGAGTACGGAAATTGCGATTCGCAATTTATTTCCGATTCATCGGACATTTTTCGGCGAAATGTTCACCGTGCTCACCGATTTCAAAGAGTTCCAAGATTCGGCGTATTCGAAAGAATTTCTTCCAGCTCATACCGATAACACTTATTTTCCGGAAGCATCGGGCCTTCAAATTCTGCATGTCACTCAACATAATGGTACCGGTGGCGAAACTCTACTCGTCGATGGTTTCAAAGCGGCGACCGAACTGAAACGTAAATATCCGGATGCGTTCGATCGACTTCTATATACTAATATTCCGGCCGAGTATCTAGAAGAAGGTCAAAGTCACTACGATTGCAGTCCACTGATAAAACAAAACTCGATCACAGATGAGTTGGAACAGATTCGTTTCAATTTGTACGATCGTGCTCCACTCCATTCCATTCCACACAACCAAATTATGCAATACTACAAAGATTTTCGGCTGCTAGCGAACGAGATTCAATCGCCACAAAACGAATGGTGGTTTAAATTAAATCCCGGCACCGTTATGATCTTCAATAATTGGCGGGTGCTGCATGGACGGGCACAGTACACAGGGAAGCGATCTTTGGCTGGATCGTATGTATCGCGAACGGATTTCATGAGTAAAGCACGTTGTCTAGGAATAATTGAGTAACTTTTAATGTAAATTTAATTGATTAAAATATATTTTTTAAAACCAACCTTTTCTCGGTTTACTGGGCTATCGGATTGATAAGAGTTATGGTGGGTGTGTATCGGCTAAATTTAGCATTGGAAGTCCACCTTAATTATATGTGTCTTGGGTGTGGAATCAGTTTTTAATTTTTAACAGTCGAAGATCTGTTTGTCGAATACGTGATCAAGCACCGGCTCAATCGCATCCAACATGCTAGGTTCAGGTTGAAGTGTTTGGGTTCGAAAATGCGTATAAATTGCAGCAACCATTTCTAAACAAAACTGTTAACGAGTTTCATTTTATTTTCGACGTCCTACATCATACAACCATTTTCGAATATGTCGTGTAAAAAATGTGAAAATCTTCAAAAGCGTGTCGAAGGTACCGCACCTGAACGCCAAAAATATGTCCAACCCACAATGTACGATCATATGCCATCGTTCTGTGAGTATCGCCAAACAACAGAAGCCGTTGCCGAAATTAAACAAAAGGAGAAGTCTCTAATCCAGTTGAATAAAAATTTTACCAACTTCGATTTGATCGACGATGACAAAACGATGGATGAATGTATGTCGCACTTTTCGACCCAGAGCATCGCCCGATTTCGCAACAAACTAAAATATAATCCCGAAAAATTGTTATGTTGCCACGAGTGTGACGACGAAGATGACACGGACGAACAGACTACACATCGGACGTACACAAAACTACAACCGATCGAGGAGAGTAGTGGCCAACTTTGTATAAAAATTTCGCGCAGCCCGATCAATTGTCCGATTACAACGTGTCACGGTACGATCGGTATAACATCGCTTTTATCCCACTTCATACGTGATCATTGTGTTCAGTATTCGGTTGATTTGGAGGATATTGATGCTGATCATCGTTCCGTTCTGATGTTCGACGAAAATCAGCTCAATTTTAACGAAAACGTGTATCTCGGAGTTCTGGCATACGGTGGTAAAAACAGTACCGATATAGCTACCCAACCGGGGTATATAGGTATATCGTTACCGAATGCATTCCTACCGGATAAATATATTCGATTCCTAAACCATCTGCCAATACTAATC